>JAWHQI010000001.1:20937500-22187500 GCA_033032865.1 Dactylorhiza incarnata | reverse complement strand
TTAATTTGTAGCGGTTTAGTAAACGCTACCAAAAGTCATTTATGGTAGCGTTTATAAGCGCAACTGTAAATAAATACACGCTACCAATTTCATGCATCAACACTACATCATATGTTAGATTTAATTATTATATCATTCCCACTATTAAATTTCCGCCCTTCTGTTCTTTCCCTAAACCCCGCTCCCTCTTTCTTTCGACTACCCGAAACCCCGCTCCCTCTTTCCCTCTTTCTCTCTCTCCCGAAACGCCGCTCCCTCTTTCTCACGCTTATGCCCTAGATTGTTCTTTCTCGCGGCCACCATCGTCGCTCGAGAGAGAGAGAGGGAGATCGGCGAAGCCTTAGTAACACACATCAATCTCAAGTTTTAGGGTCAGGTGCCGACAACGATCGCCCTTCTCTTCTCCTTACCGGAGCAAATCGACGCCATCTTCTTGTTAGAGAAACCTTCTCTTCTCCTTTCCCAAGATCTCGCCTGCCAAGCTCTCTGTTGTTGCCTTCAGTCGGAAGGGTAAGAGTGGCGATTTTCTCCTCCCAAAAGACTGCCCTATACTCGATCGTGCCCTAAACATTTTCTCGTCAGGCGACAATGACACAACGACGAATCTGCTGCGAATCCAGTCCTCCAGCCTCCAGGATCAGGCTCCCTCTCCTACCGCGGTCTTGCTCTGGCTTACAACATCTAGTCTGACCAGTTCTCCCGCATTCTTGCTCTGGTATGTATATTTCCCCCCGTTTTTGGTTGCTGACTCTGTTCTTACAACTTTCTAGTCTTCTGGATTGAGGAAGGAAGTTATCCTAATGTCTTGCTTTGTTCTAAAGTTTTGCATGTCTCAATCGGTCATGCATACCGTCATGTTTGGCTTTAAAAATTTTATTCAGTGTACTCTAGATATTTGTTGACTCGTGCAGGCTGCAGTATTAGCTTGGATACCATAGTGTTGTAGATTGACCAAGTTGAAAATCCTATCAAGTTTTGTCCAACTAAAGAAGAAATGAAAATGTTTATTTTTCTCTCTGTTAGTCACGCTCTATGTTTATTTTCCTTTCTGTTCTTTTTATGCTTTGGTTAAAAAAATGTTGGAAATCAATTGTATTGTTTTTATTCATTTTTTCTTCTCTAATTGGTTGAAATGATGTCTTAGCAAGTGATGGCAGAACATGTGATCGTAGAACATGCTAATCGTATCCATCCAAAGGATTTCTACTCATAGTGTCGTTTGCAACCATTATTCAAAATTTTATTGTTTTCTTCTTTGTGATTGAACTAAAGTTTATTACGGTGGCTAACTCTCGTGTATAACTCATGGACGTAAGATCGATCGGATCGTGTGGGTCCTTTTCGCTTGATCGAACACTGACAAATAGCCTTTGTAAGATCTCAAGAGGCTTAGCGAACCTTCGGTATTGCCTTGTGAAATTTTTTGTCATATCGCCAGTTGGTGAGGTTGCGTGGTAACGGTGTGTACGTTAAGCAATTTTCAAATTAATAATGAACTAAACGTTAATCTAGCAATTGCTTTGTTGCCTTGTCAATATAGTTTCCTCCCTTCTATAATTTTTACTGAAATTAGGCTTTTATACTTTTTGTAATCAATATAATTTCCTCCCCTCTATAATTTTTACTAAATTTTTTTATGCCCATCTTCATTCCATAATCACCATCACTATGCATTTTCTTCTTCTTTAGAAATACATTTGTGATCTTGCTAATGGATAGAGATAAGAGTTGGATGACCCTTCCTAGATGGCATCAAGATTACGTTGAAGGGGTTGATCATTTCCTTCAAACAACATTTGTCCAAAAAACTCAAGGGGAAGAAATATGTTGTCCATGCATCAAGTGTGTTTTTCGTTATTATCATATCAAGGATATCGTGAGAGATCACTTGATTGTTGATGGCTTTATCGATGGTTACGATGACTGGGTTTTCCATGAGGAAAGTGATGAGATGAATATTGACAATCGAATTGATGATGGTGGGTTCATCCATGATGACATCGATGGTATGTTGTATGACATGTATAGAAATGTTGAACAAGATTCTCCTACGCCTCAAGAACATAGGGGAGAAGCAAGGGCAGGGTTAAATGAAGACGCCAAAAAATTCTATAAGTTGGTGGAGGAAGGCCAAGAACAACTGTATCCTGGGTGTACTAGCTTTTCTAAGCTATCCTTTACTATTCGTTTGTATATCAGCAAGTGTGTACATGAAATGAGCAATGAAGCTTTTGATGATCTTTTAAGTCTGCTAAGAGAAGCATTCCCAAATGCAAAACTTCCTGGTTCTTTCAATGATGCAAAAAAGACGGTGAAGGATTTAGGTCTTCATTATCAAAAAATACATGCATGCCAAAATGATTGTATATTGTACTGGAAGGAGCACAGTGATGCTTCATCTTGTCATATTTGTGGATCTTCTAGGTGGAAATCTGAAGGAGATAATAAAGAAAAAGAAGCTGATTCATTAGTTAAGAAAGCTCGTCAAATTCCAACAAAAGTTCCGTGGCATTTACCATTGAAGCCTAGGCTTCAAAGGTTGTTCATGTGCTTAAAAACAGCTGATTTGATGACTTGACATGCTAATAACTTGCCAAAGGATGGAAATTTAAGGCATCCAGCTGATGGTGAAGGTTGGAAGACTCTTGATGCCTTAGATCTTGATTTTGCTATGGACCCAAGGAATGTAAGGTTCGACCTTTCTAGTGATGGATTCAATCCATTTCGAACACTGAGTAGTGTCTACAACACATGGCCTGTGGTGTTGATCAATTATAATTTACCACCATGGCTAAGCATAAAGCCAGAGTTTCTGATATTGTGTCTTCTAATTCAAGGACCCCAATCTCCTGGAAATAATATTGATGTTTATCTATAACCATTGGTTCAGGAATTAAAGGAGTTGTGGGAGTTCGGTTTAGAAGTATATGATGCTTCAAAGAATCAAACATTTCAAATGCGTGCAGCTTTATTGTGGACAATCAGCGACTTCCCAGCATATGCCATGTTATCAGGGTGGAGCACCAAAGGAAAATTTGCATGCCCTTCCTGCAATTATGGAACATCTTCTCAATACCTAAAGCATAGTAGGAAGTTTTGTTATCTGTCCTCTAGGTTGTTCTTAGAGGAAGACCACCCTTGGAGATTTGATACAAGATCATTCAATGGGAAAGTGGAAGTAAGGACCACTCCTACCCCCTTATCAGGACAAGAAGTGATGGAGTTGATGAATTTTAAAACAGTGTTTGAAAAAAAAAACAGAAGAGGAAGGCAGTCAGCGACACCCCATGGAAGAAAAGATCAATATTTTTCCAATTGCCCTATTGGGAGCATAATCCTTGTCGTCATTGCCTTGACGTTATGCACATTGAAAAGAATATATGTGAGAATGTGCTTGGAACTTTGCTAGACATTCCAGAAAAGACAAAAGATCATGCAAAGGCTCGCTATGACCTTAAAGAGATGAGTATCAGAAAGGAACTTCAACCTTTTTTTTGTAAGAAACGTAAAAAAACCATCTTCAAGGCAGCAACTTTCTCTATGACAGATGCTGAAAAGAGAACCTTTTGTAGTGTTTTAAAGGATGATAAGTTGCCATATGTGCTCATCCAATATATCGCGCTTTGTGCAAGACAAAAAGCTTTCTAGAGGATATAAGAGTCACGATGCACATATTTTAATGCAGTACTTGCTTCAAGTTGCTGTTAGGAAGGCATTACCGAAACAGGTTGCACCTACTTTAATGAGACTAGGAGCTTTTTTCATGTCCATATGCAGTAAAGTTATCAAAGTTCACGACCTTGATCAAATGCAGAGAGAAATTGTTGAAATACTCTGTCAACTTGAAAAGATTTTTCCTCCAAGTTTTTTTGACATAATGGTACACTTCCCTATTCATCTCATTCAACAAATTAGACTGGGTGGACCAGTACATTTCCAATGGATGTATTGGATGGAAAGATATCTTTGTAGATTGAAATCATTTGTTCGTAATCAGAGTCGTCCAGAAGGATCTATTGCAGAAGCAACTCCAAGTTTTGCTAGCTCAAGGGACCACAAACCTATTGTCGGTAATGTAGAATATTATAGGGAATTAGATGACATAATTAAGATAGATTATTGGGGAACATCTAGTGTTGTTCTATTTAGATGTGTCTGGTTTGATGTTCTAACAAATGAATTCGGGATTACAAGTGTTAACTTCATGAAGCTCTGCTACATGGATGATCCTTTTGTGTTGGCTTCTCAAGTCCAGCAAGTTTTTTTATGTTCAAGATCCTTTAGAAGAAGAACGTCACTATGTCCTACAAAACATTCTTAGAGATTTGTTAGATCTTGACCAATCTCTAGTAGCTAGTGAAGAATCATATTGGGCAGATGCGCGCAATGTCGGGGTTGATGTGAGTTCAGCTATTGCGGATGATGATGATACTTGGTGTAGACGTGATGTGGATCTTGAGATGCCTTTTAGTGCCAGTGATCTTGATAGACAGGAAATTCAAGATGATTCTGAATGATTTTGGATGTGTATTTATATTATAACTTCCATGCAGGCATTTTGTTCTTGTACTTTCATATTATAACTTCCATGTATGCTTTTAGTGCCTTAATTAAATTAAACTCTTTTGTAGATTTTCTTACTAATTAGTTAATGTGTTTTGCTATTAGCTTATTACAATGATAATGTTATATTGTATATGCAATATTGGTTGATGTTGATTGTGTTTTAATTTTTAAGCTTCTAAGGCACAATGCAAGGAAAAAATCAGACCAAACAACCAGTGAAATGTTGTAAATCGGGCTCCATGGTCCATTATCTATGAATGAGAAAGAGAAAAAATGTGAATGATGATTTGTTAGAAATACCTGAACCTCATCTTGATGGTGAAATTGCTGATGGTGAACAAGATCTTCATGTTGTTGTGGACGATGATGTAAATTTACTTCCGGATAATTGGGAAGATATGGTTCCAGAGGAGGCAGAACTTAATAATTATGAGGAGGATCGACATGAAAAAAGTTTGCCTGATATAGAGATAGGGAAAGAGACAAATCCAGAGTCAGAGAAAGGTATGTATGTGTGTGTGGAGTGTTTTCTTACTCTTTTGGTGTTGTCCTTTGTAATCAACATGTATTTTAACATATTTTTTTATATTCTTTGATTTTTGCCACAGTTGAAGCAAAAATGTGTAGGGGGCGAACCATGATGAAAGAGATACACAATAGAAAGTTTGAGCATCGTGTTGCCATTATGTTAAATAAGTAAAACCGGCCAATAGGCCCTGATAAAGCAAAGTGAACCAATTTTCAAGCTTCTTGGGTACATTGGCTCAAATTCCAAGTCTTTGTCGTATAGATTGTACAGATTGGAGGTTGATGAAGACTAAAGAAAAGATGTGGAGTTATGCACAAGTAAATTGCTGCTACTTCTATTTTGTTCTATTCATTTGGATTTATATATAAGTTACACAAGTAAATTACTTTTTTTGTAGAAAAAGTGGATAATACCGGATGAAGGAAAGAAGTGGATTCTTGCAACAATTAATTGTAGCTGGCGAAGATATAAGACGATAATCAAACAAAAGTTTTATAAACCATATGACAATGACAAGGAGAGACTCTCCAATCGACCAAAAGGCATTCCTGAAGAACAATTCAAGGGATTTCTGGAGATGGTAGGATCCAAGCGATATAAGGTATGCTATTTTGATTTTATATAATTCCAAAGTTATTAAAAATAATTATAATTAGATGTTTTACCTTTCCTTTTTTTAATTTGTTAAGTTTATACATTTTAATAATTAATGTACAGAAATTGGCTAGAAGAAATAAGCGATGCCGTAAAAAGCAAAAAAATATTCACACAACTAGTCAAACAAGTTTTGCATGCGTAAGAAATGAGCTGGTATGTGATTTAATTTTGTGATTAATTAATTGATGTCTACTGAAGAATATAGCAACCTCATTCTTATGTTAGTGATTGTTCCTAATCTCAACTTCTCCAACCTCATTCTTATGTTTGGTTCTGTTGCCATTTACAGCAAAAGGCTGATCCAAAAAAAGAACCTCCCACGGCAGTGCAGATGTTTACCGAGACCCGCAAAAGAGTTGTTACCCGAGAGTACAAAAAATCCTTCGAAGATACCCAAAGAAAAATTGTAATTATGTAAGCTATCTTGCTTTAGTCTTTGGTTTTTGTTTTAGTAATTACTAAAATGTCTAAGTTGTAATACAGGCAGAAATGGAGCAATTGCAAACGCAACAGGGAACAAGTGATCCGTTCAATGTTGTGATGCCGAAGGAACATACGGGTCATGTTAGGCTAGTAGGAAAGGGTGTCACTAAATCTGATCTTAAAGCATCATCATCAAGTAATAGTAGTACATTGGTTGATGGCATCCATGTTAAAGTTCTGGTAGAGCTTGTGAAGTCTATCACAGCAAGGGTTAAGGATGAATTAACGCATGAGATTCTTTCAAAAGTCTTAATCAACCTCCAACGTGTCATTCCTAGTCTTGATTCGGACTCTATTCTTGCTGGATTGGCTGCAGGGGTCCAATCTCCGGGAGATGCCGTTAGTGGACATGGGACAACAAGGAATGCAAGCAACTCATCTTATGTTCATTTTGAGTAATGTCTTGTTTGCAGGATGCATAATTAAGATGTTTTAATATCTTATATATATGTTTTAATAGCTTTTACTTTCAGGAAACATCAGTATCATCAAGTTATTTTTTGTCTATGGATATTATGGTAACTTTGAATGAAAGAAGATTGGAGTGTAAAATTTGTGTAAATAACACTAAATATATATATCAAATAGATGGGTTTAGGACCCCTGCAGGACTGGATTACAGGGGGCAATAGCTGGGTGGATGCAAGACTCAGTTTGCTAAAACTGGCCCGCTGCAGGACTCGATGACAGGGGACAACAGCAGCAGAACCCGCTGCAGGACTGGATGACAGGGGACAGCAGCAGCTCATTAGAACTTAATTAGAAGAACTCTGCCTCAAAAGCGAGACTTCATTTACATTTCCTGCATGTTCTTGATGTGGATTCAACCCCAGGTACTAAGTTGGACAGTACCTTTGTGGATTCAGCCCCAGGTAATAAATATATATATCAAATAGATGGGTGTAGGACCCCTGAGACTTCAATTAGCTCAAGTATTTGATTCGGATGACATGCATGCTCTTCAATATTACAACTTTTTTTGTACCTTCACGCATTGGAGAAGATTAACATGTTGGTATTTTACTTCATGTGTACATGTTTTGTTTCTTCTTTTTGTTTAGATGAATGATCATGTCATTGTCAGGGAATTAAATAGACAATTGTTTGGTAGATCTCGTCAGAGACATAACAGAAGTCCTTACATAAGTATTTTTCCTCTAGATGTTGGAGCTATGATGATCGAAAAAGTAACCAACTGATGATAGTGTTCTTGTTCTTGGTTGTGCTATGTTTGCACCACAAACTTCAGTTTTGTTGGTGTGAAGTAGAATATAAATTGACTACTATTTATCTTACAATAACTAGTATTATCAACATCACCATCATTATCCTCATCTCAATGATTTAGTTTTGCCTTTTGATTCCTCCATATATTGATCAATTTTTGGGAGGCTGAGGCAACTGAAAGGATCTGATGTAAAATGACTCCTCCAATTGTGTTATATTGAGAGTAATTGGCATAATTAATGATTTTTGAGTCAGCCATGAGGATTTGTTTGTAGTCTTCCAGTTCCAAAGAAGGAATTATTAATCTCTGCTAAAGCCTTGCACATTACAGTGCTATATCTACCGGCATGATAATAACTAATCTCTTTTAACTAATATATGTTTGTTTTGAGTAAACTTTTAATATTTGTTCCCTGGACCTCTTTGTTTTTATCTATTTTCCATTCTTAATCTAATTTAGCATTTCTTAACTGTTATGGTATGGCTCTGTTGTAGGCAAAAGCTTGCGTGGAGGTTTCTTTTTCACAAAGGTTCTAATGATGATCAAAAGCGACTTCATTTACATTTCCTGCATGTTCTTGATGTGAGCTCTGAAGAGAGGCCAGTCCCCATGGATTCAGCCCCAGGTACTAAGTTGAATAGTACCTTTTGTGCTGTAAGTATAGGTTTTCTCTGTTAAAATTTCACAATTCTTCATTTTGCAAAGCAGGTGACCATGGGCAGTTAACTAATCTCATATTCATGGATGTTCCCCTTCCTAAAAGGGTTGTTAAAACTTATATCTGCTGGCAGTTAACTGCCGCAGCTCCCTTGCAGTGAATTGTAGGCAGTTCACTTGATTTGTTGTCACTTGAACTGTACGCTTCGACACAGGTATGTTTGTTTATTCATGGATATTCTTGGCGCGCAGTGCCATTTTTACAATTTTGATTTCCAGTTTAGTTTTGTTTGGAGATAACATGTAATTTGATCGGACCTGCGAGATCTTCAATGTCTTAGTTTGTTTGTGATTCTGCGGAAATAATTTGATGACTCTTGAGTGATAGATGCAACTGAAATGAGAGTATATAACACAACCACTAGCATTTTTCCTCCAAGCACATCATTGATGAGCGCAGGTGATTATCCATGTCTCTATTTGGTAGATTTCCTTTCTCATTTAAGAAACTCCAGTAGCTTATAAAATTTTAATACTGAAGGAAAGTTAATAGATAATTTATAACTATTTTGGAAAATCATCGGGTTCATTTGATCAATTATTCACATCATCTTTTTAACTGTGCATTTAATTATGGAAGAATAGTACTCTAAATGTAGCTGTAGAGTCTTCGCTAACTCTCACTGTTGCATTTCATTTTTAGTCTTCTAAATAAACATAATATGATACTGGTTTGTTAATAGCGATGCTATGTCCTATGCTGGCATATTTTTGTGTGTCCGGTCATTTCTAGGACTTTGCTAATATGCTATATATATCCACATGGTATATTTTTGGCTTGTGCGAACTGCATGTGCAGGTGATCGTGGGCAGCTTTATGTATGGCGGAAGAAAATCAAAGAGCAAGGCCAAGACGAATCAACAAGGGGTGGAGGCCGAGCAAGCCGAGGGTGACGAGCAGCAGCTCGCGCTGTCGATCAGTATCCCGAGCCAAGGCCACTTCATCGATGATGGGGGAATGGGCGAGCGCCCGCAATGCTCACATGGATATCGACTTGATGTGCGGATAAATGATATCTATCTACGGTGACATCATCACCAGGGAGAGAGAGAGAGAGAGAAATGGTTGATGCTTGTATGTTGTGATGGGGGAGGAATAGATATATTGATTGTATTCATGAATGGTTTGGGCTATCTCCCACCTTCTTTTTATTATTAATAAAAAAAAATTATTTGAATTCTTTTACAAATAGCTATACTATCTCCATTATTATATTATTCAATTTAATATGTTTATTTTTATTCAATTTAATAGAAAATAATTGAATTTATTAAACGTCTGGCGATGAAGAATAAATGTTGCCCAATACAAGAATAAACGCCTAGCGATGAAGAATCATAGTCATTGCTGTAGAATGGTAGCGTTCATTAACCGCTACAATTGAAAACCATAAATGCTATAATAGATGTACCTATAATAGCGGTTTCAAGGACGCCACAATACATTGTGTAACCGCTACCATACCCTACGACCAAGGCGGCAGATACAACACACGCGCAACTGCTACCGTAGCCCAACAGTAGCGTTTTTTTCATATACAGTAGCGGTTTTTGAGTGCTACCATATGCATGATATGATGTAGTGGTAACAGTGACAAGGATATATCATCCGCTTCTCTGCGGGCACCATATCATAATTAAGGCGATATTTTTGATTATTTTGTAGTTACATTGTCTTCATGGCTTTAATCGTGTGCTCATTCTCTTTTAAATTGGGGAGTTGTGCAACATCACTCATACGTGTAATGACCATTATATGCCTTGAAAGGTGAGTTCCTTACCCTCCAAGGTTAACTTAGTAGCACATCAAACTCCTTATCCTTGGATAGGAGTAGGAGGGAGAGAATGGTTTCTCACATGTAGTGATTAGAGTTAGTGATGGCTTCTGCCAGGGCTGAGATCAAGAAGCTGCAAGAGGAGGTCAAGGCGGTCACAATGTATAAAAAGTAGGCATTTGTCCTACTTGGGGAAGCTCAGGCGGATATGACTCAGCAAGAGATTGAGGCGTCGCACTTGAGGGATGAGGTGGTCAGACTTGTCTCCTCACATCCATATATTGACAAGGTTAAAGTAGTTGCGATTATAGAGTACATGGAGTCCATTGCCTTCATGGAGGAGTGCACTCAGATCTCGTAGGAGGCTCGGCCCGAGATTATAACTACTGAGGTGGAGCAGCTCCTGGAGGACGAGTGCGAGGTTGCATTCCGACACAGTTTTGTCAAGGGCCTCTGCTTGTATCGGAGGAGGCCAGAGTGCAATGTTACGGACCTTGGAGTGTGTGACGCCTCTGAGGATGGCTGACCTGAAGTTGATATCGGGGGGGGGGGGGGGGTGATCCTTGCTGCTGACCGATCTTGCATCATTTTTTATGTTTTTGTTTTGTGTTTGTTGCATTTGGAGAAATGTAGCACCTTAATGTGCTTGAGATCGATTTTCTTTTGTATGTAGCTTTGATTGCATGTTTCCACATTATGGATATGTTTTTTATGCTAGCCTTTTAATTTATAGTCGCTCCTCATTGGTTCTGAAGCTCATATGTTCTTGTCGGGGTGTTTACTTAGACTCATTGTGCGTTGTGAGCACCGGAGGTCATTGGTCAATTATGAGCTTGTCGCTTGGCATAAGCACTAGAGTTTGTTGCTCAATTATGAGCTTGCTGCTCGCAGTTAGCATCCGAGATCATTGCCTGATTATGAGGTTATTGCTTGGTGTAATAACCAGAGGCCTTCGCTCGGTTTTGAGCTCACTGCTCAACATTAGCATCAAATTTCATTACTTGATTATGAGCTTGCCGCTTGGCATAAGCACTGGAGGTTGTCACTCGATTATGAGTTGCTGCTCGGTGTTATGGTCAGAGGTCATTACTTGATTATGAGCTTGCCACTTGACGTAAGCATCAGAGTTCATTGTTCGATTATGAGCTCACTGCTCAACATTAGCATCAGAGATCATTACTTGATTATGAGCTTGCTGCTTAGCACAAGCACCGTGTGGCGTCTCTTGAGCTGCTTGGCATTAGCTTCTGATGCCATTGCTTGATTATGAGCTTTACGCTTGGTGCAAGCAACATAAAACGTCACTCAATTATGAGCTCACTGCTCGGGTTAGCATCAGAGTTCATTGCTTCATTATGAGTTTGTTGCTTGGCATAAGTGTCAGAGGTCATCACTCGATTATGAGCTCAATGCTCAACGTTAGCATCACAGGTCATTGCTTGATTATGAGAATGCCACTTGACGTAAGCACTGTGGGTCATCACTTGATTATGAGCTTACTGCTCGGTGTTAACATCAGAGGTCATTACTAGATTATGAGCATGTCTCTTGGCGTAAGCACCAAAGGTTGTCGCTCAATTAAGAGCTCACTGCTTATTGTTACCCCCAGAGATCGCAACTCGGTTATGGTGTAGGGGGCCTTCGCCCCTCCTTATCGACTGTGAGCTATCTACTCGGTGTCGACATCGATAGGTCGCTGCCCGAATGGAGATCACTACTCAGATCGGGGGGCGCCGGAGGTCATCACTCAATTATGGCGTAGGGGTCTTTTTCCCCTCCATATCGGTTGTGTGATATCAAATCAGTGTCACGACTGATAGGTCGCTACCAGAATGGAGCTCACTGCTTAGTGCGGGGGTGCAAGAGGTTGTCACTCGGTTATGGCATAGGGGGGCCTTTACACCTCCTTACCAGTTGCGAGCTATCTACTCAATGTCGACACGGGTAGGTCGCTGCCCAAATGGAGCTCACTGCTCGGCGCGGGGGGCACCAGAGGTCGTCACTCAGTTATGGAGTAGAAGGGGGCCTTTGCCCCTCCTTACCAGTTATGAGGTATCTACTCAGTGTTAGCACCGGTAGGTCGCCGCTTTGCATGGAAGGCACCGTAGGTCGTCACTCAGTTACAACATATAAGGGCCTTTTCCCCTCCTTACATGTTGTGAGCTATTTACTCGGTGATGACACTGGTAGGTCGCATCTCGAATGGAGCATTCTACTCAATGCGGGGGGCGCCAAAGGTCATCACTCAGTTATGGTGTAGGCACCATAGGTCATGGAAATGCCCATCAGAGTTTTAATGTTCGGAGACCTGTGTTGTAAATAAAGTCAAAAAGCAGTTACAATAATATTGAAAGCAAAATAGACACCCGCGCAAGCTCAGGCTTGCGGCTTATTTTTAAAAAGCAGGAAAAAAGAAATTGCTGATAGGAATGAGACCCTCTCCTCTCTGCATCCGTGGCTGTTATCAGTCAAACCTGGGCGAGGTCCTTTGCTGGATTGTCATACTGCAGTGTAGGTCCACTCTGTGGGTTTATCACCTTGATGTTGGGAGTCAAGCCCTACCCAGGATGCACCTGGCATTGATAATAGGAGCAAGGAACCCTTTATTTTGCCGCACCAGTCGTACCCCTCCAGGGGTGATGAACTTCATCGCTAGGTGAGAGATGGAGGGAATAAACTCGAATAGGGTCTAGATGGGAAGGTCGAATATGGCATTGTACATATAGTCAGATATTTACGACCACGAACTGGACAATGCGCGTGTCTTACTTCATAAATTTGCCCAGGGTGACTGGGAGAATTATCGCTCCTTGCATTGGGATGGGGCTATTGTTGAATCCATACACTGGACATGCTGCTGGCTTGATATGATCTTTCATGATTTTCATGCCACGATGGGTGGACATGAACATGACGTCTACCGAGCTTCCATTATTAACTAGTATTCTCTTGTTGTTAAAGAAGGGGTCGCCGATCCCTATGCTGACGACGAGGGGGTCTTGGGGAGGCAGGAGCAACCCTTATAGATCCTCATCCCTAAAGCTAATGGATGCACCCTAATGTGTCCTTTGATCTTCTAGACCCTTCTTAAGCTAGGTGACAAAGTAAATATGCGTAGGGAAAGGGTGACCTAGATATGGTTTCCACTTCCCCAAATATCTGCCTCCCCCCTGTGCACTCTGGTGTGTGGGGGACTAATCCATGATGTGTTCCAGCAGTGCTTGTCTGTTGGGGACTTGATTTTGTAAGAACCTTATGAGGAGCCCTTGTCAAACGAGGCACTCTGAAAGTATCTAGTTGCTACCTAAATCACCTAAATGGGGGTGAATAATTGAGTTCTATGGCTTTTTAAGCAGAATTAAAATCTATAAAGATAAGTGATATAAAAATTGTTGATTTCGGATTTATGAGAATTTAGTAGTTTGTTGTTGATTTCTCCAATTCTATATCCGATGAAGGAAAACGTACCTTATCGTCTAGTGTATAGGATACTTAAGAAAAAATATCAAGGTCGTATTAAACATGAGTTTGTCGAGTACATCTTGTACAACCCTGAATTCGCCGAGTGTTTTTCGAAGATCCAGGAGTCCTTTAGAACAATGTGTGGTAACATAGTCCCAGGCAGGAAGAGTAGGGGGAGAGGGGGGCGAGCAGGGAGGGAGCTAGGCCCCTGGCTCGCCCCAGAGCCCTTAGGGGGCGAGCCGGGAGGGGGCTAGGCCCCTGGCTCGCCCCAGATCCCTTAGGGGGTGAGCCGGGAGTGGGCCAGGCCCCTGGCTCGCCCCAGATCCCTTAGGGGGCGAGCCGGGAGGGGGCTAGGCCCCTGGCTCGCCCCAGAGACCTTAGGGGACGAGCCGAGAAGGGGGCTAGGCCCCTGGCTCAACCCAGACCCTTAGGGGGCGAGCCGGGAGGGGGCTAGGCCCCTGGCTCGCCCCAGAGCCCTTAGGGGGCGAGCCGGGAGGGCGCTAAGCCCCTGGCTCGCCCCAGAGCCCTTAGGGGGCGAGCCGGGAGGGGGCTAGGCCACTGGCTCTCCCCAGAGCCCTTAGGGGGCGAGCCGGGAGGGGGCCCAACCTCCTGGCTCGCCCCAGAGCCCTTAGGGGGCGAGCCAGGAGGGGGCTAGGCCCCAGGCTCACCCCAGAGCCCTTAGGTGGCGAGCCGGGAGGGGGCTAGGCCCCCTAGCTCACCCTAGAGCCCTTAGTGGGTGAGCCGGGAGGGGGCTAGACCCCTGGCTCGCCCTAGAGCCCTTAGGGGGAGAGCCGGAAGGGGGCTAAGCCCCTGGCTCGCCCCAGAGCCCTTAGGGGGCGAGCCAGGAGGGGGCTAGGCCCCTGGCTCGCCCCAGAGCCCTTAGGGGGTGAGCCGGGAGGGGGCCCAACCCCTGGCTCTCCCCAGAGCCCTTAGGGGGCGAGCCGGGAGGGGGCCCAGCCCCCTGGCTCGCCTGAGAGCCCTTAGGGGGCGAGCCGGGAGGGGGCTAGGCCCCTGGCTTGCACCAGAGCCCTTAGGGGGCGAGCCGGGAGGGGGCTAGGCCCCTGGCTCGCCCCAGAGCCCTTAGGGGGCAAGCCGGGAGGGGGCCCAGCCCCCTGGCTCACCCCAGAGGCCTTAGAGGGCGAGTCGGGAGGGGGCTAGGCCCCTGGCTCGCCCTAGAGCCCTTAGGGGGCGAGCCGGGAGGGGGGCCAGCCCCCTGGCTCACCCAGAGCCCTTAGGGGGCGAGCAGGGAGGGGGGCCATCCCCCTGGCTCGCCCCAGCTTCGAAGTAGGAGGCGGTCTGCGTTTAGCGTCTCAGAACAACGGGACTTGGCTATCCGCAGCCACTTCCGGGGGTATGTTGGTATTTTCAGGGAGCGATTTTTGGTTATTCGCAGCCCAACTTCAGAAATCCTATAAATAGGACCAAGGGGGCACCATTTGGGAAAAAAGCTTATTTTTGGCTAGTTAGCTCTCTCTCCCTCTCCCTCCCCAAGTCTCTCTAGTGGGGTGAGGAGAGCCTCCAGTGGTGCCCAAGCCCTTCATTGGCTTGGGAGGGGAAGCGCTCTAAAGATCTTCCGGGTATGTGGTGGGACCTCCTCGCCGAGCCCTTGGTCCAGTTCATAGTTCCAACACCTTCAACCTAGAGCTCTCTCTTGGGGGGAGTAAGAGTTGGTCACCCCTTAACTTGTTGGGGGCCCCGAACTCCACAGAGACCGAGAATTTGGTTTCGACATTATGGTGCGGTGAGCGTGGAGTGTGACCGATTCAAGAAACTCTCAAGATGAGCTCCATGGACGGAGGTGGAGGAAGTTCTGACCCGGGTCACTCGCAGCCCCCAGTGACTGGGGTGACGTTGGAGATGTTTGAAAATCTTAAGCGGGAGGTCATGCTGACCTTGCAGCTAACCTTTGCCGCGATAGGCGAAGGCGGGAGAGGAAGTGGTCTGGAGGTCCCGTCTCAGTAGGTGGGCGAGAGCCCTCCAGGCCAGCGACCCGAGAAGGAGGTACTTGGAGGGGGCGAGTGGGGAGGCGCCAGGCCCCCACTCGCCCATGCTGAAATTGTTGAAGTGAAGTGGAAGGGAGTCCGGCCGGTCTGAAGGCTGGAGACCGCAGGGACCGCGCGGCCTGTGCTGGTGCTCAGGCGGTTTGGTTCTGCGATCTCTCCTTGCTGTTCTGGCGATCTGGTGTGATCGGCCAGCTTGCTTCTTGGTTTGGTCGTTGGTTCTGGCGACCTGTTGCGAGTTCTTCCGGTCTTGTTCGGGGCAGCCTGTTCTTGGTTTACCGCAGTGACCGGGCGGCTTGTTTGGGCTGTTCTGGCGACTTGGCTCAAGTCGGCCAGATGTTCATCCTTGTCTTGGCGATCTCAGGAAGGGTGGTCACTGTATCCGCGCGGCTTATGCGCGGCTTGCTGTTGACTTCGGTCTTGGACTGAATCTTGTCCAAGTGTTGTGTTCGCGCGGTCTGCCTTGTTAGACCGTTCGCGATCTGATGGGCGGTTATTGTATCCCGGTTTGTGCGGTGACGACATCCGTCTCTCCGTCTATAAATAGGGGTGCAGGGCCCGTCATTCCTAACAAGAATTGTAAGAACAAGAGCCCGGATTGTTTCTTGCGGTCTCAAGTTTGGAGTCGCGCGATCTCGGAAGTGAGCTAACCGGTTGTTGTGTTCGCAGGTTTGCGGTCAGCAGGTTGCGGTCTCCTTCCTTGGTGATTTCCGGTGGCTTGAATAAACAGTTCGTCTGCGGTCTGTCAGCGAACTGGTTTATTGTGTTCTTGTGCTGTTCGCAGCAAGCTCAGCGATCAGGCGACCTTCAGCGGTTAGGCGATCAGAGTTGCGGTCTGGCGACAGCTTCAGTTCTTTGTTCAGTTCAATAAAGCTTCAGTTCGTGCGGTCTGGGATTGCGATCTGGCAGTGCAGGTTGTCTGTTTCTGTTCGCGCAGTCTTAAGGTGTTTCTGCGGTCTGACTGTGCAAGCGGTCTGGGAGTACAGCAGAGCAAGCCGGGCGACCTGAGCCTTTTTGCGGTCTGTGCGGTCTTTTCTTTGGAAGACCGCCAGTTTCAGTTTTGGTGTGTTTGTTCTTCTCATCTCCGTGATTCTTATGAATCATGTCTCGTCATGTATACCTCGCATTGTAAAGCAGTCCTGTTTCAATAAAGATTTCTTGTGTTGCTGTTTTGGCATTGTGGTTGTTTGGCTATAACTCTTGTTGATACAACTCCTGCTTACTCCTAAACGGTCTTTCAAAAATTTTAACATGGTATCAAAGTGAGGTTTCTGGAGTGGATAAGCAGTGATCAACTAGAGTTGCCATCATCTTTGTGAAGAAGAGACCACATAGATTGTCATGGAATGTGGATACGCAAGAGGTCTTGGTATTGAACTCCTCACATCGACTAACTTTAAAAAATGGAAGTCTTGTATGGAGAGTTACTTGCTTGGCGAGGATCTATGGGAGGTAGTTGGCTGAGAAGACACACAAGAGGTGTTTCTAGCAGGAGATAATATGGCAGAGGTGAGACTTTGGAGGAGGACGAATGCTAAGGCAGAGTTCACTCTCAAAAGGGCTATTTCACCGGAGCTGTTTAATCACATCATCGGATGTAAATCTGCTGCTGAGATTTGGACATCTTTGGATGGATTGTTCAATAAGAAGAATGTAGCGAGGCTACAGTATCTTGAAAATGAGTTGGCGAAAGCCTCTCAAGGTGATCTTTCTGTTTCTACCTTCTTCCTCAAGATGAAGAACCTCACGGCAGAGATTTCTGCATTGGACCCTGATGAGCCAATCTCTGAGGCAAAACTGAAGAGGCATATCATCCGCGGGTTGCGGAAGGAGTATCTTGCCTTTGTGAATTCAGTTCAGGGTTGGGCAAATCAACCGTCGTTGTTGGAGCTGGAGAACCTTCTTGCTTCGCAAGAAAGTTTAGCAAGACAGATGGCGGGGCTTTCTATCTCCGGGGGAGAAAGTGATGTGATGTTCTCTGGGAAGAAGAAGAAGAAATGGGAGAAGAAGAAGCCGGGTCATGATGGACCCTCCACTTCAGGTCAGTAAGATAGAGGCTATGCTCCTAAGTCTGATGGGAAGAATAAAGGAGAGGGACCGAGGTGCTTTAGATGCAATAAGACCGGACACTTCAAGAAAGATTGCCGGGTGAATCTTCAGCCGGGACATGCAATGGAGAAGGAGATGCCAAAGTCTGGTGAAGTTGGATGGGGAGGAGCCTTTGTGTCTAATATAACGGCAATGCCCGTTAAGGCCTTGGCTTCCATCAACTATGATGAGCACTAGATTGTTGATTCAAGGTGTGGGCATCACCTCACCGGGGATGGATCAAAGTTCTCTTCTTTGGTGCCTTACTCAGGTAACAATGCTATCATTACGGCTGATAATTCTATTCATCCAGTAGAGCACAAAGGAGTCGTTTCTCTGAGCAGTGATAAGGGTCCACTCACGTTGAGGAGTGTTTATCACGTGCCTGGTATGAAGAAAAATCTCTTCTCTGTGACCAATGCGGTCGACGCCGGTTATCACGTTCTGTTTGGCCCAACAGAAGTGAAGTTTCTCAAAACTCAACCGAAGATAAAGGGAGATGTTATTCATGTCAGCAAGCGGGTGAAGGACTTGTTCATTTTATCGACAAGTACCTATGTTGATAAGATGAGGACCAATGATGGCGCGACCATCTGGCATGAAAGGTTGGGGCATGTAGGCATGGACAAATTGAAGGCTATGGCGGTTAGGGGCCTTGTCAATGGCTTGCCTAGCTTGTCCTCCTATAGAGACGGTCATGTCTGCGAAGGATGTCAGTTTGGTAAGTCTCATCGACTTCCATTTGACAAATCGCAAACAAGGTGCAAAGTGCCGTTGGAGTGCATCCACGGTGATTTGATGGGACCGACTGCCACCCCAAGCCTTGTAGGCAACAGATACATGTTGGTGTTGATTGACGATTACACCAGATATGTCTGGGTGTATTTTTTGAAGGAGAAGTCGGATGCATTTGCAAAATTTGTGGAGTTCAAGGAGCTGGTTGAAGGCCGGCTAGGCCTGCGGGTTACAAAACTTAGAACTGACAATGGTGGGGAGTTCACCTCTAGTGAGTTCTCAAGTTTTTGCAGGAAGCATGGCATCAGGAGAGAGCTTACTTGTGCCCATACTCCAGAACAGAATGGCGTTGCCGAGAGGAAGATCCGTCATCTGACGGAAACTTGCAAATGCTGGCTTCATGCTAAGAGTATCCCAAAGTCCTTCTGGGCGGAGGGAATGTCTTGTGCAGCTTATGTCATCAACAGGTTGCCTTTAAGTCCTATCAACATGAAGACCCCTCACGAATTGATGTTCAAGGAGAAGCCGAGTGTTGCACACCTTCGGGTGTTCGGGTCAACCTGCTATGTGCATATTCCTGATGCTCTTCGGACAAAGCTAGATGAGAAAGCAAGGAAGCTAGTCTTTGTTGGGTATGATGAGCGGAAGAAGGGATGGAGATGCATAGATCCTGAGACACGGAGGTCAATTATTTCTCGGGATGTGGTGTTCGATGAAGTGACTTCCTACAAGGGGAGTTCAGGAGTTGAGCTACCAGAGGGCAGGGTTGATGAAGGAGGAAAAACTGCGGGAAGTCTTCAAGTGGAGTTGCCTGTTTCACCAGGAGCTCTAGCTGTGTCAAGCTCTGAGATGGAGGCTTCAGGTTCTGGAAGCAGGGGGAGCGATGCTCCAAGTTCATCTGGAAGAGGAGATTGCACAGAAGAAGTAGCTGAGGAGGTGGTTAGTCAGGAGCAACCTCTTAGGAGGTCAAAGAGGACTATTCAACCACCAGATCGATACACAGGAGGGAACATGGTGAACTTTGTTTCATGCTTCTTTGCTGGTCCCTTGGATGAGAGGGAGCCGTCGAGCTTTGAGAAGGCCAGAGGCGTGAAGGAGTGGGACATTGCTATGCAAGAAGAGATGACAGCTCTCGAGAAGAATGAGACCTGGTCTCTTGTGCCCATGCCCAAGGGCACCACTCCTGTGACATGCAAATGGGTCTACAAGCTCAAGAAGAAAGCTGACGGCAGTATCGAGCGGTACAAGGCTCGCCTTGTAGCTCGCGGGTTCTCACAGCAGTACGAAGAAGATTATGATGAGACGTTCAGTCCAGTGGCAAAGATGACTTCGGTTCGATTTGTTATTGCCTTGGCGGCTTCAATTGGTTGGGAGATTTGACAACTCGACGTGAAGAATGCCTTCTTATACGGCGAGATTGATAAGGATATCTTCATGATCCAACCGCAAGGCTTCATCTCGAAGGAGTGTCCGGACTACGTCTGTAAGTTGAAGAAGGCCCTATATGGGTTGAAGCAAGCGCCTCGGGCGTGGTATGGGAAGATTGCAAAGTATCTCTTATTCTGCGGATTCTTTGCTTTAGACTCTGATTCTAGCTTGTACATCAAGAAGGAGGGGGTGCTTCGGGTGATTGTGCTGGTGTATATGGATGACATGATTGTCACCGGGAACTCGAAGGAAGCTGTTGCAAGACTCAGGGCTGAGCTTGCTATCAGATTCGAGATGAAGGATCTGCGGGAGCTCCACCATTTCCTTGGACTCGAGGTGCAGAGGCGGGAGAGCGGAGTGCTCATTTCTCAGGCTGGCTATGCAGAGCGGATTGTTCAGCGATTCGGCATGGAGGAAGGGAAGAGCAGCTCTATACCTCTGGAGCAACATCATAAACTTCGGAAGGATGAGGGAAGAGTTCTATCTGAACCGTTGGTTTTCCGAGCTCTGGTTGGGAGCTTGATCTACTTGACGATCACAAGGCCAGATATTGCTTATGCAGTAGGCAAGGTGAGTCGGTACATGGCGGAACCAAGGAAGCCTCATCTTCTGGCGGCAAAAGGCATCTTGAAGTATATGAAGTCGACCTCTGATTTGGGTCTCCTATATAGGAGGGGGTCAAGCTTGGAGTTGCATGGATACATGGATGCTGATTATGGGGGAGACGTGGATGATCGGAGATCAACGTCTGGTTATGTCTTTATGACGGGCTCCACAGCTATCTCTTGGTACAGCAAGAAGCAAGACTCGGTGTCTGTATCTACCACAGAAGCGGAGTACAAGGCTTCGGCCTTGGCCGCTCAGGAAGCCGTTTGGCTCAGGAGGTTGGTGGAGGACGTTCATTAGGAGGTTCGAGGTCCCACCTTACTACGCGGGGACAATGAGAGTGCTCTCAAGCTGGTTAACAGTCCAGTCTGTCACGTGAGGACCAAACATATAGAGATAGAGCACCATTTCATTCGTGAAAAGGTGTTGGGAGGATCTCTTATGGTCGAGCATGTTCGGAGTGCGGACAATGTCGCTGACATCTTCACAAATCCGCTGGCGAAGGGACCGTTTACACGGTTAAGGGAGTTGCTCGGGCTAGTTTCCACTTCCCACTTCAAGGGGGAGTGTTGAAATTGTTGAAGTGAAGTGGAAGGGAGTCCGGCCGGTCTGAAGGCTGGAGACCGCAGGGACCGCGCGGCCTGTGCTAGTGCTCTAGCGGTTTGGTTCTGCGATCTCTCCCTACTGTTTTGGTGATCTGGTGTGATCGGCCAGCTTGCTTCTTGGTTTGGTCATTGGTTCTGGCGACCTGTTGCGAGTTCTTCCGATCTTGTTCTGGGCAGCCTGTTCTTGGTTGACCGCAGTGACCGGGCGGCTTGTTTGGGCTGTTCTGGCGACTTGGCTCAAGTAGGCCAGATGTTCGTCCTTGTCTTGGCGATCTCAGGAAGGGTGGTCGCTGTATCCGCGCGGCTTAGGCGCGGCTTGCTGTTGACTTCGGTCTTGGACTGAATCTTGTCCAAGTGTTGTGTTCGCGCGGTCTGCCTTGTGAGACTGTTCGCGATCTGTTGGGCGGTTATTGTATCCCGGTTTGTGCGGTGACGACATCCGTCTCTCTGTTTATAAATAGGGGTGCAGGGCCCGTCATTCCTAACAAGAATTGTAAGAACAAGAGCCCGGATTGTTTCTTGCGGTCTCAAGTTTGGAGTCGCGCGATCTCGGAAGTGAGCTAACCGGTTGTTGTGTTCGCAGGTTTGCGGTCAGCAGGTTGCGGTCTCCTTCCTTGGTGATTTCCGATGGCTTGAATAAACAGTTCGACTGCGGTCTGTCAGTGAACTGGTTTATTGTGTTCTTGTGCTGTTCGCAGCAAGCTCAGCGATCAGGCGACCTTCAGCGGTTAGGCGATCAGAGTTGCAGTCTGGCGACAGCTTCAGTTCTTTGTTCAGTTCAATAAAGCTTCAGTTCGTGCGGTCTGGGATTGCGGTCTGGTAGTGCAGGTTGTCTGTTTCTGTTCGCGCAGTCTTAAGGTGTTTCTGCGGTCTGACTGTGCAACCGGTCTGGGAGTACAGAAGAGCAAGCCGGGCGACCTGAGCCTTTTTGCGGTATGTGCGGTCTCTGCTTTGGCAGACCGCCAGTTTCAGTTTTGGTGTGTTTGTTCTTCTCATCTCCGTGATTCTTATGAATCACGTCTAGCCATGTATACCTCGCATTGTAAAGCAGCTCTGTTTCAATAAAGATTTCTTGTGTTGCTGTTTTGGCATTGTGGTTGTTTGGCTATAACTCTTGTTGATACAACTCCTGCTTACTCCTAAACAGTCTTTCAAAAATTTTAATAGCCCAGCCCCAAGGTGGCGAGTGGGGAGGCGCCAGGCCCCCACTCGCCGAGCCCCAAGGGGGCGAGTGGGGTGGAGGCCAGCCCCCACTCGCCCAGCCCCAAAGGTGGGCGAGCATAGGAAGTCCTTTGTGTGAGCTGATTCTCTCGGCGCCGGTTCCCGAGGGGTTCAGAAGGTTGGAGATGTCTCACTACTTCGGCAAGGGTGACCCCGTCCTGCACCTACAGTGGTTTGAGGACATGGTCTCCATCGTGCCCATGTCGGACGCTTTCAAGTGCCGACTCTTCGCAACAACTCTGAAGGAGAAGGCAAGGGATTGGTTCCACCAACTCCCTGTGGGATCCATCTATGCCTTCGTAGACTTGCGCCAAGTTTTCCTGCTACGCTTCTCGACATCAAGGAAGAAGAAGAAACATGCCGAAGCTCTTTTCCAAATCAAGCAAGAGCCAGGGGAGTCGCTGGCTCACTATCTGGAGCAGTTCAGGGAAGAGGTTCACCTCGTCCAAGAAGTGCCCGGGTACACCCTCAAGCTTGCCTTCATGTTGGGACTGCGGGAGGGCTTCTTCAAGATGGACCTTAAGAGGAGTGCTCCTTTGTCCTTTGAGGAGTTGATGGAAAGGGTGGCAGAGGAAGTTGAGAGTGAGGAGGCCAACCCGGAGTTCGCGAGAAGGTTGGCCAGGATGAGTGAGCCGGAGGCAAGTCATCAGGGGGGAAGGGTAGGGGCCCCCAAGAGGAAGTTCGACCAGGAGGAGGCCAACTTCCAGGGAGAAGGGGTCGACCTCCCAGGGTGGAGGCAGGGAATGAATGCGCCCTCTCCACCACCCCAACAAGCCATGGTGATCGGCCACAGAAAAAGAAGAAATCGTAAGGGAGGAAGAAGGGGCGTCCGGGTGGAGATCCTTACTGTGACTTCCACGATGAGGAGGGTCACACGACATCCGCCTGCCCTGAGTTCTTGGAAATGAAGGTGTCGAGGGGTCCGAAGTCGCAACGTCAGCAACCAGAGGAGGTCGAGGAGGACCATACCTGGGAGTAGAAGTCTGAGTCCCAGTCTCCATGCTTAGTTTTTTCTTTTAAGTCCATGAAGTATGATGTTGTATTTCCCTGCTTAGATTTTCTTGCATGTAACTGGACGACTAAAGTAATAAAAGTTTTTCCAAGTTCTTTTCCTCTCGAATGGTTCCGCTGACCGGGCTCTCACTAGCTGGCAGGTGCAGGTTGAACTCCCAGGGAGGCTAAGTTCTTTTCCCATCGGATGGTTCCGCTGACCGGGCTCTCACTAGCCGGCAGGTGCAGGTTGACCTCCCAGGGAGGCTAAGTTCTTTTCCCCTCGGATGGTTCCGCTGACCGGGATCTCACTAGCCGGCAGGTGCAGTTTGACCTCCCAGGGAGGCTAAGTTCTTTTCCCCTCGGATGGTTCCGCTGACCGGGCTCTCACTAGCCGACAGGTGCAGGTTGACCTCCCAGGGAGGCTAAGTTCTTTTCCTCTTGGATGGTTCCGCTGACCGGGCTCTCACTAGCCGGCAGGAACATGTTGACCTCCCAGGGAGGCTAAGTTCTTTTCCCCTCGGATGGTTCCGCTGACCAGGCTCTCACTAACCGGCAGGTGCAGGTTGACTTCCCAGGGAGGCTAAGTTATTTTCCCCTCGGATGGTTCCGCTGACCGGGATCTCACTAGCCGGCAGGTGCAGGTTGACCTCCCAGGGAGGCTAAGTTCTTTTCCCCTTGGATGGTTCCGCTGACCGGGCTCTCACTAGCCGGCAGGTGCAGGTTGACCTCCCAGGGAGGCTCAGTTCTTTTCCCCTCGGATGGTTCCGCTGACCGGGCTCTCACTAGCCGGCAGGTGCAGGTTGACCTCCCAGGGAGGCTAAGTTCTTTTCCCCTCGGATGGTTCCGCTGACCGGACTCTCACTAGCCGGCAGGTGCAGGTTGACCTCCCAGGGAGGACAAGTGATTTTCCATTCGGATGGTTCCGCTGACCGGGCTCTCACTAGCCGGCAGGTGCAGGTTGACCTCCCAGGGAGGACACATGATTTTCCCCTCGGATGGTTCCGCTGACCGGGCTCTCACTAGCCGGCAGGTGCAGGTTGACCTCCCAGGGAGGCTATGTTCTTCACCCCTCGGATGGTTCTGCTGACCGGGCTCTCACTAGCCGGCAGGTGCAGGTTGACCTCCCAGAGAGGCTATTTTCTTCACCCCTCGGATGGTTCCGCTGACCGAACTCTCACTAGCCGGCAGGTGCAGGTTGACCTCCCAGGGAGGCAATGTTCTTCACCCCTCCGATGGTTCCGCTGATCGGGCTCTCACTAGCCGGCAGGTGCAGGTTGACCTCCTAGGGAGGCTATGTTCTTCACCCCTCGGATGGTTCCGCTGACCGGGCTCTCACTAGCCGGTAGGTGCAAGTTGACCTCCCAGGGAGGCTATGTTCTTCACCCCTCGGATGGTTCCGCTGACCGGGCTCTCACTAGCCGGCAGGTGCAGGTTGACCTCCCAGGGAGGCTATGTTCTTTTCCCCTCGGATGGTTCCGCTGACCGGGCTCTCACTAGCCGGCAGGTGCAGGTTGACCTCCCAGGGAGGCTATATTATTCACCTCTCGGATGGTTCCACTGACCGGGCTCTCACTAGCCGGCAGAGATGGAGGACCTCACGAGGAGGCTTTATGTTTTCTCTCAAAGTAGCTCCGTTAGACGGATTCCCAGCGACGCTCGTCGAATATGCAGGGTTGGACGTTTCTTTCCGAGCGTGTACCTCGCTCGAAAAGAGCGGGGATTGTGTACAACCCTGAATTCGCCGAGTGTTTTTTCAGAGATCCAGGAGTCCTTTAGAACATTATGTGGAAACATAGTCCCAGGCAGGAAGAGTAGGGGGAGAGGGGGGCGAGCATGGAGGGAGCTAGGCCCCTGGCTCGCCCCAGAGCCCTTAGGGGGCGAGCCGGGAGGGGGCGAGGCCCCTGGCTCGCCCCAGAGCCCTTAGGGGGCGAGCCGGGAGGGGACCTGGCCCCTGGCTCACCCCAGAGAACTTAGGGGGCGAGCCGGGAGGGGGCTAGGCCCCTGGCTCGCCCCAGAGCCCTTAGGGGGCGAGCCGGGAAGGGGGATAGTCCCCTGGCTCTCCCTAGAGCCCTTAGGGGGCGAGCCGGGAGGGGGAGAGGCCCCTGGCTCGCCCCAGAGCCCTTAGGGGGCGAGCCGGGAGGGGGCTAGGCTCCTGGCTCGCCCAAGATCCCTTAAGGGGCGAGCCGGGAGGGGGCTAGGCCTCTGGCTCACCCCAGAGCCCTTAGGGGGCGAGCCGGGAGGGGACTAGGCCCCCTGGCTCGCCCCAGAGCCCTTAGGCGGCGAGCCGGGAGGGGCCTAGGCCCCTGGCTCGCCCTAGAGCCCTTAGGGGGCGAGCCGAAAGGGGGCTAGGCCCCTGGCTCGCCGCAGAGCCCTTAGGGGGCGAGCCGGGAGGGGGCTAGGCCCCTGGCTCGCCCCAGAGCCCTTAGGGGGCGAGCTGGGAGGGGGCCTAGCCCCTGGCTCGCCCCAGAGCCCTTAGGGGAAGAGCCGGGAGGGGGCCCAGCCCCCTGGCTCGCCCGAGAGCCCTTAGGGGGCGAGCCAGGAGGGGGCTAGGCCCCTGGCTCGCCCCAGAGCCCTTAGGGGGCGAGCCGGGAAGGGGCTAGGCCCTGGCTCGCCCCAGAGCCCTTAGGGGGCGAGCCGGGAGGGGGCCCAGCCCCTGGCTCGCCCCAGAGCCCTTAGGAGGCGAGCCGGGAGGGGGCTAGGCCCCTGTCTCGCCCCAAAGCCCTTAGGGGGTGAGCCGGGAGGGGGGCCAGCCCCCTGGCTCGCCCAGAGCCCTTAGGGGGCAAGCAGGGAGGGGGCCAGCCCCCTGGCTCGCCCCAGCTCTGAAGTAGGAGGCGGTCTGCATTTAGCATCTCAGAACAGCGGGACTTGGCTATCCGCAGCAACTTCCGGGGGTATGTTGGTATTTTTAGGGACCGATTTTTGGTTATTCGCAGCCCAACTTCAGAAATCCTATAAATAGGACTAAGAGGGCACCATTTGGGAAAAAGCTTGTTCTTGGCTAGTTAGCTCTCTCTCCCTCTCCCTCCCCAAGTCTCTCTAGTGGGGTGAGGAGAGCCTCCTGTGGTGCCCAAGCCCGGCATTGGCTTGGGAGGGGAAGCGCTCTAAAGATCTTCCGGGTATGTGGTGGGACCTCCTCGCCGAGCCCTTGGTCCAGTTCATAGTTCCAACACCTTCAACCTAGAGCTCTCCCTTGGGGGGAGTAAGAGTTGGACACCCCTCAACTTGTTGGGGGCCCCGAACTCCACAGAGACCGAGAAATTGGTTTCAACATTATGGTGCGGTGAGCGTGGAGTGTGACCGATTCAAGAAACTCTCAAGATGAGCTCCATGGACGGAGGTAGAGGAAGTTCTGACCCGGGTCACTCACAGCCCCCGGTGGCTGGGGTGACGTTGGAGATGTTCGAAAATCTCAAGCAGGAGGTCATGCTGACCTTTCAGCTAACCTTTGCCGCGATAGGCGAAGGCGGGAGAGGAAGTTGTCCGGAGGTCCCGTCTCAGCAGGTGGGCGAGAGCCCTCCAGGCCAGCGACTCGAGAAGGAGGTACTAGGAGGGGGCGAGTGGTGAGGCGCCAGGCCCCCACTCGCCCAGCCCCAAGGGGGAGAGTGGGGAGGCGCCAGGCCCCCACTCGCCCAGCCCCAAGGGGGCGAGTGGGGAGGCGCCAGGCCCCCACTCGCCGAGCCCTAAGGGGGCGAGTGGGGAGGCGACCAACCCCCACTCGCCCAGCCCCAAAGGGGGGTGAACATAGGAAGTCCTTTGTGTGAGCTGATTCTCTCGGCCCCGGTTCCCGAGGGGTTCGGAAGGTTGGAGATGTCTCACAACTTCGGCAAGGGTGACCCCGTCCTACACCTACAGTGGTTTGAGTACATGGTCTCCATCGTGCCCATGTCGGACGCTTTCAAGTGCCGACTCTTCGCAACAACTCTGAAGGAGAAGGCAAGGGATTGGTTCCACCAACTCCCTGCGGGATCCATCTATGCCTTCGAAGACTTGCGCCAAGTTTTCCTGCTACGCTCTCGACCTCAAGGAAGAAGAAGAAACATGCCGAAGCTCTTTTCCAAATCAAGCAAGAGCCAGGGGAGTCGCTGGCTCACTATCTGGAGCGGTTCAGGGAATAGGTTCTCCTCGTCCAAGAAGTGCCTGGGTATACCCTCAAGCTTGCCTTCACGTTGGGACTGCGGGAGGGCTTCTTCAAGATGGACCTCAAGAGGAGAGCTCCTTTGTCCTTTGAGGAGTTGATGGAAAGGGTGGCAGAGGAAGTTGAGAGTGAGGAGACCAACTCGGAGTTCGCGAGAAGGTTGGCCAGGATGAGTGAGCCGGAGGCAAGTCATCAGGGGGGATGGGTAGGGGCCCCCAAGAGAAAGTTCAACCAGGAGGAGGCCAACTTCCAGGGAGAAGGGGTCGACCTCCCAGGGTGGAGGCAGGGACCGAAGGCGCCCTCTCCACCACCCCAACAAGCCATGGTGATCGGCCACAGAAAAAGAAGAAATCGTAAGGGAGGAAGAAGGGGCGTCCGGGTGGAGATACCTTACTGTGACTTCCACGATGAGGAGGGTCACGCGACATCCGCCTTCCCCGAGTTCTTAGCAATGAAGGAGTCGAGGGGTCCGAAGTCGCAATGTCAGCAACCAGAGGAGGACCATACCTGGGAGTAGAAGTCCGAGTCCCGG
Source organism: Dactylorhiza incarnata (assembly GCA_033032865.1). Lineage (NCBI taxonomy): Eukaryota > Viridiplantae > Streptophyta > Magnoliopsida > Asparagales > Orchidaceae > Dactylorhiza > Dactylorhiza incarnata. The sequence goes on along the minus strand of JAWHQI010000001.1, from coordinate 22,159,740 downwards.
TCTCCATGCTTAGTTTTTTCTTTTAAGTCCATGAAGTATGATGTTGTATTTCCCTGCTTAGATTTTCTTGCATGTAACAGGATGACTAACGTAATAAAAGTTTTTCCAAGTTCTTTTCCCCTCGGATGGTTCCGCTGACTGGGCTCTCACTAGACGGCAGGTGCAGGTTGACCACCCAGGGAGGCTAAGTTCTTTTCCCCTCGGATGGTTCCGCTGACCGGGCTCTCACTAGCCGGCAGGTGCAGGTTGATCTCCTAGGGAGGCTAAGTTCTTTTCCCCTCGGATGGTTCCGCTGACCGGGCTCTCACTAGCCGGCAGGTGCAGGTTGATCTCCCAGGGAGGCTAAGTTCTTTTCCCCTCGGATGGTTCCGCTGACCGGGCTCTCACTAACCGGCAGGTGCAGGTTGACCTCCCAGGGAGGCTAAGTTCTTTTCCCCTCGGATGGTTCCGCTGACCGGGCTCTCACTAGCCGGCAGGTGCAGGTTGACCTCCTAGGGAGGCTAAGTTCTTTTCCCCTCGGATGGTTCCGCTGACCGGGCTCTCACTAGCCGGCAGGTGCAGGTTGACCTCCCATGGAGGCTAAGTTCTTTTCCCCTCGGATGGTTCCGCTGACCGGGCTCTCACTAACCGGCAGGTGCAGGTTGACCTCCCAGGGAGGCTACGTTCTTTTCCCCTCGGATGGTTCCGCTGACCGGGCTCTCACTAGCCGGCAGGTGCAGGTTGACCTCCCTGGGAGGCTATATTCTTCACCCCTCGGATGGTTCCGCTGACCGGGCTCTCACTAGCCGGCAGGTGCAGGTTGACCTCCCAGGGAGGCTAAGTTCTTTTCCCCTCAGATGGTTCCACTGACCGGGCTCTCACTAGCCGACAGGTGCAGGTTGACCTCCCAGGGAGGCTAAGTTCTTTTCCCCTTGGATGGTTCCGCTGACCGGGCTCTCACTAGCCGGCAGGTGCAGGTTGACCTCCCAGGGAGGCTAAGTTCTTTTCCCCTCGGATGGTTCCGCTGACCGGGCTCTCACTAGCCGGCAGGTGCAGGTTGACCTCCCAGGGAGGCTAAGTTATTTTCCCCTCGGATGGTTCCGCTGACTGGGCTCTCACTAGCCGGCAGGTGCAGGTTGACCTCCCAGGGAGGCTATGTTCTTTTCCCCTCGGATGGTTCCGCTGACCGGGCTCTCACTAGCCGGCAAGTGCAGGTTGACCTCCCAGGGAGGCTAAGTTCTTTTCCCCTCGGATGGTTCCGCTGACCGGGCTCTCACTTGCCGGCAGGTGCAGGTTGACCTCCCAGGGAGGACAAGTGATTTTCCCCTCGGATGGTTCTGCTGACCGGGATCTCACTAGCCGGCAGGTGCAGGTTGACCTCCCAGGGAGGCTATGTTCTTCACCCCTCGGATGGTTCCGCTGACCGGGCTCTCACTAGCCGGCAGATGCAGGTTGACCTCCCACGAAGGCTATGTTCTTCACCCCTCGGATGGTTCCACTGACCGAGCTCTCACTAGCCGGCAGGTGCAGGTTGACATCCCAGGGAGGCTATGTTCTTCACCCCTCTGATGGTTTCGCTGACCGGGCTCTCACTAGCCGGCAGGTGCAGGTTGACCTCCCAGGGAGGCTATGTTCTTCAACCCTCGGATGGTTCCGCTGACCGGGCTCTCACTAGCCGGCAGGTGCATGTTGACCTCCCAGGGAGGCTATGTTCTTCACCCCTCGGATGGTTCCGCTGACCGGGCTCTCACTAGCCGGCAGGTGCAGGTTGACCTCCTATGGAGGCTATCTTCTTTTCCCCTCGGATGGATCCGCTGACCGGGCTCTCACTAGCCGGCAGGTGCAGGTTGACCTCCCAGGGAGGCTATGTTATTCACCCCTCGGATGGTTCCGCTGACCGGGCTCTCACTAGCCGGCAGGGATGGAGGACCTCTCGAGGAGGCTTTATATTTTCTCTCAAAGTAGCTCCATTAGCCGGATTCCCAGCGACGCTCGTCGAATATGCAGGGTTGGACGTTTCTTTCCGAGCGCGTACCTCGCTCAAAAAGAGCGGGGATTGTATACAACCCTGAATTTGCCGAGTGTTTTTCCGAGATCCAGGAGTCCTTTAGAACATTGTGTGGTAACATAGTCCCAGGCAAGAAGAGTAGGGGGAGAGGGGGGTGAGCAGGGAGGGAGCTAGGCCCCTGGCTCGCCCCAGAGCCCTTAGGGGGCGAGCTAGGAGGGGGCTAGGCCCCTGGCTCGCCCCAGAGCCCTTAGGGGGCGAGCCGGGAGGGGGCCAGGACCCTGGCTCGCCCCAGAGCCCTTAGGGGGTGAGCTGGGAGGGGGCTAGGCCCCTGGCTCGCCCTAGAGCCCTTAGGGGGCAAGCCGGGAAGGGGGATAGGCCCCTGGCTCGCCACAGAGCCCTTAGGGGGCGAGCCGGGAGGGGGTTAGGCCCCTGGCTCACCCCAGAGCCCTTAGGGGGCGAGCCGGGAGGGGGCTAGGCCTCTGGATAGCCACAGAGCCCTTAGGGGGCGAGCCGGGAGGGGGCCCAGCCCCCTGGCTCGCCTCAGAGCCCTTAGGGGGCGATCCCGGAGTGGGCTAGGCCCCTGGCTCGCCCCAGAGCCCTTAGGGGGCGAGCCGAGAGGGGGCTAGGCCACCTGGCTCGCCCCAGAGCCCTTAGAGGGCGATCCGGGAGGGGGCTAGGCCCCTGGCTCGCCCCAGAGCCCTTAGGGGGCGAGCTGGAAGGGGGCTAGGCCCCTGGCTCGCCCCAGAGCCCTTAGGGGGCGAGCCGGGAGGAGGCCCAGCCCCTGGCTCGCCCCTGGCTCGCCCCAGAGCCCTTAGGGGGCGAGCCGGGAGGAGGCCCAGCCCCTGGCTCACCCCTGGCTCGCCCCAGAGCCCTTAGGGGGCGAGCCGGGAGGGGGCCCAGCCCCCTTACTCGCCCGAGAGCCCTTAGGTGGCGAGCCAGGAGGGGGCTATGCCCCTGGCTCGCCCCAGAGCCCTTAGGGGGCGAGCCGGGAGGGGGCTAGGCCCCTGGCTCGCCTAGAGCCCTTAGGGGGCGAGCCGAGAGGGGGCTAGGCCCCAGGCTCGCCCCAGAGCCCTTAGGGGGCGAGCCGGGAGGCGGGCCAGCCCCCTGGCTCGTGCAGAGCCCTTATGGGGCGAGCAGGGAGGGGGGCCAGCCCCCTGGCTCGCCCCAGCTCCGAAGTAGGAGGCGGTCTGCGTTTAGCATCTTAGAACAGCGGGACTTGGCTATCTGCAGGCACTTCCGGGGGTATGTTGGTATTTTCAGGGACCGATTTTTGGTTATTCGCAGCCCAACTTCAGAAATCCTATAAATAGGACCAAGGGGGCACCATTTGGGAAAAAGCTTGTTCTTGGCTAGTTAGCTCTCTCTCCCTCTCCCTCCCCAAGTCTCTCTAGTGGAGTGAGGAGAGCCTCCTGTGGTGCCCAAGCCCGGCATTGGCTTGGGAGGGGAAGCGCTCTAAAGATCTTCCGGGTATGTGGTGGGACCTCCTCGTCGAGCCCTTGGTCCAGTTCATAGTTCCAACACCTTCAACCAAGAGCTCTCCCTTGGGGGGAGTAAGAGTTAGCCACCCCTCAACTTGTTGGGGGCCCCGAACTCCACAGAGACCGAGAAATTGGTTTCAACACATCGACTTCGAGAAAGCTAACTATTATTTTATCGGAGAAAGAGCGGAAAATAGCTAATAATTAAAACTAGTTAAAAGAGAACTAAATAAATAAAGAAAATAAAACTTGATTCAAACTTGCTTTGAAATGAAATAAAAAGATAAATATTATCATTCTACTCTAAACCTTGACCGTGGAGATTCCTAGCTTATGGACCCACCTCTCTCGTGTAATACTCCCACGTGAGATTAAGTTGATCGGCCGGACTCTCGTCCTATAACCGAAATGCCTGATACTCGCTTTAACGAGGTGAATCCCACTATAGGATTTGACTCATATCTAGAAGATTTACGTCATCCTCTCTCGAGGGGTGCGTGCAACTCTTTTTATTCTCGAGTGATCAATTCGTACGCACGTGCCTCTCGGCTAACTAGAATACGAAAACAAATATCGAAATTCATAACCGACATATGATCTCGATATTGTTATTTTTTCGAGAATAAATCGAAGGAGAGGAGAAAAAATAATAAAGAAAAAGATAATTTCAAAATAAAGCTTGTAAAAACCAAGAACTACTAAATATTAACTAAAGGAAAATAATTAAGAAAAAGAGATAAGGAGGGAAGAAGAGATTTTGCTTAAATGAAAAAAACTAAAATTTCATTACCATGAAAAGAAACGATTACATCAAATAAAATATACATTACATTGCATGAAAATAAACCTAAACTACCTTGCCTGAATTAAAGAAGAACATGACATACAAAGAAAACTAAAAAAAATACATTAATTAAAAACTAAACCTAAGAATGAAAATAAAGAAAAACTATACAAGAACATCCCAAATGGGCAGGAGAGAGAAGAGACATTTGCTAGAAATGAGCTCCTGAATTTATATGAGAAAATTTGAGGTTACATGCCCTTGGTCACGGATGTGACCCTGGGGCATGTAATCACGGTTCTGCATTGTTTGGGATGGCGGAATGGAGCTTGCGTGACGATGGGAGAAAGTCGGACATTAAACGCCCATGGCATGTGGGTCACGGGTGTGTATCTGGGTGGCTGCATTGAGTGCAACGTGGTCTTAACTACGACGCGATGGGGAGCAGAGAGCACACACGAAAGTCATGGGCGTGACCTATGGGTCACGGGTGTGACTTGGGTCAACTTCTCGACGACAGCTCCTCTTCTCGACGGCATCACTGGTGGCAAGATTCTATGTTTCGCCCTTGGTCACGGGCGTGACCTTGGGTCACGGGCGTGACCGAGGGCGTGACTTGCTGTGGACTATCTCAAATGCGCGGCAACAACTCTGGACTGATCCTATGATTACACGCACTTGGTCACGGGAGTGACCTTGGCCATGTAATGCAATTTTTGAGCAAAAACTCCAAAAGATCTGCAAAACAAAAATACAACTATATTTAGAACAGAAATTATAAAAGAAGTGATTTTTAACTAAAAGTTAAATAATATTTACAATTTTATATTAAACTTAACCTAATTATTATAATTAAAATACGCATGAATCCTACTAATCAAATACCCCCATACTTAAGCTTTTGCTATTCCAGAACAAAAGTATGAGAAATATTTATAAGACATTTAATAATTTTTTTAATCAAAACTAAAAACTTATTGAATCATAAGTAAGCTAAAAAGAAAATTTAGGGATTAACTAATTAAGTTCTAAATTATGAAATTAGAATAATAAGAGAAAATATTTAGCCAAGAATTCTCAAAAATAATAACTAGTAAACAAGATTGAGTTATTAGTAAACAAATTTAGATTTAAAATTATAAAAACCATAACTTTGAAAGAAACTAAAGGAAAAATACAATCTACTACTTATGCTCTCTTAATATTTTAATTTTAAACTAAAAACAATTGAATTGGCTAAAAGGGGTTTGGATAAACATGAAGAGATTTTTTTATTATTGGAGGTGATGAATTTTATCCTCTCACCCCACATATTTCTTTTCCTATTTTTATATGTTTAGGAAATTGATGAATTTTATCCTCTCATTTTCCATGCCATATAATTTTTTCTCGATACTCTTCATACATAGGAAATGGTGCATATGTTTAGGGAATGCTGAATTTTATCCTCTCATTCCCATGACATATGATCTTTTAATACTTTTTTTGGGATTGGTAAAGGCTAGAGGTAAAGGACAAACAAAAATTAGATTAAAATAAAATATTTAGAGAGCAACTATAGTAAATTAAATTTTCCTAAGATTTCAAAAAGCATGAGGTAGAAATAATTAAAATCTAAAGGTGTTAAGCAAAATTACTACAAAATTGAAACTATTTAAAATAAAAGAGAAGAAGTGCTACATAAATTTCTCTAATCAAATTAAAATCATAAAATATTTCTTAAAACTAAATCACCTAACCAAAAATAGATTTAGCAAACCATGATAAAATAAAATATTAGCAAATTAAAAACAAAAAAATAAATGCTTATAAATAAACTCATAAAAATGATTTTGGAATAACAAAAACCAAAGTAAGGGCTTATTATATTTTTGGGATTTTTCTAAATTTTCTTCAATTTTTTGAAGTTTTTGATATTATCTTTTTTTGGATTTTTGATATTATCTTTTTTTGGATTTTTCATATTATCTTTTTTTGGATTTTTCATATTATTTTTTTTTGGATTTTTGTTATGAAAAAAAATGCTAAACATAAACTAAAAAGTCTAAAAAAGAAATTTATTTTGTTAATTCTTGGACTTCCTGAGGTATACCCCATGAAGGGTTCTCAACGGTACTAGGAGTGTGCTGGGATGATAGCCCAAATGTCCCTTTCCAAGAAATTAATTTTCCATTTTCTATTTTTTTGAAGATTTTGGGTTTTCTATTTTTTTTTTTGAAAAAACTAATTTTTCTTTTTTTTAAAGACAATAAAATAGGAGATACACTATGTACGAAAAGAAAATAACTATGTACAAATAAAATATTTTTGGAATTTTAAAAATTTTTAGGCAATTTTCTACGATTTTATAATTTAAAAGAAAGGAAAATGCACCGCATACTTAAAATTCAACATTGTCCCCAATGTTGAAAGCTAAGTATGAAGAAGAAAAATAAAATGCAAGCACATGATTTTGAAAGAAAATGAAGAAGGAGGGGAGAAAGAAGCACGCCCCTAATTTGGAGAAGGACGACTACCATAATCACCTGCAATTTTTTTTAAAATAAAGCAAAAGACAAAATAAAAAGGAATAAAACACAAAAGGTACTTATTAAATTTTTTTTAAAATTTGATAAAAGTAATAGCGCTTTCCCCGGCAACGGCGCCAAAAACTTGATATAAAAATTGTTGATTTTGGATTTATGAGAAATTAAGAGATTTGTTGTTGATGTTCTCTAATTCTATATCCGATGAAGGCAAACGTACCTTATCGTCTATAATATAGGATACTTAAGAAAAATATCAAGGTCGTATTAAACACGAGTTTGTCGAGTACTTCTACTTCGAGAAAGCTAACTATTATTTTATCAGAGAAAGAGCGAAAAAGAGCTAATAATTAAAACTAGTTAAAAGAGAACTAAATAAATAAAGAAAATAAAACTTGATTCGAACTTGCCTTGAAATTAAATGAAAAGATAAATATTATCATTTTACTCTAAACCTTGACCGTGGAGATTCCTAGCTTATGAACACACCTCTCTCAAGTAATACGCCCATCTGATATTAAGTTGATCGGCCGGACTCTCGTCCAATAACCGAAACGCCCAATACTCGCTTTAACGAGGAGAATCCCACAATAGAATTTGAGTCCTTTCTAGAAGATTTACGTCATCATCTCCTGAGGGGTGCGTGCAATTCTTTTTATTCTCAAGTGATTGATTCGTACGTATGAGCCTCTCGACTAACTAGAATACGAAAACAAATTCTGAAATTCATAACCGGCATTTTAACTCGATATCATTATTTTTTCGAGAATAAATCGAAGGAGAGGAGAAACGATAATAAAGAAAAAGATAATTTCAAAAAAAAGCTTGTAAAAACTAAGAATTACTAAATATTAACTAAAGGAGAAAATTAAGAAAAAGAGATAAGGAAGGAAGAGGAGATTTTGCAAAACTGAAAAATAAAATAAAATTTCATTACCATGAAAAGAAAAGATTACATCAAATAAAATCTACATTACATTGCATGAAAATAAACCTAAACTACCATGCATGAATTAAAGAAGAACATGACAAAAAAGAAAACTAAAAAAAAAGAAAACACATTAATTAAAAACTAAACCTTAAAATGAAAATAAAGAAAAACTATACAAGAATAGCCCAAATGGGCAGGGGGAGAAGAGACATTTGCTGGAAATGAGCTCCTGAATTTATAGGAGAAAATTTGAGGTTACACGCCCTTGGTCACGGGCGTGACACTAGGGCATGTAATCACTATTCTGCATCGGCTGGGACAGCGACATGGAGCTTGCGTGACGGCGGGAGAAAGTTGGACATTACACGCCCGTGATATGTGGGTCACGGGCGTGTACCTGGGTGGCTGCATTGAGTGCAGCGTGGGCTTAATTGCAGCACGGCGGGGAGCAGAGATCACGCGTGAAAGTCATGGGCGTGACCTATGGGCCACGGGTGTGACTTGGGTCAACTTCTCGACGATAGCTCCTCTTCTCGATGGCATCACTGCTGGCAAGATTCTATGTTTACATGCCCTTGGTCACGGGCGTGACCTTGGGTCACGGGCGTGACTGAGAGCGTGACTTGCTGTGGACTAGCTCAAACACGCGGCAAAAACTCTGGACTGATCTTATGATTACACGCCCTTGGTCACAAGCGTGACCTTGGGCGTGTAATGGAAATTTTGAGCAAAAACTCCAGAAGATCTGCAAAACAAAAATACAACTATATTTAGAACAGAAATTATAAAAGAAGTGAGTTTTAACTAAAAGATAAATAATATTTACAATTTTATATTAAACTTAACCTAACTATTATAATTAAAATACGCATAAATCCTACTCATCAATAAGCGCACAAAAAACAAAGAGCACACACAAGCACAAGGATTTTATAGTGGTTCCCCAATATGGGTACTCCACTTTCTCGCCTCACCTATCTAGCACGCCCAGCTATACTAGGCTACTTCACTAATCTCAGATTATGAATAATCTTACAACTCAGAGTACAACTCCTACAAGCTCGGAGAACAACCTCTCCTACAAACTCGGAGAACAAACTCTCCTACAAACTCGATCCTCTTGACTAGGATCAACAAGAACTCGGAAGATAAAATTTTATATAAGAATGTGTAAAAAGATATTACAAAAACTTTGGATTGAAAATCCAATCTATTAGAATCTCAAGGAGATTCTACTTCTTCAGATCTGAAAGAATAGGTCTTCTTCTTCCTTGAAATAGATGAAATCCTAAACTTGAAAGTGGAAGAAGAAATACCTTGTCTTGAAAGACTTGATCTGAATACTTGACGACACAATAAGATCTAGAAGACATTTGAATTAATCTAAGCACTGAGATCTTGTTAAATTGAGATTTGATGAGGAATCATGCACAGGACTTGTCGGCAGCAGAAGATTGTCAGTGTGAGAACGAGAAAGATGGCCGACGGAAATCATGATATCATTCTTTCAAAAACAGCACGATTAGGGTTAATAGAAACATCCTTTTAGTATTTATAGCACTCCTTCAAACGGCTATAAACATGACTTAATGAGAGAGGTCCACGTGTACTGTACATGGACGAAAAACCCTAAAAGTAAAAATGCGCCGAATAGAAGAAAATGCGCTCTGTCTGGATTCGTCGAATGGACTCGTCGAATACCGGATTACCCGACGAATTCATATAAAGACTCGACAAATTGGACTTGGAAACTAGAGCTGAGAAAGGAAGAAAAGAACTAAGGCTACTCGAGAATTTCATGAGAGCACTCGATGAATTCATCGAGTGTTCACGAGAAATCGACGGACCACTCGACGAATTCGTCGAGTGAACTATCTTTAACTCGACAAAAATCACTTAATAATTTTTCTGAGACTTCTCGAGTGAATTCGACGAATAGCTAAGTCTTCACGAGTTGTCTCGATGAATTTACTTGGATTCTTCGAGACCACTCGACGAGAAAGACTTAGGCTATTTTTCTTTCACTTCTGAAATCAGCAATCTCTTCAACTTGTCTTCTCCATAGTGTTTGAATATGAAGTACATCCCAATAGAGAGATTTCACATGAGTCAACACGTTGGTCTACATAATGAAGGATTACATTGCATAGGCCTGTGTTTATGACTCATTGAAACCTGACATTGGTATGTACTTAGCAATTACAGTCCTGCAAACACACAACTAAGAAACAACATCAAATACTGTTGAAATTTGTTGAAGTGGAGTGGAAAGGAGTCCGGCCGGTCTGAAGGCTGGAGACCGCAGAGACTGCGCGGTCTGCGCTGGTGCTCTGGCGGTTTGGTTCTGGCGATCTGGTGTAGTCGGCCAGTTGCTTCTCTGTGTTGGCAATCTCAGGAAGGGTGATCGCTGTGTTCGCACGGCTTGTGCGCGGCTTGCTGCTGTCTTCGGCCTTGGACTGAATTTTGTTCAAGTGCTATGTTCGCGCGGTCTATCTTTTGAGACCGTTCGCGATCTGATGGGTGGTGACTGTATCCCGGTTTGTGCGGTGACGACATCCGTCCACCCGCCTATAAATAGGGGTGCATGGCCCGTCATTCCTAACGAGAACTGTAAGAACCAGAGCCCGAATTGTTTCGTGCGGTCTCAAGTTTAAGTTCGCGCGACTTGGATGCGAGTTAACCTTTGTTGTGTTCGCAGGTTTGCGGTCAGCAGGGTGCGGTCTCCTTCCTTGGTGATTTCCGGTGGCTTGAATAAACAGTTCGTCTGCGGTCTGTCAGCGAACTGGGTTATTGTGTTCTTGTGCTATTTGCAGCGGACTCAGGGATCAGACGACCTTCAGCGGATAGGCGGTCTGAGTTGCGGTCTGGCAACAGCTTCAGTTCTTTGTTCCAATAAGCTTCAGTTCGTGCGGTCTGGGATTGCGGTCTGGCAGTGCAGTTTGTCTGCTTCTGTTCGCGCGGTCTCAAGGTGTTTCTGCGGTCTGACTGTGCAAGCGGTCTGGGAGTACAGCAGAACAAGCCGGGTGACCTGAGCCTTTGTTGCAGTCCGAGCGGTCTCTTTCTGGCAGACCGCTGGTTTCTGTTTTTTGGTGTGTTTGTTCTTCTCATCTCCGTGATTCTTATGAATCATGTCTCGCCATGTATGCCTCGCATTGTAAAGCAGTTCTATTTCAATAAAGATTTCTTGTGTTGCTGTTTTGGCATTGTGGTTGTTTGGCTATAACTCTTGTTGATACAACTCCTGCTTACTCCTAAACGGTCCAATCAAAAATTTTAACATGGTATCAGAGGGAGGTTACTGGAGTGGATAAGCAGTGATCAACTAGAGTTGCCTTCGTCTTTGTGAAGAAGAGACCACTTTGGTTGCCATGGAAGGCGGATTCGCAAGAGGTCTTGGTATTGAACTCCTCACATCGACTAACTTTAAAAAGTGGAAGTCATGTATGGAGAGTTACTTGCTTGGCGAGGATCTTTGGGAGGTAGTTGGCGGAGAAGACACACAAGAGGTGTTTCTAGCAGGAGATAATATGGCAGAGGTGAGACTTTGGAGGAGGTTGAATGCTAAGGCTGAGTTCACTCTCAAAAGGGCTATCTCACCGGAGCTGTTTGATCATATTATCGGATGTAAGTCTGCTGCTGAGATTTGGACATCCTTGGATGGATTGTTCAATAAGAAGAATGTAGCGAGGCTACAATTTCTTGAAAATGAGTTGGCGAGAGCCTCTCAAGGCGATCTTTCTATTTCTACCTTCTTCCTTAAGATGAAGAACCTCACGGCAGAGATTTCTGCTTTGGACCCTGATGAGCCAATCTCTGAGGCAAAGCTGAAGAGGCATATCATCCGCGGATTGCGGAAGGAGTATCTTGCTTTTGTAACTTCAGTTCAGGGTTGGGCAAATCAGCCGTCATTGTTGGAGCTGGAGAACCTTCTTGCATCGCAAGAAAGTTTAGCAAGACAGATGGCGGGGGTTTCTATCTCCGGGGGAGAGAGTGATGTGATGTTCTCTGGGAAGAGAAAAAAGAAATGGGAAAAGAAGAAGCCGGGTCTTGATGGACCCTCTACTTCAGGTCAGCAAGATAGGGGCTACGCTCCTAAGTCTGATGGGAAGAAGAAAGGAGAGGGACCGAGGTGCTTTAGATGCAGCAAGACCGGGCACTTCAAGAAAGATTGCCGGGTGAATCTTCAGCCAGGACATGCAGTGGAGAAGTAGATGATAAAGTCTGGTGAAATTGGATGGGGATGAGCCTTTGTGTCTAATATAACGGCGTTGCCCGTTAAGGCCTTGGCTTCCATCAACTATGAAGAAGACTGGATTGTTGATTCAGGGTGTGGACATCATCTCACCGGGGATGGATCAAAGTTCTCTTCTTTGGCACCTTACTCAGGTAACAATGCTATCATAACGGCTGATAATTCTATTCATCCAGTAGAGCACGAAGGAGTCGTCTCTCTGAGCAGTTATAAGGGTCCACTCACGTTGAGGAGTGTTTATCACGTGCCTGGTATGAAGAAGAATCTCTTCTCTGTGACCAATGCGGTCGATGCCGGTTATCACGTTCTGTTTGGCCCAACAGAAGTGAAGTTTCTCAAAACTCAACCGGAAATAAAGGGAGAAGTTATTCATGTCGGCAAGCGGGTGAAGGACTTGTTCGTCTTATCGACAAGTACCTATGTTGATAAGATGAGGACAAATGATGGTGCTGCCATCTGGCATGAAAGGTTGGGGCATGTAGGCATGGACAAATTGAAGGCTATGGCGGTAAGGGGCCTTGTCAATGGCTTGCCTAGCTTGTCCTCCTATGGAGACGGTCATGTCTGCGAAGGGTGTCAGTTTGGTAAGTCTCATCGACTTCCATTTGACAAATCGCAAACAAGGTGCAAAGCACCGTTGGAATGCATCCACGGTGATTTGATGGGGCCAACTGCCACCCCAAGCCTTGGAGGCAATAGATATATGTTGGTGTTGATTGACGATTACACCAGATATGTCTGGGTGTATTTCTTGAAAGAAAAGTCAGAAGCCTTTGCAAGGTTTGTGGAGTTCAAGGAGCTGGTGGATGGTCGTTTAGGCCTGCGGGTGAAAAAATTGAGAACTGACAATGGTGGGGAGTTCACTTCTGGTGAGTTCTCAAGTTTTTGCAGGAAACACGGCGTTCGGAGAGAGCTCACTTGTGCCCATACTCCACAGCAGAATGGCGTTGCCGAAAGGAAGATCCTTCATCTGACGGAAACTTGCAAATGCTGGCTTCATGCCAAGAATATCCCAAAGTCCTTCTGGGCGGAGGGAATGTCTTGTGCAGCTTATGTCATCAACAGATTGCCTTTAAGTCCTATAAACATGAAGACCCCTCACGAACTAATGTTCAAGGAGAAGCCGAGTGTTGCTCACCTTCGGGTGTTCGGGTCAACCTGCTATGTGCATATTCCTGATGCTCTTCGAACAAAGCTAGAAGCGAAAGCAAGGAAGCTAGTCTTTGTTGGGTATGATGAGCGGAAGAAGGGATGGAGATGCATGGATCCTGAGACACGGAGGTCAATTGTTTCTCGGGATGTGGTGTTCGATGAAGTGACTTCCTACAAGGGGAGTTCAGGAGTTGAACTACCAGAGAGCAGGATTGATGAAGGAGGAAAAGTTGCGGGAAGTCTTCAAGTGGAGCTGCCTGTTTCACCAGGAGCTCCAGTTGTGTCAAGCTCTGAGATGGGGGCTTCAGGTAGCAGGGGGAGCGATGCTCCAGGTTCATCTGGAAAATAAGCTTGCATAGAAGAAGCGGTTGAGGAGGTGGTTAGTCAGGTGCAACCTCTTAGGAGGTCGAAGAGGACTATTCAACCACCAGATCGATACACAGGAGGAAACATGGTGAACTTCATTTCATGTTTCTTTGCTGGTCCCTTAGATGAAAGGGAGCCGTCGAGCTTTGAAAAGGCCAGAGGTGTGAAGGAGTGGGACATTGCTATGCAAGAAGAGATGACAGCTCTCGAGAAGAATGAGACCTGGTCTCTTGTGCCCAAGCCCAAGGGCACTACTCCTGTCACTTGTAAGTGGGTCTTCAAGCTGAAGAAGAAAGCTGACGGTAGTATCGAGCGTTACAAGGCTCGTCTTGTAGCTCGCGGGTTCTCACAGCAGTACGGAGAAGATTATGATGAAACGTTTAGTCCGGTGGCAAAGATGACTTCGGTTCGATTTGTTGTTGCCTTGGCGGCTTCGAGTGGTTGGGAGATTTGGCAACTAGACGTGAAGAATGCCTTCTTATACGGTGAGATTGACAAAGATATCTTCATGACTCAACCGCAAGGTTTCATCTCGAAGGAGTATCCGGACTATGTTTGTAAATTGAAGAAGGCCCTGTACGGGTTGAAGCAAGCGCCTCGGGCGTGGTACGGGAAGATTGCAGAATATCTCTTATTCTGCGGATTCATTGCTTCAGACTCTGATTCAAGCTTGTTCATCAAGAAGGAGGGGGTGCTTCGGGTGATTGTGCTGCTGTACGTGGATGACATGATTGTCACCGGGAACTCGAAGGAAGCTGTTGCAAGACTCAGGGCTGAGCTTGCTATCAGATTCGAGATGAAGGATCTGGGGGAGCTTCACCATTTCCTTGGACTCGAGGTCCAGAGGCGGGAGAGCGGAGTGCTCATTTCTCAGGAAGGATATGCGGAGCGAATCGTGAAACGATTTGGCATGGAGGAAGGAAAGAGCAACTCTATACCTTTGGAGCAACATCATAAGCTTCGAAAGGATGAGGGGAGAGTCTTATCTGATCCGTTGGTGTTTCGAGCTCTGGTTGGGAGCTTGATCTACTTGACGATCACAAGGCCGGATATTGCTTATGCAGTTGGCAAGGTGAGTCGGTACATGGCGGAACCACGGAAACCTCATCTTCTAGCAGCTAAAGGCATCTTGAAGTATGTGAAGTCGACCTCTGATTTGGGTCTCCTATATAGGAGAGGGTCAAGCTTAGAGTTGCATGGTTTCATGGATGCTGATTATGGGGGAGACGTGGATGATCGGAGATCAACGTCTGGTTTTGTCTTTATGACAGGTCCCACAGCTATTTCTTGGTGCAGCAAGAAGTAAGACTCGGTGTCTGTATCTACCACAGAAGCGGAGTACAAGGCTTCGGCCTTAGCAGCTCAGGAAGCTATTTGGCTCAGGAGGTTGGTAGAGGACATTCATCAGGAGGTTCGAGGTCCCACTATGCTACGCGGAGACAATGAGAGTGCTCTCAAGCTGGTTAACAATCCAGTCTGTCACGCGAGGACCAAACATATAGAGATTGAGCACCATTTCATTCGTGAAAAGGTGTTGGGAGGATCTCTTATGGTCGAGCATGTTCGGAGTGCGGACAATGTCGCAGACATCTTCACAAAGCCGTTGGCGAAGGGACCGTTTACTCGGTTAAGGGAGTTGCTCGGGCTAGTTTCCACTTCCCACTTCAAGGGGGAGTGTTGAAATTTGTTGAAGTGGAGTGGAAAGGAGTCCGACCGGTCTGAAGGCTGGAGACCGCAGAGACCGCGCGGTCTGCGCTGGTGCTCTGGCGGTTTGGTTCTGGCGATCTGGTGTAGTCGGCCAGTTGCTTCTCTGTGTTGGCGATCTCAGGAAGGGTGATCGCTGTGTTCGCACGGCTTGTGCGCGGCTTGCTGCTGTCTTCGGCCTTGGACTGAATTTTGTTCAAGTGCTGTGTTCGCGCGGTCTATCTTTTGAGACCGTTCGCGATCTGATGGGTGGTGACTGTATCCCAGTTTGTGCGGTGACGACATCCGTCCACCCGCCTATAAATAGGGGTGCATGGCCCGTCATTCCTAACGAGAACTGTAAGAACCAGAGCCCGGATTGTTTCGTGCGGTCTCAAGTTTGAGTTCGCGCGACTTGGATGCGAGTTAACCTTTGTTGTGTTCACAGGTTTGCGGTCAGCAGGGTGCGGTCTCCTTCCTTGGTGATTTCCGGTGGCTTGAATAAACAGTTCGTCTGCGGTCTGTCAGCGAACTGGGTTATTGTGTTCTTGTGCTGTTTGCAGCGGACTCAGGGATCAGGCGACCTTCAGCGGTTAGGCGGTCTGAGTTGCGGTCTGGCAACAGCTTCAGTTCTTTGTTCCAATAAGCTTCAGTTCGTGCGGTCTGGGATTGCGGTCTGGCAGTGCAGTTTGTCTGCTTCTGTTCGCGCGGTCTCAAGGTGTTTCTGCGGTCTGACTGTGCAAGCGGTCTGGGAGTACAGCAGAACAAGCCAGGCGACCTGAGCCTTTGTTGCAGTCCGAGCGGTCTCTTTCTGGCAGACCGCTGGTTTCTGTTTTTTGGTGTGTTTGTTCTTCTCATCTCCGTGATTCTTATGAATCATGTCTCGCCATGTATGCCTCGCATTGTAAAGCAGTTCTATTTCAATAAAGATTTCTTGTGTTGCTGTTTTGGCATTGTGGTTGTTTGGCTATAACTCTTGTTGATACAACTCCTGCTTACTCCTAAACGGTCCAATCAAAAATTTTAACAAATACACTATCAATTCATCTTAGTTTAAGGGACACTTCTTCAAATCAAAGTTATTGTGGCGACAATACCCAACAATCTCCCCTATTTGAAGAAGTCAGAACCCTGTCTACTAAGGTGAATTGCATAGATAATAATCATAAATATAAACACACATCATGACATAAAGAAGTAAACCATTTGAATTGAAATATCAAAACATCAATATATATATATAAATGTTTTTCAAATTTCAATAAAGTCACAACACACATCTAAGGCATCTTAGCCTTCCCTTGCTTGCTTAGGGTAATATCTTGAAGGAGGTGGAGGAGCATCTGGATTGCTGTAACCATAGTCTCTGAAATGAAATTTTCTTTTCAACTGAGATGCTTTTTTGCTTATTGATTTCTTCTTGACTATAGTACTTCTGAGGTTCTTCATTTGAAATATTAATCAGCTTGTATGCGTCCAAGATGATTGATTTAGAAATTGGACTCCAAACCTCAGTGAATTCTCTTCTCTCTACTACAGGCTCCCTGATCTCTATACCTGATCCTGTCCTTTCAGAAGGATCAGTCCTTCTTGTAAGAGGTCCATCACCATATTTCCTTCTCTTCACAGTAGGCTCAGATGATTCTGGAATATCTTCTAGAAAATCTTTAGGAAAACCTTCTGGAAAATCTTCAGGAAAACCTTCTGGAAAATCTTCAGGGTCAGACCATATCTGGGAATACTGTACTGGAGGAATGGGAGCTTGGTCAATAAAGGTTGATTGATCTTGAGATCTGTCCTTCAAACTTTCATAGAGCCATATGAAACTTTTATGATTAAATACATTGGCTTCATAAAGCTTACTCTCCACTCCTTTTCTCAAATCATTCCTTTGACCTATAATTTTCTCCTCCCCCTTTCTGACTTCTTTAGTGAGGGTTTGGAGAATTTCTTCCTTGAGGCCTGATAAATCTTCAACAACTTGATCTCTTGTGTTTTTCCCTTGCTGAAAAATGGAATTTTGACCTTGTAGCAGAGCCTTGAAGTTATCATACACATCCTTTAAACCTTCATTAGTAAAACTAACTGCCTTTACACCATTTGTAAAGTAGTTATCCAGGTCATTTCTCATGGTGGATACAGTGATTTTTACCTCTGCTAAGCCATTATTTAAATCAGACTCAACCTCTTTAACTTTGTCAAAAACTTGTTTCATAAAAAATTCAAAGTGTTCAGCTTGACTTTTGAGCAGGGCCTCAATTGTTTGGAGCAATTCTGAATTGGAGGTGGAGGTAACTGGAGCAAGAGAATTCTGAAATGGAGGAGTGCCATGACTTTCATCAAAAAACATTAGCTCTTCAGATTGAGCTCCCCCAAGAGAGGGTACATTCATATCCTCTACAATTTCCTGAGCAAGAGGTGCAAAGTGCACATCCTCTCCTTCATCCTTTTTTGACATAATCTCTTTTCCTTGGGCTTGACTGGCCTCTTTCTCATCCCCCCTCAGATACTAGAGAAATCTGCTCTTCAATAGGAGGAATAGCATCAAAACTAAGAACTCCACCAGATGTGGATTCTTTCTCTAAGGGCACTTCTCCTTCACCAGAATGGTGATCAATTTCTTTCTCAATAATATGACTTGCCTGAACTAGCTCTGAGTCAAGCTTATCACCACTATCATCACCATCATCATCATCATCAGCAGCATCATCATCATCATCACCTTCATTGGCATCATCCTTGCCAAGATCACTACCCTGATCATCACCATCAGTAGCAACATCTACATTTGCAGCTTCCTCATCCTCAGAATCATCAATAGAAATTCTTTCAGGCTCCCTTGTAGGAAGATAAACTATATTCCTTGAAGAGTCCACATGAGATAGATTGAATCTCCTCTCAAGATTGAGAACAAAGGCATCAAGCTGTTTTTGCATACTGAAAGTTTGCTGAGCTGGAAGAGCCTTTTTCTGAACAACAGAACTTGGAGCACTCCCCCTGGGCTGATGAGAGCACAAGTGCTTGTGAGCTCTTCCCCTGAGCTGGTGGTAAAAATGGATCTGGATTAACCCTTGAAGGAGAGCGATCATTCCTTTCCTCTTCTTCTTCTTCTTCTTCTTCTTCTTCTACAACAACTGTCTTCAATCCTGGCCTTACTATTTTTCTCTCCCATCTTGACAGAATAGAGAAATCTATCTTCTTCAGATGATGAATGGGGCTACCAGACCTCATATCAAACTGGTCTTCATCCAGTTAATTTAGGTAAAAGCTGATGATCCTTCAGAAGTTAGGAATCATCAAGCTTGCTTTTATCTTTTCAAATAGAACTAGACCCCAACTCACCTTTTTTCTGCATATCACAGCTGCAAGTAACTTGAACATGTCATTTGATAGGTAATCATGAAAACCTACCTTGCATAACAATACTTTTCCTAAAATATCTGCCAGGTGCTTTCCTTCTCCAATCATATACTTCATTCTAACTGAAGTAGTTCCTCTAGGCAACCCATAGAATAGCAGAGCTCGGTTGTGATCATTCTCAAACAAGCAATCCTCTTCTTCAACAACCGGAAAACGCAGAAACTTTGTCAACCTTGAGGGCTTTATCTTAATCACTTTATCTCTTACAACCAATTTGATAACCTCTCCACTGTGTCTAACTTTGGCATTCTTAAAGAAGTCCAGGACGTCACTGTCAAGTATGCTACATGGATGTTCAAGAACAAACGACAGACCTGCCTCTTCCAAGCAGAGAACCATGTTTCAGAATTCGTCGGTGGCGCTGGCAAACCCTGTTTTGACAAGCTCTCCTCCTACTTGAAGCAACCCAGAACTCTTGCACGAAATTCTAGCTTGAATCGACAGAGACCATCGGCAAGGAAGAGGAATCGTCGAAATAGCTTGGCGAGGAAGACGAATCGACGGAAGAGGGTTCGGCGAAATGAAGTGTGTGACTCATGAAATCTGAAAGCATATATATATATATATATATATATATATATATTAATATTTAAAATAAAGTAGAGGCGCGTACCTGAGAGATGAAATGACTCGTCGGATCCAATAATAATAGAAATTAGATTTAAAATCTGGAATAAAGGCATTCCACGAATTTAATATGATGTTTCGTCGAAGTGACTTGAGACAAAGCTTCAATTCGTCGATATGACTCGACAAAAATGAATTTTCGTCAAAATATTTCTTGAAGACTCGACGAATTCGTCAAAATGACTCGTGTAATTTCCTTGACAGACCCAATTTTCTGATTTGAGCATGATTTCTTTGCCTTCCCTTCAAGATTCCTTATTCAGCATACCAAGCTCTATCTTGAGATAATTGAACTTGGTCTCTTCAAGCGGCTTCGTGAAAATATCAACAACTTGCCTATCCATTGAGACGTAACTGAGGTTGATGTTCTTGTTCTCCACATGCTCCCGAATGAAGTGATAAAAAATCTCCATGTGCTTTGTCCGGCTCTGAGAGACTGGATTGTTGGCAATTGCAATAACACTTGATGAATCACAGAACATCTGAATCTCCTTCAGCTTCAAGTTGTAGTCCTCAAGCTGATTCCTGATCCACAAAAGTTGTGCATAACAGCTGCCTGTGGAGATATACTCTGATTCAACAATTGATATTGCTACACAATTCTGTTTCTTGCTACTCCAAGAGACAAGCCTCCTTCCAAGGAATTGGCATGTCCCAGAAGTGCTTTTCCTATCATCCCTGCTACCTGAAAAATCAGCATCTGAAAATACCGTTAGTTCAAAGCCATTACTTCTTGGGTACCATAAGCCAAGATTCGGTGTGCCTTTAAGATATCTCAAAATCCTCTTTACAGTGACATAGTGAGATTCCTTAGAGTTCACCTGAAATCTAGCACAAATACATGTTGATAATATTATGTCTGGTCTACTCACAGTAAGGTAGAGCAAGGATCCAATTATGCTTCTGTATTTGGTTTCATCAAAAGGTTTCCCTTTCTCATCCTTGTACAGAGTCATATTTGACCCATTGGAGTCCTCATTGAGGCTGCGTTCTCCATTCCGAATTTCTTAATTAACTCTTTGGTGAACTTCATCTGAGATATTAAAATTCCATCTTCAGATTGTTTCACCTGAAGTCCTATGAAATACTTCAGCTCACCCATACTACTCATTTCAAATTTCCCTTGCATTAAGTTAGAGAACTTTTTGTTAGTTATTGGGTGTCGACTTATCACCTAGAGGGGCGGGGGGGGGGGGGGGGTGAATAGGTATTTCAAATTATTTTTCTTTCCCCCCTTTTGGTGTACTTATTTTCTGGTTAATAGATCTATAGATTTGAAAGGCACAACAAAAAAACACTCAAGAACTTATAGAGGTTCCTCAAGACAGGATGTCTTGGGTAGTCCTATTTCACTCTGCGCCACCTAGCAGTGTGCTAGGCTCGGAAACTCTGCCAATGTCTCTGGCCCGCAAGCCTTACAACTCGGACCCGCAAGTCCCTGCAACCTAGGCCCGCAAGCCCCTTAACTGCACCCGAGCCTGCAAGCTCGACACGTTTGGACCCGCAAGTCCCTGCAGCCTAAGCCCGCAAGCCCCTTCACTGCACCCGAGCCCGCAAGCTCGACACTCAAGCCCTCAAGCCCTACACAGTACAAAACCCCAAGTCTTGCCTGCAGCCTAGGCCATCAAGCCCCTTCACTGCACCTGAGCCCGCAAGCTCAATAAGTTTGGACCCGCAAGTCCTCTGCCCTAGCCCTCAAGCCTCATAGATCTCAAGCCTTCAAGCTTGACACTCAGATCTGAAACAGATCTTACAAGTTCTTGGCCCACAAGCCTTACAAGAAATTACAGTAATGAAAACTATTTCTTCTGCCTGATGGAGATTGGCTTCTTGACTTGAAGGAGATGCTTCTGATTTTTCAATCTGAATGGTGCAAATCTTCTTCTATTTTTCTTGCTTTGCCTGATGTTGACTGGCTTCCTTTCTTCAACGATTCTTAGCAGACGATGAAGCTTGACTGCAACTTGAAGAACACAGAATGATCATTTTGTTCTTCCCCTTCTTCTTTCTTCTTCACCGCAGCTTATCACAATGCTCAGCGGGATTCCTTTTTTTTCGTTCCCCTTTTTTTCGAGAGAGTTTTTAGGGCATCCTCTGTTCCTGATAGTGCATTATTTATAGTTATTTTTATATAGTATTTTAGTAGTAATTAATTTGCTTTTATATAATTTTAGTTTAATATATATTTAATTTACTTTATTTTGTGTTTTCAGGTAATCTGGGGCTGCTAATAACAAATTCAAGCCCAAATTCGTGTTCAGGGGAAATTCCAGAACAGATCTGCAAAAATCCTCAGTACACGCCCCAGGTCACGGGCGTAACCTGGGGGCGTGACCATGGTCACGGCCGTGCTCCGCTTTCAGCTCCCAGAAATCGCTGCCACGTCAGATTATAATTACACGCCCCAGGTCACGGGCGTGACCGGGGGCGTGACCTTCAGGTCACGGACGTGACTCACCCAACATGCATTCAATACATGCAGTTTCCACCGCCGAGCCGTTCCAGCTTACACGACCCAGGTCACGGGCGTGACCAAGGGGCGTGATCTCTCCCGCAACTGCCAGATTAACTCTGGATCACGCCGTTTCCCGCCATTTCCTAAGTCGGTCAAGACACGCCCTAGGTCACGGGCGTGGCCTAGGACGTGACCCGTCGAGATGATCAATTTTGGCGGTTTCTCTCCCCCAATGTTCCCGGGCTTTCATGACGCAGTTATGCAGCTTACACGCCCTTGGTCACGGGCGTGACTCACCAATTTTTTGCCTATAAAAGCCAGCTGCTGCCAAAGTGATGGGGATGCAGTCCTTGCTTTGATTAGATCAATTTTAGAGTAGTTTTTCTGCATTTCATTAGTGTAATTTTATTTATGCAATTTATTCTATGTTTTGCAATTTCAATTCATAATTTAGAATTTCTATTTCCAGCAATTGTAATTCTACTTCCTTAGTTATAAAAATGTCTTTATTTTCAATTATGTTTAACTAATTTTATAGCATTTGATCGGATGATTTCCTAAGCTTTTGTATTTCGTAATCTTTTATTCATAGTTTGGATTTGGAAACTAAGATTTACCGTTGATTTGCAATTATTGGTTTCATATTTCTAGGGTATGATAATCAAGTTTGATCCGTATTTTAGTGTATCGAGAGATCCGTAAATACGGGTAGATCGCTCATCGGTAAAAAGAGTTGTATGCATTCCTCGAGAGAGGGTTACACAAATCTTCCGGATTGGAATCAAATCCAATAGTGGGGCTCACCGCATAAAGCAAGCTTAGGGGTGTCGACTGGCCGAGGAGTCTTAATCGAACAACCTAAGGTTAGGTGGTAGTTCTCTCGAGAGAGGCTCTACCATATTTTGGGAACCTCTACGGTCAAGTTTTGTCTAAATCAATTTCTTATGAGTTCTAGATTTACAAAATATTTTACTTAAGAAGGATTCTCGATCAAATGTTTCCTTTCTTTTATTATTTCTTTTATAAAACCTTTTAAATATTTTACCGATAAAATAATATTAATTTGCGTGAGTAGAAGTAATCAACAGACCCGTGGAATATGACACTTGATATTTAGTTGTTTTAAATATCCTATGCTATGAACGATAGGCGCTCTTGCCTATAGTTCGTAGAATTTGGAGAAAATTATTTATATCGTAAATTTTACGTATCAAGTTTTTGGCGCCGTTGCCGGGGAAATTTTTGTTGATATTTTGAAAGTGTAAATTTTATTACTTTTATCATTCTTTTTCTCCTCCCCATATCTCTTTTTACTTTTTCTTTTAAAATTCCATTTTATTTGGTAACGGTTGTCTATTTTTCGTTCATAAAAATGATGTTATCGCAATTGGCCGCAAAAGTTGCTGAGCTTCAAAACAAAGTCAATCTTTTGGAAGCCGCACGAAAGCGCCAAATAATTTGTAATTGTTGTGGTGCAAATCATTTTAGTGAGGAATGTTCATTTTATTATCAAAATAGTTTTGTTATCAAAATGATTTTTCTATGAAAGATAATTCATATGAAATTTCTTCTTGCTCCGATATTAATTATTCATGGTGGCAAGATCACCCGGATAGTTTTCGGTGCAATGAAAGAAATTCAGTCAATCAAGATTTTCATTCCTCCTCTTTTACCCCACAAAATTCTTTTTCTTCTACTCTTGGGTATTCTCCAGATTTTATTTGTCCAAATTTAAATATTTATTCCCAAGCTCAAGAAGAACTTCTTTACCACGAATTTAAAAGAGTCATGGAGACACCAGGCGTAATAGACGAAGAACATGTTTCTTCTTCTCCTCCGCCCGAATATCCAGTCCTTGCTTCGATTGGGTCAATTTTAGAGTAGATTTTCTGCATTTCATTAGTGTAATTTTATTTATGCAATTTATTTTATGCTTTGCAATTCCAATTCATAGCTTAGATTTACTTTACTCGCACTTGTACTTCACTTTTCATAGTTATAAAATGTTCTTTTTCTTCAATCATGAGTAACTAATTTTATAACATTTGATCGGATGATTTCCTAAGCTTTGTATTTGGTAATCTTTTATTCATAGTTTGGATTTGGAAACTAAGATTTACCGTTGATTTGCAATTATTGGATTCATATTTCTAGGGTATGATAATCAAGTTTGATCCGTATTTTAGTGTATCGAGAGATCCGTAAATACGGGTAGATCGCTCATCGGTAAAAAGAGTCTTATGCATTCCTCGAGAGAGGGTAACACAAATCTTCCGGATTGGAATCAAATCCAATAGTGGGGCTCACCGCATAAAGCAAGCTTAGGGGTGTCGACTGGCCGAGGGGTCTTAATCGATCAACCTAAGGTTAGGTGGTAGTTATCTCGAGAGAGGCTCTACCATATTTTGGGAACCTCCACGGTCAAGTTTTGTCTAAATCAATTTCTTATGAGTTCTAGATTTACGAAATATTTTTCTTAAGAAGGATTCTCGATCAAATGTTTCCTTTCTTTTATTATTTCTTTTATAAAACCCTTTTAAATATTCTACCGATAAAATAATATTTATTTGCGTGAGTAGAAGTAATCAACAGACCCGTGGAATACGACACTTGATATTTAGTTGTTTTAAATATCCTATGCTATGAACGATAAGTGCTCTTGCCTACAGTTCATAGAATTAGGAGAAAATTATTTATATCGTAAATGTTTCATCTTCTACTCCGCCCGACTCTATTTCGCTTTCTCATGAATTTTGAACCCCAACACATAAATATTTTGGAATCAAAATTCATGACAATTTGGTCGCCCATGAATTTAATTCCCTTGGTATTGATTTTTCAGATAAAAAAATTATTTTAGAAAATGAACAACCGATCCTTAATCATGAATTTTCACAAGAAACTCCTCCTTGTGAAAAATTTTCTGACTCGCTTAATCTTGATTCTTTTGATACTAATGATTTTCACGTAGAGGATGAGCCGTTGCAACCAAACGTCTTCACCGATCCATTTGCCGCTCATCTCCAACAATCCAAATTATCTGAGGTATGTATGGGTAATTTGGATTCTCAATTTCAAGCTAACGGACAACCAAAGAATCACGACTATAGCGGAGGAGTAGCCGGGCGACCGACTTCGGCATGCTCACCTGAGCATGGATTAAGGGAGTTGCCTGTGCATTTTCAATTTTATTTTCCTTTTTCCTAACAATAACCATCTAGCTTAAAGACGGGAAAAAGAAAGCGCTCTTGGGAGGCACTCCTTGCTTATCCTTTTTGCAATTTTTCTTTTCTTTATCTCCATTTTCTTTTCAAGTTTTTCCCTCTTCATTCTTGTTTATAAACATTAAGGATAATGTTTATTTTTAAGTATGGGGGGTGTTCTCTGATGTTTGTTTTTATTCAAAAAATTAGAAAAACACTTTTAATACAAAAAAATTTAAAAATATTTAAAAATCATACAAAAATCTTCTTTTGTCTTCTTTTTCAATTTTGTTTTTAAAATATGGAAATTACAAAATAAAAATAAAAACAAATAAAAATTATTTCTTGCGAAAGGGCCGTGTTGGGTTTTCATCCCACAAAACTGCCTAGTACCTTGCGAGCCCGTCATTGGGTAGCCCTTGGGAAGTCCAAGAATATTAAAAAAAACATTTTGTTGTAATATTAAAAATTCCAAAAATTTCTAATAAAAAATTTTGTAATGTTAAATTTCCCCAAACTTCATTTTTGCAAAATTAATTTTAATTATGAGTTGTCTTTATAGGCTTTTTAAGGAGTTTTCTTTTTATGAATTTTTAATCTTATATTTCTCTTCAAAATATGTTAGATTTAATTTTTAGATGAATTTGATTTAATGAGTTTTTCATTATCTTGATTTGTTTAGAATATTTCTTAGTTTTATTTTCTCTTCTTAAAATATCATAATACAATTTTGTAGTAATTGTGTTAAATATCTTTAGATTTTACTTATATTAACTTGAGCTCATAGTTTCTTATAGATTGCTCAATTTGTTTTCTATGCTCTTAAAATGTATCTTTGGAATTTGTTTAGTCTTTAAACCCTAGCCCTTCCCCTACCTTTCTTATTAACCCTTTTTATTTGGCATAAAAAAATTGAAAAGATCATATGTCATGGAATGAGAGGATAAAATTCATCATTCCTAAACATATGCACCCAAATTAGTAAAAGATTACATGGCATGGAGATGAGAGGATAAAATTCATCACTCCTAAACATATACATTTGGGATATAAAAAAGAAGAAGAAATTAAAAAAAGATGGAAATGAGAGGATAAAATTCATCATTTCTTATATACAAAGTAACTTCTTCAATGCCAATTTTACCCCATTTAGCCAAGTTCACTTGCTTATCCTAGATATTATTGAGAGAGCATAGTTAATATTTTGTAGTTTTCTAAAAGCTTCTCATGATTGTAAAGTTTCTATAATTTTAATCTTGGAATATTTTGTTGGATCTTGTGGCGCCCTTAGAGGGGGGGGGGGGGGGGGGTGAATAAGGGCCTTTTAAAAAATACGATTTTTTACTTAAGAATTTTAAGACAAATTTTACTTTTCTAAAAATTACTTATAAAAATTTCAAACCAATGTAATTTTTAAATTAATTCAAACACAAATTTCTAAGTTAAAGATTAAGCAACCATATTCGCAATTAAAGAAAAGTCATAATTTTATAATCATGAAATTCACATACAAATAATATGATCTTAACAATGCTTAAGATCAAGGCACAAATATGATAATATACCTTTTACAATTTGTGTTTACCAATCCTTCTCCCAAGGATCGGAAGGGTATCACTTGTCTCTCCCTAGACCAAGCCAAAGCTGTTGAAACCAGTTTTCCGGCTTCAGCGTTCGAAAGGGGGTCGCGACTAACCCTTACTTGACCTAAGCCTAGACCCATGACCAGTTGCTAGGAGCTAAGAGACTCGGACTTGATGAACACTTGAATCCACAAACGGACCCCTTAAGCTGCAGCGCGGAGGTCCCACCACATACCCGGAAGATCTTAGAGCGCTTCCCCTCCCAAGCCAATGCTGAGCCTGGGCACCTTGGAGGGCACTAAGGAACACCTCACCGACCACCTTCAACGTCAAGGGGAGGGGAGGGGTAGTGCTTGCTCACACGCGAGAGAGGGGGTAGGAACCAACCCTTCCCAAGGTGCCCAAGGGGGTCTATTTATAGACTTTCCCAAAAATGGACTGCGAATAGCAAAAATACACCAAATGAGAGGGGACGACCTAAACCAAGACCACCTTGCCTGCGCGAGTGGACGCAGACCCACTCGCAAGCTTGGCCGCGAGTGGAAAGCACTCCACTCGCCCCAGGGGCGGGCGAGTGGGGCAGCTCCCCACTCGCCCCTTAGGCGGGCGAGTGGGGCAGCTCCCCACTCGCCCCTTAGGCAGGCAAGTGGGGCAGCTCCCCACTCGCCCCTTAGGCGGGCTAGTGGGGTAGCTCCCCACTCGCCCCTTCGGCGGGCGAGTGGGGTAGCACCCCACTCGCCTCTTAGGCTGGCGAGTGGGGCAGCGTCCCACTCACCCCTTAGGCTGGCGAGTGGGGCAGCGCCCCACTCGCCCCTTAGTATGGCGAGTGGGGCAGCGCCTCACTCGCCCCTTAGGCGGGCGAGTGGGGCAGCTCCCCACTCGCCCCTTAGGCGGGCGAGTGGGGCAGCTCCCCACTCGCCCCTTAGGCGGGCGAGTGGGGCAGCTCCCCACTCGCCTCTTAAGCCGGCGAGTGGGGCAGCCCCCCACTCGCCCCTTAGGCGGGCGAGTGGGGCAGCTCCCCACTCGCCCCTTAGGCGGGCGAGTGGGGCAACTCCCCACTCGCCTCTTAGGCGGGCGAGTGGGGCAGCCCCCACTCTCCCGGATCTGCTCTGCCTTAGTCAGTTTCGCCGTCTCCACGCGGTTGTTTTGTTCGTCTCGATCACCTTCGTAATCTTGGCCTCATCCGGGTCGGGTCACACCGACTCGGGAAATATGAGGGTTGTACACAATCCCCGCTCTTTGCGAGCTTGACTCAAGCTCGGAAAGAAAGTCCAACCCACCTATTGAACGAGTTGGTGGGACCCGGAGGGAATCTTTGGAGGGTTCCACCTGATAGCTATATAAGACCCCTCGAAGAGGAGGGTAAGAAGAGCACCCTTCCTGAGCGCTTCCCCCACTCCCTTTTCGAATGAGATGGATCCACCTCGAGACTTCAGGGCTCGCTTCAAAGACTTTGCTGGGAAGGGTTCGTCTGACGTGACGGAGCTTAAGGATCTGGTCCATGGCCCTCCGTCTTCTCCTACCCGCCACGCGGTGCGATCGCCTCGGAAGAAGCCCCGCCCCGAGTTGGTGAAGGAGGCTGCGTCATCATCCTTTCGTGGGGTGACCGAGTTTGCCCGCGGACTGGATATGGATATGGTATCGGTTCTCTCCTCCTTCCTGCTTCACACTTGTGGTTATATCTGTCCATGACAACGTGCTTTTTCATTGTTCATAGCTTCTCGCGGATGACCTCGAAGGGATCCGAAGAGTGGTAGAGGGAACGGGTGCAGACGCTCGGGTGAGTCCTATCTCTCTCGTCCGGGAACCTGCCGCCCTCTCGACTGCTCATGATGACTCATCTGCTGGAGGGGGCAAGACTTCGACGGGCCAGTCGAGCCGAAAGGAAGTCTTGTCGCCACCCCACTCTCCTACTGCAATCTCGGAGCCCGTCGAGGACCGTCCCGACGTATTCGTCCGTCTGAGCCGCTTGGAGACTCTTACGCAGGAGCTGCGGGAAGGGAGGCTATCTTCTGGACCCGACCCCCTCGCCCGTGTTGGCGTGCTGGAGCGTCGGGTGGAGAGGCTGGAGGCTGAACTCAATCTCCTACGAGGGGAGGTCCGACTCGCATTCGGCGGCATGACGACACCGTTCGAGGATCATTTTCACCGGGTGGAGGCCTCCGTGCGTACCGTGACCGAGGAGCTCTCCTCAGCCAAGGCATGCTTTGAATCCACGCATGGGGGGGTCCCCTTCACCCTGGACCAGGGCTTCTGGAAGTGGACGGCGCGTTAGCCACCACCCCCCCCTTTGGGGATGTACTATTTGTTATGTAATAATGAGGATCGACACATCGCAGCAGCTCGTCTGTTCCGCGGCCGGACTATTTGTTATCATGTTTATGTCATGTTTGTTTTAATAACTCTGCCGAGTTATATCTCAGTTGAGCTGTCATTATTTGGCTAACTTTCATGCAGGGTGAGCGCAGCAATACTGAGATAGTGGAGTAACAGGCGGGGGATAGGGACCTCGGGTGTACGGTTCGAGGGCGAAGCAGTTGGGTGGTGTGTCATGGGGGAGACGTAGGCGAAGAGACCCTTCGGTCCGCATCGCTACCTCAAGGGAGAGGGCTGCGAGGCCCTCCTTCCTCTGCCGGGCGAGTGGACCATGAGGTCCACTCCCGTGCACCGGGCGAGTGGACCTCAAGGTCCACTCGCCTATGCTCGGGGCGAGCGGGCCTTGCGGTCCGCTCGCCCGGGGCGAGTGGGCCACCTGGTCCACCCCCTTTCATGCCCTTGGGCGAGTGGATCCCATGATCCACTCGCCTCCCCTTTCACCCCTCCCTTATAAATACGCCCTCCTTCCCCCTTTGGACCTTCACCTTCATTTCCTCCCTTGCCTTGCCTTTCTCCCAGATCCGGCTCTACTCTTTCCTTCCACTCCTACACGATGGCATCCAACCGTTCAGCTGTCAAGAGGAATGGTCGGGAACAAAATGCGGCCAACTTCTCGGAGAGTTCTTTCCCCGTAGGGAAAGTATCCAAGCAGGAGCTTTCCGCCTTTAGAACTTCCTACCTCCCCGAAGGGTGGAAATGCAGATGCCCATCAGGGGGTGAGACCGTCAACTCCTTTTACGATAACTGGCTTGCATTTCCTCTCCTTCACTTCGAGGCTGGGCTACGACTGCCCTTGTGGCCTGAGGTGAAGGAGTTCCTGGACTACTTTGGCGTAGTCCCGGCTCAGGTTAACACAAATGCGATCTCGATGTTAACAGCTTACGCATGCTATTTGCGGGAGGAGAGGGTGATGTTTGACCTGAACGTGTTTCGCAAGATCTTCACCCTCCGAGCGACCGCTGACGGGGTGTGCTTTCTGACCGGCACACACATGGAGGTGCACGAGACCTCCAACAAGGTCCACCACTGGAACGAGTCATTTGTGTTCGTTCGGGGTGACCTGGGAGGCATCCCCTTCTCCCCCATACAGAGGCCCGAGAAGATTTGTAAACCCCCCTCACTACGTGGGGAGGCTGCTGAGCTGCACCGCTTCCTCAAGGGTGCGAGCTTTGAGGTTGATCACCTCCGGAAGAACATCAATCAACTCACCTACGTGGAACCGGGGGCAGGTACTTGGACCTCGACAACTTGTCTTTCTTATGGCTCATTTCCTCCCATTGTCGCTCAACTCGTCCCAACTTGTGCAGGTGTTCGGTCCCTTCCTCGACGCCTTCCCTCCGCAGGAGGAAGTTACTCCTCCGCCCATGGGCTCAACGAGGAGGTTGCGGCTGATTCGGCTTCGGCTTCGAAGATACTTGGGTCGGGTCAGAGGAGGGATAAGGAGCGGGTGGTTGAGGAGGGATCGCCCTCCTCCCCACTGAAGGAGCCGAGGATGCGGCGGGGGAAGGCAGTTTGCCGAAGGGATTCCAGGGCACTGCCTAGGGAGAGGGGGCAACTGAGTGACCCCAACGCATTGGCCAATCATCCCAACTTAGAGTTGGGGGGAAAGGCCACGGACCCTCTAGGCTAACCTATCATCTACTGGGATGAGACGTTGAACCGGGTCTCCCTCACCTCCCAGCGGCCTTCGTGGATTGAGGGAGATATCACGGATGGCGCGGCGTATAGCTTTACCTATGGCATCTACGGTCGGCAGGATGCTGCATCTTACCGGGAGATGTCCATGCGTGACCTCGCGTATGCGAGCTCCCAGGCTCAGCTCCGCGCGACCGAACTCTCCCACATGGCCGCCCGCCGAGGTCTTAGTCTCTCGCAACGGTCGGTGCGGGCAGACGCGTCGAAGCTGGATGCAGAAGAGAAAGCTACCGACCTTGCGGCTCGCTTGGCCACTGCTGAGAAACTCCTGGAGGAGTCATCCGGGGGCTTGGTTCGCGCCCACCTCAATGAATTTTCCTTTTCTCCTTTTAATTCCTTATTATTCGTAGGTTCTAACTTATTTGCCTTGCCGGTCTGCAGGGACCCGGTGCCGCCGACTCGCTCAGGAGACGATGTGAGGAGTCGGACCAGGAAGTGCAGGACCTGAGGGCTCAGCTTGCCGAAGCGCATAGGCAGTTAAGAGAAGGGGGAGGAGAAGGAGGTGCACCTTCGAGAGAGGCGAGGCCAGCCCCATCTCGACCCGCTGAAGTCGAGCTCGCTCGGGGGAAAATCATGGCGTCAACGGCCCGAGCCCTGGTGAGTCGCCTCCATGACGTGGACGCTATTCGAGACAGCTGGAGGGGGGTCTCCGCCAGCGACATCCTACCCGAGCTCTTTCCTTCACCTGGGCGATCCGGCTCGCCCCCTAGCAGCGGTTACTCCCCATGGTCGTGAGGGCAGCCTGTGACTTCTTCTTCTCCAACTATGTATTTTTTGTGTTTGCCTTTTTCTCTCAAGCCTGCATGTACTAGAAAAGTGAAGTAACAATTCGTGTAGTACATGTTATCAACGAATCAGTAGTTATCTTAAATGAATTGTCTCAGCTTATTTTTTTTTTCTTTACTGCTTGAGGAGTTGATACCTTTGCTTGAATCGGTCACCGAGTCGTTGACTGGCCCGATGAGTCTCTCATCTGTTAATATGACTGAGTCTGTGGAGTGGTCTCTTTTAGTCAGGGATCTTACCGATTGGAGGTGGAAGTACCCATCCACGTCCTGGGAGTCTTAGCTCAACCGGGTGTGGAGGAACTCAACGCCTTCCCAATCTGACTGGAGGTGGAAGTACCCATCCACGTCCTGGGAGTCTTAGCTCAACCGGGTGTGGAGGAACTCAACGCCTTCCAAATCTGTCTGGAGGTGGAAGTACCCATCCACGTCCTGGGAGTCGTAGCTCAACCGGGTGTGGAGGAACTCAACGCCTTCCCAATCTGTCTGGAGGTGGAAGTACCCATCCACGTCTTGGGAGTCTTAGCTCAACCGGGTGTGGAGGAACTCAACGCCTTCCCAATCTGACTGGAGGTGGAAGTACCCATCCACGTCCTGGGAGTCTTAGCTCAACCGGGTGTGGAGGAACTCGACGCCTTCCCAATCTGACTGGAGGTGGAAGTACCCATCCACGTCCTGGGAGTCTTAGCTCAACTGGGTGTGGAGGAACTCAACGCCTTCCCAATACGACTGGAGGTGGATGTACCCATCCACGTCCTGGGAGTCTTAGCTCAACCGGGTATGGAGGAACTCAACGCCTTCCCAATCCCGTCGCCAAGCAGCGAGTTGACCTGATACGTCCCCCCTCCACCGGCATGACTTAGCCCGGCGGAGGGTCTCTAGTCAGGGATTTTGAACCTGGATATTCTTCCAGAACCCCTTTCTCATTCATAGTTCTTACCTATTACAACTTACCTACGCTACGCCCCTTTGGGCATCCTGTTACACCTCGCCCTTTTCTGGGCCCCTCCTTACATCTCGCCCCCTATCCGGGCACTTCACTACACTTCACCCCTATCTGGGCACGCCGTTACATCTCTCCCCTCCCTGGGCATTTCCTTACACCCCGCCCATTCCAGGCTCACTCTGCTGCCTGCTCCTTGGCCATCTTTGTCATCACTTCTTCCACTTCTTCGGCTGCTTGCATCCATCCGATCGTGTTAACTGTAGTAACATAACACTGACGCGCCTCCCGGGGATCTCCCCTGACTCTCACCTGGAGTTCTCCGGAGTTGTACTTAAAGCATTGGTGGTAGGAAGACGGCACGCACTTGTACGCGCTGATGAGGGGACGTCCGAAGATGGCGTTGTAACTGCTCGGCGCATCCACGATGACGAACCGGCAGTTCTTTGACGTTCCCCCCAGGGTGACGAGGAGTTCGACTCCCCCCTCCACCTCCTTCCTCTCCCCAGAGAATCCGAAATGTGGCCCATCCGATGCTAGCACTCGCTTTGCGTCAACCTTCATTCCTTCAAAAGCCTTTTTGAAGACCACGTTCACCGAGCTCCCGTTGTCGACTAGGATCCGGGAGACGGTGAAGTTCACGATCGCCTCCTTGATGACCAGCGCGTCGCAGAAGGGGTCCTCATTGGCCGGCAGGTCTTGGGTTGAGAAGGTGATCTTCCCGCTTGAGGGCGGGGATCGGGTAGTCGAGGCAATGCTCCGACGATATATGGCGTGGAGGCTCCCCTTCCGGGTGGCCTCCTTGCCCGCTCCCCCGTTGATGACCCCGATCCCTCCCAGGCCCCTATATCGGCCCTCTCTTCACATGGATCATCCTCTTCCTTGTCCTTCCCCTTCTCCCCCGCCCGTGGTCCTTCCAGACACAATTGCTTTCCCCGTGCTGGGGCTCTTCCTCCTTCCCTCATCTCGAGAAACTCCGAGCAAGCTGCGGTTGCGTGACCCTCCTGCTGGTGGAAGTCGCAGTATAGCAGTGCCAGCTCGCCCCTCGGCTTCTCCCAACGATCCTTCTTCCTTCCGCCTCTCTTCCGGCCGATGGCCATGGCTTGCAGGGGCTGGACTTGCAGCGACCCCGAGTTCTGTTGCCACCCTGCTGGGTGGAACCGCCCTTGTCTCCCCTGATAACCTCCTCCTTGGAAGTGGCCCCTTCCTTGGCCCTTAGGGGGACCAACCTGTGACCTCCAAGCTGGTCGGGCGGCTGTCGGTTGTGACTTCCAGCCTTGCTCCTGCCCAACGGGAGGTTCATGTTGTTCTTGACTCCTCACTTCTTCCTTCTTTTTCCCTCCACGCTCTCTCCTTTCCTCCTCAGCTAATCTAGCCACGAACTCTTGATTGGTAGCCTCACACTCGGTCTCACGATCGGCACGCTTCATCAGCTCTTCGAAAGACAGGGGAGGGTCCCAAGTCAGACTCATCCGAAACAGCCCAGGCTGCAGCCCAAGGGTGAAGGCTAGCTGCAGGGTGTGTCCGGGCACTTCGACGACAAGAAGGACTTCCGCCTGGAACCTATCCATGTAGCTCGCCAGCGTCTCCCATGGCTTTTGCCTGACTGCGAACAAGGCCTCCATGCTCTTCCTCCTCTTCTTTGAGGTAGAGAACCTTAACAAGAAACTTCGACGCAGATCTTCGAAGCGGTAGATGGTTCCCGCCGGAAGCGAGTGGAACCAATCCCTCGCCTTTCCTTGGAATGTGACGGCGAAAAGCCTGCACATGAAAGCGTCCGACATTTGCCTGATCGTGGTCATGTCCTCGAACCACTGAAGATGCTGGAGAGGATCGCTATCCCCCTCATAGTAGGACATGGCAGGATCGCGAAACCCATCCGGAACGGGGGCTGACATGATCAGCTCGCAGAAAGGGCTCCTCCATTCTTCTTGGCTGGGTGGAGGTGCTCCCATCACTTCCCCGCCGGGGCAGCTGGTCCGGGGCGAACCGTTGAAGAGCACTCGCGCCTGGAGGCTCAAGACCTCCTCCGAGGCTGGCCCCTTCTCATGCTGACTGCTTCTCACTTCCACTAGGGGGAGTGAGGGGATCCTAGGTGCAGGTGGTGTTGAGCACTCGCCGCGAGCGGAGGATGCGGCCTGCATGAACTCC
This sequence comes from Dactylorhiza incarnata, assembly GCA_033032865.1. NCBI lineage: Eukaryota > Viridiplantae > Streptophyta > Magnoliopsida > Asparagales > Orchidaceae > Dactylorhiza > Dactylorhiza incarnata. The sequence goes on along the minus strand of JAWHQI010000001.1, from coordinate 22,125,344 downwards.
AGGATCCTCTTGCTGAATTCGTCGAAGTCGCTCTTCTTCACATACTCGCAAGGTGGAGGCGGGTCTCCAAACTCGTCGCTTCCAGCCATGGGACTTGGCTCAGAGGTTTCCGAACTAGTCGCTTCCACGCTCACCGCACCAGAATGTTGAAACCAGTTTCCAGGCTTCAGCGTTCGAAAGGGGGTCACGACTAACCCTTACTTGACCTAAGCCTAGACCCGTGACCAGTTGCTAGGAACTAAGAGACTCGGACTTGATGAACACTTGAATCCACAAACGGACCCCTTAAGCTGCAGCGCGGAGGTCCCATCACATACCCGGAAGATCTTAGAGCGCTTCCCCTCCCAAGCCAATGCTGAGCCTGGGCACCTTGGAGGGCACTAAGGAACACCTCACCGACCACCTTCAACGTCAAGGGGAGGGGAGGGGTAGTTCTTGCTCACACGCGAGAGAGGGGGTAGGAACCAACCCTTCCCAAGGTGCCCATGGGGGTCTATTTATAGACTTTCCCAAAAATGGACTGCGAATAGCAAAAATCGGACTGCGGATAGCAAAAATACCCCAAATGAGAGGGGACGACCTAAACCAAGACCACCTTGCCTGCGCGAGTGGACGCCGACCCACTCACAAGCTTGGCCGCGAGTGGAAGACACTCCACTCGCCCCAGGGGCGGGCGAGTGGGGCAGCTCCTCACTCGCCCCTTAGGCGGGCGAGTGGGCCAGCTCCCCACTCGCCTCTTAGGCTGGCGAGTGGGGCAGCGCCCCACTCGCCCCTTAGGCTGGCGAGTGGGGCAGCGCCCCACTCGCCCATTAGGCTGGCGAGTGGGGCAGCGCCCCACTCGCCCCTTAGGCTGGCGAGTGGGGCAGCGCCCCACTCGCCCCATAGGCGGGCGAGTGGGGCAGCTCCCCACTCGCCTCTTAGGCCGGCGAGTGGGGAAGCCCCCCACTCGCCCCTTAGGCGGGCGAGTGGGGCAGCTCCCCACTCGCCCCTTAGGCGGGCGAGTGGGGCAGCTCCCCACTCGCCTCTTAGGCGGGCGAGTGGGGCAGCCCCCCCACTCTCCCGGATCTGCTCTGCCTTAGTCAGTTTCACCGTCTCCACGCGGTTGTTTTGTTCGTCTCGATCACCTTCGTAATCTTGGCCTCATCCGGGTCGGGTCACACCGACTCGAGAAATATGAGGGTTGTACACAAGCCTATCCTCTAGATCTTCCCAAGATCTAGACGTAGCACACAAGGCCACGATTTCCCACCAAGCCATGCAAGGACTTGGACGCTCCGCACAAGGAAGCAATTTTCCCTTAAGCCACGCAAGGACTTAGACGCTCTGCACAAGGAAGCGATTTTACCCTACCAATACAAAGTAAAATGTATATAAATGAAAATACAAGATAAAATAAGAACTCCCTAGAAATTCAGATCTCTGAAAGGAAGGTTGAAGCCTCGAGATGATCGTTGATGTAGAAGCGCGTCCGATCTCGTCTTCAATTTCAAACCTTCTCAGCACAAATGGGAGTTCTTGAGGTTCTGGAGCTCTCTGGTTCGTATGAACTCAGGAATGGACTTAGAATCTTCAAAGCTCTGGAATGCACGAACAAAACGAGCCAATATATAGATTTTCACTGTCGCCTGGGCGACATCACTGTCGGAATTCCTGACAGCGCTAAAACTTCCGCTCGTAGTGCTTTCGTGCGGGCAGTTGTTATAACTTCCGTTCTGTCTCCTGGGCGACATTGAGTGTCGGAATTCCGACAGCGCCAAACTGCCGTTCGTCGTGCTGTCGTGCGGGCAGTTGCTGTAACTTCTGCTCTGTCGCCTGGGCGACATTGAGTGTCGGAATTCCGATAGCTCCTCTTCATTTTTGCCGTTCGAAACTTCTCAAGACTGTAGATTGAGTCATTCTCATCTCCAAAATGGGGTGGCACGTTCTGTAACTCTTCCTGGATTGAAAGTTATGGCCATTTTAAGATCAACACACAAAACTCATCCTTTTGCTTTTTCTAATGTGTACACACTCTTGGATCATGCCCATTGAGAGGCTTGTCTTCTGTTTTCATTCGTCGGAATTCGTCGGGAGTTCTCGAGAACATTCGACGAATTGACTTAGCCATTGAAAAATACTGAACAAAGCTTGAAAACTGTCTTCTGTTTTCATTCGTCGGAATTCGTCGGGAGTTCTCGAGAACATTCGACGAATTGACTTAGCCGCACATTTTCCTTCACAAGTCTGTCTTTTTGACTTCTGTCTGCGTTCATCGATATTCGTCGGGAGTTCATGAGAACATTCGACGAATAGACTTAGCCGCAGAAATTTCTTCTTTAAACTAGAAATTTGGCTTCTGTCTGGATTCGTCGAGATTCATCGGAACTTCACGAGACATCTCGACGAATTGACTTAGCAAAAATTTCTTTTCTTCTGAAAACCTGCTCCACTCCTCAAACTTGAAAACCTTCAGTTATGAGTATATGATGTACACCCCAATAGAGGGATTACACATGGACCAACACTTTGTTCTACACAATGAGGGATTACATTGTCTAGAACTGTGTTTGGTGATCCATTGCAACCTGACTTTGGTGTGCACTTAGCATTAAGACCTATCATTACATATGATAATGCTAAATCTAGTTAGTTTAATTAGGTTATTTTTTAGGTTATTTACTCTTACTTTTTGCTTATTGTTGTTTACCTAAATGCAATTTTGGTTCATTTTCCTATTTTTAGTGCTAACTTAAGTTTTCTGGATTTTCAGGTCAAAAATGCAAAATTTCCTAAGTCACGCCCTAGGTCACGCCCGTGACCTAGGGCGTGTAAGTTGCTATTTCCAGTTAAGCTGCTGCCAACATAATTCAGAAGATCTGGTCAGACACGCCCAAAGTACACGGCCGTGACACACAAGTCACGCCCGTGACACGCAAGCCACGCCCGTGACCAGCCCGTGAACAGCTCAGATTCGACCAGCTGACCACCGAATTGGTCACGCCACTGTTACACAGGCGTGCTTCCAGTCACGCCCGTGACTGCCACGTCAGCCAGCCGCCAGCGCCCATGATCGCCGCCAGCGCCCATGACCCGAGCTAACCACCGAAATGGTCACGCCCTCAGTCACGGGCGTGACCCATCAAATCGCGTCAGAATCATGCGCCGAACCTGATCCAAGCCGCAGAATTGATTAAACAATGTCACGCCCCTAGTCACGGGCGTGACTGAGGGTGTGACCGAGGCAGAAAAATTTCTATAAATTGAAATGACCTCCAAGCTTTCCCCATTCAGTTTTTGGAGAGAGAACTAGTGCTACTACTCTATTTTCAGTGATTTTCATGTCATTTTATTCTCTTTCTCTCTCTCTCTCTCTTATTTCAATGCATTTCCTTTTCTAGTTTTCATATGAATGTTGTAATGCCTTTGTAATTTCCTTTTATAGTGTATTACTAATGCTTAGTAGGCTTTCCATGCAATTGTAATCTCAGTTGAACTTTTGTTTAATAAAAATTGTATGTTTTTGTTCTCTTAAAATCTTCATCATTTCTCTCTCCTACCCCTCCACCATGAGTAACTAAATCCTCATAGTACTCGATCTTGATGATCTGAGGATGAGTTGATCAAGTTATGATCCTTTAGTCTTCTTTCACTTTCTAAAGTGTTGGGCCTTAGATTCACTCTTAATTAAAATTTAGTGGAGCTATATTATCGATATATAATCTCCACCTTTGCTTTCATTCTTGGCTAGCCGAGAGGCCGATAGTCTGAAGTGAGCACTTAAGAGTAAAGAGAGTTACACACATTTCTCGAGAGAGAATGACGTAAATCTCCTGGATTGGAGTCAAACCCAATAGCGGGGTTCACCACTTAAAGCGAGTTTTAGGTATTCGAATACGGGACGAGAGTTCGGTCGGATTTTCCTAAACTCAGTTGGGCATATCTTCGAGAGAAGCATGTTCAAACTATAGGAACCCCCACGGTCAAGCTACCCTTACTTTATTAAGTTTTAAGTTTGCTTTTGAATTTTGATCAACTTAAGCCGAAGTAAGTCAAGATCGAGTGCTATTTCTTAAATCATCGTTTAGCCGTACTTTTATCCAGCTTTTATTTCAACTTAGCAGACAAAACCTTCCAAAAAATTATTAAGATAAAATAATAGTAATTCGTTTGAGTATAAGTAATCAACGGTTCTCGGATTTTAATACGACACTTGTGTTCCTATACTACAGTTCGATAGGTATACTTGCCTTCTCGGATTGCTAGTTCGGATTTCATTTCGTGCAAGCGGAATTTTAATCAATAAGTTTTTGGCGCCGTTGCCGGGGACTCGCATTTTGTTGATATTTTGAAAGAACGAATCTATTACTTTTATCACCTCTTTTTTCTCTCCTCTTTCTTGAAAAAACAAAATTAATTCAAAAAAAAAAGAGACCTTTTTCGAATTTCTCAATCTTATTTTCCCTTCTCTCTTTCTAGTTTATGACCCGAGCGAATCCGTCAGAACTTATAGACTTGGACCAAGAACTTGAGCGTACTCTTCGGAGAAAATCGCAAGTTCAAGATCCTACATTCCAAGAACTGGCTGAGGATTCAGAGTCGGTTGTTAATATGGGCGAACCTAACCAAAATGAAGTCCCCAACATGGTTGCGGCCCCTGAATGGACTATGTCCCATTATGCAAGGCCTAACCTGGAAGGGAATGAAACTAGTATTGTCCGCCCTGCCATAAATAATAATAATTTCGAACTAAATCCAAGCATAATTCACATGGTGCAGCAATACGTGCAGTTCGACGGATTACAAGATAAAGATCCGAATGCACATATTGCTAGCTTCCTTGAAATCTGTGACACCTTCAAAATAAATGGTGTTACGGATGATGCAATTAGGCTAAGACTCTTCCCATTTTCTTTAAGAACAAAGGCTAAGCAGTGGTTGTCAACTCTACCTAGAGGTTCTATCACCACTTGGGCCCAGTTAACTGAAAAATTTCTAACCAAGTATTTTCCACCTGAGAAAACTGCTAAGCTTAGAAATGATATTTCTTCTTTTTGCCAAATAGATTCTGAAACGCTATATGATACCTGGGAAAGGTATAAATAATTCTTAAGACGTTGCCCTCATCACGCTCTGCCTGTATGGTTACAAGTGCAGACGTTTTATAACGGGCTAAATCAACATACTAAGCAAATGATAGACGCCGCTTCCGGTGGTACCTTAAATAACAAAACCCCGGAAGCCGCTCTTGAACTATTTGGGGATATGGCCATGAACACCTATCAGTGGAATGTGCCAAGATCCCGCCCAAACAAACCTGCAGGTATGTACGAAGTGGATAACGTCTCCCAGCTGGCACTACAAGTGGAAATGAGATATCTGAAATGAATGCTCCTTCCGCACCTCAGGTTTGGGAATTCGCAAAAGCCACCTCCGAACAAGCTGATTACGTAGGCAATAGAAAGGCTTATAATAATTATTCTGCTTCTAATTTTCATGCACCTGGTTTTCAATTACCGAATAATTATAATCCTGCGCTGCGTAATCACCCGAACTTTTCTTGGAGTAATCCTGCAAACACAACTCGCCCGCCTCTACAAAATGAATTTACACCACCTCCACCCCCTGTTAACTTTCAAAAAACTCCATCTTTGGAGGAGATGTTTTCAAAATATATAAGTACGAACGAAGCAACCGTCCGGAACTTAGCCGGATCCGTTAAAAATCTAGAAAACCAAATCGGGCAGCTTGCCAAAATAATATCCGAGTGACCGCCCGGGACTCTTCCCGCTAACACCGAGCCCAACCCGAAAGAGCAAGCGAAAGCTGTAACTCTTCGGAGTGGGAAGCAAGTATCCGGTCCGGTTAACGAAGAGCCCGAGGCAAGATCCGCCCCTATTTTAAAAACACCACTCACTCAAACAGATTTTATCCCTCCACCTCATATTTTCAAAAACAACCCCGCCCCGCCTTATCCATCTCAACTCAACAAGGAAAAATTAGATGATCAATATCATCGCTTCCTGGAAATGTTTAAGCAAATACACATCAATTTGCCCTTCCATGAAGCGATATCACAAATGCCCAAGTACGCTAAGTACCTGAAGGATCTTCTAACTAATAAGAAAAAGCTAGAAAATCTATCGCACGTAACTTTAAATGCTGAGTGTTCCGCCGTCCTAACAAATAAATTACCGAAAAAGGCTAACGATCCGGGTAGTTTTTCTATCCCGTGCCTCTTTGGTGATCTATTTGTAAAGAATGCGTTGGCCGACTTAGGAGCAAGCATCAACTTAATGCCATTCTCCTTGTTTAAGAAGTTAGGAGTGGGCACCCTTAGCCCCACACGTATGAGTATACAACTAGCAGATAGGACGATAAAATATCCGCTGGGAATTGTGGAGGACGTGCTCGTAAAAGTAGACAAATTCATCTTCCCGGTGGATTTTGTCATTTTGGACATTGAAGAGGATGTCGAGGTTCCCCTAATCCTTGGCCGCCCCTTCCTTGCCACCTCCCGTGCTATCATTGATGTGAGTAATGGTAAGCTATTCCTCCGAGTTGGAGATGATGAAGTAACCTTCTCCATAACACCCTCTATGAAAAAAACCCTAGAAAATGACGATTCGTGTTTTTTCTTAGATGTGTTAAGTGAAGACCCTTCTTTTTGTATTTCTGAAAATGGTTCTTCTTCTTTTTGTTCATCTTCAAACACCTCCACTGAAATATTACAAGAAATGAAAATGGCCATTGCTCCCGCCCCCTCAAATTTTCAAATTAAATCAAAATTTTTTGAAGAAATTACTTTTGAAAAAGAAAAGTCTTTCAAATCTTCATACGAGGAACCTCCCACTTTAGAACTTAAAGAACTACCCAATTATTTAAAATATGAATTTTTAGAAAAAGACTCTAAGTTACCAGTAATAGTGTCGGCCCATTTAAGTGGATCTGAAAATGCCAAATTGCTAAAAGTTTTACAAAAACACCGCCAAGCAATTGCTTGGCAGATTTCTGATATTAAGGGCATAAGTCCATCTTTCTGCATGCACAAAATTCTAATGGAAGATAATTCACAAAATTCTATTCAACCTTAACGCCGATTAAACCCAAACATGAAAGAAGTAGTAAAGGGTGAGGTCGTGAAATTATTAGACGCAGGAATTATCTATCCAATTTCAGATAGCAAATGGGTAAGCCCCGTTCAAGTAGTTCCTAAAAAGGGAGGTATCACGGTAGTGTTAAATGATAATAATGACTTAATCCCAACACGGACGGTGACTGGGTGGCGTATGTGTATTGATTATCGCAAATTGAACGACGCCACCCGCAAGGACCATTTCCCCTTGCCATTCATCGATCAAATCTTAGAACGATTATCCGGCCATAGCTTTTATTGTTTCCTTGATGGTCTCTCGGGCTACTTCCAAATTCCCATCTCGCCCGAGGACCAGGAGAAAACGACGTTTACTTGTCCTTTCGGCACCTTCGCCTATCGAAGAATGTCGTTTGGCTTATGTAATGCGCCGGCAACATTTCAACGCTGTATGTTGGCCATTTTCGACAAGTACGTAGAAAGTATTATGGAGGTATTTATGGATGACTTTTCCGTGTTTGGTGATTCCTTCGATTTTTGTTTAGAAAATTTAGAAAAAGTGTTAGAACGGTGTGAGGAGACCAATCTCGCCCTGAACTGGGAAAAATGTCATTTCATGGTACGGGAGGGATTGGTTTTAGGTCATAAGATATCAGCAAGAGGAATTGAGGTCGATGAAGCAAAAATAGAAGTGATCGAAAAACTGCCACCGCCAACCAACGTTAAGGCCATAAGAAGCTTTCTAGGACATGCCGGTTTTTACCGGCAGTTTATAAAAGATTTTTCGAAAATTACCAAACCACTCACTCATCTTTTAGAAAAAGACACTCCATTTATTTTTGATGATACATGCTTATCTGCTTTTCAATTAATCAAAAATAAGCTAATAAATGCGCCAATTATGATAGCTCCAATCTGGGACCTTCCATTCGAAATCATGTGCGATGCAAGTAGCTTTGCGGTGGGAGCCGTTTTAGGACAACGTATATCTAAAAACTTCCACCCTATTTTCTACGCAAGTAAAACACTTACATCTGCGCAAGCGAACTATACCACAATGGAGAAAGAATTATTAGCAGTTATTTTTGCATTCGACAAATTTCGACCTTATATTACGCTTTAAAAAATTATTGTTTTTACGGACCACTCGGCCCTCAAATATTTACTTTCTAAACCGGATGCCAAACCACGCTTACTTCGCTGGGTCTTACTCCTCCAGGAGTTCGACTTGGAAATCCGAGATAAAAAGGGGGCTGAGAATTTGGCTGCGGACCATCTTTCACGATTAGATAACCCATTTATTGAAGATTTAAATGAACAAACTTTTAATGATTATTTTCCCGACGAGAAGTTATTATCAATCAACACTACTCCTCCTTGGTTTGCAAACTTCGCCAACTACTTAGTAGCTCGAGTCCTCCCAAAAGAATTTTCCTATCAGCAAAAGAAGAAATTCTTCTCTGACCTGAAGAATTATTTTTGGGAGGACCCGTATCTGTTTCGAGTTTGTGCAGACCAAGTAGTAAGGAGATGTGTTTCTTTCGAAGAAGGACAAAATATTTTCAAACACTTACACGAAGGACTGACTGGTGGGCACTATCAAGCCAATCAGACCGCTCACAAAGTATTTAGTGCAGGCTTTTATTGGCCTAGCCTTTTTAAAGATGCCCAATCTTTTGTGAGACGGTGCGATAGCTGCCAACAGACCGGAAATATCTCAAATAAAAATGAAATGTTGCAAAATTATTTCCTCGAGTGCGAAGTTTTCGACCTTTGGGGAATTGATTTTGTAGGTCCTCTTCCTTCTAGCCATGGTAATAAATACATTTTAGTTGCGGTAGACTACGTGTCTCGATGGGCAGAGGCCCAAGCTCTTCCTACCAATGACTCCCGAGTCGTTATTATTTTCTTAAAAAAATTATTTTCTCGATTCGGTACTCCTAGGGCCATCATTAGCGACAGGGGTTCGCACTTTTGTAACGCACAATTTGCAAAAAAATTTTAAAATATGGCGTTACACATAAGCTTTCAACTGCTTACCACCCCCAAACTAACGGCCAGGTCGAGGTAGTGAATAGAGAAATCAAACGTATTTTAGAAAAAACTGTTTCCACCTCACGTAAGGACTGGTCACATAAATTAGACGATGCTCTATGGGCTTACCGAACAGCGTACAAGACCGCCATCGGTTGTACACCGTATCGATTAGTATATGGGAAATCGTGCCATTTACCGGTCGAATTAGAACATCGTGCTTTCTGGGCCCTTAAATTTTTAAATTTTGATCCCCACTCCACCGCCGATCTTCGAAAATTCCAACTCAATGAACTCGATGAGTGGCGCTCCAATGCGTATGAAAATAATAAATTATATAAGGAACGAACGAAATGCTTTCACGATAAAAATTTAAGGCACCCGAAAACATTTAAACCAGGCGACCAAGTATTACTTTATAATTCTCGTCTACGTTTATTTCCTGGAAAGTTAAAATCTAGATGGTCAGGTCCTTTTAATGTAAAGGAAGCTTATCCGTATGGAACTGTTTTGATATCACACCCAGATAAGGGTGATTTCAAGGTTAATGGGCATCGTCTAAAACTTTATTTATCTGGTGACAATGTTGACATGGACAGTGAAAAACTTCTTTTGTCTGGACTGTAATAATTTGGATTAACTTTTGAACTATATTCTTTTAGTCGAGCTCAAACGACATTAAACAGAGGGCGCTCTTGGGAGGCAACCCAAGGTTTTTAAAATTTGTTGTTTTAATTTTTCTTTGGCCCTAGATGGCTCTGATACTCTCAACTTCGGCGATCGCCTACTTCAACATTGCTGGTTTCAAGAAAAATTCAAGATGATATTTCATGAAGATTCAAAGCGCCAACAAGGGGGAGCGGCATCACACATCCTTTCAAGCCCATAAATCCAGGGAAGTGCCTGTTTCAGTTTTTCAGTTTTAATTTCTTTTCTTAGTTACCCCTTCCTTCACTCTCCTTTTCCATTGAGGACAATGTCTATCGTAAGCTTGGGGGAGAATGTCTTCTTTTGTTTTGTTTTAGTAGTCTAAATTAGATTTTGGTAAAATCAATAGTACCCCTTGCTTTATGTTTTGTTTTTCCCAAAATATTTTATATAGCCTTAGTTAATTTCAAAATTTCTAATCCTACTTTTAATTATGTTTCACAAGTAAATTGTTGACTCATGTAGTGTTCTAATTCTAGGTAGCATGTTAATCTGAAAAGTTTTTTCTAAAATCTTGTACTTTCCATATCGTTTTCTCTTTTATCTTCTTTACTTTTGTAAAAAATTCTTCATCCACTATTTTCCTCTTCATTTTTAGATATATTTTGCAGGGTTAACTTTTGATTTGTGTAGTAAATGTGAATAATCCTAGACGCTTATTATTCTTATTTTCAGGATAAGTTCATTAGTCTTTATTTAATATCTAGGGCTTACTTTTTGAAATCCTTCAAAACTCATGCTTTAAATAAATTTAGAGAGCAATGAAAATGATTTAGGCCTTTTTTGTTTTAAGTTTGAGCCTTCATGCCAACCCTTAAAAAGAAACCCGTTGTTAGCCTCTTTTGAGCCTTTTCCCATGTTTTATTGTCACCTCCACTTATCAAATTTTTCACCAAAGCCAAAATTTCCAAACCTATTTGAATCACACTAACACTTTGAGTTTTATTTAAATTTCTAAAAGAGTGTGATTGGTTTATTGCATGGAGAGCTTCAAAGAAAAGAATTTGCTCAAAAAGGAGATATTTTAAGCATATTTGTATTAGTTATCTTTGCCAAAATTTCAAAAAAAAATGGCTATGAAAGAGAAAGAAAGAAAATATGCTATATGCTTATAATGAAGGATCGCCTCTTATCATTCATATCGAAAATTTTATAAAACTCATGTTTATGGTTTAGTGTGATTATAGCAATCACTTTTATCTTCGATTTCCATTCCAAATCATATGCCTAAACCAAACATTTCGGTCCTAATAAAGTCCTCTTGATTCATGCTCCTAAATTTGCTTTAGCTAAGTAAAGAAGAAAAGTAGAATAGTTAAGTCTTGGGTATGAATTTAGATCCTTGTTCTTAGAATGATATAATTATAATTTGTCTCTTAGGGTTTAGTAACAATTCAATGCACTATCTCACTTGTTACTTTGCTCAATTTTATTTTAAAACTTTTTTGTTAAAATTTTGGATGATTAATTTTTGTTAGTAAAGGGTATAAAAATTAAGCTTAAATAAAGTACTTATTTTAGGTTTCCTTTTCACTATTCTCCCTACTTGGAATTTCGCAAGGTACTCGTGTTTAGCATAATTACATCTTTTTGATTAGTCATTTTGTTTTATTAGCTAAAGCATATTTCTTTGCTTGGGGACAAGCAAAGTGTAAGCTTGGGGGAATTTGATAATGCTAAATCTAGTTAGTTTAATTAGGTTATTTTTTAGGTTATTTACTCTTACTTTTTGCTTATTGTTGTTTACCTAAATGCAATTTTGGTTCATTTTCCTATTTTTAGTGCTAACTTAAGTTTTCTGAATTTTCAGGTCAAAAATGCAAAATTTCCTAAGTCACGCCCTAAGTCACGCCCGTGACCTAAGGCGTGTAAGTTGCTGCCAACATAATTCAGAAGATCTGGTCAGACACGCCCAAAGTACACGGCCATGACACACAAGTCACGCCCGTGACACGCAAGCCACGCCCGTGACCAGCCCGTGAACAGCTCAGATTCGACCAGCTGACCACCGAATTGGTCACGCCACTGTTACACAGGCGTGCTTCCAGTCACGCCCGTGACTGCCACGTCAGCCAGCCGCCAGCGCCCATGATCGCCGCCAGCGCCCATGACCCGTGCTAACCAATGAAATGGTCACGTCCTCAGTCACGGGCGTGACCTAGGGCGTGACCCATCAAATCGCGTCAAAATCGTGCGCCGAACCTGATCCAAGCCGCAGAATTGATTAAACAATGTCACGCCCCTAGTCACGGGCGGACTGAGGGCGTGACCGAGGCAGAAAAATTTCTATAAATTGAAATGACCTCCAAGCTTTCCCCATTCAGTTTTTGGAGAGAGAACTAGTGCTACTACTCTATTTTCAGTGATTTTCATGTCATTTTATTCTCTTTCTCTCTCTCTCTCTCTTATTTCAATGCATTTCCTTTTCTAGTTTTCATATGAATGTTGTAATGCCTTTGTAATTTCCTTTTATAGTGTATTACTAATGCTTAGTAGGCTTTCCATGCAATTGTAACCTCAGTTGAACTTTTGTTTAATAAAAATTGTATGTTTTTGTTCTCTTAAAATCTTCATCATTTCTCTCTCCTACCCCTCCACCATGAGTAACTAAATCCTCATAGTACTCGATCTTGATGATCTGAGGATGAGTTGATCAAGTTATGATCCTTTAGTCTTCTTTCACTTTCTAAAGTGTTGGGCCTTAGATTCACTCTTAATTAAAATTTAGTGGAGCTATATTATCGATATATAATCTCCACCTTTGCTTTCATTCTTGGCTAGCCGAGAGGCCGATAGTCTGAAGTGAGCACTTAAGAGTAAAGAGAGTTACACACATTTCTCGAGAGAGAATGACGTAAATCTCCTGGATTGGAGTCAAACCCAATAGCGGGGTTCACCACTTAAAGCGAGTTTTAGGTATTCGAATACGGGATGAGAGTTCGGTCGGATTTTCCTAAACTCAGTTGGGCATATCTTCGAGAGAAGCATGTTCAAACTATAGGAACCCCCACGGTCAAGCTACCCTTACTTTATTAAGTTTTAAGTTTGCTTTTGAATTTTGATCAACTTAAGCCGAAGTAAGTCAAGATCGAGTGCTATTTCTTAAATCATCGTTTAGCCGTACTTTTATCCAGCTTTTATTTCAACTTAGCAGACAAAACCTTCCAAAAAATTATTAAGATAAAATAATAGTAATTCGTTTGAGTATAAGTAATCAACGGTTCTCGGATTTTAATACGACACTTGTGTTCCTATACTACAGTTCGATAGGTATACTTGCCTTCTCGGATTGCTAGTTCGGATTTCATTTCGTGCAAGCGGAATTTTAATCAACAACATATCCAACACCCATGAACGAGGACTTGTCTCCTCATTGAACCTGTACAACCTGGACACTATAAACACACAAAAGACTAGATCAAATTCAACATGGTATTTGTTATTCTCAAACCAAGAGATGCGGAACATAGGCTCCAACAATCTCCCCCTTTTGATAATAACAAATACCCGTATGAGAAATTAGTGAGATTAAGACAATTTGTGTTTATAAATAAGTGCGGTAATAAGATATGCATGAATACCATATTAAGAGTGTGATAGAATTGAAAGCGATAATGCCTACTCTTTCTATATCATGTCCTCCCCCTACATTATTGTCTCTTATAAACTACTCCCCTTAAATATTATAAACTACTCCCCCTAAATATCTATTTTACTAGATTTCTTAATTTCTTCTCCCCCTTTGTTATTAACAAAAGTGGGTAGGGATGAGTGTATATCTTTTAAGATAGGTAAGGAACCATTTATTGAAGGATTTTCATGATCGAGCATATGATAGTGAATGCACCTCCTATATTATTACTCCCCCTACAAATATACCCATTTTTTGAGTTTAATATTATTATAATGCACTCCCCCTAAATATTAGATTTATGCAATTTAATATCCCCTTTTGGTAGAATCAAAAGAGGGTTTAGGAGTGAGTATGTATAATAAGGAGTAATATATTTTATGTCGAGAAGAAAAATGGGATGCAATCAAAAGCTTGTTAAATACTACTTGTTGAGAAAAATATAAACATGATGTAACAAAAAGTAGTAAGCAACATAGCTAACATGATAAAGTAAGCATTCTATTTTAAGATACCACTTGCTTAAAAGAAAACACGGTTTTAAAAATAATAAGCACTCTTAAACATAAACATCATTTTAGAAGATAAAACCATATAAAGGATAATGAGTTTTAAATTTGAAAAGTTGATGTTTGAGTTAAAGATTGAAGAGATGCTATTCCATTAAGATAAAAAATTGCAAGCATGATTTCATAATATCAAGAAAAGATACACAAACTACAATGTAATAAAATTTGCATTTCAAGTAAACATAAACATTGTAGCGGTCATGCTTTGTTATCTAGTGCATTTACTTAAGTTTGTAGAGATTTGAGTAGATGAGCTTTATGATCCAATTCTCATGAGTATAAGTTTTATGAAAGATAATGATGTGTACAAAGTAGTGTTTTGATAAAGTATACAAGTGAATCAATCAAAAACACATGACATATATAATGAAATAACACAACATTAAAATACACAAATAATATTACTTCCACACTATTTCAATGCACATGAATAAATAGTACAACTACCAAGGCGCTCTGCACACACAATGCTTATTAAGACTTATCAGGGTGCAAAGTAGTGCTTGGGGGATCACTTTTATACTTTTTAGCTTTAATTTCAATTTTTTTGTGATCTGGTGTACTAAACAGAAGTGGTGTATAAATTGTTTGCTACAAGACACTTTATAATTCTTAGCCAAGGTGCTCAACCTCACAATGCTCATTAAGACTTATCAGGAGGGTGAGTAGTGCTTGGTGGAGTTTTACTTGTCATTTATTATTTGCTTTTTAGTTTAGTGACTAAGGATTCCGAATTCACTTGTTTTGCAAACATAGCATTTTAAACCACATTTCTCTAAAGAATAAGTGCATGAAAGACAAAGAATTGTAATAACCAATTCAATGTTGTGTAGGTAATCTATTTAGGCATTTTAATTATTTATGTTATTACACTACACAATCATGTAAGAATAAGATTGTAAACACATGTAGGTTATCAAAAATAAGTGAGTGAATGAATCATTATCAAACATAATACATTACTCATACTTAGAGGCATGCTAAACATTTCTACACATGTTTATCTACAATCAATTTCATTGCACATAACAAGATAATTTTCAAGGCATGACAAATACAAAACAATGTTTTTAAGAAACTTGAAAGTTAAATTAAACATTGTATTTAATCTTTAATTGATATAATTAATCATCCATCCTTGACAATGGCAATGAATAACAATCAGTTTTTTTTAATAAATTTTTAAATTTTTTTTGTATATATGCACAAAACAATAAACACACATAAAGAAAAACATATTTTTGTTCTTTGAAATTGTTTTATAATTTTGTATTTGTATTTTTTTATATATATATTCTCTGGAAATCATAGAAGTCTTTAATAGCCCTTTCAGTAAATGATATTCTATGCCAGAGAAATAAACAAAAATAATGTATGAGAAAATACATATATATATATATATATATATTTAAAAGAAATAAAATTTTGTTTTAAAAGGAATAAAAAGATAGAAAACTTTTTACAAACAAACAAAATATTAAAATAATACCAGAAATAATTCAAAACAAAAAAATATATTTTGGAGCAAAGGAGCTAACGTCAAGCATTAACTTCTTAACGCCAAAACAGAACTGCATTTCTTGATGTTTTGAAAAATATTTTTCTCAATTCATTTGTATTATAAAGAGACCTTCCTTCAGTTGAAATTTCAGAGTATATTGATTAGATTTGAAGGCTCTTTTAGCATGTATTTGGTGATTTTTCAAATACTTGTGTTTGGTAAAATCATTAAAGCTCGAAATATTAAAATATGCAAACACATGATGCAATGTTAGAATAAAAACAAATATGCATGATTTATGTATAAAGAGTGAGATAATGTTCATGCAATGAATATAATATAAGTATATCTAAGATCAAGATACCTTAACTACATGACTACACTCTAGCCCCGTACTAAGTGACGGATGGGCATGAGGAGCTGCACACATGCCGTAGGTTGGGGTGTTAATCCCATATGCATACAAAAGACGACGCTCAACCTAGCACTCTTTCCCCCAGTGCCTCTCAAGGCCCCACTAACCCTCCCCGGTTAAGGACAAGACATGACTTAAAGGTTAGGTCTCTAATGCACACAATCCTACGTCCTCGCTATTGTGAGACACATGTCATAGGTTTATTGATTATGGACATACTAAGCGTGTAAGCCTTAAATATATTAACTGTATTATAATTTCATGATTAGTTTTGGATTTACAGTTTTATCGAAGATTGTTGATTTTAAATCCATTTAGAAAGTTTTATTCAAGCAAATAACTACAAAGGAAAATAAGATTTTCATATTTTAATGATATAATTTACTTTAGCATTGCAAGATATAACTAGCATGAGCATTGATTTCTATCTATGGTACATGATAATGCTAGTGTGATAAATTAGGACAACATGGTGCAAAGCTAAGTAAAGATGGACAAATATAAGATTGAGTTGCATGTATTCAAACATAGAGTTTTGAATTTTCATAGACCTAGAAAGAAGTGACAAATCTATTTGATTTCATCTTGTTGATATCAAGTTAATACATAGGTCTAAAGATAATGAGATTCAAGCAAACAATAAAGATGCACATCACACACACAAAACAAGATATGAAATTATAATACCAATTTCAATCATATATTTCATAATTCCTAAGGTTGATAGAATTAGTTGATTTAAGATAGGTCTTGATGGATCATGAATTATGATATATGATTATAGTGAATTTTAGCATAGGATATTAATAGATCATGACGGTGATTGTGAAATCATATTCATCATTTTTGTAAATTTTCTTTTTGATTTTAATTTTTAGAAATTAGACAAAACAAATACAAGGTATTTGACAATAATGATAGTAAAAATAATTTTTCAGAGAAAATCAGAATTTTTAGGAAAAAATGCTATCGCCGGCGTTAGTGATAACGTCTGGCGTTAGCAACAGAGTTACTATATTTGATTTAAAACACATTGTTTTTTATATTATTTGATTCTGATTTTTCTCGATTATGATTTTCAATATAGGGGCTATTATATGCAGCAATGAAAAATAGACAAATATGCAATTAGTTGTGCATTTAATATTTTAGCCTAAGACCCCTAAAATACACCTTTTAAATCCATTTTGACACTTATTTCATTTAGTCTTAATAATATCATATGACAAATTTAGTTTTTCAAATTTTATAAGACTTTTTAGGAAATGAATTTAGAAGGATAAAAATAATAAGAATAAGTAGGTCACTTGAAAAATGACATGACTTATTATTCAACTTTACTCAATTTGATTTATTTATGAATTTTGGTTTAATATGTGAAAGTCATATTACAAGTTATATAAAGTGATCATATCATGATGGTTCAAAAAAAAAAAAAACAAACAAAAAGAAAAAGGTTAGGCATATCATGAAGTAGAATAATGATATTTCAGTTTTAGTTGATTTCTACTTCATGCAAATGATTTGATACTAATGAATGAGAGATTTAGGTATCCAAAGAGGACCGGGTGTGATGGTTCTTTTGGGTACCCAAATACATCGTATTTGCTTTTGGGGAGATAGTGATGAATGGGCCCTTTTGAGTGGAGTTTGTGTTTCTTCTTTAGCTTTGGGTCTCCATTCAAACCTTGGAAAAATGTTATTTTTATTTTTCAAATTTCCATAATCATTTACTTGAATATTTGGATCAAAATGATTTTTGAATTTATAATTTGGAGAAAATTTGTTTGCATTTAATTTTAGGTTGGGAGAAACATGATTTTGTACATAATGGTGATTTTGATTTTGATTTACAAATCATTTATGTTTCTTACTCCCATTATTAAACTTAGTTAAGATGTTCATATTCATATTCAACTTGTTTTTAGATATAGTTTGATATTGTGAATTTGTATTTACCATTTTCTTAAGCAAGTTGATTTTTGATTTTAATTCATCATTCTTAATCTTTAAATTATGTCTAGCTTTATTATAAGCGATTGTGCTATTTTTAAGAGTGGAAACAATTGAATCAATATGATCTTGATAGTTATTTCTATATTCATCAAATGTTTCATCCATCTCTTTAATTTCAATTTTATATTCTTTACACTTAGCACAATCATTTTTTAGAGAAGAGTTTTCTAAACATAATTTTTCATTTTGTTCTTTTATGAAAGTAAGCTCTTTTTCAAGTTCCTTGAATTTTTCTTTAATATTATTACAATCAAAACAAGATATAGAGTTTTCAAATGAAGAGCATGCAGGAGATACAAACATACCATTTTTGGAATCTACATTCACATTTGCTTTCAAAGTTTTATTTTCTAAACGTAGTTTTGCATTAGCCATTTTTAGTTTCTTAATCTTATGTTTAGTATTTTGTAGCAATTGTAGTGTAGAAATAGATGTACAAAAAATAGGAGATTTTGATTTCCTTACAACGCTCGTGGATGAGGCAAGATTTGAACATAGTGTTCCTTTGTCTTCTTCATCTTCCTCTTCCAAACAAGAGTTTCCATCATCCTTTCCGCTTGATGAGCATTCTATGGATCCATCCTTTGTGTAGCTTTCTTGAATATTTGCATAGGCTTGCATATTCTCCGGTTCTTGTGAATGTTCTGTACCTATAGAAGGAGAATCATAAGTTCTTTCAAGAAAACTCCAAATTTCATATGCGGTAGGTAAAGTATAAATATGTTTGAAAATATTTTGGTCTAAAGCACAAAATATACTATTCATAGATTTTGCATTTAAAATAATTTCGTTTCTAGTTAGTACGCTTGATGGCTTTTAATAGTAACATTCCAAACTTTTTCATCTAAGGCCTTAAGAAAATTTTTCATTTATATTTTCCACCCTTTAAAATTTTTGCCCATAAATAAAGGTGGTGATAATACTTTTTCATTTATATTAAAATTTTCCCCACTAGTAGAAGCGAGATCATGATCAAGAGATGCCATTATTCCCGGTTGTTAAGCCGATTTGGAATAACCTGCCTCTGATACCACGTGTTGGATCTTGTGGTGCCCTTAGAGGGGGGGGGGGGTGAATAAGGGCCTTTTAAAAAATATGATTTTCTACTTAAGAATTTTACAACAAAATTTACTTTTCTAAAAATTACTTATAAAAATTTCAAACCAATGTAATTTTTAAATTAATTCAAACACAAATTTCTAAGTTAAAGATTAAGCAACCATATTTGCAATTAAAGAAAAAGTCAGAATTTTATAATCATGAAATTCACATACAAATAATATGATCTTAACAATGCTTAAGATAAAGGCACAAATATGAAAATATACCTTTTACAATTTGTGTTTACCAATCCTTCTCCCAAGGATCGGAAGGCTATCACTTGTCTCTCCCTAGACCAAGCCCAAGCCTATCCTCTAGATCTTCCCAAGATCTATACGTAGCACACAAGGCCACGATTTCCCACCAAGCCACGCAAGGACTTGGACGCTCCACACAAGGAAGCGATTTTCCCTTAAGCCACGCAAGGACTTAGACGCTCCGCACAAGGAAGCGATTTTCCCCTACCAATACAAAGTAAAATGTATATAAATGAAAATACAAGATAAAATAAGAACTCCCTAGAAATTCAGAACTCTGAAAGGAAGGTTGAAGCCTCGAGATGATCGTTGATGTAGAAGCGCGTCAGATCTCGTCTTCAATTTCAAACCTTCTCAGCATAAATGGGAGTTCTTGAGGTTCTGGAGCTCTCTGGTTCGTATGAACTCAGGAAAGGACTTAGAATCTTCAAAGCTCTGGAATGCACGAACAAAACGAGCCAATATATAGATTTTCACTTTCGCCTGGGCGACATCACTGTCGGAATTTCCGACAGCGCTAAATTGCCGCTCGTAGTGCTGTCGTGCGGGCAGTTGCTATAACTTCTGCGCTGTCTCCTGGGCGACATTGAGTGTCGGAATTCCGACAGCGCCAAACTGCCATTCGTCCTGCTGTCGTGCGCGCAGTTGTTGTAACTTCTGCGCTGTCGCCTGAGCGACATTGAGTGTCAGAATTCCGACAGCTCCTCTTCATTTTTGCCGTCCGAAACTTCTCCGTACTATAGATTGAGTCGTTCTCATCACCAAAATGGGGTGGCACATTCTATAACTCTTCCTGGATTGAAAGTTATGGCCATTTTAAGATCAGCACACAAAACTCATCCTTTTGCTTTTTCTAATGTGTACACACTCTTGGATCATGCCCATTGAGAGGCTTGTCTTTTGTTATCATTCGTCGGAATTCGTCGGGAGTTCTCGAGAACATTCGACGAATTGACTTAGCCATTGAAAAATACTGAACAAAGCTTGAAAACTGTCTTCTGTTTTCATTCGTCGGAATTCGTTGGGAGTTCTCGAGAACATTCGACGAATTGACTTAGCCGCACATTTTCCTTCACAAGTCTGTCTTTTTGACTTCTTTCTGCGTTCGTCGATATTCGTCGGGAGTTCATGAGAACATTCGACGAATAGACTTAGCCGCAGAAATTTCTTCTTTAAACTAGAAATTTGGCTTCTGTCTAGATTCGTCGAGATTCATCGGAACTTCACGAGACATCTCGACGAATTGACTTAGCAAAAATTTCTTTTCTTCTGAAAACCTGCTCCACTCCTCAAACTTGAAAACCTTCAGTTATGAGTATATGAAGTACACCCCAATAGAGAGATTACACATGGACCAACACTTTGTTCTACACAATGAGGGATTACATTTTCTAGAACTGTGTTTGGTGATCCATTGCAACCTGACTTTGGTGTGCACTTAGCATTAGGACCTGTCATAACATATCCAACACCCATGAACGAGGACTTGTCTCCTCATTGAACCTGTACAACCTGGACACTATAAACACATAAAAGACTAGATCAAATACAACACGGTATTTGTTATTCTCAAACCAAGAGATGCGGAACATAGGCTCCAACATATTTTACTTAATTCAATGCAATTTTGTTTATGAAGATTTAGTTAGAGAATTTCAAAACTAATATTTATTCTACTCATTTCAATTTATGAATTATAAATTATTTCATATAAATCAGAATTTTAACTTCTTAACTTATTTTGATAAGAGTTTTATAAGATTTGGAGTACATAATTAGAAGTAAATCTTTTTGGTTATGTCCTATAAATTCTTCTCATACTTATAAATAAGTTTTTGCTCTAGAATAGCAAAAGCTTAATTATGGGGGTATTTGATAGTGCATTATCTATAGTTATTTTTATATAGTATTTTAGTAGTAATTAATTAGCTTTTATATAATTTTAGTTTAATATATATCAAATTTACTTTATTTTGTGTTTTCAGGTAATCTGGGTCTGCTAATAACAAATTCAAGCCCACAGCCGTGTTCAGGGGAAATTCCAGAACAAATCCGCAAAAATCCTCAGTACACGCCCCAGGTCACGGGCGTGACCTGGGGGCGTGACCATGGTCACGACCGTGCTCCGCTTTCAGCTCCCAGAAATCGCTGCCACGTCGGATTATAATTACACGCCCAGGTCACAGGCGTGACTGGGGGCGTGACCTTCAGGTCACGGGCGTGACTCGCCCAACATGCATTCAATACACGCAGTTTCCACCGCCGAGCCGTTCCATCTTACACGACCCAGGTCACGGGCGTGACCAAGGGGCGTGATCTCTCCCGCAACTACCAGATTAACTCCGGATCACGCCGTTTCCCGCCGTTTCCCGACTCGGTCAAGACACGCCCTAGGTCACGGGCGTGACCTAGGCCGTGACCCATCGAGATGATCAATTTTGGCAGTTTCTCTCCCCCAACGTTCCCGGGCTTTCATAACGCAGTTACGCACTTTCACGCACTTGGTCACGGGCGTGACCAAGGGCGTGACTCACCAATTTTCTGCCTATAAAAGCCAGCTGCTGCCAAAGTGATGGGGATGCAGTCCTTGCTTCGATTAGATCAATTTTAGAGTAGTTTTTCTGCATTTCATTAGTGTAATTTTATTTATGCAATTTATTCTATGTTTTGCCATTTCAATTCATAATTCATAATTTCTATTTCCAGCAATTGTAATTCTACTTCCTTAGTTATAAAAATGTCTTTCTTTTCAATTATGTTTAACTAATTTTATAGCATTTGGTCGGATGATTTCCTAAGCTTTTGTATTTCGTAATCTTTTATTCATAGTTTGGATTTGGAAACTAATATTTACCGTTGATTTGCAATTATTGGTTTCATATTTCTAGGGTATGATAATCAAGTTTGATCGGTATTTTAGTGTATCGAGAGATCCGTAAAAAAGAGTTCTATGCATTCCTCGAGAGAGGGTGACACAAATCTTCTGGATTGGAATCAAATCCAATAGTGGGGCTCACCGCATAAAGCAAGCTTAGGGGTGTTGACTGGCCGATGGGTCTTAATCGATCAACCTAAGGTTAGGTGGTAGTTCTCTCGAGAGAGGCTCTACCATATTTTGGGAACCTCCACTGTCAAGTTTTGTCTAAATCAATTTCTTATGAGTTCTAGATTTACGAAATATTTTACTTAAGAAGGATTCTCGATCAAATGTTTCCTTTCTTTTATTATTTCTTTTACAAAACCCTTTTAAATATTCGACCGATAAAATAATATTAATTTGCGTGAGTAGAAGTAATCAACAGACCCATGGAATATGACACTAGATATTTAGTTGTTTTAAATATCCTATGCTATGAAGGATAGGTGCTCTTGCCTATAGTTCGTAGAATTTGGAGAAAATTATTTATATCATAAATTTTACGTATCAGTTCCCCTTTATAGGACTAAGATGCCGCTTAACGGTCTCCTATTCTGACAGACGGTCATGCCTAAAGAGCACGCGCTGATTGGATAGTTCAGGCGGCATCATTAATTACTGACACGGCTTCTGACGACATTTCAAATTGTCTTGACGATATTTCCATTGTATTGATTACAAGGACAATATCTTGATGACAGGACTTGTCGTTGTCTTGGACTTGGACATATCTTCAAGTCTGCTTCCTTCTTATTAAAATAGAGATGTCTCTACGACATGGAACATCCCTTCTGCATTTGTACTTAAGACGACATGGAGTCATTTAACTGATGTCGCGTAATCTTCACGATTGCTTGATATCGTTGTGATCACTTTGTATTCTCGACGACATGATCGATATCATGTCGACAGATTGTTCTTCAGCAACTGCCCATCTTCACAGCTGTATCTTTAGTGTTCTCAACGTGACGCCTTCTTTACAACGATGTCATCGACATCATTCTTGCTTAGCCTTTCCGACGACAAGGCTTCTTGTCGACGACATCTATTCTTCCGTAGACTTATCAATGTCAGGGCTTCTTGTCGATGCGATCTGTTCTTCTTTAGCCTTATCGACGTCAAGGCTTCTTGTCGAAGATATTGTCAACCTCTTTGAGTCTTCTTCTTCATCTTGACTTTCTATTATTGTCGTGTAGATGTCACAACAATATCACCATTTTTCCTAGCTCTGCATGTTGTCCACGATACGTCTGTTGTTGTCGACGATACGCCTGTTGTTGTCGACGATACATCTGATGTTATCGACGATACGCTTGATCCTTTTCGACGACATCAGACACGATCATTCTTCTTTGCTTTGCCTATACTTATCTTTTACTGAAATGATAAAGCTAAGAGGATAATCAAATACATAGTGAAGTTCTCTTGAATTGGTGACTTCTCCAAATCAGGAACCATGAGGGCAAGATTCCCAACAATCTCCCCCTATTTGAAGAAGTCAGAATCCCAATTCAAGATTACTTGCACTGACCACTAAGATGTGAGTTTATTCATTGGATGTTAACATAGTTACCATTTCCTTAGCTTTTGCATCTTCTTGAGCTGATAGCTCCCCCTTGATGTGAGGCACATCTTTACTTTATTGCTGGTAGCTCCCACTTGATATAATGCATCTTCTTCTCTGCTCCCCCTTGATGTGATGCATCTTCTCTTCTCTCCTCCTAGGTTATTCTTTTCTCCCTTTTCTGACTTTTTCATTATAGGCCTTGCATATGCTGTTTCCGACAACAAGGCTTCTTTTGGTCCTTTTGGTAGGGTGAACTGTACTAAGTTAGTTAGTAAACTGATTTTGCTGTTCCAGCCTATAGGCCGAAATAACCATCTTGTCCATTGCCCAGATTTGCTTCTGATGGGCTCTTGGACTTCCTGCAAAATGAGATTACAAACCCTTAGGAACCCAAGTAGCTTTGGGTCCTAGGATATTGTTAACTTTGAAGGGAATACTGGATCTAACTACTCCAGGATATGCATAGTGATAATGAACAAGGCGATTTGCAGGTCTAGCATTCGTTACCCTTGGAGCAGTTGGATTGTACCAACAATCAATTGCAAAGTGCCCGGTCTTTCCACAGCACCAACATTCAAACCTGGTATATTTCCCTTTCAGGCTGCTTGTGTGAATGTCAGTTCTTTGTGTGTGAACAAATGAATGAGAGAGGAAAGCTGAACCGTGTAGATTGCAAGTGTGATGTTGGCTATCACCATTCACAGCTTTCCTTCTGAAGTCAGTCTTCTTTAAGGGTTTCTTCTTTTCTCTGACCCCAGCAACTTCCTGCCCCCTCATAATTTTCTGAGGCACCCTGGAGGTTTTGGATTTGGAAGAGCTTGCCTCAGGCCTTCCTGCAAAGGGGAGTTTATTCTCCACTCTTCTGATTTTGTCATTATTAGATTTCAGGGCACTAGGCTGAACTTTGTCCTTCTTTAGAAGTACAGCCTTGAAGGCCTTTCTGTGTTGACAAAACCCTGCATTCTCTAAAGTTAGTCTTTCTGCTTTTTCTGAGAGAATAAGGTTTCTTGTTTGAAGAGAGAAGATCTCTGCAGCTTGCTCCTTGCACAGCATCTTGACATCTTCTAGAAGTTCATTGTATGACTTGGACAAGTCATCATTTCCTGATGAGCTTGTCTTAGATTCTGAGTCTGAGGTAGATAGAGGAGCTCTTATGTATACTTGTTCAGGAGAGACATCATCCTGAGTTTCCTCCTCTGACTCAGATAAGACACTCTGTCCAAAATCAGCATTCTCTTCTGATTCTGAACAACTTGAGTCACTGTCACTCAATGTTCTAACTTTCTTCTCAGCTACCTTGCTTCTTTCTTCTTCTTTTTTATTCTTGGAAGCCAGTGATGATTCTGCTCTTCCTTCTTTTGATCCTTTCATAAGGACTGTTAGAGAGTCCCACATCCCTTTTGCTGTTATGCAGTGAGCCAGTTTCTGAAATGTTGAGATATCAACTGCACCAGCTACAATATCTTTGGCTTCCTTGTCCAAGTTGACTAGGATGATCTCATCTTCAGTCATTTTCTTGGACACTGTCTTGGGGACATAGGGCCCTTCTTGAACAATTTGAAACATTCTAGGGTCCATAGCCTCCATGAATAGTTTAGCCCTTACTTTCCATAGGGCAAAATTCTCCCTAGAACAAATAGCTATTTTTGATTCCATAGCTATGATGAATGGACACCCACGGGCAGATCTGTTCAACCTGTTAAGATTTTCTCTGAACAACCAAACTCTGATACCACTTGTTAGTTATTGGGTGTCGACTTATCACCTAGAAAGTGTTGGAACATGGTCTTCCGCATCTCCTAGGTTTGAGAATAACAAAGCCTATGTGTATTTGATCTTGCGTGTTTAAGTGTGCAGGAAAACAAAGTCCACATGACTCCAGGATTACATAAGAAGGTTGCCCCCAAAGTTGAGCCATCAAATCCAAATCTTCCACTAGCGCTGGCGGTAGCACTAGCGCAGGCGCTAGCTGTCGTTCGACGAACTATTAGTAGCTAAGTCTATTCGTCGAATGTTCTCGTGAATTCCCGACGAATATCGACGAACGCAGACAGAAGTCAAAAAGGCAGACTTGTGAAGGAAATTGTGCGGCTAAGTCAATTCGTCGAATGTTCTCGAGAACTCCCGACGAATTCCGATGAATGAAAACAGAAGACAGTACTCCCACTAGTGCCGACGGTAGTACTTAGCGCCCGGCGCTAGCGATTATAGCGCAATTACGAGAGCACATATGAAAGGAGATAACGCCTGGCGGTAGGCGATAGCGCAGGCGGTAGCGACGCACACGTTTGGCAAGAAGGAATTATTTCCTCGGATTGAAAATTCTGCCACGCAGAATGTGTCCTAATATGGGATAGCGCTGGCGGTAGCGCGGAACACAAGAGGAATCCCAGCAGAGTTGCCACGGATTAAAGATTCTCGCGCGCAAAATATTACTTAATATGGGATAGCGCCAGCGGTAGCGCTAGCGCAGGCGCTAGCGCTGAAGCTATAAAAAGGACTCCTCTCCTCTTGTTTCGCACACACATCAGAGAGATATCATAGAGAGATAAAGTGGCAGAATTCCAGAGGCTATCTTGGCCGAAAGTTGAAGTCCTACCAAAGTTCTGCAAACTTCTGAAGGAGAATCTGATCACGCTGGATCCAAACGAAGTCCGCCTCTACAATGCTTATTCTACAGCGGATCTTCGCCTCCGTCTTCAGAAGGGAGTTTTTACTTATTTTCATTTCATATTTTTCTTGTAAACGGTTAGTGAAATCGCCTCGTGTTGGCGACTAGGTCTGGGTAGGACTTAGGGGGAAACTCGCCTCGTGTTGGCGACTAGATCTAGGCTAGGTCTAGGGGGTGCTCGAGGCCACATCCGGGGAAGGGTTGGCTAGAGCGGCTTGAGGCCGAATCCGGGGAGGATAGGCTAGGGCCACCGGTTCGTGGGGATGCGAGTCGGGATAGAAAACAAAAAGTGTTTACTATTCATCGCCACCGATTTCTAGCGTCATAGAAGTCAACTTTTGCAAAACCGTATTCAATATTAATAAAGCATATCTCTACTTTATTTCAATTGTTCTACTTGACTTTCTATTGTCTTAATCTTGCATTATTCCAAGGTTTTAGAAATATCACTAAAGTTTTTGAAAACCCTTATTCACCCCCCCCCCCCTCTAAGGGCGCCTACCGATCCAACAAGTGGTATCAGAGCCAGGTTATTCTAATCCGCTTAACAACCGGGAATAATGGCGTCTCATGATCTCGCTTTTCCTGAGGGTCAAGGGGTTAGTCGACCACCTCTCTTTACTAGGTCAGATTTTAACTACTGGAAAAATCGAATGATGTGTTTTCTTATGTCCATGGATGTAGAAGTTTGGAATATGGTAGAAGTTCGGTACTCTCCGCCTACAACTGTAGTAGGAGAAGCGACATTAGCAAAACCTAAAGATAAATGTGATGATAACGATAAACTAAGGTGTACAAATAATGCAAAGGCAATGAACGCTTTATATTGCGCTTTAAATAGGACTGAGTTTAATAGAATTTCTGCATGCACAACTGCTTATGATATTTGGAATCAATTGGAAGTTACTCATGAAGGTACATCGCAGGTGAAAGATGCAAAGCTATTCCAACTGGAATCTGAATATGAAAAATTCAGGATGGGTACCGAAGAGGACATTAACTCGATGTACACCCGCTTCACCAAGATCGTCAAATCTTCAAAGGCACTTGGAAAGACCTACTCAGACGGGGACTTGGTGAGGAAAATTCTTCGCTCCTTACCTCCAAGGTTCAATCCAAAGGTGACAGCCATCTCGGAGTCGCACAACTTAAGAACGCTCCAGATCGAGAACCTTATTGGGAATCTTAAAACCCATGAGGTAGAACTCCAAATTCAACACGATGAATACAACAAAGAGCCAAAGAAAAAAGCGCTAGCACTAAAGTCAAAGAAGGAGAGCATCGAAGATGATGATGAAGATGAAGAATGTCTCCTGGTGAAGAACTTCAGGAAGTTCATCAGGAACCCGAAAAGAAGGAACACATTCCGCAAATACTTCCAAAAGGATACTCGACGAAAGGGATCTTCCTCTTCATCAAGGAAAGAAAAAGGAAGCGAAGATGAAGAAGAAAGACCACCACCAGAGTGCTACCACTGCAGAAAGACCGGGCACATTCAGAGCCAGTGCCCAAAGTATCAAAAGGAGCAAAAAGAACAACACAAAGTAAAAGAGAAGAAGAAAGTACTAAAAGCCGCAACTTGGGATGATTCTTCCTCTGAAGAATCAAACGAGTCTGAGTCAAGTAGCGAGGAGGAAGCAAACTTATGCTTAATGGCGAAGAGCAACGATGACGACACCAGTGCTCTTAGCGACACTGAGGTAATTCCTCCTACTTTCGAAGAACTCTATGATGAATTTGTCTTAACTTGCAAATCCTATGATCAAAGTATAGAAGATAATATTATATTAAATCGTGAAAATGAATCTATTATCAAAGAAAATCATAAACTCACAAAAAAGGTGAATTCCCTTGAAAAAAAGAAAGGTTTCATGTCAAGAGTGTGAACACTCTTTATTTTTGGCAAAAGAACTTAAAGTTTCTCTTTCTAAAGCCCTCTCACAAAACAAAACTATTGCAAAAGAAAAGGGGGACTTAGAGAGAAAATAAAAAACCTCTCTTTTACAAATTCAAAATAACAAAAAGGGATTTGAAAACAAATGTGTTATGATTGTACAAGAAAATACTTTTCTTAAAAAACAAAATCATGACACCAATATAGCCATTAAGAAATTCGGGATTGGTAAAAAATCCCTGGATATGATTTTGGGAAACCAATGTTATGGTTCTGCAAAATTTGGGGTCGGATATAAAAGTGAACCCTACCGCCCAGCGCTAGCCACTAACGTCAGCGATAGCTCAAGTGTTAAAAAATCTTCTGCTTTTTCTAATATTCAAGCATCACCCAACAAGAGCAACGTAGAAACTCAGAAAAGGGTCTCTACTCCCTTTATTTCGTGTGCTAATTGTCTTAAGTTTGGACACACGTCTAGCTCTTGCAGGAATATAAAACAACGTTCTTTAAAACAAATCTGGGTACCTAAGAAATCCACTTACTCTATGGGTGGTACCTCTTGGGTATCTGGATCTTTACTCTCATCTTCTCTCTAGATTTGCAGGAAGGCTAAGGAAACGGAGGACGTGTGGTACTTGGACTCAGGCTGCTCCAAGCACATGACGGGCAACAAAGCAAAATACCTTAGCCTAGAAAAGAAGAAAGGAGGGATCGTAACGTTTGGTGATAATGGTAAAGGAAGGATCATGGGAGTTGGTACAGTGGGTAACGAATCTTTTCTTATCTCAAATGTTCTTTATGTTAAAGGTTTGAAACATAACTTAATATCTATAAGTCAACTATGTGATAAAGGATTAGACGTATTATTTGAATCATCCACTAATCTTTGCAAAATAGTTAATCCTAAAACAAAAGATGTGTTACTAACTACACCTAGAATTCACAATGTTTACATAGTTTCGTTTCATGATCTTTCCAAATCATCTATAAAATGTTTTATAACCAAAAATGATGAATTAGAACTATGGCATAGACGTTTAGGTCACGCTTGTACAAAGCTCATTTTAAAACTAGCAAAAAGGGAATTGATTAGAGGATTGCCTAAGTTGAATGGAAATTTATCTTCACTATGCTCACCATGCCAAAAAGGAAAATTTACAAAATCATCTTTTAAAAGCAAAAATGAAATTTCCACTTCAAAACCATTACAACTAATTCATATGGATCTCTTCGGTCCCGTTAACACCGCAAGTCTTGGTGGTAAAATATACACCTTCGTTCTAATAGATGATTTCTCAAGATATTGCTGGACCTTATTTCTCTCTTCCAAATCTGATGCATTTTGCGAATTCTCAAAATTATGTACTCGTATTCAAAATGAACTAGATTTAAAAATAAAATGCATTCGCTCAGATCATGGAGGTGAATTTGAAAATGAAAATTTTAAATCTTTTTGTGAAATGTTAGGTATTAAGCATGAGTTCTCTGCACCACGCACACCTCAACAAAACGGTGTTGTAGAACGGAAAAATAGGACAATCCAAGAACTAGCATGCACCATGTTATCGGAATATAAATTACCTAAGTCGTTTTGGGCCGAAACCGTAAGCACATCATGCTATGTAATGAATAGAGTTATGCTTCGCCCATCACTAAATCTCACACCATATGAACTATATTTTCAAAAGAAACCTAACGTATCATATTTTAAAGTATTTGGATGTAAATGTTTTATTCTTAATACAAAATACTCTTTAGGAAAATTTGATGAGAAATGTGATGAACGAATATTTCTTGGTTATTCTTCAACCAGTAAAGCCTATTGAATATTTAATAAAAGATCGAGTAAGGTTGAAGAGTCTATTAATATTAAATTTGATGAGTTTATTCCAGGTGCAGAGAAGCCTTCTACAGGTACAAATGATGAACCTTTGCCATCTTTGGAGCACGACGAAGAGGAACCGTCCAAAGAAGAGGAGGAGAAGTCCAATGAAGTTGAATATGTACCTCCAAGTGTGTTGAACTTCTCAAAAAATCATCCAAAAGAGCTAGTCATTGGGGAACCTTCTACTGGGGTAAGAACTCGATCCTCTCTTCATGAAACATTTTCAAATATTTGTTTTGTTTCCGAAATCGAACCTAAAAACGTTTCCACCGCTTTAAATGACAAATTTTGATTTTTGGCTATGAATGAAGAGTTAGGACAATTTGAAAGAAATAAAGTTTGGAATCTAGTAGAAAGACCATCTAATCATCCAATTATCGGCGTAAAATGGATCTTTAAAAAAAATTAGATGGTGAATCTAGGATTATAAGAAATAAAGCACGCTTAGTTGCTCAAGGTTATTCTCAAATTGAGGGGGTAGATTTTGAAGAAACTTTTGCACCTGTTGCTCGCTTAGAATCTATACGAATATTTTTGGCATTTGCGAGTTTTAAACGAATAAAATTATTTCAAATGGATGTTAAAAGTGCCTTTTTAAACGGGTTTATAAAAGAAGAAGTTTATGTAGAACAACCCCTCGGTTTCATAAATGAAAAATTCCCTAATCATGTTTACAAATTAGAAAAAGCACTTTATGGATTAAAACAAGCGCCCCGTGCATGGTATGATCGACTTACATCAATTTTGTTAAAACATGGGTATGTTATGGGAAGTGCCGATAACACACTCTTCATTAAGCATAATAATAACGATCTAATTATTCTACAAATATATGTTGATGATATCATTTTTGGAGCCACTAATGAAGAGTTGTGTAATGAAGTAGTCTTAGTAATGAAAAATGAATTTGAAATGAGTCTTGTAGGAGAACTATCATATTTTCTTGGTTTTCAAATCTCACAGCGAACTGATGGTATCTTTATTTGCCAAACAAAATATGTTCACGATATGCTTAAGCGATTTGGATTTGAAAATCTTAAACAAGCTTCTACTCCAATGAGTGCTTCTTTAAAACTAGGAAAAGATGAATCCGGAATTTCAATTGATCAAACGCATATAGAGGAATGATAGGATCTCTTCTTTACTTAAGTGCATCTAGACCAGATATAATGTTTGTCGTATGTTTATGTGCTCGCTTTCAAGCCAATCCAAAAGAATCTCATTTAAAAGCAGTAAAACGTATTTTTCGTTATCTATTAGGGTCATCTAAATTAGGATTATGGTATCCATACTATGATTCATTCACTCTCCACGGCTATTCCGATTCAGACTACGCTGGGTGTTCACTAGATCGAAAAAGCACTAGCGGTACTTGTCACTTTCTAGGACCCTCTTTAGTAGCTTGGTCTAGTAGGAAACAATCTTCGGTTGCACTCTCCACCACGGAGGCCGAATATATCGCACTTGGTAGCTGTTGTGCATAAGCTTTATGGATGAGTCAAACACTAGAGGATTTTGGATTTCACCTTACAAACATTGAACTCAAATGTGCAAACAAAAGTGCAATATACCTCACATATAACCCCGTACACCACTATAGATCCAAACACATCGATGTTCGTCATCATTTCATTAAGGATCACATTAAGAAAGAGCATGTAAAAGTAAGCTTCATTGGGACGGACTCTCAACTCGCTGACATATTTACTAAACCTCTTCCCGATGCAAGATTTCGATTATTACGACTTGAGTTAGGTGTCCTAGATCTTTCGAGTTAAAACACATTCACAAAACACAATTCTTGCCAGTTTTAACCATCGAAAACATCTCCTAAAAATCTGAGATTTAATGAAACTACTATTGGGACACTTAATCAAGATCAACAATAAAAAATTTTAAAATCATGAAAAATCGTGTACTATTTCCCGCGCTAGCGCTAACGTCGGCGCTAGCGTACTTATGTGTTTTTCTGAATTTTTAAAATTTTGAAAAATTTCTAAACATATATTAATCTATATGTACTATTTATTTTTGCACTTTTGATTCTATTTAATTTTTGAAAAATCAAATACAAAAGACAAACTACAGAAAATATGTTTTTTTATGCCAAAATTAAATACAAATTTACAAAAAAAAACAAATTACAAAAATATTTTTTTTTGTCTAAAGATTATGTCTTTTTGAAAAATAAAATCAAATACAAAATTATAAATCACTAAAACTATAATAAAAAAAAACTGTATGGACTTCTATGAAAATCAAGCATGATTTAATCTATTATTTTGAACTTCTATAATGTTGCAATTTATCTTTTCAAACTACTTTGAACATTGCTTTCATCATGCTTTGATATATCTATTAATATGTGCATCAATTATATTGAAAAAGTTGTGTAGAACTAAGCATAGCATGCCTCTAAGTATGAGTAAATGTTTTATGTTTGATAATGATATTTATTCACTCACTTATTTTGGCATTGTCTACATTTGTGTTTAATCTAAGAATGCTTGTGTATGTTTTGTAATAGTACAATGAATTAAAATTGCACGAGTATCTTACCTACACTCCTTTATTTGCACATTTACAAGTTAAGAAAAGTGGTTATCTTTCTTATAAATTATATTGGTTTGCAAAACAAGTGTATTCGGAGAACTTTGTACAAAACAAAATCATAAAATAAAGTGACAAAGATAACTCCACCAAGCACTACTTGAACCTCCTCATAAGTCTTAATAAACGTTGTGAGGTTGAGCACCTTGGAAAGAATAGTAAAGTATCTTGTGCAAACCATAACTTTCTTTCAAAATAAACACCACTTATTCTTAAGTACACCGGATCACAATAAAAAATCAATATTGAAGAATAAAATTATGTGATCCCCCAAGCACTACTTTGCACCCTGATAAGTCTTAATGAGCATTGTGTGTGCAAAGCACCTTGGTTGTTGTACTTTTTTTTCGTGCATTGAAGTGAGTGGAAGTAAAATTATTTGTGTTTTATTGTGCTCTTTACTTTACATATTACTTGTATTTTTGATTAAAACATTTGTTTACTCTATTCAAAATACACTTATGTGCACATCATTATCTTCCATAACACTTCTTCTCATGAGTATTGGATCCAACTGCAAGTTCTATACTACTCTTTATTTATGAAATGCACTAGATAACCTAGCATGCTTTCTACAATATTTGGTATGTTTAGAAATTGTGAATTAAAGTAACATTGTAGTAATCTCTTTTTAATAACATTATTTCATGCTTGGTTACATTATTGTTAAACTTAACGATTTTAATTGAAAAATGATTTACAAAAACATCTTCTTTTTGAAATTTAATTCATATATCTTTTTATGGATCATCATTGATTACAATAAGATGTTTCTTGTATTTCTAAAAGTCTTCCGCATCATCACCATATAATTGTTTTACCTTGCGCTTTCATGCCTATTTAAAGTCTTTCATTTTGTGTGCATCATCACTTGAATCTTCAAATTCCTTTCTTGCAACAAGTGGTATACTTGCTTGGTAAACTTTATATTGGTTGGATTTTTTTAAAACTCTGATTTATTTCTATGAAAATATTATTACGCTAAAAATTCTAATTTATGAATGGATTTCAAAATAGCTATGTGAGTGGGTTCATAAATTCAAATAAAAATATAAATCCATAGGCTATGTCATTAGATTTAAAACGCTTATATGTTTCCAATAATTATTATCCATGACCTCATTTCTCACCATAGCGGGGGCGTAGGGTTGTAGACATTAGATAACCTTTATCTCTAGTCATGTCTTGTCCTTAACCGGGGAGGGTTCCAGTGGGGCCTTGTGAGGCACTGGGGGGAAAGAGTGCTAGGTTGAGTTTTGTCTAGTGTTTGCATATGGGACTAACACCCCAACCTACGGCATGTTTGCAGCTCCTCATGCCCATCCGTCACTTAGTACGGGGCTAGGGTGTAGATATATTGTCTGGGTAGATTGGTTATTTGGATATCATTACCTCTTTAAGCTAAAACCTCTGATCTATAAAAACTACTCAAGAACTCCTTATTATTTCCTTCTCTCTATAAGCTCGATCATGCCTTTATTTTATTATCAACCCTTTTGGTAATGTCTCCTTACCCACTTTTGCTAATAACAAAAGGGGGAGAACTAACATGATAAATATTAATCAGCTATCAAAATATAATGCTTAATTAAAATGATAGCTTACATATTAGGAGAACATTCACTTAGGGGGAGCATGTATTTAGGGGGAGCAATTCTAAATGCTAAAACCTATAAGTATCCTAAGTCATCACTCTCACACAAATATAGTTTCATCATGCTTATATATTAATGCTCTGATTTATCATTAATTGTTTTGTTATTATTAAAAGGGGGAGTTTGTTGGAACATGGTCTTCCGCATCTCCTAGGTTTGAGAATAACAAAACCTATGTGTATTTGATCTT
This sequence comes from Dactylorhiza incarnata, assembly GCA_033032865.1. Taxonomy (NCBI): domain Eukaryota; kingdom Viridiplantae; phylum Streptophyta; class Magnoliopsida; order Asparagales; family Orchidaceae; genus Dactylorhiza; species Dactylorhiza incarnata. The sequence continues at coordinate 22,090,654 of JAWHQI010000001.1, read as the reverse complement.
GTGTGTTTAAGTGTGCAGGAAAACAAAGTCCACATGACTCAAGGATTACATAAGAAGGTTGCACCCAAAGTTGTGCCATCAAATCCAAATCTTCCACTAGCGCTGGCGGTAGCACTAGCGCAGGCGCTAGCTGTCGTTCGACGAACTGTTAGCGGCTAAGTCTATTCGTCGAATGTTCTCGTGAACTCCCGACGAATATCGACGAATGCAGATAGAAGTCAAAAAGGCAGACTTGTGAAGGAAATTATGCGGCTAAGTCAATTCGTCGAATGTTCTCGAAAACTCCCGACGAATTCCGACGAATGAAAACAGAAGACAGTACTCCCACTAGCTCCGGCGGTAGCACTTAGCGCCTGGCGCTAGCTATGATAGCGCAATTCCGGGATCACATATGGAAGGAGATAACGCCTGGCGGTAGGAGATAGCGCAGGCGGTAGCGACGCACACGTTTGGCAAGAAGGAATTATTTCCTCGGATTGAAGATTCTGCCGCGCAGAATGTGTCCTAATATGGGATAGCGCTGGCGGTAGCCGATAGCGCTGGCGGTAGCGCGGAACACAAGAGGAATCCCAGCAGAGTTGCCACGGATTAAAGATTCTCGCGTGCAAAATATTACTTAATATGGGATAGCGCCAGCGGTAGCGATAGCGCAGGCGCTAGCGCTGAAGCTATAAAAAGGACTCCTCTCCTCTCGTTTCGCACACACATCAGAGAGATATCATAGAGAGATAAAGTGCCAGAATTCCAGAGGCTATCTTGGCCGAAAGTTGAAGTCCTACCAAAGTTCTGCAAACTTCTGAAGGAGAATCTGATCATGCCGGATCCAAACGAAGTCCGCCTCTACAACGCTTATTCTACAGCGGATCTTCGCCTCCGTCTTCAGAAGGGAGTTTTTACTTATTTTCATTTCATATTTTTCTTGTAAACGGTTAGTGAAATCGCCTCGTGTTGGCGACTAGGTCTGGGTAGGACTTAGGGGGAAACTCGCCTCGTGTTGGCGACTAGATCTAGGCTAGGTCTAGGGGGTGCTCGAGGCCACATCCGGGGAAGGGTTGGCTAGAGCGGCTTGAGGCTGAATCCGGGGAGGATAGGCTAGGGCCACCGGTTCGTGGGGATGCGAGTTGGGATAGAAAACAAAAAGAGTTTACTATTCATCACCACCGATTTCTAGCGTCATAGAAGTCAACTTTTGTAAAACCGTATTCAATATTAATAAAGCATGTCTCTACTTTATTTCAATTGTTCTACTTGACTTTCTATTATCTTAATCTTGCATTATTCCAAAGTTTTAGAAATATCACTATAGTTTTTGAAAACCCTTATTCACCCCCCTCTAAGGGCGCCTACCGATCCAACAGAAAGGGGGGGGAGGTGAATAGATATTTCAAATTATTTTTCTTTCCCCCTTTTGGTGTACTTGTTTTCTGGTTAATAGATCTATATATTAGAAAGGCACAGCTCCTAAAACACTCAAGAACTTATAGAGGTTCCGCATCAAGACAGGATGTCTTGAGTAGTCCTCTTTCCCTCTGCGCCTACCTAGCAGTGTGCAAGGCTCGGCAAGCTCCGCCAATGTCTCCGGCCCACAAGCCTTGCAACTCGGACCCACAATTCCTTTCAGCCTAGGCCCGCAAGCCCCTTCACTGCACCCGAGCCCACAAGCTCGACATGTTTGGACCAGCAAGTCCCTGCAGCTAGGCCCGCAAGCCCCTATACTGCACCCGAGCCTGCAAGCTCGACACTAAGGCCCTCAAGCCCTACACAACACAGACCCGCAAGTCTTTCCTGCAGCCTAGGACCGCAAGCCCCTTCACTGCACCCGAGCTCGCAAGCTCGACAAGTTTGGACCCGCAAGTCCTCTGCCCTAGCTCTCAAGCCTCACAGATCTCAAGCCCTCAAGCTTGACACTCAGATCTGAAATAGATCTTACAAGTTCTTGTCCCACAAGCCTTACAAGAGATTATAGTAATGAAAACTGTTTCTTCTGCCTGATGGAGATTGGCTTCTTGACTTGAAGGAGATGCTTCTAATTTTTCAATATGAATGGTGCAAATCTTCTTCAAGTTTTCTTGCTTTGCTTGATGTTGCTGGCTTCCTTTCTTCAACGATTCTTAGTAGACGATGAAGCTTGACTACAACTTGAAGAACACAAAATGATCATTTTGTTCTTCCCCTTCTTCTTTCTTCTTCACAGCAGCTTATCACAATGCTCACCGGGATTCCTTTTTTTCATTCACCTTTTTTTTGAGAGAGTTTTTAGGGCATCCTCTGTTCCCCTTTATATGACTAAGATGCCGCTTAACGGTCTCATATTCTGACAAATGCCCATGCCTAAAGAGTACACGCTGATTGGACAGTTCAGGCGGCAACATTAGTTGTTGACACAGCGTATGACGACATTTCAAATTGTCTTGACGATATTTTCATTGTATTGATGACAAGGACAATATCTCGATGACAGGACTTATCGTTGTCTTATACTTGGACATATCTTCAAGTCTGCTTCCTTCTTCTTCAGATAGAGATGTCTCTACGACACAGCACATCCCTTCTGCATTTGTACTTAATACGATATGGAGTCATCTAACTATGTCGGCGTAATCTTCACGATTGCTTGATATCATTGTGATGACTTTGTCTTCTTGGATATCATGTCGACAGATTGTTCTTCAGCAACTGCCCATCTTCACAGCTGTATCTTTAGTGTTCTCAATGTCACGCCTTCTTTACGACGATGTCATCGACAACAGTCTTGCTTAGCCTTTCCAACAACAAGGCTTCTTGTCGACGACATCTGTTCTTCCGTAGCCTTATCAACGTCAGGGCTTCTTGTCGACACGATCTATTCTTCTTTAGCCTTATCGACGTCAAGGCTTCTTGTCGACGATATTATCAACATCTTTGAGTCTTCTTCTTCATCTTGACTTTCTGATATCGTCGTGTAGATGTCACAACGATATCACAATTTTTCCTAGCTCTGCATGTTGTCGACGATACGTCTGTTATTGTCGATGATACATCTACTATTATCGAATATACACTTTTTCCTTTTCGACGACATCAGACACGATCATTCTCTTTTCTTTGCCAATACTTATCTTTTACTGAAATGATAAAGCCAAGAGGATAATCAAATACATAGTGAAGTTCTCTTGAATTGGTGACTTCTCCAAATTAGGAATCATGAGGGCAAGATTCCCAACACTTTTTGCAAAGGTTATCATCCATAGATCCAAAAATAATATCGTTAACATAGATTTGCACTAGCAAAATCTTGTCTTTTACTTCCCTAAGAAATAATGTCTTATCTATTTTTCCTCTTGTGAATTTGTTCTCAAGAAGAAAGCTAGAGAGGGTTTCATACCAAGCTTGGGGTGCTTGTTTTAGACCATATAATGCTTTAATACAAAATTAACATAGTCAGGGAGGGAGGAATCAACAAAACTTGGGGTTGTTCTACGTATACTTCTTCCTTTAAATTACCATTAAGGAAGGCTGACTTCACGTCCATTTGATAGACCTTGAATCATTTGTGAGAAGCATACGCTTGAAACAACCTGATCGCTTCGAGTCTTTCCACTGGAGCATAGGTTTGATCGAAGTCGATCCCTTCTTCTTGTTAGTAACCTTGGGCAATAGGTCTGGCTTTGTTCTTGATGATTATACCGTCTTCATCCAGCTTGTTTATGTAAACCCATTTAGTTCTTATAACATTCTGACCATTGGGTCTTGGCACCAGCTTCCAAACTTTGCATCTTTTGAACTGATTGAGATCCTCTTGCATTGCAATGATCCATTAAGCACCCTCTTTGGCTTCATCAAGTTTCTTTGGTTCAACCTGCGAAAGAAAACTCAAATATAAAACTTGGTTAGCTATACGTCTTCTTGTCCTTATTCCGACCCTGGTATCTCTGATGATTTGATTTGCTGGGTGATCTCTCTGATGTCTGATCACCAGATTTCTTGCATCATCCCTGATAACAGGTTCTTCTGCTTCTGGTGCATCTTCAACTTTTTGAAGTTCTTCTTCTTAAGGAGTGATTGGATCACTTACTAAAACTGTCCCTGGAGCATCCTCCTTGACTATTTCTTCCAAGTTCAGTTCTATCAGTTTCAAACCTGCACCTGCATCTTCAACAAAAATACTGGAAGAGCTGCTGTGAAGCATACTCGTCTTATCAAATACAACATTTATTGATTCTTCTACGACCAGTGTTTTCTTGTTAAAAATTTTATATGCCTTACTATGGCTACTATAGCCTACAAAAATACCTTCAAAACACTTTCCACTAAACTTAGTTTTGTAATACTTCCCGTTGTGAAGCACGAAGCATTTACTGCCAAAGATTTTAAAATAAGATATAGTTGGTTTCTTGCCCTTTAACAGTTCATAAGGTGTCTTATGATGGTTTTTGTTGATTATTGCTTTGTTTTGCACGTGACAAGCAGTGTTGACGGCTTTTGCCCAGAAGTATTCCGGAAGAGAAGAATCATTCAACATTGTCCTGCTTGCCTCTATGAGTGTTCTATTTTTTCTCTCAGCAACTCTATTTTGCCGTGGAGTATGAGGAGAGGAAAACTCATGAAAGATACCTAAACTTTCACAAAATTCTTTCATGGCCCCATGCATGAATTCTGTTCCGTGGTCACTTCTGATTTTGACTATGGAGCATTTTAGTTCATTTTGGATTTGCCTAACAAAATTAGTGAAAGAATCAAATGTATCTGACTTGTGTTATAGAAAGAATACCCAAGCGAAACGTGAGTAGACATCAACAATAACCAACGTATAAGCTTTAACTCCTAAACTCCTAACTGGCATGAGACCAAATAGATCCATATAAAGCAGATATAAGCATCTGGTAGAATCTTTGCCAATTATGCTCTTAAAGTTATCCCGAGTCTGCTTGCCCATTTGGCATGCATGACAAGGTCTCTCTTTAATGCACTTAACATCAGGCGCATCACGCACTAAGCTGTGAGAAAATAACATATTTATAGTTTTGAAATTAATATGTGTTAGTCTCTTGTGTCATTGATCACAAAGAGATGCACTATCTTTTGCTAAAAAGCATACCAGTGTAGAAGAATCTAAACTCAGAAAATTCAAGCAGAAAATATTTCTATTCCTAGTGCCTGTTAAAATAGTTTCTGACGTATCAGATGACTTTATCAAGCACTTATCCTTGTAGAACTCAAACATATAGCCTTTGTCACAAAGTTGACTTATGTTAATTAGATTATGTTGTAATCCTTTAACATAAGCTATATATTGAAAGAGACTACACCATTGGTAATCATACCGTAGCCTTTTTTGATCTTCCGTTCAGATCCACCAAAGATAAACTTTGGACCATACTTGAATGGGGTGTTGTTCTGCAATAGGCTTATTGTTCCGGTCATGTGCCGCGAACATCCACTGTTCAAATACCATATAAGCGTGTTGTTGGCCTTTGGACATACCTGCAATCAATAATCAATTGCCCTTAGGAACCCAAAAGGATTTGGGTCCTTGGCTTCTTGTTAGACGACTTCCACTTGGATTGTTAACATTGCGAGTGGTCGGCCTTGCATTGTTAACTAGTGGAATTCTAGCATTCTTGGGATTAAACCAACAATCCTTGGCGAAGTGACAAACTTTTCCATGACACCAACAGTCAGACCTGTTGTACCTTCTCTTACCCTCCTGCTTGACTTTTTGAATGGGGGTCTAGCAGGGGCTACCGACTTGGAGGTAGAAGCCTCGTGATTGCAGCAAATACACGACTCCTTCTCAAGTGGTTTCGTCACAATAGTTTTAACCTTTGGTGCTTTCTTTGCAGACGGTCCATGCACGAATGAACCATAGTCCTTGAAGACTATCTCTTCTTAAGGTGCTTTGAAAGCAGCTGTTTCGAAGCTTCGGGGACGACTCCATCCTTGGTTTCCCTTACTTGACTCAACGTGAGTTGGTCTCGTAAGGTGGTCATACGATGTTTCAAAGTCATATGTATTTGTAGGAAACACTACCTTCTTGAAGGAAGGTTGACTCTAATCAGCCTTACCCTTGCCCTTAACGGCTTATTTCTCAGCCGCCTTACTTTTCTCGGTCTGATGACCGATACCGCTACCCTTCGCAGGAGCAGAAAAGCCATCAATGAGAGGAAGGATGGTCTTTGGTTTAGAGAAGCTTTCCACTAGCTTTCTCTCTACCACTAGCTTTCCTTCCAGCTCAGTTATGGATTTCTCCTTTTTCTTTAGTAGTTCAGTAGTGCTTTGGAGTTCGTCCTTCAAGAGTTGGACTTCATCTGTGAAGGGAAGTAATTTTTCAATTTCTTCTCTCAGATCTAATTCCATGGTCTTGTGAGACTCAATCTCCATTGTCTGAGATTTGACTACCTTTCGGCACTTGCCAAATCCTTACAATAAGGCTTTGTACTGAACTAACATAGCAGAGTCTACCTCCGAGGAGTAACCTTCATCCGGATTGGAATCTATCTCAGATTCAGAGAGAGGTGTATGAGAATTTACCTTCCCCTCATATGGGGTATCGTAGTTTTCCTCGCCGGTCTGAGCCATGAGACCGAAGTAGGCTTCTTCGTCTGAGCTTGACTCGTCTGAGTCACTGTCGCTCAAGGTTTTTAGCCAGAAAGCTCTTTTCATCCTTCTTCTTACTTTTGAAGGATTTCATTTCTTCTTTTCTCGATCCATCCTTCTTTTTGTATGGGCACTCAACAATCACATGCCCCGACTTATTACAGCAATAGCAAATGATGTGTGTCGAAGAATGTTTGTTCGGTTTAGTTTTGTACCTGTCATTACTATAACTCTTCTTGTGATGTTCAGCATCACATCTTGATCTTCTGTAATCTGGTGAGGAGGATTGACCTCTCCTTTGCTTTCTTGAATTGCTTGGAGAGTAGGGAGAACTCTCCTTCAGACATGTCTGAGCTTGAAGAGCAAGCCATAGACTCGTCATCTTCCTCTGACGACTGTGTCGTTATCGGTACCATGACCTTGCCTTTCTTTGACCCTTCGACATTAAGAGCTACAGACTTCTCCTTTCCAGAAGTCATATTGCCTTCTTCCTCAGCTTTCCTGATGCTGAGCTTCAACTCATGGGAAAGAAGCTTCCCAAAAAGAATCTGTGGATCCATAGTAGCCAACTTTCCAAATTCTCTGATGGCAATGGCCTTGGTATCCCATTCTTTCATCGGGGATCTCAAGAACTTATCATTCAGTTCACCAACGGTGAATTCCCTATCATAGTTCCTAAGACTATTGACGATCTTGAAGAACTTTTCATACGTGTCAGAAATAGAGTCCCTTGGATCTTGCTTAAAAGTTTCATACTCTTAATTCAGTAACGATCTTCGATAATCCTTGACTTCTTACGTACCTTCCATCAAGATGAAAAGAGAATCCCACGTCTCATTAGCAGATTTGCAATGGAAGAGATTGTGTAGAATAGAATCATCCACAACACTAGTAATTATATTCTTTGCCTTCTTGTCCAAGGCGACAAAAGCAATCTCGTCCTTCGTCAAATCAAGCATCTTCTTGGGAACTTGAATAGCAGGGTTGATGGTAGATGTCATCATGGGAACATGAGGACCTTCTTCAACTATCTGAAAGATCCTTGGGTCGGCGGCTGCTATGTAAAACTTAACTCTTTCCTTCCACATGGGGAAGTTCTCATTTGTGCAAACAGACAACTTCATGGAAGAATCCTTATTTCTATCCATTCTAGACATTGTGTCTTTGAACAACTAGATGGATGAGTTTGTTCAAGGTGTTAACCACTTAATGAACAAACTATCTCTGATACCAATTGAAAGTATCTACTTGCTACCTAAATCACCTAGAGGGGGGGGGGGTGAATAAGTGAGTTCTATGGCTTTTTAAGAGGAATTAAGATCTATAAAGATAAGAGCACAGAAAATAAAGAGCACGCACAAACACAAGGATTTTATGATGGTTCCCCGATATGGGTACTCCACTTTCCCGCCTCACCTATCTAGCATGCCCAACTAGACTAGGCTACTTTACTAATCTCAGATTATGAATAATCTTACAACTTAGAGTACAACTCCTACAAGCTCGAAGAACAACCTCTCCTACAAACTCGGAGAACAAACTCTCCTACAAACTCGACCCTCTTAACTAGGATAAACAAGAACTCAGAAGATAAAACTTCCTACAAGAATGTGTACAAAGATATTACAAATACTTTGGATTGATAATCCAATCTCTTAGAATCTCAAGGAGATTCTACTTCTTCAGATCTAAAAGAATAGGTATTCTTCTTCCTTGAAATATATGAACTCCTGAACTTGAAAGGGGAAGAAAAAATCCTTTGTCTTGAACGATTTGATCTAAATACTTGACAACACAACAAGATCTAGAAGACACTTGAATCAATCTGAGCGCTGAGATCTTGTTGAATCGAGACTTGATGAGGAATCGTGCATAGGACTTGTCGGCGGCTGAAGATCGTCTGGGCGAGAACGAGAAAGATGGCCGACGGAAATCACAATGTCTTTCTTTCTAAAATAGCACGATTAGGGTTAATAGAAACATCCTTTTGGTATTTATAGCACTCCTTCAAACGACTATAAACATGACTTAAGGAGAGAGGTCCACATGTACTGTATATGGACGAACAACCCTAAAAGGAAAAATGCGTCGAATAGAAGAAAATGCGCTATGTCTGGATTCGTCGAATGGACTCATCGAATACAAGATTACCCAACGAATTCATATAATGACTCGATGAATTAGACTTGGAAACTAGAGCTGAGATGAGAAGAAAAGAACTAAGGCCACTCGAGGATTTCACGAGAGTACTCGACGAATTCGTCGAGTGTTCACGAGAAATCGATGGACCACTCGACGAATTTGTCGAGTGTTCTCGAGTGAACTATCTTTTACTTGACGAAAATCGCTTAATAATTTTTCATAGACTTCTTGAGTGAATTCGATGAATACCTAAGTCTTCACGAGTTATCTCGACGAATTTACTTGGATTCTTCGAGACCACTCGACGAAAAAGACTTAGGCTATTTTTCTTCCACTTCTGAAATCAGTAATCTCTTCAACTTGTCTACTCCATAGTGTTTGAATATGAAGTACATCCCAATAGAGAGATTGCACATGAGTCAACACCTTGGTCTACACAATGAGGGATTATATTCCATAGGCCTGTGTTTATGACTCATTGAAACCTGACATTGGTTTGTACTTAGCAATTACAGTCCAGCAAACACACCACTAAGAAATAATGTCAAATACACTATTAATTAATCTTAGTTCAAGGGTCACTTCTTCAAATCAAGGTTATTGTGTCTACAATACCCAACACACTCGATCTCTTCCTTCAAGCAGGTGCACTCTTAAGTATTATGCCCCGACCCGCGATGAATGTCGTAGTACTGCAATTGGTATCCCCTTCCGTGTATGAGGGATTGGGCCTATAGAGCACAACGTTATCCTAGATGGAGAGGAGTACGTTGATACGGGTGGTGTTTAAGGGAGCGTGGTTTTGATGCTAACGAGGTCCCTGATCTCGACGGGGGTTATCGTGGTGCTCGTTGTAACATCCCCCAAACAACTAGACCCATAGAGTGGTTTTGTCATGACTAGGTGATGACAAAACCCTAGGAAGCTTGAAGAGACCACTTGGCCTTAGGCTTGAAGGGGAAGAACACCTTGGTCTGCAAATAGCAATTTCTAGTTACCAAGCTTAGGGTTGGAATTTAGGGCCTCACATTGGTCCTTTGGCCCCACCATAACATCCCTAACCCATTAGGGGTCCCTTAGAGCACTAAGGACCCATTGGGGTCAACCAAAGTGGTCAAGTTGACCAAAGTCAACCCTAACCATAAATTGGTCAAAGTAGCCTAATTTGAGTTATTTGGTCTCCACCATGCCAAATTGACCTTGCCCCTACCCTTATGAGGATATTAGGGACCCAATGGACAAAAAGCCCCATCATGGGGCCACCAATTCGGCCAATTTGACGTAAGTCAACTCAACCCTAATTTTAGGTCAAAATGCCCTATTTTGCTCAAATCAAGCCCAATACACTTAGGCTAGGCCTAATTGGAGTAGCCCATTAGCTTATGATGCTGATAATTACCAGGAGTTGCCACTCAACTTCTATAAATGATGACTAAGAGAGAGAAATCTCATTTTCCCCAAAAATGGTGGAGAAATAAAGAGAGGATTAATGGCATTCATGGCCAAGGAAGGTCAATTGATCTTCCAATTGATGGGGATTCATCTCCTCTGGCTATTAAAAAAAGTTTAGGGGGTTTTCCCGCCCACATGGGTGCTGAATTGGGGGGGTTTTCACTTTGACCGAAAATGGCCATTAATGGCCTTCATGGCAATTGATGCCATGACTCTCCCTCTCCCCCAATTGAACACTATAACTCCTTCAGAGGACTAAGAGAAGCACTTTCCCCCATTTGTCTGAAGGTTTCAAGTTAGTTGGTGTAGAGGTTCCAATGTCACCAAGAGGCAAGAGCTCGACCATGGCCAATCAGAAAATGACACAGTTTTCCCCTCTCAATAGGTCATCCCCTCCTCATCTCTCGCTGTGGTGAGATCTTTCGTCATTGGTGGCTCGATTCGGGGCAATTGGCCGTGGATTGGGCTCAAAAAAAGCTCAGGAAACGAAGCTTTAATCCCGTCTCTAAAACTCTATTTCGGCCACCTCCAGCCGGCCAACCACCCCTAATCGCCGGTCACCACCTCAACGGAGGTGGTGGTGGCATTGTCCAGCCGGGGCGGCGCTCAGGTGGCCGGGAAAGTAGGGTTTAAGGTAGCCCAGGCGTGGGCAAGCTCAGCCGTTGACTGGAGGAAGATGATGAGTAAGAACCGCTCATCATGCGCCAAGATTCGTGCAAGATCTTGTTATTTAATGAAATGATTTATTTCATATTGTCACACATTATGCAGAACCTTAGATTAATTAATAAAAATACTTAATGCCCTATACTGGAAAAATGTCCAACATCAAATTTGTAGGCCATGGAGACTAGTTTTATTTAAAATTTGTTTCATCAAATTTGGACCACTAGGCTGACCTCAGCACTCAAAATGGTGCAACATGTACAAAGGGTTGACCAGAGCTTGATCTGTGTGCCCCGATTAATCCAGTCATCCAGATGTCTTAAAAATTGAAACATAGGCTTTTTATACCCATACTTTTATCATATCCAAAAATGAGAATTTTTGGATAAACATTTTCTAAAGTTTTTGCAAACATTTAATAATTCATATATAAATTAATTTCAGGGTCTAATGACATCCAAACCCCTCCAAATTTTGGTGGGTGGTCTTTAGGGTCATAACATGACTCTGGTAAATATTTCATCCCATCTAGGATTGATTGGTTTGGGTAATTGATTAACCCAAGTTTGGTCAAACTAAGGGGTTTTAGGTCAAAAGTGCACTTATTGGGTTAGGTGGTCAAATCTCATCAAAATAATGTGAAACCTTGGACACTCATTTAGTGTCACATAAAACACTTCCTCCAATGATTTGGGGTGATTTGGGGTGGATGTGCCCTAGAACCCTAATTCAAACCCTATGGTAGCACTTTGGGCTTGAAGAAGGACATAGGGTCATATGTCCTTGGATGGACTTGGAACTTAGTGGATAAGTTCCCAGGGAGGTGAATTGCCCTAGATAATTTTATGAGAATTTTAGGCACTTTTCTTACCTCTGAACTAGTTAAGAATCAATTAGGGAACTTTCTTATAAGAGGAATCTACATGCTCATTTTACCTTGAATGTTGATGAAAGTTTGGTAGTGCTCATATGATCATGATATAAATCTCTGATAATTTTTGTATGAATTTTGAATTGATTGAATTAGTATATTCACAAGTCAACTATTTTTCCCTAAGATTGTGATAAATAAATAAGGGCCTAATATTCTCTGAAAAATTGTGAAATTTGGTAATAGGACATTTTAGGGCCATAGAAAGCTCTGCAAACTTGTGTATGATTTTTGGAAGTATTTATCAGTAGGTTACTTCACAATGTGCCATAGTTTGGATTTTCTTGAAATATTTATTTATGTGACTAAATGGTTTTGAAAAATTATAAAACTCAATCAGTAAACTTTTCTGATCAGTATAGAGGTCTGGTAATTTTACCATAATTTTTGGATAAGTATTTTTGGTGGCTCCTTCATTAGCCTCCAATTTTGGATAGTTATTCAATATTATAATTAGAGGCCAATACCTTACTATAAAATGGTGATATTCTGCATTTGTTATTATTTTGATATCATAGATTTTCCATAAGTTTGTGTAAGCCATATCATTTTAGGGGATCAAGGAGCAGTACTAGGAGACACAACACCAGCGGAGGCCGGTGCCGTTGGAGGTGTGCCAGTCTAGTACAAGAGCACTAGTTTCAGGATCAGTGAGTGATTAGTAGTTTGCTTCCGCGAGTGACCTTGTAGTGAGGACGTGATGTACAGGGCATGAGTCCTTTATTATTATTATATTTTTATTCAGTTACTATCTGTGGACATTTACCCTTAGAATTTTATAGTTCATGTGTGTTGGGTTTTCTATACCCCTTCATAAGGGATGACATATCGAATATGCGCAGCGGAAATTAACAAGAACAACCCAAAAAGAGATCAACGGATCTTGCGGTTTTCATGATTCAAGAGAATAAGCAAAGCAATTACAATATACCTTTGCGGGATTGAGTCAATACTCAACCAAGGTGCTCCAAGATGAAATATGAAATCTGCCTTTGAGTTCTTCAAGGATCGAAATAGATCGATCCCTCTACAGAAGTCCACACAAGCGATGAAGAACCCTAGCTTCTTGTCGTACAAGAACTAGGTCGGAGAAGGAAGCTCTCAACGTCCCCACGGACTGCTAGATCCGATCCAAGGGAGGCGGCGACCACGACGGCGGCGACTAGCAGCGGCGGAACACGATCGGCGGACGGAAGAACGTACCCTCGCGCGGAATAGTTCCGGTCGGCAGTCCTTCTCAATCGCGAAAAGATTAAGTCTAAAACCGTCTATATGGAAGACCTAATCGCATGCCTTTATATACGCAAGGAATAGGAAAGGCTATCCGCAGACCAGAGGGAAAATCAGAATATATGTCCAGATTTACATTCGCCGAATTCGACTAATCACATTAACCGAATTCGACTAATCACTATAACCGAATTTTACTAATCACTATAACCGAATTCGACTAATCACTATAACCGAATTCGGCGAAACCATTTCGACGAATTCGTCTATATTTAAATTCGGCGAAACCATTTAGCCGAATTTGACTTTAGCCGAATTCGTCTAAACCCTTTAGCCGAATTCGTTTAAAGCCTTTAGCCGAATTCGTCTAAACCCTTTAACCGAATTCGTCTAAACCCTTTAGCCGAATTATCTAATATAAATCCATTCGTTTAAACCCTTTAAACGATTTCCCATTGAGACATTCTCAACTTAATTCCAAACAGTCACAGGATTGGTCCTCCACTCATATCCAATATGAGTAAGGCCAACACAATCCTTCTCCAATTTCTCTAAACGCTTTTATGTGCGACCCTATAGGCTCATATTGCGTTGGCAGCAAGACTAACTGTTGATTGCTTTGAGATCATCTCAGAAACTCCAACAGTCTCCCACTTGATCACAAAGTATCAACAAAAGTCTCACAAACAATGAGCGGCATCTAGCAATACATCATTGCTAACCAAGCAATAAGAGTTCATAACTCATATAAGCCTGTCATGACCAATGCATCAGTGTTGTCATGTCCCTTTGTCCTTTACATCCGGATAGAACTAGAGGCATGGACCGTGTCACCCTCATAATCGTTCAATCCTAGTTTCTTGATCCAGAATAGACTGTCTGAAAATTGGTGAGCTCAATATCATATATTGACTCAACCAAGCATGGCCATGCATTTCTCAGTCTCATTCCATCAAGGGGCCCATGCATGTAACTCCTGTCATACAGGAGGACAAATCCCATTTCTGCTCACACACAAACACCCAAATGATTCGTAACATACCCAACAACCACCCTTATCGTCAACCTTTCTCAAAAGAAGACTTTAGATGGCATCAAAGTACGCTCTTCCTCACCTGATGAATGCTATGACTTCAGGTCAAAGGAGCACAAACACCATTGTCACTTGAGACCTACTTGTGACACGTTCATATAACAATCCACAAAGTAGCCTCACAGGGGGTCTGTCCAGTACAACTTGTTCACTAACAAGTACCTATGTGATGACTTGATATCACAATATCATGACCTGTGAGAACCGGTCATCAGTCAACGCATATGCTAGTCTTATGGTCTCATCCTCGCCCTAAATTTCTAGGATGATACCTCGACCAGGGACCATTTATGAATGAAGCTTCTTATAAACATAGGCTCTCACATTCAAGTCACGTACTTGAATTCCTATGGAAGCAAACACTCTAAGGGCATTTATTATGCTAATTGATCTTATTAGATAGATATAAATGACATAATAAAAGAACTTGCCATAAATATAAAATGAAATACATAGTACATTTTACAATTCATCCAATGAACAAACAACCAACAAATATGCAATCCACAAGGCTCCCACTAAAGATAATCATTCAGGTATCTAATACCCATTGATCTAACATGACCATCATGCTTCTTTTGCGCAAGAGGCTTTGTCAGTGGATCCGCTATATTTTCTTCAGTTGGTACTCTGCATATGCTCACATCTCCTCGATCGACAATCTCTCGAATAAGATGGAAGCGCCGAAGTATGTGCTTGGAGCACTGATGAGATCTAGGTTCCTTAGCTTGTGCAATTGCACCGTTGTTGTCACAGTAGAGAACTACGGGATCAACAATGCTAGGAACTACATCAAGCTCGCTGATGAATTTCCTAATCCATACAGCCTCCTTCGCCGCATTCGCTGCAGCGATATACTCGGCCTCAGTCGTAGAATCAACAACTGTCTCTTTCTTGGAACTCTTCCAGCTTACAGCTCCTCCATTAAGGAAAAACACAAAACCTGACTGTGACTTTGAGTCATCTCTGTCAGTCTGGAAGCTTGCATCCGTGTAACCCTTTACAACGAGCTCTTCCTCTCCACCAAAAACCAAGAATGTATCCTTAGTCCTTCTCAAGTACTTTAGGATATTCTTGACAGCTATCCAGTGACCATCACTAGGATCAGACTGATACCTGCTAGTCATGCTTAAAGCATATGAGACATCGGGTCGAGTACATAACATTGCATACATGATTGATCCAATTGCCGAAGCATATGGAATCAACTTCATGCGGTCCTTATCTTCCTAAGATTTAGGACACTGGTCCTTAGAGAGACTCACACCATGTGACATGGGTAAGAATCCTTTCTTAGACTCAAGCATGTTGAATCGTTTCAACACCTTGTCAATGTATGTACTCTGGGTCAAACCCAGCAACTTCTTCGATCTATCTCTATAGATCTTAATACCAAGTATGTAAGTCGCTTCACCCAAGTCTTTCATAGAAAAGCACTTTCGTAGGTTGTTCTTAACAACTTGCAGGGTCGGAATGTCATTCCCGATCAATAGTATGTCATCTACATACAATATCAGGAAGACAATAATGCTCCCACTAATCTTCTTGTAAACACAAGGCTCATCTTCATTCTTGATGAAACCAAACTCTTTGATCTTCTCATCAAAACGCAGATTCCAACTTCGAGAAGCTTGTTTCAATCCATAAATGGATCGATTCAACTTGCATATTTTAGTGGCTTCAATTGGAGATACAAAACCCTCGGGTTGTGTCATATACACTTCCTCAAGGAGGTTTCCATTAAGGAAAGCCGTTTTGACGTCCATTTGCCAGATCTTGTAGTCATAATACACAGCAATAGCAAGTAGAATTCTGATGGACTTGACCATAGCTACAGGGGAAAAGGTCTCATCATAGTCAACATTTTTCCATGAATTTGCCTGAAACCTTTAGCCATCAGCCGGCCTTTGAATGTCTGTACATTCCCATCCATGTCGGTCTTCTTCTTGAAGACCCACTTGCACCCTATGGGTCGTACCCCTTCAGGTGGTTCCACCAAGGTCCAAACTTGGTTTGTGTACATGGAGTTCGTTTCAGATTTCATGGCCTCAAGCCACTTCTCGGAGTCAGGTCCATTCATAGCTTCTTGGTAGGTTGCAGGCTCATCATCATGATCCATAAGCAACACATTACCTATTTGAGTCATGAGAAATCCATATCTCTCAGGCTCAAATCTTGGTCTACCAGATCTACGTAGGACTTGTGTTTCTTGAGCAGGCTCTCCAACTACAACATCTTGTAGTCCTTGCTCAGGTTCCAGTTCTGGTTCGTTCATTGTTTGTGGCTCTTGAACTTCTTCAAGTTCTACCTTTACAGTCTTTCTGGATAAGAACTCTTTCTCCAAAAAGATGCCTGTCCTTGCGACAAACACTTTGGCCTCATACGGTAAGTAGAAGTAGTATCCTTTGGTTTCCCTAGGATACCCCACGAGATAACATTTATCCGATTTGGGTTCCAGCTTGTCAGGCATTTGACGTCGCATGTATGCCTCACAGCCCCAAATCTTGATGAACGACATACTAGGACGCTTCCCAGTACATATCTCATATGGTGTCTTTAGAACCGTTTTCGTTGGAACTCGATTTAGTGTGAAAGCAACAGTCTCTAAAGCAAAACCCCAAAAGAAAACAGGCAAATCTGCATGACTCATCATCGATCGCACCATGTCTAACAAGGTACGATTACTCCTTTCAGAAACACCATTATGTTGAGGTGTTCCGGGCGGAGTGAGCTGTGATACAATACCACACTCTTTCAGATGATTACGAAACTCATGACTCAGATATTCGCCACCTCGATCAGATCAGAGTGCTTTTATCCTTTTTCCCAGTTGGTTCTCTACTTCATTTTTAAACACTTAGAACTTTTCAAAGGTCTCAGATTTGTTCTTCATAAGAAACACGTATTCGTATCTACTGAAATCATTAGTAAATGTAACGAAGTAGTAGAACCCACCTCTAGCCATAGAACTCATGGGTCCGCATACATCACTATGTATAATACCCAAGAGATCATCATCCCTCTCATTACAACTAGTGAAAGGAGCTTTCGTCATCTTGCTTAATAAACATGACTCGCATCTCTCAAATGATTCATAATCAAATGAGTCCAGTAGTCCATCTTTATGGAGTTTGGATATGTGTTTCTCGTTTATATGGCCTAAACGACAATGCCAAAGGTACGTAGGATTCGAATCATTTGTTTTTAGTCTTTTAGTATTTTCTATGTTATAGATCGGATGGTCTAAGTTCAAAACATATAAACCATTAAACATTTGGGCTACGTCATAACAAACATCATTCTTATAAATAGAACAACAATTGTTCTTAATTACAAAAGGAAAACCAATCATGTCCAAACAGGAAATAGAAATAATGTTTCTAGTTATGGCGGGAACATAATAACAATTATCTAGTTCTATTACAAGCCCTGTGGGCAAAGAAAGACAGTAAACACCAACGGCGACGGCAGCAACTCTTGCTCCATTCCCGACGCGCAGGTCTACCTCCCCTTTACCCAGCATTCTTCTCCTTCTCAGTTCCTGCACATTTATACAAATGTGAGAACCACATCCGGTATCCAATACCCAGGATGAAGGAGCAGAAGGGTTTATTTCTATAACGAAAATACCTGAAGTGGAAGTTATACTTCCCTTCTTCTTCTGCAGATCTTCTAGATACTGAGGACAGTTCCTCCTCCAGTGCCCTGCCTTACCACAATGGTGGCACTTCCCTTCCTTAGCCAATCCTTTCTTTTTCAGTGCTGAAGACTTGGGATCAAGATGTGACTTAGGTCCTACCTTAGTCTTCTTAGTTCCCTTGACCTTGCCCTTGCCTTTATGCACCATCAGTATGTGGCTAGCAGGCTTGGTCTTCTTCATGTTGATCTCGGCAGTTCTTAACATGCCTAGGAGCTCGGGCAGTGTCTTATCAATTTCATTCATATTGTAATTTAAGACAAACTGCTCGTAACTATCCGGCAATGATTGCAGGATCAGATCAGTGGCCAACTCTTGGCTCAAAGGAAACCCAGTCTTTCAAGGCTCTCTATATACCCAATTATATTGAGTACGTGAGTTCCTACTGGGTCTCGAGCTTCCATCTTACACTGAAATAACGCCCTGGATATATCGAACCTCTCTTGGCGAGCTTGCCCTTGAAACATTTTCTTCAGGTGCTCAACCATCTCATAACAACTCATGTTCTCAAGTTGCTTCTGAAGCTCAGAGTTCATAGTCGCGAGCATAAGGCATTCAACATCCAAGGAGTCATCTCCATACTTCTTATAAGTATCTTTATCTGCAAGTGGTGCATTAGAGGCTGGCTCTTCAGGGGGATCTTCTTCCAAGACATAGAGCTTGCGCTCTTGCCTGAGAACAATTCTCAGGTTTCTATACCAGTCAAGGAAATTTGTCCATTTAGCTTATCCTTCTCAAGGATCGCTCTCAGGGACAAGGCGGAGTGAGATCCACTTGCCATGGATATTCTACAAGGAATTTTGCAAAGTAAAATTGTAGTACTATATTTCAAAATACATTTTATATATTTTTAATAAGGACTTTTATTAAAAAGCTCCCACTATTTTAATCAAATCAACAACCCTTGATATTGATTCGGAGAGTTTATGCGAGCTACTCTCTTAGTGGACAAGATCCGTATTTCACCAACACCACGAGTCCGCTTTGGCGTTCCTCTCATAATGTGGTTATTTAGGTAGACAACACTTGTCAATTGCATCACAATGCAACTCTTGTATGGTTGGTGAATAACTCTTTATTCGCATCCATCATATGGAGCATGCCAACCCTATGCCTCTAGGCACTCAACCTTTGAGGTCACCTAGTTAAGTTTGACCCGATGTCGACAGTGGGATATCACAATTATCCGCTCGCACCCTTACCAAGATAGATTAATGCACCTTGCATTGGCAAGCCCACACTTCATCGATCGAGGCAGGAAGAATGTCATCCATCGGAAGGCATCCGAATACTTAATATTAGATAAGGGATTTTTTTTATTTCAAGTGATTAACATTTAATCATGATTAGCATTTAATCATAGTGCACAATCAGAAAATAAAAATTACCACATTCACATTCCAGATACATCCCAGATGTGCACAAAAACAGTCTATCAACACTTTGACAAAACAGGGCTAAATCTGAGCATTTAGAACACTTATAAGTCTCCAGATTTACATGCATTGGACATATGAACAACAACTCCACTTGTGCAGTAGACAAGCTCGTCTCTCATGTCAGATTCAATAATCTAAACATTTGGTTTCACAAACCATATTGAGGGACGGTTACTGCAAAGGAGAAACAATCTCTGAAACAAGAAAATCGCAACGCAATCACATGCGCTCCTGGTGGGGTTCCAAGGGGCCGCGCCCCTGGCGGGGTCTTAGGGGCAGAGCCCCTAACGGGTTCCAAGGGGCAGCGCCCCTGGCGGTGGTATTCCAAGAAGAAATTAGGGCTTTTAGAACGCTTCTAAATGTCCCAATTTACACGCACTTGACCGCAACCTGGCTCTGATACCACTGTTGGGTTTTCTATACCCCTTCATAAGGGATGACATATCGAATATGCGCAGTGGAAATGAATAAGAACAACCCAAAAAGAGATCAACGGATCTTGCGGTTTTCATGATTCAAGAGAATAAGCAAAGCAAATACAATATACCTTTGCGGGATTGAGTCAATACTCAACCAAGGTGCTCCAAGATGAAATCTGAAATCTGCCTTTGAGTTCTTCAAGGATCGAAATAGATCGATCCCTCTACAGAAGTCCACACAAGCGATGAAGAACCCTAGCTTCTTGTCTTACAAGAACTAGGTCGGAGAAGGAAGCTCTCAACGTCCCCACGGACTGCTAGATCCGATCAAAGGGAGGCGGCGACCACGACGGCGATGACTAGCGGCGGCGGAACACGATCGTCGGACGGAAGAACATACCCTCGCGCGGAACAGTTCCGGTCGGCAGTCCTTCTCAATCGCGAAAAGATTAAGTCTAAAACCGTCTATATGGAAGACCTAATCGCATGCCTTTATATACGCAAGGTATAGGAAAGGCTATCCGCAGACCAGAGGAAAAATCAGAATATATGTCCAGATTTACATTCGCCGAATTCGACTAATCACATTAACCAAATTCGACTAATCACTATAACCGAATTCGACTAATCACTATAACCGAATTCGACTAATCACTATAACCGAATTCGGCAAAACCATTTCGACAAATTCGTCTATATATAAATTCGGCTATATAAATTCGGCGAAACCATTTAGCCGAATTTGACTTTAGCCGAATTCGTCTAAACCCTTTAGCCGAATTCGTTTAAAGCCTTTAGCCGAATTCGTCTAAACCCTTTAGCCGAATTCGTCTAAACCCTTTAGCCGAATTATCTAGTGTAAATACATTCGTTTAAACCCTTTAAACGATTTCCCGTTGAGACATTCTCAACTTAATTCCAAGCAGTCACAGGATTGGTCCTCCACTCATATCCAATATGAGTAAGGCCAACACAGTCCTTTCTCCAATTTCTCCAAACGCTTTTATGTGTGACCCTATAGGCTCATATTGCGTTGGCAGCAAGACTAACTGTTGATTGCTTTGTGATCATCTCAGAAACTCCAACAATGTGATGTGGATTTGAGCTTCTCTATATGTTCAAATATACTTTTCTTCTTTTGTGATCGATATGGCCGGTAAGATCAGCGTTTTGTAGTGACGACCTTCCCGAGTGTTGGTGCCACCGCAAAGCGGCGGTTCTGGGCATAAGACCCGATTTTGTAACGAAAAAATGGGGTCATACAAACTGGTATCAGAGGAAACCTTGATCCAAAGAAAAGAAGTCCACATACCCTGGGCCATCCCGCTCGAGTTTAGTTTGATGACAAACTTAGCAGTGAAAGCAATGGTGTGCCCACATGGGGAAATCACATGAAAAAGTCCACTTTTAACTAAATATTTTTAGCCAAATCTCCTTACGAGTTTTCTTCTGTAGCCTGCGGCGAACCCTGCCCCCAGCAGGGAATACCTCCGGCTGCAAAGATCTCTTTTGATAGACCTTTAGTCAATGAGTTAGACTCAACCCCACTAGGACACATGACTCACCATGATAATTTATACCATGCCCTAGTCTGAAATAGACCGTAGGTATAAATTTGATTAAGGTACGAGGATACCCCAAAGAGGTTAGAGGAGGAGCTTAAAGCGAGAATGACCACTTAAGCCACAAACTCTGATGCCCCTACTTCACATATCAAGGATTATCCAAACTGATAGGACCGCCTTAAGGAGATTGACACATAACCGGAATGGTAGGGGACCCATAGACTCAACTCTCATATCGGTGGTATGTTTACATTAGGACAGCCACCAGGACAAACTTCGAGGGTCGGATAAGAATTCAAGTTCAGAAGAGACCCATTTGGGATTGGGTCACATGTTGACCCGGATAAGGTTGTCATAGAAGGTACCATGAAGAGTCTACAGTATGAAGCGTACCAACAAGTCTCAAGATAGAACCCCAAGTTTAAGATTGTGGGCCCTGAGGATTGTTTGCATACTTGGGACGAATATAACATGGTGATATCGAAGATACTTAGCCCAAAATATATAGTTGATTATCTTTTGTTTATTGGGGGCTTACCTTTTGTTTATTGGGCAAATCAGTTACTGACTTGGGTTTCCCCTTAGATCTAATTTAGAAAGTGTTGAGTCGTGAACATAATGATTTTGAGGCCGATCTTATTAAATATTACCTGGGTGAAGATTGGATGCTATGAAAGAACAATTGGAATGGTGACTTATACTATTACCAGGATAATAGATAAACATCGTTGATCGAACAACGACTTAACCTTAGTTGAAACATTAGAAATGTAAGGTTGTCATTTTAACTATAATAGTAATCTTCAAACCTTGGAAGCCATGATGATGAATAACCAGAGATCTTAAATGATGAATTATTGGATTTAGAATATAAAAATTTAAGGTTACTAAGGTAAGAACGATCTAATTCTTACCTTACTTTGGACAACACGAAAGTGACCAAAACTAACATAGGTTAGGTGATAGTAATTTGGAGATATAAACATGATGAAATTTCCTTGATGAAATTGACTTGTGAAAACCTTAGGGTATCAAAATTTTGCCCTCATACCTTGTGAATCAAACTCCACGTAGAAATTGATCGGGACGCTTGACGATCTGATTAGTTCCAGCAATGGTAAGAACAGGATAAGTTGTGGAGTTGAGTCGATTACTCAGACGTACGTGAAGGAGTGAGAATCTGAACGTGTAAAGAAAACTTTATACATGCATTGTCTACACTTACAAACAAGAGCTTTACTCACCGAAGAAATGGTGTTTTCCGGAGCATGTTGTTTCCCGAAATAAATAAAGACGTCATAGGTTCGGTGATGCATGGTGAGGTCTGTCGACTAGTGAAGACCAAGTGCAAGAGCCTTTGGGGAACTACCATAGCCACTACCCGCGTTAGAGTTGAAGCTCGAGGATATAATTATGGATTTCATACACAGGTTACCACATCCCCACTCCGGGTACAAGTTTATTTGGAACATCGAGTGTACAACCCTCATATTTCCCGAGTTGGTGTGACCCAACCCGGATGAGACCAAGACAGTGAAGATGGTGGAGACAGGCAAAATGACCGCGCATAAGCGGTCGAGAACAATCAAGGCAAAGAGAGGCCGCAGGGGAGGCAGGGGGAGCATCCACTCCCCCGGCTCCTTTCGGGCGAGTGGGAGAAGCCTCCCACTCGCCACTCACCTGGGCGAGTGGGAGGGACCCTCCCACTCGCCGGGCGAGTGGGAGGGGCACTCCCACTCGCCGGCCACCTAGGGGGCAAGTGGGAGGGGCCCTCCCACTCGCCAATCCCTTTGGGCGAGTGGGAGGGGCACTCCCACTCGCCGGCCACCTAGGGGGCGAGTGGGAGGGGCCCTCCCACTCGCCAATCCCTTTGGGCGAGTGGGAGGGAGTCTCCCACTCGCCCGACACCTTGGGGGAGGCCGGTATGGCCTCCCGTGAGGGGGGAAGTGGGCATCTCGAGTCCCACTCGCCCCCCCCCCCCCCC
Organism: Dactylorhiza incarnata; assembly: GCA_033032865.1. Lineage (NCBI taxonomy): Eukaryota > Viridiplantae > Streptophyta > Magnoliopsida > Asparagales > Orchidaceae > Dactylorhiza > Dactylorhiza incarnata. The sequence goes on along the minus strand of JAWHQI010000001.1, from coordinate 22,067,460 downwards.
CCCCCCCCCCCCCCCCCCTCATGCGTTGACTGTTCATGGTCATGGTCGGACTGCGGATAGCAGAATTTTGGCTATTCGCAGTCCAATTTTGGCTATTCGCAGTCCTTTTTTGGGAAAGTCTATAAATAGACCCCCATGGGCACCTTGGGAAGGGTTGGTCTCTACCCCCTCCCTCGCGTGTGAGCAAGCACTACCCCTCCCCTCCCCTGTCATTGAAGGTGGACGGTGAGGTGATCCTTAGTGCCCTCCAAGGTGCCCAGGCTCAGCATTGGCTTGGGAGGGGAAGTTCCGAGTGAGCTTCCGGGTATGTGGTGGGACCTCCGCGCTGCAGCTTAAGGGGTCCATTTGTGGATTCAAGTGTTCAACAAGTCCAAGTCTCTCAGTTCCTAGTGACCGGTCAAGGGTCTAGGCTTAGGTCAAGTAAGGGTTAGTCGCAACCCCCTTTCGAACGCTGAAACCGGGAAACTGGTTTCAACATTCTGGTGCGGTGAGCGTGGAAGCGACTAGTTCGGAAAGCTCTGAGCCATGTCTCATGGCTGGAAGCGACGAGTTGGGAGACTCGCCTCCGGCATGCAAGTATGTGAAGAAAGGCAACGTCGATGAGTTCAACAAAGGGATCCCGGAGCTCCTACAGGTCACACCCTCCACTCGCGGCGAGTGCTCGACACCACCTGCAGGGAGGCGATAAGAACGCCCCCGTCCAACCAGGGGGGAGTAACTTCACCCGGAAGGGAGAAGAAGGAGTTGCGGAGACGGAAGAAGACGACCAAAGAGCGTGCGGCCAAGTGAAGTGCCCAGGTATGGCGAGATGTAAGTGAAGTGCCCAGGAAGGGCGAGATGTAAGTGAAGTGCCCAGGAAGGGCGAGATGTAAGTGAAGTGCCCAGGAAGGGCGAGATGTAAGTGAAGTGCCCAAGAAGGGCGAGGTGTAATAAAGTGCCCTGGAAGGGCGTATGGTAGTGAAGTTGTAATAGACAAACTAGGAATGAAAAAGGGTTCTGGGGTAATACCCCGATCTAAGATCCCTGACTGGAGATCCCCCGCCAGGCTCAGTCATGCCGGTAGATGGGGAACTTGTCAGGTCGACTCGAGGTTCAACAACCGATTGGGAAGGCGTTGAGTTCCTCTGCCTCCAGGTGAAGGTAAGCACCTAGGACACAGATGGATACTTCCACCTCCAATCGGTAAGGAGACTGGGAAGGCGTTGAGTTCCTCCACCCCCGGTTGAGCTAAGACTCCTAGTATGTGGATGGGTACTACCACCTCTAGTTAGATCAGGAGTGCGTTGAGTTCCTCCACCCCCGGTTGAGCTAAGACTCCCAGGACATGGATGGGTACTACCACCTCTAGTTAGATCAGGAGTGCGTTGAGTTCCTCCCCCCAGGTTGAGCTAAGACTCCCAGGACATGGATGGGTACTACCACCTCCAGTTAGATCAGGAGTGCGTTGAGTTCCTCCACCCCCGGTTGAGCTAAGACTCCCAGGACATGGATGGGTACTTCCGCCTCCAGTCGGATTAGGAGGGCGTTGAGTTCCTCCGCCCCCGGTTGAGCTAAGACTCCCAGGACATGGATGGGTACTTCCACCTCCGATCGGTAAGATCCCCGACTAAAGACGACCATTCTCCAAGATCAGTCATATCGGCAGAAGGGAAACTCATCGGTTCAATCGACTACTCGACGGTCGGTTCAAGTAAGGTACCAAATCCTCAAGCAGTAAAGGGAGAAAGATTAAAGGAAACAGGTATGCAGGAGATACATGGCTCCTACAAGGATCCAAAGAAGAGAAGAAGTCCCTGACCACCCTCACGTTCAGGAGGAATAGCCACCGCTGCAAGGGGATGAGTCGGGTCGCGCAGGAGAAGGGGAGAACTCATGCAGGATGTCATCGGCAGAAACTCCCCTCCAGCTGTCTCGGAGAGCATCCGCCTCATGAAGGCGGCTCCCCAGGGCTTGGGTCGTTGACGTCACAATCCTTCTGCGAATACACTCGGCTTCAGCAGGGCAAGGTGGGGCAGCCGTCGCTGCCCTCGAAGGTTCGCCTCTTTCTCTCTCCTTTCTCCCTTAGCTGTCTTTGGGCTTCAGCAGGAGAGAAGAGAAACCGGCGCGCGGGCTCTTGTTGCGCTGCCTCCACTTCCAGTTGAGCTCGGCTCCCTGTTAGGTGTGGAGTTTCCTCCACCTCCAGGTGAGCTCGGCGCCCTGTTAGGTGTTGAGTTCCTCCACCCCCAGGTGAGCTCGGCTCCCTGTTAGGTGTTGAGTTCCCTCCACCTCCAGGTGAGCTCGGCTCCCTGTTGGGTGTTGAGTTCCTCCACCTCCAGGTGAGCTCGCCTCCCTATTAGGTGTTGAGTTCCTCCACCTCCAGGTGAGCTCGGCTTCCTGTTAGGTGTTGAGTTCCTCCACCTCCAGGTGAGCTCGGCTCCCTGTTAGGTGTTGAGTTCCTCCACCTCCAGGTGAGCTCGGCTCCCTGTTAGGTGTTGAGTTCCTCCACCTCCAGGTGAGCTCGGCTCCCTGTTAGGTGTTGAGTTCCTCCACCTCCAGGTGAGCTCGGCTCCCTGTTAGGTGTTGAGTTCCCTCCACCTCCAGGTGAGCTCGGCTCCCTGTTAGGTGTTGAGTTCCTCCACCTCCAGGTGAGCTCGGCTCCCTGTTAGGTGTTGAGTTCCTCCACCTCCAGGTGAGCTCGGCTCCCTGTTAGGTGTTGAGTTCCTCCACCTCCATGTGAGCTCGGCTCCCTGTTAGGTGTTGAGTTCCTCCACCTCCAGATGAGCTCGGCTCCCTGTTAGGTGTTGAGTTCCTCCACCTCCAGGTGAGCTCGGCTCCCTGTTAGGTGTTGAGTTCCTCCACCTCCAGCTGAGCTTGGCTCCCTGTTAGATGTTGAGTTCCTCCACCTCCAGGTGAGCTCGGCTCCCTGTTAGGTGTTGAGTTCCTCCACCTCCAGGTGAGCTCGGCTCCCTGTTAGGTGTTGAGTTCCTCCACCTCCAGGTGAGCTCGGCTCCTTGTTAGGTGTTGAGTTCCTCCACCTCCAGGTGAGCTCGGCTCCCTGTTATGTGTTGAGTTCCCTCCACCTCTAGGTGAGCTCGGCTCCCTATTAGGTGTTGAGTTCCTCCACCTCCAGGTGAGCTCGGCTCCCTGTTAGGTGTTGAGTTCCTCCACCTCCAGGTGAGCTCGGCTCCCTGTTAGGTGTTGAGTTCCTCCACCTCCATGTGAGCTCGGCTCCCTGTTAGGTGTTGAGTTCCTCCACCTCCAGGTGAGCTCGGCTCCCTGTTAGGTGTTGAGTTCCTCAACCTCCAGGTGAGCTCGGCTCCCTGTTAGGTGTTGAGTTCCTCCACCTCCAGCTGAGCTCGGCTCCCTGTTAGATGTTGAGTTCCTCCACCTCCAGGTGAGATCGGCTCCTTGTTAGGTGTTGAGTTCCTCCACCTCCAGGTGAGCTCGGCTCCCTGTTAGGTGTTGAGTTCCCTCCACCTCCAGGTGGGCTCGGCTCCCTGTTAGGTGTTGAGTTCCTCCGCCTCCAGGTGGGCTCGGCTCCCTGTTAGGTGTTGAGTTCCTCCGCCTCCAGGTGGGCTCGGCTCCCTGTTAGGTGTTGAGTTCCTCCACCTCTAGGTGAGCTCGGCTCCCTGTTAGGTGTTGAGTTCCTCTGCCTCCAGGTGAGCTCGGCTCCCTGTTAGGTGTTGAGTTCCTCCGCCTCCAGGTGAGCTCGGCTCCCTGTTAGGTGTTGAGTTCCTCCCCCTCCAGGTAAGCTCGGCTCCCTGTTAGGTGTTGAGTCCCTCCCCCACCAGGTGAGCTCGGCTCCCTGGTAGGTATGGAGTTCCCGCCTCCCACCTCAGGTCGAGTTCAGCTCGACTAGAGGTGTTGAGTTTTTCTCCACCTAAGGTTAAGATCATTTCGACCTAAAGGTGTTGAGCTTTCTCCACCTCCTGTTGAGCTCGGCTCGCAGGAGGGGTGTCTAGTGGAGAAAGGTTTTCCTCCCACCTCAGGTCGAGCTCGGCTCGAGGTGCTGAGTTTCTCCTCCACCTCAGGTCGAGGTTAATCCGAACCAAGGTGTTGAGCTTTCTCCACCTCCAGTTGGGCTCGGCCCATAGGAGGGTCCTGTAGTGGAGAAAGGTTCACCTTCCATCTCAAGTTAGGATCAACTGAAAAGCTCGGCAGGGATATCCCGTTAGCAAATGCTTTCGTGGATTCCCCTAAGGTCCCACCTACTCGTCAAATAGGTGGGTTGGACTTTCTTTCCGAGCTTGGGACAAGCTCGCAAAGAGCGGGGATTGTGTACAACCCTCATATTTCCCGAGTTGGTGTGACCCGACCCGGATGAGACTAAGACAGTGAAGATGGTGGAGACAGGCAAAATGACCGCGCATAAGCGGTCGAGAACAATCAAGGCAAAGAGAGGCCGCAGGGGAGGCAGGGGGGAGCATCGACTCCCCCGGCTCCTTTCGGGCGAGTGGGAGAAGCCTCCCACTCGCCACTCACCTGGGCGAGTGGGAGGGACCCTCCCACTCGCCGGGCGAGTGGGAGGGGCACTCCCACTCGCCGGCCACCTAGGGGGCGAGTGGGAGGGGCCCTCCCACTCGCCAATCCCTTTGGGCGAGTGGGAGGGGCACTCCCACTCGCCGGCCACCTAGGGGGCGAGTGGGAGGGGCCCTCCCACTCGCCAATCCCTTTGGGCGAGTGGGAGGGAGTCTCCCACTCGCCCGACACCTTGGGGGAGGCCGGTATGGCCTCCCGTGAGGGGGGAAGTGGGCATCTCGAGTCCCACTCGCCCCCCCCCCCCCTCTTGCGTTGACTGTTCATGGTCATGGTCGGACTGCGGATAGCAGAATTTTGGCTATTCGCAGTCCAATTTTGGCTATTCGCAGTCCTTTTTTGGGAAAGTCTATAAATAGACCCCCATGGGCGCCTTGGGAAGGGTTGGTCTCTACCCCCTCCCTCGCGTGTGAGCATGCACTACCCCTCCCCTCCCCTGTCATTTAAGGTGGACGGTGAGGTGATCCTTAGTGCCCTCCAAGGTGCCCAGGCTCAGCATTGGCTTGGGAGGGGATGTTCCGAGTGAGCTTCCGGGTATGTGGTGGGACCTCCGCGCTGCAGCTTAAGGGGTCCATTTGTGGATTCAAGTGTTCAACAAGTCCAAGTCTCTCAGTTCCTAGCGACCGGTCAAGGGTCTAGGCTTAGGTCAAGTAAGGGTTAGTCGCAACCCCCTTTCGAACGCTGAAACCGGGAAACTGGTTTCAACATCGAGGATAGATTGACCAAGGTAGCTAGTGTCACCACGGGCCGGAAGGATGCTCCCATGGGTGTTTGATGGGATTTGTTTGTTGGATCAATAGGCACCCTTAGAGGGGGGGGGGTGAATAAGGGAATAAAAATTCTTGTTATAATTTTATGAAAATTACTAAATTGTTTTTTAGTAAAAGAGAGCAAAATAACAATTTAGTAAAAAGTAATTTGCAATAATAGAATTCACGCCAAATGAGAGAAATCAAATAAACCCAACTAGAAACATGATTGTATTATATTTAAAAGGTGTTTACATAAATTTGATTTCAATGTCGCTAGAAGTCGGAGGCATACAAATGTTATAGATTTTTCCTTTTCTATACTAACAAGTATCCCCACGAACTAGTGGCTTTAGCCAATCCTTACCCGGATATGGCCTCAAGCCACTCTAGCCAATCCTTCCTCGGATATGACCTCGAGCACCCCTTAGATCTAATCTCCTAGACCTAGTAGCCAACTCACGCGGCGAATTACCCCTAAGCTGCGCAAGGACCTAGTCGCCAACACAAGGCGATTTTACTACAAAAATTCACAATAATGAAATAAACAAAATAACAAGAACTCCCTATATGAGATTTCTGAAGATGAGGATGAAGGATCGTTGTAGCATAATCGAGGTTGAAGCGATCGTTCTTCGGATACAGCGTGACGGCTTCCTTCTCCAGAAATCTTCTTTGGCTTTGAGTGGGAGATGAACTTTCGGCAGAGTAACAACTCTTGAATTTTGGCACAAGTAATCTCTCTGGGATGTCTCGCCAAAATGAGAGAGAAGGAATCAAATTATAGAACTTGGAGATAGCACCCGCGGTAGCTCCTAGCTCCTGCGGCAGCGTTCGTGTAGAAGCGGTTATGAAACCATCGCGATGTGGCATTATGTGCACGAACTCGAGCTAGCGCCAGGAAGTAGTGCTAGCGCTTGTGGTAGCGCTAGAGCCCTGCGGTATCACTAGCGTTGGCGGTAGCTCTCCTTCAGAGAATTTGATTTGAAGCTGCTTTCTACCTGTGGAGTATTGCCCCTATAGTTCCTGCACACTATAAGCACACAACAAGCCAGATCAAATGCAGTATGGGATTTATTATTCTCAAACAAAGGGATGTGACACACATGTCCAACATTGTTGAGCAGTTTGTTCGGTATTGTGGTGTGTCCAGGACGATCGGATCGAGATGGGCAGTTTACGTCCAGAAAGTGAAGATCAGTCCAGGCTTATCTGGGCTCCTGGTTGACGTTCAACACAGTTTTCCACCCTCAGAGGGACGGAGGCGCAGATTTCCACTATCTTGTACCCAGGATGGGGATTTAAAGATACTCATCTCTGAATTTGTGGAGGACACAGATGCCCAGGTGCAACTAATTCGAGTTAAGATGCTAGAAGGCCAGAATAGGTAGGCCAAGTATTACGATGCGCGACATCGTGCAGTAGAGTTCCAGGTTAGATACCGGGTGTTCCCGAAGTTACGTCTAATGCATGGAGTCTCACGGGTACACGGGCAGGAGAAGCTCAATCAAAGATAGATGGGGCTCTACAGGATCCTGGAGTGGATCAGCCCGTTGGCTTATAGACTGGTACTACCGCCGGAAGTAGCGGGTTTGCATGACATCTTCCACGTCTCCTCCCTTAGGAGAGCTCTACTATGGCCGGAGCAGCAGATATCTATTACTGATAGGCCAGTAGCTTCTGACTGATAAGTTTGCGTGGAGCCGGTCAGGATAGATGACACGGAGATGCGGGTCTTATGACACGAGAAGGTTCCGCTGGTCAGGTCCTGTGGAGAAATCATGTACAGGAGGAGCACACTTGGGAGCCACTAGAACTGTTGTAGCAGGGATAGTCGGTGCTCATCGAGTCTGGAATAACTTCAATTCTTAGGGGATGTTACGTTCAGTCACTCTCGATAAAAATCCCGCAAGCCTAACTTGAATTTCGGGGATAAAATTGTTTTTTTGTTTATTGGGATTTGTAACGTCCCCCAAACAACTAGACCCCTAGAGTGGTTTTGTCATGACTAGGTCAAGACAAAACCCTAGGAAGCTTGAAGAGACCACTTGGCCTTAGGCTTGAAGGGGAAGAGCACCTTGGTCTACAAATAACAATGTCTAGTTACCAAGCTTATGGTTAGAATTTAGGGCCTCACCTTGGTCCTTTGACCCCACCATAACATCCCTAACCCATTAGGGGTCCCTTAGAGCACTAAGGACCATTGGGGTCAACCAAAGTGGTCAAGTTTACCAAAGTCAACCCTAACCTTAAATTGTGTAAAGTATCCTAATTAGGGTCAATTGGCCTCCACCATGCCAAATTGACCTTGCCCCTGTCCTTATACGGATATTAGGGACCCAATGGATCAAAACGCCCCATCATGGGGCCAACAATTCGGCCAATTTGACCTAAGTCAACTCAACCCTAATTTTAGGCAAAATGCTCTATTTTGCTTAAATCAAGCCCAATCGACATGGGCTAGGCCTAATTGGAGTAGCCCATTAGCTTAGGATGCTGATAATTACCAGGAGTTGCCACTCAACTTCTGTAAATGATGACTAGGAGGGTGAAATCTCATTTTCCCCAAAAATGATGGAGAGAGAAAGAGAGGATTAATGGCATTCATGGCCAAGGGAGGCCAATTGATCTCCCAATTGATGGGGATTCATCTCCTCTGTCTGTTACAAGAAGTTTAGGGGGTTTTCCAGCCCACATGGGGGCTGAATTGGGGGGTTTTTACTTTGGCCAAACATGGCCATTAAAGGCCTTCATGGCAATTAATGCCATGACTCTCCCTCCCCCCCCCCCCCCCCCCCCCCCCCCAATTGAACACTATAACTCCTTTAGAGGACTGAGAGAAGCATTTTCCCCCATTTGTCTGAAGGTTTCAAGTGGTGTGGAGGTTCCAATGGCACTAAGAGGCAAGAGCTCGTCCATGCCCAATCGGAAAATGACACGGTTTTCCCCTCTCAACAGGTCCTCCCCTTCTCCTCTCTCTATGTGGTGAGATCTTTCATCATGTTGGGGAAATGATTTATCTTAACCCCTAGAAATGAGTAGAATATAAATTCTAAAGTATGAAAACTTAGGCTAAGTAAATATGCGTCGAATAGTATTCGACGCAACGTCGAAATATAGTCGATGTTTCTCTCAGAACGAGTCGAAGTAACTCTAAGAAGAATTCGATGTAATCTTTGTCGATGTACCTCTGACTTCCAGTCGATGCGCCTTCCTTATTCTCCTCTCGACGTTCAGCCAGGATGAAGTCGACGTTCACGTCGAATAGTAATCGACGCACGTCGATATCTATAAGAAATTCAAAAACACGCCAGATCTCTTTCCTTTTTTCTGTAGATCTGATTTTTATGGAATGATATTATTCTTTTATAGCCGTTCTGAATCAGCCTTTCCTTCTATTTGATTCTTGGCTAATTTGATTAAGATTATTATGGATATTATTTGAAATCAGAATGAATTCCTTTCCTTCTACAGAAATATTGATTATGGAAACTCTGATCTCTTTCTAATTCTCTGTCTGCTAATTGATTATTCTCCTTTAGCAATATCTTTTAAGCAGAGCTATAAATAAGAAGGAGGTCGACAGAGAATAAGAAGAAGTGATCCACCATATACATTTGAAAAAGAGGAAGAGCTCCCAAGTGAAGAGTGAGAAAGCTAAGAAAAGAGATAGTGTGCTGCAGAAAAGAAAAAGCCTTCATCTTCTCCTTCTGAAGCCATTCTGCTGCAAATTCTGAAAGCTCTCACAAAAGAGAGAAAAGCTTACAATCTCCTTCTCACTATAGAAGAGAGATCATATTCACTATACTTGTGATTATAATCTTCTTGCTAGGAAGAAGATTCTTTCTTACATATATTGTCTTCTGTTCTTCTACTTGTTCTACTTCTTCTTCTCATTCTTATTTCATTTTCAAATTGTGTAAAAGAGTTTTTAGAATCTCTCTTCAAAAAATTCAGTTGTAATAGTTCTAAGAGTCTCCTTATCAAAAGACTCAGTCTGGTTCTAAGAGTCTCCTTATCAAAAGACTCAGTCTGGTTCTAAGAGTCTCCTTATCAAAAGACTCAGTGCAAGTTAGTGAATTCCTACCAAGGGGGTAGAAGAGTGGACTACCCAAAGTTTGGGGAACCACTATATTTCTTTGTGTTGTGCTGTGATTTTCTTCTTGCTATTTTTCTTCTTTTACTTGCTTAATTCTTGTTGGTGTGTGGGAAGCTTGAATCTGTGATTATTACACACATATATATATAATTGCACAAAGTATTTTTAAATCTCTATTCACCCCCCCCCCCCCTCTAGAGAATTCTAGTGAGGTTAACTGTGCATTTTCAATTGGTATCAAAGCGAGGTTGATCTAAAAAGGTTAACTCCTTGATCAAAAAGATCCCACCTCTCATATATATATATATATATATATATATATATATATATATATTTCTGAAAACTATTTCTTTTCACATGGCACAAATCAAAGATTATGCTTCCACCAGACCACCAATGTGCAATCTTGAAAAGTTTGCACTTTGGAAAACAAGAATTAAAATTTATCTAAACTCTATTGATGAAGAATTATTTAATATTATTATGACAGGTCCTCCCAAGCCATTCAGAAAGGACTCAAGTGGAAAAGTAACTGAAACACTTGCTCCAAAGGCTGAATGGACAGATGAAGAAAAGAAAGCCCAAGCATATGATGCCAAGGCTATAAACATCCTAGTCTCAACCCTCTCAGATGAAATCTTCCAAAAGATTGCTGAATGTGAGTCAGCTAAAGAAATATGGGAGGCTCTCTCTAAAATGGTAGAAGGAAGTGCTGATGAGAGAAAGGACAGAAAGGCATTACTCATCTCTCAATATGAAAATTTCCAGAAGAAAGAAAGTGAAAGTGTTGCAGACATGTATGCCAGATTCAACCTCATAGTAAATGAGTTAAGAACACTTGAAAAGGACATATCTCTCACTGAGATAAATGACAAATTGCTAACTTGCTTCCCAAGCTCTTGGGATTCAAGAATCTGGCCAATTAAAGACTCCAGAAGCAAAAAAGAAATCTCAACAGATGTCCTGTTGGGTAAATTAAGATCTTATGAACAGTTGTTGAAAACAAGAGCTGAGAAAGAAGAGAAAGAAAAGGCTCCTCCACTCTCAAAAGAAAATAGCATTGCTTTGAAGGCTACTGAAGGTGAACCCTCTACAAATGATGAAGAGCTGGTCAGTCTACTGGCCAGAAGGTTCAAGAAGTGGATCAAAACAGAAGGATCCAGAAGGAGAGACTCAAAAACCAGGTATGACAAAACTCCTAATAAAGAGATTATCTGTTATTCTTGCAGGAAACCTGGACACATTGCACCTGAATGTCCTAAAGAGATCAGCAATAAGATAGATCTGAAAAGAACAGATCTAAAGAAGAAGAAGAAGAAGAAAGAGAAAGGGTTCATTGCTCAATCATGGAGTGATTCAGAATCTGAAGGAAGTACCTCATCTGAAGATGATCAGGAAAAGACTAAGCAAGAAGAAACCTGCTTGATGGCTACTGAAAAGCCTGAAGATACATCTCTGGTAAATATTCTTGATGATATAGATTTCTCTCCCTCTCATTTCAAAAATAGTTTCAAAGAACTCTTTTTAGATCTAGTCAAATCTGAGAAAGAAGTAAAGGAACTAAGAAATGAACTAAACAATCTCAAACAAATAAATACACAACATAAAAACTATAAGCTCAGTCTAGGACTCTCAGAGGAGCAACTAGATAAAATCAATACAGAAAATCAAGCACTAAGAAATGAGCTAGCAAAGGCAAAAGCCTTTGAAGACTCTCTAAATGGCAGAAGTCAGAAGCTCAAGAATATCTCTAACAATCTCACTGATAGATTTAGACAACTAGAATATAACACTGACTTAGAACCCAAACCTCAATCACCCAGCAAATCTGTCTGGAGACATCCTATTCACTTCACTAAGGAGAATCATCTGACAGGAGAAAGATCACAAGAAAATCCAGAAACAACCACTGTTTTTAACAGAAATAATCTCACTATGCATGAAGGAATCCTAGGTAAATATCCTCAGAAAAGAAACAATCTTGCGTCGAATCATTATCGACGTACGTCGAATTCTACTCAACGCAACTCAAATAATGCATCGATTTCTAATCAACGCAGACACCAAAATACATCGACTTCCAATCGACGCAATCTCTCCTATGCTTCGACTAAAAGTAACCACAGAATGATGGAAGCGTCGACTTCCACTCGACGCAATTTTAACCATACGTCGAATTCATATCGACACAACCAATCTAACAAAAAAGTCTCCTTTTCCAAAAAGTCTTCTCAATCTATTTCCTTTTATTATGAACACTATTTCTGCAACATTACCAAAAACAATTGGTATGATAAACCAATACCCCTAAAGGAGGAAGGATATTCTGAAAAACCCACTTATTCTTTCATTAAATCTTTCACTGTTGGGAGGAATGGACCTCAGCTTAGGAGGGTCCAAACTAATGTTAAAAATTTTATGTGCAGATGCATCACATCTCCAGGCTGGTGTGGTACTTGGATAGTGGATGCTCCATGCACATGACAGGGTACAAAAACCTATTAATCAATTTTGAGTATATACTTGGACCACCAGTGACATTTGGAGACTCTAGCTGTGGCCAAACCAGGGGCTTTGGAGATTTCAAAGAAGGGAAAGTTACCTTCTAGAATGTGGCAGTAGTCAAAGGACTGAAGCACAATCTGATAAGTATAAGTCAGATATGTGACAGTGGTAAGTATGAGGTAAAATTCACCACACTACTTTGCCATATTATTGATATCAAAACTGGTGCCATAGTACTTAATGGAATTAGAAATGGGAAGGTATATATAGTAGACTTTAGTTCCTCACCCACAGAAGTTTGTTTGTTCAATAATATTATTAATAAAAGTGAATTATGGCATAGGAGACTGAGTCATCTAAACTACAAAACCATTAGTAAACTATCAAAGAATAACCTAGTAAGAGGCCTACCAAAGGGTAGATTCTCTAAGGACTCCCCATGTAGACCTTGCCAACTAGGAAAACAAACCAAGTCATCCTTCAAACCAATTGGTAAGGATGACTCCCCTAGGATCCTCTACTTACTGCACATGGATCTCTTTGGTCCCATATCCACTCAAAGCTTAGGTGGAAAGTCTTATACCTTAGTGATTGTAGATGATTATTCTAGGTTTAGCTGGGTATTCTTTCTAAGGGCCAAGTATGAAACCCATAAGATTCTCTCAAGATTCATAAGACAGATTCAATCTGATTTCAATACTCATGTTTCAATTATCAGAAGTGATCATGGGACTGAATTTGAAAATCAGTCAATTTATAATTTCTGTGAGGATATAGGTATTAAACAAAGTTTTTCAGCCCCTAAAACTCCTCAACAAAATGGAGTTGCTGAAAGAAAGAATAGAACTTTAATTGAATCAGGAAGGACCTTACTTGCAGAATCAGGATTACCAAAATCCTTCTGGGCTGAAGCAGTCAACACTGCAAACTATGTTCTAAATAGAAGCCTCATTCATAAAACTAAGGCAAAAACTCCATATGAGCTTCTGAAGGGAAAAACACCCATTGTTAAATACTTTAAAATTTTTGGATGTGCTTGCTTTATTCTAAATAATGGGAAAGACCATCTTGCCAAGTTTGACAAGAAGTCTGATGATGGAATATTTCTGGGGTACTCATCATCTAGTAAAGCATATAGATGTTATAATAGGAGAACTCTCAGAATTGAAGAACCTATGCACATTATATTTGATGAAACTAATATGTTGTTTAAGGGGGAGGAAACTTCCACCAATCCTTTTCCACAGGAAGATAGCAGCATAGAGACTCAGCTTGAACAACTGACTCTAGAGAACAGAGACACTGGGAAAGAAAACCAGCTACAGGAACCAAGTGAGGAGTCTGAACAAGAGCATGAAGAAGGTTCAGAGAAGAGCAATCAAAACCAACTCCCACAAGAGAACATGGTTCAGGAAGAACAGTTGGGCAATGATCCCACTGTTAATGAGGGAGAAGAGCATCTGACAAATCCAAGCAGGACAGGGATCAACATGAAAAATCATCCATAATCCCAAGTAATTGGAGACCCCAATACTGGAGTAAGGACAAGACACCAAGTCTCTGATGGGATGATGCTCCAATGCTTCTTATCTCAAGTTGAACCAAAGAAGTTTGAGGAAGCAAATTGTGATCCTCACTGGATTATAGCCATGCAAGAAGAACTAAGCCAATTTGAGAGAAACAAAGTGTGGAACCTAGTTGAGAGACCAAGAAACTACCCAGTTATTGGTACAAAGTGGGTATACAGAAACAAGCTAGATTCCACTGGAGTAATTGTCAGGAACAAGGCAAGACTTGTAGCACAATGATACAGACAAGAAGAAGGAATAAACTACAATCAAACCTTTGCTCCAGTAGCAAGATTGGAAGCAATCAGACTCTTTCTTGCCTATGCAGCCTTCATGAAGATGAAAGTCTACCAGATGGATGTCAAGAGTGCTTTTCTGAATGGTGACCTTCAAGAAGAGGTGTATGTAGAGAAACCACCAGGTTTTGTCAATCCCTCCTCACCTAACTTTGTTTATAGACTTAACAAAGCACTTTATGGTCTTAAGCAAACACCTAGAGCCTGGTATGAAACTCTCTCCAACTTCCTTTTAGAAAATGCTTTTGAAAGAGGAAAAGTAGATAAAACACTTTTTACAAGAACCCATAAAAATAAACTCCTTCTTGTTCAAATCTATGTAGATGACATCATCTTTAGCTCAACTCATCCCAAACTTTGTAAAAGATTTGCTAATTTAATGCAATCAAATTTGAAATGAGTAGTATGGGAGAACTCTCTTATTTCCTAGGGCTAGAAGTGAAACAAAGCAGTGAGGGAATCTTTATATCACAATCTAAATACACTAAAGAGTTAATTAAAAAGTTTGGTATGGAATAAGCATCTACCATGAAAACACCTATGACAACTAATGCCATTATAGAAAAGGATGATAAGGGAAAATCAGTAGATCAAAAGACATATAGGGCAATCATAGGATCCCTCCTCTATCTAACAGCTAGCAGACCTGACATTATGTTTGCAACCTGCATATGTGCTAGATTTCAGGTTGATCCAAAATAATCCCATCTCACCTCTGTAAAAAGAATTCTTAGATACCTAAAGGGAACACCTGAACTAGGTCTGTGGTACTCAGCAGAAACAAATTTTTAATTAATAGGATTCTCAGATGTAGACTATGCTGGATGTAGGGTTGATAGAAAAAGCACATCTGGCACTTGCCAATTCCTAGGTGACAGATTAATATCATGGTTCAGTAAGAAACAAACTTCAGTCTCAACCTCAACAGCTGAAGCTTAATATATAGCTGCTGGGAGCTGTTGTTCACAAATCCTCTGGATGCAAAATCAGCTTCTTGACTATAAACAGGAAGTCAATAACTCTAATATTTATTGTGATAGCTCTAGTGCTATATCCATAGCATCCAACCCAGTCCTTCATAGTAGAACCAATCATATAGAGATCAGACATCACTTTCTTAGAGACAATGTAGAAAAAGGTAAGATAACCTTAGAATATATTCCTACAGATAGTCAAAGAGCAGACATCTACACCAAACCCTTAGATGAAACTAAGCAGACTTACTTTATCAACACTTTGAGAATGCTTGATGGAAGTTTGTAAACACCATTGTTGGGGAAAACTACAAGAGATCAGAAAAACTAAGCAAGTACTTAAAAGACACGTCGATTACCTATCGACGCACCGTCGAGAGGAACTCGACGGAAGCATTGATTTCGTAAAGACAAAGATATGTTGATCCCTTATCGACGCACCGTCGATATAATCTCAACGCAAGTCTATGACCACGTCGATAGGACATTAGGCTGACAATGTTTCGACGAAGCGTCGACTCCATATTGATGCATACGTCGACATCAATGACCAACGTCACAGATGCTTCGACACATCGACCATGCGTCGACTCCAATTCGACGTAACGTCGACTTCATAATAAAACTGGAAACAAATATTCCCTTGATGATTGGTTAACTAATATACCTTGATTTCTATTTCCTTTTTGATGTTTCACCTCCTTTAAATAACACTTCTTATTTCATAACTCATACTCTCCCAAACCGCCAAAATCTTCGTCTTCTACCTCTCTCTCTGCAT
Source organism: Dactylorhiza incarnata (assembly GCA_033032865.1). Lineage (NCBI taxonomy): Eukaryota > Viridiplantae > Streptophyta > Magnoliopsida > Asparagales > Orchidaceae > Dactylorhiza > Dactylorhiza incarnata. The sequence continues at coordinate 22,051,973 of JAWHQI010000001.1, read as the reverse complement.
CAATGGCGCCAACCCCTGCTCAATCTGCTCTCCTCAAAACAATAAACGATGCTCTGGAACAACTTCTGCGTGACTTCCAGACACGTCTGACCAACTTCTCCAATGAGTGCGCCGACATGCTCACCACCTGTGAAGCCAAATTGGCCAATCTCTCTGCTTCTCTTCCTGAGCTTCATGTTCTTCTTCAAGAACAACCTCTGTCGCCAAAAGGGTTTACATCCTTTCTGAAGGATATAAACCAGGGGGAGAGTTGCTCCAGAAACCCCCCTATCCAGGTTTTTTTCTTAAAGCTCAGGGCTAACTCTTCTCCAATCTCTAAATATTATCTTTAAGTATTAAACCAACTTCATTTTCTCTTTTACCATAGGCTCAAATCTTCTCCAATCACTCTGATTACACATTCAACAAACACCTTGGTGAATCCTCCTCCTATCATATAGAAAGAGATCATGTTGTGGATTCAGAGTAGATGCCCCATATGTTCAGGGGGAGATTATTGCAGTACAAAATATAGAAGTCCAGGGGGAGGAAGAAACAGCTTTTTCTGATGACCTAAAAAGGCAAGTATGGATTGAGGCACCCTTGTGTGTGGAAGAATATCAGCATCACTCACCTGGCTTCTCTGCTAGCTATATCAAACTCAAGACACCCTTACTTGAAGATATTCCTCCAGAGGACATTTTGCCTCCTGTTACAGAACAAATTCCCTCTCCTACAAAGATTCCTTCTCCACCTTCTCCTTCTAAAAAGAAAACTACATCTCCACCTCTGCCTCTTCCACCACTTCAACCTCCATCTCTACCTCCTCTGCTACCTTTACCTCCACAAATGCTATCTAGGGAAAAACCAAGAGGACAAATGGAAAGAAGAAGAGAAGCCATCCCTCATTGGCAAAAGTTCTCCAAAGAAGAAAGAAAAGACTATGCAAAGGAAAAGAAATATAGAAAGGTTGTTGAGGAGATAAAAAGGTTGGAAAGAATGCCTAATATCACTCCTAACAGTCCTGTAAAGGAATACCATGATCCTGACATGGAAAGGAGGCATGAAGAAATAAGAGAGAGAGCTGTATGAATATGAAGCAGCTAGGAAAGAAGTAGAAGATAAAAGGAATATCTGGTTGGAAAAGATCAAGAAAGGGATGACTAAAGAACAGATTCTTGCTGAATCTTCCATTAAACTTCCAAGGAAATTGTTTGATGTTGAAGCTTATCAAAAGAAAAATCCTCAGGCAGGGCTCATCCTAGAAAAAGGGCAAAAGCACAAAAGGGGTATAGGGTGTGCAGAAGATACCTACATTCCCTATAAGAAGCCAAAAAGACCTGCAAGATTAGACAAATGGCATGACTCACCCTGGAAAGGGAAAGGAAAAATGTTTGAGATCCCTGAGAAACAGGAATCAGAGAAGAGAAAATATAGGCCAAAGGTTGACAACAAAGGACCAACTGAGCCCAAGCCTACACAAAAGAAACCTCAAAACATTACAATTGAGATGATTGATGAAAAGGCAGCAATTATCATCAGCAAGGGCTATTCTATAAATGACACTCTCCCTGATGCTGACAAAGTCCTGGAGAAACTGCACACAATCATCAAAAATGTCCAGGAGCATCCTGATAAAGCCAGGGGCTATATTTTTGATGCTATTGAAAATTTATCTAGAAAACTTTATTCTGCCTTTTTCAATTTCATGTATAACAAGAAGTTTCTAGTTTAAATCTTGTGAAAGACAATTACTTGTTATATGATTTCTTCTGATTGCTTAGCATATTTCTTCTCTATATAAATGCTTTGCTATGTTGATTGAAAGCTGATACAATTTCTCTCTATATAGGGTTAAGACAAATAGGGGGAGATTGTTGGGGAAATGATTTATCTTAACCCCTAGAAATGAGTAGAATATAAATTCTAAGTATGAAAAATTAGGCTAAGTAAATATGCGTCGAATAGTATTCGACGCAACGTCGAAATATAGTCGACGTTTCTTTCAGAACGAGTCGAAGTAACTCTAAGAAGAATTCAATGTAATCTTTGTCGACGTACCTCTGACTTCCAGTCGACGCATTTAATAAAGCCGACGCACCTTAGTCGACGCACCTTAGTCGACGCACCTTCCTTATTCTCCTCTCGACGTTCAGCCAGGATGAAGTCGACGTTCACGTCGAATAGTAATCGACGCACGTCGATATCTATAAGAAATTCAAAAACACGCCAGATCTCTTTCCTTCTTTCTGTAGATCTGATTTTTATGGAATGATATTATTCTTTTATAGCCGTTCTGAATCCGGCTTTCCTTCTATTTGATTCTTGGCTAATTTGATTAAGATTATTATGGATATTATTTGAAATCAGAATGAATTCCTTTCCTTCTACAGAAATATTGATTATGGAAACTCTAATCTCTTTCTAATTCTCTGTCTGCTAATTTATTATTCTCCTTTAGAAATATCTTTTAAGCAGAGCTATAAATAAGAAGGACGTCGACAGAGAATAAGAAGAAGTGATCCACCATATACATTTGAAAAAGAGGAAGAGCTCCCAAGCGAAGAGTGAGAAAGCTGAGAAAAGAGATAGTGTGCTGCAGAAAAGAAAAAGCCTTCATCTTCTCCTTCTGAAGCCATTCTGCTGCAAATTCTGAAAGCTCTCACAAAAGAGAGAAAAGCTTACAATCTCCTTCTCACTATAGAAGAGAGATCATATTCACTATACTTGTGCTTCTAATCTTCTTGCTAGGAAGAAGATTCTTTCTTACATGTCTTCTCTTCTTTTACTTGTTCTACTTCTTCTTCTCATACTTATTTCATTTTCAAATTGTGTAAAAGAGTTTTTAGAATCTCTCTTAAAAAAATTCAGTTGTAGTGGTTCTAACAGTCTCCTTATCAAAAGACTCAGTCTGGTTCTAAGAGTCTCCTTATCAAAATACTCAGTCTGGTTCTAAGAGTCTCCTCATCAAAAGACTCAGTGCAAGTTAGTGAATTCCTACCAAGGGGGTAGAAGAGTGGACTACCCAAAGTTTGGGGAACCACTATATTTCTTTGTGTTGTGCTGTGATTTTCTTCTTACTGTTTTTCTTCTTTTACTTGCTTAATTCTTGTTGGTGTGTGGGAAGCTTGAATCTGTGATTATTACACACACACACACACACATATATATATATATATAATTGCACAAAGTATTTTTAAATCTCTATTCACCCCCCTCTAGAGAATTCTAGTGAGGTTAACTGTGCACTTTCACATCATTTGTGCCTTGATTCGTGGCCAATTGGCCGTGGATCTGGCTCACCAAAAGCTCAGGAAACAGTGCTTTAATCCCATCTCTAAAACTCTATTCGGCCACCTCCAGCCGGCCAACCATTGCTAATCGCCGACCGCCACCTCATCGGAGGTGGTTGTGGCATTGGCCGGCTGGGGCGGTGCTCAAGTGGCCGGGATAGTAGGGTTGATGGTAGCCCAAACGTGGGCAAGCTTAGCCATTGGCTAGAGGAAAACGATGAGCAGGAGCCGCTCATCACGCACCAAGTTTCATGCAGGTTCTTGTTATTTAATGAAAAGATTTATTTCATATTGTCACACATTATGCAGAACCTTAGATTAATTATTAAAAATACTTAATATCCTCTACTGGAAAAATGTCAAAATTCAAAGTTGTAGGCCATGGAGTCTAGTTTTATTCCAAATTTGTTTCATCAAATTTGGACCAATAGGCTGACCTCAGCACTCAAAATAGTGCAACATGTACAAAGGGTTGACCAGAGTTTGATCTGTGTGCCCCCATCAATCCAGTCATCCAAATGTCTTGAAAATTGAAACATTGGCTGTTTATACCTATACCCTTATCGTATCCAAAAATGAGAATTTTTGGATAAACCTTTCTAAAGTTTTTGCAAACATTTAATAAAAATGATACCCAAACGCCTCCAAATTTTGGTGGGTGGTCTTTAGGGTCACAACACGACTCTGGTAAAAATTTCATTCCATTTAGGATTGATTTGGTTGGGTAATTGATTAACCCAAGTTGTTCAAACTAAGGGGTTTTAGGTCAAAAGTGGACTTATTGGGTTTGGTGGTCAAATCTCATCAAAATGATGTGAAACCTTGGACACTCATTTAGTGTCACATATAACACTTCCTCCAATGATTTTGGGTGATTTGGGGTGGATGTGCCCTAGAACCCTAGTTCAAACCCTAGGGTTGCACTTTGGGCTTAATGAAGGGTATTGGGACATATGTCCTTGGATAGACTTGGAACTTGGTGGATAAGTTCTCAGGGTGGTAAATTGCCCTAGATAATTTTATGAAAATTTTTAGGCACTTTTCTTCCCTCTGAACTAGTTAAGAATCAATTAGGGAACTTTCTTATAAGAGGACTCTACATGCTCATTTTACCTTGAATATTGATGAAAATTTGGTTGTGATCATATGATCATGATATAAATCTTTGATAATTTTTGTGTGAATTTTGGATTGATTGAATTAGTACTTCATTCACAAGTCAACTATTTTGCCCTAAGATTGTGATAAATAAATAAGGGCCTAATATTCTCTGGAAAATTGTGAAAATTGGGAATATGACATTTTAGGTCATTAGAAAGCTCTGTGAATTTTTGTATGATTTTTGGAAGTATTTATAGTAGGTTACTTCACAATGTGCCCCAGTTTGGATTTTCTTGAAATATTTATTTATGTCATCAGAACGGATGAAGACTAGCTTCCTTTCTTTCGCATCTAGCTTCGTTCAAAGGGCATCTGGAACATGCACATAGCAGGTAGATCCGAACACTTAAAAGTGTTCCACAGAAGGCTTCTCCTTAAACATCAGCTCATGTGGAGTCTTCATGTTGATCAGACTAAGGGGCATCTTGTTAATGACATAAGCTGCACAAGACATACCCTCCGCCCAAAAGGACTTAGGAATATTCTTGGCATGAAGCCAGCACTTCATGATTTCCGTCAAGTGATGGATCTTCTGCTCAGCAACTTCATTCTGTTGTGGAGTGTGAGCACAAGTAAGCTCTCTCTGGATGCCATACTTCCTGCAAAAGTTGAAGAAAGCACATGAGGTGAACTCCCCTCCATTGTCCATTCTCAACTTCTTAATCCGCAGGTTAAGCCGGCCCTCCACTATCTCCTTGAACTAAACAAATTTTCTGAACGCTTCCGACTTCTCCTTCAGAAAGTATACCCATGTATACCTGGTGAAATCATCAACCAAGATCAGCATATACCTGCTACCCCTAAGACTGGCATTCTCGGTTGGTCCACATAGATCACCATGGATGCACTCCAATGGCACTTTACATCTTCTTTATGACTTGTCAAATGGAAGACGATGAGACTTCCCATATTGACATCCAGCATAAACGTGACCATCTCCCATGTATGAAAGACTAGGCAGGCCTCTCACCAGACCTCTTGTAGCCATAGCCTTCAACTTATCCATTCTGACATGCCCAAGTCTTTTATGCCAGATAGCAGCGCTATCATTTGTCCGCATCTTATCAACATAGGAAATTGTTGACAAAACAAACAAGTCCTTTACCCTTTTTCCAATATGAGTGACATTGACCTTCACTGTTGATACGTTCTGAAGGAACTTCACTTCTGTTGGTCCGAACAGAACGTGATAACCAGCATCTACAGCATTAGTCACCGAGAAGAGGTTTTTCTTCATCCCCGGTACATGATAGACACTCCTCAACGTGAGTCGACCTCTATCACTACCCAAAGAAACTACACCCTCCTTCTCAACTGCATGTATAGTATCATCAGCAGTAATGATAGCATCATTACCTTAGTATGCCTGCAACGAAGAGAACTTCGACTCATCCCCGGTGAGGTGATGACCACACCCAGAATCCACGATCCAATCATCCTTATAGTTAATGGAAGCCATGGCCTGAATGAACGTTCCCATCATGAAAGCTCCATCTTTCCAACTATAATCAACATTTGAATCCATCTCTCCTTTTCCTACAGCATGACCTGGCTGAAGATTAACCCTGGAGTCTCTTTTGAAGTGACCAGGCTGATTGCACCTGTAGTAACTTGGCCCTTCCTTCTTCTTCCCATCACGCTTAGGAGCCTTGCTCCTCTCTTGCTGATATGAAGTTGAAGGCCCATCACTATCAGGCGACTTATTCTTCTTGTCCCATTTCTTCTTCTTCCCAGAAAAGAGAACCTCACTATCTCTTCCAGAGACAGTCATCCCAGCCATTTGCTTTGCTAAGCTCTCCTGCGAAGCAAGCAAGTTCTCTATCTTAAGCAACGATGGCTGATTGGCCCAGCCTTCCTGCGAAGCAAGCAAGTTCTCTATCTTAAGCAACGATGGCTGATTGGCCCAGCCTTGGACAGAAGTAACGAAGGCAACATATTCCTCCGCAATCTGCGAATTATGTGCCTCTTCAACTTCGCTTCTGAGATAGTCTCATTCGGGTCCAATGCTAAAATTTCAGCACACAAGTTCTTCATCTTCTAGAAGAACGAAGAGATAGACAAATCTACTTGAGTTGCTTTCGCCAACTCATTTTCCAAGAACTGTAGCCTCGTTACATTCTTTTTGTTGAACAAGCCATCCAAGGCTATCCAAAACTCAGCAGTAGACCTACATCCAATGATGTGGTCGAACAGCTCTGGAATGATAGCTCTCTTGGGAGTGAACTCTGCCTTAGCATTCGTTCTCTTCCAAGCCTTCACGAGCTCAGCATTCCCCTCAGCAGGAACAACATGTTGTCTTGCTTCTCCTCCAACAACCTCCCAAAGATCCTCGCCAAGAAGATAACCCTCCATGCAAGACTTCCACTTCTTAAAGTTTGTCTGCGATAAGAGTTCAATTCCAAGACCTCTCGCATAACCTCCTTCCATTACAATCACACTGATTGCAAACCACCTTGAGGAAACCCGAGAGAAGCAACATCGACTACTGCTCAGGAACCTACCTCTGATACCATGTTAATAAATTTGAGAGGATTGGAGGTGAAGCAAATAAAGCGGAACACTTCACAACTTTCCACAAGTGTTGCAACACAATGACAATGAGAAGACAAGATGATGCACTTGCAAATTCACTATAGTTCCTTCTTTACAATTCGAGGAATACATGGCGAGACATGATTCATAAGAATCACAAAGGAGGGAAGCGCAAAACAACAAAGGCAACAAATCCACCAGATCGCATGGCTTACACCTGAGACCGCATGAACAGAGGCAGGCATGATGACCTGCGAGCTGCCAGACCGCAATACCAGACCGCACGAATTGCTGCTTTTAATCACTGCTGATAAAAGAACCTGTCCGCACTTCAGACCGCCAGACCAAGAGGTCGCCCGATCACTGAAGCTACCCGTGAACATAACCAGAAGAAACTGCTCTAGCTGTCGCCTACCCGCAACTAGAGATCGCCTGACCGTCGAGGTCACCTGATCGGCAAGCTTGCTGCGAACAGCACAAGAACTATAACAATCCAGATCACAGACGAAGACCGTTGATGAACTGATTATTCAAGCCGCTGGAAAGTCAACAAGGAAACAAATCGCTTGCTGTTGGCCGCAGACTTGCGAACACAACAAAAAAGGTCAAACTGCTTCCAAGACCGCACGACCTCAAATTGAGACCAGCACAAACAATCCATGCTTTAGATCTTACAGTTCTCTGTTAGAAATGACAGGCCCTGCACCACTATTTATAGGCAAGAGGACGGATGTCGTCACCGTCGAAAAAGGGATACAATAACCGGCAATCAACCCGCATGTGGTCTCGCAATAGACCGCCCGGACTCACAAGCACTTAGACAACAACCGTCTAAGGCAACCCGGCCAGAAGCATACCCGCGATCAACATTCCTTATTGAAGCACACGGTCTCCAGAACCAGGCCGCGCGGTCTCTTCAAGACCTTATTGCACTAAGGCACAACTGTCCAAGAAGGACATCTCGCCAACAAGCCAGCAGACTGCCCGGTCTAAACTAGAACATGATTACATAGGCAAACCAGCAGACCGATTCAAGTCGCCAACACTGAAGACAAGCCGCCAACCAGGCCACGCGGTCTCTGCGGTCCCCAAGAACAGACCGCCCGACTTCCCTCTTCCACTTCAAAAATTCAGCAGGGTCAACCAAAGTGGTGAAGTTGACCAAAGTCAGCCCTAACCTTAAATTGGTCAAAGTAGACTAATTAGGGTCAAATGGCCTCCACCATGCCAAATTGACCTTGCCCATACCCTTATAAGGATATTACGGACCTATTGGACCAAAAGCCCCATCATGGGGCCACCAATGTGGCCAATTTGACCTAAGTCCCCTCTAGCCCTATTTTGGTCAAATTGCCCTATTGTGGGTCAGTTGACCTCCACCTTGACAAATTGACCCTACCTAGACCTTCCTAAGCCTTAAGAGAGGACAATGAGTCACTAACCACTCATTGGTGTCAACCCAAGTGGTCAAATTGACCAAAGTCAACTCCACCCTAAATTTAGGTCAAAAAAACCTATTTTAACCTAATCAAGCCCAATTCACTTGGGCTGGAGCCAATTGATGTTGCCCACTAGCTAATGGGGTCGGTAGTTACTGAAATTGCCATTCAGTTTCAATAAATTCAGCCAGGAGAGAGAAACCCTCATTTTCCCCAAAAATGGTGGAGAGAGAAAGAGACGGAGTAATGGCATTCATGGCCAAGGGAGGCCAAAGCCCCCCCAATTGATGGGGATTCATCTCCCCTGACTGTTACAAGAAGGTTATGAGTTTTTCCAGGCCATATGGTGGCTGGATTTGATGAGATTTCAGTTGGCCGAATTCACCTTTAATGGTCATTAATGGCATGGACGAATTCTATTCCCCTCAAATCCCCCTATACAGTCCCCCATTCTCAAATCAAACTCCACCATTAGCTTCAAAAGGTGGATGGCAGTCGAAATCAACTCTTACATCAATGCTTTTGGTGGAGAATCAAGAAATCAGGCTAGCTCGTCGGAGAGGGGAAAAGTCATGGCAGACCACCACCGCCATCGTCGTCGGGCTCCAATAAAGGTCCTCCCCTCCTCCTCTCTCTCTATGGATATACCTTAAATCAAAATAAGTGAGAAATTGGGCTCAATTGAGCCCGGTCCAAGTGAGAAAAATATGAAAATTCCATGAAAAAAGGCTTGGTCGGGTTCGCCGGAAACTGCCCCTCTAACGGTCGTGCTGCCGCCCGGCGATAGCCACCACCACAACGGAGGTGGTTGTGGTGGTGGTGGTGGCCAGCCAGGGAGGTGGTCGGATGGCCGGCGGCAGCGCTTGGAAAAGCTATAGGAAGAAGAGATCTTGGCCGTCGAAATTTGGGGAAGTTGAACCGATGTCGTTGATCTGTACAGGAAAATATAAAAGTTTATATTAATATTCCATTTTCTATATTATTACTGGTAGTAGATAGAAATAATTATTAAAAATACTTAGGCCACCCTGATGTAAAAGTGTTCAATACCAAATTGTAGCCCTTGGAGTCTACTTTAATTTAAAATTGAGTTCAGGCCAATTGGATCAGTGGTCTGACCACATCACTCAAAATGGTGTAACATGTGCAAAGGGTTGACTAGACCTTAATCTGAGAGCCCACACTAAAGTAGCCATCCAAATGGACTGAAATTTGGGCATAGTCTAGTTATATCTACCCCCTAATCATATCCAAAATGGGAATTTTTGGATAAACCTTTTCTAAAGTTTTTGTAAAAATTTAATAATTCATATACAAATTAATTGTATGGTCTAATAACCTCCAAACCCCTCCAAATTTTGGTGGGTGATCCTTAGGGTCATGAAATGACCCTGGTAAAAATTTCAACATATTTGGGATTGAATTGATTTGGTAATTAGTTAACCCAAGTTTGGTCAAAGTACGTCAAATTAGGTCAAAAGTGCACATGATAGAATTGAGGGGTCAACCCTCATCCAAAAGTGTTGAAACTCTGGTCACTGGTTTAGAATCACATAAAGTGCCTCCATGAGTGGTTTGGGGTGGTTTAGGGTGGATGTGCCCTAAAACTGTTGAGAAAAACCCTTGATTTATCTTAACAAATTAATTAAAAGTGATTTTATTCACTAAGATTTAATTTACCCATTATATAGTGAGGGTAATTTGGTCTCTAGATATCTTAGGATGTCACACCCAACCAAGAGTGTCAACACTAGACCAAGGGAAGCAAAAATCGCAGAAGTTAATAATTGCGTCGAATGGAATTCGACGCAACATCGAGTTCATGTCGACGCTACTCCGACTAGAAGTCCATATGGTTCAACTCTACTGTCGAAGTAACACTAGTCGACGTTACATCGAATAGATATCGACACAGAGACCAGAGACTTGTCGAAGGAACTTGAGAAGTTGACGCAACTTCTACTTCAAACTCGACGCAGAAAGGAATACATGTCAAAGCCATCTAAAGTCGACGCAATGTCGACTTCATCTCGACGGAGTTAATGGAAGTCGGAGTGGATGCTATTCAACTCGACGGGCATGTCGAGAAGTAATCGACTCAATGACGACTAGTTGAGTTCAGTCAGAGCACAGAAGAAATCGACGCAGCTCTTCGATGAATTCGAAGCAGCGTCGATAAGAGAGGAAGTTAATTCAACGCTACGTCAAATACAGTCTGTGAAAGTTCAATCTTTACAGCGGTTATTCTGATGCTTCTATCATGGCCCACATATTTCAGACTGTTCTCCAATGGCCTAATAACTGCCTGAAGAAGAAGGAAACATTAAAGAAGGAGCTAAAGGCTTTCTTGAAAGCATACAACTTCGGGTTGGACAGGTCGAGAAGTAATTAAGGAAGGAAAGAGAATGTCTATCAGATATACCTTTTCAGGTCTTACCTAAGAAGGGAACAAATTCAAAGTAGAGACAGGGTATATAAAGATATAGAATGAAGAGAAGACGATACCGTTAATCACAATCAGCCGTCTCTTCTCAAATTAGGGTTTCCTGTCTTCTTCCCCCTCTCTCTCAGGAACCCTAATACAGAGCTGTGAAAGAGAAAAGAAACATCTGGTGTTCTTCATCTGATTGAACAAGAATCTGAATAGCTGCTCTTCATCACCATCTTTTCGCAGCCAGATCTGAATCAGAAGAAGAAGAGAGAATCTGACAATACAAAGCTCCTGCAATCCATCACCATCAAAAGCAGGGGATAATCAAGAGCAGAACTCTTGGACAACTAATAGGCTGATCTTTATACAGCTATCATAAGAATTCTGAGAACAGAATTCCTTTAACCCTCCTTCCTCCCCTTCTCTTTCTATTTCTGTAAAAGAATTTTATTAATGTGGCCAATTTGACCTAAGTCAACTCTAGCTCTATTTTGTCAAATTGCCCTATTGTGGATCAATTGGCCTCCACCTTGCCAAATTGAACCTACCTAGACCTTCCTACCCATTAAGAGAGGCCAATGTGTCAGTAACCACCCATTGGGGTCAACCCAAATGGTCAAATTGACAAAAGTCAACTCCACCCTAAATTTAGGTCAAAATAACCTATTTTGACCTAATCAAGCCCAATTCAATTGGGATAGACCCAATTGAGGTGGTACACTAGCTAATGGGGTTGGGAGTTACTAAAATTTCCATTCAATTTAAAGAAATTCGGCTAGGAGAGAGAAACTCCCATTTCCCCAAAAATGGTGGAGAGAGAAAGAGAGGGAGTAATGGCATTCATGGCCAAGGGAGGCCAAAGGCCAACCAATTGATGGGGATTCATCTCCCCTGACAGTTACAAGAAGGTTAGGAGTTTTTTCAGGCCATATGGTGGCTGGATTTGATGAGATTTCAGTTGGCTGAATTCACCTCTAATGGCCATTAATGGCATGGCCGAATTCTATTCCCCTCAAATCCCCCTTATACAGCCCCCCATTCTCAAATCAAACTCCATCATCAGCTTCAAAAGGTGGATGGCAGTCAAAATCGACTCTTACATCAATGCTTTTGGTGGAGAATCAAGAAATCGGGCAAGCTCACCGGAGAAGGGAAAAGTCATGGCCGACCACCACCGCCATCGTAGTCGGGCTCCAATAAAGGTCCTCCCCTCCTCCTCTCTCTCTGTAGATATATCTTAGATCAAAATAGGTGAGAAATCAGGCTCAATTGAGCCCGATCCAAGTGAGAAAAATTTGAAAATTTCATGAAAAAGGCTTGGTCAGTTCGCCGGAAACCGCCCCTCCGGCGATCGTGCCGCCGCCCGACGATAGCCACCACCTCAACGAAGGTGGTGGTGATGGCCGGCTAGGGAGGTGGACGGATGGCCGGCAGAAGCGCTTGGAAATGCTACAGGAAGAAGAGATCTCGGCCATCAAAATTTGGGGAAGATGAACCGATGTCGTTGATTTGTACAGGAAAATATAAAAGTTTATATTAATATTCCATTTTCTGTATTATTACTGGAAGTAGATATAAATAATTATTAAAAATACTTAGGCCACCCTGATGGAAAAGTGGTCAATACCAAAGTTGTAGCCCTTGGAGTCTACTTTAATTTAAAATTGAGTTCATCCCAATTGGACAGTGGTATGACCACAGCACTCAAAATGGTGCAACATGTCCAAAGGGTTGACCAGACTTTGATCTGAGTGCCCACACTAAACTATCCATTCAAATGGCCTGAAATTTTGGGCATAGTTTAGTTATACCTACCCCCTAATCATATCCAAAAATGGGAATTTTTGGATATACTTTTTCTAAAGTTTTTGTAAAAATTTAATAATTAATATATAAATTAATTGTATGGTCTAATGACCTCCAAACCCTTCTAAATTTTGGTGGGTAGTCCTTAGGTGCATGACATGACCCTGGTAAAAATTTCATCCCATTTGGGATTGAATTGGTTGGGTAATTAGTTAACCCAAGTTTGGTCAAACTAGGTCAAATTAGGTCAAAAGTGCACATGATAGAATTGAGGGGTCAACCCTCATCCAAAAGTGGTGAAACTATGGTCACTTGTTTAGAATCACATAAATCACCTCCCTGAGTGGTTTTAGGTGGTTTGGGGTGGATGTGCCTTAGAACCCTAGTTCTAACCCTTGGGTTGAACTTTGAGACTTGTGAAGGACATAGGGTCACATATCCTTGAATGGTCATGAAGCTTAGTAGATAAGCTCATAGGGTGTAAATATGCCCTAAGAAATTTTATGAGAATTTTAGGAAGACTTGTTCCCTCTGAATTAAGTTATAACCTTATAGGGCACTTTCTTATAAGAGGCATTTACATGCTCAATTTATCTTGGATATTGATGAAAGTTTGGTAGTGCCCATATAATCATGATATAAACCTCTGGTAGTTTTTGTGTAATTTTTAAATTGATATATTTAGTACTTCATTCACAAGTCATCTATTTTGTCTTAAGGTTATGATAAATAAATGAGGGCCAAAGAATCTCTAGAAAATTGTGAAACTAGGTAATAGGACATTTTAGGGCAGTAGAAAGCTCTGTGAATTTTTGTATGATTTTTTGGAGGATTTATCAGTAGGTTACTTCACAATGTGCCCTAGTTGGATTTACTTGAAATATTTATTTATGTGATTAAATGGTTCTGATAAATTACGAAACTCGGTCAGTAAACTTATCTGATCATTATAGAGGTCTAGTAAGTTTACCATATTTTTGGACAAGTATTTTTGGTGGTTCCTTCTTAAATTTGTAATTTTGGAGAATTATTCAATAATATAATTAGAGGCCAATACCTTACTGTAAATTTGTGACATTCTATATTTACTGTTATTTTGATATCATAGATTTTCCATAATTTTTTGGAGGCCAAATTATAAGAAGATCTTACACTTCATGTTCAATTTCATACATGGCCAATGTTGGAGAAATTATAATAAATGCCAATTAAATAAGGAAAATTATGATCTTCTGGATTTAGTCTTATAACATCATGATAGACTCCCAGTAATAACTTTGAGTCATTTGGGAATATTTGGAACACCTCCTCTCATGTAACTCTTATTAGCTCATTTGGTCTGCGTATAGTAGAACTTTACAACTTATGTAAATTGAAGACCAGTAGGTGGGAATGGAAGGTAGATGGTGTACCTAGTCTGGTTGAGAAGATGTGAGGTCACCATTAGGAGTCTATATGATGAGTGTGCCCGATAAGCTAAAGGGGCAAGATTGTTCCCGGGATCGATGAAAGATCATCTTCCCCCTTAGAGAGTCTTAAAATACTTAGGGTTAATCCAAGTGTAATGATTAGAGGGGTATTCTTTGGGTAGTTACCAATAACATTAAGTGTCTTGAGAAAGGGAGGTTTGGGCTACCATCTCATCGTACCTCCTTGTACCGCTGCGAGCCCCTCACAGGGTAGACCTCGGGAAGTCCAAGATTAACCCTAAATTGTAGGAGTAAGTTGTTGTGCAAGATTAACTTAATAATACACACACACATACCCCGTGGTTACAGGAGGTTAGTTGTTTGGTCTTCGAGCGGTAGGCTCGGTGGTTGTAGCAGCGGACTAATTAGTCAGGTGAGCTTGTGGCTCAGGAATGGTTGTTGGTACGGACGGGTTGGTCCGGTGAGCCGGTGGCTCGGAAGGTTATGGTGACGGGCGGGTTAGCCCGGGGAGCTTTTGGCTCGTAGATAGATGGTAATCATATTGTATGTGCATAAAAGTGGCGGGTCTTTGGTATTGACGGTCATTCACACCGACGTCGATACGCTGACTCGGCAAGTGTGGATTTGCACTTAGCCAAGGAAAAGTCTGGTGGTCCAGCCAATAAGAGTACGTAGATTCTCCACGGTTTTGCGTTGAGGCGTACGATAGGTCTAGGTTAGGTAGTGTGAATACCAATCTAGATGTGCGCGAGGCCCAACCCACCGCTTATGTTTGCCACTACGGGAGTATCTTAGGAATCTTGCTAGCTCCAAAAAGGGGGAACTAAAGGTCTGTGCGCATATAGTCAAAGGGTGTGAGTTGTACTTGTGTGAACATAGCATAAACTGCATAACTCTGCATGTCATAGCATAAGCATTACATTTCAACCCCTACCCCTATCGTATAAATTGGTTATAGGACTTTTATACGATAGGCCCTACTAAAAGACCCCTTGGTCTATAGGTTTGTTTGGGCATTCCTATAAACTAATGGTTATTTTTCTATTGTATAACTGCTTTACTTACTGTTCTTTATATGCTCCTTACCGTGCTTTAATTACCGCTTCGATTGTATTTATACATTGTGTAGTGGTAGACATTTCCTATAGACTAGATCCGCCATCACCTGCTTTGTTTTATACCCCTTGCTGTCCTCCGCTTCATCCTTCCCGCTCGGTGCCTAGAAGCAATTGGGGGAGGGATGGGGAACATAAGTCTATTTGACTAACAGTCGGTGGACCATATCATTTTAAGGGATCAAGGAGCAGCACCAGGAGATGCAGCAGCACAAGAGGTCGGTGCGGATGGAGGCGGGCCAGTCTAGTACAGGAACACCAGTTTTGGGATCAGCGAGTGATTAGTAGTTTGCTTCCGCGAGTGATCTTGTAGTGAGGATATGATGTATAAGACATGAGCCATTTATTATTGTAACCTTTGTTATTTCAGTGATATCATGTGGACATTTCTATTCTATGATATCTATATAGCATGTGATTTGTGGACTTGTCTTCAGTTGTACTTCTCTGTTCTGTGATCGATATGGCCGGCAGAATCGGCGTTTTGTAGTGGCGACCTTCCCGAGTGAGGGTGTCACCGCAAAGCGGCAGTTCTGGGCATAAGACCCGGTTTTATACCGGAAAAAAATGGGGTCTTACAACTTCGACAAGCACATCCAGGTGAAGCAGTTCGAAAAAGGGGACTTGGTCCTGAAAAAGGTCGATTCGGCCGGAAGGGGAGTCGCGGTGGGGAAGATCAATCCCAACTGGGAAGGTCCTTACATTGTAGAGGTAGCACTCAAGTCGGGAGGGTATCACCTCCGGGATGTGGAAGGGGTACCCCTCAGCCGAGCTTGGAGCGGGGATGACCTAAAGCATTTCTACCCTTGAACTCTTCTGTTGATTTATTATAAGCTAATATTGTTGTCTTTTCTAACCATGGGCCCGTACGATCTATATAAGCTGGAATGCCCCAGATTGATTCCGTTGTCGGGCTCTCACTAGCCGGTGAGTTCAAGTTGATTCTGGAGAGTCTGGCAAGG
Organism: Dactylorhiza incarnata; assembly: GCA_033032865.1. Taxonomy (NCBI): domain Eukaryota; kingdom Viridiplantae; phylum Streptophyta; class Magnoliopsida; order Asparagales; family Orchidaceae; genus Dactylorhiza; species Dactylorhiza incarnata. The sequence goes on along the minus strand of JAWHQI010000001.1, from coordinate 22,035,825 downwards.
TAATGTGGTACTGGAGTGCTCCAGATTGATTCTACGGTTGATTTCTAGAGAGGCTGGCAAGGTAATGTGGTGTTGGAGTGCCCCAGATTGATTCCGCTTCCGGGCTCTCGCAAGCCGGTGGGTTTAGGTTGATCTCTAGAGAGGATGGCAAGGTAATGTGGTGTTGGAGTGCCCCAGATCAATTCCATTGCTGGCCTCTCACTAGCCAGTGGGTTCAGGTTGATCTCTGGAGAGGCTGGCAAGGTAATGTGGTGCTGGAGTGCCCCAGATCGATTCCGTTGCCGGGCTCTCACTTGCCAGTGGGTTCAAGTTGACCTCTGGAGAGACTGGCAAGGTAATGTGGTGTTGGAGTGCTCCAGATCGATTCTGCTGTCGGGCTCTCACTAGTCGGTGGGTTCAGGTTGATCTCTAGGGAGGCGGCAAGGTAATGTGGTGCTGTAGTGCCCTAGATCGATTCCGCTGTAGGGCTCTCACTAGTCAGTGGGTTCAGGTTGATCTCTGGAGTGGCTGGCAAGGTAATGTGGTGTTGGAGTGCCCCAGATCGATTTCCTTGCCGGGATCTCACTAGTCAGTGGGTTCAGGTTGATCTTTGGAGAGGTTGATAAGGTAATGTGGTGTTGGAGTGCCCCGGATCAATTAGGTTGTCGGGCTCTCACTAGCTAGTGGGTTCAGGTTGATCTCTGAAGAGGCTGACAAGGTGATTTGGTAACATACTCCACTGTCGGGCTCCCACTAGTCGGCAGGCCACCATGCCATTCGGGGGTGAGGAAAAACAACGCTCGCTGAGCAAGATGTCAGCAGGTCAAGTCACTAGCAAGGCCTCCCCCAGGGGGCGACCTCGCTCGCTAGTGCATAAGCAAAGGTGAGTGGCGATGCACCTAAAATTGTGAACCAGGAGGCTCGCGGGCATAAGGGACATGATCGAAGTGAATCGGTCAAGGTAGACGACGCACGAAAAAGTGTGGGTGGATCTTCGCTCATGATTCCTGAGGGCGAACGAGCTAGGTCTGACGCAGAAGTTCACAAGGAGGGTAAGCGAGTACTCGTGAAGTAAAAGGTGGGCGAGTGCCGCGAGAAAGATGTGCGAGTGTAAAGGATATGTGAATACATTGCAACAAGACAAAAAAAGAGGTACAAGGGAAAGCACTAAACCAAAATTTCATTTCATTTCATAAGTTTTCTATTACAGGTATGGTGGCGATCTCGCCAAACAAAAATTGAAAAGATTACAATAAAGTTAAGGGTCATCCTCGGACCGCTCGCTCACGCTATCCGTGGGTGTCAGAACTGGCTCAAACAACTCGGGGACCACCTCTCCGACGTTAGCTATGCCGCCTCGGCAGAGAAAAGACCAGCCCCCTTCAGGGTTTGGAAGATGTGCCTAGCCTCCGCGACCACGGTCTTTCGCATCTACTCCTCCTGCTCGCATGACTCGTTCCTCAGGTCCCTAGTGATGCGAGGAGGTGGTGGGAGGATGGCCCGGGCCAGCTCGTGGTTCTGTGCCTTCATCCCGGTGACTTCCTTCTCCAAGTCGGAGCCACGGGCGAGGAGTTGGCTGGCGGTCTCAATATCCTACAAAAGGTGAGACCGCATCTCTTAGCCAAGGGAAAGAACATCAAGGAAAGTAAGCAATGTTGGAGCTTGTGTTCCACATCTCTTAGTTTGAAAATAACAAATCACATTATGTATTTGATCTTGCTTATGTTTATAGTGTGCAGGTACTATAGTTAAATAACCCTATGAACAAGATGTTGATTGATGACGATTCTCTGAAAAGAGAGTCAACGCCCCGCGTTAAGTACTTAACGCCCTACGTTAACCTATAGTTGAAGAGGGATGATGTCGCGAAGGGAATGACGTGGAGAAGATATTGCGTCGATAAGCCAATGACAACGCCATCGTTGACACTTAACGCACACGTTGAGTCCACAAACTGCCACGTTCTTGACAGTTGCACGATGTCAGCGGTTGCTATACATGATCACTAACACTGGCGTTAACTTTTAATGCCACGCGTTAGCTCCCGTGCCTATTTAAAAAGCCGATTTCGTTTGATCAAAGATGATGCATTCCAAGCCTTCATTATATACTTCAGAGAGAGCATTTAATCCCGAATTTAGAGAGCACTCCTAATGCCACCATTAAGGAACAAGAGTGAGAAGGAGATTTCCAACGGCAAATTATAAGAAGGACGCTCGCTTCAACTCCGACGATGGTCATTGCGTGTCTTCAACCTCTCCTTCAATGCTCGTCAATCTAGGGAGTCTTTTGTTCTGATTTTAACTTTATCTTTTCATATTTTCTTGTAACGGTAGTGAATTTGCCACCTTGCATCTGGCGACTAGGCCGGATTCAATTTAGGGGGAAATTCGTCGCCTTGTGCCTGGCGACTAGGTCTAGGGTAGATCTAGGGGGTGGCTAGAAGCCTTTTCTGGGGAAAGATAGGCTATAGCCAACCGGTCCTTGGGAGAAGGACCGGTGAAGGAACAAAAAGTGAATTTTACTTTGTCGCCTTTAATTTCAAGCGTTATTGAAATTCTATCTTTGTAATCATCTTTATGAAGTATAAAATTCATTTTTATTATATCGAATTTTCTGGAATTGTATTTCACAAATAAATTCACATTGGAAATTCCTGTAAAAATATTTTCTAGAGAGATAACGCCTGGCGTTAACTATCTAATGTCAGGAGTTAGCGACAGAATCAAAAAGTTTCTGTTTTCTTTAAAATCTGTCAGTTTATCTCAAAAATAGCAAACCCCTTATTCACTCCCCCCCCCCCCCCCCTTTAAGGGTGCCATCAGATCCAACAGACGAATCCTCAACAACTTACCATCCCTCCCTGAAGGATGGTGAGTAGGCCCTCAGATATTTCATGCTTCTCTTTTAGGATGGCGATCTCCTCGGTCACGACCTTCAGCTCACGCTTGAGCTCCTCTGAATTCCTCTCCACCTGGAGGCATCGCTGACATGTCATATGTGCGAGCTCCATGGTGCTGAGCTGGGCTCGTGCGCACTCATGAGTGAGTGTGCAGGACGTCAATTCATCAAAATCTGCGGCGTCCTCTCGCCCGTAGAGCCCGAAGGAGAGGGCGAAGGTGTGGCCTCTGATGGTATCTTGCTCCACCCAGGAGGGGAGGAGGGATGATATGGAGGCTCTGTTGGCCTCCTGGTCCCAATTCATCAGAGGCTTGTCGTCCTTGTCCTGATACTTCATGTCGAGGCAGAAGTTTTGATGGCTCGATGGGTCAGGAGCGCCCGGCACGTCGGCGACCATTTCGTTGACCCCACCGGTCCCCTTATCCGCTAGCATGCCCGCCGAGGGGTCAGCTCCTGGTAGGTCCTCGAGGACCCCCTTCCCCTTGGCCATGGGCGAGGCCTTCTTTTTCTTTGGCGGTGGTGGCAAGGGAAGTGACCCACGGCTCGCAGGTGCTGACTGCTTTTTGGATGGAGGCGCGAAGGTGTGGGGAGTCTCCCGACACATGGCGGCAGCAGAGGTAGCGAAAGCAAGGCTGGGGGAGATAGTCATGGCCCTCGCATAAGGGGTGGGGCAAAAGATCCCGCTCCCCTGCGAATGACAACGATCAGAGGTTAGAAAAGGAAAAAGCGGAACGCAACGTAGGGAGTGAGTATAAGTCATACCTGCTCTGGGCGGCATAGGGAGTAGCGAGTCGACATTTCTTCGGAGGAAGGCAACCTCAAAGTTCTTTGTTGACAAGTATTTGAAGAGTGTGAACTCGTGGCAGCTAAGCGTGGGAGGGATGTAGGTGGGCTCGTCGCGCTGGATAGGCGAGAAGGGTACATTGCCAAGGGGCCCCCTTCACGATAATGAACTTCTGGGGCCCATAATGGCTTTTGTTGACGATCTCGCAAACCTTGGCATATTGGCTTGCGAAGTAGGCGGTCCCATCTTTGTAGGCCCGGAAGGAGAAGAGCTTGAGAAAAACCAGCAAACTGAACTCGATCTGCTCCTCCCTCAGGTAGCATACGAAGGCTACCATGACGGCGACCGAGTTGGGGGTCATCTGAACCAGGATCACGCCGAAGTATTTGAGTATCTGGCGGGTTCACAACAAGTGGTTAGATGTCTTATGCGAGCGCCAAAAAAAAAGTGCGAGCCAATCAATGCCAGGCTGATCTCTGTCCAGAGGGGGAGCCGCGGACCAACGTAAAAATGGGCCACGGGGATGGCGAGCTCGTCCGGGAAGAGCTGGTTGATGGTATCAGATCTCGTAGGCTGGCGAGCCGAGAATCCTGGCGAGATGTGGTTCACAACCACGTCATGGTACTCGCCCTTGGTGAGTTGTCAGTTGAAGAACGAGTGATCGGCATCACCTCTGTCACCACCCATGAGATCTTAGAAGAGAGGGAGCGAACGCGAAAGAGAGAATGCGAGCTCACGAGAACGAAGAGGGCAGAGGGTCAATAGCGATAATTGAGGTGGTTGGATCTGACGTTGAGACCTATTTATAGAAAATTAAAGGCGACGGGGAGGAATCAAAGCGTCAGGGGTGCGGTTAGCAAAACCTCGCTACGATATGTCTTGGTAATTGAGGCAACCCCTTCCCCGCTCGCTCGCAGCAATGCGGCAATGCTAGCTCCCTAATAGGCAAAGTGAGCGCAGAATATGCGAGGCGTGCCCAATATAAATCGCCTGTAAGAACATTATGAAATAAAAGAAGAAACTAGCGAGCATAGTAATATCACAATACGAATAAACAAAGAAAGCCCAAAGGCGGGCGAGAAATACCAAGCTAATAATAGTAATAAATTTTGCAGATTGTTTTAAATAAACATTTACAACAATGATTTCGCATGGTGGGTGCGAGCGCAAGCTGGATCAGTATTGGATCCATCTCCATCGGCCTCGGCCTCGCACACCCGAGCTCGGCGGTACTCGCGGATAATGATAAGCGTGGATCGCGCAAAGCTCGCGCTGCATCAAGCGAACTTGATCTTCAACCCGTGAGAGGTGCACCCCCGGGGAGGTGACCTCGCCACTGGTATCCAGCTGCAGCTCGGTGCGGAGCTGCGCATAGTCATCCTCGAAGGTGGCGAGCCGCTCTTCGGTGGCCACCCTGTCCTCTCGCGCTTGGTTGTATAAGTCTTGCAGCATGTGCCTGTACTTTTGGAGCACCTCAGTAGTCCGCCTCTTCATCACCTCGGGGTCTTGGGGATCTCCCAGGAAATCATCAATCTTGTCCGGCGAGGGCGGGGGCGACATCTCCTCCTCCCCAAGGACCAGATCGGCGAGGGAGCTCTCATGGGGACCTGCAAGAGGAGATTCAGTGATGAGAGCGGGGTATAAAGTACCGATAATACTGACCAACCTGGCGGGGCCATGGCCGCTTTGCCAGGGCGCTGGCGAGAAGAGCTCGGCTGCCCCTGGAAAGCCTCCATGTAGATCAGCGTGACAGATTTCCCCAGGCCCGGGGGCGCGGCGCGTTGCTGGCGATCCAGACAATGGCGGGGAGCAAGCCGTCGGGGCTCTGGTGGCCCAGAAGGCCGAACCCCGGTGTTGGGATGGTCTCTTTTGGTGGGTTCGACGAGCCCGGCGGAGTGACGCACCTCCCAGGCATCGCGGGAGGAGTCTCTGCAAGGGGAAATAACATCGTGTCAGATCAAGAAACTCGCCAAGGAGGAATTCAGGAAGCTCACCAGGTCGCGGCGAGGGCACGCGCATATTGGCAGCATCTAGTTTCATGGCCGCCGAGCCAGTCCTCCCAAGGGAGGGGAGGTGAGTGCCCACCAGGGCCTCGCTTTTGATGGCCCCATCCAGGAGCGCACTCTGCAAAAGAAGAAAGTAGTGTTAGCATAATTAGCTGGGCGACCAACCTATCAATCGGAGTACCTGCTCGGCGATCCTGGTGTCGGACGACAGATCCGGGAGTGAGAACCCATACTCCCCTCGATGTCGTCAGACCGTCTTCTCCTTTTTAATCTTGGGGAAGGCCAGAGCGAGCCAAAGGGCGAGCTGGACAGTGATGGAATGTTCGTTCGCCCGTGATGCATTATGGCAAGCCTAGGCTTCTTCCAAAAGAGGCATTTTGGTGGCTACGATAGCAGATGGAGAGAGGAGGCGAAAGGTGATAGTTACCCATCGCCCAGGATTGGTGGTATTTATAGCACTGGAGATGGGGCCCACCAGAAGATTCTTGCCAAGTCAGCAGCGACCGACGAACCCCTCCCCCCCCCCCCCCCCACCGGGGTTGGATGTTTCTTTACGAGTTTAGGATAATCTCACAAAGAGCGGGGATTGTGTACAACCCGGTGTTCGTCGAGGGGTAAAATGGCAAATTTAGTTGTAGGCGAAGCAAGCAGTGGCTCGCCACCCCGCGGAGAGCAAGCCGCGAGTGCCATGGCAAGGCGAGCCAGTCATATATCCCTGCGAGAAATGTGATGCGAGGGTGGGGCAAGTGTATACTCGCCTCTTTGGGGTGCATTTAGCGATGATGGAGCGAGTGAGGGTTCGGCCGCCTCGCAGAGGCGGCCCAGGCTAGTATTTATATCATCAAGGGGCGAGCGAGTGGCACCCTCACGGATCAATCGCATAGGGAGACCTCGCGAGGCCCGCTCGCGAGAGGACTGACGAGTGGTGCCTTCATTTGCCACTCGCCCAGCAAGGGTCCAGGGGTCAATTTACCAAAATATCCTTAGTGGGTTGCCAATAGCCCTTCAGAACAGCGGAGTTTGGCTATTAGCAGACCAGTTTCGGGTGCAATTAGTAAAACCCAAAGGCGGGATCTCGTTATTAGCAGACTAGAAGAGAAAAACTATATATAGACCCTGAAGGGAACCTTTGGAGAGAACTCCACTTCTTTGGCTTCCTCCTCCTTAAGCTATCTTTGGTTAGCTTTCAGGCTCTCCCAAGTGTAAGACCCCCCCCCCCCCCCCCCCCCCCACACCCTAAAAAAAACTGAACCCGATTCAGGGAGAGGGGGGTCCTACTGCCCAAGACAGACACTTAGCGCTTCCCGGGTGGCAACAATCCACCCTCTCAAGCACTGAGTGATCACCTTGTCAGGCACAAGAATCATTACATCACATCAGAGTCACATAGTGGAAGCAGAAATAAGGGAAGTAGAGAGGCAAAGACTATATATATCTAACCAAAAAGGTCGTGGCCTACTATTTACATAAACCGCCTCGTGGGCTACAATAAGTACAAAAAACACTCCTTATTTATCCCTATACTCTAGGACTCACGTCACGGAAGACAGGGGTGAGGCTAGAGTATTTGATCGGGCAATCTCTAGGGCTAGTAAGTCATCCTGCGGTGCGGGGGCTTCGCGCTATCTCATCTCATGTGAATGGTTATATGAATAACCGTTAGTCACAGAGCTAAGTGGAAAACACATTCCCTCCCCATATCCGTATCCTGGGGGCGGGCTAAAGTACCAAAATAAATAGCCTAAGCAAGGAAAGGGTTAGCAACAGGTATGTATATATATCTATAGGGCCTTCCAGCAATAATTTTCAATAAAGTTGAGGGGAATGCGCAGTTTATAACAATATTAGTAACCCTATCTTGCACAGACACATCAGGTATTCAAACACGTACACACAACCATTTGTCGACACAGTTTGGACCGCTTCTCTTCCAGCAGGGTAGCGAACCCCGCAGGCCTCACCGATGTGGCCGTCGGTGACAGTGACCAGTCCTGTCACTTCTGAGTGTAGTCATACTGTATCACCTAGGCCCTTTCGTACAGCTTGGTGTACTTATTGGATGTGAGCGACACCCGGCGATTCCGTGATTTAGGCTGACCAGTGGAGGCAAAATAGTGGGTTTGAAATGGTGATAACCCGTGGTGCACATCTCCCTGTCTCCATGAGTCGTCAACCCTCCCGCACTGGTATGAACGGTCTGCAGGCATGACCAGCCCGCCACTTTTATAGCAATCAATTTGCAAACAATTCAAAGGAAGAGATGACTACTCCAGTTCCACCGCGACTTCCTTGACTCAACCGGCTACACAACTTTTGTCCGAGAGACGCAGCGGAAGTAGGGCATCTTATTTGGGGCTAAACCTAGAGTAACGTCTCAACTCTTGGTTATCCCCAACTAAGATCTTATAACAACATAGAAAGAACTGATATCTAGCGCAGGACCTGGGTTAGCATAATATAGTACAACATAAACTGCAGAGATGAGTAATAAAGCACTTAATAGGAAGAAAGGCCGAAGGCAAGGGCCGAATCAATTAGACCAATACGAGACTGGAGTTTTGAAAAGAATGAATAGAAAGAAATAAACAATTGACCAGTGCGAGTCTAGACAACTGGAAAGAATGAACAGAAAGCAATAGACAATTGACCAGTGCAAAACTGGAGTACTGAAAGAACAAAAAGAAAGAAATAAATAATTGACCAGTACGAGACTGGAGTACTGGAAAGAACGAACAGAAAGCAATAAACAATTGACCAGTGTGAGATTGGAGTACTGGAAAGAACGAACAGAAAGCAATAAACAATTGACTAGTGCGAGACTCGAGAATTAAAAAGAATTATTGCAAGTAGTAAATATAGGACTAGTACGAGATTGGAGAATATAAATAAATAAGCATATTAGTAGTCCAAAATTAGGAGGCTTCAGTGTCGTCTCCATTCTTAGGAGGAAATTTTGTTCTTTCCCTGTTCATAGGGGCCTCTTCTCCGTTCATAGGAGAAAATTTTGTTCTTTTCCCATTCATATGGGCCTCTTCTCCATTCATAGGAGCCTTTTTATCTTAGTTATAGGTCGGGGTTGGCTTATATCTTATGAGACTTCTTATTACTGTGTGCCTTGAGTTCACACTTTAATTATCATGTCGTTATTGATTTGAAATATCGCCTCACGATCACGACTCAATTGCGTGTTTCGATGTTTTTAACCAAGTCGATTTCTCACCATAATTGGTGAGTTTACCATTTATCTTTTGCATAATTTTACTATACAGTTAAAAGAACACGTCTAGGGCCCACAAGTTTTTTCCCAAATATTTCAGTTCATTACAGGTTGTTATTTTGTTCGAAGAAATCTTATTTAGGCTTTTAAGATTATCAAAAGGGTTGATAAAAATTCCAAACTTTGATGGAACTTGTAAAATAGCATAAATTTGAGCCTATAATTTGTTTGGAATTTTCCAAAGTCATTTGGGCCTTTAATTCATTTAATGAAAACTTGTAAAGGCATTTAAAAATAGCAAAACCCAACCTAAAATTCTCAAAAAATTACTGGAGGTGCCCCTCTGGGTGGGGAACATTTTTATGTTGGAGGTTTTTTCCATAGATTCCTAGTTTAGTCTCAGAAAATCAGAAAGGGGAAGGTTAAGTTGGGGAGCAGATAGAGGATTTGCCTGGGAGCTAGGAGCGCCGAACCACGCGTGGTATGTCGGTCCCTAGAGCGGATCGAGAGTCGATCCGCTGTGGGGTCACTCATAATCACGCGGGGGGAGTGGAGACTAGGTAATAGGGGCCGTCCGATCTCATCGTGGAGATCGGACGGCCCCCATTAAATACGGGGTTGCCGTGGGTGGCGGCCGCTGCTACCGCCGGGCAGTGGCACGCAGGCCCCGCCACCACCTTGGTCGGCTCGCGGGGGGGGGGGGGGGGGGGGGGGGGGGGGCGGCGACCACTCCAGCAGTGGTCCGCCGACCTGGCGCCGCCGGCCACCATCAAAAATAAGGGAAAAGAGGCGGGCGGTGGTGCGGCATGCATGGGCCATGGAAGCGCAACCCCCCCCCCCCCCCCACCCCACCCTACCGAGAGGGCCTTTCCCCGCCTCTGGATGGTTCGCCGGGGGTGGGGCTTACCTCCGGGGGTGGTTCGGTGGCCAGGCGCCTCCTGCCGCCGCTGGGGGTGGCCGCTGAACTGCTACAGAATGCATGGAGGAGGGGGAAGCTCACGGGTGCCGTCGGAGATGCATTCTCCGGTGGCCCTGCCACCTTCCCTCATCAGAGATAAGATCCCCAAGTGGGGACCTGCTCCCCGCTCCCTAGTGCCACCACCGACACTGGGGGTGGGGATTTCTCGGCCAAGCTTCCACCCGAGCCTCGGCAAGGCTCGGGTGGTGCTGGCGGCGCTCCGGCGACGGGGAGGGCGGCTGGCTTGCCTCAGAGGAGAGGGAAGGGGGAGGAAGGGGTTGTCCACCTGGAGAGGGGGCTCAGGAGGAGGAGGGTCATCCGGCCATGGAGTGGGGTGATGGTGGAGTCTTGGGGAGGCTTCTCTGGCAGGGAGGTGCTCAGGCAGTGAGGGGGAGGAGGCTGGGGGTGTACTCAGAAAGGGGGAGGGTTAGGGTCCCTTTTTAGGGGAGGAGGAGGCCTCCCTCCCTTTATCCCTGATGTGGGTCTAAAGGGAGGGTGGGTGGGGGAAGATATTTTCTCCCCCCCCCCCCCCCCCCCCCTCCCCTACCCTAGGGTGGGCTGCCCACTCATGGGCAGCCCTCCTCTCCTAGTGAGGAGGTGGATGGATCCTCTTCTTTAGGGTTGATTGCAAAGTCATGGTTTAGGGGGGGGTTTGACTAGAGTCAACCCTATGGTGGGGTCCCTCATGTTGGTCAAGGTCCAAGGGTTCCACTAAGACTTAGTGCAGTTGATTCCGAGTTCGTGTGTTCCATATTTCGTACGTTATGTCGTGGCGGTCTACAAAACTTGAAATGGATATATTTCACGTATTTCATCAGTTCGGAGTGTTGTGGCGCTCGTATGGATCATACGAGTCTAATAGAACTGACGGGAGTCGATTCGCAGTACGTCCGATCACTATTTCACAATAATGTGGTTACGACGCGCTACGACACTCAAAACGGTCGTTTTCCCCAAACAACCTCGGATCGGGATGGAACGAATTCCATTGCACTCGTATTGGTCATACAAGTCTAACGGAATGGACAGAAGTCGAATCAGAGTACGTATGTTCACTATTCCACAATAGTGTGTTTGTGACGCGCTACGATACTCAAAATGGTCGTTTTCCCTAAACAACCTAGGATCGGGATGTAACGAATTCTGTTTCGCTCGTATTGGTTATACGAGTCTAACGGAACTGACAGAAGTCAAATCGGAGTACGTATGGTCATTATTCCGCAATAGTGTGGTTGCAACGTGCTACGACACTCAAAACGGTCATTTTCCCCAAACGACCTCAGATCGGGATGGAACGAATTCCGTTGCGCTCGTATTGGTCATACGAGTTTAAAAGAACTGACCGAAGTCGATTTGGAGTTTCCTAGCGCAATATCTCCTACTCGGATTACTTTTTGTCCTTTGGGTTTACTTTTATTGGGTCCACTAGGGTCTAGGGACCCAATAAAAGTCGGGATGTTACACCAAGGTGCCCAGCTTCAGCTTTGGCTTAGGAGGGGAAGCGCTCTAAGATCTTCTGGGTGTGTGGTGGGACCTCCACGCTGTAGCCAAGGGTGGTTATTTAGTTCTAAGTCTTCGGTCAGGTTCCTCTGCGGGATCAGTAGGTGCTAGCTGCCACCTTTCAGGGGTCCAAACTCCTCGTTCGGCCAATTCTTGGTTCCAACAGATATCATCCTTGAGTTTGTCCCTACAGATAAACAAGTGGCCGATATATTCACAAAACACCTAGATGAAGCTAAGTTTAACTTCTTCAAGTTTCATTTGGGGATGTTGAACTTAGAATGAATTCTAACGCAATTTCAATTTTCCATCATCTATTTATAGTCACCGATAATATGTATGTTGAGTGTCGCAGGTACCTCTCAAGAAATGATAGAAATTAACTAAGTCTCGCAAATAGATGTGCCTTGTCTTAATGACATCGTTAGATGTCTCGAAGACACTACAATAATCTCAGCGACACAATGTTTCATTTGGATAAACTGAGAAAGACCTACAGAGTCGGTGGAGGTATGCTTGGCGGCGAAATAATTCGACGACACAATGTGTATCGTCGTAACACAATCCAGCTATTTAAAACAATATTGGATCTTTCAATCTGAGTCGTCCGATGATTGATTAATATAATCAAACAGTATGAACAGGTACACGCCCCTTAATCTACCTCTAGTATAAATATGATGAATGCTTAGGACAAACTTACATTGTCATTTGCTCTTAGTCCTCTCTGTGACAAACTCCCATTCCATTCTCGACATACATTTATTCCCGCCAACCTGCTTCCCTGGCTCCAAAGAAGGATAAAGAAAAGGAAAAGGCGTCTGTGATTTCTGGATGTGAGCTGCTGAGAGGAGGTTTCAATAATTGTTCAAAAGAAATTCGGTCAGTGATATGGTTGATTGAAGCAGCAGGATTGGAATGTATGTTAAGTGAGCCGCATATCCTCATGCACAGAGAGTTGTTGGAGGTCTATGAAGAAGCTCGAGTTAGTAGTTCTGAAACTTCTAGGAATTCGAGGGTGGCTGGCAAAAAGGTGTAAGTGTCTGCTAAGATCCTGGGGAAGGCATTGCAACTGCCATGGTTAGAGGAAGGAGAACAAGATGAAGATATGATAGGTGAAGATGACACTGCAGGTTACACCTAGTGTGGTCATAGCGGCAAGACCTATGATTCGGTTAAAAGGGCTGAATTTAATCAGCGAGAGAAGCTGTTGGCTGATGTAGTGGGAAAAGTGATGATTTATAAGCCAGATTCTCATGATAGAATCTCGAAAGAGATATTCGACATAATGTGCATAATCATTCTATCCAAGAATACTGACTAGATAAATCTATGTTTCAAAGAATCAAGGGGAATATGAAGACCCCAAGTTTTGGAAGGATTCTATCTCTTTTTCTTTTGAATTCTTTTGGGGAGAACCTGAAGAGAAAGATGAGAGTACCACTTCACTACTCCAAGAAGCAGGACTCCAGGATGCTGGAGAGATGGGAAAGGGTGATTTCAAAATCTCCTAAAGCTAGCAAGGCAGTTCTGAAAGGAAAGAAGAAAGTTGTGTAGTCTGATGATCCTGAGGAGGAGGAAAGATCATCCAGCAGTTCTAAAGAAGAAGTAGCTCAAACTGTCCCAAACCCTGCTCTGGTAGAGGGGGAGGGCTCTCAAGTTCAGGTAACACATGAGGCTAATGTTGAACAAGCTCTCATAAAGGTTATTTAGGAAAGTAGAGCACCTCTGAGTGCTATTCTAGCTATGTATAAGAGAAAAGGAAGCTAGAAAAGAGGAGCCTATATTGAGGGGGAGTCCTTGCCAAGGAGCTATGTCCAAGTGTTAGGTCAAGTAGAGGGGGAGTCCCTACTAGGAGCTCAGCCCAAGACACTGCAGCTGTGGAGGGGGAGACCTATCTGGGGTACTCTGCCATGGATGATCTAGTAGAAAGATTGGCTGCTTAAGATAGAAGTGGAAGTGTTGCTGCTGAAGATGTCGGAACTTCTGCTGAAGGTGGAGTTAAGGAAGATGTTGAAAGAGAAGCTGAGAAGAGTGTTGGATATGAGATAGAGAAGGATGGTGGTGAAGGATCCAAAAAAGTGAATGGGAGAGAGCCTGTAAAACTCCAAAAAATAGTTCTCACTAGACTTGAACTGGTGTTATTCAAAGCCAAGGGAGTTGTGTCAGATGAAGAGGAAATGCTAATAGATTCTCCTGGTTTCCAGTTTGTTGACAGTGATTCTAAAAGTTTCTCTAGGAGATTTTCTACCCCTGAAGATGTTGATGCTGAACCATCCAATGCACAATTAGGATCCTAATTTAACTTGTTGTCAACACTGCTAGATGTGCAGAGGAGAAAGATGGAAAAATTTGTTCTGAAGATAGTTGAAGAGTTGAGGAAGGAGCTGAAAAATGATCTCCAGGTTGTCAAAGATGATTTGCATCATCTCAATACTCAGCAAACTCACTTTCTTCTCTTAGCAGCTTGTAACACCCCCACTTTTAAGAAATTGGGTTGAGGTTAGAAGTTCTGCTAGAATTCGTCGAAAGTACTCAAGTGGTCTCGGCGAATCATCGAAAGGACTTGACGAATGTGACGGTCTCGACGAATTGGAGTTAGTTGGCGAATTCTGATGCCTCGATGAATCGTCGAATGATCTCGACGAATCGTCAAATGGTCTTGGCGAGTCTCGACGAATACTAAGTTTCAACAAATTATTGAAGTGTCTCGAGTGGTCTCGACGAATCGTCGAAAGGGTCTCGATGAATCGTCGAAAGGGTCTCGATGAATCGACTGTCTCGATGAATTTATATCATCACTCGACGAATTTATATCATCACTTGACGAATCCAGACAGAATGTTGTTTTTACTGATTTTGATTTTGACGGAAATGTGAGTGCCGACCCTTCATCGCAGCTGTCCAAATCCACTTGAAATGTTGATCTGATGGCTAGGATGATTTTGAAATCCTTTATAAAGGCTTGGGAGATAACTTTAGGTTTATTTATACCTGATAACTCTAATTTTATCTTAGTTTTTATTTAGTTTTTAATTTAATAATCAGTCAATATATGTCTGAATTCTAAAAATAATCTCCCTATTTTATTTATTTCTCTTTTTCAGGTAATTTGGGCTTCCAATAGCAATTTCAAGCTCATTAGAGTAAGCAGGAGAATATTTGGAGTATTTCTGCCGAAATCACAAAGTACACGCCCCAGGTCACGGGCGTGACCAAGGGCGTGACACCATGTCACAGCCGTGAACCAGCCCACCGTATTCTAGTTGAAGAAGTCAGCTGCCACGTCAGATTAAAATTACACGCCCTCCATCATGGGTGTGACGGAGGGCGTGACCTCAATTTCACGGGCGTGACTCGCCCGGAATTCATTCAATTCATCCAGCAATCAATTCCCGCCGTTTCCAGCTTACACGCTCTCGGTCACGGGCGTGACCGAGGCCGTGAATCTTATGCTACCGCTAGATTAACTCCAGATCGCGGCGTTTCCCGCCGTTTCCAGACCCGGTCAAGACACGCCCTAGGTCACGGGTGTGACCAAGGCCGTGACCTGCCATGCAATTGATTCCTGGCAGTTTTTCTTCCCCAACGTTCCCGGGCTTTCAAGACAGCAATTAGGCAGCTTACACGCCCTTGGTCACGGGCATGACCAAGGGCGTGACTCCCCGATTTTTCAACTATAAAAGGAAGCAATCTCCAGAAGTCAAGTAGTTTGATTTTGGAGTTTATATTTAGCTTTAGTTTACTGTTTTTGTTGTTCTAGCTCGTTTTTCTTCAAGTTGTAAGTTTTTATTATTGCAATTTCAATTCAAGTATTCTAGTTTTTAATCATGTATTTTTCCTCTTCTACTTGTATTCTCATTACTATGATGAGTAGATAAATTTCCTTTAGCACTTGGTCATGATGAACATTGGAATGAAATAAAATATGTTTTGAATTTTTCTAATTAGCAAACTCTCGTATTGTTTATCTTCGATTTATCTTTGAATTACTTTGTTTTGATTTCATATGTCCGAAATATGACTTTTAATCTAAGATTCGTTTGCTAGTGATCGAGAGATCCATGCGAACGAGGAGATCACTCAAAGATAAAAAGAGTTGTATGCATTCCTCGAGAGAGGGTGACACAAATCTCCCGGATTGGAGTCAAATCCAATAGTGGGGTTCACCGCTTAAAGCAAGCTTAGGGGTTTCGACTGGCCGAGGGGTCTTAATCGATCAACCTAAGGTTAGGTGGTAGTTCTCTCGAGAGAGGCTCTACCATATTTTGGGAACCTCCACGGTCGAAGTTATTTCAATAAGAGTTTGTGGTTTCATCTTTTATAAAATTATATTTTATTCCAAAGCGATTCAAGACCAAGTGCTAATCCTTTAAATCATAATTTTTCTTCGTAGTTAATTTTCTCCAAATCATTTTTCCAAAATAAACCTAACCTTCGATCGGTAAAATAATAGCTCTTCTTTGTGAGTAGAAGTACTCAACAAGCCCGGAAAAATATGACACTTGATTTTCTAAATCCTATACTATAAAGCGATAAGTACACTTGCCTTATCGAATTATACGTGGATAATATTCTAAGTTTACGCAACGCAATTTTATCTATCAAGTTTTTGGCGTCGTTGCTGGGGAACATTGTTGATATTTTGAAAGCTTAGTTCTATTAATTTTATCTTCTTTTTTCTACGTTTTTCTTTTTGGTGTATGACCCGAAGGAATTCGTCCGATCTTCTTGAATTGGATCCGGAAATCGAGCAAACCATTCGACGACTCTTAAGATTTCAACGATCAAATTCTCAAGATCCGATTGAGGAATCTGTGGGCGACACTTCTTTTCTGAATACAATTTCTTCTTCCTCTTCCTCTGTTTCAAGTATGGGGGACCAAATTCCTAACCCAAATGGGGTCGAACAACGGACTATGTCCTACTATGCTGGACCAAATTTGGATGAAGCCCAATCTAGTATTGTCCGCCCCGCTATAGCGAACAATAACTTTGAGTTGAAGCCAAGCATCATTCAAATGGTACAGCAATATGTACAATTTGATGGGCTACAAGACGAGGACCCCAACGCGCATATTTTTAGTTTTCTAGAAATATGCGATACTTTCAAAATTAACGGGGTATCCGATGACGCAATAAGGCTTCAGCTTTTTCCTTTCACCTTGCGCAATAAGGCTAAGCAGTGGCTGAATTCTCTTCCGAGAGGATCTATCACCACATGGGCTCAAATGACGGAACAGTTTCTCAAGAAATATTTTCCGCCCGCTAAATCAGCCCAATTGTGTAAGGATATCATTTCTTTCTCCCAAGTTGAATCAGAAATGCTTTATGATACTTGGGAGCGGTTTAAGGAACATTTGCGTTGATGCCCCCATCATGCAATCTCCGATTGGTTACAGATTCAGACCTTCTATAATGGTCTCAATCTCCAAACATGTCAAATGATTGACGCCGCCGTCGGTGGTACTCTAAATAACAAAACACTGGCGGCTACGCAAGAGCTTATTGAGGGGATGGCCATGAACACGTATCAATGGAGTACACCCCGGTCTCGCCCAAATAAACCGGCCGGGATGTATGAAATTGATAAAATTTCTAATTTGTCTCTGCAGGTTCAGCTTCTAAATAAAAAAATAAAAGGGATGTCTGCTTCCTCTTCTACACCTACCTGGGGGTCTACTCAAAATGTGGCAGAACATGTGGATTACATGGGTAATCCAAACCGGCCGCCCTTCAATCCGGGAAATAATCATTACGGCAACACATACAACTCAGGTTGGAGGAACCACCCCAATTTATCTTGGGGAAATCAAGGTAACATGGGTAATGCTCCCCTTGCTCCTCCAAATTCATCTCTTCTACCGCAAGCCCCTAAACCGCCTTCTCTCGAGGAAGTTGTTAATAAATATATTTCTAAAAATGATGCGGAGGTCCGCAATTTACAAGGCTCGTTGCGGAATTTGGAGAATCAAGTGGGGCAACTTTTAAAAATGGTCACCGATCAGCCGAAAAGAACACCGCTGACAACTTCAAATGTCTTGGCAGTGACCTTTGCGGATGATTCGGACACCGATCTTGAAGAGGAAATTTCACCTACCCCATCATCTCTTCCTCTTCCAGAATTTCAACCCTGTCTTCCTTACCCCGCTCGTTTGATCGAGCGGGCTAATAATATTAATTCTAATTTTAATATTCCATGCACTATAGGATCTACCCATTTTTCAAACTCTTTCGCCGATCTGGGCGCTAGTGTTAATATTATCCCCTATAGCTTAGCCCAAAAATTACAATTAGGAGAACCTACCCCCACCGACATCAAATCACAATTGGTCGATCGCTCCGTGAAGACCCCCTTAGGGGTGATTCATGATGTGCCAGTTGAGGTTGGCGAGTCTACTTTACCGGTAGACTTCGTTATCCTTGATATGGAAGAAGACGTCGGGATACTTATTATCCTTGGTCGTCCCTTCTTGGCCACTACACGAGCAATATTTGATGTTTGTGAGGGCATACTTCTCCTCCGAATGGGGTATGAGAATATTTTAATTCATGCAATAAATTCGCCCACCTTGCATCTCTCAAAGCCGTTATCATCATTTGATGATAAATTTAAAACAAGGTAAAGGCCAGCACGCGACCATGGTCGAGCTCAACGACCGTAACCAAAGCGCTCTTGGGTGGCAACCCATATTTTTATTTTTCGCTCTTAATTAAAAAATGTCTCAAAAAAAAGAGGAGAAGGGATTTTATATTAATATTTTTGTTTATGTTTTTCTTTTTAAAAAAATTTTAAATTTACAAAAACATATGAAAATATAAAAATGAATCACAAAAAAAAAATATATATATATATATTTATATTAAAAAAAAGAGTTTTTGTTTTGTTTTTCTTATTGTTTTTATTAAAAAAAGGACACACAAAAAAAATTTATGTTACTAACAATTTTGCAGGTTTGAAGGAGATTTGTGAGATAACGGTCACTTGCACTTACACAAGAAACCCCGCTCTCCAAGTCGGTACTTTATTATTAGTATTTTTCTTTTTCTTTTACTACCTTGTTTTTGTTTTTATTTTTGTTTTCTTTTCTTTTAAAAATAAAATAAAATAAAAAAAGATAAAAAAAAATTAGAAAACCAAACCAAAAAAATATGTTTCTGAAAAAAAATGTTTTACACGATCTTAGTCACGGCCTTAGTCACGGTCGTGACCAGGGCGTGGCGCATTTCGATTCGTTTTCCTGGCGAGTTTTTCGACGAGTTGCCCTCCATTCCGTCTTCCGTAAAAGTCACGGGCGTGACCAAGCTTGGACACGGGCGTGACATTAACGGAAGACCATTTTCGCCTGAGCCGGCGCTCACGGGCTCAACTTGAGATGTCACGCCCATGACAACTCGAGTCACGCCCGTGACTTTCGAAGGTCACGGTCGTGACTTATCCAGCTGGCGCAACGCCTCCACCGCAACCGGTCAATGATTCCATTTGACTGTCACGCCCGTGACAGTAAAGTCACGCCCTTGGTCACGGGCGTGATCCTGGGCGGTGACATCTCGGGAACCATTTTTTGACCAGCGCGCATTGGATCCCCTGTCCTCCTGATTTCGCCAGTTACACGCCCTCGATCATAGGCGTGACCGAGGGCGTGGCATGCCAAAATTTCGCTTTTTGACCGGTCAAGCCTCGGATTCCTCCCTCATGCCAGCTTTTACCTGTCACCCCTTACACGCCCTCGGTCATGGGCGTGACCCAAATTTTTTTTCCTATTTAAAGCCCCCTTCCCCCTCTCTTTTCTCCACACCTTGTCCCACATCTCTCCCTTCTTTTCTGTCTTCTTTGGCCGAATTCTTCATCTCTTCCTTCCTAATGGCCGCCCGCCGTCGCAACCACGCCATTGGCGAGTCCTCCTCTTCACTCCCCGATGACTCTTTTGATGCGGAGGCTATGCTCAATTTTCCCCATCCCACTCATCAAGAACGGAGTAACCGCCTCTGTGGCAAAGAATTTTGAGTTTTCCGCGTCATCGATTGGAACTTTCTCGCCACCCTCGGGCAGGCCAACGCGGTGCGAGATTTCCTCACTACTCTGGGGTGGGATCCTTTCTTCTCCATTTTGGAGCCGGCGTACTACGAGATGACGGTGGAGTTTTTCTCTTCGTTTGATTTCCACTGGGCCGGGGCCGGCAACGTGCTTGAATTCCGAATGGGCGGACTTTCGTGAACCCTTCCTTTGCGTCAGTTCAGCGTTCTCATGGGCTTCTGCGATGAGGATTTCACCCTTACGAAGGCCTACACCGCTCTCCCCCTTGATTTCCCTCGCGATTATAACCTCCACAGATTTTGGGCAGAAATCAGTAACGACCCCAATCCATATTCGCCAAAAAAATCCAAGGGTAGTCATCTCCTCTCCCCCACCTTACGCTATCTCCACTACCTCCTCACTTTCACACTTTCCGCTCACGGCGATATCCATGGAGTGGTGACCCGCGCGGACCTGTTATATTTATATAGCCTGCACGAACGGGTCCCCCTCAATCTTGGTTCGGCGCTAGGGATGTTTTTCGGCATCAGGCCGAAAATCGAAGGCTTAGTGCGCTACATGGAGGTTCGTTTGTTACTTATTTGGCCAAGCGTTTGGGCCTCTGGGATGCACTTCCTCCCATTTCTCCACTCCAAACGCCCGCGCCTATCACGTTCCAAAACCCCCGGGCCCTTGGTTTGATGCGTCGGCGTGGCCGTGAGTACGAGGTCGTTCCTGGCGAAGTTGGTGGCGACCCGATCGATCTTGATTTCAAAGCTGATTCCGGTTGCGTTGCTCCAGCTTCGCAGTTTCCACAGCCGCCACAGTAGTATTTTCCCCCTGCACCCGACTCCTCCACTTATTTCGATCAGCAGTTTGGGCGGATCCACACTCGTTTGGATCAGATTCATACCGAGCAGCTGTCCATGCGCGCTTATTTTGACACACATTTTGATACCCTCGAGCAGCGTCATGCTTCCTCTATGGAGCATCTGCAGCGGGAATTTGCTGATCCGCGTGCTTATTATCAGCAGGAGGATGACGACGATGACGCTTAGAGATTTTTATTTTTGGTCGTCTGTATCTTTTATTTTATGTACCGCACTTTTGTATTTGTTTTTATTTCTCTTTTATTAATGCAACAAAATATATAAAAAATGTTTTGCTTTTACTCTATGTTTTTCTTCACGATTGCTCGGGTATTGATTTGTTCTTCATCAGGGAAGTTTTCTCTCCTTTACTCGTACTTATTTCTAAAACATTGGGGACACTGTTTTCTATTAAGTAGGGGGGGGGGGTATTTCACACCGGTTTATTGCAAAGCAACACCCAAAATTTTTATTAAAAAAAACAAACAAAAAAATATAGTTTTCTTAAATATTTTTATATTTACTTGTTTGCAAAATTCTTAGTATATTTACTTTTACATAGTGTTGTAGGAAATTTTTATATACTTCATTAGATTTTGAATTTTGGAGTAAAATTGTTGACTCGTGCAGTGTTCTAGTTATGCGCGTTAGTAGGATCTCATGTCGAATTAACTATTCAGCATAAAATTAAATTTATGTTTTTCTAACTGCGTAAAAATATTTTTGTTTTACTTTTCCCTTGAATCTGGTATAATCTAAAAATACTTTAAATGAGTATGTAGAAGTTAACTAGAGAAATATTACACAATTTGAACGGAGGGGTATTCTTTCTCAATGTCTAGAACTTGCTTCTAGCGACTCTCAAGACATTTGCATAAGTTAAATTCATGAGCATGAATATGATATAGGCATTTTATTGGCCAGTTTGAGCTTTTGCACCCGCACCTAACATTCTATCTTTGTTAAGCCACTTTGAGTATATTACTTTATTTTGTTTGTTTCAGCTCCACCATGCTCTTCACCAAGGCCCAAAAAGCAACCTAATCACACACCTAAGTCTCTGCTCGAACGTTTTACCCAGAAATCGGTGATCCCCTCCGAGCTAACTTTTTTGGGTATTGCGGTATTTTCGGAGATCCGGGCCGATCTCGCTCCTCCGGGGGGCGATCTCGTCGAACCCAAGCGGTCTCGCAAAGGGGAGGTCGCCCCTTTCGGGCGACCTCGCAGAGGAGAGATCGCCCCTTTCGGGCGACCTCGCAGAGGAGAGATCGCCCCTCCTGGGCGATCTCGCAGAGAGATCGCCCCTCCCGGGCGATCTCGCAGCAGGGAAGGTCGCCCCTTCCGGGTGACCTCGCAGAGGGAGATCGCCCCTCCCGGGCGATCTCGCAGAGGAGAGATCGCCCCTCCGGGGTGACCTCGCAGAGGGAGATCGCCCCTCCCGGGCGATCTCGCAGCAGGGAAAGTCTCCCCTTCCGGGCAACCTCGCAGAGGGAGATCGCTCCTCCCGGGCGATCTCGCAGCAGGGATGGTCGCCCCTTCCGGGCGACCTCGCAGAGGGAGATCGCCCCTCCCAGGCGATCTCGCAGCAGGGAAGGTCGCCCCTTCAGGGCGACCTCGCAGAGGGAGATCGCCCCTCCCGGGCGACCTCGCAGAGGGATATCGCCCCTCCCAGGCAATCTCGCAGCAGGGAAGGTCGCCCCTTCCGGGAGACCTCGCAGAGGGAGATCGCCCCTCCCGGGCGATCTCATAGAGGAGAGATCGCCCCTCCTGGGCGATCTCGCAGCAGGGAAGGTCGCCCCTTCCGGGCGACCTCGCAGAGGGAGATCGCCCCTCCCGGGCGATCTCGCAGCAGGGAAGGTCGCCCCTTCCGGGCGACCTCACAGAGGGAGATCGCCCCTCCCGGGCGATCTCGCAGCAGGGAAGGTCGCCCCTTCCGGGCGACCTCGTAGAGGGAGATCGCCCCTCCCGGGCGATCTCGCAGAGGAGAGATCGCCCCTCCTGGGCGATCTCACAGGGAGATCGCCCCTCCCGAGCGATCTCGCAGCAGGGAAGGTCGCCCCTTCCGGGCGACCTCGCAGAGGGAGATCGCCCCTCCCGGGAGATCTCGCTCCGGAGGGTGTTAGTCCTGTGATGACTCTGTTTTATGTGGTCTGTTCAGGTTTGCAGGTCCAGATGATCTCAGCGGTCTCGGCAGACGATCTCAGCACATCCTGCCGATCTCAGTGGTCTCAGGCGATCTCAGCAGTTCCGGGCAGCCCGCTACTTTCTAGATCTGCCCGTTCGGGCAGGCCCCAGCGTCTATAAATAGAGGGGTAGGGGTACCAGTTTGAGGACTTTTGGAGAGCTTCCAGTTCCTGGCAGTGGGTTGAGCGGTCACAGCTTTGAGTGACCGCCGAGACCTCCGATCAGCCTTTTTGGAGACCTCTCCGTCTCCCTCCAGGCCCTTTTTTCTTCAAGTCTTATGATGTTTTTTCATTCTTTCTTGTTGTAATCTCAGCTGTAACTCAAGCTTTATATCAATAAAATTGCCCTTCCTTAAGCTCAAAGTAACCAGCCATTCAACAGTCTTACCCCCATCCCTCAGTTTCAGCGATCGTGGAGTTGGTACATTTTTTGGTGCCAACAGAAAACATGCGACCTTCAGATTTTGAGTAGTTGGTGAAACAGCGGTTGCGAGGAATTCGACCTGAAATTCACCAAAACTTCAAACGATCATAACTTTTGATCCGGGTGTCGGAATTTAGAAATTCAAAGCTTGTTGCGACCGTCTCGGCCTGCCTATCCAAAAATTGAATAGGGTATCCCGTTCAGGCATTTTTCTGCCCTCAGATTTCAAAAATTCAACTCAGCTTGGAAGTTATCGCAGTTTTTCCATTTCGGCAATTCCTGTTTTTTGAGTATCAATGGAGATACCAGAAGTTCAGGCTCATGTTAAGAAAGCTCCTCCTCCTCCTCGATTTGTGGATCCATTTGTTCCTTTGCCACCCCAAGCTGAGGAGTTCGCGGCCACTCGACCTGAGTTTTTCAGGCCAGTTGCCCAGGGAGGTCCCGTAGAAATGCCTAACCCTCAGGAAAACTGTACCAATTTTCCAGCCCCAGCTGATGCGTATTATCCTTCATCTCCTCCAGATTTTGTTGAAGAGGAAGATCCTTCTCCCTTCACAGATAGAGTTTGTTGGGTGACTGCTCCCGGCAGTTTTAGAGAACCTCGTCTGCCAACCTTCACTGGAAAAGAAGATCCCTTCTCCCATCTCCAAGTCTTTGAGTCAGCCATTTCTTTAAGAGCATTAATGGATGGCGTCAAGTGCAAGCTCTTTGTTATGACCCTTGACAGTCATGCTGGAGAATGGTTCTATAGCCTGCCATCTGGATCAATTGCTTGCCTTGTGGATTTGCGGAGATTGTTTCTCTTAAGGTTTTCTACCAACAAAAAGCGGAAAAGAGGTGTCGCAACCCTTTTTCGAATCAAGCAAAACGAAAATGAAACTCTCGCTCACTATGTCGATAGATTCCAGAGAGAAATTCTTCAAATTGTTAGTGCAGATCAAGAATTGTATCAAGTTGCTTTAATCAACGGACTCCAAGAAGGCCCTCTCAAATTCAAAGTTACAGCAAATGAGCCCAAGTCTTATAGGCACCTCATCAAAATAGCAAACCGGTTTATTCAAGGTGAGGCAATGAATCCTAATTATATGAATTCTCGGAACCGGTGCAGTCGGCGACATCGGAGGAATAAATATCATCATCATCATCATCATTCATCTTCATCACAAATCCCTCCGCAAGATGAGCGGTTCGAGTCTTATTCACCTCCTCCGGATATGTCTACTCCATCTCAAAAAGATATGCCATCTCCATTCTTGGAAGTCTCTCCCATCATGTCTTATGATCCTACAACATTTAAATATGAAACTTACTCAGAAGGATTTGGTCAGTTGAATATCCCTTTGGAAGAGGTTTTTCCAATTATTCGGAATATGCCAGAGTGTAAAAGACCCCGTCCTATGAGGTCTAATGTTGCAAAACGCAATCAAGAACTCTACTGCCTATACCATTTAGCTTCTGGTCATGATACAGAAGATTGTCGTGCTCTCCGAAAATTGATAGACAACTATTGAAGGCAGGAAAATTACAGGATTATGTTGCTTAATAACATGAAGATCTTATTTTCCAGCAAAGACAACTTCACAAAGCAAATTTTCTTTCATTCAATAAAAGAAATGCATGAAATATAGATGAGATACAGTGTCAATTTTTTTTTGCATGTCTCCCACTTGTTTGGAGTTTCTGCATCTTTCATTTTCTAAGTTTGCTTGTAATAAGAATGGCAGTTATCTGTATCCAACCACCAACAATCATCGCGAGGATGTTTTCAGCAGTTAGCTATATCAATCTTCATACCCATATTCACTGCGGACATCCAGCCAAGTACGTTTAATACTCTTTCATTACTTTACTTTTCCTTACATTTACCTGTCTACATTCATATTTCTACAAATACGTTGATATGAAAAGTAGAAATTGGCCAGATCAACCGGAACGGGTAAAGCTTTGTCATCACTTTACTTTTTCCTGTTTACGTTAATACCTCATGAAATACGTAGACATGGATATGAAAGGTAGAAATACCATCCCTATTGTTTGATAGGAAATATGGAAGTAACATCTCCAATTCTCTCTTCTCTGGGTCGTAAAACCCACAACGACCGCATCACGCTCGAATCACTCGCAGATGCGTAGTGGGTAGCCCAACCCCCTTTCTCCCAACCTTTCTCTCCCTCAATCTCTTCCTATATGATGATTACCATCAATTGTTGAGATATCTGATTGAGATTAAAAGAAAGGTTATGTTCATTGATTTGTGAGCTCCCGCTACCGACTTTTATTAGGCGGTAGGGCTGGGGATGGGTTGATTTCACATGAAAGGTTACCTGGGAAAAGTTATGTTGAATTGCTCCAGATTATTTCATTCCCATATTTTTGTTAATCGGTGGGTTCTGTGAGCAGTAAGTGATTATTTCACTAAAGGTGAATGGCCTCGAGTATAAGAGATTACTGGGGGAATATTCAGAGTTTATTTGATCATTCAAGTTTCTTCAACGAAGAGAAAGATTTGAGACCTCCGGCTTAATTTTCTCCAAGATTTGGAAGTTAGAGATTGCCGGTGGGATTTCCAGAGTTTATTTGGTTTTTCAGGTTTCTTCAGCAATCTCAAAGTTTTGAGACTGCCGACTTAATTTTCTCCAAGATTTGGAAGTTAGAGATTGTCGGTGGGATTTCCAGAGTTTATTTGGTTTTTCAGGTTTCTTCAGCAATCTCAAAGTTTTGAGACCGCCGGCTTAATTTTCTCCAAGATTTGGAAGTTAGAGATTGCCGGTGGGATTTCCACAGTTTATTTGGTTTTTTAGGTTTCTTCAGCAATCTCAAAGTTTTGGGACCGCCGGCTTAATTTTCTCCAAGATTTGGAAGTTAGAGATTGCCGGTGGGATTTCCAGGGTTTATTTGGTTTTTCAGGTTTCTTCAGCAATCTCAAAGTTTTGAGACCACCGACTTAATTTCCTCTAGGATTTGGAAGTTAGAGATTGCTGGTGGGATTTCCAAAGTTTTTTGAGGAGTTTCTAGCAATCTGAAGTATTGAAGATTATTAACTGGTTCTCTTCAAAGAAGCTTTTATGACAGGTGTTTTGGGGCATTTGTGATCATCATCTTAGAACCTCTCATATTAATTTTTGGGCGGTCTGGAGAAATTAAGATCACTACTTGAGTGCTCATCTCTTTATCAAGCAATCTAAAGCACATGAAAGTATTCATGGGGTCTTTTTCTTCTATTATTCAACAAAGAAGCAGTCGGAAAAGCTGAGTCCGACAATATTCTATCTCAAAAGACAAATGTTTTTCAAGATTCGCAGAAGGAGTAGTTTGGATTATTTGATACATTCATTTATCAAAGTACATAACAGAGTTCAGAAATATCATTTATGGATTATCATGATCTGATTCCTCTGCAAAACATCTCGAATATTAAAGATCGTCATTTGAAATCGGAATTATTTCATAACAAAGCAGTTTCAAATGGCCAAAGTTAATATCTTCTCCAAAGAAGTTTTAAAAACCACAAGATCATCATTCTTAAATTATCGATTCTATCTCAAATATAGGCAAGATAAGTATCAACGAGTTGATCCAGGTACCTGTTGTATCTTTACTTTTCCACATATACCTGCTCAGCATATCTTTTGCACACACAAAAAAAGGTGTTTACTTCTTCTCTCCAGGTACTCATGTAACATATGTTTCTTTTATACCTGCTTTGACCGTTCTTTCGCAGAAATAGGCAGGTGCTTGCATTTTCTCTTCAGGTACTCGCAAAAGAGTTAGTGTTCAAAAGTTTTCTTAAAAAGAGAGAAAGTATTCGCAAGCACGCCTGTCGCTAGTAAGTTCGCACAGGTATTTACATTTTTCTATCATATATGCTTTAATATGACAGGAAAGGTGGATCGCGATTCTCGTGGGTAAGTTTTCATTTTTTCGAAGTTTTTTTCAAAACTTAAAAAAATGCGGGGATTATGTTTTACCCAGAAATCGGCGATCCCCTCCGAGCTAACTTTTTCAGGTATTGCGGTATTTTCGGAGATCCGAGCCGATCTCGCTCCTCCGGGGGCGATCTCGTCGAACCCAGGCGGTCTCGCAAAGGGGAGGTCGCCCCTTCCGGGCGACCTCGCAGAGGCGAGATCGCCCCTCCTGGGCGATCTCGCAGGGAGATCGCCCCTCCTGGGCGATCTCGCTGCAGGGAAGGTCGCCCCTTCCTGGTGACCTCGCAGAAGGAGATCGCCCCTCCCGGGCGATCTCGCAGAGGAGAGATCGCCCCTCCGGGGCGACCTCGCAAAGGGAAATCGCCCCTCCCGGGCGATCTCGCAGCAGGGAAGGTCGCCCCTTCCGGGCGACCTCGCGGAGGGAGATCTCCCTTCCCGGGCGATCTCGCAGCAGGGATGGTCGCCCCTTCCGGGCGACCTCGCAGAGGGAGATCGCCCCTCCCAGGCGATCTCGCAGCAGGGAAGGTCGCCCCTTCCGGGCGACCTCACAGAGGGAGATCGCCCCTCCCGGGCGATCTCACAGAGGAGAGATCGCCCCTCCCGGGAGATCTCACAGCAGGGAAGGTCGCCCCTTCCGGGCGACCTCGCAGAGGGAGATAGCCCCTCCCGGGCGATCTCGCAGCAGGGAAGGTCGCCCCTTCCGGGCGACCTCGCAGAGGGAGATCGCCCCTCCCGGGCGATCTCGCAGAGGAGAGATCGCCCCTCCTGGGCGATCTCGCAGGGAGATCGCCCCTCACGGGCGATCTCGCAGCAAGGAAGGTCGCCCCTTCCGGGCGACCTCGCAGAGGGAGAACGCCCCTCCCGGGCGATCTCGCAGCAGGGAAGGTCGCCCCTTCCGGGCGACCTCGCAGAGGGAGATCGCCCCTCCCGAGCGATCTCGCAGCAGGGAAGGTCGCCCCTTCCGGGCGACCTCGCAGAGGGAGATCGCCCCTCCCGGGCGATCTCGCAAAGGAGAGATCGCCCCTCCTGGGCGATTTCGCAGGGAGATCGCCCCTCCCGGGCGATCTCGCAGCAGGGAAGGTCGCCCCTTCCGGGCGACCTCGCAGAGGGAGATCGCCCCTCCCCGGAGATCTCGCTCCGGAGGGTCTTAGTCCTGTGCTGACTCTGTTTTATGTGGTCTGTTCAGGTATGCAGGTCCAGACGATCTCAGCGGTCTCAGCAGACAATCTCAGCAGTTCTGGGCAGCCCGCTACTTTCCAGATCTGCCCGTTTGGGCAGGCCCCAACATCTATAAATAGAGGGGTAGGGGTACCAGTTTGAGGACTTTTGGAGAGCTTCCAGTTCCTGGCAGTGGGTTGAGCAGTCACAACTTTGAGTGACCGCCGAGACCTCCGATCAGCCTTTTTGGAGACCTCTCCGTCTCCCTCCAGGCCCTTTTTTCTTCAAGTCTTATGATGTTTTTTCATTCTTTCCTGTTGTAATCTCAGCTGTAACTCAAGCTTTATATCAATAAAATTGATCTTCCTTCAGCTCAAAGTAACCAGCCATTCAACAGTCTTACCCCCCATCCCTCAGTTTCAGCGATCGTGGAGTTGGTACATTTTTTGGTGCCAACATCGAAAATAATTATTTGAAAAGATTTTGTGAGTGTTGGATGCCTGTTGTTATTTTAGTGGACATTTTTTTTATGAAGGAAAATAATGATGATATAAAAATTCAAAAGAAAAAAAGAAAAAAAAAAGAGGGGGAACAAAAAGATTGGGAATTGGCTATTATTTTTACAATGCTGCTTAGATTATTTTGTGCGAGCTCACTTTAGGTTTGGGTGTGACTAACCGTCATGTTTATCTTGTTTGTCCTCACCAAAAATAACCTAAGCCCACATTTCAACCTAATTAAGTCCTATTGATTCATACTTAGGAGTTAAACTAGTACCGTGGCGAGAGTGTGAAAGTGCAAGCCTATGACCATCGTCATTGATGGATTTCTTTGGAGGCTATCCCGAACTTTGATTTTGTGCAATATTGATCTTAATGAACACGCTACCCGCTCCCTAATTATCATTTTAGGATTTACCGGATTTTCAATTTAAAAGTAAAAACAATATGTTATAACGCATTTTTGAAAATTATAAGCTAATCTTTATGCTGAATAGGTTCTTCTACTAGGATTTCTATACTCTTAGGCGCAAGACTTCGCATTTTTACTCCTGAGGTTCAAATTTCTTTTCCAGTATTTAAATTTTTCTACTCCTATGAAAAATTGTTTGCTCGGGACTAGCAAACGGGTAAGTATGTGGGTATTTGATAACTCTACTTTTATCTTAGTTTTTATTTAGTTTTTAATTTAATAATCAGTCAATATATGTCTGAATTCTAAAAATAATCTCCCTAATTTATTTATTTCTCTTTTTCAGGTAATTTGGGCTGCCAATAGCAATTTCAAGCTCATTAGAGTAAGCAGGAGAATATTTGGAGTATTTATGCCGAAATCACAAAGTACACGCACCAGGTCACGGGCGTGACCAAGGGCGTGACACCATGTCACGGCCGTGAACCAGCCCGCCATATACCAGTTGTAGAAGTCAGCCGCCACGTCAGATTAAAATTACACGCCCTCCGTCACGGGCGTGACGGAGGGCGTGACCTCAATTTCACGGGCGTGACTCACCCGGAATGCATTCAATTCCGCCAGCAATCAATTCCCGCCGTTTCCAGCTTACACGCCCTCGGTCACGGGCTTGACCTAGGTCGTGACTCTTATGCTACCGCCAGATTAACTCCAGATCGCGGCATTTCCCGCCGTTTCCAGACCCGGTCAAGATACGCCCTAGGTCATGGGCGTGACCAAGGCCGTGACCTGCCATACAATCGATTCCTGGAGGTTTTTCTTCCCCAACATTCCCGGGCTTTCAAGACAGCAATTACGCAGCTTACACGCCCTTGGTCACGGGCGTGACCAAGGGCGTGACTCCCCGATTTTTCAACTATAAAAGGCAGCAATCTCCAGAAGTCAAGTAGTTCGATTTTGGAGTTTCTTTTTAGCTTTAGTTTATTGTTTTTGTTGTTCTAGCTCGTTTTTCTTCAAGTTGTAAGTTTTTATTATTGCAATTTCAATTCAAGTATTCTAGTTTTTAATCATGTATTTTTCCTCTTCTACTTGTATTCACATTACTATGATGAGTGGCTAAATTTCTTTTAGCACTTGGTCATGATGAACTTTGGAATGAAATAAAATATGTTTTGAATTTTTCTAATTAGCAAACTCTCGTATTGTTTATCTTTGATTTATCTTTGAATTACTTTGTTTTGATTTCATATGTCCGGAATATGACTTTCAATCTAAGATTCGTTTGCAAGTGATCGAGAGATCCATGCGAACGAGGAGATCACTCAAAGATAAAAAGAGTTGTATGCATTCCTCGAGAGAGGGTGACACAAATCTCCCGGATTGGAGTCAAATCCAATAGTGGGGTTCACCGCTTAAAGCAAGCTTAGGGTTTTCGACTGGTCGAGGGGTCTTAATCGATCAACCTAAGGTTAGGTGGTAGTTATCTCGAGAGATGCTCTACCATATTTTGGGAACCTCCACGGTCGAAGTTATTTCAATAAGAGTTTGTGGTTTCATCTTGTATAAAATTATATTTTATTCCAAAAGGATTCAAGACCAAGTGCTAATCCTTTAAATCATAATTTTTTTTGTAGTTAATATTCTCCAAATCGTTTTTCCAAAATAAACCCAACCTTCGATCGGTAAAATAATAGCTCTTCTTTGTGAGTAGAAGTACTCAACAAGCCCGGAAAAATACGACACTTAATTTTCTAAAGCATATACTATAAAGCGATAGGTACAATTGCCTTGTCGAATTATACGTGGATAATATTCTAATTTTACGCAACGCGATTTTATCTATCAGTACCTTTGATGACTGGTATTTTAGTTATCGTTTTAGGCTAATATCTTATTAGATATTTAAGTAAATTATCGCATTTTGTTATTTGTTTTTATAAATTTTCATAAAAATAATATTATGCATTATAACTAATATATTTTCTATTTTTGTAGGGATTCGGCAGGCCTGGGGGGAATTTATGTGCAAAATCCCGCTGTCGCATCCAAGACTCACAAGCTGTCATATATATATATATATATATATATATATATATATATATATATATATATATATATATGTGTGTGTGTGTGTGTTTATATGCATATATATGTTTATATATATATATATATAAATGTTTATATTTATATATATGTTTATGTTTAATATATATACGTTTATATATATATATATGTTTATATATTTACGTTATATATATATATTCAGTAAACAGCGCGGCCTCCACCATGCATTCCGGCAACCTCCTTGCTGCAACCCGCCACCACCTCCATGCAGCTGCTCCGCCTCCAATGACTTGCAGCTCATCCACGTCAGCCTCCAGCCGAGCTCCTCCAAACAGCACAACCACCTTTGCATGGAACCCGGCCACCACCCCTGCATGGAGCTCTCTTCCTCCATCCAATGGCTCGCGGACCCTCCACGTCAGTGATCCATCATATTGCTTGCAACTCCTCTTCAATGCTGCCGTTACAAGTACCGTGGATCCCGCCCAATTCATGCGCCACCAGTGCTCCCGCGCCTGCTGTCGTTTTCCTCTTCATTGCTGCCTATAAGTATTGTTGTTGGTTTTAATTGGTTGACCGGGTCAACCTTTCCAGTTTTTTATATATGTATTTTATTTTGAAAAAGTAGGAGAGAGAAGATGCATTAATTATGGAGAGAGAGTAAAGCTTGTTTCTTTGCCTATAAATAGGCCCCCTTTGTAAAGCTTAAAGATGTTGGAATAGAAGTTTTCCTTTGGTAGTATTAATAGAGAGAGAGTGAGTGTAGAGAGAGAGAGATAAGATTATTCCCGCGGGAATAATCTCGCTCTCGCCAGCCACACCTCCCGCGGGAATAATTATTCCCCTCTCGCCAGCCCGCATCTCGCGTGGTGTAGTTCGCACTCGCGACAGGAGGGACCTCGTTGTTAGCTAGCCCGCTAGCCCGCCTCGCCTCGAGGGGAGACCTCGCGTGTAAAAGTAGCCCGCCAGCTCGCAGGAGAAATAGGAAGGGGGAGGTGGTTTGCGAGTTGAGGGAGCTCGCCGGTAGTGTTCGCGAACGGAAGTGGAAGTGAAGTATTCGCAGTGAAGGAGTGGTGGAGTTCGCGCCAAGGAGGTTTGTAAGGGGGCATCTCGCCAAGCCGTGAGGTTGGACGAGCTCGCCCGAGAAGAGTAATGTGCGAGCTCAGCGGAGTAGTGAGTGTTCGCGAGGAGTGGTGCTCAGCAACTTACGAGTGCAGTGGTAGCGAGGTCGCGTGCCATATACGACGCTTCCAACAAGTGGTATCAGAGGGAGGTTGCAAACCTTTGCGGTGACTCGGAAGGTTTGAAGTGTAGAAGCGATGGAGACAAGCGGAGCAATGCCGGGGCAAGTCCCCAAGTTGACCAAGACCAACTATGGGAACTGGAGCATTCAGATGAGAGTACTACTCGCATCAAAGGAGTTGTGGGATATAGTGGAGAATGGGTATGAGGAGCGCACTGCTACAGCAGAGGCGGCGTTGACTAACGCCCAGAAGACGACACTTAGAGAAGCAAGGAAGGCGGACAAGAAGGCTCTATTCTTGTTGTACCAAGGGGTTGACGAAGCAACCTTTGAGAAGATCTCAGACGCGAAGACTTCTAAGGAGGCATGGGAAGTGTTGCAACGCTCCATGCAGGGGGTAGACAAGGCTAAGAAGGTGAAGTTGCAGTCCC
The DNA here is from genome assembly GCA_033032865.1 of Dactylorhiza incarnata. Taxonomy (NCBI): domain Eukaryota; kingdom Viridiplantae; phylum Streptophyta; class Magnoliopsida; order Asparagales; family Orchidaceae; genus Dactylorhiza; species Dactylorhiza incarnata. Next base: position 22,003,253 of record JAWHQI010000001.1, on the reverse strand, counting down.
TCCGTGCGGAGTATGAAGTAACAAAGATGCAAAGCACTGAGAAGGTCGGTGACTATGTGACCCATCTGCGGACGCTCACAAATGAGATGAAACGCAGTGGGGAGACGATCGAAGATGTGAGCTTCATGAAGAAGTTGTTGAGATCTATGTCGAAGAAGTTCCGCCATATAGTGGTGGCAATTGAAGAGTCGAAGGACCTCACCGAGATGGTCGTGGATGAGCTTGTAGGCTCTTTGCAAGCTCATAAGTACAGGATGTTGCAGGATGATGAAGAAGTGAGTGGCTTGGGAAAAGCACTCCAGACCCAGTTGAACTTTGGGGAAAGTTCAGGAAGAGGAGGCGTCCAGCGTGGCCGAGGTCACCAAGGTAGAGGCAGAGGTAGAAGAGGAGGTAGAGACCAAGGAAGAAACCAAAATTTCCAGAGAGAGGCGGAGCGACCTCAAGGAGGTTGGCAAGATGGAAGAGGAAGAGGCCGAGGAGATATGTCCCAGATCCAATGTTACAACAGTAACAAGTTCGGGCATATGAGTTATGACTGTTGGGCTCCGAGGAAGAGAGAAGAGGCAAACCACTATGCCGAGGCTAGGAACAACGGGAACAACGCTGATGCTGGAGATCCGATGATGTTCCTAACCTACCGAGGAGCGGAGGAAGGTAGAAATGAAGTGTGGTACCTGGACACAGGAGCGAGCAACCACATGTGCGGAGATAAGGAAATGTTCTCTAACCTGGAACCCAGTGGGGGTGAGGTTAGCTTTGGGGATGCGTCGAAGATCTCGCTGGAAGGAAAAGGCCTTGTGGTTGCGAAGCTGAATGGAGAAAAGGTGCATCTGAACGATGTGTTCTATGTGCCAGGCTTGAAGACTAACATCTTGAGCCTTGGGCAGTTGGTGGAGAAAGGCTACTGCGTCCAGTTGAAGGATGGGTCTTTGGCGATGAAGAACCATCAAGGGAAGGAAGTGGTGAAGGTGAAGATGACGGCGAACCGTCTCTTTATATTGAAGATGGATACCCAGGAGATGGCATGTCTCAGGAGAACGGAGGAAGAAGAGGAAGCATGGCTGTGGCACCATCGGATGGGCCACTTGGGCTTCACAGGCTTGAAGCTGCTATCCCACTCCAGGATGGTGGAGGATCTACCTATAATCTCACCTCCGGAGAAATTCTACGAGGCGTGCACGAAGGGGAAGCAGAAGAGGTTGACATTTAAAGGAGGGAAGTCTCAAAGAGCAAGGAGACAACTTGAACTGGTTCATTCGGACATTGCGGGTCCGTTTGAGACCACCTCAGTAGGCGGGAGCAAGTACTACATCACCTTCACGGATGACTTCAGTCGGAAGTGTTGGGTATATTTTTTGAAAGAAAAATCTGAGGCCCTTGACAAGTTCAAGGAGTTCAAGTCGATGGCGGAAAATGAGAGTGGTCAGCCACTGAAGGTGCTGAGGACAGATCGGGGTGGGGAGTACACCTCGAGGCTGTTTGATGTTTTCTACAAGGAGAATGGGATCTCACACCAGTTGACAGCGGCGTACTCACCACAACAGAATAGAGTGGCGGAGAGGAAGAACTTGACCATCATGAACATGGCGAGAAGCATGGTGAAGGGCAAGGGGTTGCCGAAGATGTTCTGGGCGGAAGATGTGCAGTGTGCGGTGTATCTACTGAACAAATGCCCCACGAAGAGTGTGAAGTTCATGACCTCGTTCGAGGCTTGGAGTGGCTGGAAGCCAAGCATGAAGCACTTAAGGGTCTTTGGGTGTGTAGCTCATGCTCACGTCCCGGACCAGAGAAGGAAGAAGCTCGATGATAGGAGCGAAAAGTGCATCTTTGTGGGCTACACTCCGGAGAGCAAGGCTTACAAGTTATACTACCCGGTGACGGAGAAGGTCATAATCTCGAGGGATATGGTGTTTGAAGAAGACAGCTGCTGGAGCTGGGATGAGGAGACAAGGAGCAAGAAAGGGATGTTCTTTGAAGATGAGGAGGAAGGTGGTCACGAAGCAGGAGCTGAGGATGGTGAGGCTGAGCCACCATCACCACCTAGCGGACATTCAGGGGGAGCTTGCACTCCCAACTCAAGTGGAGGAAGTTCTAGTGGAGCAAGCACTAGTGGAAGCAAGGATGATCGTCCTCAAACTAGGATGAGAATGATGGAGGAGATCTACGAGGAGACGGCACCAATACTTAACAATTTTTCTTTATATTGTTTGTTGGAAGATTGCGAGCCGCACTCCTATGATGAAGCAGCCCAGGAGAAATCTTGGAGGATGGCGATGGATGCTGAGATGGCTTCCATAAAGAAGAATGAAACTTGGAAGCTAGTTGATCCACCCGCAGGACACAAACCCCTCGGGGTGAAGTGGGTCTATAAAGTGAAGAAGAACAAGGAAAGAGCTGTGGAGAAGTACAAGGCGAGACTCGTCGTGAAGGGATACAGGCAAGTCCAAGGAGTGGACAATGATGAGGTCTATGCCCCAGTGTAGAGGATTGACACCATTCGGTTGATCATCGCACTGGCAGCTCACTATGGGTGGACTATCATGCAGATGGATACGGTGGCAGCATACCTGAATGGCTACTTGGAGGAGGATGTGTACATCGAGCAGCCTCCGGGGTATGTGGTGAAAGGCCAGGAGAAGAAGGTGTGCAAGCTGGGAAAAGCACTGTATGGGCTGAAGCAAGGGGCGAGAGCTTGGAATGGGAGGATAGATGCTTTCCTCCAGAAGCATGGCTATGTGAAGTGCCCCTATGAGTATGCCCTCTATCTGAAGGTGGAGAAGAACGGTGATATCATGATTTTATGCATATATCTGGATGACATGATATTCACCGGGAACAACCCAGTTATGTTCGAAAAGTTCAAAAGGATGATGAAGAGTGAGTTCGAGATGACAGGCTTGGGAGAGCTCAACTACTTCTTAGGCGTGGAGGTGCAGCAGAGAGAAGATGGCATCTTCATCTCTCAAAAGAAGTATGCGGAAGAGATTCTGAAGAAGTTCAGGATGGAGAATAGCAAGGCTATCTCCACTCCCGCTTATCCCGGAACAAAGTTAAGGAAGGACTCGGAGGAAGAAGTTGTGGACCCAACGATGTTCAAGAGTTTGGTTGGGAGTCTAAGGTATTTGACTTTCACCAGACCTGACATCATGTATGCGGTCGGGGTAGTAAGCAGGTACATGGAAGAACCCAAGCAGGACCACTTCACTGCAGCGAAGAGGATCCTAAGATATGTGAACAGGACAAGGGACCATGGCCTGAAGTACTCATCTGCGGGAGAGTTGAAGTTAGTCGGCTACTCGAATAGCGACTATGGTGGTGATGTGAATGACCGGAAGAGCACTTCCGGATATGTATTTCATATGGGAACCGCGACGTTCTCATGGAGTTCGAAGAAGCAAGCTACGATAGCCTTATCATCTTGTGAGGCGGAGTACATAGCAGCTGCGGCATGTACTTGCCAAGCCATCTGGTTAAGGAACTTATTGGAGGAGTTGCATCATGGACAGGAAGGGCCAACGACTGTGTTAGTGGATAACATGTCTGTCATCCAACTCGCGAAGAACCCGGTGCTGCATGGAAGGAGCAAGCACATCGAGACGATGTATCATTTCCTTCGGGAGCAAGTGGAGTTGAAGACGGTTGAAGTTGTGTATTGCCCCACCGGTGAGCAGGTCGTAGACATTTCACCAAGGCGCTGAAGGCAGAGACGTTTGCGAAGCTCAAAGGCAAGCTCGGCATGTGCTGCCAAGCTTGAGGGGGAGTTTGTTGGTTTTAATTGGTTGACCGGGTCAACCTTTCCAGTTTTTTATATATGTATTTTATTTTTGAAAAAGGAGGAGAGAGAAGATGCATTAATTATGGAGAGAGAGTAAAGCTTATTTCGTTGCCTATAAATAGAACCCCTTTGTAAAGTTTAAAGATGTTGGAATAGAAGTTTTCCTTTGGTAGTATTAATAGAGAGAGAGAGAGAGAGATAAAATATTATTCCCGCAGGAATAATCTCCCTCTCGTCAGCCACACCTCCCGCGGGAATAATTATTCCCCTCTCGCCAGCCCGCATCTCGCGTGGAGCAGTTCGCACTCGCAACAGGAGTGACCTCGCCGTTAGCCAGCCCGCTAGCCCGCCTCGCCTCGAGGGGAGACCTCGCGTGTAGAAGTAGCCCGCCAGCTCGCAGGAGAAATAGAAAGGGGGAGGTGGTTTGCGAGTTGAGGGAGCTCGCCGGTAGTGTTCGCGAACGGAAGTGGAAGTGAAGTATTCATAGTGAAGGAGTGGAGTTCGCGCCAAGGAGGTTTGTAGAGGGGGCATCTCGCCAAGCCGTGAGGTTGGAGGAGCTCGCCCGAGAAGAGTAGTGTGCGAGCTCGGCGGAGTAGTGAGTGTTCGCGCGGAGTGGTGCTCGGCAACTTGAGAGTGCAGTGGTAGCGAGGTCGCGTGCCATATATGACGCTTCCAACAATTGTCATGGAGGAGATTGGCAGGCAGGAAGAAAAACAGAGATTAGAGCGAGAGATATTTTAGAGATTTTTGGACAGAGATTTTTCGTGTAACCTCGCGCTTTTATTTCTTGAAATCCCTTTGTCCACTAGCAATAAAATTTTATTTCTATTTTACTTAAATTTTTAGTCATATTTCAATTTTGTTTCTTATCACTTTCGTTCTTTTTCATGATGTCGCATTTTTATAATGATGATTTTCCCATCTCCATGAGTAACGAATTCTTATAGTGCTCGATCGCGACGATCCGGGGATGAGATATTTTTGCTATGATTTTTAGATTTGCTTTTCTCTAATTGTTGAACACTTACGATTTACCTTTGATCTAACAAATTATTATGAGGTTATATCATCAATATGTAGTCTTCATATTATTTTCGTTCTTTAGTTAGCCGAGAGGCTCGTAAGTCGAATCGGTCACTCATTGGTAAAAGGAGTTGAACGCAACCCTCGAGAGAGGACGACGTAACTCTTCCGGATTGGAGTAAAATCCAATAGCGATGTTCATTTCCTAAAGCAAGTCTTAGGCGATGCGATTTGAGAACAAAAGTTCGGTCGATACACCTAAGCTTAGTTGAACCAAATCCTCGAAAGAGGAGTGTTCATGCTGCGGGAACCTTCACGGTCAAAGTCTCTTCAACAAGAGAATTGCATTGCTACTTTCATTTCGTAATTTTAAATCCGAGGTGACTCAAAGATCGGGTACTAGTTTTAAACCATCGATTTAATTCCGTTAGCATTTTTTTTAGTTTCTGCAATTTGCAAACAAACCAACCCAATTTTCTATTGATAAAATAATAGCGATTTTCAAAGTAGAATTACTCAACCACCCCGAGTCTAATACGACCTTAGTTTTATAAACCTATACTACTTTCGATATGGTACACTTGTCGTTGTCGTTTGTGGGCATAGTTTTGCACATCAAGTTTTTGACGCCGTTGCCGGGGAACTTTGTCGATAATTTGAAAAAGAAATAGTTATTAATTTTATCGTTCTTTTTCTTCTCACACCTTTCTTTTAAAAAATTTAAAAAATCTTAAAAGGCGTAATCTAAATTCCTGAAAAGGATGCTTTGGGCTTGAATTCTCATCACAGCCTCTAGTAGCTTGCGAGCCCTTCACAGGGTTGACCTTGGGAAGTCCAGGACTAATCTTAAATCACCTAATTAAAAAAGATCTACATAAAAAAATAAAAATATAATATAATAAAAATATAATAAAATATTATAAATATATTTATCTAAATTTTTTTTCTTTTCTACATCTTTTTCTCTTTTCTTTTGGTTTATGACTCGAGGAAACTTTTCAGATAATCTTGAATTGTGTTTTCATCCGGAAATCGAGCGCACCTTGCGGGGACGTCTCTGATTTAGTGATCTACCAATAATTCGAGAAGAGTCAATCGGAGAAACTAGCGAAGGTTTAATGGATAACCCCGACCATAATGAGGCCCGGCTACGGACCATGTCCTATTATGCGAGGCCAAATTGGGAGGGAACACAATCTAGTATTATTCGCCCAGCGGTGGAGAATAATAATTTTGAAATTAAAATGAGCATCATTCAAATGGTACAATAAACCGTCATATTTGATGGCTTCCCAGATGAAGATCCTAATTTACATTTACTAATTTTTTTGGAAATTTGCGACACATTCAAAATAAATGGCATCACCGATGACGTCATTCGTTTGCATTTATTTCCTTTCTCTTTGGGAATAAGGTCAAGCAATGGTTGAGATCTCTTCCTAGAGGTTCCATCACTACATGGGCCGAGATGACGGAGAAATTTTTAACGAAATATTTTCCTACGACGAAGTCCGCTAAATTAAGTACGGACATTCTCTCGTTTATGTAAATTGACTCGGAGTCTCTCTACGACACATGGGAGCGTTTCAAGAACTCTTGCGGAGATGTCCTCATCATGCCCTTCCTGTATGGCAACAAGTTCAAACTTTCTACAATGGATTGAATCTCCAAACGAGGCAGATGATTGATGCGGCCACGGGGGGGGGGGGGGGGGGGGGGGGGGGGGGGGGGGGACCCTTAATAATAAAACCCCCGAGGCTGCTCAAGAGCTTTTCTAGGAGATGGTCATGAATGCGTATCAGTGGAATGCGCCACGGTCGCGCCCTAACAAGCCAACCGGACTCTTTGAAGTCGAGGCCACCCCGAATTTAGCGCTTCAAGTAGAAATGCTTACTAAGCAAGTGGCGGAGATGTCTGCTTCCTCCGCCACTAATTGGGCTAATAATAATAATTTTAATAATAGTAATAATTTTATTAAAGAGCATGTAGATAATATGGGGAAATCTTATCGTCCTCCTTATAACTCGAATAATAATCTTCCGTTAAATAATTGTTATAATCCTGATTTAAGGAACCACCCAAACTTTTCATTGAGCAACCCCAATAATGCTCAGCGTCCACCACAAGTTAATCCTCCCGGATTCGCTCCGCCACCACCACACAAACCCTCTTCATTTGAAGAGGCCTTCACTAAATACGTTGCCTCTAATGAGTCCATATCCGGAACCTTTCCGGATTTATTAAAAGCTTAGAAAATCAGATTGGACAACTAGCCAAGATGTTCTCTGAACGCCAGCAAGGAGCTCTACCGGGCAATACTGAGCCAAATCCAAGGGAGAGCGCTAATGCAGTAACCCTCCGCGGCGGGAAGGAGGTAACTTCTTCAAACTTGGCTGGACCCGAGGTAAACGTTTCAACTTCATCTCCGCAAGTTATTTCTTCACCTACTTTACCTTCTTCTACATTAGCTCCGCATATTATTAAAAATCCATTTATTCCTTAACCTCTGAAATTTAAAGATGAACGCAATGAGGAGCAATATAAAAAATTTATTGAAATTTTAAAACAAATCCAAATAAATGTGCCATTCTGCGAGGCGTTAGCCCAAATGCCCAAGTACGCTAAATATCTAAAAGATTTACTTTCAAATAAAAAGAAATTTGAAAATTTTTCGCGTATATCTCTAAGCGCAGAATGCTCGGAGGTTTTGTTAAATAAATTACAACAAAAATTAAATGACCCGGGGCGGTTCTCCATCCCTTGCTTGTTCGGTAATTTATTAATAAAGCACGCCCTGGCAGATTTGGGCGCTAGTATTAATTTGATGTCATTTTCTTTATTTAAAAAGCTTTGTTTAGGCAATCCAAGCCCAACAAAAATAAGCATCCAACTAGCAGACCGATCGATAAAATACCCAATTGGGGTTATTGAGGATGTGCTTGTTAAGGTTGACAAATTTACCTTCCCGATAGACTTTGTCATCCTAGACATTGAGGAAGACGCCGAAGTACCTATTATACTCGGACGTCCTTTCCTCGCCACCTCCCAGGCAATAATTGACATTAGTAATGGCAAACTTCTCCTACGAGTTGGAGATGAAGAAGTTATTTTTAGTATAAACAACTCTATGCGGAATTATTTTTCCAACGACTATTCTTGTTATACTTTAGAAACAAATTTTGATGAAGATTTATCGTCATTAATCTCGAATAATTTTGAAGATTCGGAGTTGGCTAATTTATTTTGTCTAAAAGAAGTAACTCGTCTGTTACCGTTTGAGCAAATAAATTTAAAAAATATTAAAATAAAAACTTCTTATGAAGAACAGTCAAACCTAGAGTTAAAATAACTCCCGGATCATTTAAAATATATTTTTTTAGAAAAAAATTCAAAATTGTCCGTAATCATTTCTTCTGCGCTTAACGATTCGAAAATTTCTGAATTAATTAAAATTTTAAATAATCACCGTCATGTAATTGCATGGCAACTTTCGGATATCAAAAAAATTAGCCCATCTTTTTGCACGCATAAAATAAATTTATAAAATAATTCTCGCGGCACTATTCAGCCTCAACGATGTCTTAATCCCAATATGAAGGACGTCGTTAAGGCTGAAATTATAAAATTATTAGGCGCGGGGATTATTTACCCAATTCTGATAGCACGTGGGATAGCCCGGTGCAAGTCGAGCCTAAGAAGGGCGGGATAACGGTAGTTTCCAATGAAAATAATGAGTTAATCCCAACCCGTACTGTTACGGGTTGGCAGGTATGCATCGATTATAGAAAATTAAATGATGCTACCCATAAGAATCACTTTCCGTTACCCTTCATTGACCAAATCTTAGAACATCTATCCGGTCACTCACACTATTGTTTTCTTGATGGTCTTTCAGGATACTTTCAAATTCCAATCGCGCCTGAAGACCAAGAGAAAACCACGTTCACTTGTCCTTTCGGCACCTTCGCTTATCGGAGGATGTCGTTTGGTCTTTGCAATGCGCCGGCTATATTTCAAAGATGTACGTTGGCAATTTTTAACGAATTAGTAGAGGATGTCATGGAAGTTTTTATGGATGATTTTTTAGTCTTTGGCGATTCTTTTAAAATTTGTTTAAATAATCTTGATCATATTCTTCAACGCTGCTAAGACACGAATCTGGCACTCAACTGAGAGAAGTGTCACTTTATGGTCCAAGAGGGATTAGTCCTCGGACATAAAGTTTCAAGTAAAGGGATCGAGGTCGACCGGGCCAAGATCGAGGTCATAGAAAAACTCCCTCCGCTTACTAATATTAAATCTATTATGAGTTTTCTAGGACATGCGGGTTTCTATAGACGGTTTATTAAAGATTTTTCAAAAATTACAAAACTGTTAACACATCTATTAGAAAAAGAAACCGCTTTTATTTTTGATGAGGAATGTTCTAAGGCGTTCAATAAAATTAAAAATGAACTTATCAACTCGCCTATTTTAATTGCGCCGAATTGGTCTCTTCCGTTCGAAATCATGTGCGATTTAAGAGATTTTGTTGTAGGTGCAGTCTTGGGTCAAAGAGTGAATAAATATTTTCACCCAATTTATTACGTAAGCAAAACGCTTACATCCGCCCAAACTAATTATACAACAACGGAAAAAAGAACTTTTAGCGATTGTTTTTGCATTTGATAAATTTTGTTCATATATAACGCTATCAAAGATTATTGTTTTTACAGACCACTCCGCTCTTCGGTAATTGCAAGATAAAGGGGACTCCAAGCCCCGACTATTGAGATGGATTCTCCTCTTGCAAGAATTCGATTTGGAGATTCGAGATAAGAAAGGAGCGGAGAAATTGGCGGCCGACCACCTCTCAAGATTGGAGAACCCGACGGCAGGAGAACTGGTTCCCTGAACAGCGCCTCCTCGCCATTGAAAAAGTAACGACTTCTTCCACCCCTTGGTATGCGGATCTTGCCAATTATTTAGTGGCTCGGGTCCTCCCAAAGAATTTTTCAAGTCAACAAAATAAGAAATTCTTTTCGGACTTGAAAATTTACTTTTGGGAAGACCCATTTTTATTTCGGATCTGCGCAGACCAAGTGGTAAGAAGGTGTATTTCGAGCGAGGAAGACGTCCAAATATTACAGCAATGCCACGATGGACCAACCGGTGGTCACTATCAAGCAAATCGGACCGCCAGAAAGATGCTAGAGGCGGGCTTCTACTGGCCCACCCTATTCAAAGACGCTCACACTCTTGTGAGTAAATGCGATAGTTGCCAGCGGTCAGGTAATCTTTATAATCGAGACGTGATGCCACAAAATATATTCATAAAATGCGAAATATTTGATTTATGGGGTTTAGATTTCATAGGTCCCCTACCTCCTTCTAACAATAATTAATTTATTCTTGTTGCGGTCGACTATGTGTCAAGGTGGGCAGAAGCGCTAGCTTTTCCCACCAATGACGCAAGAGTCATCGTAAATTTTTTGAAACAATTATTTTCAAGATTTGGCACACCACGCGCACTAGTGAGTGATAGGGGATCACATTTTTGTAATAGCCAACTTGCTAAAATTTTAGCAAAGTATGGTGTTACACATAAACTCGTCACCGCCTATCACCCACAAACAAATGGCCAAGTGGAGGTGGTAAACAGTGAGCTAAAAAGAATTTTAGAAAAAACGGTGTCTAATAATAGAAAGGATTGGTCGTTTAAATTAGATGACGCCTTATGGGCTTATCGGACGGCGTATAAGACCGTCATTGGTTTTACACCATACCGGTTAGTCTACGGGAAAGCATGTCATTTACTGGTGGAATTAAAACATCGCGCATATTGGACGCTTAAATTTTTAAATTTAGATTTAAACTTAGCCTCCGAAAACAGAAAATTTCAATTGAATGAATTAGACGAATGGCGTGCAAAAGCCTATGAAAATAATAAATTCTACAAGGAGCGCACTAAGTATTATCATGACAAAAGAATAAAAAATCCAAAATCTTTTTCACCGGGAGATTTAGTCCTTCTTTATAACTCACGTTTAAGGCTTTTTCCCGGAAAACTGAAGTCCCGATGGTCCGGCCCCTTTGTAGTAAAAGAGGTTTGGCCATATGGGACCGTGCTAATAGAACACCCGGAAAATGGTTCATTCAAGGTTAATGGACACCGTTTGAAATTATATCACTCCGGCGACCCCTCAACCGGGAAAATAGAATCGCTTAACCTACCAAACGTTTAATAAAACGCCACTTAGTCAAGCTATGCGATGGTAAACAAAGCGCTTATGGGAGGCACCCCATAGTTATCTTTTCATATTTTTCTCTTGTCTTCAACATGTTTTGCAGGATTTCCCTTTAAAAAGTTATGAGCGGACGCCCCGACAAGTAATCAGGGAAGCTTCCTTATAACACCTTGATTAATTTTTTTCATTTTTCTTTTGCTCTTCTTTTCAGAAAAATTGTGATATTCATACTTAGTTTTAAGCATTGGGGACAATGTTTACCTTTAAGTATGGAGGGGTAGCATTAGTTAATTCATGTTTAGTTTGCTTACAAAAAAAATATTTTGTAGGAATTAATTTCTTCCCTTAGTTTATCAAAATCTCCATATTTATTTAATTGTAAGTTTCAACTAAATTAATTTTTTCATATGGACTAAGAATTTTTCATTCTAGAATAGTTTTTTTTTGAAACTTTTGAGTAAAATTGTTGACTCATGCAGTGCTTCTAGTCAAATGCATGTGTTTGAGTAGTATTGGTGTAGAATTAAATTCTTGGCATAGATCTAAAATTATGATTTGTTAATTTGCGTAAAAATAATTTATTTTACTTCTAATTCGAATCCGGTGATTATCTAAAAGTAGTTTTGGTGAGTGTGTAGAAGATTGTTAGAAAGCTATTACTTGAATCGACCAGAAGGGTGTCCTTTCTCGATGTCTAGAACTTGCCTTTAGCTATCTTCAAAGCATTTGCACTTTAGAATGATTAATCTTATGCAAATGACTTGGGCCTTTTTTTGGACAGTTTGAGCTCTTGCATCCAATCCTAAAATTACTACCGTTGTTGACACAAATTTGAGCTTTTTACCCCTTTTTTTATCCACCCTCACCATTTTGCCACAAAAACCAAAAAGCCAAACCCATGTACACTTAAATTTTGAGCTAAATTATTGAAAATTTTAGGTGATGCGGTGAAGAGACAGTTTTAAAAAAAATCATGGATGTCAATTCAAATGAAATATTTTTATATCAAAAAGCAAAATCTCATAATGATATACGACCTAGGTATGCATATGCATACTTGGATGATCCCAATTATGAAGAATAATGGTATAAATGAAGGAGAAAGAGAGTGTTTCCCTTAGCAAAATATGAGTATGAGGGTAAAGCTTCATTATTTTGTGGTAGTCATTGTTTTCTTTTAGCTCAAAACTCATTATTTAAGTGGAACACACCTTCATGTTTATCATTGTTTACCTTACCCTTAAACCCAAGCCTTAAATTACAGCCTATTTAAGTCCTAAAGATCCATAGAGTTGATTTAGTATGAAGTACAGTGGAGAAGGTGCAAACGGGCAAGCCTATGGCCATCGACATTGATGGATTTCTTTGGAGGCCACCCCGAGGGTCAACATCTAGTAATTTAAATCTCAGCGATCACGCTATTTTCTCCCTTTACATAACTTTAAGATTGACCGTCGACTCATTTTAAAAGTGATAATAAATAATTAAAACGCATTTTAAATTATTTCATAAATTAGTATTTATGCCAAGAACGTTTTTCTACTAAAATATTCACGCATTCCGGCATACAACTACGCATTTTTACTCTCTAACTTTCAAGATTCTATCTAGCATTAATTTTTCCTACCCTTATGAAGAATGGTTTGCTCGGGATGAGCAACGAGTAAGTATGGAGGTGTTTGATGACTGGTATTTTAGTCATCGTTTTAAGCTAATATCTTATTAGATATTTAAATAAAGTATCGCATTTTGTTCTTTATTTTTATAAATTTTCGTAAAAATAATATTGCACGTTATAACTAATATATTTTCTATTTTTGTAGGGATTCGGCAGGCCTGGGGGGAATTTATGTGCGAAATCCCGCTGTCGCATCCAAGACTCGCAAGCTGTCATATATATATATATATGTTTATATGCATATATATGTTTATATATATAAATGTTTATATTTATATATATGTTTATGTTTAATATATATATACGTTTATATATATATATATATATATGTTTATATATTTATGTTTATATCTATACTATATATACAAAGATGTATGGAAGCCTGTTTTGGTGTAACATGGAGGCCCATCAGGCAAATTTGAACCCTCCGATCAAGATCCAAACGATCATATACATTCGCAGGTAGTCTGCGAATAGTCTGTCAGTTTTGCGCTGGTTGGCTATTCGCAGACCACTGCAGTCTGCGAATAGCCAAACAGTTTTGCGCCGATTGGCTATTTGCAGACCACCTGCATAGTTTTTTCGAAAAATTATAATAAAATCATGTATAAATAATTTTAAAAACTAAAATAATTATTAAAAATAAATGCAAAAAAATGGAATAATTTTATTAAAATTACATATTAAAAAAATTTTAAACAAAAAATTTAAAATAAGCCCGCCGTTCGGAGGTGTGCGAAGCAAGTCAGTTAGGGTCGGGCGAAGTACGCCGCGGGGCGGGTACTGTCGCGTAGGGCACGGGGGGGGGGGGGGGGGGGGGGGGGGGGGGGGGGGGGTGCACTGTCACTCGTATATATATATTCAGTAAACAGCGCGACCTCCACCATGCATTCCGACAACCTCCTTGCAGCAACCCGCCACCACCTTCAAGCAGCTGCTCCGCCTCCAATGACTTGCAGCTTATCCACGTCAGCCTCCAGCCAAGCACCTCCAAGCAGCACAACCACCTTTGCATGGAACCCGGCCACCACCGCTGCATGGAGATCTCTTCCTCCATCCAATGGCTCGCGGACCCTCCACGTTAGTGATACACATATTGCTTGCAACTCCTCTTCAATGCTGTGTTACAAGTACCATGGATCCCGCCCAATTCATCCACCACCAGTGCTACCGCGCCTGCTGCCATTTTCCTCTTCATTGTTGCCTATAAGTATTGTCATGGAGGAGATTGGCAGGCAGGAAGAAAAAAGAGATTAGAGCGAGAGATATTTTAGAGAGATTTTTGGACTGAGATTTTTAGAGAGATTAAAAGAGATAATTTTTCCAGGAGAGAAGAGTTTATTTTATTTGGTATTTTGAATTATTATTTTATAATTCTAGTGTTAAGATTGTTTATCTATGGACGCTCTAATTTAATCATGTACTCCTCCCCCTTTCAATTTAGATTTTTCGTGTAACCTCGCGCTTTTATTTCTTGAAATCCCTTTGTCCACTAGCAATAAATTTTTTTTTTCTATTTCACTTAAATTTTTAGTCATATTTCAATTTTGTTTCTTGTCACTTTCGTTCTTTTTCGTAATGTCGCATTTTTATAATAATGATTTTCCCATCTCCATGAGTAACTAATTCCTATAGTGCTCGATCACGACGATCCGAGGATGAGATATTTTTGCTATGATTTTTAGATTTGCTTTTCTCTAATTGTTGATCGCTTACGATTTACCTTTGATCTAACAAATTATTATGAGGCTATATCATCAATATATAGTCTTCATATTGTTTTCGTTCTTTAGTTAGCCGAGAGGATCGTAAGTCGAATCGATCACTCATTGGTAAAAGGAGTAGAACGCAACCCTCGAGAGAGGACGACGTAACTCTTCCAGATTGGAGTAAAATCCAATAGCGAGAGGCTCATTTCCTAAAGCAAGTCTTAGGCGATGCGATTTGAGAACGAATGTTCGGTCGATACACCTAAGCATAGTTGAACCAAATCCTCGAAAGAGGAGTGTTCATGCTGCGGGAACCTTCACGGTCAAAGCCTCTTCAAGAAGAAAATTGCATTGCTACTTTCATTTCGTAATTTTATAAATCCGAGGTGACTCAAAGATCGGGTACTAGTTTTAAACCATCGATTTAATTTCGTTAGCATTTTTTTTAGTTTCTGCTATTTGCAAACAAACCAACCCAATTTTCTATTGATAAAATAATAGCGATTTTCAAAGTAGAATTTCTCAACCACCCCGAGTCTAATACGGCCTTGGTTTTATAAACCTATACTACTTTCGATATGGTGCACTTGCCATTGTCATTTGCGGGCATAGTTTTGCGCATCAACCTTTACCTTCTCGCCCCAAACATGTGAAAGCTGAGATCTTAAGGAAGAAGAAGAAGACATCTTCCGCCATTGACGGAGCTCCGAAGCTCCGAATTGTGAGACATTTTCAGATCCACGAAGAGCTGCCTGGTGCGGTTCTTTACATCTGATTGAAATCTCAGATTCATGGCGCCGAAGAGAGCGGGAAGGGTAACGATCCTTCCTTCCATTCTTAGGACGTGTTTGGTCCTCTCATTCCTTTTTCTTATGTATTTTGAGGTTGTCTCTTTCACTAATTAGTGAAGTGTAGGACTTCCTATAGTTTTGCGGAACTCCGGGTAGATTGTGTCAGTCCCCGGCATATATTACTTGTAGAAATCTGGTAGATGAACGGATTTAGACATTTTGTGTGAAGCCTACCCGTGGTCGTTAGCCCGGATCAGTGATGCTTGATTGTGACATGCATTTAGTTTAAGCCTAGAATGCATGTCGGAGAATGACTCCATGAGAAATGGCATCGTTCTACGGGTCTTGAGATTTAGGTGTCTTTCGGAGAGCCTAATAGAAGCCCTATGCTTGGAATATGTTTGAATATAATACAAACCTTCACCACGAGATTTGAAGTGGAGTGGTCTTGTACCACCTTCATTGGTTTATGTGTGCGAAGCCTAAGTCCTCTTGGAAGGATTAGGTGTGTAGCCATAGTTTTGTATAGCGCTTGTAGGTGTTAAACGCTAACGGGCCAAGGTAAAGCCGCACCTGCATCATGTTAGTTAACACGATGATTTGAGCAACGGGTATAAGCTGAACCGAACCCGCACCATCCAGTTCAGCATGAGGTTAACCCTCGGAAATGCTGACAGATCATGGGAGAGACTGGTTTGGGAGAGTTTTCTCCGATCGTTAAATGCTCAAACGAACACTAAGCTTCTTAGCTTAGCCTGATGGTGGTACTCGTAAAAGAGTACACTGAAAACATGCCTTGCGAGCATGGAGCGTGTGGTCGTGAGTACCCACGTTAGGGATGTCGTGGATTGATGTTGTGTTAGCCTCATGCGGTTGCTTAGGCGGTTGTGGGAATCCTCCAGGTGAACCCAACCAATATCATGTGCATACCTAAGTTCCCCTTTATTTGATGCTCAACCTAGAAGATTGATTGTGCTTGAAACCTCACCCTGTGTAGTGTAGTTGCACTTTCTTTTATGATTACATATTGCATGTACGACTTGATTGTAGGATTAGCGGTGACACGCCCCTGAGCCAGCTAGATTGCCAGGGGGTTGGATCGTTAACTGATTTGTGGTCAGCTCATAGTTGACCCTCATTTACCTCTTATTGGATGTTGGTGCAGGTGCTGGTGAGCCAAGTGGAAAGTAGCGGGCTAAAGCCATATGTTGTGTTGGCCCTCGAAGGCCAACCTTTCTTTTACTGCTTTCGTTATATTGTCGGCATGCGTGTCGATGCATGTTTTGAGTTAAAGACATTGTATGAATGTAAGGCCTTAAGGCCATAACTCTTATTTATTTCATTCCTGGGATAGTGGACAATTTTGAAAGTAATATTATTAAATGCTTCCGCTTACGCTTATGATACTCTCGTGTCGTTATTTTTTGTTATCATCTTACTAATGTCTAGTTAGTGTGCTTGATATGGCGTGGGGTCCCGGCTGGACCTACTGTTATATTATTTGTACTGGCAGGAAGTTACAATTTGGTATCGGACTTTAGGAGTCGATCCGTAGTTTAGCGAATTTGAGGACGAAATCCTTGTAAGGGGTGGTGTGCACATGATGTGTGTTCACCCAAAACGATAAAAAACTAACAAGAATGTCCACTTAGGAATGAAAACTTGTTTGCTGAACCTGAGCATTCCTTGCTTGTTTGTTGTTATGTTTTCGGTCACTAAATTGTGTGTTACACGAATATAGGTGACTAGGAGTGGTGCGGGGAAGTTTCGACCCCGTAACACTACTGAAAGTAGTGCGTCCACTGAGGTGCCAGTGACCACTCCTTCTGCTGAGATGATTAGATTAGTCGCTGAAGCGTTCTTCGCGATGATCAATAATTAGCCTTGGAGGCTTGCACAGCCTACTATTCCTACTCCTGATGTGGCCCCGACGCCTGTTGATGTAGTGGAACCGAGAGCAGAACCTGCAGTAAAGCCCAGGGTGGAACATAGAGTCGATATGTAGTTATGGGATGAGCTCGTGACCAGCAATTGAAGCACTTTTGAGCCTCAACCCTCCATCCTTCTCGGGGACCGAATCCCCAACGGGAGCTGTGGAGTGTTTGTCAGAAATAATGAGGTCTTCAATGTCAATAGTTGTAACTAAAGATATGTTGGTAACCTTAGCCACCTTCCTACTAAATAGGGAGGCAAGACTTTGGTGGGATGACGAGGTGGTGCACAAGTATGGCGGGATACAACTCGCTAAAATCTCTTGGGAAAATTTCCATGAGTCATTCCTTCTAAGGTGCATGCCCTCAGCAGAGCATTTTGCACTGCAGAACTAGTGTTTACACCTGGAGCATGGAGAGCACTCAGTGGATGAGTAACTAAATGAGTTCATCAGTCTAGGCTGTTTTGAGAGGTCTATGTGGGTAGATGAGGAGACCAGGATCAACAAGTTCTACAACGGTCTGCGAGATGACTTAAAGCTATTGTTTGTGGGTCCGGTGTTACTTGGCTTCCACATTTTAGTGAAAGTGGCTAGGTCTTTGGAGATGAACTTGCAAAGGGCACATTATAAGAGGGGCATCAATGAAAAGAAGTCAGAGTTTCATGTGTCGACCTCTCAATCAAAGCCTGAGTTTAGAAGCAATAAGAGGAAGTCTAGGTTCGCGGAACCATCTCCCTCTAATGTATCGGGAACAACTACTGCGTGGGGTCCAATTACGTGTTTCACTTGTGGAAAGGTGGGACACAAAGCCCGAGCATGTCGAAGTGGTCCCCCGAAGGCAGAAAACCGAGCAGTGGACTATGCTCGTGCGGTGGGTCCATCTTATTCTGAGAAAGGTAAAGCTGCGGAGTCTTCGGCTTCCCAGCAACCTCCAACCCAGCTGAGAGTCTACTCGCTTGGCCAACAAGAAGCCATCATGCAGAATGATATTATCACAGGTATGAATTATAATTTAGCTTGTACAGCTTGACGTGATTTATACTTAGTGTGCGACTACGTTTGTTATTGTTATGCAATTAGGCTTCGTCCTAATTTTCAACTATCCAGCGAAAGCTCTTTTCGATACTGCAGCATCGCACTCCTTATCTAAGGACTTCATGGTGCGAATCGGAGTACCGTCTACCTTGGTGAAAGATAGTTTGGAGGTAGTTCTGCCCAACAGGTTTCGTATGAGCGCGAATAGGTTGAGTCTAGTAAAGGTACAGATTGATGCCAGGTGCTAAGCCTGTGTCACCCTCACCGTACCCTATAGCGCCAAAGGAATTGACAAAATTAAAAGTTCAGTTACAAGAACTTGTAGAGGAAGGCTATGTATGTACAAGTTCATCCCCTTGGAGTGCACCAGTCCTCTTTGTGAAATAGAAGGACGGATGCTTGCGCCTATGCATCGATTACAGAGAATTGAATAAGCTAACAGAGAAAAACCGTTATCCGATTCCGAGAATCGATGACTTGTTCGACCAGCTGGTTGGGTCGGCGGTGGATTCTAAGCTAGAATTGAGGTTCAGCTATTATCAGCAGAGAGTAAGGGAATGTGATATTCCAAAGACAGCATTCAGTACCCGCTTTGGGCACTACAAGTTCACGATTATGTTGTTTGGTCCTTCCAACGCACCGTCGGTATTTATAGACTTAATGAATAGAACATTTTGAGAGTATTTGTACCGATTTGTGATCGTCTTCACCGACGACATTTTGGTATACTCTCAATCGGAAGAGGAGCATTCAGAGCATCTGCATGCAGTTTTGAGCACTTTAAGGAGGAATTAGTTATATGTCCAGTTCTCCAAGTGCGAGTTTTGGCTATCATCTGTAGCATTCCTGGGTCAGGTCGTTAGTGGTGAAGGAATCACATTCTATCTGTTGAAGATAGTGTCTATCTGAGAGTAGCCTGTGCTGAAAAACGTGGCGGAAGTCTGAAGTTTCTTAGGACTTACCGGCTACTATATGCGCTTTGTGGAGAACTTCTCGAGGATTGCACATCCTCTCACTAAGCTGACTAGCAAAGATTAGATGTTCGTTTGGTCACCCGAGTGCGCACGAGCTTTTGAGGAGCTAAAAAACCGTCTGACTACGGCGTCCATTTTATGCTCGCCATGTAGAACGGAAGGTTACGAAATATATAGCGACGCCTCAGGGAGTGGCTTTGGTTGTTTCTTAGTGCAATTCAGAAAGGTAATTGTTTATGGTTCCTGACAATTGAAGGTACATGAGAGGAACTACCTAGTCCATGACTTAGAGTTAGCGGTCGTGGTATTCGTTCTTTAGTTATGGAGTCATTACTTATACAGTGTGAAGATCGACATCTTTACAGACCACAAAAGCCTCAAGTACCTGTTGGATCAAAAGGAGTTGAATATAAACAAAGGGGGTGGATGGAGTTCCTTGGGGACTACACCTTTGACATGCGTTACACTTCTGGGAAGGGAAGCGTAGTTGCAGATGGGTTGAGTCGTCGGGCTCCCGCGCAAGCAAATTGGATTTTAATGCATGACGAGCGTCTAATCCATGATCTAGAATCCACGGGGATCACTTGTGTCGATAAAGAACATCTACTTTAGCATGCTTGAACTGGACAGAGTTTCAATATGACCTTGCCGACCTAGTTAGACAAGCTTTGGAGCTGGATGAAAGCATGAAACGTTACAAAGCGGCGACTGTGTATGGGTCTAACGCTGAATTCTCCTTCGACGATGGTCTTTTATGGAAAGATGCTAGACTACGCGTCCCAAAAGTGGCCAATCTACCGGAAGAATTGATGTACGAGGCTCAATTTACCAAGTACTCGATTCACCCTGGGAGCACAAAGATATATATGGATATGAAGAAACTCTTCTGGTGGCCACGAATGAAGAAAGACATTACTCTATATGTGGCAATGTGTCATACTTGCGCGTTAGTGAAGGTTGAATGTCAAAGGCCTGGTGGGTTTCTCAAGTTTTTACTGATTCCGGAATGGAAGTTGGACGATAATTTATTGGATTTCGTGTACGGAGTGCTGAGATCGTAGCATGGAAACGACACCATTTGCGTGATCGTAGTTCGGTTAACGAAAGTAACGCACTTTATTTTGAATCGGAAAGATGATTCCGTAGAAAAGCTGGCAAAGCTGTACGTAGATAATTTTGTACGACTGCATGGTGTTCCCCGTAGCATCGTAAGTGATCGTGATGGACATTTCACATCAAATGACTGGAAGATGATCCACCAACTATTGGGAACTAAGCTAAAATTTAGCATGTCCTTCCACCCGTAAATGAATGGGCAGGCCGAAAGGACCAATAGGACGATGAAAGACATGTTCAGGATGTGTGTCTTGGATTTCGGAAAGAGATGGGAGGACCATCTCTATATGATTGCATTTGCCTATAACAACATCTACCAAGCAAGTATTAAAATGGTTCCCTTTGAATCCCTTTACGGTTGTAAGTGTCGTACGTCGTTGGCTTGGGCTAAAATGGGCGACACGAAGTTGTTAAAGTGCAAAGATGTGGATGAAGAGAATACCTCAATCCGGGAAATACGAGAGAGGTTGCTCATTGCCCAGGATAGGCAGGCAAAATATTACAATGCAAATCACCGCAACATTGAGTTCGCCGTTGGTGATTGGGTGTACCTGAAGATCAAACCGTTCAAGGGAGAATCAAGGATCCGACGCTTGAAAAAGATGAGTCCAAGGTACGTAGGACCGTTTGAGATCTTAGAACGCATTGGTGAAGCTTCCAACCATCTTTCTCTATCTGAGGAGTTAAGCGATCTACACGGCGTATTCCACATTTCCGTATTGAGAAAGGCCATGAAGGATCCTACGCATTTTGTTGCGGTTGGCAAAGTGTCGATTAATGGTGGGCTAGAGATGAAAGTCAAGCCCATACACATTGAAGATACTGAGGTGAAGCAATTGCAGAACAAAACCATCTGAATGGTAAAAGTCCATTGGAACAATTGCGGTAGAGAGGAACTCTCTTGGGAAAGAGAGCAACCATGCTTGCGGAGTACCCCGAGCTTTTCCTCTCAGGAATAATTTAAGTTTTTGAACCTTACTATTTTTATAATTTAGGGCCGAAATTCTTTTAAGGGAGGTGGAGTTGTAACACCCCACTTTTAAGAAATTGGGTTGAGGTTAGAAGTTCTGCCAAAATTCATCGAAAGGTCTCTAGTGGTCTCGAAGAATCATCTAAAGGACTCGACGAATGTGACAGTCTCAAAGAATTGGACTTAGTCGGTGAATTCTGATGTCTCGATGAATCATCGAATGATCTCGACGAATTGTCGAATGGTCTCGATGAGTCTCGACGAATACTGGTTTCAACGCATTATTGAAGTGTCACGAGTGGTCTCGACAAATCGCCTAAAGGGTCTCGATGAATCGTCGAAAGGACTCGATGAATTTATATCATCACTCGACGAATTTAAATCATCACTCAACGAACCCAGACAGAACGTTGTTTTTACCTGTTTCGATTTTGACGGAAACATGAGTGCTGACCCTTCATCGCAGCTGTCCAAATCAACTTGAAATGTTGATCCAATTGCTAGGATTATTTCGAAATCATTTATAAAGGCTTGGGAGATAACTTTAGGTTTATTTCTACCTTTACCTTCTCTCTCCAAACGTGTGAAAGCTAAGAGCTCAAGGAAGAAGAAGAAGACATATTCCGCCATTGACGGAGCTCCAAAACTCCGAATCGCGAGACATTTCCAGATCCATGGAGAGCATCCCGGTGCGGTTCTTTCCATCCGATTGAAATCTCAGATTCATGGCACCGAAGAGAGCTGGAAGGGTAACGATCCTTCCTCCCGGTCTTAGGATGTTTTTGGTCCTCTCATTCCTTTTTCTATGCATTTTGAGGTTGTCTCTTTCACTAATTAGTGAAGTGTAGGACTTCCTATAGTTCTTCGGAACTCCGGGTAGATTGTGTCCGTCCCCGGCATAAATTGCATGTAGAAATCCAGGAGACAAATAGATTTAGGCACTTTGTGTGAAGTCTACCCGTGGCCATTAGCCCGGATCGGTGATGCTTGATTGTGACGTGCATTTAGGTTAAGCCTAGAATGCATGCCGGAGAATGACTCCGTGATAAATGGCATCGTACTGTGGGTCTTGAGATTTAGGTGTCTTTCGCAGAGCCTAACGGAATCACCGTGCTTGGAATGTGGTTGAATGCAAACCTTCACCACGAGATTTGAAGTGGAGTGGTCTTGTACCTCCTTCATTGGTTTATGTGTGCAAAGATTAAGTCCTCTTGGAAGGATTAGGTGTGTAGCCATAGTTTTGTGTAGCACTTGTTGGTGTTAAACTCTAACGGTCCGAGGTAAAGCCGCACCCGCATTGTGTTAGTTATCGCGATGATTTGAGCAACGTGCATAAGCTTAACCGAACACGCACCATGCCTTTCAGCATGAGGTTAACCCTCGGAAATACTGACGGATCGTGGGAGAGATTGGTTTGGGAGAGTATTCTCTAATCGTTAAATGATCAAATGAACACTAAGCTTCTTAGCTTAGCCTGATGGTGGTACTCGTGAAAGAGTACACTAAAAACATGCCTTGCGAGCATGGAGTGTGTGGTCGTGAGTACCCACGTTGGTGATGTCGTGGATTGATGTTGTGTTAGCTTCATGTAGTTGCTTAGGCGGTTGTGGGAATCCTCCGGGTGAACCCAACCAACATCATGTGCATACCTAAGTTCCCCTTTCTTTGATGCTCAACCTAGAAGATTGATTGTGCTTGAAACCTCACCCTGTGTAGTGTAGTTGCACTTTCTTCTATGATTACATATTGCATGTACGGCTTTCTTGCAGGATTAGCAGTGACACGCCCTTGAGTCAGCTAGATGGCCTGGGGTTGGGATCATTACGCGGTTTGTGGTCAGCTCATAGCTGACCCTCGTTTACCTCTTATTGGATGTTGGTGCAGGTGCTGGTGAGCCAAATGGAAAGTAGCAGGCTGAATCCATATTCTGTGTTGGCCCTCGAAGGCCAACCTCTCTTTTACTACTTTCCTTATATTGCGTGTCTACGTGTCGATGCATATTTTGAGTTAAGTACATTATATGAATGTATGGCCTTAAGGCCATAACTCTTATTTATTTCATTCCTGGGATAGTGGACAATTCTGAAAGTAATGTTATTAAATGCTTCCGCTTACGCTTATGATACTCTCGTGTAGTTCTTTTCTGTTATCATCTTACTAACGTCTATATAATGTGCTCGATATGGCATGGGGTCCCGGCCAGACCTACTATTATATTATTTGTACTGGCAGGATATTACACAGCTCCAGCTATGGACACTATTGATGATCAGCTGAATGTAACTCATCAAACAACTCTCCAAGTTATTCAAAAATAAGGTAGCCATGTCAGAAAATATGCAAGAAGCTTTTCAACAGGTCACTAACTTCATGCGTCAGGATAGACAGACTATAGTTGATAGAATGGACTTTGATACACAAATGCTAGATGATCATCTGCTACAACTCAGAAATTCTCTTCTTCAGGCTGAACAGAATCTTCGTGAGAGAATCAACTTGGTGCAAGTTACCGTAGATGATCACATTGAAGAAGAAGTCATAAGGGGGGAGAAGGCTATGATAAATGCAGGCTCTCATCAGGCAATGTGGAAAATTAATCAGGTTAAGCAAGCCATGAAATTGCCCACCTCTATGTATGATATGGAAGAACCTTCTGAGAGTACTGCTAAAGAGGAAAATGCTATTAAAATTGGAGATTTTTCAACCTCCAGGAACAGGAAGAGATCATAAAGCAGAGAGTACAGGAAAAGAAGGCTGAGGGAAGTTGAGCTATATACTCAGTTCATCAGGCGGAGTCCTACTTCTAGAGATCTCATTACAGAGGCATGGATTCAATTTGGATATCCCAAGGCTGGCTCAGAAAGAGTCTATTACTCTGCTGATTGGCAAATCCATATGAGACGACAGGAGAAGAGGAGAAATCATAAACTAGTTTTTCCTCATGGTCCTCCTCCTTCTCCTAAGAGGATCCCAAAGCCAAAGAGTTTCTATGAAAGACAGATGAGGAAAGGAAAAGGCAGTAGCAACAGGAGCTAGAAGGATCAGATATCTTAGGATTTTTGTCTTGAAATTGTATAGGGCAAATGACTTTGTTAATTTTGTATAAGACATTATCTTTCACTTATACAATGTTAGTGGTTGAATATTTCTGTGTCTTATAAATTTTTTTTATTTGATTCTACTTGTTATCTGACATTTATCATTGAGGTCAGTTATGACTTCTTCAAATAGGGGAGATTGTTGGGAACAGTACCCATCAATATTCCTGATTCGAAGAAGTGCTCAGGTCAATGATAAAAGCACTATGTATTTGATGTTCTATCTTATTTGTGAATGCAATGTATAGTTAGTATGTCCAGTGCTTCTCAAATCTCTCTAAGTCCAAAATTGTTGAGAAGGACTGGACGTATTGTTGAAAAGGTATAAGGCTCTCGTTGAAAATGCTGCCTTGCAGAGATACTTCAGGAGTCAGAAGTGGAATTCAGACTAAGCTAAAAAATCGTCCTGTAGGAGTTATATTGTCGTGTCAACTAGGTACACGCGATAATATTGTTGTGAGAACTCAAGAGAGTCTTCTAAGGCATATATCGTCATGTCAACAAGGTACACACGATGATATCATTGTGAGAACTCAAGAAAGTCTACTAAGGCATATATCGTCGTGCCAACAAGGTACACACGATGATATCGTTATGAGAACTCAAGAAGAATCTGCTAAGTCATATATCGTCGAGATGCCTATTTCAAGTGATAATTTCATTAGAGTTGCTTAAGTCAAAGATGAATCACTGAAATGGAAAATTCTGTCTTCAAAATATTGTTCATATCGTCGAAACAGACCAAGACTTTTTGAAATGCGCTATCTGCATTTCATGTTATCGTCTAAAGTTCCAATCAACATATGTCGTTAAGGAATGAGCTTCTAACAATCAAGAGACCTCTGAATAGACCGTAAGACATCCTTGTCATATATAATGATAAGATGTTTGCCATAAAAACACACAGGACTGATGAATTGAAAGATTTTAATGGCTTTCAGTATGATTGAAGGAACATTTTCGAGAACAAACTTCATGCGCTCTCAGTTATCCAAGGTTCAGTCAGGCGCCATCAACTGATAAGTATTGTTCCAGATTGAAGAAGAGGATCAAAGAGAAGTTACTATGCATCTGTTTCTAGTTCTTCAAAGCCTTCTCTTCAGATCCAGAGGAAATCTTGTGTCTTTGTGTGTTGAGTTTTGTGATTGTGTTCTTTGTTGTGGTTTATCTTAATTATTCTAAGTTTAATTTTAAAAACAGTCACATCACCTATTCTCCCCCCCCCCCCCCCCCGTCTAGGTGATAGTTCCATAAACAACAACTACCGCGGCCTTCAGCTCCTCAGTAGTCCACTCTTGCGAAGAGTGTCTCTCCACCTCAGTCTTCAGAGACCTAACTCGGCATCACAAAGAACCATCGTGGCCTGCAAATCCTCCAACATATGGACCATCTTCTCCACGAGGTCCTTCTCCGTCCGAAGCTCCGCCCGAGACTGCTCTAGTTTTGCCTGCAACTCAAACATGATCTGCCGAAAATTAGACACACCACAATCCTGTCTCCCCCTCAAGTCCAAAAGGAAGCTCCTCAATCCATGAAGCTCCTCCTGAAGCGCGAGATAGCTATCCTACAGACCCACGTAGAATTCGTTCCACATGAGAGTGATTATGGTCTGAACTCTGATCTAAAAAAAGAAGGAAGTTAGGTTCCTTACAAGACCACACACAAACAAAAGCAAAGGTATTACACTTACCGCGACATTCATAGCCTCAACCAAAGAAGAGACCCACCTCGCCATAGCTAGCAGTGGCACGGAAGCACCTTCGGGTGCCTGGGGGCAATAGATCCCAGGACCTCCACATCAAGATCAGCGGGCACAATATCGGCCCTAGAACTACAAGGAGACACCTCGTCTGTACGCTCCTTCAGCCGAGAAGAAGAACGAAGCGCGGATTTTGAACTATTGCACTTGAATACTAGCTTCCTCTTATCCCGCGATCCAACGACACCGCAACGGATTGCTCAGGGTTGGTAGAAAGCCCGCATAGTAATAAACACTTCTCTTAGACAAACAAAGAAAAGCGGAACAGGGGATTCACTAGTGCAAGCGGGTCAGTGAACCCCAACACCGGCGTGAACTCCCGCTCGCATCCCATCACATGGCGACAATGTCCTGGAAGTGACCTCCACAACTCTGGCAGGCCCCAGGAGTTCTTGACATATCCATACAAGGTGTTCCCATGGCGACGGTCTGCCTGATTCTCAAATTCAATCCAACGCTTGTTACTGTAAACCTTGAGACGACCACCTCCATCAGTGCACACCTCGCACCAATCCTTAAAAAGGTCTAAGGAAAACCTCAAGATGTGCTCTTGGAAGAAAGCAATTAGACCCATGATGCACATCATCCCGACAGGAGTGTACTAAGAAACTTCCATCTTATAGTGTCCGAAAATTTCAATTGTCTCCTCGCACGATGGATAACGGAACCCGGACTTCAGAGATGACTCACAGAGCGTCATGCTGCCCGTCGAAGGATTTTGCAATCGCTCATCGATGTGTGGAATCTTCACCTCCAGCTTGACAGGTATCCCATATCATTTACTCCTGAACTCAATCAATTTGGTAGTGAGCGAAGAGAGAATCCACATCGGCCTTCCTTGCGAGCAGTGCCTCAGCACCTAAAAGGAAAAAATACTCATAAGTTACTGCAAAAGCCCACGCGCCACACACAAGAACGCATGTGAGAGCCCACACGCAAAAAGAGCCCAGGCATGCTCCCGAGGCGCGTAGGGCATGTGGCCTGCGCGCGCTGGGCACACACCTTGCGTGAGCCAGCACATGCGTGTGCACCCCACGTGCGATTAGTACATGAGTGCACCCCCCATATGCGCTCGACACTCAGGTGCGCACCCCGCACAGGTGCATACCCCATGCGCCCACCCTGTGCGTGGATGCCCCTGCGCGTAGGCATGCTCTGCGCGAGCGTGCTTTTCCCTTGTGCTGTCGCTGCTTCTATGTACCTCCTTCTGCGCCCCTTCGTTTGCCTCCATCATGGTCGCCATGAACCATTCACGCGCACAACCAAGACAAATTCCCCACTCATCTTTCTCTCCGGCTCCATACTTCGGGAACTTTGGGGGGGGGGCAAATATTGGGGTCCTCTTCCATTTATAGGAATTGTGGGCTGCAAATAGCCGGAATTCCCATGTCCCCCACTAACCTAGTGGTGGCCATAAGGGGTACCGCTCAAACCGCCATGCACGCGATTCGCACGCCCAAACTGTCGCGCCCATCACCGCCAAGCCAACCGCCCGCTGTAAGACCCCATTTCAGGCAGGTAAATTTCTGGAGTTCTTAGCGCTGTCGCCCAGGCGACAGTGGCTGTCGCCCGGCGATAGCGTTGTCAGGTGGCGGCTAACGCTGGCGACAAGGTGACTGGGGTCATGCAGCAGTGTGGCTGACTGGTCAAAGTCGGTTCTTAACGCTGTCGCCTAGGCGACAGTGGCTGTCGCCCGGCGACAGCTCAAAGTTGGACTTTGTGGCCAAAATCAAGGTCATTGATTGCACTTTGACTTTGGGGGCTGGTTTTGGCTTGGGGGCTCAGTGGAAGCATAGAAGGCCGAAATCCCCCTTCTTTCTCATTATTTCCTTAAGTGTTTAAGGAGGAGAGAGAAAGAGAGAGAGAGGGAGAGCTTGGAGAAGAAGAGGGAATAGTGAACCCTAGCTTGGAGCTTGGGTTTGGAGGAGCTACACTCATCCAATCCCTTCATCGTTGGTGGCTACGCGTAGAGGAGGGCAAGGCGCTCCTTTCCATCCGTGCCAAAAGTCGAGCCATGGGCTCAAAGCGGCGTTTAAGGGTAACGAACTCTTCTAACCCCATTTGGACATGTTCTAGTCCTTTCCCATGCATCGTTGAGGCACCTACCCAAAAGGGAGAGGTCGTGGCCTCCGACGGGTCGATTTGTGCTATCCCCGTCAAAGCTTGCATACATATAGAGTTCGTGCGTAATACGGACGTAGGCGCGCTGTGTGAAGCCCATCTGAGACGGTTCGTCCGGATTGGTGATGACTTGTGGTACTGTGCGTGCTCGGGGAAAACCCCGTGTTGTTATCCTGCTTCGTAGGACTAGAGAGTGTTACTGCATGCGCAGCAACGCCTGGGGGTGTGCCCCGGGAAGCACCTGAAGTTGGATGCAGAAAATGAGTTCTGCCCACTGTCGCTAGGCGACAGTGACTGTCGCCCCGGCGACAGCTCCCGGAATTGGTTCTGGTGACTGTTTGGTGTTCTGAGGCAGTGGAAGTGATACTGCATGCGCAACAACGCTTGGGGTAGTGCCCCGGGAAGCACCCACAGCTGGAAACTAAAAGTGGAATGTTGTCCACTATCGCTAGGCGACAGTGACTGTCGCCCAGGCGACAGCTCCCATACATGGGTCTGGTGATGTTTGTTGTGCCCACCTGTTGAGGGGACCTGTGGTCGGCATGCCCGACCCGTAAGGGTGTCCTGGTGGACGACTTAGCGGCCCGTGGAGCCAGCTAATTGAGAATACCTGGGCTGAGGGGACGCCATACCCGCATTTCGTGTCGTACAACGAGTGTGTGAACAACGGGCATTTGGCGTACCTACACCCGAACCATTGCAGCACCTGATTAGTAAGGCTCGAATAGCATGTCGGGAGGCGATGGGGAAGAGTCTTCGGACTGCGTAAGTTCACAATTAAAGCACGGGGGAGCCCTGGTATTCGGGCCGCCGACTTTAGCCTCGAAGGGCAAAACCATCAAGAGTGGATGGTGGTGGAAGGCGTAGTACACCAAAGAGTGCCTGAGTGCACGAGACGTGGAGGCCATTCCCATGTTTGTGTTGTTGCATATGTATGAAATGTTGTGTGCTCGTCTAGTCGCACTCTTAAATATGTATATGTTGTTGAGACTGTTTTGCAGGGACGGTTAGCACTGCCACCCCCTCGAAGGGGTGGGGTCATTATAAATTGGTCAGCTTTAGCTGACCGTTGCCCTGTTTTTCCACCGTTTTTGGTGGGCTTGTTGTACAGGTGCTGGACCGAGCGGGAACTTGGCGGGCTGAAGCCCCTACGCTGCTGCAGCCCTTGAAGGCCTTTGATGTTCCTTCTATTTTTCATGTATGGCCGGCCTGCGCGCCGATGTTGGTAAACTGTAAGGCCGTCGTGCCTCTTTTGTGTTGTAAAATATTTTATTCCAAGTTAATAGAAGTGGACATACCCGAGTTCGGGTCTTGTGGTTTATAATTCTGTCTCTCTCTCTTTTACTTCCGCATAGAATGCTCTGAGTTAGGCTTCGTGGTATAGTGTCGTTGTTATTCCATTAAGTGACGTTCCCATTTGTTTTATAGTATATGGCGTGGGGCCCCGGCCGGACCTTCTGCTATATGCTTTCGAACGGATGGGGGTGTTACAAATTGGTATCAGCTACTAGGGTTCCGTATCCTTCTAAGGAATTCATGGATGAATTCTTTTAAGGGGTGGTGAGCACGTGTGTGCGCTACCGTTGAGACGTAAAATAAACCCAAAAATGTCCACTTAGGAATAAAATGCAACAACAAACCAACAATAATTGCATGATTTTGGAACCTGAGTGTTCCTTTTGTTGTTAGTTGTGACTGTGTTGTCGCCTAACTGTGTGTTGCACTTGTGTAGGGCACTCGAAGTGCAGCGGGACCGTTGCATCCCCGTGATGTGCATGAGAGTAGTGGGTCTGCTGAGGCCCCTACAGCTCCATCTGCTGAGTTGGTTCGGCTAGTTACTGAAGCCGTTCTAGCTGCGTTGAATGGCCAGCCTGAAAGGCAAGGCCAACCGCCAGTGCAAGAGGTGGCCCCTGAGCGACTAAGAGTGGAGCAAGTCCCAGTGAGGCGTGCTCTTGAGCAGCAGCTGAAGCATTTTCTGGGATTTCGACCTCCTCTGTTTACCGGGGTTGAATCCCCAGCTGAGGCCGAAGACTGGTTGTCGCATGTGAAGCGAATTCTGACAGCGACACAGTCGGAGGAAGCGCAGAAGGTGACCTTTGCTTCTTTCTTGCTAGAAAAGGAAGCTAGGCGGTGGTGGGATGAGGTCGAGAGGCGCCAGTTCGCGGGAAGGCGACTGGTTGATGTGACGATGGAAGAGTTCTCGAGAATCTTCCTCGCAAGGTATGTGCCTCAGTCGCAGCAGATCGCGATGGAGAACCAGTTCTTGGCCCTAACACAGGGTGGTAGACTAGTTGATGACTATTTGCATGAGTTCACCCGCCTCGGGCGCTATGCTGGAACTTCTTTCGATGATGAGGAGAGAAGGGTGAACAGGTTTTATGGAGGTTTGCGTACTGAGTTGCGGCATCTTCTGACAGGGCCGTTGCCGCAGGGTTTCACGACCCTCGTTGGTTCAGCCCGAGCCTTTGAGCAGGACATGCTCAGGGAAAAGGGCAAGGTGGTTGTGGTCGAGGCAGTGCCAGAGGGCAAAGCGCCGAGTGCGGCAAAGTTGCGGAGGTTGAGTCGCTGGAAGAAGGCTCGAGTATCTGGGCCAGCTCCCTCTGCTTCGGGCGCGTCATCTGAACGTGGCCCTCTTATTTGTTTCACTTGTGGCAAGCCTGGCCATTTCTCGCGGGATTGCCGCAGTGGGCTTCCAAGGCCAGAGAAGAAGGCGGGGCCAGCTTATTCTGAGAAGGGGAAGGCAGCTGAGTCCACTGCTTCCCGTATGGCTCCCCCGCAGCCCAGAGTTTTTAGTCTCGATCAGCAGGAGGCTATCAAAGCCAAGGACGCCGTGACAGGTATAATTTAAGATACAGTCTTTACTGTTTTATACACCTGTTTTAATGTTCATGCTAACTCGTTGGCGGCGTAGGCTATGTAAATGTTTTAGGCATCCCGGCGAGAGCGCTTTTCGATACTGGGGCTTCGCACTCCTTCTTATCATCGGACTTCGTCCAACATAGTGGTGCGCCGTCGATTGCTTCTGCAGATGGACTGGAGGTCCTACTGCCGAATGGATATTCGATGAGTGTGGAGAGGAGTTGCTGCGTAAAGGTTCTAGTTGGTAGTCGGGAGTATGACCTGAAGGCATCGTTACTCCCCCTGGCTGAGTTTGATGTTATCTTTGGTATGGACTGGCTGTCGGAACAGCGTGCATGTATCGATTGCACCACCAAGGAGGTGAGTTTTGGGCAGGGTGCCGATCGGGAGACGGTCTTTGCGGGCATGCGTGGATCGAGCAAGATGTTGATGTCTGCTCTCCAGGTGTCCAAGGCAGTGCGACAGGGAGCAGAGTTATTCTTTGCTCTTGTGGAGGCTTCAACGCCGAGGCCCAGCCTAGCGGATGTTCCGGTAGTAGCAGAGTTCCCCGATGTGTTCCCGAGCGAGCTCCCCGGTGCTCCACCGCAGCGGGAGATAGATTTCACGATTGAGTTGGTGCCAGGCGCTAAGCCTGTGGCCCGCTCGCCGTATCTTATGGCTCCGAAAGAGTTGGCGGAGTTGAAGCTGCAGTTGTAGGAGCTGCTTGAGCAGGGCTACGTGCGTCCGAGTTCCTCACCTTGGAGTGCACCTGTCCTCTTTGTCAAAAAGAAGGATGGTAGCCTGCGGCTTTGCATCGACTATCGGGAGCTGAACAAGCTGACGGAGAAGAACAAGTAATCTCTTCCGAGGATAGATGATTTGTTCGACCAGCTCATTGGTTCGACAGTATACTTGAAGCTGGACTTGAAGTCCGGCTATTATCAGGTGCGGATCAGGGAGTGCGATATCCCGAAGACTGCCTTTAGTACGAGGTACGGGCAGTATGAGTTCACCGTGATGTCGTTTGGGCTGTCTAATGCGCCTTCGGTGTTTATGGACTTGATGCACCGGACTTTCCGAGAGTACCTCGACCGGTTTGTGGTCGTCTTCCTGGATGACATACTAGTCTACTCTCAGTCCGAGGAGGAGCACGATGATCACCTGCGAGTAGTTTTGGAGGTTCTGAGGAGGAACCAGTTGTATGCCAAGTTCTCGAAGTGCGAGTTCTGGCTTCATTCTGTGGCGTTCTTGGGCCATGTGGTTAGTGGTTCGGGTGTGGCGGTAGATCCGGTGAAGGTTTCGGCCATTAGGGAGTGGCCTGTTCTTTCTACTGTAG
The DNA here is from genome assembly GCA_033032865.1 of Dactylorhiza incarnata. Taxonomy (NCBI): domain Eukaryota; kingdom Viridiplantae; phylum Streptophyta; class Magnoliopsida; order Asparagales; family Orchidaceae; genus Dactylorhiza; species Dactylorhiza incarnata. The sequence continues at coordinate 21,970,870 of JAWHQI010000001.1, read as the reverse complement.
CGGAGGTCCGTAGCTTTCTCGGGCTGGCCGGCTATTACAGGCGCTTCGTGGAGAACTTCTCATGGATCGCGCTGCCTCTTACGACGCTGACACGGAAGATGCAGGAGTTCATTTGGACGCCCGCGTGTGCGCAGGCTTTCGAGGAGTTGAAGCGGAGGCTTACGACGACTCCGATCTTATGTTTGCCTTGCGTCACGGAGGGCTACGAGATCTACACCGACGCTTCTGGAAGCGGCCTTGGCTGCGTTCTGCAGCAGCATGGCAAGGTTATAGCGTATGTCTCTCGCCAGCTGAAGGTGCACTAGCAGAACTATCCGGTCCACGACTTGGAGTTGGCGGCCGTGATATTTGCCCTGAAGCTATGGCGGCATTATGTGTATGGCTTGAAGATCAACATCTTCACGGACCATAAGAGCCTGAAGTACCTTCTGATGCAGAAAGGGCTGAATATGCGGCAACAGAGGTGGATGGAGTTCCTGGGGGACTTCACCTTCAAGATCCACTACACTCCCGGGAAGGGGAATGTTGTTGCGGATGCACTCAGTCGCAGGGCTCCAGCGCAGGCCAACTGGATTCAGATGCATGATGAGCACCTGATACGTGACCTGGAGGCCTTGGATATTTCTTGCGTAGAGAAGAGGTGCAGTGTCGGTGCCTGCTTGAGTTGGTTTGAGGTGCAGTACGACCTCGCAGAGAGAGTCCGCCAGGCTTTTGAACTCGATCTGAGTTTGAAGCGCTACGCGGAGGATGCTGGTGGTGGGCCAGATGCCCAGTTTCAGGTTCGAGACGGATTGCTGTGGAGAGGCGACCGTTTGTGCGTCCCCAAGGTGGGTGAGCTGCGCGATGAGTTGATGTACGAGGCGCATCGTACCAGGTATTCAGTTCATCCGGGGAGCACGAAGATGTACAAGGACATGAAGGTCCTTTTCTGGTGGCCAGGTATGAAGAGGGACATCGCTCACTACGTGGCCAAGTGCCACACTTGTGCGCTAGTGAAGGCGGAATGTCAGAAGCCCGGTGGCTTTTTGCAGTCGTTGCCTGTTCCGGAGTGGAAGTTTGATGACATTTCCATGGATTTCGTGCATGGGCTGCCGAGATCGCAGCGCGGGAACGATGCCATCTGGGTAGTTGTAGACCGGCTGACGAAGGTGGCGCACTTTATCCCCAACCGGAGGGATGACTCGGTGGAGAAATTGGCAAAGTTGTATGTTGATACTATAGTGCGACTGCACGGTGTGCCCCGTAGCATCATCAGTGATCGTGATGGACGCTTTACTTCAAGCGACTGAAGGCTTGTAACACCCCAATTCTGGTAGTTCCGCGTAGTAGGCGGAGTGGTAGTGCGGCACATGATGCAGGCTAGAATTTTCCCTGTCTGCTCTTAGCGCACGATCAGTGGCCTCATCGCGCACGACCAGTGATCGTGTGCCAGCGATCGTGCGTTAATTCAGAAGAGAATCGAGTTCTGTCTCGGACAGTGCGCACGACCATTTCCCTCTTCGCGCACGACCAGTGATCGTGCGCCAGCGATCGTGCGCTTATTCGCAAGAATTCAGAGTTCTGTCCCGGATAGTGCGCACGACCATTGCCCTCGTCGCGCACGACCACTGACCGTGCGCCTGTGATCGTGCGCCCTGTTTATTCTGTTCCGCGATTTTGAGCGGAGAAGAAGATCGGGCCGTCCAAATCTTTTGAGATCTGATCCGATGGCTAGGATTAGATGCTGGAGGCTATTAGGGCTTATGAGAGGAGATTAATCCTCATTATTTTGAGGTGTTTCTCTCTCCTAGGCTAGAGGAAGAAGAAGGAGGCAAGGAAGAAGAAGGAAGATCCCGCCATTGACGGAGCTCCGGAGCTCCGTTTCGCGAGCCGTTTCCAGATTTGGAGAGTGCAGCCCGGTGCGGTCGTTTCTCTCCGTATAGAATCTCGGATCCATGGCGAAAAAGAAAGCGCCTAGGGTAACGATTCTTCCTCCCGAACTTTGGACTTGTATTTATCCATTTATTCCTCTTTCTTTGCTTGCATGAGGTATCTCTTTCACCAAATGGGTGAAGTGTAGGATTTCCTCAAGTCCTTCGGGACTCCGGGTAGATTGTGTCCGTCCCCGGCATATTGCATGTAGAAAATCCGGTAGTCGTGCGGATTTAGGCATTGTGTGTGAAACCTATTCGTGGCCGTGAGCCCGAATCGGTGATGCTTGATTTGCGACGTTGCATTTAGGTTAGGCCTAGAATGCGTGCCGGAGAATGACTCCGTGAACTCACCTATAGTATTGCGGGAGTTAAGTGTAGGCGTCTTGTGAAGATCCTAACGAAAGCCCCATGCTTTGAGGTTTGGATGAAGGCAAACCTTCACCACGAAATTGATGCGGAGCGTGTGTAGCTCCCTTGTTGAGAATTCGCGAAGCCTAGATCCTTGTGAAGGGGTTAGGTGCGTAGCGTATATTTTGTGTAGCACTTGAAAGTGCTAAACCCTTACGGGCCGAGGTGAAGCCGTACCCACGTCGTGCGATAGATCGCGACGATTAGAGCACGGGCAAAGCTGAACCGAACCCGTTTCCATGCAGATCGGCGAGAGGTCCCTTCCTCATGAAGGCCGTGTGATCATGGGAGAGGTCGTGGAAGGTGTCATACCTTGACCGACCAAAAGCTCTTGTTTCCCACCTAAGGTTGTGACCCTTAGGGTGGAGTGTTGTGAATTTGATGTTATGTTTCCTCATGCGATTGCTTAGGCGGTTGTGGGAAACCTTCGGGTGAACCCAACCAACATCATGTGCATACCTAGGTTCCCTTCTTTTTGATGCTCAACCTAGAAGATTGATTGTGCTTGAAACCTCACCTTGTGTATTTGCACTTTCTTTAGATTAGTACTTGTGCTAGTATGGCTTACTTGCAGGGTAGAATCTCCGCCACCCCGGGAAAGGGGTGGGGTCGTTATAATTTGGTCAGCTGTGCTGACCGTTACTTTGTTTGCCACCGCTTGGTGGAATGTTCTTATGCAGGTGCAGGTGAGCCTAGCGGGAAGTAGCGGGCGTTGGCCCTTTTGCTGTGTTGGCCCTCGAAGGCCAGCCTTTTTCCTGCTTTCTCATGTATTGCCGGCCTGCGTGCCGATGTATGCCTTTTTGGAGTTTTGTACATTGATTTGGTGTAAGGCCCTAAGGCCGTAACTCTTACTTCTGGACTCATTCCTATGATAGTGGACATGTTCTTTTGAATGGTTTAATTAATGCTTCCGCTTACGTTTTTGTACTCTCGTGTTGTAGTTACTTTTCTGGTTATCACCTTTTAACTCCTAGCTAGTGTGGTTTGTATGGCGTGGGGTCCCGGCCGGACCTGCTGTTATACTTTTCGTACTGGCAGGGTGTCACAATTTGGTATCGGACTTAAGGCGTCGATCCGTAGTTTAGCGAATTCGGGACGAATTCCTTTTAAGGGGTGGTGCGCACGGGCTGTGCATTCACCTAGAACGACAAAAACTAATAAGAATGTCCACTTAGGAATGAAAAAAAAAAAAAAAAAAACATACTTGATTGCGGAACCTGAGCGTTCCATGATTGATGTTTGATACGTTTAGGGTTACTAAATTGTGCCTTGCATGATTATAGGTAACTAGAAGTGCTGCGGGGCGGTCTCAACCCCGTAACACCGCTGAAAGTAGTGGGTCGGCTGAGGTGCCAGCGACCACTCCTTCAGCTGAGATGATCAGAATGGTCGCAGAAGCAGTCTTCGCGATGATCAATGCTCAACCGCAAAGGCTTGCACAGCCTGCTACGCCTACTACTGATGCGGCCCCGGTAACTGAACCTGCAGTGGAACCTGCGGTAGCACCAAGGGTTGATGCCCCTGTGCCAGTAGCTGCAGTGGAACCGGCGTTAGCACCGAGGGTGGAGCGTCAAGTTGCGCAAGTAGTTGCGGGGCGAGCGCGTGACCAACAATTAAAGCACTTCTTGAGCTTTAATCCTCCTACCTTCTCGGGATCTGAGTCCCCAACGGTGGCAGAAGACTGGTTGTCAAGAGTTAGAAGAACTCTGAGGGCGACAGCGACGGACGAAGCCATGATGGTCACCTTAGCCACTTTCCTTCTTGACGGAGAGGCTGTGCTGTGGTGGGAAGAGCAGGAACTGCACAAGTTCGGCGATAGAGACATTACTGAAATAACAATGGCTGAGTTTTCAAAGTCGTTCCTCCAGCGGTTTATCCCCTCTGCCCAACGCATTGCGTTACAAAACCAGTTCCTGAGGTTAACTCAAGGTGATCGCTCCGTTGACGATTACTTACATGAGTTTACCAGACTGAGTCGCTATGCGGGGGCATTGGTGGGGGATGAGGAGACGAAGACGAATAAATTCTATGAAGGGCTTCGGGACGAGTTGAGGCTGCTCCTTGCAGGCCCTATGACGTTTGGCTTCCAAGTGATGGTGCAAACCGCCAGATCTTTGGAGTTGGACATGAAGAGGGTACAAGCAAAGAGTGTTGTAAAGAAACCCGAGTTTCATGCGCCGGCCTCTCAGTCCAAGCCGGACTTCAGAAGGAACAAGCGGAAGTTCAAGCAGGCGGAACCAGCTTCTTCGAATGTTTCGGGAGCCACGACCGCGCGGACTCCTATTACGTGTTTCACCTGCGGGAAGGTGGGACACAAAGCTGCGGTGTGTCGAAGTGGTCCCCCAAAGGCGGCAAATCGAGCGGTGGATTATGCTCGGGCTGCGGAAAAGGGCAAAGCGGCAGAGTCTTCGGCCTCCCAACACATTCCGACTCAGCCGAGAGTCTATTCGCTTGGCCAACAAGAAGCTATACGACAAACCGATGTAGTCACAGGTACGAATTAAAAGTTAGCTTTTACAGCTATGTATATGATTCTTACTGTTGTACGACTATATGTGTTATTTGTGTACAATTAGGTTTCGTCCTAATTTTCAACTATCCGGCGAGAGCTCTATTCGATACGGGTGCATCGCACTCTTTTCTGTCTGAGGACTTCGTGGTGCGAATCGGAGTGCCGTCTACCTTTGTAGAGGATAGATTGGAAGTAGTGCTACCCAATGGATCTCGAATGAGTGCGGATAGGAAGAGCCGTGTGAAGGTGCGGATCGGAAGTCAAGATTTCGACTTGGAAGCGTCGTTACTACCGTTAGCTGAATTCGATGTGATCTTCGGCATGGACTGGCTCTCGGAGCAGCGAGCATGCATAGATTGCAATACAAAGGAGATCACTCTGGGAACGAACACCGACGATGAAACCACATTCGCCGGTATGCGAGGAGCGAGCAAGACGCTGATGTCTGCTCTCCAAGTGGTTAAGGCGGTGAGAAAAGGCGCCGAGTTGTTCTTCACCTTGTTGGAGGCTTCGGAGCCAAAGCCCAGGTTGTGTGATGTCCCAGTTGTAGCGGAATACGCCGACGTGTTTCCTAACGAACTCCCTGGGGCTCCGCCTCATCGGGAGATTGATTTCTGTATCGAGTTGGTGCCAGGTGCCAAACCTGTGGCCCGCTCACCATACCGAATAGCGCCAAAGGAATTGGCAGAGTTGAAGGTCCAATTGCAAGAGCTGCTAGAGCAAGGCTACGTACGTCCAAGTTCTTCGCCTTGGAGTGCACCGGTCCTCTTTGTGAAAAAGAAGGATGGGAGCTTGCGTCTATGTATTGATTATAGAGAGCTAAACAAGTTGACCGAGAAAAACCGATATCCGATTCCTAGAATCGATGATCTATTCGACCAACTGATGGGTTCGACGGTTTACTCCAAGCTAGACCTAAGGTCCGGCTACTATCAACTGCGAATAAGGGAATGTGACATTCCAAAGACAGCGTTCAGTACCCGCTTTGGGCACTTTGAGTTCACGGTAATGCCGTTCGGTCTATCCAACGCACCGTCGGTATTCATGGACTTGATGAATAGGACATTCCGAGAGTATTTAGATCAATTTGTGATCGTCTTCATCGACGACATTTTGGTATACTCTCAGTCGGAAGAGGAGCATGTAGGGCATCTGCACGCAGTCCTGAGCACCTTGAGGAGGAGTCAGCTATATGCCAAGTTCTCCAAGTGCGAGTTTTGGCTACCGTCAGTGGCATTCCTTGGTCATGTTGTTAGTGGCGAAGGAATTGCAGTTGATCCGTCGAAGATAGAAGTGATCCAAGCGTGGCCTTTGTTGAAAAACGTAGCGGAAGTCCGAAGTTTCTTAGGACTTGCCGGCTATTATAGGCGCTTTGTGGAAAACTTCTCGAGGATCGCACTTCCTCTCACAAAACTGACTAGGAAGGATCATAAGTTCGTTTGGTCGCCCGAGTGCGCACGAGCTTTTGAAGAGCTAAAGAGCCGTCTGACCACGGCGCCCATTCTATGCTCGCCACAAGGTACGGAAGGCTACGAAATATATAGTGACGCCTCAGGAAGTGGTTTGGGTTGTGTCCTAGTGCAGTTCGGGAAGGTAATCGCCTACGGCTCCCGGCAACTGAAGGTTCACGAGAGGAATTACCCGGTCCATGATTTGGAGCTAGCGGCCGTGGTTTTTGCCCTCAAACTTTGGAGGCACTATCTATATGGCGTGAAGATCGATATCTTTACCGACCATAAGAGCCTCAAGTACTTACTAGATCAAAGGGAGTTGAACATGCGCCAAAGGAGGTGGATGGAGTTCCTTGGGGACTACACCTTCGATATCAAATATACTCCCGGTAAAGGAAACGTAGTTGCAGACGCGTTGAGTCGTCGGGCTCCCGCACAAGCAAATTGGATTTTGATGCACGATGAGCGTCTAATCCGTGAGCTAGAAGAAATGGAGATCATATGCATTGATAGGAGAACGTCTGCTTCAGCATGCTTGAACTGGACGGAAGTTCACTACGACCTTGCCGATCGAGTTCGACAAGCATTGGAGTTGGACGAGAGCTTGAAACGATACAAAGCGGAAACCGTTGAAGGGTTAAACGCTGATTTCTCCTTCGAAGACGACCTTATGTGGAAGCAGGAAAGGTTATGCATCCCAAACGTTGGTACTCTACGGGCGGAGTTGATGTACGAGGCTCATCATACCAAGTACTCGATCCACCCGGGGAGCACTAAAATGTTTATGGATATGAAGAAACTGTTCTGGTGGCCGGGCATGAAGAAAGACATTGCCCTTTACGTGGCCAAGTGTCATACTTGCGCGTTGGTGAAAGCGGAATGTCAACGTCCCGGTGGGTTTCTGAAGTCCTTGCCGATTCCGGAGTGGAAGTTTGATGATATTTCGATGGATTTCGTGCACGGATTGCCGAGATCGCAACATGGAAACGACGCCATATGGGTGATCGTGGACCGTTTGACAAAGGTATCACACTTCATTCCGAACCGGAAGGATGATTCCGTAGAGAAGCTAGCAAAGCTCTATGTGGATAGTATCGTGAGACTGCACGGTGTCCCTCGTAGCATCGTCAGCGATCGTGACGGGCGTTTCACATCGAAAGATTGGAGGCTTATCCATGAACTGTTGGGCACAAAATTGAGGTTCAGCACGGCCTTCCACCCACAAACGGATGGACAGACCGAGAGAACCAACAGGACTATGGAGGATATGCTCCGAATGTGCGCTCTAGACTTTGGAAAGAAGTGGGAGGATCACCTCTTTATGATCGAGTTCGCCTACAATAATAGCTACCAAGCCAGCATAAAGATGGCTCCTTTCGAGGCCCTCTATGGTAAGAAGTGTCGTACGCCATTGTCTTGGGGGGAAACGGGCGATACTAAGCTATTGAAGCGAAAGTATGTTGAAGAAGCAACTTTGACGATCCGGTCTATACGCGAAAGGCTATTGGTTGCCCAGGATAGGCAAGCAAAGTATTTCAACGCCAAGCATAGGAACTTAGAGTTTGCCGTCGGTGACCGGGTTTACTTGAAGATCAAACCGTTCAAAGGGGTATCAAGGATTCGACGCTTGAAAAAGCTCAGTCCGAGGTACTTAGGACCGTTCGAGATCGTGGAGCGTGTTGGTGATGCGGCTTATCGGCTTGCACTATCTGCAGAGCTGAGCGGTCTGCACGACGTGTTCCATATTTCAGTGTTGAGGAAAGCAGTGCAAGAGCCTACTCATGTCATTGCGGTCGGCAAAGTTCCGGTTGATAGTGGGTTGTCGACGAAAGTCAAGCCTTTACGCATCGAAGATACCGAAGTAAAGCAGCTGCGGAACAAGTCCATTCGGATGGTAAAAGTCCGGTGGGATAACTGCGGCCGAGAGGAGCTCTCTTGGGAGAGAGAGCAAACGATGCTTGCGGAGTATCCCGAGCTTTTTCCCTCAGGTAAAGTATAACTGTAATTTATGCTATTACTGTTTCCTGGATTTCGGGACGAAATTCTTTTAAGGAGGGTGGAGTTGTAACACCCCAATTCTGGTAGTTCCGCGTAGTAGGCGGAGTGGTAGTGCGGCACATGATGCAGGCTAGAATTTTCCCTGTCTGCTCTTAGCGCACGATCAGTGGCCTCATCGCGCACGACCAGTGATCGTGTGCCAGCGATCGTGCGTTAATTCAGAAGAGAATCGAGTTCTGTCTCGGACAGTGCGCACGACCATTTCCCTCTTCGCGCACGACCAGTGATCGTGCGCCAGCGATCGTGCGCTTATTCGCAAGAATTCAGAGTTCTGTCCCGGATAGTGCGCACGACCATTGCCCTCGTCGCGCACGACCACTGACCGTGCGCCTGTGATCGTGCGCCCTGTTTATTCTGTTCCGCGATTTTGAGCGGAGAAGAAGATCGGGCCGTCCAAATCTTTTGAGATCTGATCCGATGGCTAGGATTAGATGCTGGAGGCTATTAGGGCTTATGAGAGGAGATTAATCCTCATTATTTTGAGGTGTTTCTCTCTCCTAGGCTAGAGGAAGAAGAAGGAGGCAAGGAAGAAGAAGGAAGATCCCGCCATTGACGAAGCTCCGGAGCTCCGTTTCGCGAGCCGTTTCCAGATTTGGAGAGTGCAGCCCGGTGCGGTCGTTTCTCTCCGTATAGAATCTCGGATCCATGGCGAAAAAGAAAGCGCCTAGGGTAACGATTCTTCCTCCCGAACTTTGGACTTGTATTTATCCATTTATTCCTCTTTCTTTGCTTGCATGAGGTATCTCTTTCACCAAATGGGTGAAGTGTAGGATTTCCTCAAGTCCTTCGGGACTCCGGGTAGATTGTGTCCGTCCCCGGCATATTGCATGTAGAAAATCCGGTAGTCGTGCGGATTTAGGCATTGTGTGTGAAACCTATTCGTGGCCGTGAGCCCGAATCGGTGATGCTTGATTTGCGACGTTGCATTTAGGTTAGGCCTAGAATGCGTGCCGGAGAATGACTCCGTGAACTCACCTATAGTATTGCGGGAGTTAAGTGTAGGCGTCTTGTGAAGATCCTAACGAAAGCCCCATGCTTTGAGGTTTGGATGAAGGCAAACCTTCACCACGAAATTGATGCGGAGCGTGTGTAGCTCCCTTGTTGAGAATTCGCGAAGCCTAGATCCTTGTGAAGGGGTTAGGTGCGTAGCGTATATTTTGTGTAGCACTTGAAAGTGCTAAACCCTTACGGGCCGAGGTGAAGCCGTACCCGCGTCGTGCGATAGATCGCGACGATTAGAGCACGGGCAAAGCTGAACCGAACCCGTTTCCATGCAGATCGGCGAGAGGTCCCTTCCTCATGAAGGCCGTGTGATCATGGGAGAGGTCGTGGAAGGTGTCATACCTTGACCGACCAAAAGCTCTTGTTTCCCACCTAAGGTTGTGACCCTTAGGGTGGAGTGTTGTGAATTTGATGTTATGTTTCCTCATGCGATTGCTTAGGCGGTTGTGGGAAACCTTCGGGTGAACCCAACCAACATCATGTGCATACCTAGGTTCCCTTCTTTTTGATGCTCAACCTAGAAGATTGATTGTGCTTGAAACCTCACCTTGTGTATTTGCACTTTCTTTAGATTAGTACTTGTGCTAGTATGGCTTACTTGCAGGGTAGAATCTCCGCCACCCCGGGAAAGGGGTGGGGTCGTTATAATTTGGTCAGCTGTGCTGACCGTTACTTTGTTTGCCACCGCTTGGTGGAATGTTCTTATGCAGGTGCAGGTGAGCCTAGCGGGAAGTAGCGGGCGTTGGCCCTTTTGCTGTGTTGGCCCTCGAAGGCCAGCCTTTTTCCTGCTTTCTCATGTATTGCCGGCCTGCGTGCCGATGTATGCCTTTTTGGAGTTTTGTACATTGATTTGGTGTAAGGCCCTAAGGCCGTAACTCTTACTTCTGGACTCATTCCTATGATAGTGGACATGTTCTTTTGAATGGTTTAATTAATGCTTCCGCTTACGTTTTTGTACTCTCGTTTTGTAGTTACTTTTCTGGTTATCACCTTTTAACTCCTAGCTAGTGTGGTTTGTATGGCGTGGGGTCCCGGCCGGACCTGCTGTTATACTTTTCGTACTGGCAGGGTGTCACAAGGCTAGTCAACCGTCTTTTGGGTACGAAGCTGCAGTTTAGCATGGCCTTTCATCCTCAGACGGATGGCCAAACTGAGCGTACCAACAGGACGATGGAAGACATGCTCCGGATGTGCATCCTGGATTTTGGCAAGGGGTGGGAAGATCACCTCTTTCTTGTTGAGTTCGCGTACAACAACAGCTATCAGGCGAGTATTCAGATGGCGCCTTTCGAGGCCCTTTATGGCAGGAAGTGCCGCACTCCCTTTGCTTGGGCGGAAACGGGCGAGACGAAGCTCTTCAAGAGGAAAGACGTCGAAGAGGCGACTTCGACGGTACGGTTGATCCGGGAGAGGCTTTTGGTTGCGCAGGATAGGCAGGCGAAGTACTATAATGCGAAGCACCACGACGTCCAGTTCGCCGTTGGCGATTGGGTTTACTTGAAGATCAGGCCGTTCAAGGGTGTATCCAGGATTCGACGCTTGAAAAAGCTGAGTCCGAGATACCTTGGACCGTTTGAGATCATCGAGCGCGTCGGTGAGGCGGCTTATAGGCTTGCACTATCGGCGGAACTGAGCGGGCTACACGATGTATTCCACATCTCCGTGTTGCGGAAGGCAGTGCAAGAGCCTACGCAGGTGGTAGCGGTGGATCAGGTGCCCGTGGATAGCGGGCTTGCGACGGCGGTCAGGCCCGTTAGCATCGAGGATGCTGAGGTGCGTCAGCTGCGGAACAGGGCGATCCATATGGTAAAGGTCCGTTGGGACAACTGCGGTCGCGAGGAGCTCTCATGGGAGCGTGAGCAGACCATGTTGGAGGAGTTCCCCGAGCTGTTTCGGTGACGCTTATCTCTTCTTTTCCCCCTGTATGTAAAGACTTTTTGGATATTGTATATATGCCTGTTTTTTTGCAAATTTCGGGACGAAATTTATATAAGGAGGGGAGGGTTGTAAGACCCCATTTTAGGCAGGTAAATTTCTGGAGTTCTTAGCGCTGTCGCCCAGGCGACAGTGGCTGTCGCCCGGCGATAGCATTGTCGGGTGGTGGCTAACGCTGACGACAAGGTGATTGGGGTCATGCAGCAGTGTGGCTGACTGGTCAAAGTCGGTTCTTAACGCTGTCGCCTAGGCGACAGTGGCTGTCGCTCGGCGACAGCTCAAAGTTGGACTTTGTGGCCGAAATCAAGTGCATTGATTGCACTTTGACTTTGGGGGCTGGTTTTGGCTTGGTGGGCTCAGTGGCAGCATAGAAGGCCGAAATCCCCCTTCTTTCTCATTATTTCCTTAAGTGTTTAAGGAGGAGAGGGAAAGAGAGAGAGAGGGAGAGCTTGGAGAAGAAGGAGGAATAGTGAACCCTAGCTTGGAGCTTGGGTTTGGAGGAGCTATACTCATCCAATCCCTTCATCGTTGTGGCTACGCGTAGAGGAGGGCAAGGCGCTCCTTTCCATCCGTGCCAAAAGTCGAGCCATGGGCTCAAAGCGGTGTTTAAGGGTAACGAACTCTTCTAACCCCATTTGGACATGTTCTAGTCCTTTCCCATGCATCGTTGAGGCACCTACCCAAAAGGGAGAGGTCGTGGCCTCCGACGGGTCGATTTGTGCTATCCCCGTCAAAGCTTGCATACATATAGAGTCCGTGCGTAATACGGACGTAGGCGCGCTGTGTGAAGCCCATCCGAGACGGTTCGTCCGGATTGGTGATGCCTTGTGGTATTGTGCGTGCTCGGGGAAAACCCAGTGTTGTTATCCTGCTTCGTAGGACTAGAGAGTGCTACTGCATGCACAGCAACGCCTGGGGGTGTGCCCCGGGAAGCACCCGAAGTTGGATGCAGAAAATGAGTTCTGCCCACTGTCGCTAGGCGACAGTGACTGTCGCCCCGGCGACAGCTCCCGGAATTGATTCTGGTGACTGTTTGGTGTTCTGAGGCAGTGGAAGTGCTACTGCATGCGCAGCAACGCCTGAGGGTGTGCCCCGGGAAGCACCCACAGCTGGAAACTAAAAGTGGAATGTTGTCCACTGTCGCTAGGCGACAGTGACTGTCGCCCAGGCGACAGCTCCCAGACATGGGTCTGGTGATGTTTGTTGTGCTCACCTGTTGAGGGGACCTGTGGTCGGCATGCCCGACCTGTAAGGGTGTTCTGGTGGATGACTTAGCGGCCCGTGGAGCCAGCTAATTGAGAATACCTGGGCTGAGGGGACGCCATACCCGCATTTCGTTTCGTACAACGAGTGTGCGAACAACGGGCATTTGGCGTACCTGCACCCGAACCATTGCAGTACCTGATTAGTAAGGCTCGAATAGCATGTCGGGAGGCGATGGGGAAGAGTCTTCGGACTGCGTAAGTTCACAATTAAAGCACGGGGGAGCCCTGGTATTCGGACCGCCGACTTTAGCCTCGAAGGGCAAAACCATCAAGAGTGGATGGTGGTGGAAGGCGTAGTACACCAAAGAGTGCCTGAGTGCACGAGACGTGGAGGCCATTCCCACGTTTGTGTTGTTGCATATGTATGAAATGTTGTGGGCTCGTCTAGTCGTACTCTTAGATATGTATATGCTGTTGAGACTGTTTTGCAGGGACGGTTAGCACTGCCACCCCCTCGAAGGGGTGGGGTCGTTATAAATTGGTCAGCTTTAGCTGACCGTTGCCCTGTTTTGCCACCGTTTTTGGTGGGCTTGTTGTACAGGTGCTGGACCGAGCGGGAACTTGGCGGGGTGAAACCCCTGCGCTGCTGCAGCCCTTGAAGGCCTTTGATGTTCCTTCTGTTTTTCATGTATGGCCGGCCTGCGCGCCGATGTTGGTAAACTGTAAGGCCGTCGTGCATCTTTTGTGTTGTAAAACATTTTATTCCAAGTTAATAGAAGTGGACATACCCGAGTTCGGGTCTTGTGGTTTATAATTTTGTCTCTCTCTCTTTTACTTCCGCATAGAATGCTCTGTGTTAGGCTTAGTGGTATAGTGTCGTTGTTATTCCATTAAGTGACGTTCCCATTTGTTTTATAGTATATGGCGTGGGGCCCCGGCGGGACCTTCTGCTATATGCTTTCGAACGGATGGGGGTGTTACACCCGCGGCCAGCCTCCCCGGCGGTCGAACCCTCGCCGTTAGTCGGCCCCCTCATCACGGCTGACCTATTCTCCTCCAAACGGACCGTTGTCCGCCACGTAATCTCCATCGTCCGATCGCTGATTAACCACCTCGCAACCACCCTTTGTGGGAGGGTGCACATAACCGAATTTAATATTTAGTGTGTGTATAGCGAGCCTACTAAAAAATGTGTAATGAATTATAAGAAAGTGGTATGCAAATAGCGTATAAAGTTGTTATGGGCTATTGATAACCGTGTAACCAGCATAACACCCTCATCCCTTATAAATAGGACCTTGTTAAATTTTTGAAGTCGAAGTGGAGTGTCCGGGTTGTCTGTCTATGGAGACCGCAGAGACCGCGTGAGCTCTGGTATGGCGATCTGGCTTAGAGATCGCGCGTCTTTGGTGTTGGCGAACTGTTGTGGTTTGCCGGTTGTACCCAAGTGCTTCTTGTTCTGGTAGAGACCGAGCAACCTTGTACTGGAGGTCGCTTGAGCAGTCTGGTACTGCAGTCTGCATGAGTTCGCTCTGGTGATAAGTTGTGATAGGCCAAATGTGATCGTGTGGTTCCGATCTTATAAGAGACCGGGCGGGTTTTATGAGCTCGATTCTGGCGGTCTGCTCTTGATCGGTCAGATGCTCATGTCTCTGTTCTTATAAGAGACCGGGCGGTCTGCCGGGTTATTTTTTGTCAAGCTGTCTTACTTGGACAGTTTTGCTTAAGTGTAATAAGGTCTTATGAAGACTGAGCGGTCTGGTTCTAGAGACTGCGCGTTTCAATAAGGAAGGTGATTGTATCTCTCGTGGGCGGTGATGACATCCATTCGTTTGCATATAAATAGGGGTGCAGGGCTAGCCATTCGTATGCAAGAACTGTAAGAACTAAAGTTCGGATTGATTGTGCCGGTCTCATTTTTGAGGCCGCGCGGGTTGAAGGTTGTTGATCGGTTTGTTGTGTTCGCAGGTTAGGCAGCCAGCAGTAACCGTCAGCTTTCTTCCTATCTTTCCAGCTTTGAATAACCAGCTTTCCAGAGGTCTCGTCTGGTCGTTCTACGGTTTGTAGTTCTTGATCTGCTTTGCAGCGGACTCAGTTGATCAGGTGACCTTCAGTGGTCAGGCGGTCTTGAGTTGCAGTCTTGCAGCAGTGAATAGTTATTCTTCTTCTGTTCGCGGGATACTTCTGTGATCTTGACCGTGTGGTCTGGGCGATCTAGAAATGCGGACAGGGTGTTGTTTTTAGCTGTTCAATAAGAAGCAGGTTGTGCGGTCTATAACTGGCGATCTGGCATATTTCAGGTCAACGACCTGTTCTGTTCGTGCGGTCTCAGGGGTGCTGTGCAGCGTTGTTGAGTTTGAGCGGTCTAGGCGGTCTCAATTTTTCTAGCCGCCAGATGCTTGTTGTGTTGCTTGTTCTTCTCATCTAAGTTTTCTTTTATAAATCATGTCTCATCATGTATGCAACGTATTGTAAAAAGATAGTCAATTTGAATAAAGATCTTCTTGTCCTTCATTATCACTGGTTAACTATTTTGAATTGAATTAAAGTCTTCTGTTTTATTGTCTTCGATCCCACTCCATAATTTTAACATGGTATCAGAGCCAGGTTCTAAGCAGTGATCAACCACAGAATCTTGCTTCAGTCTCTATAAGGTTGTTAACCAGTGTGATAACAATGGAAGGAGGTTATACAAGAGGTCTTGGAATTGAACTCCTTGCGCAGACTAACTTCAAGAAGTGGAAGTCATGCATGGAGAGCTATCTTTTTGGCAAAGATTTATGGGAGGTAGTCGGATTAGATGATAGACAAGCCATTGTAGCTGCTGAAGGGAATGCTGAGCAGGTGAAAGCTTGGAAGAGAACAAATGCCAATGCAGAGTTTACTCTCAAGCATGCTATCATTCTGGAGCTGTTTGGCCATATTATTGGATGTAGGCCAGCTGCTGAAATTTGGACAGCCTTGGATGGCTTGTTCAACAAGAAGAACATATCTCGGCTACAGTTTCTTGAAAATGAGTTGTGATGCGAAAATTTCGGCAAGTGCACCGGTCGTTGTCAAGTAATAATATGAGGAAGTAAATCCCCAAGTGTCGGTCTCTCAAGGAACACAGTAAGGTGGAGTTAGGTTTCGAGGAAGGACTTGAGATCGAAGTCCTTGGTCGGGGTTACAATGGATGGTTGGTTTGGTTTGCGAATAATAAAATAAAATATTACAACTACTCCTATGCAATGCTGCTATGCAATGCTTCGCTTGGCGGGATGGAAAACTACGTAGGCCTTGAACGCACTACTTCGTTGGGCGGATGGGCGAGTAGGCTAGCGGAATCGAACTATGCAGGCCTTGAGCGCGCTGCTTCGTTAGGCGGGATGGATTACACGGGCCGCGATGCCACGCTTCGGTAGGCGGATGGGCGAGTAGGCTAACGGAGTGAGGGTCGCAAGCACCTCTTCGACAAGCACGCCACTAGCAATTGCTAGGGCGGCACCGAACACGATGGTGGAATGGAAATTAGATGGGGGCGCACCTCAATAAGGACATATGAACTAAATGATTCCAAATAAATGAAATAAACATTAAGCAATATTGTTCATAGCACACATCATCAAAATATAGAGGGAACTAGTTTATACAATCAACAACATAAGGAAGGAAAAAGAGAGTAAAGGAGTCGACCACATCTGAAGCCTTGCCGAAGATTCACGGTTGGAATCGCTGGGTTGTCAATCTGCGTCCAAGCTCGGTCTTCAACTGCGTCCGAGGTAGAGGAGGACTGTCACTTCCTCCCAATGGCTCGTCTTCTTCGTGTCACGATCCAATCTCCTCCGATACACGATCTCCTTGCTCGATGTTGGCGATCTTTGGGCTAGAAACCTCTCCTTGGAGCTCAAGGATGATGGAGGAGGCCTAGGGGGGCGGAGAACCTACGGAAGGGGCGAAAACGGCGGACTGGATGGAGGAAATGCGGAGCTCCCGACCTAATTCGCGAGCAGGAATATTTATAGGCGCTGGAATAAACAGTGTGCACGATCATTGGCGCACGACCAGTGGTCGTGCGCACTAGCATCCTGTGATCGTGCGCCTGCCTGGACGAAGCCTGCAAGGTAAGAAAATTATAAAATACAATGTTCGCACGACCAGTGGTCGTGTGCGCTATCATAAGTGGTCGTGCGATAAGGAAGACAGAACTCAGATTTCAGGGGGTAAGTGCACACGATCAGTGGCGCACGACCAGTGGTCGTGCGTAATAGAACCAGTGATCGTGCGCTGTGTTCCTGTACAGAATTGTACCGAAAACACCTGCACGACACCTGTTCCAGCACAACCACGAATCCAGCCACTGAAAGTGGCACTTAACAATGCATAGCAACTACTAAAGGAGAATAACACGAAATAACACCAAAAATGGGCCTAAAGGTGCACATAGCATGGAATAACAAATATGAGCGAAAAATTGCCTAAAATGTAGTGCATAGACTAGAAAATCGGCCCAGATGAGTCCATAAATGTGTATATAATTGGGACTCATCACACCCCCAGACTTACCTGTTTGCGCGTCCCGAGCAAACAAATTCTAAGTGAACGGGGAAAGAAAAGTAGATGGCTTAAAATTACAATACAGAGTACCATGTGAAGTCGCATGCTCACGTGCATAAGAAAAATAGTAGAGAAGTTTTCTGATTATAAAAACAGTTTATATATTTCTAAAAGAGAAAAACCATATTACAACTACTCAAAATGGTGAACAACGGTGAATCATTCGGCCATGCATACGGAGAAAGTAAACTAAGCGCTGAGACGAGCATTGCTCAAGATCGGGATGCGAGACAAACTCCACTGAAATCCATCAGTGTCGGTGACCATAAGCTCGCCCGGTCACATTCTCTCCACGATACTAGATTGGTTCATAGCGTGAGTCGGTAGGACTTTAGGTTAGAGATGGGGCTTGGGTTACGGTGAGGTAAACAAAGATAAACATGGAGGCTAAGCACACCTAACCCAACATGAGCATAAGATAGAGCTACCCGCACGACGATAATAAACAAATGCACCACACCCCTAGACTTCGACTTTTGCAACATAGGTGTGTGCACCGCCCACTCCCAATACCAAAATTTCAAAATTTTCAATTCAACTTTTTTCATAACAATCCCCTTTTTTTTCTTTTCTTTCTCTACTTCATTCTTCTTTTTCTTTCTTTTTTTTTCAGCAAAAATATCAATGAATACACCCACAATTTTCACTATAAAAATTACCACATCAACACCCCCCAAAATGTAAATATAACTATAATTAAAGCTCAGATTTGGGTGTGCGACTAGGTTAGGCGTTTAGGCTTTGGTGAGATATATGTGGAGCTGAATCAACAAAAGGGTAGGCACGAAGGGGCTAGCAAGGGTAGACGAAAGGCATGAAATAAAAAGCTCAACCGGGCCAAAATAATGGCCTACGTCATTCTCACGCACTAGAACTATCCTATGCCAATGCTTCAAGAATCGCTTGGGGCAAGTTCTAGCCACCGAGAAAGATTCTCCTTTCTCCCGACTCAAGCAATACGAGTCTAGCGATCGTTTACACACATCCCTATGCTACCGTTTGATTCCACCGGATTCACCATTTGAGTAGAGTAAACAACATTTACACTAATAGAAAAAAATATAAAACCATAAGTATAAAGAGAAGTCTAATCTACACAAATTTCTATGCAACCGAGCGCTCGACTAGGAGCACTACTAGAGTCAACATTTTACTCTGCTACATAGTCCTAAGCCATCACCTAGACTTTCCCACATAAGCAGAAGAATTAAATTCACTACAGAGCACGCATACAGATGAGTACGCGCTCAAGTGGGTGTTGTGGTGTGCAAAGAGAGTGAACAACAATTTTCAATAAACTAAAATAAAAGTACTTCTAGCATGCTATGTAATCGTGCACGTGAGTGGGCACAAAAACTGCTCTCCCCCAGACTTAAACTAAACAAAATGCGCAAAATATAGCTATGAAATTCAGAATAATGCTAGGGAAAGAGAGTACCCAGTGCTCAGAAATGAGCACACCAGAAGATTGGCGTGTAAGCTAAAATGAGCCGCAGCATCCGCCATCCAGAAAAGATACCTGCAGGGGTCAGCTCCGCAGAAACAAAAGAAAATAGAAAACTGAAGGAAATACTACTAACTAAACATGATTAGATGAAATAAAAATGCAGAAAAGAAAGATAACTACTGGGGTTATTGTCATCCCAGCACGACTTATTTGAAAACATAAAGGTTCTAGCTAATGGGCCTATGAAAAAGAAAATGCACAGGTAACTGCTCCATTATCCATTTCGGTAGCTGGTACCGATATGGGGATAAGGCAGTCACCCCTCTACCTAAATAATAATACCTGCTTGACACAGGTAGAGGGAAAAGAAAGTAAGAAGAGGAGGAGATATCCTCACTCAACTCACCAAAAATATCCTTGCCTAGCAAGGAGCCGTCAACAGGGAGGCAGCAGGAGGCGAAGACAATGAGTGGAGCTTCCTCTACGGAGGGGGAATAAACCTCCTCACATGAGAGGATGCTCTCATCATTGACTTGAGCAAAAGCTCCAAGTCCTCCTGAAGTACCTGTGAAGATTCAACCTGCACAGACTCAGATGAAGGAAGGGGGTCAAGAAATAAAGAAGATGAAGAACATAAATAAACATCAATCGGGGGAGTGATCCCGGTCTCACTCCCATCAGGTTGGGGAAGTAAAATAATGTTTGCATTGTCATCAATGCTACAAGATTCGGCGGGATCAACGGTGGCCAGGCTTAGGATTTGGACATCCTCCACCGGTGCTGAGGAAAACTCCTCTTCACCTAGAAGGTTGTCCTCCTTCATAGGAATAGGCACAACACTCAGATCACCCACCTCATCCTGCGACACATCATCAACAATGTCGTCGGAGACGAGTATAGTATGCAGAACAGGGGGAGGAGTAGTGCTCGGATAAAAGTCGAGCACTGATTCCTCACAAAGAATCGAATCCACTAGAGGTGGTGGATGCACATGGAGAATAGGCTCAGCAATGTCGGTGCATAGATCAACCGCACATCCGGTGACCGTGTCCATGCCATACCCTTCAAGATGAGAAGGTGACAAAGCACATAACCGGATGTTGAAGGTGTGCCGCCAGAGTTAGGAGTTGGGACGATCCGGATATCCGGCTCGTCATCCTCGTCCAATTGGCGAAGATACTCGGCACAGTCCTTCAAGACATGATTAGTGCTCCGACAAAACCGGCACTGCCTTGCGGGCTTCTTTGGCACAGCGGGGGCTGAAGCCGAAAAGAAGTATGACGGTAAAGGCTCAGCAGAGTAGCCATAAGACTTACGCGCACCATATGGAGTACCAGACGAAGTTGGTGCTCCATATGCTGGGCTATAAGAATTATGCCTACTATTCTCCGTAGGGCATTCATCACTAGAGTGGGAGGTAGCTCCACACCAACGGCAACGGATATTAAGATGTGCCCACATAGTGCGAAGATAAAACGATTCAAATAGAAAAACACTATTGTGCGAAATACCACACCTAACAAAAATTACTAAAGCAACCTAATTAAAAACAGGAAACAGAATACGAGGAAATAAAACAAAGAAATGCAATTTACAAATGGAAGGGCTTCTCTCTCAGGTTCTCCCTCTCCAGAAAACTCACACGACTGTGTTCCCTAGCAACGGCGCCAAAAACTTGATGCGAAAATTTCGGCAAGTGCACCGGTCGTTGTCAAGTAATAATATGAGGAAGTAAATCCCCAAGTGTCGGTCTCTCAAAGAACACAATAAGGTGGAGTTAGGTTTCGAGGAAGGACTTGAGATCGAAGTCCTTGGTCGGGGTTACAATGGATGGTTGGTTTGGTTTGCGAATAATAAAATAAAATATTACAACTACTCATATGCAATGCTGTTATGCAATGCTTCGCTTGGCGGGATGGAAAACTACGTAGGCCTTGAACGCACTACTTCGTTGGGCGGATGGGCGAGTAGGCTAGCGGAATCGAACTATGCAGGCCTTGAGCGCGCTGCTTCGTTAGGCGGGATGGATTACACGGGCCGCGATGCCACGCTTCGGTAGGCGGATGGGCGAGTAGGCTAACTGAGTGAGGGTCGCAAGCACCTCTTCGACAAGCACGCCACTAGCAATTGCTAGGGAGGCACCGAACACGATGGTGGAATGGAAATTAGATGGGGGCGCACCTCAATAAGCACATATGAACTAAATGATTCCAAATAAATGAAATAAATATTAAGCAATATTGTTCATAGCACACATCATCAAAATATAGAGGGAACTAATTTATACAATCAACAACATAAGGAAGGAAAAAGAGAGTAAAGGAGTCGACCACATCCGAAGCCTTGCCGAAGATTCACGGTTGGAATCGCTGGGTTGTCAATCCGCGTCCAAGCTCGGTCTTCAACTGCGTCCGAGGTAGAGGAGGGTTGTCACTTCCTCCCAATGGCTCGTCTTCTTCGTGTCACGATCCAATCTCCTCCGATACACGATCTCCTTGCTCGATGTTGGCGATCTTTGGGCTAGAAACCTCTCCTTGGAGCTCAAGGATGATGGAGGAGGCCTAGGGGGGCGGAGAACCTGCGGAAGGGGCGAAAACGGCGGACTGGACGGAGGAAATGCGGAGCTCCCGACCTAATTCGCGAGCAGGAATATTTATAGGCGCTGGAATAAACAGTGCGCACGATCATTGGCGCACGACCAGTGGTCGTGCGCACTAGCATCCTGTGATCGTGCGCCTGCCTGGACGAAGCCTGCAAGGTATGAAAATTATAAAATACAATGTTCGCACGACCAGTGGCGCACGACCAGTGGTCGTGCGCGCTATCGTAAGTGGTCGTGCGATAAGGAAGACAGAACTCAGATTTCAGGGGGTAAGTGCACACGATCAGTGGCGCACGACCAGTGGTCGTGCGCAATAGAACCAGTGATCGTGCGCTGTGTTCCTGTACAGAATTGTACCGGAAATACCTGCACGACACCTGTTCCAGCACAACCACGAATCCAGCCACTGAAAGTGGCACTTAATAATGCATAGCAACTACTAAAGGAGAATAACACGAAATAACACCAAAAATGGGCCTAAAGGTGCACATAGCATGGAATAACAAATATGAGCGAAAAATTACCTAAAATGTAGTGCATAGACTAGAAAATCGGCCCAGATGAGTCCATAAATGTGTATATAATTGGGACTCATCAAGTTGGCGAAAGCAACTCAGGGAGATTTTTCAATTTCAACTTTCATCTTGAAAATGAAGAACCTATGCGCGGAGATATCAGCTTTGGACCCGGATGAACCTATTTTAGAAGCACGGTTGAACAGGCACATAATCCGCGGCTTGCGGAGGAGTATGTGGCCTTTGTCACTTCTGTTCAAGGTTAGGCAAATCAGTCATCGTTGCTAGAGCTGGAAAACTTGTTGGCTTCGAAAAAGAGCTTGGCAAAGAAAATGGCTGGGATATCTATCTTTGGAGAAGAAAGTGAGGTTCTTTATTCGGGCAAGAAGAAGAGATATGACAAGAAGAAGAAGTCATATGTTAGTGATGGACCTTCAACTTCATAGCAGCAAGAGAGGAGTAATACTCCTAAGCGTGATGGAAAGAAGAAGGAATGACCAAGTTGCTACAGGTGAAATCAGCTTGGTCATTGTTGGGAAAATGATTTATCTTAACCCCTAGAAATGAGTATAAAATGAGTTATCAGAGCAGAAAATTGGTTTAAGTAAAACATGCGTCGAATAGTAATCGACGCAACGTCGAAGTGCAGTCGACGTTCTTCTCAAAATGAGTCGAAGTAATTCTAAACAGAATTCGACGTAACCAAACTCGACGTAACTCTGATTTCTAGTCGACGCACCCAAAAAAGTCGACGCACCTCTGTCGACGCTCTTTCCATATTTTCTTCTCGACGTCTAGCCAGGCTGAAATCGACGCTTACGTCGAATAGTAATCGACGCACGTCGATTTCTGTGACAGATTCAAAAACACGCCAGATCTCTTTCCTTCTTTCTGTAGATCTGAATTTTATGGAATTATATTATTCTTTTCTAGCCGCTCTGAATCAATCTTTCCTTCTGAATGATTCTTGGCTAATTTGATTAAGATTATTATGGATATTATTTGAAAATAGAATGATCTTTTTCCTTCTACAGATATAATGATTATGGAAACTTTTCACTCTTACTATTTCTCTGACTACTAATTGATTATTCTCCTATAACAATATTTTGAATAAACAGAGCTATAAATACACAAGGAGGTCGGCAAAGAAAAAGTAGAAGAGATCCATTCCATCCATTTAAAAAATAGGAAAAGCTCCCAAGTGAAAAGTGAGAAAGCTGAGAAAAGTGAAAGAGTGTTGCAGCAAAGAAAAAGCCTTCTTCTTCTCCTCCTTCTAAAGTCATACTGCTGCCATTTCTGAAAGCTCTCACTGAAAGAGAAAAAGGCCTACAATCTCCTTCTCGCTATAGAAGAGAGATTTCAAATTCACTATACTTTTGCTTATAATCTTCTTGCTAGGAAGAAGATTCTTTCTTGCTTTAATTGTTTTTCTTCCACTTCTTCTTCTTATTCTTATTTCATTTTCAAATTGTGTAAAAGAGTTTTTAGAATCTCTCTTCAAAAAATTCAGTTGTAGTGGTTCTAAGAGTCTCTTTATCAAAAGACTCAGGCTGGTTCTAAGAGTCTCCTTATCAAAAGACTCAGTGCAAGATAGTGAATTCCTACCAAGGGGGTAGAAGAGTGGACTACCCAAAGTTTGGGGAACCACTACATTTCTTTGTGTTGTGCTGTGATTTTCTTTTTGCTATTTCTTTTGCTTAATTCTTGTTGGTTTGTGGGAAGCTTAAATCTGTGAATATTACACACATATATATATTTATTAACTTTGCACAAAATTTTTCTAAATCTCTATTCACCCCCCCCCCCCCCCCCCCCTCTAGAGAATTCTAGTGAGGCTAACTGTGCACTTTCAATTGGTATCAAAGCGAGGTTGATCAAAAAGGGATAACTCCTTTATCAAAAAGATCCTACCTCATATATATATACATTTCTAAAAAAAATTTATGGCACAAATCAAAGATTATGCTTCCACCAGACCACCAATTTGCAACCTTGAAAAGTTTGCACTTTGGAAAACAAGAATTAGGATCTATATGAATTCTATTGATGAAGATTTGTTTAATGTTATTTTGATAGGTCCTCCCAAGCCCTATAGAAAGGACTCAAGTGGTAAAATGACTCAAACACTTGTCCCAAGGGCTGAATGGACAGATGAAGAAAAGAAAGCCAAAGCATGTGATGCCAAGGCTATGAATATATTAGTCTCAACCCTCTCAGATGAAATATTCCAAAAGATTGCTGAATGTGGGTCAGCTAAGGAAATATGGGAAGCTCTCACTAAAATGGTAGAAGGGAGTGTTGATGAGAGAAAGGATAAAAAGGCATTACTCATCTCTCAATATGAAAACTTTCAGAAGAAAGATAGTGAAAGTGTTGCTAACATGTATGCCAGATTCAGCCTCATAATAAATGAGTTGAGAACACTTGAGAAGGACATATCTCTCACTGAGATAAATGACAAATTGCTAACTTGCTTCCACAGCTCTTGGGACTCAAGAATCCGGCCAATTAGAGACTACAAAAGCCAAAAAGAAATCTCAACAGATGTCCTGTTGGGAAAATTAAGATCTTATGAACAGTTATTGAAAACAAGATCTGAGAAAGAAGAAAAATAAAAGACTCCTTCACTCTCAAAGGAAAAGAGTATTGCCTTAAAGGCTACTGCAGGTGAATCCTCTACAAGTGATGAGGAGTTGATCAGTCTACTGGCCAAAAAATTCAAGAAGTGGATCAAAACAGAAGGATCTAGAAGGAGAAACTCAAAAACCAGGTATGACAAAACTCCTACTAAAGAATATGCTACTCTTGCAGGAAACCTGGACACATTGCACCTGAATGTCCTAAAGAGATCAGTAATAAGAAAGATCTGAAAAGAACATATCTAAAGAAGAAGAAGAAAGAGAAAGGATTCATTGCTGAATCATGGAGTGATTCAGAATCTGAAGGAAGTACCTCATCTGAAAATGATCAACAAGAGGCTAAGCAAGAGGAAACTTGTTTGATGGCTATTGAGAAGCATGATGATAAATCTCTCATAAATATATCTGATGATATAGATTTTTCTTCTACTGATTTCAAAAATAATTTCAAAGAATTTTGTTTAGATCAAGTCAAATCTGAGAAAGAAATAAAAAGGCTAAGAAATGAATTGAACAATCTCAAACAAATGGGTACACAATATAAAAACTATGAGCTCAGTCAAGAACTCTCTAGATCAGAGGAGCAACTGGATAAAATCAATACTGAAAATCAAACACTAAGAAATGAGCTAGCAAAATCAAAAGCCTTTGAAGATTCTCTAAATAGCAGAAGTCAAAAGCTGAAGAATTTCTCTGAAAATCTCACTGATAGATTTAGACAACT
Source organism: Dactylorhiza incarnata (assembly GCA_033032865.1). Taxonomy (NCBI): domain Eukaryota; kingdom Viridiplantae; phylum Streptophyta; class Magnoliopsida; order Asparagales; family Orchidaceae; genus Dactylorhiza; species Dactylorhiza incarnata. The sequence goes on along the minus strand of JAWHQI010000001.1, from coordinate 21,945,860 downwards.
AGAGTTTAATACTGATTTAGAACCCAGACCTCAATCATCCAGCAAATCTGTTTGGAGACATCCTATCCACTTCACTAGGAAGAATAATCTGATAGGAGAAAATTCACAAGAAAATCCAAAAACAACTACTGTTTTTAATAAAAATAATTTCACTATATATGAAGGAATCCTAGGTAAATATCCTCAGAAAAGAAATAAATTTATGTCGAGTTATTATCGACGTGCGTCGAGTTCTACTCGACGCAACTTAAATGATGCATCGATTTCTAATCAACGCATACACCAAAGTACGTCAACTTCCACTCGACGCAACTATAAACATACGTCGAATCCCCATCGACGCAACCAATCTGACAGAGAAATTTTTCCAAAAAGTCTTCTCAATCAATTTCCTTTTATTATGAATACTATTTCTGCAATATTAGCAAAGACTGCTGGTATGATAAGCCAACACTTCTAAAGAAGAAAGGGTACTCTGAAAGACCCACTTATTCTTTCATTGAACCTTTCACTGTTGGAAGAAAGGGACCCCAGCTTAGCAGGGTCCAAACTAATGTTTAAATCTTATGTGTAGGTGTATCACATCTTCAGGCTGGTGTGGTACTTGGACAGTGGATGCTCCATGCACATGACAGGGTACAAAAATCGATTAACCAACTTTGAGGATAGACTTGGACCACCAGTGACTTTTGGAGACTCTAGCTGTGGGCAAACCAAGGGCTTTGGAGATTTCAAAGAAGGGAAAGTAACCTGTAAGAATGTGGCAGTAGTCAAAGGACTAAAACACAATCTGATAAGTATAAGTCGGATATGTGATAGTGGTAAGTATGAGGTAAAATTTACCAAACTAGTTTGCCATGTTATTGATGTCATGACTGGTGCCATTGTACTCAATAGAATATGAAAAGGGAAAGTATATATAGTAGACTTTAGCTCCACACACACAGAGATTTGTTTATTCAACAACATTATTGATAAAAGTGAATTATGGCATAGGAGGCTGGGCCATTTAAACTATAAAACCATTAGTGAATTAGCAAAGAATAACCTAGTCAGAGGCCTACCAAAAGGTAGGTACTCTAAGGACTCTCCATGTAGACCTTGCCAACTAGGAAAATAGACCAAACCATCCTTTAAACCAATTGGTAAAGATGACTCCCCTAGGATTCTCTACCTACTGCACATGGATCTCTTTGGACCTATATCCACTCAAAGCTTAGGTGGAAAGTCTTATACCCTAGTCATTGTGGATGACTATTCTAGATATAGCTGGGTATTTTTTTCTAAGGGCTAAGTCTGAAACCCACAAGATTCTCTCAAAATTCATCAGACAGATCCAATCTGAATTCAATACTCATGTTTCCATTATCAGAAGTGATCATGGGACAGAATTTGAAAATCAGTTAATCTGTAGTTTCTGTGAGGATGAAGGTATCAAACAAAGCTTCTCAGCACCTAGAACTCCTCAACAAAATGGAGTTGCTGAAAGAAAGAATAGAACCTTAATTGAATCAGGAAGAACCCTGCTTGCAGAATCATGATTACCAAAAACCTTCTGGGTTGAAGCAGTCAACACTGCAAACTATGTTCTAAATAGAAGCCTCATTCACAAAACTAAGTTGAAAACTCCATATGAGCTTCTGAAAGGAAAAACACCCATGGTGAAATACTTTAAGATTTTTGGATGTACTTGCTTTATACTAAACAATGGGAAAGACCATCTTGCCAAGTTTGACAAGAAGTCTGATGATGGGATATTTCTAGGGTACTCATCATCTAGTAAAGCTTATAGGTGCTATAACAGGAGAACTCTCAAAATTGAAGAATCCATGCATATTACATTTGATGAAACTAACATGCTGTCTAAGGGGGAGAAAACTTCCACCAATCCTTTTCCACAGGAAAACAGCTGCATAGAGACTCAGTTTGAACAACTGACTCTAGAGAACACAGTCACTGGGAAAGAAAACCAGCTACAAGAACCAAGTGAGGAGTCTGAACAGGAACATGAAGAAGATTCAGAAAAGAGCAATCCAAACCGACTCCCACAAGAGAACATGGTTCAAGAAGAACAGGTGGACAATAATCCCATTATTAATGAGGAAGAAGAGCCTTTGACAAATCCAAGCAGGGCAGGAATCAATATGAAAAATCATTTACAATCCCAAGTAATTGGAGACCCCAAAACTGGAGTAAGAACAAGACACCAAGTCTCCTGTGGGATGATGCTCCAATGCTTCTTATCACAAGTTAAACCAAAGAAGTTTGAAGTAGCAAATTGTGATCCTCACTGGATCATAGCCATGCAAGAAGAACTAAGCCAATTTGAGAGAAACAAAGTATGGAACTTAGTTGAGAGACCAAGAAACTACCCAGTTATTGGTACAAAGTGGGTATACAGAAACAAACTAGATTCCACTGGAGTAATTATCAGGAACAAGGCAAGACTTGTAGCACAAGGATACAGACAAGAAGAAGGAATATACTACAACCAAACCTTTGCTCCAGTAGCCAGATTGGAAGCAATCAGACTCTTTCTTGCCTATGCAGCTTTCATGAAGATGAAAGTCTACCAGATGGATGTCAAGAGTGCTTTTCTGAATGGTGACCTTCAAGAAGAGGTGTATGTAGAGCAACCACCAGGTTTTATCAATCCCTCCTCTCCTAACTTTGTTTATAGACTTAACAAAGCTCTTTATGGCCTTAAGCAAGCACCTAGAGCTTGGTATGAAACTCTCTCCAACTTCCTGATAGAAAATTCTTTTGAAAGAGGTAAAGTAGATAAAACACTTTTTACTAGAACCCATAAGAATAAACTCCTGCTTGTTCAAATCTATGTAGATGACATCATCTTTGGCTCAACTCATCCCAAACTCTGTAAAAGATTTGCTAATCTAATGCAATCTAAATTTGAAATGAGTAATATAGGAGAACTCTCTTATTTCTTAGGGCTACAAGTAAAACAAAGCAGTGAGGGGATTTTTATTTCACAATCTAAATACACTAAAGAGTTAATCAAAAAGTTTGGTATGGAATCAGCATCTACCATGAAAAAACCTATGGCAACTAATGCCATCATAGAAAAGGATGATAAGGGAAAATCAGTAGATCAAAAGACCTATAGGGCAATCATAGGATCCCTTCTCTATCTAACAGCTAGCAGACCTGACATTATGTTTGCCACCTGCATATGTGCTAGATTTCAGGTTGATCCAAAAGAATCCCATCTCTCCTCTGTAAAAAGAATTCTTAGATATCTAAAGGGAACACCTGAACTAGGTCTATGGTACTCAGCAGAAACCAACTTTGAATTAACAGGTTTCTCAGATGCAGACTATGTTGGTTGTAGGGTTGATAGAAAAAGCACATCTGGTACTTGCCAATTCCTAGGTGACAGATTAATATCATGGTTCAGTAAGAAACAAACCTCAGTCTCAACCTCAACAGCTGAAAAGCTGAATATATAGCTGCTGGGAGCTGTTGTTCACAAATCCTATGGATGCAAAATCAGCTTCTTGACTATAAATTGGAAGTCAATAACTCTAAAATCTATTGTGATAGTTCTAGTGCTATATACATAGCATCCAACCCAGTCCTTCATAGTAGAACCAAACATATAGAAATCAAACATCACTTTCTTAGAGACAATGTGGAAAAAGGCAAGATAACCTTAGAATATATTCCTACTGATAGCCAAAGTGCAGACATTTTCACCAAACCCTTGGATGAAACTAAGCATACTTACTTCATCAACACCTTAGGAATGCTTGATGGAAGCTTGTAAACATCATTGTTGGGCAAATCTAAAAGAGGTCAGAAAAACTAAGAGAGCACTTGAAGATACGTCGATTACCTATCGACGCACCGTCGAAAAGAACTCAACGCTGGCATTGATTTCTTAGAGACAAAGATACGTCGATCCCTTCTCGATGTACCGTCGACTTGATATCGATGCAAATCTGTGAACACGTCGACAGGTCCCTAGGCTGACAAAAATTCGACGGAGCGTCGACTCCGTATCGACGCATGCGTTGACTTCATGATAAAACTAGAAACAAATCTTTCCTTCTTCTTTTGACAATTGGATTACCTAATACCCCTTGATTTCTGTTTCCTTTTCGACGTTTCACCTTCTTTAAATAATACCTCCTATTTCATAACTCACACTCTCCCAAACCACCAAAAACTTTGTCGTCACCCTTTCTCTCTGCATCAATGGCGCCAGCTCCTGTTCAATCTGCCATCATCAAAGTGATAAACGATGCCCTGGAAAACCTCCTGAATGAATTTCAAACAAGACTGAATAATTTCTCCAACGAATGTGCCGCAATGATAACCACCTGTGAAGCCAAACTGGCCGTCCTCTCCGCTTCTCTTCCTGAGCTTCATGTTCTTCTTCACGAACAACATCTGTCGCCAAAAAGGTTTACATCCTTTCTGCAGGATATAAACCAGGGGGGAGTTGCTCCAGAAACCCCCCTATTCAGGTTCTATATTCTCTTAAAGCTCAGTGCTAACTCTTCTCCAATCTCTAAATATTATCTCTAAGTATTAAACCAACTTCATTTTTTTACCATAGGCTCAAATCTTCTCCAATCACTCTGATTACACCTTCAACAAACACTTTGGTGAATCCTCATCCTACCATACAGAAGGAGACCATGCTGTGGATTCAGCATTCAGAGTAGATGCCCCATATGTTCAGGGGGAGATTGTTGTAGTACAAAATACAGAAGTCCAGGGGGAGGAAGAAGCAGCTACTTCTGATGACCTGAAAGGGCAAGTCTGGATTGATGTACCCCTGTGTGTGGAAGAATATCAGTATCACTCTCCAGGCTTCTCTTCCAGTCATATCAAACTCTGGACACCTCTACTTGAGGATGTTCCTCCAGAAGAAACTCCTCCTCCTAAAGTTCCTTCTCCATCCTATCTTCCTAAAGAGAAAACTCCACCTCCTCTACTACCTCTACCTCCACCATCAACAAAACTTACTACTCAAATCTTACCTAGGCAAAGTCCAAGAAGACAAATGGAAAGAAGAAAAGATGTCATCCCTCACTGGCAAAAATATTCCAAAGAAGAAAGGAAAGAATATGCCAAGGAAAAGAAGTACAGAAAAGCTTGTGAAGAGATAAAGAGGTTTGGAAAGATTCCTAATATCTCTCCTGACAGTACTGCAAAGGAGCACAATGACCCTGAAATGGAAAGGAGGAATAATGAAATAAGAGAAAGAGAACTGTATGAATTTGAAGCAGCCATGAAAGAAACAGTAGATAAGAAAAATGCTTGGATAGAGAAGATCAAGAAGGGAATGACCAAAGAACAGATTCTTGCTGAACCATCCATCAAAATTCCAAAGAAATTGTTTGATGTTGAAGCATATCAAAAGAAGAGTCCTCAAGCAGAGCTAATCCTAGATAAAGGACAAAAACACAAAAGGGGTGTAGGGTGTTCAGAAGATATCTACATTCCCTATAAGAAGCCTAAAAAGCCAGAAGGACTAAACAAATGGCATGATTCACCTTGGAAAGGGAAAGAAAAGATGTTTGAGATCCCTGAGAAACAAGAACCAGAAAAGAAAAGGAAATATAGACCCAAGGTTGATAACAAAGGACCATCTGAGTTCAAACCTACACAGAAGAAAAAGGAACCTCAGAGCATTATAATAGAAATGATTGATGAAAAGGCATCAATTATCATTAGCAAGGGTTATTCCATAAATGACACCCTTCCTGATGCTGAAAAGATCCTGGCAAAGCTGCACACAATTATCAGAAATGTTCAGGAGCATGCTGATAGAGCCAGGCCCTACATTTTTGAAGCTATTGAACAATTATCTAAGAAACTTTACTCTGCTTTTGTCAATTTCATGTATAACAGGAAGTTCTTAGTTTAAATCTTGTGAAAGATACTTACTTGTTATTATGATTTCTTTTATATCTCTTTCCTATGCTTTGAAGTGTTGATTAAAGTTGATAAAATTTCTCTCTGAATAGGGTTAAGACAAATAGGGGGAGATTGTTGGGAAAATGATCTATCTTAACCCTTAGAAATGAGTTATCAGAGCAGAAAATTGGTTTAAGTAAAATATGCGTCGAATAGTAATCGATGCAACGTCGAAGTGTAGTCGACGTTCTTCTCAAAATGAGTCGAAGTAATTCTAAACAGAATTCGGCGTAACTCTGATTTCTAGTCGACGCACCCAGTAAAGTCGACTCACCTCTGTCGACGCTCTTTCCATATTTTCTTCTCGACGTCTAGCCAGGCTGAAATCGACGCTTACGTCGAATAGTAATCGACGCACGTCGATTTTTGTGACAGATTCAAAAACACGCCAGATCTCTTTCCTTCTTTCTGTAGATCTGAATTTTATGGAATTATATTATTCTTTTCTAGCCGCTCTGAATCAATATTTCCTTCTGAATGATTCTTGGCTAATTTGATTAAGATTATTATGGATATTATTTGAAAATAGAATGATCTTTTTCCTTCTACAGATATAATGATTATGGAAACTTTTCACTCTTATTATTTCTCTTACTGCTAATTGATTATTCTCCTATAGCAATATTTTGAATAAACAGAGCTATAAATACACAAGGAGGTCGGCAAAGAAAAAGTAGAAGAGATCCACTCCATCCATTTAAAAAAAGAGGAAAAGCTCTCAAGTGAAAAGTGAGAAAGCTGAGAAAAGTGAAAGAGTGCTGCAGCAAAGAAAAAGCTGTCTTCTTCTCCTCCTTCTAAAGCCATACTACTGCCATTTCTGAAAGCTCTCACTGAAAGAGAAAAAGGCCTACAATCTCCTTCTCACTATAGAAGAGAGATTTCAAATTCACTATACTTGTGCTTCTAATCTTCTTGCTAGGAAGAAGATTCTTTCTTGCTTTAATTGTTTTTCTTCTACTTCTTCTTCTTATTCTTATTTCATTTTCAAATTGTGTAAAAGAGTTTTTAGAATCTCTCTTCAAAAAATTCAGTTGTCGTGGTTCTAAGAGTCTCCTTATCAAAAGACTCAGGCTGGTTCTAAGAGTCTCCTTATCAAAAGACTCAGTGCAAGATAGTGAATTCCTACCAAGGGGGTAGAAGAGTGGACTACCCAAAGTTTGGGGAACCACTATATTTCTTTGTGTTGTGCTGTGATTTTCTTTTTGCTATTTCTTTTGCTTAATTCTTGTTGGTGTGTGGGAAGCTTAAATCTGTGAATATTACACATATATATTTATTAACTTTGCACAAAATATTTTAAAATCTCTATTCACCCCCTCTAGAGAATTCTAGTAAGGATAACTGTGCACTTTCAGTCATTTCAAGAGAGACTGTAGAGTCAATCTTCAGTCAGGGCATGCTGCAGGAAAAGAAGAGCTTGCTTATAATGCAGGAGATATGTGTAATGATGGAGCTTTTATGATGGACACTTGTGTTCGGGCTTTGGCTTCTATCAACTATTAAAATGATTGGATTGTGGACTCGGGTTGTGGTCATCACCTTACCAGAGATGAGTCGAAGTTCTCTTCTTTGTAAGCATACTCAGGTAATGATGTTATCATTACTGCTGATGATACTATACATGCAGTTGAGAAGGAGGGTGTAGTTTCTGTAAACGGAGATAGAGGTCCACTAACATTGAAGAGTGTCTATCATGTTCCGGGGATGAAGAAAAACCTCTTCTCGATGACCAACGTTCTTGATGCTAGCTAACACGTTCTGTTTGGTCCAACATAAGTGAAGTTTCTTCGAAACGTGTCAGTGGTGAAGGATGAAGTCACTCATGTTGGAAGAAGGGTGAAGGACTTATTTGTGTTATCTACAAGTTCCTATGTTGATAAGATGAGGACTAATGATAGTGTTGTTATCTGGCATGAAAGACTTGGATATGTTGGGATGGATAAGTTGAAAGCTATGGCGGGGAGAGGCCTTGTAAGAGGTCTGCCTAGTTTGTCATCTTTCGGTGAAGGTCACGTTTATGCAGGTTGTTAATATGGTAAGGCTCATCGCCTTCCATTCAACAAATCATAAAGCAGATGCAAAGCACCATTGGAGTGTATTCATGGTGATCTATTTGGACCTACCGCAACTGTCAGTCTTGTAGGTAGCATGTATATGCTAGTCTTGATTGATGACTTCACTAGATATACTTGGGTATATTTTCTGAAGGAGAAGTCAGAAGCCTTTGAAAAGTTTGTGGAGTTCAAGTAGCTAGTGGAGGGTCGGCTTAACCCGCGGATCAAGAATTTCAGAACCGACAATGGAGGGGAGTTCACTTCCAATGCGTTCTTCAACTTCCGCAGAAAGTATGACATACGGAGAGAGCTCTCTTGTGCTCACACTCCACAACAGAACGAAGTTGCAGAGTGGAAGATCTGTCATCTGACGGATACCTGCAAATGTTGGCTTCATGCCAAGAGTATCCCAAAGTCTTTCTGGGCAGAGGGAATGTCTTGTGCAACTTATATCATCAATCGGATGCCTCTTAGTCCAATCAACATGAAGACCCCTCATGAGTTGATGTTCAAGATAAAGCCTACGGTGGAACACCTTCGAGTGTTCGGATCTACCTGTTATGTGCATGCTCCTGATGCCCTCAGAACGAAGCTAGATGTGAAAGCAAGGAAGCTAGTCTTCATCAGTTATGATGACCAGAAGAAGGGGTAGAGATGCGTAGATCCAGAGACATGGAAAGCTCTGGTCTCAAGGGATGTGGTATTTGATAAATTGACATCATACCATGGTAGCTCTTTTATTGAGTTACAAGAAAGCAGGTTAGATGGTGGACTTGAAGAAGCTACTATGGAGGTTCTGGTGGAGTTACCTATTTCTCCAGGTGCTCCAGTTGCTTCTAGCTCTGGGTCAGGTGCTTCAGGTTCTGGAAGGAGTGGGAGTAACGCTCCAAGTTTACCTGAAAGGAGACCTAGTCCAGAACAAGTAGCTGAAGAGGTGGTTGAGAGTAAAGCTCTGAGGAGGTCCAAAAGGACTATCATTCCACCAGATCGGTATACAGGGGGAAATATGGTGAGTTTCATCTCATGTTTCTTCGCAGGTCCCCTGGATGAGAGAGAGCCATCTTGTTTTGAAAATGCTGTCAGATTCAAGGAGTGGATGTGGTCATGGATGAAGAGATGGCTGCTCTCAGGAAGAATGAGCCTTGGGACTTGGTGTCTAAGGTTGAGGGTGTTACTCCAGTGACTTGCAAGTGGGTTTTCAATCTAAAGAAGAATGTTGATGGTAGCATTGACCGATACAAGGCTCGCCTTGTAGCTTGAGGTTTTACTCAGAAGTATGGGGAGGATTATGAAGAAACTTTCAGCCATGTTGTCAAGATGACTTCAGTTCGGGTGGTGATCGCATTGGCAGCTTGCCAAGGGTGGAAAATTTGGCAACTCGACGTGAAGAATGCTTTCCTTTACGGAGAAATTGACAATGACATTTTCATTGATCAGCCACCTGGTTATGTTTCTAAAGTCTACCCAATACATGTGTGCAAGCTCAAGAAGGCTCTTTACGGCTTGAATCAGGTGCCTCGGCCGTGGTATGGAAAGATCGCAGAATACCTCCAGATCCGTGGTTACTTTGCTTCTGATTCTGATTCAAGCTTGTTCGTAAAGAAGACGGGGGAGCTTCAGGTCTTGGTGTTGTTATATGTTGATGATATGATCGTCATGGGAAATTCTGAATTAGATGTAGCTAGACTTCGTGCTGAGTTGGCTATCAGATTTGAGATGAAGGACTTGGGTGAGCTCCACCATTTCCTTGGACTCGAAGTGGAGAGGAAAGAGGGAGGTATGCTTGTATCCCAGAAAGGCTATGCAGAATGAATTGTGAAGCGATTCGGCATGGAAGGAGGGAAGAGCAGCTCTACTCCACTGAGGTTGGTTTGATACTTTGACGTGATGAGGGGAAGGTTCTTTCTGACCCTTTGGTGTTTCGGGCTTTGGTCGGAAGTCTTATATACTTAACGATCACAAGGCCAGATATCTCTTATGCGGTTGGCCGAGTGATTCGGTTTATGGCAGAACCTCGGAAACCTCATCTTATGGCGGCTAGGAGCATTTTTAAGTACGTAAAGTCCACCTCTGATTTGGGTCTCTTCTAAGGGAAAGACTCGGGCTTTTGCTTGCATGGATACATGGATGCTGATTATGGAGGAGATTCTGATGATCTGAGATTGATTTCTGGATATGTCTTTATGATAGGCTCTACAACTATATCATGGTGCAGCAAGAAGCATGATTCTGTATCTGTCTCCACTACGGTAGCAGAGTACAAAGCTTTGACTTTGGTAGCTCAGGAAGCCATCTGGCTTAGGAGGCTTGTAGAGGACAATAATGGGGAGGTCCGAGGTCCTACTCTGCTTCGTGGTGATAATGAGAGTGCCCTCAAACTGGTATACAATTCAATTTGTCATGCGCGAACCAAGCACATAGAGATTCAACATCATTTCATTCGGGAGAAGGTGTTGGAGGGATCTCTTATGGTTGAGCATGTCAAGAGCAAGAATAATATCACGGACATCTTTATGAAGCCGTTGTCGAAGGGACTGTTTGATCGGTAGAGGAGTCTACTTGGGCTGACTTCCACTTCTCACTTCAAGGGGGAGTGTTAATTTTTTGAAGTGTAAGTGGAGTGTCCGGGCGGTCTGACTATGGAGACCGCAGAGACCGAACGAGCTATGGTATGGAAATCTGGCATAGAGATCACGCATCTTTGGTGTTGGCGAACTATTGTGGTTTGTCAGTTGTACCCAAGTGCTTCTTGTTCTGGTAGAGACCGGGCGGTCTTGTACTAGAGGTCGCTTCGGCGGTCTGGTACTGCGGTCTGCATGAGTTCGCTCTGGTGATCAGCTGTGATAGGCCAGATGTGTTCGTGTGGTTTCGATCTTATAAGAGACCGGACGGGGTTGTATGAGCTCGATTCTGGCTGTCTGCTCTTGATCGGTCAGATGCTCATGTCTCTGTTCTTATAAGAGACCGGGCGATCTGTCGGGTTGTTTTTTGGCAAGTTGTCTTACTTGGACAGTTATGCTTAAGTGCAATAAGGTCTTATGAAGACCACGTGGTCTGGTTCTGGAGACCGCGCTTTTCAATAAGGAAGGTGATTGTATCCCTCATAGGCGGTGACGACATCTGTTCGTTTGTCTATAAATAGGGGTGCAGGGCTAGCCATTCGTATGCAAGAACTATAAGAACTAAAGTTCGGATTGATTGTGCCAGTCTCGTTTTTGAGGTCACGTGGGTTGAAGGTTGTTGATCGGTTTGTTGTGTTCGCAGGTTAGGCGGCCAGCAGTCTCTGTCAGCTTTCTTCCTATCTTTCCAGCTTTTAATAACCAACTCGCCAACGGTCTCGTCTGGGCGGTCTGCGGTTTGTAGTTCTTGATCTGCTTTGCAACGGACTCAGTTGATCAGACGACCTTCAGTGGTTAGGCGGTCTTGAGCTGCGGTCTTGCAACAGCGAGAAGTTCTTCTTCTTCTGTTCGCATGATACTTTTGTGATCTAGACCATGCGGTCTGGGCGATCTAGAAGTGCGGACATGGTGTTGTTTTCAGCAGTTCAATAAGAAGCAGGTTGTGCGGTCTATGACTGGCGGTCTGGCAGCTTTCAGGTCAGCGACCTATTCTGTTTGTGCGGTCTCAGGGGTGCTGTGTAGCTTTGCTGGGTTCGAGCGGTCTGGGTGGTCTCAGTTTTTCTAGCCGCAGATGCTTGTTGTGTTGTTTGTTCTTCTCATCTATGTTTTCTCTTAAAAATCATGTCTCGCCATGTATGCAACGCATTGTAACAAGATAGTCAATTTGAATAAAGATCTTCTTGTCCTTCATTGTCACTTGTTAACTGTTTTGAATTGAATTGAAGTCTTTTGCTGTATTTTCTTCGATCCCACTCCGAAATTTTAACAGACCCCAGGGTCCTCCTTCATTCCATCTTCTCCTCCTCTGACTCCGCCTCCTACTCTGGTTAGAGCTCCTCAAGGAACCCCTTGAAGATCTCTTTCGCCTTCGAAAACTCCTTCGAAGATCTTCGAGCGCCTTGAAGATTCTTCGAAGGCCTTCTTCCTCACTAAAGCGCTCCTGCGCACGTTTCGCTCCGTACGTACCACAGTAAGTGCCTTGCGCGCACCGCAAATAGCATTCCGCGCACGATGCGCTCAGCGCTCACGACGCCCTCAACTCAATAGGAAACCCTCTGGTCGGTAACAAGTATACCGCTCCAGATTCCTCGGTGCACCACAAAGAGTCAAGCCGCAGACGTCATGACGCGCAAATCGCGCCCCCTCAGCTTCCGAGCACCGGCAGAAGACCTCAAAGCATCTAGAGTGCACCGCTCCCCACTGTAGCAAAGAAAAGACAACTTCGTGAGCGGTGGCTTGTCACCCTTCGAGCCCATATTTCTCTCTCTCTTGATAATTGTAACAAGGGGCGACATGTCGCCCTCGCCTTCTCTGCAAAACATTGTAAAAAACTAGCAAATAGTGAAGTTTGGTTGACATAGCCTTGACAACATGATTTTTCATATATTTCCGAGGTTTTCCACGTTAAAAAATGTCTCTTGACAGCCGTCTCCTTTTCATTGACTGTTTGCATGCTCTGTCGCTCCCGGGCTAAGACGGTGCAATCTAGACCGGTCTGCAGGAGCCTCGAGTTGGCCGCAACAATTATTTATATATAAATAAAGTTTTTGTTATATATATTTTTACCACCGAAAATAAGTAAACATTGTATTTAGTTATGTTTTTATTGACAAAATACCTAAATCAGTTCATATACTTTGGGTTGAAGTTGAAAAAGGTCTTTTAACTTTCAAACGTTTAAAATAAGTCTGTAAGCTTTATAACCTTTTCTAAATTAGTCCCAATTAACTTTTCCATCGAATTCTTAACGGAATCTATTATTTTGTTTGATGAGTAGGATGTTGACTAGGATAAACCTATTTTATATCGCTATTATTTAATTCAGGTAAGCCTTATTTTAATTATCGGTCTTCCCTTACCTGTGATTCATCTCTTAAAGGTTTTCGCGCGTCATCCCTTCTGAGAATGGAGTGTCGCCACCCTCCACTTCGTCGGCCTTCTGCTCTCGTGGAAGCCCTTTCGCCCACCTTCATCTCTCGTGGAAGGGCCTTAGCCAACCGCTTGCTCTCGTCGAAGGAGTAACACCGATTTTCTGTACTCGTGGATAGGGCTTTCTCCATAGGGCTTTCGTCATAGAGCTCTGCTCTTGCCATAGGGCTCGGTTTGAGATCTACGTCTGAAACTGATTTTGATTACCGTTATTATTGTAACTTGCCCTAATTAAATTCATTAAAATTTTGAGGGTTGTAAATATTCCTAGTTCTAAACAACCCAAAAAATTTAACATAAGTATTGGGCTTCATATAAATGTTATGGAGGGATGATTTTCTGTTAAATATTTTTAATTACATTTATAATAAAATATAAATATAAATGATTTTTTAAAATAGATAATTTTTTTATATCCACGTCACTGCCACGTAAGAACATCATTGCCACGTACTTAAGCAAATTTCGTTAAAAATTGGATGGAAAAGTAAGTTGAGACTGATTTAAAAAAAAAGTTATAAAACTTAAAGGACTTATTTCAAAGGTTTGAAAGTTAATGGACCTATTTCAACTCTAACCCATAGTAATATTGATTTAGGTATTTTGCTTTTTTTTTTTATATATATTTTTAAAACTTATTACTTGAATTCTCAATAAAAAGATTCAATCATATATTTTTCACGGTATGAGCTCTTAACTAGCCGTGAACATAAAGCCCGATCGGGCCGGCCTGGACCGGGCCCGATCGGGCTTTTTCCTGTATCGGGCCGGGCCGGCCCGGTCCTCCCCTGGAATCGGGTCGGCCCGGGCCGGGCAGGCAGCACTTATGTTCTGCCTGCTCCGGCCCTTCAGGCAGGACCGGGCCGGTCTCGGGCCCGATCCGGGCCGGCCCAGTTTTTTTACTTTTTTTTTAATTTAAAGTTTTATTTTTTTTTATTTTTATTTTTATAAATAATTAAATATTGAACAAATGAAAAATTTGGAACAAAAAATTTTATTAATATTGAAAACCTATTCATAATAAATCTCGTTTTAACAATTCAATTGCGGCGCTATTATTGGAGGCGTTATCAAGAGAAAAACTAAGTATTTTGTCGTTAATTTTAAATTCCCGCGCACATTTCATAATAACTTTATACAAAGCTATAGCCGTGTGCGGGAATTCAAAACCTGTAAAACATATTACGCGTTTATTTTGCTCACACGAAATGAGATCAATCCAATGACAAGTGATGCAAAGATAAGCTAATCCTAAATTTAAATTACTTGTCCAAACGTCGCTCGTCAGACTCACACGTCCTTCGAAATTTTCAAAATACCTAATTAATTCTTGTTTTGCTTCTAAATATAACCTAATCGTGTCGCGCCTTAAAGTAATTCTACTAACCTTTTGGTATTTGGGTTGAAGCCCCACATGTATGTACTCTGTGTCGTCGTCATTGTCGAAGACGCTGAATGGCAGCCCACGTTTGATGACGAACTTCGCCTGCAGCTCTCGCTGTCGCATTTGATCGTACGTCCAAATCTGTCCGGCTCCAGAAATTTGGGCTTGACTTGACTCGGGAGGAGCTTGTTTCGACTCGCAAGACTTCTGGTGTCTAACGAGCGTCGACTTGCCGCTGATGGATAGCAACTTCGAGCACATCTTGCAGCGCGCTTTTCTTTCGGTCCCGACTTGTACCATCTCGAAATGCTCCCAAATACTCGCTCTACGGTTGTGCTCCACCACCGAAGCCGTACTTTGGGAAGACGACGCTGGAGTTGTGGAGGATGACGCCATTGGGAGAGCTAAGAGAGAGAGAGAGAGAGAGAGAGAGAGAGAGAGAGAGAGAGAGAGAGAGAGATGAGGTGTGAGAAAAGAGAGAGGGGAGGGGGTATTTATAGGTTTTTTTTTGTTTTTTTTTAATTAAAAAATTAATTAAAAAATATTAAAAAATAAAAAGAAAAAGAGCAGCCAACGGCTCTCTTGAGAGAGAGCCGTTGGCTGCTCTCTCATGGCAGCATGGCTGCCATGTGGCAGCCATGCTGCCATGAGCCTAACAGCTCTAATAAGAGCAGTTAGGCTCAATCGGGCCTAGCCCGAGACCGGATCGGGCTATGCCCGGCCCGGTCTTGGGCTAGCCCGATTTTCGGGCTTTACCCGGCCCGGACCGGGCCGGGTAGCTAGGCCAAACCGGGCCCTTTCATGGCCCCGGGTAAGGGCTCGGCCCGGTTCGAGCCTGAACCGGGCCGGGCTTGACCGGGCCTTGACCGGGCCGGCCCGTCAACCCGATTTTTTTTTTCACCATTACTGCGATATATATTATCTATAATGTAAGTGTAATAATATTTATTTTAAAACCTGCACAATTTTTTTAATTTTTGTGAGATTTTAAATAGAAAAACTATAGGGCAAAAATTGAACCGAACCAAATAGTCGGACCGAACAGATGATATACATCCGTTCAATTTCGACTTTTAGTACAAACCGAAACGCCTCGACCTATTGGTAGAAGAAATTAATAGTCTGTAAAATAGGAAAATATCTTTATTTATTGAATTCCAATCATATTGTTAAATTTATTTTATAAAGTTTGACCGCTATTTAATACAATTTTGGAAACTGCTACCCGGCACGGCTACGCCAGCCGCCCAGAATCTCGGCATCTGGTGGCCGACGGGAATCAAGGAGGTGGAGCAAGTGGTGAGATTACCGCTGCACGTGCGCTTCCCGTCTCATGGAGACTCAATGATGCGCAGGCCCCACCAAATTGGATTGCTCTCAAGTCCAGCGGTGCCGGTCATCTATCCATGGGACCACTGGACTCGTGTGTGAGTAAAGATATATATTTACATATATATATATATATATATATATATATTATATAAAGGAATACTTTTAGGCCCATCTTGAAGCCAAATTAGATCCATAAATTCAATCTCGGCCGTTGGATAAAGACGATCTGGGCTGCAAATAGCTATATCCTGATTTTACATGCCTGCGAATAGCCAAAAAAAAGAAAAAACCCCAAAACTAATCCCGCTGCAGCCCGATAGCCTCCAACCCCTCCCATTTCCCTCCGCCTCCGCCACCGCCGGAGCCACCGCCGCCCTGACCAGACCCCGCCGTCGAGGTCGCCGGACCCCGGCGAACTCGCCGGGGTTGGTCCGGCGGCGTTCCGGTAGGGCCACCGGCGGCGGTGGCCCTGACCGTGATCTGGGCCTCACGGTCAGGGCCACCGCCGCCGGTGGCCCTGCCGGAACGCCACCGGACCAACCCCGGCGAGTTCGCCGGGGTCCGGCGACCTCGACGGCGGGGTCCGGTCAGGACGGCGGTGGCTCCGGCGGCGGCGGAGGGAAAGGGGGGGGGGGGGGTGGCGGCGGACGTGGTTTTAAGAAAAAAAAATCGGTAAAAAATTTTATTATATAATATAATGTATATAGAACTGATAGTATAAAAAATATAATGTATATAACGTATATAATATAATGTATTATATATACATAGATTATATTTATATATATAATAGATAATATAAAAAATATATTATATATATTTTAGGTTTTTTTAAACCTAAAATACATTTCTTATTTTTTAAAATTTCTAAAAAAGAAAAATTGTGTGCGTGCGTGCCGGGAGCGGGTGAAGCCTGTCGGGGGCGTGCAGGGAGCGGGCGAAGCCTGCCGGGGGCGTGCATGGTACTGTCACGCGGGACACGGTGGGCCCCTGTACACTGTCACTCGAAGCCCGTCGGGTGCGGGCGAATGCCGCCGGGTGCGGGCGAAGCCCGCCGGGTGCGCGTAGAGTACTGTCGCGCGGGGCACGGGGGGCCCCCGTGCACTGTCACTCGTATATATATATATATATATATATATATATTTATATGTATATATATAGACATGTATATACATATATATAGACATATATATATGCATATATATACATGCATATATATACATACATATATATATACATATACATATATATATACACATACATATATATGTATCTATATATATGTATGTATATATATGTATGTATATATATATGTATATGTATGCATATATGTATATGTATATATATGTATATGTATGTATATATATATATGTATATATATATGTATATATGTGTATATATATGTATATATGTGTATATATATGTATATATGTGTATATATATGTATATATATATGTGTATATATATGTATATATATATATGTGTATATATATGTGTATATATATATGTGTATATATATGTGTATATATATGTATATATATGTGTATATATATGTATATATATGTGTATATATGTGTATATATGTGTATATATGTGTATATATATGTATATATATGTATATATGTGTGTATATATATGTATATATATGTATATATATATGTATATATATATATATGTATGTATATGTGTTGAAACCAAGACTTGGCCCCAACGAGAAGATCAGACCGCTTAGAGAGGGCAGATAGCACCTACTGATCCCGCGGAAGCAACAGACCGGAGACTAAGAGCTTAACACAGACCCTTGGCTACAACACGGAGGTCCCACTACACACCTGAAAGATCTTAGAGCGCTTCCCCTCCCAAGCCAAAGCTGAAGCTGGGCACCTTGGAGAGCTGGAGGAGCTAACCAAAGAACTCTTGAGGAGAAGCAAAGATCTAGCATGCCCTCTCAAGGTGCTCCAAAGGGTCTATTTATAGCTTTTTTTAGTCTGGTCTGCCAATAGTGGGATTACGCCTTTTGGTTTTACTATACGCACCCCAAATTAGTCTGCCAACAACCAAACTCCGCTGTTCTGGAGGGCTATTGGCAGCCCATCAGGGGTACCAGGGTAAATTCACCTGCACCCCCTGGTGGGCGAGTGGCCCATGAAGGTGCCACTCGGCAGTCACTCTGCGAGCTGGGATCACGAGATCCCCTCCTGCGAGTGGAGGGGAGCCCCCTCTCGCCTCGCCAGCCTATCGCTGCGAGACCTTATCCGACTCGCCCTGGCTAAATGCACCCCCAAAGCGGTCTTCAAAACACTCACGCTATCGCCCCTCGCTACTCGCGAGTGGGATCCCTGGCTCGCTTCTCTGGCTCACCTCGCCCTGCCCTGGCAAGGTACTCGCCGCGAGTCTTCGAGCACTCCCTGAATTACCTGTGGTTGATTCCTCCGCGAGTCGGTGAACACTGGGTTGTACACAATCCCCGCTCTTCGCGAGATTATGCTAAGCTCGCGAAGGAATATCCAACCCTTTGTGTTCGCCGGACGAGGATGAGCTGACACGAATCTTTGGTTGGTCCACCCCCGGTGCTATAAATACCAACACTCTAGAGAAATGAGGGACCCTTTCCCTCCTTCCCTCACTTTGCTATTTGCCACCGCCTTTACTGAAAATGCCTCTCTCGGAAGAAGCTCAGGTTCGCTTGGCGGCCTCCCGTGAGAGGGGACAGTCGGTCGCCAAATGGCTCGCCCCTTTGGGCGCCCGACAGACTCCACCTCCCAACATTCTGAAGCAAGCCCAAGCGGCGCGGCGATGCTTCGGGACGACGCAGCCTTCCCTTCGAGATATGCTGGACGATCCAGCACTCCCAGGACAGGTACTCGGATCAACATGCCTTTTCTCTCCTGTTTCTGTGCTAACCTTTTGATTTGTAGAGCGCGTCTCTGGAGGGAATCCAGGCAAGCGAGATCCTGGAAGGTACTCTCCTTCCCTCCCCCGGGGGAAACAACTCCTCGGCTGCCGACATGGAGGTTCTCGACCTGTCACCTTTGCCGTGACTGGGTAAGATTCTGACATCATCTTTTCTGGCGAGTTCATCTACTGAGCTTTTTCGCCTTTCACAGAGGACCTCCTCGCGGCTCCTGGGAGGCACGCCACCCCGCAGGGCTTGGCACACCCTATAGATTCTCCGACCCCACCAGATTTGACACCTCCTCCGGACTCGCAACCCCCTCTGGCCGAGACAGTGCTCGTCCCTGGGTTCAACATGCTGGGCCATCAAGACCCCGACAGCTCTCCTCCCGCTGACATCCGGGATGTGAGCAACCTCTCCCACGTTCCCGGCCTGGGGTAATCCTTCAAAATGCCATACTCGGAGGCCTTCCAGGGGCAACCGAGCTCCTCCCGCCAATGACCCGATAAAGCGACCGCGGCCCTGTCAGGTTGGTTAGTTACAAATCAACAAAATACCTCTCGCGCCGCTTACTGAATCTTTTCTCGCAGGTGTCCCAGAGTCCTCCACCAAGATGGAGATTGGGGAGGAGGAGATGTCACCCCTACCTTCGTCGGGCAAAATCATTGACTTCCTCAGCGACCCTCAGGACCCTGAGGTGATGAAGCGGCGAGTCGCGGACGTGCTCGAGAAGCAAGGATACATGCTGCAAGATCTGCGCAATCGAGTGTGCGAGGACAGAGCGGTCTGCGAGGAGTGCTTCGCTACGATTGAATATGAGTTATCCCGAGTTTTTGCTGAGCTGCAGACAGACGCCTGCCGCGAGGCCACCTGTCCTGGGGTGCACCTCACGTGGGCGGAGGATCAAATCCGGCTGCTTCAGTGCGAGCTCCGCGCGGTCCGCACGTATCACTATCCGCGTGTACCCCCGCGCTTGGGGGTGCGAGGACGAGGTCGGTGGCGGTGGATCTGCTATTGATCCTGCTCGCACTCGCCTGGCGGACTCGCAGAGATCTATTTATTACTACTTTCTTTTTTGGCGGTGTCCTGTAAACAACAATAATATTACTTTGAATGCTTCCCGAGAAGTAGCGGGATTTTTCATTGATTATTGCTCGCTGTTTATTGTTACTTTTATCGCATTCGTAACCCATTTTGTCCAACCCCCTTTCTCGCGGCTTACCTGGGACTTGCTCCACCTAACATCGATTCGCCCCTGCTGTCTTGCGGCGAGCTTTCCGGGGTTAGGCGGGTTCGAGCATTGAGGTGCGTAACATCGGGATTCGGCTATCCGCACCCCCTGACGCCTCGATTCCCCACCGCCTCCTTAAGTTTCTTATAAATAAGCCTGCCATCAACAGTCAACCACCGCATTTAATCTTCTCGACCTCTTTCTTTCTCGCGAGCTCTCGCCTTCTCGCTTTCGCAATTTTTTCTACTTTCGCAGATATGGGTGGCGACGGTGAATCCGAGGGTCGAGCCAAGTGCACTTTTACCTTCTGCGACCACACGTTCTTTACCTGCTCGCTGACCGAGAGAGAGTACCACTCGGTGGTGGCCAACTACATCACACCACCATTCACTGCTCGCCATCCAGCAAAGACCGAGGCCATCAACGACCTCCACTCGGATGAGCTCGCCATCTCCGCGGCCCACTTCGACGTGGGTCTGCGACATCCTCTATGGCTGGAGATCATCCAGCTAACTCGCTCGCCACCCTTCTCCTTACACTCCTTTCTCGCCTTAGCTTAGGATTTCATTCTAACTGCTTCTCGCCAATTTTCAGCTGCTGAAATACTATGACGTCATCCCGGGTCAGATGACCCCGAACTCCATCACTGTCATGGTGGGGTTCGCGTGCTACCTGCGCGAGGAATGCATCGAGTTCAGCTTGCCGGTCTTCCGCAAGCTGTTCTCCTTCCGCGCGAACAAGGAAGGAACGACGTTCTTTGCGAGCCAGCATGCCAAAGTTCAATAGACGGTGAACAAAAGCCACTACTGGGCGCAAATGTTTGTGTTCGTCAAGGGGCCCTTCGGCAACGTCCCCTTCTCGCCCGTTCAGTGGGGTGAGTCCACCTACCGCCCCAAGCTCGACGGCCCTGAGGATGACCTCTCCAAATACATGTCCACCACCTTCGAGGTCTGCTACCTTCAAAGGAACGTGGACTCGCTGCCCCCCCCCCCCCCCCCCCCGTGCCGCCCGGAGCAGGTTTGATCCGTGATCCCCTCCTGTCTTGCTTGAACCCCCTTTCATTCTTTTTCTGACTTATCTCCTTGTATCATTCGCAGGGGAGCGAGATCTTCTGCTCCACCCCCCTTTTGCACTGACAGCGCCCATCACCCATGGCCTAAGGCTCGCTTCCGCCGACGCCTGCCGCGAGGCCCTCAACACCTCTTCCACCTCCAAGAAGCGGCCCGCACTCGCCAGCCACTAGCTGTCCCTCAAGACTTCGCCACCGAAGAAGAAGAAGCATCTCTCAGCCCCCGTCAAGGGGAAGGGGCTCACTGAGTGCTCGTTAGAAGCCAATACCCCATCGAACTCTCTCACCGACCAGGGTGTCAAAGAGGCCCATAGGGAGACTGTCCGCGCGCCGACCACTCCCGTGCTGACGGGCCATCGCAATTTATGCCTTGGTACTAAGCACCGGGATGTGGCCGGCGAGCCCATGTTGGAGTGGGACTCAGACTCTAACCGGGTCTCGATCTCCACCCTCAACCCCTCCTTGGTGGAGCAGGAATCCATTGGTGGAGAGGCCTTCGCCGTGTCCTTCGGCTTCTACGGGTGGGAGGACGTTGTAGAATTCCACACCCTCTCCTCCCGAGCGCTTGCTTACGAGTGCGCGCGAGCTCAGCTTCGCTGGCTGGAGCTCGCCCATATGGCAGGTCACCGCTGCCTCACGACAGAGAGGAACTCCGAAGACTTGAAGCGCGAGCTGCAAGAGACGCAGAAGGAGCTCGCCGACCTAAAGGAAAAGCAGGTCGTCTCCTAGGGCCTCCTTGAGAGCCTCAAGGGTGGGATGGTAAGTCTGCCGAGAACTCGCTTGTTTTATTTTGCCATTTTCCTTTTTAACTCATTTGCCTCTCGCAGGATCCTGAGACCGCCGACCAGCTCCTCGCTCGCATGATAGAGCTGGAGAAGGAGGTCGCTGTGTTGAAGGCTCACAACCAAGAGCTCGCCCGGGCTGCCCTCCCACCCGCTCCCCGCTCTCCCTGGACCTTGAGGAACTTGAAGCGTGTAGAGGAGTTGCTGCGAGACACCGGGATCCTGACGGCGAGGTACATCTTCGACACCTTGAAGGGGGCAAGGCTTATCTCAGCTGACGCGGAGGAGCTCACCGTCGAGGAGGTCTTCCCAGAGCTGTTCGAGCTGATCCCTCCTTTCGCGGATGACGAGGGTGAGTCTTAAGATGTAACAATTTTTCTTTTTTGCTGTCTTTGTAAGGCGAGACGCCCCCCCCCCCCCCCATGATGTAAACAATTTTTTGAAATGAAATGAAATTTATTTCTCCAAGTTTTTCTTCTGCTTTCTTGCTTTTCTCGCTTTCACCTACTAACATGCTCTTGCTTCGATGACTTGCACCACACGCGCACTCGCGCTTTGCTCAGGCACTTATTGACTTGCACGTGCATGCTCGCACACGTACGCATTCGTATTCTGGCACGCACCCCATGCACACCTACGAATCAATCGAATATCCGCTTACTCACCTTCTTTCTTGGGACTTAACCAAAATTTTCTTCTCTTACATTTGCTCCAAACCAGGCTCTCTCCTACGAGCCCTTCGCCAAGGCGAATGAACATTCAGATAGATTTATTTCTTGCTTTCATGTTCGCTCGCTTCCATTCTCGCCAATCGTTATACCACTTGATAACTGTCTGTGCTTACTCGCACACCCATACTCATGCTTCCACGAGCAATGTGCTTGCATCAACTGCCAGCTTACACTCACACCCCCTCACTCACCCATTCACGAGTAGTGTGCTTTTGCCGATTTCTTAGGACTTAGGTGGATATGACAATTCCCTTGAGAGAGCAAACCTGCCGAGAACCTCCTCTGCTGGGGCTGCGCGCATCACTGCCGAGCGAGTGCCTTTTCGAGCGAGTGACTCCTCTACCAGGGCCACTCGCATACCTACCGAGCGAGTGCCTTTCCGAGCGAGTGCCTCCTCTACTGGGGCCACTCGCATCCCTGACCCTTAGGATTTTTCTCTTCTTATCTTTTTCTTACCCTCCTGTCACCGGGTGAGTCTACTGTCCTGTCAGCTGGGTGAGAGCCTGACCATGTCATTTTCGTGAGAGCTTGTTGCCCTGGGCCCAATACCACCTTTACCTTAGCCAACCTCTCTAGAGATCAACCTGACCCACCGTCTAATGAGAGCCTGGCAGCGGAATCGATCTGGGGCACTCCAGCTCAAACTTTCCTCAGCCAGCCTCTCCAGAGATCAACCTGACCCACCTTCTATGAGAGCCCGACAGCGGAATCGATCAACGGCACTCCAGCTCAAACTTTCCTCAGTCAGCCTCTCTAGAGATCAACCTGACCCACCTTCTATGAGAGCCCGGCAGTGGAATCGATCTGGGGCACTCCAGCTCAAACTTTCCTCAGCCAGCCTCTCTAGAGATCAACATGACCCACCGTCTATGAGAGCCCGGCAGCGAAATCGATCTGGGGCACTCCATCTCAAAACACACATGGGTACATGGGTAGAATAGGTATTGAAGTCAATGCACAATGAGTCAATCATATAACAAATCATCATAAATTTTTTTAAGGATAGAAACGTTTTAGATCATCCCCGCTCCGAGCTCGGCCGAGAGGTGCCCCTTCCACATCCCGGAGGTGGTACCCTCCTGACTTGAGCACTTCATCTACAATATAAGGCCCCTCCAAGTTGGGATCAAGCTTTCCCACCGCGGCTCCTCTCCCGGCCGCGTCAACCTTCTTCAAGACTAGATCCCCCGTCTCGAACTATTTTACTTAGATGTGCTTGTCGAAATACCGAGCCATCCGCCGCTTGACCTCCTCCTGCCGGATGGTGGCTAGGTCCCGATGCTCTTCTACCAAATCTAAAGATAGACGTTGTTCTTCCTCGTTCTCCAGTCTCAACTCATCTCTTTCCCCTGTGGTCAGCACCCTGGGTGTCTTTACCTCGAATTCTATAGGAAGCACGACCTCGGACCCGTGGGAGAGCTTGAATGGGGTCTCCCCGGTGTCCGTGTTCGGCGTGGTCCTCAAGGCCCAAAGGACCGAGGGCAGTTGTTCTACCCAGTTGCCTCTCAGATTCTCAACCTTATTTATTAGCAAATTCACAATGATTTTGTTTGCCGCCTCCACTTGCCCATTGCTCCTTGGGTGGTGGACCAATGCAAACCAAAGATCTATGCCAAGTTGGGTGCAAAAGTTGACAAACTCATCGCTGGCAAACTGCGGCTCGTTGTCCGTGACTATGGCTAGCGGAAGCCCATGCCTGCAAATTATTTCCCCCCATATGAAATTTCTTACCACCTGAGAGGTTACCTTAGCCAGCGCTTTCACCTCCAGCCACTTGGAGAAGTAATCGATCATTACTAGCCGGAACTTTCTTTGGCCACTTGCCTGGGGGAAGGGACCCACCAGGTCTAATCCCCATATCGCGAAGGGCCATGGAGCCATGATAGTCCGGAGTCTCTGGGATGGTAAGAGCTGGAGGGGAGCGTACAACTGGCACTTGGATCATTTCGTGGCAAATTCCGCCGCATCCTTGCTGAGGGTAGGCCAGAAGTAGCCTTGCCTTAACACTCTTCCTTTCAAGGTTCTGCTCCCCGAGTGGCTGCCGCACTCCCGCGAGTGAATTTCCTCCAGGACCCTTAGAACCTCCACCTCTGAGACGCAGCGAGCTTGGAGTCCCGAGAGGGTCATTCGGTAAAGTTCACCTGCATGCAAGGAATAATATACCGCTGTATACCTGAGCCGTCGCTTATCTACATACCCTTCTGGGAATTTCCTCGATGTTAAGAAAATGATGATAGGATCCATCCACGATGTTGGAACCAGGATTCGGCCCAACGAGGAGTTCGGACCCCAAAGATGGGTGCAACTCACGCATACTGATCCCTCAGAGCGACCTGACCGGAAACCTAGAACTATGACCCTTGGCGGCAGTGTGGAGGTCCCACCACACACCCGGAAGATCGAAGAGCGCTTCCCCTCCTAAGCCAAGAACTGAAGTCGGGCACCTTGGAGAGCTTTCAGAATGCTAACCAAAGATGACCTGAGGAGAGAGAAGCCAAAAGGAAGTCCCCTCCAAAGGTGCCCCCAGGGCCTTATTTATAGTTTTCCTGAACTGGTCTTCTTATAGCGGGATTCCGCCTTTTGGTTTTACTAAACGCACCCCAATTTGGCTGCTAACAGCCAAACTCCGCTGTTCTGAAGGGCTACTAGCAGCCCACCAAGGAAAAAAGTATAATTTCACCTCCTTAACCCCTAGGCAAGTGGCCTACGAGAGCGCCACTCCTAACTCTTCTCGCGAGTCTCCTCGCGAGTACTGCTCACAAAACCTTCTTAGGCGAGCGGCCCGCGAAGGCACTGCTCGCCTTCCTTCTGACGATAACCATCCAGGCCAGGTCTCGTGTTCTCTCTTGCGAGATCCCTCTGGCTCGCCTTGACTGGCTCTCGTGACTCCTTAGTGGTGAGATGGCCATTTCCAGCCTAATTCGCACATTTTGGGGTCTTTCCTTCTCAGGCGAACACGGAATTATACACAATCCCCGCTCTTTACGAGATTAACCTAAGCTCGTAAAGAATCGTCCAACCCCGAGTGTTCGCCGGCGACAGCTGATCGGTCGGGAATCTTTTTGTGGGTCCCACCTTACAACTATAAATACCACCCGAGCCGGGGTGACTCCCGCCCTTATTCTCTTTTCCTCTTTTTCCACCTCCTACTGTAGCTTCCAGAGAATTCCTATTTCCGAAGAACTTCAAGCTCGTCTGAGGGCGTCCAAAGCGGGCGAGCTCTCCGCCATGGCTAACACGGCCTCTTGGATGACCCGCCAGACCTCTCCGCCCCAGATGAGGAAGATGAAGCCAGTGCGCCTACCCCTAGGGGGGACAAGACGGTACTGCTGGACTCCTCTCCTGATAACAGGCCCACCAGAGAGGTAATAGGTATCCTTCTCGCTTAGCTTCTTACTTGGTTTATCTCAACATCGCCTGACCGCAAGACCCCCCTCCTACTGAAAAGGGCGCGGAAGAAGGCCTAACTGGGTCTCGCCCTGATCCTCCGGTGAAGACTGACCTCGCTAACGGGAAAGATGACGGT
The DNA here is from genome assembly GCA_033032865.1 of Dactylorhiza incarnata. Taxonomy (NCBI): domain Eukaryota; kingdom Viridiplantae; phylum Streptophyta; class Magnoliopsida; order Asparagales; family Orchidaceae; genus Dactylorhiza; species Dactylorhiza incarnata. The sequence continues at coordinate 21,919,861 of JAWHQI010000001.1, read as the reverse complement.
AAGTTACCCGCTCTTACCTGTCAAGACTAACGCCGTGACTGATGGCTTTTTCACCTTTCTTCTTATAGCCTCCCCCAACGCGAACCCTAGCCGCCAAATCTCGCGAACCCAGTCGCCGATCCTCCCAGACACAACCCTTAAGACCCCAGGGTTCACTCTCTTGAGGGGAGAGAGTTCCGGTGGCTCGCGACCGGCCACTACCACTCCTGCCGACGATGTGATGCGTCGCGCTAGTCTAGGGAAGTCCGCCTTGCTTCCCTTCGATAATCTCTTTCAAGGTCGACCCACCACTTCTTGCCCGCCTACCGGTAAGGATTCTACTACTTCTTTTGAGAGATCACTCCATGTGACAATAAAAGAAGGATTCGCTAACTGCTAACGCTGTTTAGATTCGCTCGCAGGTGATTCCTGAACTATGTTGGAACTCGCTGGAGAGTTTCGCAACTCTTTACTTTTTTATTAAGTATTTCTCGCCCGCTAATGGGGCTATCGCACACTTATTATTTTTTATATGACATACTTGCTAGTGATGCTCGCTCTATCTTTTATTTCCGCTTTTTCTTGTTATTCTCGTATAATAATGTCGTTTATACTAACCTCGCAAGCTAGTCTCGCTTGCTAATATATCTGGGGTTACCTTACGCTCTCGCTTGCGATCATCGCACGGGGTTTTACCTAACCTCACCTCCGTCGCTTTGACTTCCTTCCCACGCTTTTAATTTCCTATAAATAGGTCACAACGCTGAATTTACCTTCCGCATTTAACCCTAGCCCTTCTTCTTCCTCGGCCTGCGAGATCTCGCATTCTCTCCTTCACGGCTCTTGCTCTTTTCTTCGCAGGTTTCAACCATGGTCGGTGACGCTAGCGAGGCGGAGGGCCGGCTGAAGTGCGCCTGGGCCTTTACTGACCACACCTTCTTCAACAACAACCTGACCGAGGCAAAATATCTCGCCGCCGTCGCCGACTTCATACCGCCGGGGTTCTCTGCCCGCTGTCCTGTTGGAAATGTGTGTCACATCCCTTTGTTTTGAGAATAACAAATCCCAAATTGTATTTGATCTTTCTTGTCGTGTGTTTATAGTGTGCAGGAACTATAGGTGCAATACTCCACAGGTAGAAAGCAGCTTGGAACCAACAAACTGAATTTAAGCACTACCGCCAGCGCTAGTGGTTACCGCAGGCGCTAGCGCTACCGCCTGGCGCTAGCTCAAGTTCGTGCATAACGCCACGCCGCCGACAGTTGCGCAACCACCTCCACATGAACGATACCGCAGGCGTTAGGAGCTACCGCAGGCTCTAGCGACAAAGTCAATAAATCGATGGCTTCTCTCTTGTTTTGTTTAGAACTTCTAGAGAGATTACTTGTGCCAAAATTCCAGAGCTGTTACTCTGCCGAAAGTTCATCTCCCACTCAAAGCCAAAGAAGATTTCTGGAGAAGGAAGCCACCACGCTGCATCTGAAGAACCATCGCTTCAACCTCGCTTATGCTACAACGATCTTTCATCCTCATCTTCAGAAATCTCATAGAGGGAGTTCTTGTTATTTAATTTATTTCTTTATTGTAAATTTTTGTAGAGAATTCGCCTTGTGTTGGCGACTAGGTCCTTGCGCGGATTAGGGGGTAATTCGCCGCGTGAGTTGGCGACTAGGTCTAGAAGATTAGATCTAGGGGTGATCGAGGCCATATCCGGGGAAGGATTGGCTAGAGCGGCTTGAGACCATATCCGGGGAAGGATAGACTAAAGCCAACCGGTTTGTTGGGATACAAGTCGGTATAGAAAAGGAAAAGATATTAACATTTGCACGCCTCCGATTTCTAGCGATATTGAAATCAAATTTATGTAAACACTTATTCATATAATACAATCATGTCTCTATTGTGTTTACTTGATTTCTCTCATTTGGAGTAAATTTTATTATTGCAAATTACTTTTTGCTAAATTATTATTTTGCTCTCTCTAACTCTAAAACAATATAGTAAATTGCTTAATATTACAAAAAGAATTTTTATTCCCTTATTCACCCCACCCCCTCTAAGGGCGCCTATCGATCCAACAAGTGGTATCAGAGGGTAGGTTATTCCAAACGGTTTAAAAACCAGGAATAATGACGTCTTATGATCTCGCTTTTTCCAAGTGTCAGGGAATTAGTAGACCTCCACTATTTACTGGGTCAGATTATAATTATTGAAAAAATAGGATGAGAAGTTTTCTTATGACCCTAGATATTGAGGTATGGAATATGGTAGAAGAGGAATACTCTCCTCCTACAATTGTAGTTGGAGAGATAACATTAGAAAAACCAAAAGATAAATGGGATGATAAGGATAAACTCAAATGCAAAAATAACGCCAAGGCCATGAATGCTTTATTTTATGCGTTAGATAGAAATGAATTTAATAGAATTTCCGCATGTACTACCGCATATGAAATTTGGAATCATTTGGAGATTACTCATGAAGGTACATCGCAGGTTAAAGATTCAAAACTTTTCCAACTGGAGTCAGAATATGAAAAGTTTCGGATGAATGAAAGTGAAGATATTGATGTAATGTACACACGCTTCACCAAGATCGTCAATGACTCCAAAGCTCTTGGAAAGACTTTCTACAACGGCGACTTGGTCCAAAAGATTCTTCGATCCCTTCCTCCCAAATTCAATCTGAAGGTAACGGCTATCTCAGAGTCGCACAATCTAAGAACGCTCTAAGTTGAGAGCCTCATTGGGAATCTCAAAACCCATGAGGTAGAACTCAAGATCCAACACGATGAATACAACAAGGAGCCAAAGAAGAAGGCGTTGACACTAAAATCTAAGAAGGAGTGCCAAGAGAATGAAGATGAAAATGAAGAAATTCTTATGGTAAAGAACTTCCGAAAGTTCATGAGAAATCCGTAAAGGAGAAACACCTTTCAGAAATATTTCCAAAAGGAAGGAAGATGGAAAGGGTCATCTTCAAAGAAGGAAAAGGAGAGCGATGATGAAGAAGAAAGACCTCCACCAGAATGTTATCATTGCAGGAAGACCAGGCATATTCTGAGCTAGTGCCCAAAATTTTTGAAGGAGAAAAAGGAGAAACGACACAAAGGGATTGAAAAGAGGAAGGTGCTAAAAGCAAAAACATGGGATGACTCCTCCACCTCGGAAGAATCAAGCGGGTCTTCATCAAGCGAAGATGAGGAAGCAAACATGTGCCTCATGGGACATGGAGATGACGACGCCAGTGTTCTTAGCGACACTTATGTAACTCCTCCCACTTATAATGAACTTTTCAATAAATTTCTTGAAATTTGCAAAGCTTTTGATGAAAATATGAAAGATAGTATTTTATTAAATCAGGAAAATGAATCCTTAATTAAAGAAAATCAAAAGCTTTCCAAAAAATTAATTGTTTTAGAAAAAAGAAAGGACTCTTGCCAAGAGTGCGATCACTCCATTAAGATGGCAAAGGATATTGAAGATTCTCTTTCTAAAGCCCTCTCCCATGCAAAAATTCTTACAAAAGAGAAGGGGGAATTAGAAAGGAAATTAGAAGCCTCTCTTGTGCAAGTAAAAAATAATAAAAAAGGTTTTGAAAATAGGTGTGTCATGCTTGTGAAAGAAAACTTATCACTTAAAGCACAAGTTCATGATCTCACCATGGCCATTAAAAAATTTGGAATAGGCCAAAAATCACTGGAAATGATTTTAGGGAACCAGTGCCACGGGTCTGGAAAATTTGGGCTCGGATATTGAGGTGAGGGCTACCGCCCGACGCTAGCCACTAACGCCGACGCTAGCACCTCATACAAAAAGCCTGAATTTTCTTTTTTAAAATGTTTTTCCTCTACAAAATTGATTCCATCCAGCAAGAAAATATTCCAAAAAAGGGTCTCAACCCCCTTTATTATGTGTGCAAACTATTATAGGTTTGGTCACACGTCTAGTTCTTGCAGGAAATTAAAACAAACTACTTTAAAGCAAATCTGGGTACCTAAGGCTTCCACTTATTCTATGGGTGGTACCACTTGGGTATCCAGATCTTTACTCTCATCTTCTTTCTAGATGTGCAGGAAGGCTAAGAAAAATAAAGATGTGTGATACTTGGATTCTGGATGCTCCAAGCTCATGACGGGCAATAAGCAAAGTTCCTTAGCCTAGAAAAGAAGAAGGGAGGGATCGTGACATTTGGTGATAATAGAAAAGGAAGGATCATGGGTATTGGTACAATTGGTAACGAATCCTTTACTATATCTAATGTTCTTTATATGAAAGGGCTAAAACACAATCTTATTTCTATTAGTCAGTTATGCGATAAAGGATTAGATGTTTTATTTGAATCTTCCACTAATCTATGCAAAATATCTAATCCTACTACAAAAGATATTTTACTAACCGCACCAAGAATACATAATGTTTATATAGTTTCTTTTCATGATCTTTCTAAATCATCTATAAAATGTTTTATCACTAAAAATGATGAATTAGAACTTTGGCATAGAAGGCTAGGACATGCTAGCACAAAACTTATTGTAAAACTTGCCAAAAGAGATTTAATTAGAGGATTGCCTAGATTAAATGGGAATTTACCTTCACTATGTTCACCTTGTCAAAAAGGTAAAATTACAAAATCCTCTTTCAAAAGTAAAAATATTATTTCTACTTCAAGACCCTTGCAATTAATTCATATGGATCTTGTTGGTCCCGTTAGCACCGCAAGTCTTGGCGGTAGATTATATACATATGTTTTAATAGATGATTTTTTAAGATATTATTGGACAATATTTCTCTCATCCAAATCCGATGCATTTAGCAAATTTTCAAAATTATGTACTCGTATTCAAAATGAAAGTGATTTAAAAATTAAATGCATTCGCTCGGATCATGGAGGAGAATTTGAAAATGATAAATTCACATCTTTTTGTGATATGTTAGGCATAAAACATGAATTCTCCGCACCACGCACACCACAACAAAATGATGTTGTAGAAAGAAAGAATATGATACTTCAAGAACAAGAACACACTATGTTATGTGAATATAAATTGCCTAAGTCCTTTTGGGCCGAAGCCATAAATACATCATGTTATGTTATAAATAGAATCATGCTTCGCCCATCTCTTAATCTCACACTATATGAACTCTATTTTCAAAAGAAGCCTAACGTATCTTACTTCAAAGTTTTTGGTTGTAAATGTTTCATTTTAAATACTAAAGATAGCTTGGGAAAGTTTGATGAAAAATATGATGAATGAACTTTTCTTGGATATTCTTCAAATAGTAAAGCTTATAGAATTTTTAATAAAAGAACTAGAAAAGTTGAAGAATCAATTAATGTGAAATTTGATGAACTTGTTCCTTGTATAGAAAGACTTTCCGCAGGCAAAGAAGATGATCACTTACCACCTTTGGAGCATGGTGACGAGGAACCTTCCAAAGAAGAAGAAGAGGAGGCCAAGGAAGATGAATATGTACCTCCAAGTGCCTTGAAATTCACAAAGGATCATCCACGGGAATTAATAATTGGTGAACCATCCATCGGGGTAAGAACTCACTCTTCTCTTCATGAATCTTATTCAAATATTTGTTTTGTTTCGGAAATTAAACCAAAAAATGTTTCAACCACTTTAAATGATGAATTTTGGTTTTTGGCTATGAATGAAAAGTTAGAACAATTTGAGCGACATAATGTTTGGAAATTAGTAGAAAGACCATCTAATCACCCGGTTGTAGGTGTAAAATGGATTTATAAAAATAAATTAGATGGTGAGTCTAGAATCATTAGAAATAAGGCACGCTTAGTAGCACAAGGATATTCACAAATCGAGGGGATAGATTTTGATGAATCTTTTTCACACGTTGCTAGATTAGAGTCTATAAGAATTTTTCTAGCATTTGCAAGCTTTAAAAGAATAAAACTATTTCAAATGGATGTGAGAAGTGCTTTTTTAAACAAGTTTGTAAAAGAATAAGTTTATGTTGAACAACCCCCCGGTTTTATTAGTGAAAAATTTCTAAATCATGTTTATAAACTAGAAAAAGCGCTTTATGGTTTAAAACAAGCGCCGCATGCATGGTATGAAAGACTTACATCACTTTTATTAAAGCACGATTATATTATGGGAAGTGCAGATAACACTCTCTTCATTAAGCATAACAATAATGATATGATTATTTTACAAATATATGTTGATGATATTATTTTTGGATCTACTAATGAAGAGTTGAGTAATGAAGTTATTTTAGTGATGAAAAATGAATTTGAAATGAGTCTAGTAGGAGAACTTTCTTATTTCCTTGGTTTTCAAATATCACAAAGAAATGAGGGTATTTTTATATATCAAACTAAATATGTCTTTGTTATGCTTAAACGCTTTGGATTTGAAAACCTTAAACAAGCTTCTACTCCTATGAGTGCATCACTAAAATTAGGAAAATTTGAATCGGGGATTTCTATAGATCAAACTTTATATAGGGGTATGATAGGATCACTACTTTATCTAAGTGCAACTAGACCCAATATTATGTTTGCCATATGCTTATATGCTCAATTTCAAGCTAATCCAAAATAATTTCATTTAAAAGCGGTAAAACGTATATTTACATATCTAATTGGGTCATCTAGATTAGGATTATGGTACCCACATAATAATTCATTTACACTTCACGGCTACTCCGATCTGGACTATGTCGAATGCTCACTTGATAGAAAAAGCACTAGTGGTACTTGTCATTTTCTAGGACCTTCATTAGTTGCATGGTCTAGTAGGAAACAAAATTCGGTTGCACTCTCCACCACGGAGGCCGAATACTTTGCATTAGGGAGTTGTTGTGCATAAGCATTATGGATGAGCCAAACTCTAGAGGACTTTGGTTTTCATCTAAAACATATTGAATTAAAATGTGACAACAAAAGTGCCATTGATCTTACAAATAATCCACTACATCATTCTCGATCCAAACATATAGATGTACGTCATCATTTCATAAGGGATTACATTAAAAAGGAAAATGGTAGGATAAATTTCATTGGCACAGATTCTCAACTTGCTGATATATTCACTAAACCTCTTCCCGATGCAAGGTTTAAAATGTTAAGGTTGGAATTAGGAGTCTTAGACATTTTAGGATATGTTATTTGAAAAATGCTATAGTTTTATGCAATTTGAGCAATCAAGACATCTCCATAAATTACAAAATTTATGCATAAGAATACTCTAAGGACTTTTAATCAAGATAAAAAAAATGAAAATTTAAAATTCTCAAAAAATCACTTACTGTTTTCAGCGCTAGCACTAACGACGACGCTAGCATGGGTATTTGATTTTTCTATTTTTCAAAATTTCTAAAAATCTATACAAATATGTTAGTTTATATGTACTACTTAGTTTTAGTATTTCCGACTTTTGTTATTTTTTGTTTTATCTATATTATGAAAAATCAACTACAAAACTTCAAAATTAAAAAATACAAAAATATGTTTTTGTGATTTTCTATTTTTCTTTCATTAAAAATTTTCAAAACAACAAAAAAACTGTATGATACTTATTGTTAATATCAAGCATGTATGAATTCTATTATTTAGAATTATTTACAATGTTAAAACTTATTCCTTCAAATGACTAAAAACATTGTTTTATTTATCATGCTTTGATATATCTATTTAAAGTGCATCAATTATATTTAAAAATATGTGTAGAACCAAGCTTAACATGCCTCTAAATATGAGTAAATGTATTGTGATTGATAATGATACTTTTACACTCACTTATGTTTGGTAATGTACATGTGTGTTTAAATATAAAATGCTTGCTTGTGTATTGTAATTGTACAATGAATTAAAACTTGCATAAGTTTATTACTTACACTATATTTGAATTGCACTTAAGAAATTAAAGAATGTGGTTGAGTTTAAAAATTGTGTTGGGTTTGCAAAAAAAGTGTATTCGGAGAATGTTTTCTCACAAAAGTGAACAAAAAAAAGACAAATATAACTCCCCCAAGCACTACTTAAACCTCCTGATAAGTCTTCATAAGCATTGTGAGGTTGAGCACCTTGGAAAGAATAGTAAAGTGTCTTGTGCAAACCTTGGTTATTACACCACTTTGTTAAAAATTTATGTGCATTAAAAGTGTGTGAAAGTAATCTACTTGTGTTTTATTGTGCACTTTACTCTACACATGTCTTATATTTTGTGATTTAAATCATTTGTTAACATTGCTCAAAATACACTTATGTGCACTTCATTATCTTTCATAACACTTCTTCTCATGAGTATTGGATCTAATGCTTTATCTATACTACTGTTTATATAAGAAATGCACTAGATAACCTAGCATGATCTCTACAATGTTTGGTATCCCTTAAACTTGAAATTAAGTAACATTGTAGTATAATCTCATTTTGATATGTTCATTTCATGCTTGGTATCTTTATGAAAAACTTTGAGATTTCAAAAAGGTTAAAACATCTTTCAATTTTAAACTTAAACTCATATTTTTACTTATGCTTTTCATGCTTACAAAAAGATGTTTCTTATAATTTTCCGCTTGCTTACAACTCTTATCTTTTTATTTGAAATCTCTTCTATATACTATGCTTAAACTCCTTATCATTATCTATATTACAAAAGCTCGATCATGCTTTATCATGCCTCCTTACTACCCTCACCCACCTTCTTTTGATAATACCAAAAGGGGGAGATTAATTGAAGAAATCTAGAGGAGAAATCTAGAAGATTAAGGGGAGACTAATTCTTGTAATTTAGGGGGAATAAAATATAAATTACATTTATGTAGGGAGAGCATTAAGATAGGAGGAGTATGCACTATTCTCATGCTTATCATATACTATAATTGCACTTTTATCTCGCTTATCATATACCATAAACACCTTTGTTGATTTCTTGCTAAGAGGATTTGTTATTATCAAAAGGGGGAGATTGTTGGACATGTGTGTCACATCCCTTTATTTTGAGAATAACAAATCCCAAATTGTATTTGATCTTTCTTGTCGTGTGTTTATAGTGTGCAGGAACTATAGGTGCAATACTCCATAGGTAGAAAGCAGCTTGGAACCAACAAACTGAATTTAAGCACTACCGCCAGTGCTAGTGGTTACCGCAGGCGCTAGCGCTACCGCCAGCGCTAGCGCTACCGCCAGCGCTAGCGCTACCGTCTGTGCTAGCGCTACCGCCTGGCGCTAGCTCAAGTTTGTGCACAACGCCACGCCGCCGACGGTTGTGCAACCGCCTCCACACGAACGATACCGCAGGCGTTAGGAGCTACCGCAGGCGCTAGCGATAAAGTCAATAAATTGATGGCTTCTCTCTCATTTTGTTTAGAGCTTCCAGAGAGATTACTTGTGCCAAAATTCCAGAGTTGTTACTCTGCCGAAAGTTCATCTCCCACTCAAAGCCAAAGAAGATTTCTGAAGAAGGAAGCCACCACACTGCATCCGAAGAACGATCGCTTTAACCTCGCTTATACTACAGCGATACTTCATCCTCTTCTTCAGAAATCTCATAGAGGGAGTTCTTGTTATTTACTTTATTTCTTTATTGTAAATTTTTGTAGAGAATTCGCCTTGTGTTGGCGACTAGGTCCTTGCGCGACTTAGGGGGTAATTCTCCACGTGAGTTGGCGACTAGGTCTAGGAGATTAGATCTAGGGGGTGCTCGAGGCCATATCTGGGGAAGGATTGGCTAGAGCGGCTTGAGGCCATATCCGGGGAAGGATAGGCTAAAGCCAACCGGTTTGTGGGGATACAAGTCGGTATAGAAAAGGAAAAGATATTAACATTTGTACGCCTCCGATTTCAAGCGATATTGAAATCAAATTTATGTAAACACTTATTCATATAATACAATCATGTCTCTATTTGTGTTTACTTGATTTCTCTCATTTGGCGTAAATTTTATTATTGCAAATAACGTTTTGCTAAATTGTTATTTTGCTCTCTCTAACTCTAAAACAATATAGTAAATTGCTTAATATTATAAAAAGAATTTTTATTCCCTTATTCACCCCCCCTCTAAGGGCGCCTATCGATCCAACATGTCCTAGCGAGGATAACGTGATCAACGTCCCCATGCAAGATGAGCTCGCCATCCCTACCGCCCATTTTGGGGTCGGCCTGCGCCTGCCTCTGTGGCCGGAGGTTCGCCAGGTACTTACTGATCTCGCTTACTTTCAAATCTTTCCACAATTTAAATGCTCGCTTGCCACTTTAACATCTCGCCATTTTGCTTGCTAGGTGCTCAAACACTTCGACGTGATACTTGGTCAGCTGACCCCTAATGCTATGGAAGTCATCGTTGCGTTCGCGTGCTACATGCGAGAAGAACACATCGAGTTCAGCTTACCGGTCTTCCGAAATCTGTTCTCCATCAGGGCCTACAAGGACGGCACAGCCTACTTTGTGGGCTCGGGGCTCAAGGTCATCGAGACCGTCAATATGAGCCATTACTGGGCGCAGAAATTTCTCTTTGTCAAAGGGAATTTTGGCAACGCTCCCTTTTCGCCAATCCAACACGACGAGAGCACCCACCGCCCTCCGCCTCTCAGCGGCCATGATGCCGTCTTGTTTTAGTTAGTTAACAAGAACTTCGAGGTGGTCCATCTCCGCCGAAACCTCGACTCGCTGCCTCCGGTGCTCCCTGGGGAGGGTATGTATCGTGCTCGTTTGCTTATTTCTTCCTAAGGCTTTCGCCGAATACTTCTAATTATGAAATCGTTACAGGTGAGCGATATCTCCCCGTCCATCCTCCTTACACAAGCAACCGTCTAGCTCCTACGGGCCTCGCTATCAGAAAAAGGGGAGCAGATGCCTGCCGCGAGACTCCGCGCCCTACGACCCCGCCTACCAAGAAGAGGGCTGAGTCTTCTGGCCGCAAGGATCCCTCCTCGCAGCCCCCAAAGAAGAAGAAGAAGGACAAGAAGAACCCCCTCCTATCTGAGAAGGGAAACGGGCATGCCGAGGCCTCTCCGAGCGAGGTCTCCCTGACTGACCTTCCTGCGGAAAGGGAGGCCAGTGAGCCGGTCGAAGAGGTCGCCAGGACCTCCTCCCTGCCCGTGCCAATCAATCATTGGAACTTTGGTCTCGGCCAAAGGCACAAGGACGAGGCAGGCGAGTACCTACCATACTGGAATCCCGAGGTCAACAAGGCCTCCATCTCCACCCTCCTTTCCTCTTGGGTGGAGCAGGCGACGGTGAATGGGCAGGCATTCTCGCTCTCCTTCGGGCTTTACGACCGCGAGGACACCTCAGTTTACAAGGCTGAGACCGCGAGGACCTTGGCGTATGAGAGCGAGCAAGCCTAGCTCCATTCCATAGAGCTCGCTCATATGATGGGTCGGCAATGTCTTCAGTCGGAGCATCATAACGAGGAGCTCACTGTTGCCTACAAAAATGCTGCTGCCGAGATCATGAGCCTAAAGGAGAGGTTGCTTGCCTCCGACGAGCCTCTCTCCGGCCCTCAGGATGGAGTGGTAAGTCTTCGAGCTCTCGCTTCCATCCTTCTAAAACTTACCTACTCTCTTCTTTTCAAGATGCCGAGACCGCCCGGGAGCTTCACGCTCGCATCTCCAGCCTGGAAAACGAGGTCGCCAGGTTGAAAGCTTACAACCATGAGCTGATCTGTGCCGCCGTCCCCCCGTCCCCTTGTCCCCCCGTCCCCATCCCGCTTGATGAATGATCAGCGATCTAGGGAAGAGGAATGTCGCGAAGCCTCCCTCAACGCAACACGGTACATCTTTCGGGCCATGTAGGGAGTCAGCCTGTATCTGCCGAGGTGGCTGACCTGACGATCGAGGATGTCATCCTGGAGCTGTTTACACCAGCCCCGCCACCCGCGGACAGTGAGGGTGAGTCATCCGCCGATGAATGTTAAATAAACTTGTACTTTTATTTTTTATATTTTTGGCTGGCGAGACCGCCGCGACCCCTGTAACTGACTAGTGAAACGAAATGGAAATTTTTGCCTACTTGTTCATTGCGTTCTCATTTTCTATGTTTTGTTGTTTTCTCGCACTTATATCACATCTTCTATCGCGATCACCGTGCTCGTTCCCGCCTACCGCATAGCCGCCCAGCTTCGGCACAGGACACGTATTCGTAACTTCTTCCCCACCCTTTTTTCCTACCTTAGGATCGCCGACTTCAAGGTCGACCTTTTTAGTCTCCATCTCGCGAGGAGTGAGCCTTCACCCTTTTAACCTCGGCAGGTGAGACCCCTATTCTGCCTCTCGTACCATCTTCGGGGATTTGAGTGATCCCTTCTACACCCCTCTTACATTAGCCAGTGTTCGACCCGCCTGTCTGGGATGGCCATTGCTCTTCCCCTTCTATATTTTTGTACGGGATCTGTCTCGCGGGAGGCCTTCTGCCCCTAGCGCACGGGGCGATCTCCCTCTTCCTTCGCTGTGCGAGGTCATCATTTCTCGCCGAGCGAAATGACCCTTTGCTGGTAATCCTGCCAGCCTCTCCAGAGATCAACCTGACCCACCATTTATGATAGCCCGACAGCGGAATCGATCTGGGGCATTCCAGCACCAAAGAACCTGTTACCCTGCCAGCCTCTCCAGAGATCAACCTGACCCACCGTCTATGAGAGCCCATCATCGGAATTGATCTGGGGCATTCCAGCACCAAAGAACTTGTTACCCTGCCAGCCTCTCTAGAGATCAACCTGACCCACCGTCTATGAGAGCCCGGTAGTGGAATCGATCAAGTGCATTCCAGCACCAAAGAACTTGTTACCCTGCCAGCCTCTCCAGAGATCAAACTGACCTGTTAAATTTTTGAAGTGGAAGTGGATTTGAGCCGGGCAGTCTGCAGATTGGAGACCGCAGAGACCGCGCAGTCTGCGTTGGTTCTCTAGTCGGTTTTGTCTCACCGGTTTGTTCTAAGCGGTCTGATCTGGGAGACCGCCTCTTCTGTCCGGGCGGCTTGCGCGAGTTGGTCTGGCGATTTGTCCTAAGTCGGCCAGATGTTCTTGGTCTGCCTTCTTGCAGTGACCGGGGAGTCTGACGATTATTCTAGTCGGTCTGGTTACTGAAGGTGTTCTTTGCTTTGCAATAAGACCGGGCGGTCTGTTTTTCGGAGACCGCGGTAACTGGGCGGTTTGTAATAACCGTATGGTTCAATAAAGGGAGCTGGTAGATTTACTGAGCTTGGGCGGTCTATTTTGTGAGACCGCTCGCGATCTGATGGGCAGTTATTGTATCCCGGTTTGTGTGGTGATGACATCCGTCTACTCGCCTATAAATAGGGGTGTAGGGCCCGTCATTTATAACGAGAACTATAAGAACCAAAGTTGGCTTGATTGTGCCGGTCTCACTTTGAGGTCATGCGGTCTGAGATCTTTGTCTGACCGGTTTCTGTGTTCGCAGGTTAGCGGCTTGCAGCTCGCGGTCAGCTTGTCTCCTTCTTCCAGCTTTGAATAAACCAGTCCGGCCGGACTGTGTTTAGGTGTTCGCGGTCTGTGCAGCGGACTTAGTTGATCAGGCGGTCTTAAGTGGCCAGGAGATCTTGAGTTGCGGTCTATGGCAGGTAGCAGTTTCTCTGTTCAGAGTTCGCGGGTTCTTCTTTGATCAAGACCGTGCGGTCTAGGCGATCAAGAAGTGCGAGCTGTTTATTTTCAGCAGTTTAATAAAGCAATAAGTTGGCGGTCTGTGGTTGCGGTCTAGCAGGTGCGGCTTATACTCTGTTCACGCGGTCTCAGCGGCTTCCATTTGTCTTGTCTATTCGCGCGGTCTGGCGGTCTCAGGGTGTCAGGTCGCTGCAGCTTGTTTTACCTTTGTGTTGTGTGCTTATCTCCTCCGTGATTCTTATGAATCATATCTCGCCATGTATATCTCGCATTGTAAAGAGATAGTCAATACCATAGTACTATTCATTCTTCCCATTATCATTGTTGTGCTATACTTGTGAAAGGATTTGTGAAGTGTGTTCTGCATTTTTTACTTCACCTCCGGACCTCAAGTTTTTCAACATTGTATCAAAGGCAGGTTGTTGAGGTTGCTGAGCAGAAATTGCTGATACTTCTCTCGGGTTTCTCAAGTGGTTAGCAATCAGTTGGATAACAATGGAAGGAGGATATGCTAGAGGTCTTGGTATTGAGCTCCTTACGCAGACTAACTTCCAAAAGTGGAAGTCTTGCATGGAGAGCTATCTTCTTGGCGAGGATTTGTGGTAGGTAGTAGGAGGAGAAGCAAGACAAGCTGTTGTTCCCGCTGAAGGGAATGATGAGCTCGTGAAGGCTTGGAGGAGAACGAATGCTAAGGCGGAGTTCACTCTCAAGAGAGCTATCATTCCAGAGTTTATTGATCACATCATCGGGTGTGGATCAGTTGCTGAGATTTGGACAGCCTTGGATGGCTTGTTCAATAAGAAGAATGTAGCGAGGCTACAGTTCTTGGAGAATGAGTTGGCGAAAGAAACTCAAGGAGATTTGTCTATCTCAATGTTCTTCTTGAAGATGAAGAACCTCTGCGCAGAGATATCGGCTTTGGACTCGGATGAGCCTATCTTAGAAGCTAAGATGAAGAGGCACATAATCCGCGGCTTGCGGAGGGAGTATGTGGCCTTTGTGACTTCTGTTCAAGGCTGGGCCAATCGGCTTTCGTTGCTGGAGCTGGAAAACTTACTTGCTTCGCAGGAAATTTTGGCTAAGCAAATGGTTGGGATGTCTGTCTCTAGGGAGAAGGCGAGGTTCTCTTCTCTGGCAAGATGAAGAGATGGGACAAGAAGAAGAAGACATCTGGAGATGATGGTCTGTCTACTTCATATCAGCAGGAGAGGAGCCATGCTCCTAAGCGTGATGGGAAGAAGCAAGAAGGACCTAGATGCTTCAGGTGCAACAAGCTTGGTCATTTCAAAAGGGACTGCAAGGTCAATCTTCAGCCATGGCATACTACAGGGAAGGAGGGGGCTGGTTCCAATTCTAAAGGTAGTTGGGGTGGTGGAGGTGCATTCATGATGGGCACGTGTGTTCGGGCCATGGCTTCCATCAACTATCAGGATGATTGGATAGTTGACTCTGGGTTGGTCATCACCTCACCGGGGATGAGTCGAAGTTCTCCTCATTGCAGGCATATACAGGTAATGACGCTATCATTACGGCTGATGATACTGTTCATGCAATTGAGAAGGAGGGTGTGGTTTCATTAAACGATGATAGAGGTACTCTTACATTGAAGAGTGTCTATCATGTTCCGGGGATAAAGAAGAACCCCTTCTCGATGACCAATGCGGTGGATGCTGACTACCACATTCTGTTTGGTCCAACAGAAGTGAAATTTCTCCGAAACGTTTCAGCGGTGAAAGCTGAGGTCACTCATGTTGGGAGATGGGTGAAGGACTTGTTTGTTCTTTCAACAAGTTCTTATGTTGATAAGATGAGGGCTAACGACAGCGCTGCTATCTGGCACGAAAGACTTGGGCACGTTGGAATGGATAAGCTGAAAGCTATGGCGGGAAGAGGCCTGGTGAAAGGTCTGCCTAGCTTATCATCTTTTGGGGATGATCACGTTTGTGCAGGTTGTCAGTTTGGTAAAGCTCAGCGCTTTCCATTTGACAAATCATAAAGCAGATGTAAAAGACCATTGGAGTGCATCCATGGTGATCTGTTTGGACCTACCAACACTGCCAGTCTTGGAGGTAGCAGTTATATGCTGATTTTGGTTGATGACTTCACCAGATATACTTGGGTATATTTTCTGAAGGAGAAGTCGGAGGCATTCGAGAAGTTTGTGGAGTTCAAGGAGCTGGTGGAAGGTCGGGTAAACCTACGGGTGAAGAAGTTTAGAACAGACAATGGAGGGGAGTTTACCTCCAAGGAGTTCTTTAACTTCTGCAGCAAGCATGACATCCAAAGGGAGCTTTCTTGTGCTCACACCCCACAACAGAACGGAAGCGGAAGATCCGTCACCTGACGGAGAGCTGCAAATGTTGGCTTCATGCCAAGTGTAAGATCTCTTTTCTCAAAACCCGTTCGGGTACTTGAAAACTCGAACCTCTCCCGTATCGCACGGTTGAGGTGGATCTTCGCCCAGAATCGCTGCCTTGCGGTGTCACCAACACTCGGGTTGGCTAACACCGCTCAGCACCAACTCTGCCGGCTATACGATGATAAGTAAAAACATGTCAATAAAAGAAGTGCAGAAGTAAAGGCATGTCCACAATGTCACAACATCATATATATATATTATGAAAATAGAAAGTCCAAAAAAGAAGTACAAGCAAAAAGGGCTTAAGCCCGATACAAATCCAAAATAAGTACTCTCTCTCTCTCTCTCTACATCACACGGAAACTATAACAAAACCCTCAAATGCGGAAATCTAACAATCTAATCATCAACCTGTGGCGTCGTGGTAGTGTGCTGCATCCGCTGCTCAGGTCCTGCCATCTCGTCCTGCTGCGCGCGGGACAACTCCGTCTCCTCGAACTCCTGCGGTCACACCGACCGTTAGTCATTAAGACTAAGTCATTTTGTTCTCGCCTCCCTCCACGACTCCTAGGTACCGAGCAGGAGGAAGAAGCGGAGGACAATAAGGGGTAAACAAAGGAATAGGTGACATGACACTAATCTACCAGGTATATGTAAAACAGTAAAACTAGCTAGCAGTATAGTGCAGGTAAATGACAGTAAGGTAGAGCATAAAGTAAAGCAGTAATGGAAAGAAAATGCGGTGCAGTAAGTAAAACTAAACTACCATCACAGATTCGTACCTTAACTTATATGAACGCCCATACGACATGTAAGTTAAGATGTCCAGGTAACCCATCATATAAAGAGCCCATACTAATTTATATGATGGGGGTATGCTAATGTGAATGTTATGCTATGCTATGTTTATGATGTCTTAATGTGTTTATGCAATGCGACTCACCCACACGACTCTATGCGCACAGACCTTTATAGTTCCCAATTTGTTTGAAAGGAACCAACCTTTCGGGTACCGACCGTCGTGGCTCACGGTGGTAGTGCATCGGGCACTCCACATCCTAGGCGGGTATGGTCACTACCAAGCCTAGACCTTATGTACGCCTCAACGCTAAGAACACAACAACGGAGCTCCTGCGTACTCTTGCTGGAATCCACCATACTTTAAAGTCGGGGTGGGTAATTAGGGATAGTCCTCCAGACCGCGGTACTCAAACTTATCGGCCCTCTAAACCTCACCCTCACCTGAGTCAACGTACTACCGCCGGTGACACGACTAGCCTAGTACCGAAGACTCGCCACTATTTGAATAAGTAACAGGTGTTAACAAGTCCACCCGAGCTTCCGGCTCAGGGTCTAACACACAAGCTGATCCAGCCCATCTCCTTCCTAAAGAAGATCCATAACAGTTTAATGACCTAATTAGGCTACTCTTGTCTACAATATAGTTAGCGTTATATTTAGGGTGAATCTTGGACTTCCCGCGGTGTACCCCGTAAAGGGGTTCCCAACGTTACTACGGATTCAATGGGCTCAACCCCACCATCCTCCTCAAGAAAATTACTTTAGTTGGTGATTAACACTTGGTTCACCCTTCATTATTTCATATACTTAAGTGACTTAGCTCAACACCCGTCCCACCCAATTGGGTTGGACGTACCTCCACAACTCATACACTAACCCTGACACAACCTCACAGCTAACCCTAGGTTTGACCCTCCTTGAATTATTGTGAGTTATCACTCAAATACTGAATGGATATAAGTACCAAACACTACCTAGGGGTCTGAATTGCCTAAAATTCAAAATTCTGTTTTTACTAAACGCAGACCACTAAGTTGAACTAACCTCAAACCTCATAAGAGAATCCTTCTAAAAACTCATCACCAAGGTCTGGTATAATTATCCTAGGCTCCCACTGACCTTAATAATGTATGTTCCAATTTCCATAATTTTCCATATTAATTTGATATTTAATATAATTTAAAGTAGTTCAGGCCTTAAGTCAAATTACACAAGAACTACCCTCAAAATGCATCTACATGCTACATGAAAATTATCAGTAAGGTAATATTCCATATCAAGGTGGTTCACTGAGTTCCATGACCCTAGGAAGTCATTTGGCCTACTAAATCATCATAGTTGTATAATTACCAAAATGCCACTATAATTAGTAAAAATAGTATTTCACATCTAAAAATTCTACAAAAATTACCAAGTGTCCAGATGGGGATCTAGACTCCTCTGCCAAAGTATTGTGTCATTACCATATGATTGGCATTTTAAAAAGATTTAACTTCCAAGTGTTGTAAATACCAATTTCTACATGAGGTACAAGAAATTCCAATCTACAAGCTTCCAAATAATTATCATGGGTATATATTAACATTAAATGACAGATAACCAAGTTTCATAATCTTGCCCCATGATTTGACATTTTAAAATGATTTAATACACAAATGTTGTAAATTCCAATTTCTACATGAGGTACATGAAATACAAATCTACAAGCTTCCAAACAATTATCATGGCATATGACAACATAAAATGACAAATATCCAAGTATCATAATTTTACCCAATGATTTGACATTTTTCATAATTAAATTCTTCTAAGCTAGTAAGCACTTAAAAATTCCTACACAATGTATAATGCTTCAATAAATCATTACAAAATTACTATAGTCCATTTTCAACCCTATTCAGCCACTGATAAAGTTTCAAAGCCATACAAGGTCATATGACCATGCACTTTATTTATTTAAGGAAAAAGTGGCAATCTCATTTATTAGGAGAAAAATACTTAAATGACACTAAAAATTCCCATTAAATTACCTACGTCATTTTATGCTCTTAAAAACATATCTACAAAGTTCTGAGTCAAGGCAAGGACATTTGGTCATATGTCCTTCACAAATCCCAACTTTGTAACCTTAAGAGTTTACCTTTAGGGTTTTAGGTCACACCACCCTAATGGCTCCAAATGGCCCATTAGGGTGTGTCACAAGCATTTGAATATAAATACCTACATAATCATCATGATGGGAGGAGGCTAACTCACTCAACTCCTCAAATGGCCTAAACCCTAATTTGACCCCTTAAGGCCCTCATTAGGTTTTCCCATTTCCCATATCAAAACAACTCCAAATGGAGTGGAAATGTAGGCAGGAACTACACATGCACAAAAGAGCATGCCACCAAAATTTGGTGTCATTTGGACATCATATGCTCCAAAAATCAACATAATTTAAAAATCCTAATTACCACAATAACCCTAGGTAAAATTGTACAGCAAGGGCTGTCCTTTGGGCAGGTTGTGCCCCCAAGGTATACCTAACCATGGTTAAAAGCTCAGCTTCAAAGCATGAGGGGTTTGGGCTAGGTAATTATTTTAGTGGACTGACCTAGTGTAGGACCAGTCCTAGTAAAACAGCTCCCTAGGGAGCTGTGGGTCTCCAAATGACTTGAACTTAAGCCCTAATGAAAGTCAAGACCAAGGCCTACAACTTTTGATGTTGGGCACTTTTTCTAATTCAGTCATTAGGAGGCTGTAATTATTTATAGAAGTGGACTGATCTTTATAGGCAGAAATCTTATATAAGGAATTAATTAATTAGAGGAAAATAGGGATTTGCACAGATCTTGAAGCAGATCTGGCGGCAGCGGCTCATCTTCCTCCTCCAGTCAATGACTATGATTCAACCGTGCTGGGTCAACTTTCTCCTCCATTTCCCGGCCACCTGGTGGCCACCACGGCCGGCCACCACCTCCACTACCTTCGTGGTGGTCGGGGCTACAACTTCCCGGCGGCATGGCGGCCGGAGGAGGCGTTTTCCGGCGATCCTAGCATGGCCGAAAATCACCAAATATCCATGGTTTTGAGATTTCAATTCCGACCCAATTGAGCCCGAACCTTCAAATAAAATAGATAGGAAGCTAGCATAGAGGGAGAGGAGGAGAAACGAACAGTGATTGGGGCGTGGAGGCGGCTCCGACGACGGTTGGCCATGGATTTGCCCTGCTCCGGCGACCCCGCTCCCGATCTCGATTCTCCAGCGATAGCTCTGCTCCAGGTGCCATTCTCGACTGCTCTCTACCTCCTGAAGGTGATGGTGTGGCTGGAATGAAGTGAGGAGGCCTCTTTAGTTGGTTTTGAATTGAAGCCACTTCGGGTAGCCTCCATGCTGCCACCCTCCTGTAGCTGCCGACCTCTTGCTTCCCTCTGGGTCAAGCCCAGACCCACAACAATCAGGGGAGGCCCCTAGGCTGATTGGAGATGGAGTGTAGAGGGGGGGATGTTTGCTTTTGCTTTCTCCTTTTACTTTATGCTTTTTCATCCCCTTTTGGCCCCCCTTCATTTGATTAATCAAGCCTAAGCTTAGGTTCAGTCTAGGGCTGATATGGACATGACTTAAGTCCAAGAATAATGGTTAATTGATTGGTGTTGGGGTTCCATTCAATTTAGGCCTAGAATTCCCTTTAATGGGCTATGTTGACCATGGTTGACTGTGGTCAACCAAGGTGAGTGGGTTGACCCCACTTGGGGGTCATGGGTCCCTTAACATCACCCAACATTGGTTGGTTCATGGTGGGGCCCCAATTGGGCTAATTTAGCCTTAAGGTGTGATTTTGACCTAAATTAAGCTAAAGTCGCCTGTCTGCTCTGGGCCTCCAGCATCAGCTCCCTGATCTACCTTACCTGCGCATCCGTCTCCTCAATATAGTCTGAACCTAACGACCTCGGGTCCTCGTTCTGGATCCAGGAAAGTGGTGTGCGGCACTTCCTCCCATACAACGCCGCATAAGGTGCCATTCCAATGCTAGCCCGGTGAATGTTGTTATAGGAAACCTCTATCAAAGGCAACAGTCTCTCCCAGGGCTTGCCCGTATCCAAAATGCACAAACGTAGTAGGTCCTCTATAGTCCGGTTGGTGCGCTCAGTCTGACCGTCAGTCTGTGGATGGAACGCCGTGCTAAATGTCAACCAGGATCCCAAGTAAGCCTGAACCGCCTTCCACTCCCTCGAAGTGAAGCGTCCATATCTATCTGAAACTATCGTCTTGGGCACCCCGTAATATCTGACCACCTGCTCCACAAACACCCTGACAAGGTCACCGACTTGCCCCTCCTTCTGTACTGGAATAAACCGAGCTATCTTCGTCAACCTGTCCACTATCAGCCATATCGAGTCATTCCCAGAGCGGGAGCGAGGTAGACCATGCACGAAGTCCATCGATATGTCCTCAAACCTCCACTCAGGTACTGGTAAAGGTTGCAACATTCCTCCTGGGCTCCTGCACTCCGCCTTCACGCGCTGACAACCCTCACAGTGCGTCACATACTGGATAATATCTCTCTTCATCCCTGGCCAAAACACGACCTTTCGGAGGTCTGCTGCCATCTTCGTGATCCCTGGGTGCACTGAATACTGAGAGCAATGAGCCTCCCTGAGCACCTCCTCTCTAATACCTCCTCCAGCTGGGATGTAGACTCAGTCTCGATGGTGAATAAGATCCTCCCTCAATGAATAGTCCCCTGCCACGCCATCCACCAATGATCTGAATACTGGTTCCAAGGCAGGGTCCTGCAACTGTGCCTCCCGAATGCGGTCCCGAATATCGCAGATAATATTCAAGGACGCTAGATACTCCATATACGTCTCGGGGTCGGCCCTGGATACAACTGTGATGTGCATATCCTCCAATGCCTGAATCAACTTCATAGCCGTCGCACGGCACTCTGCTCCTGGTGCACCTCCTCTCCTGCTCAAAGCATCCGCTACGGTGTTGGCCTTGCCTGGATGGTATTGCAATGTGTACGTGTAGTCGCACATGAACTATAACCACCTCTGCTGACGTAGGTTCAAGTCCTTCTGCATATCAATATACTTGAGGTTCTTGTGGTCTGAGAAGATCTCACAATGAACCCCATAAAGGTAGTGCCTCCAAGTCTTCAAGGCGAAGATGACCGCTCCGAGCTCGAGGTCATGCACTGGGTAGTTCTTCTCACCTTCAACTGACGGGAAGCGTACGCGATCACGTGACATGCTGCATCAACACTGCTCCCAACCCCTGAAATGATGCGTCCGTGTAAACCTGAAATCCTTCCTTCCCAGATGGAAGTGCAAGGATGGGGGAAGAGGTGAGTCGGCCCTTCAGCTCCAAGTAGGCCGCCTCACACTGCGGAGACCAGACGAATGGGGCATCCTTCTTGGTCAAAGAAGTGAGCGTAAGGGCAATCCTGGAGAACCCTTCCACAAACTTCCGGTAAGAGCCCACCAATCCTAGAAAGCTCCGCACATCTGAAACTGACTGCAGTCGAGGCCACTCCTGAACGGCCCGCACCTTGGCCGGATCCACTGCCAGACCTGCCCCACTGATGATGTGCCCCAGAAAAGCCACCTCCCGTAGCCAAAACTGACACTTGGAGAACTTCGCATACATATGGTGTTCTCTCAGCTTCCTCAATACTAAGGCCAGATGCCCAGCATGCTCCTCCTCCGTCCTGGAATATACTAGAATGTCATCGATGAACACGATAACGAAGATGTCGAGAAATGCCTTGAACACCCTGTTCATCATGCTCATGAAAGCTGAGGGGGCATTAGTGAGCCCGAAGGGCATCACCGTGAACTCAAACAATCCATACCGGGAACTGAAAGCTGTTTTCGGTATGTCCTCCTCTTGAATCCGTAGCTGATAGTACCCTGATCTTAAGTCAAGCTTGGAGAACCAGTGAGCTCCCTGCAACTGATCGAAGAGCTCGTCAATCCTCGGTAACGAATAGGTGTTCTGTACCGTCAGTCTATTGAGCTCCCGATAATCTATACATAGTCTGAGCGTTTCATCCTTCTTCTTCACAAATAACACCGGTGCTCCCCAAGGTGAAGAGCTCGGCCTGACGAAACCCGCATCTACCAGCTCTTTCAACTGCACCCTAAACTCTGCCAGTTCCTTGGGTGCCATGCGGTACGGTGCCCGAGACACGGGCCTCACTCCCGACACCAGCTGAATCGAAAAATCTACCTCTCGATGCGGTGGCAGTCCGGGCAACTTCTCTAGGAATACGTCGGAGAAGTCCCGTACTATATGAATGTCTGATAAGGAGGCCTCCACCTCCTCCATCTCGAAACATACAAGATATACCTCATCGCCCTGCTCGAGGGCCTTGACTACCTGGACAGAAGATAAAGAAGAGCGGGAGATCGGTTCAATACCTTCGAACATCGCGAAGGTGGTATCGTACCGTAACACCACTCTCTTTGCTTGGCAGTCTATCTGGGCGTGGTTCCCCGTGAGCCACGTCATGCCCAAGATAAGGTCGAGGTCTGCGAGCTTCAGCACCAAAGCTGGAGCATCGAGCATTAGGCCGTCGATGGTCACCTTCAGGGTGCACTTGGCCGTCATCTCGATCTCTGATCCATTGGGGAGGCGTACCCTCCTGGTGGGTCCCGTGTAATAATGGATTTGCTCCAAGCCCTTAACAAAGTCTTCGGAGACAAAGTTATGCGAGGCACCAGTATCGAATAGGGTGTGGGCGGGTTTGCCACACACCACTATAATGCCTGGGGAAAGGGAATTGCTTGTTTTATTTCTAATCTAGAAGGTTGTAAATGTAGGTAAATTTAAACAGTAATAAATTAAAGTACTGAAAGCATTAAATTACCTTCTATAACCTCCTCCGGGTTCCTCGGCTGTGCAAGATCCAAGGCCTAAGCCTGCTCCTGATGCCTCCCTCTGCCGTGATTTCTCCTGCCTCTACCCCATCCTCGGCCTCAGCCCCGCTGTGCTGGAGGGGCTGCCAGAGGTGCTGCGGGTGGTGGAGGAGGAGGTGGAGGGAATCGTCGAGGGCAATGGGCCCTGACGTGACCTGGCTGGTTGCACTCAAAGCACACCACTGGAGCGCGTCCCCGGTCATCAAATCTATGGGGCCCCCAGGTACGTAGGGGCTTTGGGGCTAGTAAGGGCTGGGGCTGCTGTACTGGTGCAATCTGAGGACGAGGATGTCCCCCACCCCTCCGGTGCCTCATAACTCTGCCCCGCTGTGAGCCTCTGCTGCTCTCCCCCCGGTACATGGCCTCAGCTGGCCTCTTCACTCTACCCTGCACACCGATCTGATCTGCCTCTAGCTTCTTCACTGTCTCGATAATCTGAGTCAGGCTGCCCTCAGAAACAAACAAGAGTGCCTGCCTCATCGGATCTCGAAGTCCCGTGTAGAATCTCTTCTCAAGAGCGCGATCATCTGGAGCATGAGACCTCGCAAACCAGGCTAAATGGGAGAACTCCCTCTGGTACTCAATCACTAAGCGTGTCCCCTGAGTGAGACGTAGAAACCTCTCTTCCAGCTCGTCCCTGTCCGTGCTGGATATGAAGTGCTCCAGGAAAGTGGTGCTAAACTCATCCCAAGAAATATTTGAGCACTCCCTATCTCTGAAAGTGGTCTCCAGCAGCGACTTCCACCACCTCTTGGCATATGCCTCAAGAGCTGATACTGCCAAAAATACTGCCTTGCCGATCGGGCAACCAATGCCGGCCAGCATCTCCTGAATGGTGTCCAACCACTCCTCAGTCTTCACTGCATCCTCTATCCCTCGGTAGGTCGGTGGGGAAAGACCTCTAAAGGTGCTCAACCAGTTTGCTCCCGTGTTTGGCAATGGTGCCGGGATGGACTGGGCCCTGAAGGTCTCTAAAATGGCTCCTAACGTCTGTCCCAACTCCGACTGCTGAAAAGTAGTGGTAGTCGGAGGGGGAGGGATGCTGACCTGAGGCTCCGTGATCACTGGGGCCTACAAAAGATAGGGATTTAGATAGAAAATTTGACCTTACTTATTGATTATTGGACTGTTCTATGTGATTCCATACATGGGCACACCATAGCTTCCGCTGCCTAGTTTGTCCACAAACTAAGCTCGAGGAGGTGACCCAGTACAGTGTGAACTGTTCTCTTATGATCGTTCGTTCAGTGATACCATTTGTAAGATCTCTTTTCTCAAAACCCATTCGGGTACTTGAAAACTCGAATCTCTCCCGTATCGCACGGTTGAGGTGGATCATCGCCCAGAATCGCTGCCTTGCGGTGTCACCAACACTCGGGTTGGCTAACACCGCTCAGCACCAACTCTGCCGGCTATACGATCATAAGTAAAAATATGCCAATAAAAGAAGTGCAGAAGTAAAGACATGTCCACAATGTCACAACATCATATATATATATATAATGAAAACAGAAAGTCCAAAAGAGAAGTACAAGCAAAAAGGGCTTAAGCCCGATACAAATCCAAAATAAGTACTCTCTCTCTCTCTACATCATGCGGAAACTATAACAAAACCCTCAAATGCGGAAATCTAACAATCTAATCATCAACCTGTGGCATCGTGGTAGTGTGCTGCATCCGCTGCTCAGGTCTTGCCATCTCGTCCTGCTGCGCGCGGGACAACTCCGTCTCCTCGGACTCCTGCAGTCACACCGACCGTTAGTCATAAAGACTAAAAAATTTTGTCCTCGCCTCCCTCCACGACTCCTAGGTACCGAGCGGGAGGAAGAAGCGGAGGACAACAAGGGGTAAACAAAGAAAGAGGTGACATGGCGCTAATCTAGCAGGTATATGTAAAACAGTAAAACTAGCTAGCAGTATAGTGCAGGTAAATGACAGTAAGGTAGAGCATAAAGTAAAGCAGTAATGGAAAGAAAATGCGGTGCAGTAAGTAAAACTAAACTACCATCACAAATTCGTACCTTAACTTATATGAACGCCCATACGACATATAAGTTAAGATGTCCAGATAACCCATCATATAAAAGAGCCCATACTAATTTATATGATGGGGGTATGCTAATGTGAATGTTATGCTATGCTATGTTTATGACGTTTTAATGTGTTTATGCAATGCGACTCACCCACACGACTCTATGCGCACAGACCTTTATAGTTCTCAATTTGTTTGAAAGGAAGCCAACCTTTCGGGTACCGACAGTCGTGGCTCACGGTGGCAGTGGATCAGGCACTCCACATCCTAGGCGGGTATGGTCACTACCAAGCCTAGACCTAATGTACGCCTCAACGCTAAGAACACAACAACGAAGCTCCTGCGTACTCTTGCTGGAATCCACCAGACTTTAAGGTTGGGTGGGTTATTAGGGATAGTCCTCCAGATCGCGGTACTCAAACTTACCGGCCCTCTAAACCTCACCCTCACCTGAGTCAACATACTACCGTTGGTGACACGACTAGCCTAGTACCGAAGACTCACCAATATTTGAATAAGTAACAGGTGTTAACAAGTCCACCCGAGCTTCCGGCTCAGGGTCTAACACACAAGCTGATCCAGCCCATCTCCTTCCCAAAGGAGATCCATAACAGTTTGCTGACCTAATTAGGCTACTCTTGCCTACAATATAGTTAACGTTATATTTAGGGTGAATCTTGGACTTCCCGCGGTGTACCCCGTAAAGGGGTTCCCAACGGTACTACGGATTCAATGGGCTCAACCCCACCATCCTCCTCAAGACAATTACATTAGTTGGTGATTAACACTTGGTTCACCCTTCATTATTTCATATACTTAAGTGACTTAGCTCAACACCCGTCCCACCCAATTGGGTTGGACGTACCTCCACAACTCAGACACTAACCCTGACACAACTTCACAGCTAACCCTAGGTTTGACCCTCCTTGAATCGTTGTGAGTTATCACTCAAATACTGAATGGATATAAGTACCAAACACTATCTAGGGGTCTGAATTGCCTAAAATTCAAAATTCTTCTTTTACTAAACGCAGACCACTAAGTTGAACTAACCTCAAACCTCATAAGAGAATCCTTCTAAAAACTTATCACCAAGGTCTGGTATAATTATCCTAGGCTCCCACTGACCTTAATAAGGTATGTTCCAATTTCCAAAATTTTCCATATTAATTTGGTATTTAATATAATTTAAAGTAGTTCAGGCCTTAAGTCAAATTACACAAGAACTACCCTCAAAATGCTTCTATATGCTACATGAAAATTATCAGTAAGATAATATCCCATATCAAGGTGGTTCACTGAGTTCCATGACCCTAGCAAGTCATTTGGCCTACTAAATCATCATAGTTGTATAATTACCAAAATGCCACTATAATTAGTAGAAATAGTATTTCACATCTAAAAATTCTACAAAAATTACCAAGTGTCCAGATGGGGATCTAGAGTCCTCTGCCAAAGTATTGTGTCATTACCATATGATTTGACATTTTAAAAAGATTTAACTTCCAAGTGTTGTAAATACCAATTTCTACACGAGGTACAAGAAATTCCAATCTACAGGCTTCCAAATAATTATCATGGGTATATATTAACATCAAATGACAGATAACCAAGTTTCATAATCTTGCCCCATGATTTGACATTTTAAAATGATTTAATACCCAAATATTGTAAATTCCAATTTCTACATGAGGTACATGAAATACAAATCTACAAGCTTCCAAACAATTATCATGGCATATGACAACATAAAATGATAGATATCCAAGTATCATAATTTTACCCAATGATTTGACATTTTTCATAATTAAATTCTTCTAAGCTAGTAAGCACTTAAAAATTCCTACACAAGGTATAATGCTTCAATAAATCATAACAAAATTACTATAGTCCATTTTCAACCCTATTCAGCCACTGATAAAGTTTCAAAGCAATACAAGGTCATATGACCATGCACTTTATTTATTTAAGGAAAAAGTGGCAATCTCATTTATTAGGAGAAAAATAATTAAATGACACTAAAAATTCCCATTAAATTACCTAAGTCATTTTATGCTCTTAAAAACATATCTACAAAGTTCTGAGTCAAGGAAAGTACATTTGGTCATATGTCCTTCACAAATCCCAACTTTGCAACCTTAAGAGTTTACCTTTAGGGTTTTAGGTCACACCACCCTAATGGCTCCAAATGGCCCATTAGGGTGTGTCACAAGCATTTGAATATCAATACCTACATAATCATCATGATGGGAGGAGGCTAACTCACTCAACTCCTCAAATAGCCTAAACCCTAATTTGACCCCTTAAGGCCCTCATTAGGGTTTCCCATTTCCCATATGAAAACAACTCCAAATGGAGTGGAAATTTAGCAGGCACTACACATGCACAAAAGAGCATGCCACCAAAATTTGGTGTCATTTGGACATCATATGCTCCAAAAATCAACATAATTTAAAAATCCTAATTACCACAAAAACCCTAGGTAAAATTTCCCAACAAGGGCTGTCCTTTGGGCAGGAGGTGCCCCCAGGGTATACCTAACCATGGTTAAAAGCTCAGCTTCAAAGCTTGAGGGGTTTGAGCTAGGTAATTATTTTAGTGGACTGACCTAGTGTAGGACCAGTCCTAGTAAAACAACTCCCTAGGGAGTTGTGGGTCTCCAAATGACTTGCACTCAAGACCTAAGGAAAGTCAAGACCAAGGCCTACAACTTTCATGTTGGGCACTTTTTCTAATTCAGTCATTAGGAGGCCCTAATTATTTATAGAAGTGGACTGATCTTTATAGGCAGAAATCTTATATAAGGAATTAATTAATTAGAGGAAAATAGGGATTTGCACAGATCTTGAAGCAGATCTGGCGGCAGCGGCTCATCTTCCTCCTCTAGCCAACGGCTGCGATTCAACCGTGCTGGGTCAACTTTCTCCTCCATTTCCCGGCCACCTGGTGGCCACCACGGCCGGCCACCACCTCCACTACCTTCGTGGTGGTCGGGGATACAACTTCCCGGCGGCATGGCGGCCGGAGGAGGCGTTTTCCGGCGATCCTAGCATGGCCGAAAATCACCAAAAATCCATGTTTTGAGATTTCGATTCCGACCCAATTGAGCCCAATCCTTCAAATAAAATAGATAGGAAGCTAGCATAGAGGGAGAGGAGGAGAAACGAACCGTGATTGGGGCGTGGCGGCGGCTCTGGCGACGGTTGGCCATGGATTTGCCTTGCTCCGGCGACCCCACTCCCGATCTCGATTCTTCGGCTATAGCTCTGCTCCAGGTGCCGTTCTCGACTGCTCTCTACCTCCTGAAGGTGATGGTGTGGCTGGAATGAAGTGAGGAGGCCTCTTTAGTTGGTTTTGAATTGAAGCCACCTCGGGTAGCCTCCATGCTACCACCCTCCTGTAGCTGCTGGCCTCTTGCTTCCCTCTGGGTCAAGCCCAGACCCACAGCAATCAGGGGAGGCCCCTAGGCTGATTGGAGATGGAGTGTAGAGGGGGGGGGGGGGGGTGGAATGTTTGCTTTTGCTTTCTCCTTTTGCTTTATGCTTTTTCATCCCCTTTTGGTCCCCCTTCATTTGATTAATCAAGCCTAAAGCTTGGGTTCAGTCTAGGGCTGATATGGACATGACTTAAGTCCAGGAATAATGGTTAATTGAATTGTGTTGGGGTTCCATTCAATTTAGGCCTAGAATTCACTTTAATGGGCTATGTTGACCATGGTTGACTTTGGTCAACCAAGGTGAGTGGGTTGACCCCACTTGGGGGTCATGGGTCCCTTAACATCACCCAACATTGGTTGGTTCATGGTGGGGCCCCAATTGGGCTAATTTAGCCTTAAGGTGTGATTTTGACCTAAATTAAGCTAAAGTTGACTTTGGTCAAATTGGTCAATTGGTTGACCAAGGGTTGAGGCTTTTAGGTCCAATGAGTTCCTTAAAGTGTTTAGAGTATGGGGGTAAGGTCAATTTGAACAATTGAGGATCAATTGACCTAGTTGAGGGGCTTAGGGTTAGGTTAGTTTTTGAGCTTTGGTGTGCACTTAGCAATTTCTACCCTAGCCTAAGGCCCTTGTGGCCACTCACCTC
This sequence comes from Dactylorhiza incarnata, assembly GCA_033032865.1. Taxonomy (NCBI): domain Eukaryota; kingdom Viridiplantae; phylum Streptophyta; class Magnoliopsida; order Asparagales; family Orchidaceae; genus Dactylorhiza; species Dactylorhiza incarnata. Next base: position 21,890,105 of record JAWHQI010000001.1, on the reverse strand, counting down.
ACCCCTATGCCCTAACATTTCCAAAGGGTCTAGAAGGATTGGGGATGTTACACCAAGAGTATCCCAAAGTCCTTCTGGGCTGAGGGAATGTCTTGTCCGTCCTATGTTATCAACCAGATGCCTCTCACTCCCATCAACATGAAGACCCCTCATGAGTTAATGTTCAAGGAGAAGCCAAGCGTGGAACACTTTCGAGTGTTTGGTTCTACCTGCTATGTGCATGTTCCGGATGCCCTTCGAACGAAGCTAGATGTTAAGGCAAGGAAGCTAGTCTTTATCTGTTATGATGACCGGAAGAATGGGTGGAGATTCATGGATCCCGAGACATGGAGATATGTGGTCTCTAGGGATTTGGTATTTGACGACCTGACATCATACCAAGTTAGATCTTCGGTTGAGTTACAAGGAAGTAGGGTAGATGGTGGACCAGAGGAAGTTGCACAGGAAGTTCTGGTGGAGTTACCTGTTTCTTCAGGTGCTCCAGGTATTTCTAGCTCTGGGTCAGGTGCTTCATGTTCTGGAAGCAGGGGGAGCGATGCTCCATGTTTACCTGAAAGGAGAGCTAGTCCAGAAGCTGCAGTGGAAGAGGTGGTTCAGAGTCAAGCTCTGAGGAGGTCCAAGAGGACTATTATTCCACCTGATCGGTATACGGGAGGGAATTTGGTGAGCTTTGTCTCATGTTTCTTCGCAGGTCCCCTGGATGAGAGAGAGCTGTCTTGTTATGAAAATGTCGTTGGAGACAAGGAGTGGGAAGGATCCATGGATGAAGAAATGGCTGCCCTCAGGAAGAATGAAACTTGGTTCTTGGTGCCTAAGGTTGAGGGAGTTAGTCCGGTGACTTGCAAGTGGGTTTTCAAACTGAGGAAGAAGGCTGATGGAAGTATTGAGCGGTACAAGGCTCGCCTTGTAGCTCGAGGTTTCTCTCAAAAGTATGGGGAGGATTATGAAGAAACGTTTATCCCTGTTGCCAAGATGACTTCGGTCCGGGTGATGATCGCATTGGCAGCTTGCCAAGGGTGGAAGATTTGGCGACTCGACGTGAAGAACACTTTCTTATATGGCGAGATTGACAGGGATATCTTCATGGACCATCCACCTGGTTATGTATCCGAAGAGCACCCAATATATGTTTGTAAGCTCAAGAAGGATCTTTATGGATTGAAGCAAGCGCCTCAGGCATGGTACGGGAAGATCACAGAATATCTCCATTTCTGCGGATACTTTGCTTCAGATTCAGATTCAAGCTTATTTGTAAAGAAGATGGAGGAGCTTCAGGTCTTGGTGCTGCTGTACGTTGACGATATGATCGTCACGGGGAATTCTGAGATGGTGGTAGCTAGGCTTCGTGCTGATCTAGCTATCAGATTTGAGATGAAGGATTTGGGTGGGCTCCACCATTTCCTTGGGTTCGAAGTGGAGAGGAAAGAGGGCGGTATGATCATTTCCCAAAAGGGATATGCGGATCGAATCGTGAAGAGATTCAGCATGGAAGTGGGGAAGAGTAGCTCTACTCCATTGGAGGTTGGAGTTCATCTTCGGCGAGATGAAGGAAAGGTTCTTACCGATCCTTTGGTGTTCCGGGCTTTGGTCGGAATCTTGATATACTTGACGATCACGAGGCCAGATATTGCTTATGCAGTTGGCGGGGTGAGTCGGTTTATGGCAGAGCCTCGGAAGCCTCATCTTGTGGCGGCTAGGAGTATATTGAAGTATGTCAAATCCACCTCGGATTTGGGTCTCTTCTACGGGAGAGATTTGGGCTTTTGCTTGCACGGGTACATGGACGCTAATTATGGAGGAGATTCAGCTGATCGGAGATCGACGTCTGGATACGTCTTTATGATGGGCTCTACAGCTATATCATGGTGCAACAAGAAGCAGGATTTTGTGTCTGTCTCTACCACAGAAGCGGAGTACAAAGCTTCGTCTTTGGCGGCTCAAGAAGCCATCTGGCTTAGGAGGCTTGTTGAGGACATTCATAGGGAGGTGCGAGGTCCTACTCTGCTACGTGTTGACAACGGGAGTGCTCTCAAACTGGTGAACAATCCAGTTTGTCACGCGTGTACGAAGCACATAGAGATTCATCACCATTTCATTCGTGAGATAGTGTTGGAGGGATCTCTGACTGTGGAGCATGTGAAGAGCAAGGAGAATGTTGTTGACATATTTACTAAGCCATTGGCGAAGGGACCTTTTGGTCGGTTGCGGAGTTTGCTTGGGCTGACTTCCACTTCCCACTTCAAGGGGGAGTGTTAAAATTTTGAAGTGGAAGTGGATTTGAGCTGGGCGGTCTGCGGATTGGAGACCGCAGAGACGCGCAGTCTGCGTTGGTTCTCTGGTCGGTTTTGTCTCAGCGGTTTGTTCTGAGCGGTCTGATCTGGGAGACCGCCTCTTCTGTCTGGGCGGCTTGCGCAGGTTGGTCTGGCGACTTGTCCTAAGTCAGCCAGATGTTCTTGTTCTTCCTTCTTGCAGTGACCGGGCGGTCTGACGACTATTCTTATTGGTCTGGTTACTGAAGGAGTTCTTTGCTTTGCAATAAGACCGGGTGGTCTGTTTTTCGGAGACCGCCGTAACCGGGCAGTTTGTAATAACAGTATGGTTCAATAAAGGGAGCTGGTAGCTTTACTGAGCTCGGGCGGTCTGTTTTGTGAGACCGCTCGTGATTTGATGGGCGGTTATTGTATCCCGGTTTGTGCGGTGACGACATCCGTCTACTCGCCTATAAATAGGGTGCAGGGCCCGTCATTCATAATGAGAACTGTAAGAACCAAAGTTGGCTTGATTATGCCGGTCTCACTTTGAGGTCGTGCGGTCTGAGATCTTTGTCTGACCGGTTTTTGTGTTCATAGGTTAGCGACTTGCAGCTCGCGATCAGCTTGTCTCCTTCTTCCAGCTTTGAATAAACCAGTCTGGGCGGACTGTGTTTAGGTGTTCGCTGTCTTTGCAGCGGACTCAGTTGATCAGGCGGTCTTAAGTGGCCAGGCGATCTTGAGTTGTGGTCTATGACAAGTAGCAGTTTAGAGTTCGCGGGTTCTTATTTGATCAAGACCGTACGGTCTGGGCGATCAAGAAGTGTGAACTGTTTGTTTTCAGCAGTGGAATAAAGCAGCAAGTTGGCGGTCTGTGGTTTCGGTCTGGCAGGTGCGTCTTGTACTCTGTTCGCGCGGTCTTAACGACTTCTGTCTGGCTTGTCTGTTCGCGCGGTCTGGCGGTCTCAGGGTGTCATGTCGCTGCAGCTTGTTTTACCTTTGTGTTGTGTGCTTCTCTCCTCCGTGATTCTTATGAATCATGTCTCGCCATGTATACCTCGCATTGTAAAGAGATAGTCAATACCATAATACTATTCATTCTTCCCATTGTCATTGTTGTGCTACACTTGTGAAAGGATTTGTGAAGTGTGTTCCGCATTTTTTACTTCACCTCTGGACCTAAAGTTTTTCAACATGACCCACCGTATATGAGAGCCCGGTAGTGGAATCGATCTGGGGCATTCCAACACCAAAGAACTTGTTACCCTGCCAGCCTCTCCAGAGATCAACCTGACCCACCGTCTATGAGAGCCCGACAGCGGAATCGATCTGGGGCATTCCAGCACCAAAGAACTTGTTACCCTGCCATCCTCTCCAGAGATCAACCTGACCCACCGTCTATGAGAGACCGATAGTGGAATCGATCTGGGGCATTCCAGCATGAAATACTTGAGAACTTCTGCTTAGAAAAAACTTCAGAACCAATATATGGAAAGTAAAACATACAACAAGTCAATTACAAAAACTTTTTAAGGATAGAAACGCTTCCAATCATCCCCACTCCTAGCGCGGCCGAGAGGCACCCCTTCCACATCTTGGAGGTGGCACCCTCCCGACTTGAGCACTTCGACTACAATGTAAGGCCCTTCCCAATTGGGGTCAAGTTTTCCTACCGCGGCTCCTCTCCTCGCCGCATCGACCTTCTTCAGGACTAAGTCCCCTTTCTCGAATTGTTTTATTCTTATATGCTGGTCAAAGTACCTGGCCATCCTCCTCTTGACCTCCTCTTGCCAAATGTTGGCGAGATCCCAGAGTTCTTCCACCAGGTCCAAGGATAACCTTTGCTCCTCTTCATTCTCCACCCGCCATTCATCATCACCCTCCCCCGTGGTGACTACCCGGGGGGACTACACCTCGAATTCTATAGGAAGCATGACCTCAGACCCATGAGAGAGTTTGAAAGGGGTCTCCCCAGTGGCCGTGTTCAGAGTGGTTCTCAAGGCCCATAGGATCGAGGGCAGCTGCTCTACCCAATTCCCCCTGAGGTTATCGACCTTCTTTTTGAGCAAATTTAAGATTATCTTGTTTGCCGCCTCCACCTAACCATTGCTCCTCGGGTGGTGGACCGACGCAAACCAAAGATCTATGCCAAGCTGGGTGCAGAAGCTGACGAACTCATCGCTGGCGACTGTGGACCATTGTCTGTCACTATGGTCAGTGGGAGTCCGTGCCTGCAAATTATTTCACCCCAAACAAAATTTCTCACTACTTGAAATGTTACCTTGTCCAGCGCCTTCACCTCTAGCCACTTGGAGAAGTAGTCTATCATTACCAGCAGGAATCTTCTCTGACCACTAACCTGGGGGAAGGGACCAACCAAATCTAACCCCCATATCGCGAAGGGCCACAGAGCTGTGATGGTCCGGAGCCTTTGAGCTGGGAGAAGCTGAAGTGGAGCATAGAGCTGACACTTGGAGCACATCTTTGCAAACTCCGCCGCATCCTTGCTGAGGGTAGGCCAGAAATAACCTTGCCCAGCACCCTTCCTTCTAATGTCCTACTCCCCGAGTGGCTGCCACACTCCCCTAAGTGGATCTCCTCCAAGACCCTTTTGACTTCTCCCTCTGCTACACTGATGAGTCCCTATTATATATATATTTTCGGACTCATTTAGGCTAGTTTTCTTGCTTTTATGCTTCAGTTTTGTTCATATTTCCCTTATTCATGCTTTTTATTGTAGTACATAGTATGCCTATTTTTGTGTGCAATTGCGCACTTTGTTGTTGGGGGTAAGCACTGCGTGCTCCCCATTGTATCCTCTTTATCTCTGTGCTGCTGGTAGTACTTTCCCAGCTTGTGTCTCTTGTATGCAGGTTACCTGATCGTCCCGTTCTCCCCAAAGTAATTTCTGTGCATATCGCACGGTCGTGCGTTTCCTTGACGCACGGTCGGTGGCGGTCGTGCGTTTGTGTCTGGGCAGAAAATGGAGCGTCGAAATTTACTCGTGCGTTTTGACGCACGAGCAGATTTGCCCATGCGAGAGTAAAACGCACAGTCGACCTGTGTCTTGATGATTTCAGAGCGTCGGATTTTACCCGTGCGTTTGAACGCACGGGCGGTGTGGGTCGTGCGTGAGCAAAACGCACGGGCGCTGGCCTTCTTCTCCTGCACGCCTGCTGAGCTTAAGTATCGCACGGTCCACGCACGGTCGTGGTTCGACCGTGCGTGACCAAATTTCTAACATTTTCCTATAAAAGCCGCAGATTCGACCTAAAATGAAAGAGTTCCGTACGCAGTGTACAGCTGCGCCGATTTCGCCATCTCCACCAGGGTTTCGTCCCTTTGGCCTCCTCCTTCATCCTAGAGCTTCAAGGGAGATCTAGCCACCATTTCCTTCAAGCAAGAGGAAGTTTGCAACCTCCACCGGATCGTGAGACGAAGAAGACGGGTCCATTGGAGAGTAGTGACAGCTCTCTCTACCCCGGACGTAGTTGCGGACCGAGCTTGGACGCGGATTGACAACCCGGCGATTCCAACCGTGAATCTACAATGAGCCTTCAGATTCGGTCGATTTCTTGCCTTGTTCTTCTCTTATTGATGTATATGTAGTTAGATCTAACATTATGATGAAGTAGCACTTAACTTTATTTGCATTTTTATACATTTCATGTCTATGTGAAATACTTTACGGTTTGAGTTGCTTGAGGTGCGCCCCATTCCATCCTCCATCCCGCCGTCACGTTCGTGTGCCGCACTAGCAATTGCTAGTGGCGTGCTTGTCGACGAGGTGCTTGCAACCCTCATCCGTATGCCTACTCTTCCATCCGCCTAGCGAAGCGTGGCATAGCGGCCCGTGTAATCCACTCTCCCTACGAAGCAGCGCGCTCAAGGCCTGCATCGTTCGATTCCGCTTGCCTACTCGTCCATCCGCCCTTGCGATGCAGTGCGCTCAAGGCCTGCCTAGTCTCCATCCCGCCAAGTGAAGCATTGCATAGCGGCATTGTATAGGAGTAGTGTAATATTTTCTCTTTATTTTCCACAAACCAAATCCCCCGTCCGCATCCATCCGATTAAAGGACTTCAATCTCAAGTCCTTCCTTGATAGATAGCTCCATCTTACTGTGTTCCTTCGAGATTCGATACTCGGGGATTACTCCTCATTTTATATTACTTGAACGATCGGTACACTGCCGTTTCGTGCCGCAGTCTAGCTACCGCCTATAGCGGTGTGCGAGATTTGCGCATCAAGTTCTTGGCACTGTTGCCGGGGAACACAGTCATGTGAGTTTTCTGGAGAGGGAGAATCTGAGATTTAAGCCCTTTTCATTTGTAAATTGCATCTTTTATTTTATTTCAGTTCCTCTTATTTTATTTTCCTGTTTTTATTAGGTTGCTTAGTAATTTATTGTTAGGTGTAGTATTTTGCACAATAGTGTTTTCTGTTTGAATCATTTTATCTTCACACCATATGGTCATCATTTAATATTCGTTGCCGTTTTTGTGGAGATATCTCTCATGCTAGTGATAGATGTCCCAAGGGAGATAGTAGCCCTAGCACTCCCAGCCCAGCATATGGAGCACCGACTTCGTCTGGTACTCCATATGGTGCGCGGAAGTCTTATGGCTATTCCGCCACGCCTTTACCGTCAATCTTCTTTTCGGCTTCAGCACCTGCTGTGCCAAAGAAGCCTGTAAGGCAGTGCTTGTTTTGTCAGGGCACAGATCATGCTTTGAAGGATTGTGCTGATTATCTTCGCCAATTGGACGAGGATGACGAGCCGGATATCCGGATCGTCCCGACTCCTACTTCTGGCAGCACACCTTCAACATCTGGTTATGTGGCCATATTACCTTCATCTTATGAAGGGTATGATGTGGACACGGTCACCAGATGTGCGGCTGATCTGGGCACTGACATGACCGAGCCCATCCCCCTTGTACATCCATTGCCTAGCGTAGATTTGATTCTTTGTGAGGAACTGGTGCTTGACATTTATCCAAGCACTATTCCTCCCCCTGTTGTGCATACTACTATACTCGTCTCTGACGACATTGTTGAGGATGTGTCGCAGGATGAGGCTGGCAATCTAAGTGTGCCTACTCCTATGGAGGAGGACAACCTTCTAGGTGAAGAGGAGCTTTCCTCAGCACTGGTGGAGGAAGTCCAAATCCTTAGCTTGGCCACTGTCGATCCCGCCGAATCTTGTGGCATTGATGACAATGCCAACATTATTTTACTTTCCCAACCTGATGGGAGTAAGTCCGGGACCACTCCCCCGCCTGATTTTTATTTATGTTCTTCTTCTCTTTTATTTCTTGACCCCCCTTCTGCTATATCTGAGCCTGTGCAGGTTGAGTCTCCACAGGTACATCAGGAGGACATGGAGCTTCCAGCTCAGGTCAATGATGATAGCATCCTCATGTGCGAGGAGGTTGATCCCTCCTCCAATGAGGAAGCTCCACCATTGATCTCTTTCTCTTGCTACCTTCCTGGAGATGACACCTTGCTAGGCAAGGATTTATTTCGTGGTGAGATGAGTGAGGACCAGGCCTCCTCCTCTTCTTACTTCCTATTCCCGCTACCTGTGTTCAACAGGTATCGTTAATTAGGTAGGGGAATAACTGTTTTATCGTCGTATCGGTACCCTCTACCGACACGCATATTAGAACAGCTGCCTGTTCACTTTTCTTTTCATAGGCCCATTAGCTAGAACTGTACAAAAGCCAAATAAGTCGTGCTGGGAGGACAATAACCCCAGTAGTTATCTTAATTTTTCTTGTCTTTTAATTTATCCCCTGCAAAAACTAGCTTATTTTGTGCTATTTTAGTTTTCATGTGTGGAGACCACCATTTGCAGGTATTTTCTATTTGTGAAGGCGGTGGTCGTGATTCTTCGTAGAGCTTCACTACAGGCTTCCGGAATGCTTACTTGCTGAGCATTGGGTACCCTCGTCCCCTAAAACTTTGTTTTAGAATATCTTAATACATAGTTTAAGTTTGGGGGAGACCTGTTTGTGTACCCACTCACGTGCACAGTTATTTAGCATGCTAGAAGCTTCTTTATCTAAGAATCATTTTTGTTCATTTTGTCTGCACACTTAGCACCCACTTGAGCGTGTACTTTACCTTTAGCGCGTCACGAGTATAACTCATCCCTTTGTGTATATGAGAAAATGTTTGTGCTAGCATTTAAATTATGTAGTGGAATAAAATGTTGGCTCCGGTGTTTCTAATCAAGTACTCATGCAAGTATAGTAATTCATGTAGATTAGATTTCTCCTTATACTATTAGCTTTATGCATTTTTATTAGTATAAATATTGTTTACTATACTCAAATGATGAATCCGGTGTGAATCAAACGGTAGCGTAGGGATGTGTGTAAACGTTTGCTAGATTCGTATTGCTCGAGTCGGGAGAAAGGAGAATCTTTCTCGGTGGCTAGAACTTGCCCCAAGCGATTCTCGAAGCATTGACATAAGATAGTTTGAGTGCATGAGAATGACATAGGCCATCATTTTGGCCAGGTTGAGCTTTGTGTACCATTCCTATCATTTATTCCTTGCTAGCCCATTTTCTGCCTACCCCTTCATTTGATTCAGCTCCACATATTTTTCACCAAAGCCTAAAAGCCCAACCTAGTTGCACAACCAAAACCGAGCTTAAATTTGATTATTATTTTCATGTTGGGGGTGTGACTGTGTTGCTTATTATGTGAAGTTGTGGTTATGTTAATTAGAAAATATGCTGAAAAAAAAGAAAATAAAAGAAGAATGAATAAGAAAAAGAAAAGAAAAAGAAAAAAAAATAGAGAAAAAGGATTTTAATGAAAAGTCTTTGTATAAATTTATGATTGGGAGTAGGGAGTGCACACACCTATGTTGCAAAAGTCCAAGTATGGGGGTGTGATGCACTTGTATGCTTATAGCTGTGCGGGTATCTTTACTTAAAGCTCATGTTGGGTTAGGTGTGCTTAGCCTCCAGGCTTACCTTTGTTTACCTCGTCGTAACCCAAGCCCCATTCAAAACCTGAAAGTCCTATTGACTCACGCCTTGAGCCAATCTAGCGTCGTGGAGAGAATGTGACCAGGCAAGCCTATGGTCACCGACACCGATGGATTTCGGTGGAGTTTTTCCGGCACCCCGATCTTTGGCAATGCTCACCTCAGCGTTCAGTTTACTTTCTCCATATGCGTGACCGGATGATTCACCGTAATTCTCATTTTGAGTAAAAGTAACAATTATTTATGTTTTTAAAATTCATAAACTCTGTGTGTACTTAGAAATCCTCTCTAGTTTTCTTATACGAACATGAGCATACGACTTCGCATGGTATTCCATTTTGTAATTTTTAGTTAGCTATTTCATATTCCCGCTTGCGTAGGAATTGTTCGCTCGGGACGCGCAAACAGGTAAGTCTGGGGGTGTGATGAGTCCCTATTATATATATATTTTCGGACTCATTTAGGCTAGTTTTCTTGCTTTTATGCTTCAGTTTTGTTCATATTTCCCTTATTCATGCTTTTTATTGTAGTACATAGTATGCCTGTTTTTGTGTGCAATTGCGCACTTTGTTGTTGGGGGTAAGCACTGCGTGCTCCCCATTGTATCCTCTTTATCTCTGTGCTGCTGGTAGTACTTTCCCAGCTTGTGTCTCTTGTATGCAGGTGACCTGATCGTCCCGTTCTCCCCAAAGTAATTTCTGTGCATATCGCACGGTCGTGCGTTTCCTTGACGCACGGTCGGTGGCGGTCGTGCGTTTGTGTCTGGGCAGAAAACAGAGCATCCTAGTTTACTCGTGCGTTTTTACGCACGGGCAGATTCGCCCGTGCGCGAGTAAAACGCACGGTCAACCTGTGTCTTGATGATTTCAGAGCGTCGGATTTTACCCGTGCGTTTGAACGCACGGGCGGTGTGGGTCGTGCGTGAGCAAAACGCACGGGTGCTGGCCTTCTTCTCCTGCACGCCTGCTGAGCTTAAGTATCGCACGGTCCACGCACGGTCGTGCGTTCGATCGTGCGTGACCAAATTTCTAACAGTTTCCTATAAAAGCTGCAGATTCGACCTAAAATGAAAGAGTTCCATACGCATTGTACAGCTGCGCCGATTTCGCCATCTCCACTAGGGTTTCGTCCCTTTGGCCTCCTCCTTCATCCTAGAGCTTCAAGGGAGATCTAGCCACCATTTCCTTCAAGCAAGTGGAAGTTTGCAACCTCCACCGGATCGTGAGACGAAGAAGACGGGTCCATTGGAGAGTAGTGACAGCTCTCCCTACCCCGGACGTAGTTGCGGACCGAGCTTGGATGCGGATTGACAACCCGGCGATTCCAACCGTGAATCTACAACGAGCCTTCGGATTCGGTCGATTTCTTGCCTTGTTCTTCTCTTATTGATGTATATGTAGTTAGATCTAACATTATGATGAAGTAACACTTAACTTTATTTGCATTTCTATACATTTCATGTATATGTGAAATACTTTACTGTTTGAGTTGCTTGAGGTGCGCCCCATTCCATCCTCCATCCCGCCGTCATGTTCGTGTGCCGCACTAGCAATTGCTAGTGGCGTGCTTGTCGACCAGGTGCTTGCGACCCTCATCCGTATGCCTACTCTTCCATCCGCCCAGCGAAGCGTGGCATAGCGGCCCGTGTAATCCACTCGCCCTACGAAGCAGCGCGCTCAAGGCCTGCATAGTTCGATTCCGCTTGCCTACTCGTCCATCCGCCCTTGCGACACAGTGCGCTCAAGGCCTACCTAGTCTCCATCCCGCCAAGCGAAGCATTGCATAGCGGCATTGCATAGGAGTAGTGTAATATTTTCTCTTTATTTTCCATAAACCAAATTCCCCGTTCCGCATCCATCCGATTAAAGTACTTCAATCTCAAGTCCGTCCTTGATAGATAGCTCCACCTTACTGTGTTCCTTTGAGATTCGATACTCGGGGATTACTCCTCGTTTTATATTACTTGAACGATCGGTACACTGCCGTTTCATGCCGCAGTCTAGCTACCGCCTATAGCGGTGTGCGAGATTTGCACATCATACACAACGGGTGAGAAGCCCCGAGAGGGTCTTTCGGTACAGCCCACCTGCATGCATGGAGTAATATGCAGATTTGTACCTGAGCCGTCGCTTATCCACCTCCCCTCGGAAAACTTCCCCGATGTTAGGAAAGTGACGATGGGGTACATCCATGACTCTTGTTGGTCTATCTCCATCATCTCTCCCTCCTCGATAGATGGTTGGAAGATCTCTGACACCGTCCCCCCTGCCCGGGGACCGAACTTGGCTAGAAGGTCTGCTGGGGTGCTTTCCTCCCTTGGCACATGCTTGATGGAGAAAGTGCGGAACTGCCAGATGACCCCCTTGACCTTCTCTATGTAGCACCGGAGAGTTGGCTCCTTTGCCTCGAACTCCCCCACTGATCTGGCACGCCACCACCATGTAGTCCGTCGAGACCTCCACGTCTTGCACACCCAACTACCGAGCCAATCGCAGGCCTACTATCACTGCCTCGTACTCGGCCTGGTTGTTGGTGATTGGGAAGTGAATGCTGATGGCCTGCTCAATCCTTGTCCCTTGGGGGCTCACCAGGATAACTCCTCCTCCAAAGGAGTGCTTCCCTGATGCCCCATCTACTAACATCTTCCAAGCCACATAGTGGGGGGTCTCTTGCTCCTCCACCTCGGGTATGTAATCTGCTAGGAAATCCTCCACCGCCTGTGCCTTTATTGATAGCCTTGGTACAAATGAGATATCAAACTCGCTCAGTTCCACAGACTACTTGGCCAACCTTCCCGAGTGCTCTACCCCTTCCATGATGTTGTGAAGGGGGTGGTCAGTCACCAACTTGATTGAATGTGCCTGGAAATAAGGTCAGAGCTTCCGGGTCGACACCACCAAGGCGAAGGCCAACTTCTCTAGGATGGGGTACCGGAGCTCCGCCTTCCTCAGCACTCGGCTGACATAGTAGATTGGAAGTTGCCTTCTGCCTTCTTCCCAAAATAGTACTGAACTTACTGCCTCGAATCCTACCCCCAGGTATAAGGATTGGTTTTCTTCCTGCCTCGGCCCCTGGAGCAGAGGATCCTTAGTGAGCTACCTCTTCAACGCTTGGAAAGCCTCCTCACACTCCGAGGTCCATTCGAATTTTTGATTCCCTCTCAGCATCTTGAAGAAGGGTCCACACTTTTCTCCTGCCCGGGAGAGGAATCTACTGAGACTGGCCAACTTCCCGGTGAGGCGCTGAACCTCCTTGTCGTTCCTTGGCGGTCCCAGCTCCATGATGGCCTTGACCTTGTTTGGATTAGGCTCCACCCCAGCTGGGGTGAGCAAGTGACCTATGAACTTCCCCCGGCTATCCCCGAAGACACACTTCTGGGGATTGAGTTTCATTTTGTACTTCCGCAAGGTCCCAAAAGTCTCTTCGATGTCCCGGAGGTGGGATTCAAGGTCTCGACTTTTGATCATGAGGTCCTCTACATAGTCCTCCAGGTTCCTTCCCTTCTGTTCTCGGAAGACCCTATCCATCATCCGTTGATACGTTGCCCATGCATTTTATAGCCCAAAGGGTATCATTTTATAACAATAGCACCCATCCCATGTGATGAAGGAGATATCCCTGATGTCGGGGAGGGGGGGGGGGGGTGCATACAGATCTGATGATAACATGAAAAAGCATCTAAAAAAGACATCATAGAGAAACCGACGGCTGAGTCAACCAGGGCGTCGATTCTAGGCAAGGGATAACAATCCTTGGGGCATGATTTACTAAGCAAGGAAAAATCAACACACATTTTCCACTTACCTCCCCCCTTTTTAACCATAACCACATTAGAAACCCAGCCAGGATACTGGATCTCCGATACAAAACCAGCTTGGTGGAGCTTGCCCGCCTCCTCTCGGATGGGCCGTTCCATCTTGTTAGCTATGGCCCTCTTCTTTTGACGGATGGGGCTGGTGCCGGGGTCGAGGTTGAGGCGATGGCAAGCCACATCCGCATCAATCCAGGGCATCTCTCCGGTGCTCCCTGCGAAGACGTCCACATTCTCCTGGACGCAGGCCAGGATTTGCTTCTGCTCCTCCAGGATGAGCTCGTCGCTGACCTTGACCTTTTCTACCACCCTTGCCCGATGTTGGATCTTGCGGCGCCCTTAGAGGGGGGGGGGGGTGAATAAGGGCCTTTTTAAAAATTATGATTTTTACTTAAGAATTTTAAAACAAATTTTACTTTTCTAAAAATTACTTATAAGAGTTTCAAACCAATGTAATTTTTGAATTAATTCAAACACAAATTTCTAAGTTAAAGATTAAACAACCATATTTGCAATTAAAGAAAAAGTGATAATTTTATAATCATGAAATTCACATACAAATAATATGATCTTAACAATGCTTAAGATCAAGGCACAAATATGATAATAACCCTTTTACAATTTGTGTTTACCAATCCTTCTCCCAAGGATCGGAAGGCTATCACTTGTCTCTCCCTAGACCAAGCCCAAGCCTATCCTCTAGATCTTGCCAAGATCTAGACGTAGCACACAAGGCCACGATTTCCCACCAAGCCACGCAAGGACTTGGACGCTCCACACAAGGAAGCGATTTTCCCCTAAGCCACGCAAGGACTTAGACGTCACGCACAAGGAGACGATTTCCCTACCAATACAAAATGAAATGTATATAAATAAAAATACAAAATGAAAAGAACAACTCCCTAGAAATTCAGATCTCTGAAAGGAAGGTTGAAGCCTCGAGATGATCGTTGATGTAGAAGCGCGCCCGATCTCGTCTTCAATCTCAAACCTTCTAAGCACAAATGGGAGTTGATGAGGTTTTGTAGCTCTCTGGTTCGTATGCACTCAGGAAGGGACTTGAAATTCTCAATGCTTGGAATGCACGAACAAATCGAGCCAATATATAGATTTTCACTGTCGCCTGGGCGACATCAGCTGTCGGAATTTCCGATAGCGCTAAACTGCCACTCGTAGTGCTGTCGTGCGGGCAGTTGCTGTAACCTCCGTGCTGTCGCCTGGGCGACATCGCTGTCGGAATTCCGACAGCGCAAAATTGCCGCACGTAGTGCTGTCGTGCGGGCAGTTGCTGTAACTTCCGAGCTGTCGCCTGGGCGACATCGCTGTCGGATTTCCGACAGCGCAAAACTGTCATTCGTCGTGTTGCCGTGCGGTTGTAACTTCTCTGCTGTCGCCTGGGCGACATTAGCTGTCGGAAAATTCCGACATCGAAATTTTCATACACTCAAAATTGAGCTCCAATAGAATTGTGAACATCTCATACCTGTTACCTGCACACCATCAATAAAAGTAGAATCAAATACAAACAGGATTTTGTTATTATCAAACCGGAAGAGTGCGAAATGCATGCTCCAACAATCTCCCCCTTTTGATAATAACAAATCCGTATAAAATGAAATCATGTCTATTTAGGTTGTTGATTTTAACATATGGTGTGTGCACAAAAATAACATGATATATTCCTCTTAAATGTAATCTCCCCCTAGATGAATGCTCCCCCTAAATGAATGCTCCCCCTCAATGTTATAATAAATCGAAATGATGTATTGTTTAGGTGGACTATTTAGGTGTAATAGTTCTTTGATTTCTTGAATATACTTATAATTCTCCCCCTTTTGGTATTAGCAAAAGGTAATATGAAATGAATGAGTAGTTCTTAAGGGAGGAGATAGGATGTAGAAAATAAGAGTAAGCGGAAGCACTTGTTGGGAAAATGATTGAAGGTCTTGAAGTAATAGTAATATGCCATAGTATTGAATAAACTCATGAAGAGATGGTATAGCCATATGAAGTAATAAAACAAAAGAACTTAAACATGATTAATGTCATTTTAAAGTATCATAGAAAGACACAATTGTGTATAGAAATTTGGAATATTTTCGGTCCAATTCTCATGAGATGAATGTTTATATAACATAATGATGTGTACAAGTGATACTTTGATCAAACATATGAAATTATTTAATGTACATGATCATTGGAATAGAAAACATAATATAAGCATATAAAGACAACTTTGACCTTGAAGATATAGCACAATAAGAATAGAATACCATTTTTCTTTTGCACAAGACACTTTACAATTCTTTCCAAGGTGCTTAACCTCACAATGCTTATTAAGACTTATCAGGAGGGTAAGTAGTGCTTGGTGGAGTATCCTTGTCCTCAATTTAAACTTTTTGTTGATCACATATTTTGTGATATCTTAACTTTGAGATATTTATAATTTTTATTTTTAATTGACCAAGGATCTCCGAATTCACTTGAGTCACAAAAGATGGTGTATATTTGGTTGTGCTAACACATCAAGGTTGAAAGTAGTATTTATGAAGTGCTATTGGATTATGTTAAAGCAAATATGACTCATGTGTATATTAAATAGAAAGACATATGTATGGATCAAAAGAAGTGAACGTGATAGTTCATTATTATATATAAACAATTTCTCATACTTAGAGGCATGCGAAAACAATTTCCAATAGTCTAAACAACTTAGTAGGAGTGTCAATACGATGATAGAGTAGAAATGAAATCATATAATCATGTAATAGCCATTTTTAAAACAAAAAATAAAAAGCACATGGTTTGACATCAAGTCATGAGTTGTAGCATTAATAATGACATCTAACTATTGGAAAGCATCAAAGGGACCAAAACTGAAGATTAAGCAAATCGGGAGCTGTCGGAAATTTCCGACAGTCACTGTCGCCTGGGCGACAACTAAAAATATAAATACGGCTTAAAACCGAGTCAAACCCTATTGTGCATCATTTTCTGGACTGAAAGGCGAGAGGAAGCTGTCGGAGTTCGTCGATAACCCTAGATTTAAGGTATGGGTTTTTTTTATTTTGAAGTTTTTGACTCAAAATTTTTTAGAGATTTGTGATTTTGGAAAGGAGAGAAGATGAAAAATGTGTTTTTCATTTTACTTTTGATGAATGGTGTAGATCTTTGAAGTTGTGTGTATAAAATGTGTAGATCTAGTGTAAATCAAGTGGATCTTGGTGAAATATGTTTGGATTTTGTGATTTTTGGGGTTTAAGTTTTGTATTTTTACATGGTGTAATTTGAAAAACTGAAGCTTTTTCCTTTTTAAGAAGGTTGAAGAAGATGAATAGTAAAAGATATGTGAGAAGATGTAGTTTTGTTCTAAAAAAAATTTTTAACAGAACCATAGCTTGATTTTGAGTAGATCTGGAAGTCTAGTTGAAAAATTTTATAGGAAAGGAAAAAAAAAGTTCACTGGAGTACTGTCGGAATTTTCAGACAGTCAATGTCGCCTGGGCGACAGCTTCCCAGTGCACATAACTTGTTTAACTTACTTTTGTTTTGTTATGTTTGCAGAATGGCTTACAGTTCTAAGTCACGTAAGAGTATGTCTGAAGATGCGCATAGTTCTTATCAAGTATACCCTGGGATTGAGAAAGCAATAATTGGAGTGTCAAAATATGTAGAATTTGACTCTCCTAAGCACGATCATATCTATGCTCATCTTGCTAATGCAGGTATAATATAAGTAATCTCAGTAGATATGTTCTCATCTTTCTTGATCCGAGAATTTTATAATCATTTGGAAGACCCGAGTTACACTGAATTCGATGGGGGAGTGAGATCGAGAATCTAAGGTCAACAAGTGGAAATAACACATGTTGATCTTAGAGATGAATTTGGTCTTCTCATGAGTGAGCATATGCCAGATATAGTAGAGAGTTATAGAAAGGATAGAGATTGGACTCTTGTAAACATGAGTTTACATGGAAGTCAAAAGAAGACCCTAATCACTGAAGTTTCTTCACTCACTCCTGATGCGTATTTAGTCCAAGACATATTGAGAAACTCAGTTATGTTAAAAAGTGGAGATACAAGGAGTATTATCGCACAGTTGACGCTGATTACATATTTTATTATGGAAGAGGAACCCTTTGATGTAGCGGATCTCATCCTTGCCCATATTCGTTGTGCTTTTAGATTAAAACATCCAAAATGGGTGAAGATTCATACTTTGCCAATGGGGGCTATAATTCAACGTATACTATATAAGAAGTATGAATGGATAGTTCAAGATTCGTACTTTGATGATTGTGTTCCTGAGATATACTATACGGGTACCATGAAAGTGAAGAAGACTCATAAAAAGCCTCATCCTGGAATAGAGATTAGAGAGCCTATAATTCCCAGGGGAGGATCACTACGAGAGTCTATAGATGATCTTCGTGATTTATTTGAGGATCACAAGAAAGAAGTGAAGAAAGATCGCAGTAGAATGCAAAAGTTTATGAAATTTCTGGTTAAGGGTCCGAAGTTAAAGACTACTCCTGAAGAAGCGGCCGAATGGGAAATCCCAGATGAAGAACCGCCACGCCAATCGGTGAGGCGGACTCGACGTGGTAAGGCCGTAAGACGTGGACCTCCAGAAGACTGTCCAGAGAGCAGCGGGGCTGGATATGAGGATTCTGAGTAGTTTTCAGCAGGGTGCTGCTTCTGACTGATGTCGGAATTTTCCTACATCCACTGTCGCCTGGGCGACAGTGAAATTGCCCAGATTTCATTTTCTGTTATCTGAACTTGATCCTATGTTGATTTCTACTGTTTTTGTGGAACAATTTTTATGTAATATTAATGATGTGAGAATTTTTCTTAAGTCTTTTAAATTCTATGGTTTGATTTAAAATTTAGTTTTTCTTTTTTAAAATGTATAGGTTTTGTGTTTTTTTTTAATTTTATAGGTCATAAGTAGTGATATAATCATTGTGAAATGTCTAGGATTCCCAATTCTAGCCTAAGCATAGAGAAACGGGAATCCGGTAACGGTTTAGTGAATATATCCGCTAGTTGATTATCCGTGCCTATAAATGAAATTTTAATCTGATTATTTTTAATGTGGTCTCTTATAAAATGATGCCTAACGTCAATATGTTTAGACCTAGAGTGATGAACCGGGTTGTAAGTTAAATCAATTGCACTTTTGCTATCGCACCATAGTTCTAGTGTTTGTTGTTTAGTGTTAAAGTCTTCTAAAGTTTGTTTCATCCAAAGAGCTTGTGCACAACAACTACCAAGTGCGATGTATTCGGCCTCGTTGGTTGAGAGGGCAATAGAATTCTGTTTCCTACTCGACCACGAAATGAATGAAGGGCCTAAAAAGTGACAAGTGCCACTAGTGTTTTTCCTATCTAGTGAACAACCGGCATAATCAGAATCAGAATAGCCAAAAAGAGTAAAATCATCGCTATGAGGATACCACAAACCAAGTTTAGATGTGCCAATTAAATATCTAAAAATTCTTTTTACCGCTTTTAAATGTGATTCTTTGGGATCGGCTTGAAATCTTGCACATAAACAAACTGAAAACATAATATCCGGTCTAGAAGCAGTCAAATATAAAAGTGAACCTATCATGCCTCTATATAAAGTTTGATCTATTGATATTCCATTTTCATCTTTTCCTAATTTTAAAGATACACTCATAGGAGTATTTGCTTGTTTTAGATTTTCAAATCCAAATCGTTTTAAAACATCATGAATATATTTTGATTGGTTAATAAAAACTCCATCATATTTTTGAACAATTTGAAATCCTAAGAAATATTTTAATTCTCCTACCATACTCATCTCAAATTCACTTTCCATCATTTTTACAACATAATTACACAACTCTTCATTAGTGGCTCCAAAAATAATATCATCAACATAAATTTGTAAAACAATTAAATCATCATCTACTTGCTTAATGAAGAGTGTACAATCAACACCACCCATTTTACAACCATTTTGTAATAAATATATAGTCAATCTATCATACCATGCTCGTGGTGCTTGTTTTAAACCATACAAAGCTTTTAACAATCTATATACGCGATTAGGAAATTTTTCATTTATAAATCCTGGGGGTTGTTCAACATAAACTTCTTCTTTAATCAACCCGTTTAAAAATGCAGTTTTAATATCCATTTGCAATAATTTAAATCTTTTATGACTAGCAAATGCAACAAAAATTCTAACTGCTTCCAATCGTGCTACGGGTGCAAATGTTTCATCAAAATCTACCCCTTCAATTTGATTATATCCTTTCACTACAAGCCTAGCTTTGTTTCTAGTGACCCTAGAGTCACTATCTAATTTGTTTTTGAAAATCCATTTGACTCCTACCACAGGATGATCACTAGGTCTATTTACAAGAATCCAAACTTTATTTCTTTCAAATTGGTTAAGTTCTTCATTCATAGCTAGAAACCAAGATTCATCATTTAAAGCGGTGGCAACATCTTTTGGTTCTATATTTGAGACAAAACATAAATTTGAAAAACTTTCATGTAAACTAGAACGTGTACGTACCCCACTTAATGGTTCTTCAATAACAAGTTCTTGCGGATGATCTTTTGAGAACCTTAGCTCGGTTGGAGGTACATATCCTTATTCTTCTTCTTCTTCACCATCTTTTTCGTCTTCTTTCTCCACTTTTTCTTCATCATCATTATCATCATCATTTTTCCTCAGATTTTGTTCCACATCTTCTTCATTTTTCTCATTACCTGCAACTTTAGTATTTTCTACACAAGAAATGTTTTCATCAAATTTTACATGAATAGATTCTTCAACCGCTTTAGTACGTTTATTATAAACTCTATAGGCCATGCTAGTTGAAGAATAACCAATGAAAATTCCTTCATCACAATTTTCATCAAATTTGCCTAAGTTATCTTTTGTATTCAAAATAAAGCAATTACAACCAAAAAATTTAAAGTAAGATACATTTGGTTTTCTTTGAAAATAAATTTCATAAGGAGTTAATTGTAATGTAGGACGAATCATGCCCAAAAATATTTTTGCTTTTAAATTCACAAAGCATAGTACGTCCTAATTCTTGAAGTGTTCTATTTTTCCTCTCCACTACAACATTTTGCTGTGGTGTGCGAGGAGCGGAAAATTTGTGTTTTATCCCAAATTCATTACAATATGAAATAAATTTTTCATTATCAAACTCTCCTCCATGATCTGATCTAATGCATTTTACTTTTAAATCAAGTTCATTTTGAATACGTGAAATTAGTTTTACAAATTCATCAAAAGCATCAGATTTTGAATTTAAAAACAATGTCCAACAAAATCTAGAATAATCATCAATAATAACAAATGTATATTTTCTACCTCCTAGACTTTGTGTAGAAATTGGACCAAACAAGTCCATATGTAATAAATGTAAAGGTCTAGTAGCAGAAATAACATTTTTGCTTTTAAAAGATGATTTTGTAAACTTTCCTTTTTAGTATGGTGAACATAATGAAGAAAGCTTTCCATTCAAATTTGGCAAACCTTTTATAATTTTATTTTTAGAAAGCTTTACTATGCGTTTGGCACTAGAATGTCCTAGTCTCCTATGCCATAATTCAAGTTCATCATTCTTTGAAATAAAACATTTAAGTGTAGAATGAGATAAATCATGAAAAGTGATTGTATAGACATTGTTTATTCTTGGTGCAGTAAGTACGATTTCATTTGTTTTAGAATCAATAATTTTGCAAAGGTTTGAGCTAGAGTCAAATAAAATATTTAGATTTTTATCACATAGTTGACTAATACAAATTAAATTATGTTTCAAACCTTTAACATATAAAACATTTGAAATTTTAAATTCTTCGTTACCTACTACTCCAATGCCTTTGACTTTACCCTTGCCATTATCTCCAAATGTCACTGTTCCACCTTTCTTCATCTCCAGGCTAAGGAACTTTGATTTATCGCCCGTCATGTGTTTTGAACATCCAGAGTCCAAATACCACACGTCTTCCTTGTTCCTAGCCTGCACGCACACCAAAAAATATGATGAGAGTAAAGATCTGGTTACCCAAGTGGTTCATCCCATGGTATAGGTGGACGCCTTAGGTACCCAGATTTATTTAACAATAACTTTTCCTTTCTTCCAGCATGAGTCCGAGATGTGACCAAATCGATGACATTTGGCACATGCAATGAATAGTGAGGAACCATTCTTTAATGGTTTCTCTGGACTCTTGCTGGAGGAAACATCTTTATGTGTGGATTTAGAAAAAAATTCATTTTGAAAAATAGGTTTTCTGAACCTGGAGCTGTCGCTGGTTCCGACAGCAGTTGTCGGAAATTTTCGACAGCTTCCAGAGCTTCCAGAAACGTATCCTAGCCCAAATTTTGCTGTCCCATGGCATTGGTTGGCTAAAAACATATCCAGAGATTTTTTTCCAACACCAAATTTTCCAATTGCCATGTTCAACTCATTTACTTTGGACTTTAAAATTGAATTTTCTTTTACTATCATGCCACATCTATTTGCAACATTTTTCTTATAAATCTCTAATTGAGAATGAGTGGTTTTAACAACTTTTTCTAAGTCCTTTTTCTCTTTTAGAAGTTGATCAATTTTTTGATCGGACTTAGAAAGAGTGTTTTAAGTTCTTTTATCCTTGTCGAAGAGTGATCACACTCTTGACAAATTTCCTTCTCGTTCCCAATAGATTTCAAATTATTTGATAACTTTTTATTTACTCAAAAGAACTTTGTTTTCACATTTTAAGGAATCGATTTCCTTTAGGCTTTTATCCAAAAATTTGCAAGTTTTCATAAATTCATAATGTAAATCATCATAAGATGGAGGAGTTACCTCAGTGTCGCTTTGGACACTGCAATCGTCATCAGATGACGCATTTCCTTTCCCCATCAAGCAGACATTTGCCTCCTCTTCCTCCTGAGTTGAGGAATCACTTTCTTTACCAGACGAAGAATCATCCCAAGTCTCTGCCTTTAACACTTTCTTCTTGTAACTTTTATCGTGCCTCTTTATTTTTTGCTCTTTCAGATACTTTGGGCACTTGCTTCTGATATGACCAATCTTCTTGCAATGGTAGCACTCCGGTAGCGGACGCTCCTCTTCATTCTCCATTTTCCTTTGCCTTTTTGGTAGAAAAAATCATTCTTTTTGAAAAATCTTTTAAATGAATTTCTCCTCTCCGGATTTCTCATAAACTTTTTAAAGTTCCTCACAAATAGTCCTTCCTCATCTTCCTCACTTTCTTCAGATTCAGTCTCAACTTACCTTCTTGATTTCAACGCCAAGCTCTTCTTTTTGGGCTCCAAATTGTATTCTTGGCTTTGGATTTTCAACTCCACCTCATGAGTTTTCAGATTTCCAATGAGGCTCTCCAATTGTAAGGTCTTAAGATCATGTGACTCAGAGATTGCAGTCACTTTAGGATTGAACTTCGGGGGAAGTGATCTTAAGATTTTCCTTACTAAATCTCCATTTGAGAAAACCTTACCCAACACCTTTGAATCGTTCACGATTTTAGTGAATCGTGTGTACATTGTGTCAATTTCTTCATCCACCTCCATTTTGAATCTTTCGAATTCTGACTCTAGTTGAAATAGCTTTGAATCCTTTACCTGCGAAGTACCTTCTGTTGGATCGGTCGGCGCCCTTAGAGGGGGGGGGGGGTGAATAAGGGTTTTCAAAAACTTTATATTTAATTTAGAAAACTTTGGAATATTTCAATAATAAAACAAGAAGTCAAGTAAAACAAAAGGAGAGACAAGCTTTATTGATATTAAATAAGTTTTACAAAACTTGATCTCAATGGCGCTAGAGATCGGAGGCGAATAATAAAAACTCTTTTTCGTTTTCTATACCGACTCGTATCCCCACGAACCGGTTGGCTTTAGCCGATCTCTCACCAGATACGGCCTCAAGCCGCTCTAGCCAATCTATCCCCAGAAAGGCCTCGAGCACCCCCTAGACCTAGCCTAGATCTAGTCGCCAACACGAGGTAAATTTCAGCCCTAAGTCCTACCCCAGACCTAGTCGACAACACGAGGCGATTTCGCTTAGACGATTACAAGAAAAGATGTGAAATGAAAAAGACAATAATATAAAAACTCCCTCTATTTGGATCTCTTGGAGAAGTAGACGAAGACGCAGAGTATGATCATAGTCGATGCGGTCTTTCGTCACGATGATGAAGCGTGTTGAAATCTTCTCCACGGATCTCCTTAAGCCTTCATGGATTTGTGGGAGTATCACTCTGAATCTTCCTCTCTCTACTGTGGCACGAAGCTCTGGAGTTTGGGATTGTAGGAGGATGAAGAAGACGGAGCCAAAGCATCCAATTTATAGCCTTCATGCTACCGTCGGCGCTAGCGCTACCGCCGGCGCTAGCCCGGATTAGGAAATGTTTTGCACGGCAGGATCTTCAATCCGCGGCAACATTTTTCTCTATGCCTCTTGTGCGCCATGCTACCGCCAGCGCTAGTAGCTACCGCCGGGCGCTAGCTCTTTCTAAAAACACTGGCGGAATCGCGCTAATCATCGCTAGCGCCGGGCGCTATAGCTACCGCCGGCGCTAGTGAGCCTTTTCGAATTTTGGCTTCAATTTTGGGGGCAGTCATCATGAGTACTCCTTGAGTCATATGGACTATGTTAACCTGCACACTTGAACACACAAGATCAAATACACATAGGATTTGTTTCTCAAACCTAGGAGATGCGGAAGACCATGTTCCAACAAACTCCCCATTTTGATTTTAACAAATCCATTAATGATAAAACAAAGCATTAATAAATAAGCATGATGAGACTATACTTGTGTGTGTGTGAGAGTGATGACTTTAGGATAATTATTGATTTTAGCATTTAGAATTGCTCCCCCTAAATACATGCTCCCCCTATGTGAATGCTCCCCTAATATGTATGCTATCAACTTAATCAATCATGTTGGGTTTGCATTTTGATAGCGGATTATATTTATCATGTTAGTTCTCCCCCTTTTGCATTTTATCATGTTAGTTCTCCCCCTTTGTTATTAGCAAAAGTGGGTAGGGATGCACCATAGAAAAGTTGGATAATAAAGGCATGATCGAGCTTCTGAGTGAGAAGGAAATGATAAGGAGTTTTAGAGTCACTTGTTAGAATAATTTTTGTATAAATATATCAGAGTTTTTAGTTTGAGCAAAAGTAATGATTTCCCCTTTATATAAGAGTTTTAAGCATAAAAAATAGTGATTTCCAAGTAACCAATCTACCCAGACAATACGTCTACACCCTATCCCCGTACTAAGTGACGGATGGGCATGAGGAGCTGCAAACAAGCCGTAGGTTGGGGTGTTAGTCCCATATGCAAACACTAGACACACACTTAACCTAACACTCTTTCCCCCCAGTGCCTCACAAGGCCCCACTGGAACCCTCCCTGGTTAAGGGCAAGACATGACTAGAGATAAGGTTATCTAATGTCTACAACCCTACGCTCCCGCTATGGTGAGAAATGAAGTCATGGATAACAATTATTGGAAACATTAAGCATTTAAATCTAATGGAAAGTTTCATAGCATATGGATTTTTATTTAGAAATAAAATACTCTTAGCTATATTGAAATTCATGAATGAATCAGAGTTTGAGCATTGCGGAAGAAAAAAGAAACATCATAATACTAAATAAGAGTTTAAGTTCAAAAAGGAGATGTTTTTGAGTTTCAAAATGAACTTTATAAAGATAAGAGTTGAAACATTTTCGAATAAAGAAACAACATCCTTTTAGCAATTAGAAGTAAGAGGTAAAATTTGATTTGAAATTCAATAATAAGAGGATGTTTTTATAAGCAATATTTTACTTGTTGGAGGAGTGTTTAGCATTAAAGTTTTCATAGAAATAAATCAGAGTTTGTAGCATAAGAAATGATATGCGTGTTGGAACAACCAATATAAATTCTACCAAGCAAGTCTACCATTTGTTTTTAGAAAAATGGAGATTTTAGACTTGATATAAGCATGAAAGCACAAGGTAAAAATTATATAGTGAAGATGCGGAAGACTTGTAGAAATACATGAAACATCTTATTGTAATCAAGGATAATCCATAAAAAGATATATAAGTTTAATTTCAAAAAAAATGTTTATGTAAATCATGTTTCAATGAAAATCTTTTATGGTTGACAAAAAATAATAAATTACCAAGCATGAAATAATATTATCATAAAGAGATTACTACAATGTAATGTCAATTCATAATTTCAAATCATACCAAACATTGTAGAGAGCATGCTAGGTTATCTAGTGCATTTCATAGATAAAGAGTAGCATAGAATTAGCGTTAGGATCCAATACTCATGAGAAGAAGTGTTATGGAAGATAATGATGTGCACATAAGTGTATTTTTGAGTAGAGTATACGAGTGTTTTAATCAAAAATACAAGAGTTATGTAAAGTAGAAGCACAACAAAACACAAATAATTTTACTTCCACACACTTTAATGCACAAAAAATGTACAACTACCAAGGTGTTTTGCACACACAATGCTCATTAAGACTTATCAGGGTGCAAAGTAGTGCTTGGGGGATCACAGATTTTATTTTTACTATTTGATACTAGTGATCCGGTGTATTTAAGAGTAAGTGGTTTTTCTTATTTTGAAGGAAAGATATGGTTTGCACAAGACACTTTACTATTCTATCCAAGGTGCTCAACCTCACAATGCTTATTAAGACTTATCAGGAGGTTCAAGTAGTGCTTGGTGGAGTTAGCTTTGTTATTTATTTTATGATTTTGTTTAGTACAAAGTTCTCCGAATACACTTGTTTTGCAAACCAATGGATTTATGAAAAACATAACCACTTTTCTTAACTTTTACAAGTGCAAATAAAGGAGTGTAGGTAAGATACTTGTGCAATTTTAGTTTATTATACTAATACATAAGCAAACACAAGCATTCTTAAATTAAACCATATGTAGACAATGTCAAAAAGTGAATGAATATCTATCATTATCAAACATAAAACATTTCTCATACTTAGAGGCATGCTAAGCTTGATCCTACACAACCTTTAAAATATAATTGATGCACATATTAATAGATATATCAAAGCATGATGAAAACAATGTTCAACGTAGTTTGAAAAGATAAATTGCAACATTGTAGCATTTTTAAATAATAGACTAAATCATGCTTGATTTTCAATGAAGTTCATACAATATTTTTGATATTTTTAAAGAGTAATTTTTATTTAAAGTTTGAACTCATAAAATTGATCTTGGACTTCCCGAGGACTACCTTGTGAGAGGTTCGCCCGGTACTAGGTGATAAGATGGGATGATAGCCCAAATCACCCTTTCGCAAGATACATAGAAAAGTTAAGTTCAGAAGAATAATTTTGATACTTGTTTTTGTTTTGTTTTATATTTTTGTAGTTGATTTTTACAAATAAAAGCATATTTTTGTAATTTTTGCTTTAGTAAATTTTATATTTGATTTTTGCATAAAGATGAACTTTAAACAAAGGAAACAACACAAGCGAAAAAACAAAACATATTTTTTTTTTTGTAATTTTGGTTTTTGTAGTTTTGTATTTGATTTTTCAAAAAATAAAGAAACACAGAAGTGCAAAACTAAGTAGAAAATATAGATTTATATATTTAAGAGATTTTTAGAAATTTAAAAAATACAGAAAAATGAACATGGACGCTACCGCTTGCGGTAGCGCTAGCGCGGGAGACAGTGAACGATTTTTTTGGATTTTAGAAATTTTGATTGGTGGTCTTGATTAGGTGTCCCAATAGTAGTTCCATGCTGAAGTTGCAGATTTTTAGGAGATGTTTTGGATGGTCTAAATTGCATGAAACGTTAGTGATTTCTTATATGACTTGACAAAATAATCATTGCACGAGATATGTTTACTTATGTTTTCATTTTGACTTTTCTATAGACTTGTGCTTATAACTTAAAAAAAATAGGAAATGAAAACCCTAGATATCATGTTTGAACAAATCAAATATGCATGGTTTCGGTGAACAAGGAGTAATGTTCACGCAAATAGTAACATGGATATGCCCTGACATATAAAACCTAACATAGATATAAATATTCTTTAGGTGACAATGTTAGTATGATAAATTTGAGATTAATGTTATGCCAAAGTTTGATTGTGTTTCAACTTAGAGACCTAGAATGGAGTGACAATTCTATTTGATTTGATATCAAAATGATTCAAAGGTCTAAACTAGAAATAAATCACAATACACACATAATACACCATAACACCAACCATGGTAAACAATTATAATGTCAATTGTTATCATATAATTTGTGATAGTTGTTTATAGATGATTCTTGATATGAATTATGATTTTAGAGATGTTTAGCAAAAGATATCACAAGATCATGGTGGTATTTATGAATTCAATATTCATTATGAAGATAACTTCTTTCAACACATTTTAGTGATTTTCCTTTAATTAAGAATTTTGAATATATATATGTGATTTTTTGATAGGTGAACAATAGTGATGGTTTAGATCATGTTTGACATCAAGGAGAGAACACAATATAATTTTTTGTTGTGAACAATGACACCCATATTGAAAGTTGAGCTTTTATTTAAATCTTGAATTTTCTTTTAGATCAAGTTATTTCACTAAACCACTTATTGGCGAAGGCTAAGAATCTTAATAGCCTAATAACCGGATTTAATTTGAAATATCTTATAGCAAATTTAGAGTTTGATTCATATGGATAATATAAGATATTTATAATAATAAAAGATAGGTCATCAAAATAAAAATATGATTTTGAATTTTGATCAAAAATGATTTATAAACTCTTTAAGTTTTATGAGATAAAATCATATTTACAATACTATATAGGATGACCATGGCATGATAGTTTAAAAAGAACACAAAAAGAAAAAGATAGAAAAGATATTAAAGCACATCATGAAGTAGAAATTTGTGTATTTCATTTTAATTGATTTCTACTTCATGCAAATGATGGGATACTACTGAATAAGAGATTTAGGTATCCAAAGAGGACCGGGAGTGACGGTTCCTTTGGGTACCCAAATACATCGTGTTTTCTTTTGGGGAGATATGTTTGAATGGGCCCTTTCGTTTGACATTAATGTGTCATTCTTAAGTATGGTTTTCCATTCGTACCATAAAAAAAATGTAATTTTTGTTTTTCAAATTTCCATAATCATTACTCTTGAATTTATTATATAATGGAAATTTGTTTTCATTTGAATTTAAGTTGGGAAAAGAATGTGATGAATGGATCCTTGCATTTAAGTTTTCATTTTTGCTTTTTGGTCTCCATTCAAGACTTGGTTTATGATTTCCAAAAGCTTTTTGTTTCTTATTCCCAATATTAGGTTTAAGTAAGATATTCATATTTGTATTCATCTTGCTTTTGGATATTGTTTGATTTTGTGAATTTGTATTTACAATTTTCATAAGTAAGTTGGTTTTTTATTTTAATTCATCATTTTTAATTTTTAAATTATGTCTAGCTTTATTATAAGTGATTGTGCTATTTTTAAGAATGGAAACAATTGAATCAATATGATCTTGATAGTTGTTTCTATATTCATCAAATGTTTCATCCATCTCTTTAATTTCAATTTTATATTCTTTACACTTAGCACAATCATTTATCAAAGATGAATTTTCTAAATGTAATTTTTCATTTTGTTCTTTTATAAAAATAATTTCTTTTTCAAGTTCCTTAAATTTTTCTTTAATATTATTGCAATCAAGACAAGGTTTTGTATTTTCAATTGAAGTGACATGAGTAAAGCTAGATAAATCAGATTTTGATACTACTTTAACTTTTGCTTTTAAATTTTTATTTTCTAAACGCAATTTGCAATTTGCATTTTTTAGTTTCTTAAGTTTGCGCTTTGTAATTTGTAGCAATTGTAAAGTAGAAATGGAAGTACAAGCGATGAAGTTTGATTTCCTTACATTGCTTTTGGATGAGGGAGGATTTGAACATAATGTTCCTTTGTCTTCTTCTTGGCACTCCTCTTCCAAAAGTAAGATTGTTTCATCTCTTTCCTTTGATGTGTGCTCCATTGATTCGTCATGAGGAGGGCATTCTTGATGATTTGTGCACGCTTGCATATTCTCCGGTTCTTGCGATTGTTCCATACCAGTAGATGGAGAATCATACATTTCTTCAAGAAATTGCCATACTTTATATGCACTTGAAAAGCAATATATCAATTTGAAAATTTCATTAGATAGACCGCAAAACAAATAGTGTTTAGCTTTTGCATTTAATTGAAGTTCTTTTTTATTTGATTCATTTGCGGGTCTTGCTATTGCTAAATTCCAAACTTCGATGTCTAAAGTTTTAATAAATTTTTCAATTAAGATTTTCCATCCTTTATAATTTGTCCCTTCAAATAAAGGTGGTGCAAGTGATTTTTCCTCTTCACAGAAATCTCCCCCACTAGTAGAAGCGAGATCATGAGACGCCATTATTCCCGGTTGTTAAGCCGATTGGAATAAAACCTCGCTCTGATACCACTTGTTGGATCAGTCGGCGCCCTTAGAGGGGAGGTGAATAAGGGTTTTCAAAAACTTTATATTTTATTTAGAAAACTTTGGAATATTTCAATAATAAAACAAGAAGTCAAGTAAAACAAAAAGAGAGACAAGCTTTATTGATATTAAATAAGTTTTACAAAACTTGATCTCAATGGCGCTAGAGATCGGAGGCGAATAATAAAAACTCTTTTTCGTTTTCTATACCGACTCGTATCCCCACGAACCGGTTGGCTTTAGCCGATCTCTCCCCAGATACGGCCTTAAGCCACTCTAGTCAATCTATCCCCAGAAAGGCCTCGAGCACCCCCTAGACCTAGCCTAGATCTAGTCGCCAACACGAGGCGAATTGCATCCCTAAGTCCTACCCCAGACCTAGTCGCCAACACGAGGCGATTTCACTTAAACGATTACAAGAAAATATGTGAAATGAAAAAGACAATAATATAAAAACTCCCTCTATTTGGATCTCTTGGAGAAGTAGACGAAGATGCAGAGTATGATCGTAGTCGATGCGGTCTTTCGTCATGATGATGAAGCGTGTTGAAATCTTCTCCACGGATCTCCTTAAGCCTTCATGGATTTGTGGGAGTATCACTCTGAATCTTCCTCTCTCTGCTGTGGCACGAAGCTCTGGAGTTTGGGATTGTAAGAGGATGAAGAAGACGGAGCCAAAGCATCCAATTTATAGCCTTCACGCTACCGCCGGCGCTAGCCCGGATTAGGAAACGTTTTGCGCGGCAGGATCTTCAATCCGCGGTAACATTTTGCTCTATGCCTCTTGTGCGCCATGCTACCGCCAGCGCTAGTAGCTACCGCCGGGCGCTAGCTCTTTCTAAAAACACTGCCAGAATCGCGCTAATCATCGCTAGCGCCGGGCGCTATCGCTACCGCCGGCGCTAGTGAGCCTTTTCGAATTTTGGCTTCAATTTTGGGGGCAGTCATCATGAGTACTCCTTGAGTCATATGGACTATGTTAACCTGCACACTTGAACACACAAGATCAAATACACATAGGATTTGTTATTCTCAAACCTAGGAGATGCGGAAGACCATGTTCCAACACCTTCATGAGTGATTTTTAAAAGATTCCAAATTTCATATGTAGTATCACAAGCACAAACTCTATTAAATTCAGTGCGATCTAGTGAGCAAAATAAAGCATTCATGGCTTTTGCATTGTTTTTACATTTTAATTTATCATTGTCATCCCACTTGTCTTTGGGTTTGTCCATTGTTACATTTCCTACATCATATGTTGGGGAAGTATAACTCGTCTCGACCATATTCCAAACTTCCATGTCGAGAGCTATTAGAAAACACCGCATTCGGGTTTTCCAATAGTTATAGTCCGTGCCCGTAAAAAGTGGTGGCCTACTAATTCCTTGCCCCTCAACGAACGCGTGATCGTTGTGCGCCATTACTCCCGGTGGTAAAACCGTTTTGGAGTAACCTCGCTTTGATACCACGTGTTGGATCTTGTGGCGCCCTTAGAGGGGGGGGGGGGGGGGGGGGGGTGAATAAGGGCCTTTTTAAAAATTACGATTTTTACTTAAGAATTTTCAAAAAAATTTACTTTTCTAAAAATTACTTATAAAAGTTTCAAACCAATGTAATTTTTGAATAAATTCAAACACAAATTTCTAAGTTAAAGATTAAACAACCATATTTGCAATTAAAGAAAAAGTGATAATTTTATAATCATGAAATTCACATACAAATAATATGATCTTAACAATGCTTAAGATCAAGGCACAAATATGATAATAACCCTTTTACAATTTGTGTTTACCAATCCTTCTCCCAAGGATCGGAAGGCTATCACTTGTCTCTCCCTAGACCAAGCCCAAGCCTATCCTCTAGATCTTCCCAAGATCTAGACGTAGCACACAAGGGCCACGATTTCCCACCAAGCCACGCAAGGACTTGGACGCTCCACATAAGGAAGCGATTTTCCCCTAAGCCACGCAAGGACTTAGACGTCATGCACAAGGAGACGATTTCCCTACCAATACGAAATGAAATGTATATAAATGAAAATACAAAATGAAAAGAATAACTCCCTAGAAATTCAGATCTCTGAAAGGAAGGTTGAAGCCTCGAGGTGATCGTTGATGTAGAAGCGCGCCCGATCTCGTCTTCAATCTCAAACCTTCTAAGCACAAATGGGAGTTGATGAGGTTCTGGAGCTCTCTGGTTCGTATGCACTCAGGAAGGGACTGGAAATTCTCAATGCTTGGAATGCACGAACAAAACGAGCCAATATATAGATTTTCACTGTCACCTGGGCGACATCAGCTGTCGGAATTTCCGATAGCGCTAAACTGCCGCTCGTAGTGCTGTCGTACGGGCAGTTGTTGTAACCTCCGTGCTATCGCCTGGGCGACATCGCTGTCGGAATTCTGACAGCACAAAACTGCCGCACGTAGTGCTGTCGTGCGGGCAGTTGGTGTAACTTCCGAGCTGTCGCCTGGGCGACATCGCTGTCAGATTTCCGACAGCGCAAAACTGTCGTTTGTCGTGTTGCCGTGCGGTTGTAACTTCTCTGCTGTCGCCTGGGCGACATTAGCTGTCGGAAAATTTCGACATCGAAATTTTCATACACTCAAAATTGAGCTCCAGCAGAATTGTGAACATCTCATACCTGTTACCTGCACACCATCAATAAAAGTATAATCAAATACAAACGGGATTTTGTTATTATCAAACCGAAAGAGTGCGAAACGCATGCTCCAACACCCGGGTGGTGACTTCAAGCTCCACGACCTCATCCACGGCCTCCATCCTGGACTGTTCCCCCCAAACACTCTCCTTATCCTCATCGCAAGCTGGCGCTTCGACCTCCTCCTCTCTTCTTCGGCCCAAAAATATTTTTGCAATTTAAATTCACAAAGCATAGTACGTCCTAATTCTTGAAGTGTTCTATTTTTCCTCTCCACTACAACATTTTGCTGTGGTGTGCGAGGAGCGGAAAATTTGTGTTTTATCCCAAATTCATTACAATATGAAATAAATTTTTCATTATCAAACTCTCCTCCATGATCTGATCTAATGCATTTTACTTTTAAATCAAGTTCATTTTGAATACGTGAAATTAGTTTTACAAATTCATCAAAAGCATCAGATTTTGAATTTAAAAACAATGTCCAACAAAATCTAGAATAATCATCAATAATAACAAATGTATATTTTCTACCTCCTAGACTTTGTGTAGAAATTGGACCAAACAAGTCCATATGTAATAAATGTAAAGGTCTAGTAGCAGAAATAACATTTTTGCTTTTAAAAGATGATTTTGTAAACTTTCCTTTTTAGTATGGTGAACATAATGAAGAAAGCTTTCCATTCAAATTTGGCAAACCTTTTATAATTTTATTTTTAGAAAGCTTTACTATGCGTTTGGCACTAGAATGTCCTAGTCTCCTATGCCATAATTCAAGTTCATCATTCTTTGAAATAAAACATTTAAGTGTAGAATGAGATAAATCATGAAAAGTGATTGTATAGACATTGTTTATTCTTGGTGCAGTAAGTACGATTTCATTTGTTTTAGAATCAATAATTTTGCAAAGGTTTGAGCTAGAGTCAAATAAAATATTTAGATTTTTATCACATAGTTGACTAATACAAATTAAATTATGTTTCAAACCTTTAACATATAAAACATTTGAAATTTTAAATTCTTCGTTACCTACTACTCCAATGCCTTTGACTTTACCCTTGCCATTATCTCCAAATGTCACTGTTCCACCTTTCTTCATCTCCAGGCTAAGGAACTTTGATTTATCGCCCGTCATGTGTTTTGAACATCCAGAGTCCAAATACCACACGTCTTCCTTGTTCCTAGCCTGCACGCACACCTAAAAAGATGATGAGAGTAAAGATCTGGTTACCCAAGTGGTTCCTCCCATGGTATAGGTGGACGCCTTAGGTACCCAGATTTATTTAACAATAACTTTTCCTTTCTTCCAGCATGAGTCCGAGATGTGACCAAATCGATGACATTTGGCACATGCAATGAATAGTGAGGAACCATTCTTTAATGGTTTCTCTGGACTCTTGCTGGAGGAAACATCTTTATGTGTGGATTTAGAAAAAATTTCATTTTGAAAAATAGGTTTTCTGAACCTGGAGCTGTCGCTGGTTCCGACAGCAGTTGTCGGAAATTTTCGACAGCTTCCAGAGCTTCCAGAAACGTATCCTAGCCCAAATTTTGCTGTCCCATGGCATTGGTTGGCTAAAAGCATATCCAGAGATTTTTTTCCAACACCAAATTTTCCAATTGCCATGTTCAACTCATTTACTTTGGACTTTAAAATTGAATTTTCTTTTACTATCATGCCACATCTATTTGCAACATTTTTCTTATAATTCTCTAATTGAGAATGAGTGGTTTTAACAACTTTTTCTAAGTCCTTTTTCTCTTTTAGAAGTTGATCAATTTTTTGATCGGACTTAGAAAGAGTGTTTTTAAGTTCTTTTGTCCTTGTCGAAGAGTGATCACACTCTTGACAAATTTCCTTCTCGTTCCCAATAGATTTCAAATTATTTGATAACTTTTTATTTACTCAAAAGAACTTTGTTTTCACATTTTAAGGAATCGATTTCCTTTAGGCTTTTATCCAAAAATTTGCAAGTTTTCATAAATTCATAATGTAAATCATCATAAGATGGAGGAGTTACCTCAGTGTCGCTTTGGACACTGCAATCATTATCAGATGACGCATTTCCTTTCCCCATCAAGCAGACATTTGCCTCCTCTTCCTCCTGAGTTGAGGAATCACTTTCTTCACCAGACGAAGAATCATCCCAAGTCTCTGCCTTTAACACTTTCTTCTTGTAACTTTTATCGTGCCTCTTTGTTTTTTGCTCTTTCAGATACTTTGGGCACTTGCTTCTGATATGACCAATCTTCTTGCAATGGTAGCACTCCGGTAGCGGACGCTCCTCTTCATTCTCCATTTTCCTTTGCCTTTTTGGTAGAAAAAATCGTTCTTTTTGAAAAATCTTTTAAATGAATTTCTCCTCTCCGGATTTCTCATAAACTTTTTAAAGTTCCTCACAAATAGTCCTTCCTCATCTTCCTCACTTTCTTCAGATTCAGTCTCAACTTACCTTCTTGATTTCAACGCCAAGCTCTTCTTTTTGGGCTCCAAATTGTACTCTTGGCTTTGGATTTTCAACTCCACCTCATGAGTTTTCAGATTTCCAATGAGGCTCTCCAATTGTAAGGTCTTAAGATCATGTGACTCAGAGATTGCAGTCACTTTAGGATTGAACTTCGGGGGAAGTGATCTTAAGATTTTCCTTACTAAATCTCCATTTGAGAAAACCTTACCCAACACCTTTGAATCGTTCACGATTTTAGTGAATCGTGTGTACATTGTGTCAATTTCTTCATCCACCTCCATTTTGAATCTTTCGAATTCTGACTCTAGTTGAAATAGCTTTGAATCCTTTACCTGCGAAGTACCTTCTGTTGGATTGGTCGGCGCCCTTAGAGGGGGGGGGGGGTGAATAAGGGTTTTCAAAAACTTTATATTTAATTTAGAAAACTTTGGAATATTTCAATAATAAAACAAGAAGTCAAGTAAAACAAAAGGAGAGACAAGATTTATTGATATTAAATAAGTTTTACAAAACTTGATCTCAATGGCGCTAGAGATCGGAGGCGAATAATAAAAACTCTTTTTCGTTTTCTATACCGACTCGTATCCCCACGAACCGGTTGGCTTTAGCCGATCTCTCACCAGATACGACCTCAAGCCGCTCTATCCAATCTATCCCCAGAAAGGCCTCGAGCACCCCCTAGACCTAGCCTAGATCTAGTCGCCAACACGAGGTAAATTTCAGCCCTAAGTCCTACCCCAGACCTAGTCGACAACACGAGGCGATTTCGCTTAGACGATTACAAGAAAAGATGTGAAATGAAAAAGACAATAATATAAAAACTCCCTCTATTTGGATCTCTTGGAGAAGTAGACGAAGACACAGAGTATGATCATAGTCGATGCGGTCTTTCGTCACGATGATGAAGCGTGTTGAAATCTTCTCCACGGATCTCCTTAAGCCTTCATGGATTTGTGGGAATATCACTCTGAATCTTCCTCTCTCTGCTGTGGCACGAAGCTCTGGAGTTTGGGATTGTAGGAGGATGAAGAAGACGGAGCCAAAGCATCCAATTTATAGCCTTCATGCTACCGTCGGCGCTAGCGCTACCGCCGGCGCTAGCCCGGATTAGGAAATATTTTGCACGGCAGGATCTTCAATCCGCGGCAACATTTTTCTCTATGCCTCTTGTGCGCCATGCTACCGCCAGCGCTAGTAGCTACCGCCGGGCGCTAGCTCTTTCTAAAAACACTGGTGGAATCGCGCTAATCATCGCTAGCGCCGGGCGCTATAGCTACCGCCGGCGCTAGTGAGCTATTTCGAATTTTGGCTTCAATTTTGGGGGCAGTCATCATGAGTACTCCTTGAGTCATATGGACTATGTTAACCTGCACACTTGAACACACAAGATCAAATACACATAGGATTTGTTTCTCAAACCTAGGAGATGCGGAAGACCATGTTCCAATAAACTCCCCATTTTGATTTTAACAAATCCATTAATGATAAAACAAAGCATTAATAAATAAGCATGATGAGACTATACTTGTGTGTGTGTGAGAGTGATGACTTTAGGATAATTATTGATTTTAGCATTTAGAATTGCTCCCCCTAAATACATGCTCCCCCTATGTGAATGCTCCCCTAATATGTATGCTATCAACTTAATCAATCATGTTGGGTTTGCATTTTGATAGCGGATTATATTTATCATGTTAGTTCTCCCCCTTTTGCATTTTATCATGTTAGTTCTCCCCCTTTGTTATTAGCAAAAGTGGGTAGGGATGCACCACAGAAAAGTTGGATAATAAAGGCATGATCGAGCTTCTGAGTGAGAAGGAAATGATAAGGAGTTTTAGAGCCACTTGTTAGAATAATTTTTGTATAAATATATCAGAGTTTTTAGTTTGAGCAAAAGTAATGATTTCCCCTTTATATAAGAGTTTTAAGCATAAAAAATAGTGATTTCCAAGTAACCAATCTACCCAGACAATACGTCTACACCCTAGCCCCGTACTAAGTGACGGATGGGCATGAGGAGCTGCAAACAAGCCGTAGGTTGGGGTGTTAGTCCCATATGCAAACACTAGACACACACTTAACCTAACACTCTTTCCCCCAAGTGCCTCACAAGGCCCCACTGGAACCCTCCCTGGTTAAGGACAAGACATGACTAGAGATAAGGTTATCTAATGTCTACAACCCTACGCCCCCGCTATGGTGAGAAATGAAGTCATGGATAACAATTATTGGAAACATTAAGCATTTAAATCTAATGGAAAGTTTCATAGCATATGGATTTTTATTTAGAAATAAAATACTCTTAGCTATATTGAAATTCATGAATGAATCAGAGTTTGAGCATTGCGGAAGAAAAAAGAAACATCATAATGCTAAATAAGAGTTTAAGTTCAAAAAGGAGATGTTTTTGAGTTTCAAAATGAACTTTATAAAGATAAGAGTTGAAGCATTTTCGAATAAAGAAACAACATCCTTTTAGCAATTAGAAGTAAGAGGTAAAATTTGATTTGAAATTCAATAATAAGAGGATGTTTTTATAAGCAATATTTTACTTGTTGGAGGAGTGTTTAGCATGAAAGTTTTCATAGAAATAAATCAGAGTTTGTAGCATAAGAAATGATATGCGTGTTGGAACAACCAATATAAATTCTACCAAGCAAGTCTACCATTTGTTTTTAGAAAAATTGAGATTTTAGACTTGATATAAGCATGAAAGCACAAGGTAAAAATTGTATAGTGAAGATGCGGAAGACTTGTAGAAATACATGAAACATCTTATTGTAATCAAGGATAATCAATAAAAAGATATATAAGTTTAATTTCAAAAAAAATGTTTATGTAAATCATGTTTCAATGAAAATCTTTTATGGTTGACAAAAAATAATAAATTACCAAGCATAAAATAATATTATCATAAAGAGATTACTACAATGTAATGTCAATTCATAATTTCAAATCATACCAAACATTGTAGAGAGCATGCTAGGTTATCTAGTGCATTTCATAGATAAAGAGTAGCATAGAATTAGCGTTAGGATCCAATACTCATGAGAAGAAGTGTTATGGAAGATAATGATGTGCACATAAGTGTATTTTTGAGTAGAGTATACGAGTGTTTTAATCAAAAATACAAGAGATATGTAAAGTAGAAGCACAACAAAACACAAATAATTTTACTTCCACACACTTTAATGCACAAAAATGTACAACTACCAAGGTGTTTTGCACACACAATGCTCATTAAGACTTATCAGGGTGCAAAGTAGTGCTTGGGGGATCACAAATTTTATTTTTACTATTTGATACTAGTGATCCGGTGTATTTAAGAGTAAGTGGTTTTTCTTATTTTGAAGGAAAGATATGGTTTGCACAAGACACTTTACTATTCTATCCAAGGTGCTCAACCTCACAATGCTTATTAAGACTTATCAGGAGGTTCAAGTAGTGCTTGGTGGAGTTAGCTTTGTTATTTATTTTATGATTTTTGTTTAGTACAAAGTTCTCCGAATACACTTGTTTTGCAAACCAATGGATTTATGAAAAACATAACCACTTTTCTTAACTTTTACAAGTGCAAATAAAGGAGTGTAGGTAAGATACTTGTGCAATTTTAGTTTATTATACTAATACATAAGCAAACACAAGCATTCTTAAATTAAACCATATGTAGACAATGTCAAAAAGTGAATGAATATCTATCATTATCAAACATAAAACATTTCTCATACTTAGAGGCATGCTAAGCTTGATCCTACACAACCTTTAAAATATAATTGATGCACATATTAATAGATACATCAAAGCATGATGAAAACAATGTTCAACGTAGTTTGAAAAGATAAATTGCAACATTGTAGCATTTTTAAATAATAGACTAAATCATGCTTGATTTTCAATGAAGTTCATACAATATTTTTGATATTTTTAAAGAGTAATTTTTATTTAAAGTTTGAACTCATAAAATTGATCTTGGACTTCCCGAGGACTACCTTGTGAGAGGTTCGCCCGGTACTAGGTGATATGATGGGATGATAGCCCAAATCACCCTTTCGCAAGATACATAGAAAAGTTAAGTTCAGAAGAATAATTTTGATACTTGTTTTTGTTTTGTTTTATATTTTTGTAGTTGATTTTTACAAATAAAAGCATATTTTTGTAATTTTTGCTTTAGTAATTTTTATATTTGATTTTTGCATAAAGATGAACTTTAAACAAAGGAAACAACACAAGCGAAAAAACAAAACATATTTTTTTTTTGTAATTTTGGTTTTTGTAGTTTTGTATTTGATTTTTCAAAAAATAAAGAAACACAGAAGTGCAAAACTAAGTAGAAAATATAGATTTATATATTTAAGAGATTTTTAGAAATTTAAAAAATACAGAAAAATGAACATGGACGCTACCGCTTGCGGTAGCGCTAGCGCGGGAGACAGTGAACGATTTTTTTGCATTTTAGAAATTTTGATTGGTGGTCTTGATTAGGTGTCCCAATAGTAGTTCCATGCTGAAGTTGCAGATTTTTAGGAGATGTTTTGGATGGTCCAAATTGCATGAAACGTTAGTGATTTCTTATATGACTTGACAAAATAATCATTGCACGAGATATGTTTACTTATGTTTTCATTTTGACTTTTCTATAGACTTGTGCTTATAACTTAAAAAAAATAGGAAATGAAAACCCTAGATATCATGTTTGAACAAATCAAATATGCATGGTTTCGGTGAACAAGGAGTAATGTTCACGCAAATAGTAACATGGATATGCCCTGACATATAAAACCTAACATAGATATAAATATTCTTTAGGTGACAATGTTAGTATGATAAATTTGAGATTAATGTTATGCCAAAGTTTGATTGTGTTTCAACTTAGAGACCTAGAATGGAGTGACAATTCTATTTGATTTGATATCAAAATGATTCAAAGGTCTAAACTAGAAATAAATCACAATACACACATAATACACCATAACACCAACCATGGTAAACAATTATAATGTCAATTGTTATCATATAATTTGTGATAGTTGTTTATAGATGATTCTTGATATGAATTATGATTTTAGAGATGTTTAGCAAAAGATATCACAAGATCATGGTGGTATTTGTGAATTCAATATTCATTATGAAGATAACTTCTTTCAACACATTTTAGTGATTTTCCTTTAATTAAGAATTTTGAATATATATATATGTGATTTTTTGATAGGTGAACAATAGTGATGGTTTAGATCATGTTTGACATCAAGGAGAGAACACAATATAATTTTTTGTTGTGAACAATGACACCCATATTGAAAGTTGAGCTTTTATTTAAATCTTGAATTTTCTTTTAGATCAAGTTATTTCACTAAACCACTTATTGGCGAAGGCTAAGAATCTTAATAGCCTAATAACCGGATTTAATTTGAAATATCTTATAGCAAATTTAGAGTTTGATTCATATGGATAATATAAGATAT
This sequence comes from Dactylorhiza incarnata, assembly GCA_033032865.1. Lineage (NCBI taxonomy): Eukaryota > Viridiplantae > Streptophyta > Magnoliopsida > Asparagales > Orchidaceae > Dactylorhiza > Dactylorhiza incarnata. The sequence goes on along the minus strand of JAWHQI010000001.1, from coordinate 21,849,891 downwards.
TTATAATAATAAAAGATAGGTCATCAAAATAAAAATATGATTTTGAATTTTGATCAAAAATGATTTATAAACTCTTTAAGTTTTATGAGATAAAATCATATTTACAATACTATATAGGATGACCATGGCATGATAGTTTAAAAAGAACACAAAAAGAAAAAGATAGAAAAGATATTAAAGCACATCATGAAGTAGAAATTTGTGTATTTCATTTTAATTGATTTCTACTTCATGCAAATGATGGGATACTACTGAATAAGAGATTTAGGTATCCAAAGAGGACCGGGAGTGACGGTTCCTTTGGGTACCCAAATACATCGTGTTTTCTTTTGGGGAGATATGTTTGAATGGGCCCTTTCGTTTGACATTAATGTGTCATTCTTAAGTATGGTTTTCCATTCGTACCATGAAAAAAATGTAATTTTTGTTTTTCAAATTTCCATAATCATTACTCTTGAATTTATTATATAATGGAAATTTGTTTTCATTTGAATTTAAGTTGGGAAAAGAATGTGATGAATGGATCCTTGCATTTAAGTTTTCATTTTTGCTTTTTGGTCTCCATTCAAGACTTGGTTTATGATTTCCAAAAGCTTTTTGTTTCTTATTCCCAATATTAGGTTTAAGTAAGATATTCATATTTGTATTCATCTTGCTTTTGGATATTGTTTGATTTTGTGAATTTGTATTTACAATTTTCATAAGTAAGTTGGTTTTTTATTTTAATTCATCATTTTTAATTTTTAAATTATGTCTAGCTTTATTATAAGTGATTGTGCTATTTTTAAGAATGGAAACAATTGAATCAATATGATCTTGATAGTTGTTTCTATATTCATCAAATGTTTCATCCATCTCTTTAATTTCAATTTTATATTCTTTACACTTAGCACAATCATTTATCAAAGATGAATTTTCTAAATGTAATTTTTCATTTTGTTCTTTTATAAAAATAATTTCTTTTTCAAGTTCCTTAAATTTTTCTTTAATATTATTGCAATCAAGACAAGGTTTTGTATTTTCAATTGAAGTGACATGAGTAAAGCTAGATAAATCAGATTTTGATACTACTTTAACTTTTGCTTTTAAATTTTTATTTTCTAAACGCAATTTGCAATTTGCATTTTTTAGTTTCTTAAGTTTGCGCTTTGTAATTTGTAGCAATTGTAAAGTAGAAATGGAAGTACAAGCGATGAAGTTTGATTTCCTTACATTGCTTTTGGATGAGGGAGGATTTGAACATAATGTTCCTTTGTCTTCTTCTTGGCACTCCTCTTCCAAAAGTAAGATTGTTTCATCTCTTTCCTTTGATGTGTGCTCCATTGATTCGTCATGAGGAGGGCATTCTTGATGATTTGTGCACGCTTGCATATTCTCCGGTTCTTGCGATTGTTCCATACCAGTAGATGGAGAATCATACATTTCTTCAAGAAATTGCCATACTTTATATGCACTTGAAAAGCAATATATCAATTTGAAAATTTCATTAGATAGACCGCAAAACAAATAGTGTTTAGCTTTTGCATTTAATTGAAGTTCTTTTTTATTTGATTCATTTGCGGGTCTTGCTATTGCTAAATTCCAAACTTCGATGTCTAAAGTTTTAATAAATTTTTCAATTAAGATTTTCCATCCTTTATAATTTGTCCCTTCAAATAAAGGTGGTGCAAGTGATTTTTCCTCTTCACAGAAATCTCCCCCACTAGTAGAAGCGAGATCATGAGACGCCATTATTCCCGGTTGTTAAGCCGATTGGAATAAAACCTCGCTCTGATACCACTTGTTGGATCAGTCGGCGCCCTTAGAGGGGGGGTGAATAAGGGTTTTCAAAAACTTTATATTTTATTTAGAAAACTTTGGAATATTTCAATAATAAAACAAGAAGTCAAGTAAAACAAAAAGAGAGACAAGCTTTATTGATATTAAATAAGTTTTACAAAACTTGATCTCAATGGCGCTAGAGATCGGAGGCGAATAATAAAAACTCTTTTTCGTTTTCTATACCGACTCGTATCCCCACGAACCGGTTGGCTTTAGCCGATCTCTCCCCAGATACGGCCTCAAGCCGCTCTAGCCAATCTATCCCCAGAAAGGCCTCGAGCACCCCCTAGACCTAGCCTAGATCTAGTCGCCAACACGAGGCGAATTGCAGCCCTAAGTCCTACCCCAGACCTAGTCGCCAACACGAGGCGATTTCACTTAAATGATTACAAGAATATTTGTGAAATGAAAAAGACAATAATATAAAAACTCCCTCTATTTGGATCTCTTGGAGAAGTAGACGAAGATGCAGAGTATGACTGTAGTCGATGCGGTCTTTCGTCATGATGATGAAGCGTGTTGAAATCTTCTCCACGGATCTCCTTAAGCCTTCATGGATTTGTGGGAGTATCACTCTGAATCTTCCTCTCTCTGCTGTGGCACGAAGCTCTGGAGTTTGGGATTGTAGGAGGATGAAGAAGACGGAGCCAAAGCATCCAATTTATAGCCTTCACGCTACCGCCGGCGCTAGCCCGGATTAGGAAACGTTTTGCGCGGCAGGATCTTCAATCCGCGACAACATTTTGCTCTATGCCTCTTGTGCGCCATGCTACCGCCAGCACTAGTAGCTACCGCCGGGCGCTAGCTCTTTCTAAAAACACTGCCAGAATCGCGTTAATCATCGCTAGCGCCGGGCGCTATCGCTACCGCCGGCGCTAGTGAGCCTTTTCGAATTTTGGCTTCAATTTTGGGGGCAGTCATCATGAGTACTCCTTGAGTCATATGGACTATGTTAACCTGCACACTTGAACACACAAGATCAAATACACATAGGATTTGTTATTCTCAAACCTAGGAGATGCGGAAGACCATGTTCCAACACCTTCATGAGTGATTTCTAAAAGATTCCAAATTTCATATGTAGTATCACAAGCACAAACTCTATTAAATTCAGTGCGATCTAGTGCGCAAAATAAAGCATTCATGGATTTTGCATTGTTTTTACATTTTAATTTATCATTGTCATCCCACTTGTCTTTGGGTTTGTCCATTGTTACATTTCCTACATCATATGTTGGGGAAGTATAACTCGTCTCGACCATATTCCAAACTTCCATGTCGAGAGCTATTAGAAAACACCGCATTCGGGTTTTCCAATAGTTATAGTCCGTGCCCGTAAAAAGTGGTGGCCTACTAATTCCTTGCCCCTCAACGAACGCGTGATCGTTGTGCGCCATTACTCCCGGTGGTAAAACCGTTTTGGAGTAACCTCGCTTTGATACCACGTGTTGGATCTTGTGGCGCCCTTAGAGGGGGGGGGGGGGGGGGGGTGAATAAGGGCCTTTTTAAAAATTACGATTTTTACTTAAGAATTTTCAAAAAAATTTACTTTTCTAAAAATTACTTATAAAAGTTTCAAACCAATGTAATTTTTGAATAAATTCAAACACAAATTTCTAAGTTAAAGATTAAACAACCATATTTGCAATTAAAGAAAAAGTGATAATTTTATAATCATGAAATTCACATACAAATAATATGATCTTAACAATGCTTAAGATCAAGGCACAAATATGATAATAACCCTTTTACAATTTGTGTTTACCAATCCTTCTCCCAAGGATCGGAAGGCTATCACTTGTCTCTCCCTAGACCAAGCCCAAGCCTATCCTCTAGATCTTCCCAAGATCTAGACGTAGCACACAAGGGCCACGATTTCCCACCAAGCCACGCAAGGACTTGGACGCTCCACATAAGGAAGCGATTTTCCCCTAAGCCACGCAAGGACTTAGACGTCATGCACAAGGAGACGATTTCCCTACCAATACGAAATGAAATGTATATAAATGAAAATACAAAATGAAAAGAATAACTCCCTAGAAATTCAGATCTCTGAAAGGAAGGTTGAAGCCTCGAGGTGATCGTTGATGTAGAAGCGCGCCCGATCTCGTCTTCAATCTCAAACCTTCTAAGCACAAATGGGAGTTGATGAGGTTCTGGAGCTCTCTGGTTCGTATGCACTCAGGAAGGGACTTGAAATTCTCAATGCTTGGAATGCACGAACAAAACGAGCCAATATATAGATTTTCACTGTCACCTGGGCGACATCAGCTGTCGGAATTTCCGACAGCGCTAAACTGCCGCTCGTAGTGCTGTCGTACGGGCAGTTGTTGTAACCTCCGTGCTATCGCCTGGGCGACATCGCTGTCGGAATTCTGACAGCACAAAACTGCCGCACGTAGTGCTGTCGTGCGGGCAGTTGGTGTAACTTCCGAGCTGTCGCCTGGGCGACATCGCTGTCGGATTTCCGACAGCGCAAAACTGTCGTTCGTCGTGTTGCCGTGCGGTTGTAACTTCTCTGCTGTCGCCTGGGCGACATTAGCTGTCGGAAAATTTCGACATCGAAATTTTCATACACTCAAAATTGAGCTCCAGCAGAATTGTGAACATCTCATACCTGTTACCTGCACACCATCAATAAAAGTAGAATCAAATACAAACGGGATTTTGTTATTATCAAACCGAAAGAGTGCGAAACGCATGCTCCAACACCCGGGTGGTGACTTCAAGCTCCACGACCTCATCCACGGCCTCCATCCTGGACTGTTCCCCCCAAACACTCTCCTTATCCTCATCGCAAGCTGGCGCTTCGACCTCCTCCTCTCTTCTTCCTTCCTGAACCTCCATAATCTCTTTACCCTTACTCCTGGGCCTCCTCTTCTTCTTCTTTCTCCTTCTCCTCCTCCATCACTTCCTCTGACCCTTCCTCTGCTCTCCCTTCCTCTCCTTCTCCGAGCCTTGCCGGCTCCTCCCTCTCTCGATCCCACTCTTCTGCCTCGGTTATCCAGGAGATGGTGTTCACGACAGTCACATAGCACTGCCGGGCCTCCTTCGGATCTCCCCTGATTCAGACTTGAATCCTCCTTCTATGAACTTGAGACACTGGCAGATCTCTTTACTTAATTCCTTTATTTGGGGCTTATGATGGCAGTTCTATTTACCCAGATTCTAAATTCCTGCACCTGATCCCAGGCTGTTTTATTTATGATCTTAGACCTATCAGAATTGTAATTGTGACTGCTTCTTAAGTTTTGTCTAATTGGGGCTGCTTTGTAATCATGTGCCCCTATTAGCTATTTACCAATATTTCCATCCTGTTTGGTTTTGTTGTGGTGCTGCATATAGTACTATCAGGATTATTTTTGTTTGGGTAATGTTGACTGATTACATGTTGGATAATCATGTGGATCTAAACCCCCCTAACCTCAACTTAAATTTCGGGGACGAAATTGTTTCTTCGTTTATTGGATTTGTAACATCCCCGTGCGCGCTAGGCCCCTATGATGAAAATATAGCTTACATTTTGATTGGGGTACATTTATGTTGCTGGGGGTACATTTATTTGGGAATTGCACATTGGTGTGCGGATAGAGGAAATTTATGAGCAGAGATCTTGATGGATAAATTATATATAAATATATATATGAGTACTCCTTGAGTCATATGGACTATGTTAACCTGCACACTTGAACACACAAGATCAAATACACATAGAATTTGTTATTCTCAAACCTAGGAGATGCGGAAGACCATGTTCCAACAAACTCCCCATTTTGATTTTAACAAATCCATTAATGATAAAACAAAGCATTAATAAATAAGCATGATGAGACTATACTTGTGTGTGTGTGAGAGTGATGACTTTAGGATAATTATTGATTTTAGCATTTAGAATTGCTCCCCCTAAATACATGCTCCCCCTATGTGAATGTTCCCCTAATATGTATGCTATCAACTTAATCAATCATGTTGGGTTTGCATTTTGATAGCGGATTATATTTATCATGTTAGTTCTCCCCCTTTTGCATTTTATCATGTTAGTTCTCCCCCTTTGTTATTAGCAAAAGTGGGTAGGGATGCACCACAGAAAAGTTGGATAATAAAGGCATGATCGAGCTTCTGAGTGAGAAGGAAATGATAAGGAGTTTTAGAGCCACTTGTTAGAATAATTTTTGTATAAATATATCAGAGTTTTTAGTTTGAGCAAAAGTAATGATTTCCCCATTATATAAGAGTTTTAAGCATAAAAAATAGTGATTTCCAAGTAACCAATCTACCCAGACAATACGTCTACACCCTAGCCCCGTACTAAGTGACGGATGGGCATGAGGAGCTGCAAACAAGCCGTAGGTTGGGGTGTTAGTCCCATATGCAAACACTAGACACACACTTAACCTAACACTCTTTCCCCTCAGTGCCTCACAAGGCCCCACTGGAACCCTCCCTGGTTAAGGACAAGACATGACTAGAGATAAGGTTATCTAATGTCTACAACCCTACGCCCCCGCTATGGTGAGAAATGAAGTCATGGATAACAATTATTGGAAACATTAAGCATTTAAATCTAATGGAAAGTTTCATAGCATATGGATTTTTATTTAGAAATAAAATACTCTTAGCTATATTGAAATTCATGAATGAATCAGAGTTTGAGCATTGCGGAAGAAAAAAGAAACATCATAATACTAAATAAGAGTTTAAGTTCAAAAAGGAGATGTTTTTGAGTTTCAAAATGAACTTTATAAAGATAAGAGTTGAAGCATTTTCGAATAAAGAAACAACATCCTTTTAGCAATTAGAAGTAAGAGGTAAAATTTGATTTGAAATTCAATAATAAGAGGATGTTTTTATAAGCAATATTTTACTTGTTGGAGGAGTGTTTAGCATGAAAGTTTTCATAGAAATAAATCAGAGTTTGTAGCATAAGAAATGATATGCGTGTTGGAACAACCAATATAAATTCTACCAAGCAAGTCTACCATTTGTTTTTAGAAAAATTGAGATTTTAGACTTGATATAAGCATGAAAGCACAAGGTAAAAATTATATAGTGAAGATGCGAAAGACTTGTAGAAATACATGAAACATCTTATTGTAATCAAGGATAATCCATAAAAAGATATATAAGTTTAATTTCAAAAAAAATATTTATGTAAATCATGTTTCAATGAAAATCTTTTATGGTTAACAAAAAATAATAAATTACCAAGCATGAAATAATATTATCATAAAGAGATTACTACAATGTAATGTCAATTCATAATTTCAAATCATACCAAACATTGTAGAGAGCATGCTAGGTTATCTATTGCATTTCATAGATAAAGAGTAGCATAGAATTAGCGTTAGGATCCAATACTCATGAGAAGAAGTGTTATGGAAGATAATGATGCGCACATAAGTGTATTTTTGAGTAGAGTATACGAGTGTTTTAATCAAAAATACAAGAGATATGTAAAGTAGAAGCACAACAAAACACAAATAATTTTACTTCCACACACTTTAATGCACAAAAAATGTACAACTACCAAGGTGTTTTGCACACACAATGCTCATTAAGACTTATCAGGGTGCAAAGTAGTGCTTGGGGGATCACAGATTTTATTTTTACTATTTGAGACTAGTGATCCGGTGTATTTAAGAGTAAGTGGTTTTTCTTATTTTGAAGGAAAGATATGGTTTGCACAAGACACTTTACTATTCTATCCAAGGTGCTCAACCTCACAATGCTTATTAAGACTTATCAGGAGGTTCAAGTAGTGCTTGGTGGAGTTAGCTTTGTTATTTATTTTATGATTTTTGTTTAGTACAAAGTTCTCCGAATACACTTGTTTTGCAAACCAATGGATTTATGAAAAACATAACCACTTTTCTTAACTTTTACAAGTGCAAATATAGGAGTGTAGGTAAGATACTTGTGCAATTTTAGTTTATTATACTAATACATAAGCAAACACAAGCATTCTTAAATTAAACCATATGTAGACAATGTCAAAAAGTGAGTGAATATCTATCATTATCAAACATAAAACATTTCTCATACTTAGAGGCATGCTAAGCTTGATCGTACACAACCTTTAAAATATAATTGATGCACATATTAATAGATATATCAAAGCATGATGAAAACAATGTTCAACGTAGTTTGAAAAGATAAATTGCAACATTGTAGCATTTTTAAATAATAGACTAAATCATGCTTGATTTTCAATGAAGTTCATACAATATTTTTGATATTTTTAAAGAGTAATTTTTATTTAAAGTTTGAACTCATAAAATTGATCTTGGACTTCCCGAGGACTACCTTGTGAGAGGTTCGCCCGGTACTAGGTGATAAGATGGGATGATAGCCCAAATCACCCTTTCGCAAGATACATAGAAAAGTTAAGTTCAGAAGAATAATTTTGATACTTGTTTTTGTTTTGTTTTATATTTTTGTAGTTGATTTTTACAAATAAAAGCATATTTTTGTAATTTTTGCTTTAGTAATTTTTATATTTGATTTTTGCATAAAGATGAACTTTAAACAAAGGAAACAACACAAGCGAAAAAACAAAACATATTTTTTTTTGTAATTTTGGTTTTTTTGTTTTGTATTTGATTTTTCAAAAAATAAAGAAACACATAAGTGCAAAACTAAGTAGAAAATATAGATTTATATATTTAAGAGATTTTTAGAAATTTAAAAAATACAGAAAAATGAACATGGACGCTAGCGCTTGCGGTAGCGCTAGCGCGGGAGACAGTGAACGATTTTTTTGGATTTTAGAAATTTTGATTGGTGGTCTTGATTAGGTGTCCCAATAGTAGTTCCATGCTGAAGTTGCAGATTTTTAGGAGATGTTTTGGATGGTCCAAATTGCATGAAATGTTAGTGATTTCTTATATGACTTGACAAAATAATCATTGCACGAGATATGTTTACTTATGTTTTCATTTTGACTTTTCTATAGACTTGTGCTTATAACTTAAAAAAAATAGGAAATGAAAACCCTAGATATCATGTTTGAACAAATCAAATATGCATGGTTTCGGTGAACAAGGAGTAATGTTCACGCAAATAGTAACATGGATATGCCCTGACATATAAAACCTAACATAGATATAAATATTCTTTAGGTGACAATGTAAGTATGATAAATTTGAGATTAATGTTATGCCAAAGTTTGATTGTGTTTCAACTTAGAGACCTAGAATGGAGTGACAATTCTATTTGATTTGATATCAAAATTATTCAAAGGTCTAAACTAGAAATAAATCACAATACACACATAATACACCATAACACCAACCATGGTAAACAATTATAATGTCAATTGTTATCATATAATTTGTGATAGTTGTTTATAGATTATTCTTGATATGAATTATGATTTTAGAGATGTTTAGCAAAAGATATCACAAGATCATGGTGGTGTTTGTGAATTCAATATTCATTATGAAGATAACTTCTTTCAAGACATTTTAGTGATTTTCCTTTAATTAAGAATTTTGAATATATATATGTGATTTTTTGATAGGTGAACAATAGTGATGGTTTAGATCATGTTTGACATCAAGGAGAGAACACAATATAAGTTTTTGTTGTGAACAATGACACCCATATTGAAAGTTGAGCTTTTATTTAAATCTTGAATTTTCCTTTAGATCAAGTTATTTCACTAAACCACTTATTGGCGAAGGCTAAGAATCTTAATAGCCTAATAACCGGATTTAATTTGAAATATCTTATAGCAAATTTAGAGTTTGATTCATATGGATAATATAAGATATTTATAATAATAAAAGATAGGTCATCAAAATAAAAATATGATTTTGAATTTTGATCAAAAATGATTTATAAACTCTTTAAGTTTTATGAGATAAAATCATATTTACAATACTATATAGGATGACCATGGCATGATAGTTTAAAAAGAACACAAAAAGAAAAAGATAGAAAAGATATTAAAGCACATCATGAAGTAGAAATTTGTGTATTTCATTTTAATTGATTTCTACTTCATGCAAATGATGGGATACTACTGAATAAGAGATTTAGGTATCCAAAGAGGACCGGGAGTGACGGTTCCTTTGGGTACCCAAATACATAGTGTTTTCTTTTGGGGAGATATGTTTGAATGGGCCCTTTCGTTTGACATTAATGTGTCATTCTTAAGTATGGTTTTCCATTCGTACCGTGAAAAAAATGTAATTTTTGTTTTTCAAATTTCCATAATCATTACTCTTGAATTTATTATATAATGGAAATTTGTTTTCATTTGAATTTAAGTTGGGAAAAGAATGTGATGAATGGATCCTTGCATTTAAGTTTTCATTTTTGCTTTTTGGTCTCCATTCAAGACTTGGTTTATGATTTCCAAAAGCTTTTTGTTTCTTATTCCCAATATTAGGTTTAAGTAAGATATTCATATTTGTATTCATCTTGCTTTTGGATATTGTTTGATTTTGTGAATTGGTATTTACAATTTTCATGAGTAAGTTGGTTTTTTATTTCAATTCATCATTTTTAATTTTTAAATTATGTCTAGCTTTATTATAAGTGATTGTGCTATTTTTAAGAATGGAAACAATTGAATCAATATGATCTTGATAGTTGTTTCTATATTCATCAAATGTTTCATCCATCTCTTTAATTTCAATTTTATATTCTTTACACTTAGCACAATCATTTATCAAAGATGAATTTTCTAAATGTAATTTTTCATTTTGTTCTTTTATAAAAATAATTTCTTTTTCAAGTTCCTTAAATTTTTCTTTAATATTATTGCAATCAAGACAAGGTTTTGTATTTTCAATTGAAGTGACATGAGTAAAGCTAGATAAATCAGATTTTGATACTACTTTAACTTTTGCTTTTAAATTTTTATTTTCTAAGCGCAATTTGCAATTTGTATTTTTTAGTTTCTTAAGTTTGCGCTTTGTAATTTGTAGCAATTGTAAAGTAGAAATGGAAGTACAAGCGATGAAGTTTGATTTCCTTACATTGCTTTTGGATGAGGGAGGATTTGAACATAATGTTCCTTTGTCTTCTTCTTGGCACTCATCTTCCAAAAGTAAGATTGTTTCATCTCTTTCCTTTGATGTGTGCTCCATTGATTCGTCATGAGGAGGGCATTCTTGATGATTTGTGCACGCTTGCATATTCTCCGGTTCTTGCGATTGTTCCATACCAGTAGATGGAGAATCATACATTTCTTCAAGAAATTGCCATACTTTATATGCACTTGAAAAGCAATATATCAATTTGAAAATTTCATTAGATAGACCGCAAAACAAATAGTGTTTAGCTTTTGCATTTAATTGAATTTCTTTTTTATTTGATTCATTTGCGGGTCTTGCTATTGCTAAATTCCAAACTTCGATGTCTAAAGTTTTAATAAATTTTTCAATTAAGATTTTCCATCCTTTATAATTTGTCCCTTCAAATAAAGGTGGTGCAAGTGATTTTTCCTCTTCACAGAAATCTCCCCCACTAGTAGAAGCGAGATCATGAGACGCCATTATTCCCGGTTGTTAAGCCAATTGGAATAAAACCTCGCTCTGATACCACTTGTTGGATCAGTCGGCGCCCTTAGAGGGGGGGTGAATAAGGGTTTTCAAAAACTTTATATTTTATTTAGAAAACTTTGGAATATTTCAATAATAAAACAAGAAGTCAAGTAAAACAAAAAGAGAGACAAGCTTTATTGATATTAAATAAGTTTTACAAAACTTGATCTCAATGGCGCTAGAGATCGGAGGCGAATAATAAAAACTCTTTTTCGTTTTCTATACCGACTCGTATCCCCACGAACCGATTGGCTTTAGCCGATCTCTCCCCAGATACGGCCTCAAGCCGCTCTAGCCAATCTATCCCCAGAAAGGCCTCGAGCACCCCCTAGACCTAGCCTAGATCTAGTCGCCAACACGAGGCGAATTGCAGGCCTAAGTCCTACCCCAGACCTAGTCGCCAACACGAGGCGATTTCACTTAAACGATTACAAGAAAATATGTGAAATGAAAAAGACAATAATATAAAAACTCCCTCTATTTGGATCTCTTGGAGAAGTAGACGAAGATGCAGAGTATGATCGTAGTCGATGCGGTCTTTTGTCATGATGATGAAGCGTGTTGAAATCTTCTCCACAGATCTCCTTAAGCCTTCATGGATTTGTGGGAGTATCACTCTGAATCTTCCTCTCTCTGCTGTGGCACGAAGCTCTGGAGTTTGGGATTGTAGGAGGATGAAGAAGACAGAGCCAAAGCATCCAATTTATAGCCTTCACGCTACCGCCGACGCTAGCCCGGATTAGGAAACGTTTTGCGCGGCAGGATCTTCAATCCGCGGCAACATTTTGCTCTATGCCTCTTGTGCGCCATGCTACCGCCAGTGCTAGTAGCTACCGCCGGGCGCGAGCTCTTTCTAAAAACACTGTCGGAATCACGCTAATCATCGCTAGCGCCGGGCGCTATTGCTACCGCCGGCGCTAGTGAGCCTTTTCGAATTTTGGCTTCAATTTTGGGGGCAGTCATCATGAGTACTCCTTGAGTCATATGGACTATGTTAACCTGCACACTTGAACACACAAGATCAAATACACATAGGATTTGTTATTCTCAAACCTAGGAGATGCGGAAGACCATGTTCCAACACCTTCATGAGTGATTTCTAAAAGATTCCAAATTTCATATGTAGTATCACAAGCACAAACTCTATTAAATTCAGTGCGATCTAGTGCGCAAAATAAAGCATTCATGGCTTTTGCATTGTTTTTACATTTTAATTTATCATTGTCATCCCACTTGTCTTTGGGTTTGTCCATTGTTACATTTCGTACATCATATGTTGGGGAAGTATAACTCGTCTCGACCATATTCCAAACTTCCATGTCGAGAGCTATTAGAAAACACCGCATTCGGGTTTTCCAATAGCTATAGTCCGTGCCCGTAAAAAGTGGTGGCCTACTAATTCCTTGCCCCTCAACGAACGCGTGATCGTTGTGCGCCATTACTCCCGGTGGTAAAACCGTTTTGGAGTAACCTCGCTTTGATACCACGTGTTGGATCTTGTGGCGCCCTTAGAGGGGGGGGGGGGGGGGTGAATAAGGGCCTTTTTAAAAATTATGATTTTTACTTAAGAATTTTAAAAAAAATTTACTTTTCTAAAAATTACTTATAAAAGTTTCAAACCAATGTAATTTTTGAATAAATTCAAACACAAATTTCTAAGTTAAAGATTAAACAACCATATTTGCAATTAAAGAAAAAGTGATAATTTTATAATCATGAAATTCACATACAAATAATATGATCTTAACAATGCTTAAGATCAAGGCACAAATATGATAATAACCCTTTTACAATTTGTGTTTACCAATCCTTCTCCCAAGGATCGGAAGGCTATCACTTGTCTCTCCCTAGACCAAGCCCAAGCCTATCCTCTAGATCTTCCCAAGATCTAGACGTAGCACACAAGGGCCACGATTTCCCACCAAGCCACGCAAGGACTTGGACGCTCCACACAAGGAAGCGATTTTCCCCTAAGCCACGCAAGGACTTAGACGTCATGCACAAGGAGACGATTTCCCTACCAATACGAAATGAAAATACAAAATGAAAAGAATAACTCCCTAGAAATTCAGATCTCTGAAAGGAAGGTTGAAGCCTCGAGGTGATCGTTGATGTAGAAGCGCGCCCGATCTCATCTTAAATCTCAAACCTTCTAAGCACAAATGGGAGTTGATGAGGTTCTGGAGCTATCTGGTTCGTATGCACTCAGGAAGGGACTTGAAATTCTCAATGCTTGGAATGCACGAACAAAACGAGCCAATATATAGATTTTCACTGTCGCCTGGGCGACATCAGCTGTCGGAATTTCCGATAGCGCTAAACTGCCGCTCGTAGTGCTGTCGTACGGGCAGTTGTTGTAACCTCCGTGCTATCGCCTGGGCGACATCGCTGTCGGAATTCTGACAGCACAAAACTGCCGCACGTAGTGCTGTCGTGCGGGCAGTTGGTGTAACTTCCGAGCTGTCGCCTGGGCGACATCGCTGTCGGATTTCCGACAGCGTAAAACTGTCGTTCGTCGTGTTGCCGTGCGATTGTAACTTCTCTGCTGTCGCCTGGGCGACATTAGCTGTCGGAAAATTTCGACATCGAAATTTTCATACACTCAAAATTGAGCTCCAGCAGAATTGTGAACATCTCATACCTGTTACCTGCACACCATCAATAAAAGTAGAATCAAATACAAACAGGATTTTGTTATTATCAAACCGAAAGAGTGCGAAACGCATGCTCCAACACACGGGTGGTGACTTTAAGCTCCACGGCCTCATCCACGGCCTCCATCCTGGACTGTTCCCCCCAAACACTCTCCTTATCCTCATCGCAAGCTGGCGCTTCGACCTCCTCCTCTCTTCTTCCTTCCTGAACCTCCATAATCTCTTCCGCCCTTACTCATGGGCCTCCTCTTCTTCTTCTTTCTCCTTCTCCTCCTCCATCACTTCCTCCGACCCTTCCTCTGCTCTCCCTTCCTCTCCTTATCCGAGCCTTGCCGGCTCCTCCCTCTATCGATCCCACTCTTCCGCCTCGGTTATCCAGGAGATGGTGTTCATGACAGTCACATAGCACTGCCGGGCCTCCTTCGGATCTCCCCTGATTCGGACTTGAATCCTCCTTCTATGAACTTGAGACACTGGTGGAAGGTGGAGGGGACGCAGCGGAATGCACTGATCAGCGGCCGTCCAAAGATGGCACTGTAGATATAGGGGGCATCCACTATGACGAAACGGTAATTCCTGGACTGCCCACTAAGACCACATGGAGTCCCACTCCCCCTTCTACTTCCTTCCTCTCATCGGAGAACCCAAACAGCGGGCCATCCGAGGCCAACACCCTCCTGTTCTCCACCTTAATTTCGTCGAACGCCTTCTTAAAGATGATGTTGACCGAGCTCCCATTATCCACAAGGATCCGGGAGACGGTGAAGTTCTCGATCACTGTCTGAATGACCAGCGCATCGCAGAAAGGGTCTTCGTGACTTGGCATGTCCTTCTGAGTGAACGAGATCTTCTCAGCTGGGGGTGGGGCTAGGGACGTCAAAGCCACTCTACGACGGTAGATGGTATGGAGGCTTGCCTTCCGGGTTGCCTCAATCCCTACCCCCCATGGATCGCTCTGATCCCTCCACGGGTCCCCACATCGACCCGATCTTCACACCTCTCATCCTCCTCATCCTTAGGAAGAACCTCCTCAATCATCATCGCCCGCTGTTCCCACGGCGCCGGTGCCCAGGCCTCTCTTGCCTCTAGGAACTCCGGGAAGGTGACCGTTGCGTGCCCCTCCTCCCGATGAAAGTCACAATATGGCAACGCCACCCCCCTCTCTCGGCCTCAACTCCCCTATTCTTCCTTATCATCCCTGCTCCCGCTCCCGCTCCTGCTCCCTCTCTCCTTCCTCTTCCTCCTCTTCCTTGCCTGATTGTCATGTCCAACTGAGGCGGGGGAGGTATTTGTCTCGGACTCTGCCTCCACCCCAACTGGTGGGGTCTTCCCTGACCCCCATGGAAGTTACCCCCTCCCGAGGTGTAACCCCTCCCTTGAACCGGTGCTCCTCCTCCTTGATGCCTCCACCCCACCTCTGGGGCCCTAGGCTCTTCTCTTCTCTGCACTTCCTGCTACTTGACTTCCGGCTCACTGAGCTTTGCTAGCCTCTTAGTGAGATCTGGATTAGCCTCATGATGGTTAATTTTACTGACAACTCGAAAAGGCAAGTGCACCTATCGAATCGTAGTATAGAAAAATGTCGTATTAGACCGGGGCTGTCAATTACTACTACTCACGCCGTTACTATTATCCTACCGAACGAAAGTTGATTTTGGCTTTTGAAATTAAAAATTGCAACTACGAAGAATTTACGAAAGAGAAATTCACGATTTTAAAAAGACTTAGCACTTGATTGGGTGTTCTTGGGAATCCGATTATAAAAGAAGCGCTCTAATTCTTAAAAATTCTGTTTCGATTGGAGGATTGAAAATTTATGATAGAAACTCACTAGAGACAACTATCGCCTAATTTTAATAATACTTCAAACATAATCTCTTAAAATTTGAAATAAAATTAAAATTGCATGAACGATTAATCCCAAATCCAAAAGACTCGATATCTTCAATTCTCAAAGAAGAATATCCAAATCTCTTTATTTCCGAGAGATCTAAAGCATTCACGAGCCTCTCGGCCAACTAGAATACCAATCAGATGGCGAAATTTATATACTAGCAATATAAAATAGCAACCAAAATTTAATCGGAAATAAATCGAAACGAGAAATCTAAGAATTAGAGACGATAGATTATAATGTAATCTTCATCCCAATACTAACCAATCAAGCACTAAGAGAAAATTTAACTACTCATAGTAAGGAAAGAAAAAACAATAAAAGAGAAAGATTGCATTTTCATTAAGAGGAAATAGTAAGAGTGCACAACTATATTAAGCAAAATGGAAACAAAAGCATATAAGAAACAACATGAAATTAAACTCTCATACAAGGTAGAACTCTCTTGAACTCTCTCTCTTCTCCAACTCTTGAATTTTTCCAACCTCTTTAAAGCCTTGAATTTGTGCTCCTTATATAGATGCAAAAACCATCTAGAATCATCCATTACAATAAATTGTGGCCTTTGGACTCCAAGAGAAATAAAGAAATGAAGATGAGAGGTTGCATGAAAATAAATTATCAATAATAACAATCCTTTGATTTTGATTGGTGGAGAGGAGAAGAAATGAAATGATGTGGCCGGCCATGCATGGAATGAGAGAATTAATTGAGTGGAATATGAAGGGGTGGAAGATGAATTTAATTTAGAGAAATAAAGAAGGGAGGATGAAAGGATTTGATGAAAATAAAAAGAAATAATGAGGGGAGGAGAGGAGAGTGATCGGACACATGCTTGGAAATAAAAATAAAATGAAATGAAATAAAGAGGGAGATGAGGGAGAGCCGGCCATGCATGTGGAGGAATAAATTGGAGAAATAAAGTGAGGACATGAAGAGGTGGAGGAGAAGATGAAGGGTTAAATAATGCATGAATTAAAATGAAAGGAAGGGAGATGAAGGGGTGGAAGAAGATTTAAATGGAGAAATAATATAAGAGAGAGAAAGAGTGCACATGTTTTGAAATTTATAAAATATTTTATGCATAATAAAGGTGACCATGCATGAAAAATTAAATATAATAAATTAAGGATAATTTCATGCATGGTGAGGAGAGAGAAAAGATGGTGGAATAACATGCATGCAAAAATTATTTGCATGAGAATTATTTCTCGTACAAAAGTTGACAGCGGGCATTTTGCATCGAATCGTGCCAAAATTCCCCCTAGCCTGTCATAAATTAAAATAAAGCAATATTAGTATGAATAATTATAAAATATTAATAATAAGATAATTATGATATAATTAAGAGAAAATTTATATAATTTATAATAAAAATATAATAATAATAATAAGCATATTTTAGTCAAAATATGCGTCATCAAATTCCCCCAGACTTAGCATTTTGCTTGTCCCCAAGCAAAAACATACGAGCTAGCAAAATAAAAAGAACTAATTAATCAACTTGGCTATGCCGCGCACGAGTACGATGCGAAATTAGAAATAGGGAAATTATGAAAAATAAACTGAAATTTTTTACTTAACCATGACATGAATTTTTATAGATTTCACTAACAGAAAGATAAATCATCTCATGTTTTAGCAAAAGTAAAAACCAAGTAATGAGACGATTTATCATTTTTTTTCATACTCATCTCATAATTTTCTTCTTCTTTTGTAGCAAAAGGATAACAAAATTAAAACTCCACCATTTTCACAAAAAGGAGGCACAAGCTAGCAATAAATAAAGCTCTAAATTTCAAGCGTGCACCATAGGTAGGCTTTTTGGCTTTGGTAAAAATAAGTGGGGCTACAAAAGAAACGGGGAAAGCACAAAGTGGCTAGCAACGTTTAAGATTTTATGGCTTGGAATGCAAAGGCTCAAACGAATCAAGAGATGGCCTAAATCATCTTCATGCTCCTAAATCTATCTAAAGCAAAGTCTTGAAAAATTCAAAAGGTGCAAGACTAGGTAGAAAAATAATGAAACTTGACTTATCATGAAAGTGAAAATAATAAGCGTCAAGACTGGTTCACATCTACTACACTAAATATAAGTCAACATTGCAAAGATTTTGTAAAAGAGAAAACAAGAGATGATAGATTTTATATAAGTGAAAAACATAAAAAGAAAATCATGAAAAAGTGCAAATTTTCAAAAGATTTTTCAAACATAACATGCTACCCTAATTAGAAACACTACACGAGTCAACATATTACCCGCGAAACATAGCCAAAGTGAAAGTTAGAAAAAATTATTCTAGCTAACAAATACACGAATGAATAAAAACAAGAAAACACCAAGTCGTGGGGTTCTAAAGACGAAGCAAAATTAACTCAAATTACTAAAGATTTTTGGGTTTTCTCATTTTTTGGAATTTGTGGATATTATCTTTTTTTTTTAATATTATTTTTAGATTTTCATATATTTATATTTTTTTATAATAAGAGAGAAAAAGAAAATAATTTTTTTTGAAATTTTTCTAATAAAGAGAGCATGTAATCCCCCAGACTAGAGGGAAACATCGTCATCGATGTTCAAAAGAAAAAAAAAGGAAGAGAAGCAAAAGAAAGACAAGAATTGAAACGAAAATAAAACAGGTACTTCCCTGAATTGGCGAGTCCGAAGGTTGATGCCGCTCCCCCTTGCTTGTGCATTAGACCATCTTCAGTATCAGCTCGAATCATCATGAAAGCAGCAATATACGTTGAAGCAGGCGATCAGGGAGTCCAATTCGCAGGAGCCGCCGAAACAAAAAAATAAAAAGAAAAGGAAATGCAAAAAGAAAAGTACAAAAAAAACGACAAAAATAATTAAGTGTTTGGTAAGAGCATAGATTCATTGTTCGCAGCAATAGTATCACCAGAAAAATAAAGTTTGAGACGCTGACCATTAACTTTAAAATCACCCTTATCCGGGTGTGAAATTAACACAGTACCATAAGGAAAACTTCTTTCACCATAAAAGGACCGGGCCAACGCGATTTTAATTTGCCAGGAAATAAGCGCAAGCGAGAATTATAAAGTAAGACTTGATCGCCCGGTTTAAAAGTTTTTGGGTGCCTTAAATTTTTATCATGAAAAAGTTTTGTTCGCTCTGTATAAATTTTATTGTTTTCATAAGCGTTGGAGCGCCACTCGTCGAGTTTATTGAGTTGAAATTTTCTAAGATCGGCGACCGAGTGCGGATCGAGATTTAAAGATTTTAAGGCCCAAAACGCACGGTGTTCTAGTTCTACCGGTAAGTGACACGACTTTCCATAGACTAAGCGATTCGGCGTACAACCGATGGCGGTTTTGTAAGCCGTACGATAAGCCCATAAAGCATCGTCAAGTTTAAGTGACCAATTTTTATGTGATGCTGAAACAGTTTTTTCTAAAATACGTTTGATTTCTCGATTGACAACTTCAACTTGGCCATTAATTTGGGGGTGGTATGCAGTGGAGAGCTTGTGTGTAATGCCATATTTTGATAAAATTTTGGCGAGCTGGGCATTACAAAAATGCGCACCCCTATCACTAACGATCGCCCTAGGCATACCAAATCGGGAAAATAATTTTTTGAAAAAGAAATAACAACACGAGAATCATTCATAGGAAGTGCTTGGGCTTCCACCCATCGGGAAACGTAATCAACCGCAACTAACATATACTTATTTCCGCAATTAGAACGGAGGGGACCAACAAAATCTATGCCCCAAAGATCAAAAACTTTGCATTCAAGAAAATAATTTTGCGTCATTTCATTTTTACTAGAAATATTTCCGGTCCGTTGGCAACTATCGCACCGACTCACCAATGATTGAGCATCTTTGAAAAGGCTAGGCCAATAAAAGCCTGCACTAAGAACTTTGTGAGCGGTTTGATTGGCTTGATAATGGCCACCGGTCGGTCCTTCATGTAAATGTTTCAAAATATTTTGACCTTCTTCAAACGAGACACATATTCTTATTACTTGGTCTACACATACTCTAAAGAGAAAGGGGTCCTCCCAAAAGTAATTCTTCAAAACAGAAAAGAATTTCTTCTTTTGCTGAAAAGAAAAATCTTTTGGGAGAACACGGGCCACTAGATAATTGGCAAAATTGGCAAACCAAGGAGTAGAAGAAGGAGAAATGTTAATTTTCAAAAGTTTTTCATCCGGAAAAGAGTCATTAAAAGATTTTTCATTTAATTCTTCGATACAAGGATTTTCTAAACGAGATAAGTGATCCGCCGCCAAATTTTCGGCTCCTTTCTTATCCCGGATTTCCAAGTCGAACTCTTGAAGTAGTAGAATCCAACGAATTAAGCGCGGCTTGGCATCCGGTTTTGAAAGTAAGTATTTATGGGCCGAGTGATCCGTAAAAACGATGATTTTGTAGAGGGTTAGATAAGGGCGAAACTTATCGAATGCAAAAATAACGGCCAAAAGCTCTTTTTCCGTTGTGGTGTAATTTTGTTGCGCCGAAGTGAGAGTTTTACTAGCATAGTAAATAGGATGAAATTTTTTAGAAATACGTTGGCCTAAAACTGCACCAACGGCGAAACTACTCGCATCGCACATAATCTCAAATGGAAGATCCCAGACCGGGGCGATCATGATCGGTGCGTTAATGATTTTTTCCTTAATTAAATTAAAAGCATTTAAACAAGCGTCGTCGAACAAAAACGGAGCATCTTTTTCGAGGAGATGAGTGAGAGGCTTAGTGATTTTTGAAAAGTCTTTAATGAAACGGCGATAAAATCCAGCATGTCCTAGAAAACTTCTCATTGCTTTTACGTTTGTAGGTGGAGGTAATTTTTCGATCACTTCGATTTTCGCCCTATCTACCTAGTCCCTCTCGTACCATAAAATGGCACTTATCCCAGTTCAAAACAAGATTTGTTTTTTCGCATCTTTTTAAAACTTTTTCTAAATTCTTTAAACATAAATCAAAAGAATCTCCATAAACCAAAAAGTCGTCCATGAATACTTCCATAATGTCTTCTACATACTTGTCAAAGATAGCCAGCATACACCTTTGAAATGTAGCCGGCGCATTACATAGACCAAATGGCATTCTTCGATAGGCGAAGGTGCCAAAGGGACAAGTAAACGTTGTCTTCTCCTGGTCCTCGTCCGCAATGGGGATTTGGAAATAGCCTGAGAGACCATCAAGAAAACAATAGAAGCTATGTCCTGATAAGCGTTCTAGAATTTGATCGATAAAGGGGAGGGGAAAGTGATCCTTGCGAGTGGCATCGTTTAATTTACGATAGTCTATGCACATTCGCCATCCCGTTACTGTTCGTGTTGGAATTAAATCATTTTTCTCATTTACCACTACCGTTATGCCACCTTTCTTAGGAACTACATGAACCGGGCTCACCCACTTGCTATTCGAAATCGGATAGATAATCCCTGCATCTAATAATTTAAGAACTTCGCCTTTTACTACGTCTTTCATATTTGGATTTAATCGACGTTGGGGTTGAATGACATTGCTTGAGTTGTCTTCTAAAAGGATTTTATGTGTGCAAAAAGATAGACTTATACCCTTGATATCTGAAATTTGCCAAGCTATAGCTCGACGGTGCTTTTGTAAAACCGTTAATAATGTTTCATTTTCCGATTCAGTCAAAAATGCCGAGACTATAACTGGTAGATTAGAATTTTTCTCCAAAAAATATATTTAAGGTGATCGGGCAATTGCTTAAGTTCCAAAGTAGGTGGCTGCTCGTACGAAGATTTTAAAACTTTGTCCTTATCTAAAATAATTTCTTCAAAAGATTTGGATTTTATTTGACTTTCAGAAATATTGCTAATAGCCATAACTGTATTATGTGGAAAATTATGCGGGAGTTCAGAAAAAGAAGAAAAACTTTTTTCAGAAAAATTTTTAAAAGAAAAATTTTGCTCGTCATGAGTAACGTCTAAGAAAAAATATGAATCATCATTTGATAAAGTATTTTTCATGGATGGAGTAATGGAAAATGAAACTTCATCATCGCCTACTCGTAGGAAGAGTTTTCCTTTACTTACATCGATTACCGCACGAGAGGTGGCAAGGAAAGGGCGGCCAAGGATCAAGGGAACCTCGACATCCTCTTCGATATCCAAAATGACAAAGTCTATCGGGAAGATAAACTTGTCAACCTTTACGAGCACATCCTCAACTATTCCTAACGGATACATAATGGACCTATCAGCAAGTTGTATACTCATCCTAGTCGGGCTTAGAGTGCCCAAACCTAATTTCTTAAAGAGAGAAAAAGGCATCAAGTTGATGCTCGCTCCTAGATCTGCTAACGCGTGTTTCACAAATAAGTCACCAAAAATGCACAGAATTGAAAAGCTGCCTGGATCATTTATTTTTTTTGGTAAATTATTTGTTAAAACCGCGGAGCACTCAACATTTAACATCACGTGAGATAAATTTTCTAATTTCTTTTTATTTGTTAAGAGATCCTATAAATACTTTGCGTATTTGGGCATTTGAGAAATCGCTTCGTGGAAAGGTAGATTAATTTGGATTTGTTAGAATATTTCCAAAAAACGATGATATTGATCATCTAACTTTTCTTTATTTAATTGAGATGGGTATGGCGGAGTGGGAGAATTTTTAAAAATGGGTGGCGAAACAATAACTTCATTTGAAAGAGGCGGTTCATTTAAAATAGGGGCGATAGGCACCTCGGGCTCTTGGCTAACGGATGGACCGGATAATTCTTTCCCACTCCAAAGAGTTATAGCTTTCGCTTGCTCTCTCGGATTGGCTCGGTATTAGCGGGAAGAGTCCCAGGTGGTCGCTCGGATATGATTTTGGCGAGCTGCCCGATTTGATTTTCAAGATTTTTAACTGTTCCCGTTTAGTTACGAATCGTCGCCTCATTCGCATTAATATATTTTGAAAACATTTCCTCCACGGTGGGAGGTTTTTGAAAATTTTGCGCAGGAGGAGGTGGTGGTGTAAAATCGGATGGTGGTCGCATCGCATTTGCGGGGTTACACCAAGAAAAATTTGGATGGTTACGCCATCCAGGATTATAATTGTTCGAAAAATTAAATGGAGCAGAAGCGGAAGAAGAAAAATTATTAAAAGCAGGCCTAGGAGCATTTCCTAAATAATCCACCTGCTCGGTGGCAGCATTTGCAGTTTGCCATACCTGGGGGGCAGAGGGAGAAGTCATCTCTGTCGTCTTCTTGTTCAACATCTCTACTTGCAACGCCAACTGGGAGACCGTGTCTACCTCGTACATACCTGCATGTTTGTTTGGGCGGGACCTTGGCACGTTCCACTGATAAGTGTTCATCGCCATGTCCTCGAAAAGCTCAAGAGCGGCTTCCGGAGTTTTATGGTTTAAAGTACCGTCGGAAGCGACATCTATCATTTGCTTAGTGGTTTGATTTAGCCCATTATAAAATGTCTACACTTGTAACCATACAGGCAGAGCATGATGAGGGCACCGTCTTAACAATTCTTTAAATCGTTCCCACGTATCATAAAGCGTTTCAGAATCGATTTGACTAAAAGAAGAAATATCATTTCTTAATTTTGCAGTTTTGGCGGGCGGAAAATATTTAGATAAAAACTTTTCCGTTAATTGAGCCCAAGTGGTGATAGAACCTCTAGGAAGAGAACTCAACCATTGTTTAGCTTTAGTCCTTAAGGAAAACGGAAAAAGTCTTAATCTAATCGCATCATCACTCACACCATTTATCTTAAAAGTATCGCAGATTTCGATAAAGCTCGCAATATGCAAGTTCGGATCTTCATCTTGTAATCCGTCGAACTGCACGTATTGCTGCATTATATGAATTATGCTAGGCTTAAGTTCAAAATTATTATTCGCTACAGCAGAGTGAACAATACTTGATTATGTACCCTCCAGGTTAGGCCGAGCATAATAGGACATGGTCCGTTGCTGGACTTCATCTGGATTGGGCTCACCCATATTTTTTGTGTTAGTGTCTCCGATCGACTCTTCGAGGTCTATATGTAAATCCTGATCACGAGTTCGGAGGCGCTGTCGAAGGGTGCGCTCGACCTCTGGATCAAAATGAATATCAGGATTACTCGAAGAGCTACTACGGGTCATGCACTAGAGAGAAGAAAAGTGGAAGAGGGAGAATAACCGAAATTGAAGGAAAACCAAAATTAAAAATGATAATGATTTTTTTTCTTTTTTTAGGCGGATTATGTTAGTCCTGGACTTCCCGAGGTCTGCCCTGTGAGGGGTTCGCAGCCGTACTAGAGGCTGTGATGGGAATTCAAGCCCAAAGCGTCCTTTCCAGGAATTTAGGTGGGGTAGAAAAACGATGATGTGGATTAATTATAATATATAATAATATCAATAATTTTTTTTTGGATTTTTGTATAAGTAATAGCGAAGGCGTTTTCTTAATATTGACAAATCTCCCCAGCAACAGTGCCAAAAATTTGATGGTTAATTTTACTGACAACTCGAAAAGGCAAGTGCACCTATCGAATCGTAGTATAGAAAAATGTCGTATTAGACCGGGGCTGTCAATTACTACAACTCACGCCGTTACTATTATCCTACCGAACGAAAGTTGATTTTGGTTTTTGAAATTAAAAATTGCAGGTACGAAGAATTTACGAAAGAGAAATTCACGATTTTAAAAAGACTTAGCACTTGATTGGGTGTTCTTGGGAATTCGATTATAAAAGAAGCGCTCTAATTCTTAAAAATTCCGTTTCGATTGGAGGATTGAAAAATTACGATAGAAACTCGCTAGAGACAACTATCGCCTAATTTTAATAATACTTCAAACATAATCTCTTAAAATTTGAAATAAAATTAAAATTGCATGAACGATTAATCCCAAATCCAAAAGACTCAATATCTTCAATTCTCAAAGAAGAATATCCAAACCTCTTTATTTCCGAGAGATCTAAAGCATTCACGAGCCTCTCGGCCAACTAGAATACCAATCGGATGGCGAAATTTATATACTAGCAATATAAACTCGCAACCAAAATTTAATCGGAAATAAATCGAAACTAGAAATCTAAGAATTAGAGACGATAGATTATAATGTAATCTTCATCCCAATACTAACCAATCAAGCACTAAGAGAAAATTTAGCTACTCATAGTAAGGAAAGAAACAACAATAAAAGAGAAAGATTGCATTTTCATTAAGAGGAAATAATAAGAGTACACAACTATATTAAGCAAAATCGAAACAAAAGCATATAAGAAACAACATGAAATTAAACTCTCATACAAGGTAGAACTCTCTTGAACTCTCTCTCTTCTCCAACTCTTGACTTTTTCCAACCTCTTTAAAGCCTTGAATTTGTGGTCCTTATATATATGCAAAAACCATCTAGAATCATCCATTACAATAAATTGTGGCCTTTGGACTCCAAGAGAAATAAAGAAATGAAGATGAGAGGTTGCATGAAAATAAATTATCAATAATAACAATCCTTTGATTTTGATTGGTGGAGAGGAGAAGAAATGAAATGATGTGGCCGGCCATGCATGGAATGAGAGAATTAATTGAGTGGAATATGAAGGGGTGGAAGATGAATTTAATTCAGAGAAATAAAGAAGGGAGGATGAAAGGATTTGATGAAAATAAAAAGAAATAATGAGGGGAGGAGAGGAGAGTGATCAGACACATGCTTGGAAATAAAAATAAAATGAAATGAAATAATGAGGGAGATGAGGGAGAGCCGGCCATGCATGTGGAGGAATAAATTGGAGAAATAAAGTGGGGACATGAAGAGGTGGAGGAGAAGATGAAGGGTTAAATAATGCATGAATTAAAATGAAGGGAAGGGAGATGAAGGGGTGGAAGAAGATTTAAATGGAGAAATAATATAAGAGAGAGAAAGAGTGCACATGTTTTGAAATTTATAAAATATTTTATGCATAATAAAGGTGACCATGCATGAAAAATTAAATATAATAAATTAAGGATAATTTCATGCATGGTGAGGAGAGAGAAAAGATGGTGGAATAACATGCATGCAAAAATTATTTGCATGAGAATTATTTCTCGTACAAAAGTTGACAGCGGGCATTTTGCATTGAATTGTGCTGAAATTCCCCCCTAGCCTGTCATAAATTAAAATAAAGCAATATTAGTACGAATAATTATAAAATATTAATAATAAGATAATTATGATATAATTAAGAGAAAATTTATATAATTTATAATAAAAATATAATAATAAGCATATTTAAGTCAAAATATTCGTCATCACCTCCTCTCCTTCAATTTCCTCCACCACCCTCTCCATCAACTCCTCGTAGGAGACGGGGGCCTTCCTCTTCAAGATCATCTTAAAAAAACTCACCCTCAGCCCTACCGTGAAGGCGAGCTGGAGGGCAAACCCTTGCATCTCCTGGGTAAGCAGAACCTCCTCCTGGAACCTGTCCGCGTAGCAGGCCAGCAACTCCCCTGGTTCCTGCTTAACCTTGAAGAGCGACTCGGCATCCCTCTTCCTCTTCTTTGAAGTCAAGAATCACAACAAGAAGCCTCAACGTATATCCTCGAACTGGTAGATCGACCCGGCTAGGAGTTGATGGAACCAGCCCCTAGCCTTCTCCTTTAGAGTGACACCGAAAAGCCGACACTTTAAAGCATCTGACATCAGTCGGATGGAGACCTAGTCCTCGAACGACTGCAAGAGCTGGATAGGGTCATCCTTGCCATAGTAGTAGACCCTGTCCCACTCCCTGAACCCTTCCGGGACAGGTGCTGAAAGCACCAGCTCGCAAAAAGGGCTGCTCCAGCTCGCCTTTCTTTCCTGCTCGGCTCATCCTGCAACTTCTCTCGCAAGACTCGAGCTCGCCAGAGCCGCGCTCGCCAGGGCTGCACTCGCCGAAGCGGTGCTCGTTGGAACTGCACTCGCCGGGGTAGTGCTCGCCGGGCTGGCAAAAAGCTCTCGCCTAAAGAGAACTCGCCCCGCTCCTGCCACCTCCTTCCCTGCCTTTCCCCCTGGGGCAAACTCATCGACTCCCGGAGGGGGGAGGGGGGCACCTGAGGTGCTGGGGTTGCGAACTTGCTTCGCACCGCAGAGAAGGCGAGACCGATACTCTTGAGGACCTCTCTCCTGAAGACCGCGAACATCATCAGCATCACTGCCGGCTGCGAGCCGCCAAACTCATCGCCCTGCTCTTCATCTCCCGCCATGCTGCTTCCTTGAAACTTTCTTGCAGCAGCTGCTGCCCATGCTCACCGCACCAAAAATGTTGAAACTGGGATTCGGTCCAAAGAGGAGTTCGGACCCCAAAGATGTGTGCAACTCGCGCTTACTGATCCCTCGGAGCGACCTGACCTGAAACTTAGAACTATGACCCTTGGCGATAGTGTGGAGGTCCCACCACACACCCGGAAGATCGAAGAGCGCTTCCCCTCCTAAGCCATGAACTGAAGTCGGGCACCTTGGAGAGCTTTGAGATTGCTAACCAAAGATGACCTGAGGAGAGAGAAGCCAAAAGGAAGTCCCCTCCAAAGGCGCCCTTAGGGTCTTATTTATAGTTTTCCTGATCTGGTCTGCTGATAGCGGGATTCCGCCTTTCGGTTTTACTAAATGCACCCCAATTTGGCCTGCTAACAGCCAAACTCCGATGTTCTGAAGGGCTGCTAGCAGCCCACCAAGGATAGAAGGATAATTTCACCTCCTTAACCCCTAGGCAAGTGGCCTGCGAGAGCGCCACTCCTAACTCTTCTCGCGAGTCTCCTCGCGAGTACTGCTCACAAAACCTTCTTACTCGAGCGGCCCACGAAGGCACTGCTCGCCTTCCTTCTGAAGATAACCATCCAGGTCAGGTCTCGCGTTCTCTCTTGCGAGATCACTCTGGCTCGCCTTGCCTGGCTCTCGAGACTCCTCAGTGGCGAGATGGCCATTTCAAGCCTATTTCGCACATTTTCTGGCCTTTCCTTCTCAGGCGAACACGGGGTTGTACACACGATGCCCGCCGGTCTACCTCCATTAACTCCCCTTCCTCGATGGAGGGCCGAAAGAGTTCCGACACCGTCCCTCCAGCCCGGGGACCGAACTTGGCCAGGAGGTCGGCTGGGATGCTCTCCTCCCTTGGCACAAGCTGAATGGAGAAAGCGCGGAATTGCCCGATGATCCCCTTGACCTTCTCTAGATATCACTGGAGGGTGGTGTTGGGTATTGTAACCACAATAACCTTGATTTGAAGAAGTATCCCTTAAAATAAGATGAATTGATTTTGTATTTGATGGTATTTTCAGTTATGTGTTTGCAGGTTCTAAATTGTTAAGTACAAACCAATGTCAAATTACTATGGATCGTCAAATGCAGTCCTAAACAATGTAACTCTTCATTGTATAAGACCAAGTGTTGATTCATGGGAAATTTCTCTTTTGGTATGCACTTAAGGGACAGGGACCAAGGGGGAGCTCATGATAAGTCATATGAAGCTAATGATTTGGATGTGAAGCTGCTGCTGATATTGAAAATTTGGAAGAAAGGAAATTTTTCTTAAGAAATTTCCGTTCGACGAATTGTGGAAATTCGTCGAACTCAGTTCGACGAACAGAGAAGTTTTCGTCGAACTCAGAATAGTCGAACGAAAATCGTCGAACTCAGTTCGACTAAGTAAATGGTTTTCATCGTTCACTGGCTGGCTGTTAGATGAAGACATTTCGTCGAACGCAGCTTTTTTAGCATTTCGTCGAGCGCTGTTTGGTTATAATTTCTTCGAGCGCTGTTTGCTTAGATCGCTGTTATTATTCGATCTCAGGTGTGCTGATAGCTGAACAGATTTCGTCGACCACCGTTCGACTAATTTATTTAATTTTGTCGAACACTGTTCCGTTCGACGAAATCTTCCCAGACCGACGCTTTGCATGGCGCTGTTTCAAATATTCAAATTGCTTTCAGCCGCGTATTTTTTAAATGGAAATTTTCCCTTGATTATTGCAGTCAGCCGTTGGAAATTATTTTATTCCTTAATTCTTGCTTCCAGCTGTTGGAGAATTAATCTTCCCTAATTAATGCTTATAGCCGTTGGAGAAATATTTCCTTAAGCATCTGCTCTTAGCCGTTGGAGGAGTATCTATTCATTCTCTTGTGTACAACTGTTGATTAAAGAGGATATTTATTCTCTTCTATTCTCCCCGTCCCCATGAAACCTTCTTCAATAAACTCTAATATTCAAATAGCCAAGAAAATGCTGGAATTGACCAAGGATGAGATTGCTCTCATCGCTTTGGATAAAAAGGCCAAGAACATCATTGCCGGTGCAGTGGATGATTCTATGTTGCAAAATATGATACATTGCAAATCTGCAAAAGAAATATGGGATTCCCTATTGGTTCTTATGGAAGGTACAGAAGAAGTGCGAGATGATCGATGATCTTTGTTGAATCAAGAGTATGAAGCATTTAAGCAAGATCCGAGAGATTCCATCTCAGACACTTATGAAAAGTTCTTCAAGATCATAAACGGTCTTAGAAATTATGATCGGGAATTCACCGTCGGAGAATTGAATGACAAGTTCTTGAGATCCCTGGCGAAAGAATGGGATACCAAGGCAATTGCTATCCAGGAATTCGGAAAGTTGGCTACTATGGAGCCACATATATTATTTGGAAAGCTCTTATCACATGAGCTTAAGCTCAGCATCAGGAAAGCTGAGGAAGAGGGCAACAGGACATCGGGGAAGGAAAGATCCGTGGCTCTGAAGGCTGAAGGATCTAAGAAAAGCAAGGTCATAACACCAGTAAGAACTCCATCATAAGAAGAGGATAATGAATCTGCTACTAGCTCGTCAAACTCAGAAATATCCGATGGAGAGCTCTCTCTTCTCTCAAAGCAATTCAAGAGGATTCTAAATAAGAGAAGGCAGAAGAGAGGCCAATCCTCCACTTCTGATCACAGAAGATCAAGACGAGATGGTGAACATCATAAGAAAGATTACAATAATGACAGGTATAAATCTAAACCGAACAAACATGTTTCTACTGACATTATTTGTTATTGTTGCAATAAGCTAGGACACGTAATAGCCGAGTGTCCAAAAAGAAGGAAGGATCAAAGAAGGAAGAAAAGAGATCTTTCAAAGGAAAGAAGAAAGAAAAGAGCTTCCTCGCTAAGAAGTCTAAATCTCTGAGCGACAGCGACTCAGATCAGTCAAGCTCAGATGAAGAAGCCTATTTTGGACTAATGGCACAATCAGACGAGGAAGGAAGCATCTCCTCATACAAGGGGAAGGTAAACTCTCACACTCCTCTTTCCGCTTCTGATAATGAGACTGCATCCATAACAAATGAAGGCTATTCATCAGAGGAGGAATCAGATTTAATGACTCAGTACAAAGCCCTTTTGAAGGGATTCGAAAAGTGCCGCAAGGTCGTCAGATCCCAGTCAAAAGAGATTGCATCTCTTAAGACTTTGGAATCGGAACTGAAGGAGGAAATCAAAAGATTGACTCCCTTCAGAGAAGAAGTTCAAAACTTGAAAGATGAACTAAATGGCTCTACTGAATTATTAACTCTGAAGGAGAAAATGATAAATGAACTGGAAGATAAGTTAATGGTGGAAAGGAAGCTCATAGAAAGCTTCTCGACGCCAAAGACTATTCTTCCACTCATTGAAAGATTTTTTGCTCCTGCGAAGGGTAGTGGCCTTGGTCATGAGGCTGAAAGTAGTAAGGCTGCTGAGAAAAGAGCCGTGAAAGGAAAGGGAAAGGCTGATCAAAGTCAACCTTTATTCAGGAAGGTAGTTTTTCCGACAAACCCATTTGACTTTGAAGCATCCTATGGTCACTTTGCTAGACCAACACATGTTGAATCTAGCAACAGATATCAAGGATGGACCAGACCCCAGAAATTTGACGTGTCTCCATTCAAAGCTCCTCACGAAGAAGTAATCCTCAAGGATCATGGTCCATTTGTTCATGGATCAGCTGCAAAGAAAGCACCAAAAATCAAAATGACTGCACCCAAATCTATTGAGAAGAAGTTGGAGCCATGTGTGTGTTGTAACCATGAGGCCCCTACTTCTAAGAAAGCTACTTACAAGAAAGCTGCTCCTATTGTACCCCCCATCCAAAAAGTAAAATAGGAGACAAGAAGAAGGTACAATCAATTCGATTGTTGGTGTTGTGGCAAGGTTGGTCACTTTGCCATAGATTGCTGGTTTAATCCAAGGAATGCCGAGACTCCACGAGTTAACAATGCAAGAATGACCCCTCGCAATGTTAACATTCCTAGTGGCGGTCATCTAACTAGAAGCCAAGGACCCAAATCTGTTTGGGTTCCTATGGGCAATTGATTGTTGATTGCAGGTATGTCCAAAGGCCAACACAAATCCCATATGGTACTTGGACAGTGGATGTTCACGACATATGACCGGAACAAGAAGCCTATTGCAAGATTTTACTCCAGTGAAAGATGGTCTAAAGGTTATCTTTGGCGGATCTGATCGGGGAGTTACTAAAGGCTACGGTATGATTTCTAACGGTATAGTCTCTTTCACAGACGTGGCTTATGTTAAAGGATTACAACATAATCTCATTAGCATAAGTCAACTATGTGACAAAGGCTATATGGTAGAATTCTACAAGGACAAGTGTTTGATAAAGTCGTCTGATTCGTCAGAAACTATTTTAACAGGCACTCGGAGTAGAAATATTTTCTGCTTGAATTTTCTATGTTTAGACTCTTCTACACCTGTGTGCTTTTTAGCAAAAGATAGTGCATCTCTTTGTGACCAATGGCACAAGAGACTAGCACATATTAATTTCAAAACTATTCGTATGCTATTTTCTCACAATTTAGTTCGTGATGCTCCTGATGTTAAGTGCATTAAAGAGAGACCTTGTCATGCATGCCAAATGGGTAAGCAGACTCGGGCTACCTTTAAGAGCATCATTGGTAAAGATTCTACCAGATGTTTATATATGCTCCATATCTGCTCCATATGGACTTTGGTTATATTTGATGACTACTCACGTTTTGCTTGGGTATTCTTTCTGAAATACAAGTCAGACACCTTCGATTCTTTCACAGCATTCGTCAGAACAATTCAGAATGAACTAGAATGTTCTGTGGTCAAAATCAGAAGTGACCAAGGTACAGAATTCAAGTCTGGGGCCATGACCGAATTTTGTGAAAGCCTAAGTATCTTTCATGAGTTTTCCTCTCCTCGTACTCCACAACAAAACGGAGTTGCCGGGAGAAAGAATAGAACACTCATAGAGGCCTGCAGAACAATGTTGAGTGATTCTTCATTACCGGAATACTTCTGGGCTGAAGGTATCAACAATGCTTGCCACGTGCAAAACAGAGCACTAATCAACAAGAACCATCATAAGACACCTTATGAACTTCTTAATGGCAAGAAACCAACCTTGTCTTATTTTAGAATTTTTGGCAGTAAGTGTTTCGTACTTAACAATGGGAAACATTACAAAACTAAATTTAGGGAAAAATGTTTTGAAGGTATTTTTGTAGGTTATAGTAGCCATAGTAAGGCATATAGGATTTTCAACAAGAAAACCCTGGTTGTAGAAGAAACTTGCAATGTTATTTTTGATGAGACGAGTATGCTTCACAGCAGCTCCTCTAGTGTATTTGTTGAAGATGCAGGTTCAAAATTCAAAGAACTCAATTTGGAAGAAGCACCCAATGAAGATACTTCAAGGTCTACAAAAGTAGAAATTCAAATTCCACACGAGGAAGAATCTCAAGAGGAAGAGCTCCAAGAAGTGGAAGAAGTGCCTCAAGTAGATGTACCAGTTGACAATGTACCTAGAAGAAATTGGGTGATTAGACATCAAAGGGATCATCCTATTGATCAAATCATTGGAGAACCTAATGCTGGGGTTAGAAGCAGAGGAGGTACTGCTAATCAAGTCTTGCACTTGAGCTTTCTTTCTCAGATTGAGCCAAAGAAGTTTTATGAAGCAAAGAACGATGTCTCGTGGATCATTACTATGCAAGAGGAACTCAATCAGTTCAACAGATGCAAAGTATGGAAGCTAGTACCCAGACCCAAAGGACAAAACGTCATTGGAACAAAATGGGTCTTCAGAAATAAGATGGATGAAGAAGGAGTAATCATCAAGAACAAGGCCAGACTTGCTGCTCAAGGCTACAGACAAGAAGAAGGGATTGACTTCGATCAAACTTTTGCTCCCGTGTCAAGACTCGATGCAATCTGGTTATTTCTAGCGTATGCTGCTCACAAAGGTTTCAAGGTATATCAAATGGACGTGAAGTCAGCCTTCCTTAATGGTGATCTAAAGGAAGAAGTATACGTAGAACAACCCCCAGGTTTTGTTGACTCCTCTCTACCTGATTATATATATTACTTACATAAAGCTTTATATGGTCTCACACAAGCTCCCCGAGCTTGGTATGAGACGCTCTCTAGCTTTCTTCTTGAGAACAAGTTCACAAGAGGAAAGATAGATAAGACATTATTTCTTAGAGAAGTAAAAGGCAAGATTTTGCTAGTGCAAATCTATGTCGATGACATTATCTTCTGATCTACTGATAATAACCTCTGCAAAAAGTTTCTAACTTGATGCAAGGGAAATTTGAAATGAGTAGTGTGGGAGAGCTGAAGTATTTCTTAGGACTTCAGGTAAAGTAATATGAAGATGGAATTTTCATCTCTTAGACGAAGTTTACCAAAGAGTTAATTAAGAAATTCAGAATGGAGAATGCAACCTCTATGAGGACTCCAATGGGATCATCTATGTCTCTAGACAAGGATGAGAGAGGGAAACCTTTTAATGAAACTAAGTATAGATGCATAATTGGATCCTTGCTCTACCTCACTACTAGTAGACCGGACATAATGTTTTCAACATGTGTATGTGCTAGATTTCAGGTGAACACTAAGGAATCTCACTATGTCGCTGCAAAGAGGATTTTGAGATATCTTAAAGGCACACCGAATCTTGGCTTATGGTACCCAAGAAGTAATGACTTCGAGCTAATGGGCTTTTCAGATGCAGATTTTGCAGGTAGCAAGGACGATAGGAAAAGCACTTTCGGGACTTGTCAATTCCTAGGAAGAAGGCTAATTTCCTGGAGTAGAAAGAAACAAAATTGTGTAGCAATATCAACCGCTGAGTCGGAATACATCTCCGCAGGCAGTTGCTGTGCACAATTACTGTGGGTAAAGAATAAATTGGAAGACTACAATCTAAAGTTAAACGAAATTCCGATGTATTGTGATTCATCAAGTGCTATTGCAATTGCTCACAATCCAGTATCTCACAGCAGGACAAAGCACATTGAAATTCATTATCACTTCATCCGAGAACATGTGGAGAACAAGAACATCAACCTCAGTTATGTTCTGACAGATAAGCAAGTTGCAGATATCCTCACGAAGCCACTTGACGAGACAAAGTTTAATTACTTCAAAATGGAACTTGGAATGCTCAACATTGAGTAATCTTCAAGTTAGGAAGAAAATCAAAAAAAAACTTAGGCAATCGGTTCAGAAACTGAAAATTTTAGACAAAGAAAAGATTGAGGGGGAGGACTGCTTACTGGACAAAGGATCTTAAACTGAAGGCAAAGATATCATGTAATCAGAATTAGTGAAGGCAATGACAATATTCTCGGGTTTTCATGTCAATTTACATCAATTTCGTCGACCTCAACTTAGTCGATCTCAAAGTCAGACTAATCGGAAATCAGCTGAATCATTTTCGTCGACCTTATATTTCGTCGAGCTCATCTGAACTTAAGATTCGTCGACCTCAAGATTCATCGACCCCTCCTGCTCTTAAATTTCATCGACCAGAATATTATTCAAATCAAATTTAGTCGAACGCTCCTGAAATTATTTTTCATCGATCTCAAAGATATTTCAAAACAAATTTCGTCGGTCTCTTCTATCTTCCCGTCGACAAGCATGCATTTTTTTTATCAGATATTTCAAAATCTTCTCGAACAGAAATTTCTATTTCTTTCACCTATATTGGATCCAAAGATTTATTTCTTAAATCAGGTATGCGCCTATCTCTCTTAAATTTTTAAATATTTATAAAAAGGTTTAAGGGTTAACGCATTACAATACCTACTCCATCGCTGAACCCTAGAAAGCTCTGTATTCTAGCCGCAAACTCTTGCTGCTCTCCTTCATCTCTCTCGACATGATAAAGCAGAATAGTCATGGGTTATTTGATGTAGGGGAGAGATTAAGAGTGCAGGTTTCGGCTCTGCTCCAGATAATGGTGGTAATGGTGAACTTCATGCTTCTGAATCTTTTTATACTGAAGAAATCGCAAGGTCTGAGGGGGAGCAAAGCAGAATAGTGGATTTAGATCAAGAACAGAGTAAGTCCATAACAGTTTCTCCATATGTCTCTCTTAAGAATAAGCTTTCTGTGCATCATCCTATTTCTCCAGAACATGAATCCCTCAAGGATATCAATTCTTCAAGACCTATTCCTGCAGCACTTTCTCCAAGTGATTTGTTGCACTCTATTTAGGATCTGCTCAGGACTCAAGCAGATCACATAAAGTTTTCTCTCAAGCTTGTTTACAACAAAATTTTAGAAGTTAAAAAGGATGTCAATAATGGTCTGGCAACTGTCAATCATAATATGGGTGTTCTAAGAAGAGAACTTGATGAAAAATTTGACAAAGCTGCTGAGGCTATGAATCTCTCTGCACAAGGAATGTTCTCTCTGTATAAACAAGCTAATAAGGTAGACAGAGGTCAAGATATGTTGCTGAGATCACAAGAGGCAAATAATCAAATACTCCACTCTACTATTAAAAGTTTCTCTGAAAAAGTTATCCAAACCCTTCATGAAGAAGTCAGAAAGGGGGAGGAAATTATGGCAGCCAAGCTGGTTGAATTAAACAGTACTGTAGAGACCAGATTTCAGGAAAGCAACATGTATCAATCTCAAAATGCTGGATGGCTTCATGATGTCTTCACAGGAAAGCAATATGCTCAAACTCGAGAATATTATCCCGAGCAAGTCTTTGAAAATCAGCCACCTTTTGTTTCTCCTATAAAGTCTGATCAAGTGGAGATTGAAAAATCCTCAAAGCATCCAGATGTGAAGCCTGTCCAGGAAGAAAGTGCAAAATATTCAAAGATTCCAGATTTAAAGCCAAAGGCTGGAAGGAAAATAAAGGGAGCTGGCATAGCTATTAGAGAGCCAAGGGAGGAAAGAAGAAATATTAATGGAAACTGGAGTCCAATTTCCAAAAATATTATCCTGGACACATATAATCTGATAGAGATTTCAAATGAAATTCTTCAGAAGTATTATGATCAAGAAGAAATCAACAAGCTAAAAGCATCAAAGCTGAAAAGAAAAATTCATTTTAATGAGCATGGCTACAACAACCCAGATGCTCCTCCTCCTCCAAAGTATTACCCAAAGCCCAAGGCTTATTTTGTCAGGCAGTTAAAGAAGAGCAAGTTAGAGAAGGCCAAGTTAGAGAAGGACAAGATGCCTTGAGAAATGTGTTGTGGCTGCTTGTTAACTTTTAAAATCTTTTTACATTATTTCTGAATAAAATTTTGCTATTCCTTTCTCTTTGATATTTATCTTTGCTTGTGATTATTAGTTTTATGTGTGAAATTCATCTTAGTAGATAGGGTTCTGACTTCTTCAAATAGGGGGAGATTGTTGGGTATTGTAACCACAATAACCTTGATTTGAAGAAGTATCCCTTAAACTAAGATGAATTGATTTTGTATTTGATGGTATTTTCAGTTATGTGTTTGCAGGTTCTAAATTGTTAAGTACAAACCAATGTCAAATTACTATGGATCATCAAATGCAGTCCTAAATAATGTAACTCTTCATTGTATAAGACCAAGTGTTGTTTCATGGGTAATTTCTCTTTTGGTTTGCACTTAAGGGTCAGGGACCAAGGGGGAGCTCAGGATAAGTCATATGAAGCTAATGATTTGGATGTGAAGCTGCTGCTGATATTGAAAATTTGGAAGAAAGGAAATTTTTCTTAAGAAATTTCCGTTCGACGAATTATGGAAAATTCGTCGAACTCAGTTCGACGAACAGAGAAGTTTTCGTCGAACTCAGATTAGTCGAACGAAATTCGTCAAACTCAGTTCGACTAAGTAAATGTTTTTCATCGTTCACTGGCTGGCTGTTAGATGAAGACATTTCATCGAACGCAGCTTTTTTAGCATTTCGTCGAGCGCTGTTTGGTTATAATTTTGTCGAGCGCTGTTTGCTTAGATCGCTGTTATTATTCGATCTCAGGTGTGCTGATAGCTGAACAGATTTCGTCGACCACCGTTCGACTAATTTATTTAAATTCGTCGAACACTATTCTGTTCGACGAAATCTTCCCAGACCGATGATTTGCATGGCGCTGTTTCAAATATTCAAATTGCTTTCAGCCGCGTATTTTTTAAATGGAAAATTTCCCTTGATTATTGCAGTCAGCCATTGGAAATTATTTTATTCCTTAATTCTTGCTTCCAGCTGTTGGAGAATTAATCTTCCCTAATTAATGCTTATAGCCGTTGGAGAAATATTTCCTTAAGCATCTGCTCTTAGCCGTTGGAGGATATTCTATTCTTTCTCTTGTGTACAGCTGTTGATTAAAGAGGATATTTATTCTCTTCTATTCTCACCGTCCAAGATTGATCGAAAATATTTTTTTCTCTCCTTTCAGTTGACTGTCGGCCATTATTTTTTTCACTCAGGTTTCTCTCTCTCCGACAGAAAGAACTTCTGCAGCTCTTCTTTGCTAAGAGCATTTGACAGGTCAAAGAAAAGATTTATTATTGTTCTTCTTCTCAAGGGCAGTCGACAAAGATCAAGCTTTTCTGAATCTCTTTAATATCTTCCTGATCCAGTCGACTTCAAGCTTTCTTCTTCCTCCATTCTACAAGGACTTATATTATTTATTTTGCAAGAAGAGATCAACTTCTCTGAAGATCTGAAAGGCGAAAACTTCATCTGAAGTTTTGTTATATTTTATAAAACCCTTCATTATTTTTGTAGGAGGTTTGCCTCCGAGTTGTAGGAATTTTATTTCTAGTTGTAGGAGTGGTTTGCTCCGAGTTGTAGGAGAGTTTGTTCTCCGAGTTTGTAGGAGATTTTGTTCTCCGAGATTATAGGAGTTTGACTCCGAGTTGTAGGATTATTTTTAATCTGAGAATAGTGAAGTAGCCTAGTCTAGCCGGTTGTGCTAGATATGTGAGGTGCAAAGTGGACTACCCAAGAACGGGGAACCACTATAAATCTGTGCTCTTTGGTTTTCTGTGTGCCTTACTTCTTATATTTTTTAATTCTGCAAAAAGCTATAGAAACCACCTATTCACCCCCATCTAGGTGATTTAGGTCGCAACTAGAAACTTTCAGGCGGGCTCCTTTGCCTCAAACTCCCCTTGACCTGACATGCCACTACCATGGAGTCTGTCGAGACCTCCACATCTTGCACTCCCAACTCCCGGGCCAGCTGCATGCCAGTTATTACCGCCCCGTACTCAGCCTGGTTATTGGTGATAAGGAAGCGGATGTTGATGGCTTGCTCTATCCTTGTTCTCTGGGGGCTTACTCTTCCCCCAAAAGAATGCCTCCCCGATGCTTCGTCGACCAAAATCTTTCAATCTGTCGGGCGGGGTGGCTCGGACTCTTCGACCTCAGTCACATAATCAGACAGGAAGTCCGCCACCGCTTGCGCCTTTATCGAGAGTCTGGGTACGAAAGAGATATCGAATTCGTTAGCTCCACCGACCACTTAGCTAGCCTTCCCGAATGTTCTACTCCTTCCCTGATGCTGCGAAGGGGGTGGTCGGTTACAACCTTGACGGAGTGAGCCCGAAAGTAGGGTCGGAGCTTCCGGGCTGACACCACGAGAGTGAAGGCCAGCTTTTCTAAAATGGGATACCTAAGCTCGACCTTCCTCAAGACTCGGCTGACGTAGTATATCGGGAGTTGCTTCTTCCCTTCTTCCTGCACCAGCACGGAGCTCACCGCTTTGGATCCTACCCCCAAGTAAAGGGATAAGTCCTCTCCCTGCCTCGGTCCCTGGAGTAAAGGGGCCTGGGTCAGCTGACTCTTTAATGCTTGGAAGGCCTCCTCACACTCCAGGGTCCACTCAAACTTCTGGTTTCCACTTATCACTTTAAAGAACGAAGCGCACTTCTCTCCTACCCTGGAGAGGAATCTACTTATCCCAGCTAGCTTCCCGGTGAGGTATTGGACCTCCTTCGCATTCCTCGATGATCCCAGCTCTAGGAATGCTTTCAC
The DNA here is from genome assembly GCA_033032865.1 of Dactylorhiza incarnata. NCBI lineage: Eukaryota > Viridiplantae > Streptophyta > Magnoliopsida > Asparagales > Orchidaceae > Dactylorhiza > Dactylorhiza incarnata. The sequence goes on along the minus strand of JAWHQI010000001.1, from coordinate 21,810,741 downwards.
TTTGTCAGGGTTAGGCTCTACCCCGGCAGGGGTGGGCAAGTGGCCCAGGAACTTCCCTCGGCTAGCCCCGAAGACACACTTCTGTGGGTTGAGTTTCATTTTGAACTTGTGCAAGGTCCCGAAAGTCTCTTTGAGGTCCCGGAGGTTGGACTCATGGTTCCGACTCTTGATCATGAGATTGTCCACGTATACCTCCAAATTCCTCCCCTTCTGTTATCGGAAGACCCTGTCCATCATCCCTGATATGTTGCCCCTGCATTTTTTAGCCCAAAGGTCATCATCTTGTAGCAGTAGAACCCATCCCCTGTGACGAAAGAGACATCCTTGACATTGGGAGGGTCCATGCGAATCTGATGGTAACATAAGAAAGCATCTAGAAAACTCATTAGGGAAAAAATGATGGCTGAGTCAACCAGCATGTCAATTCGAGGCAAGGGGTAACAATCCTTGGGGAACAATTTATTTAATAAAGAAAAGTCCACACACCTCCTCCACTTACCGTCTCCCTTTTTTACCATTACAACGTTGGAGACCCAGCCTGGGTTACTGGATCTCCGATATAAATCCTGCCTCAAGGAGCTTGCTCACTTCCTCCCAGATGGGAGCCTCCAGCTTGTCCGCGATGGACCTATTCTTCTGGCAGTTGGGGCGAGTACCGGGGTCGAGGTTGAGGTGATGACATGCCACATCCGCATCGATCCCAGGCATCTCCGCGGCACTCCAAGTGAAGACATCCTTGTTCTCTTGGATGCAAGCCAAGATCTTCCTCTAATCCTCGGGGCTGAGCTCCCCACTGATCTTTACCTTCTCAATCGCCCCTGCCCTGGTGACGACCTCCATCTCTACCACATCCTATACGACCTCCAGCCTCGACTGCTCTGCCCAGTCATTCTCCTTCCTCTCTCCGTAAGCAAGCACTTCGGCTCCTCCTTCTTCCATCTCCTCCCCTTTGATCACCATCAGCTCCTCCGCCCCTTCCTCCCGGGCTTCACCTTTTTCTCCTGCCTCTTCTGGCATCGCCGACTCACCCATCTCCCTATCCCACTCCTCAGCTTCTGCCATCAAGGTAATGGTGTTCACGGTAGTAACATAGCACTGCCTTGCCACCTTAGGGTCTCCCCTTACCCGGACCTGGACTCCTCCTGAGCTGAACTTGAGGCATTGGTGAAAAGTAGAGGGGACGCATCGGAATGCGCTGATGAGGGGCCGTTTGAAGATGGCACTGTAGCTGCTGGGGGCATCCACTATAACAAAGCAGCAGTTCTGGGACTGCCCCCAAGACCACATGGAGTCCTACTCCCCCTTCCACCTCCTTTCTCTCCCCCGAGAACCCAAACAACGGACCATCTGAGGCCAACACCCACCTGGACTCCACCTTCATCTCGTCGAACACCTTCTTGAAGATGACGTTGATTGAGCTCCCATTATCCACGAGGATCCGGGAGACGGTGAAGTTCTCGATGGCTGTCTGGATGACTAGTGCATCACAGAACGAGTCCTCATGGCTCGACATATCCTTCTGGGAAAACATGATCTTTTCTGCTGGGGGTGGGGCTTGGGATGTCGAATCCACGCTCCGACGATAGATCGTATAGATGCTTGCCTTTCGGGTCGCCTCGATCCCTACCCCCCATGGATCACTCTGACCCCCCTCGGGTCCCCAAGTCAACCCTGTCCTCGTACCTCTCTTCCTCCTCCTCCTGAGGCAGGGCCTCCTCAATCCTCACCGGCCGCTGCTCCCGCTACGCCGACACTCTGGCCCTCTCATCTTCAAGAAATATGGGCAGGTGGCCGTCGTGTGACCTTCCTCCTGGTAGAAGTCATAGTAGGGCAACACCACCCCCTCCCCTCAGCCTTCGCCCCTCTGTTCCTCCTCCTGAGCCTGGCTTCTCCGGCTCCCGCTCCTCTTCCTCTTTCTGCTCTTCCTCTCCCGACTGCCATCGCCTGCTGAGGTGGGGGAGGAGGTGACCTCGGGCCCTGCCTCCACCCTAGCTGATGGGGGTCATCCTTGTCCTCCTTGGAAGTTGCCCTCTCCCAGGTGGAAACCCATTCCTGGGCCATGCACCTCTCCTCCTTGCTGCCTCTAACCCAACTCCGGAGTTCTTGCCTCTTCTCTCCTTCTCGCCTCTGGATGCCTAAACTCTATCTTGCTCAGACGTGCCAGCCTCTTCGAGAACTCGAGTTAGGAAGCTTCCCCCTCTATCTCCTCCGCCACTCTCTCCATCAACTCCTCAAAAGACAAGGGAGCCCTCCTCTTGAGGTCCATCTTAAAAAACCCCTCCCGCAGCCCTACTATGAAGGCAAGCTGAAGGGTGAAGCTTGACACCTCCTGGATGAGGAGGACCTCCTCCTAGAACCAGCCCACATAGTGAGCTAGCAACTCCCCCAACCTCTGCTTGATGTTGAAGAGCACCTCGGTGTCCTTCTTCCTCTTCTTCGAGGTTGAGAAGCGTAGCAGGAAGCCGTGATGTAGATCCTCAAAAGCGTAGATCGACCCCGAGGGTAACTGGTGGAACCAGTCCCTTGCCTTTTCCTTCAGGGTGGTGGTGAATAGTTGGCACTTGAAGGCGTCCTACATTGGTCTGATAGAGACCATGTCCTCGAACCACTGCAGGTGTTGAATGGGGTCATCCTTGCTGGTATACAACATCATGGCCGGCTCCCTGAACCCCTCGGGGAGTGGTGTCGAGAGAACCAACTCACAGAATGGGCTTCCCCCTTCACCCTCCTGACCTGCTCCACTTGCCCAGCGAGCTCCCCAGGTGACCCGACTCTTACTAATCTCGCACTCACTGAGGGGCCACTCGTTGGGACCCTATTGGCCGGGATCTCGCTCACACTCGCTGGGCTAGGGAAAAGCTCCCACTCTGCGAGATCTCGCTCTGGCACCTGGGATGTCGCCTCCTTTCCCGCCCTCTGCCCTGGGGCGTTCTCGCCAAATCCAGCTAGAGGGGCCACCTGGGGCGCAGGGGTTGCGAGACCCCCAAGTGCCATGGCGAGAGCACAGTGAAAAGACCCAAACAGGTCTATTTTGAGGTCTGCCAACATCTCTACCGTCGCTGGTGTGCTGGGTGGTGGTGAACTGCCAAAGCCCGCTTTTCACTCGTCCTCTCCCGCTATGTCTCTTCTTTGGAACTTTCTCTTGCTAACTGCTCTGCACGCTCACCGCACCAAAAATGTTGAAACTAAGACTTGGTCCCAATGAGGAGATCGACCACCTTAGAGGGGGTAGGTAGCACCTACTGATCCCACAGAAGTAACAGACTGGAGACTAAGAGTTTAACACAGAACCTTGGCTACATCACGGAGGTCCCACCACACACCCAGAAGATCTTAGAGCGCTTGCCCTCCCAAGCCAAAGCTAAAGCTGGGCACCTTGGAGAGCTAGAAGAGCTAACCAAAGAACTCTTGAGGAGAAGAAAAGATCTAGCATGCCCTCTCGAGGTGCCCCAAAGGGTCTATTTATAAATTTTTTAGTCTGGTCTACCAATAGCGGGATTCCGCCTTTTGGTTTTACTATACGCACCCCAAACTGGTCTGCCAACAGCCAAACTTTGCTATTCTAGAGGGCTATTGGCATCCCACCAGGGGTACCAGGGTAAATTCACCTGCACCCCCTGGTGGGTGAGTGGCCCATGAAGGCGCCACTAGCCAGTCACTCTGCGAGCTGGGCTCGCGAGATCCCCTCCTACGAGTGGAGGGGAGCCCCCTCTCGCCTCACCAGCCTATCGCTGTGAGACCTTATTCAACTCGCCCTGGCTAAATGCACCTATAGAGCGGTCTTCAAAACACTCACACTATTGCCTCTCGCTACTCGCGAGTGGGATCCCTGGCTCTCTTCTCTAGCTCACCTCGCCCTGCCCTGGCAAGGTACTCGCCGCGAGTCTGCGAGCACTCCCTGAATTACCTGTGGTTGATTCCTCCGCGAGTCGGTGAACACTGGTGTAACGCCCCTTGTTTTTTGTTAATTATTTGTGTGCCCCTTGTGACGTAATTTTGGCGTAAGGGCATTACGTCAACTCGTTGGGATTGGTTTTGAGACTTAACTTAGTTAATGTATTTAATTTAGGTAGCGCGTGCGAGATTTCACATTATTTCGAGTTAAAGGGAAAATTCTGGGGTATTTTGAGAAATTATTAAGATTTCAGCTTCAGGAATTTTAATCTCAAGTTTGGCTCGTCGGAATTGAATTCTAACTTCGTCGTTGGATTCGTAGCGCCGATTTTCAGTTTAGGTACGAATTTCGTGAAAATTCGAGGTGATTTAGTCGCCCTCGTAGTTTAAATGGAATGGGAGAATTATTAATTTATTTAAACAAGGAATTAGGGTTTTATGTAAATACCAAAATTTCCAAAGGACCCTATTCTTCTTCTTCTCCAAAGAGCCGACCATAATTCTTGCGAGAGCGGGAGAGGCGTGTCGGGAATTTCTTCCGGCCAGTGATTCGGGAGCTGTAGTGGACGAAATCGTAATCGGAGAGTAGAATCGGAAAGCTCTCAGTGAGATCTTCGTTATAGTGGTAAGAGTTTCCCGTTTCTTAGGATTTTTGGAGTCAGGGAAGTGACCTAACTCCTCTTTTTGGCCTGGAAAGTTTCAGGTTTTTGTGCTTGGGTGAGTTCTTAGCCGATCCATAGCTTTTGGAGCAAAGAGAGATCCGAGTTTGGAAGGTTTAAGGCATGTGGCAGTTTCTCCTTCTCTTTTGTTGTTGAAGTGTTGTTTTCTTGCTTGCGTGCTTATCGCAATGTTTAGCTCTTGATTTGGAGTATCACCTGGCTAATTTAACTCTTGAACTCTCTTTTGATCTCACCCTCAATGTCTAAAGTTTCCCCTGGAAGAATCTGTTTGCTTCCTAGAAATTTCGGCCAGTACTCGAGAAATTCATGTATTTCTCGAGAAATCCTTGTATTTCTCGAGAAATCCATGTATTTCTAGAGAGATCCTGTGTTCTTTTCCTGAGAAAGTCCCTCTTTCTCTCGAGGAAACTCTTTGATTTCTCGAGAAATCTCCTTGTCTCTCGAGAAATCCTATTTATTTGCTTCTCGAGAAATCCAGCCATCTCTCGAGAAATCTCCTTTGTCTCTCGAGAAATCCATGCAGAAAACTCCTTTATTTCTCAAGAAATCTTCTGTATTTCTTGAGAAATCCCTGAAGACTTTCTTCGTGTTTTCTCGAGAAATGCCTTCTATTTCTCGAGAAATGCCTAGACTTCCTTCCTGTTTTCTCGAGAAATGCCTTCTATTTCTTGAGAAATGCCTTCTAATTCTCGATAAATGCTTTCTATTTCTCGAGAAATGCCAGTCCAGTTCCAAGTCCTTGAGCTATACTTCAGACCCATCCCCTCTCTTGGAATCTTGTGTCTTCTAAAGTGTACATGGATGTTGCCAATGTCTGTATTGTACCCTTGATCATGATTACCTCCTGCCTGAGTTCTTATACCTGCTGTGGTTATGCAAAATTCTGGGTTTTCTTTATGATCATTTTGAGTGGTGTTTTTCTCATTTGTAACCTTGTCCTTAGGATCATTCTGGCTTTGTTCCCTGGATAAGTCTCGTGTGGTAACTAAAATTAATTAATGAGGACTATTGCCTTCAGCCTTGCACGATGGCCATTGTAAGGGACATGAACAACAGGCTTGGCATGTGGTCCCGTGGGCCGTGTTTGGGGGCAGTGGGGATTCTTTTATAGCCATGCATGGTGGCCATTCTAAGGGGCATGAACAACAGGCTTGGCATGTGGCCCCATGGGCCATGTTTGGGTGGTAGTGGATAAAGGACCACCACTTGGTTTTGGGCTTTGGGTGGCAGAGGATAAAGGACCGCCCCCATTTAAATTGAGCTGATCAGTCTCATAAATAGAATTAACAAGATAAATGAACTTTGCTTGTATTTCTAAAAAGTATTGGTGCACTCGGTGCGTTGTTTAGCTCTATACTTTGGAGCCTTTTTTTCTCTGTAAGTTTGGCTTGGGTTGATACCCCTTATGCCTTATTATTACCTTGTTTTGCAGGACTTTTATGTTTTTTCTGCCCCTTGTGCTTTCCTTGCTGAGGCGTTCTTTGTTTATTGGAATGCCTCAGGTTCAGAGCTGTAGCAGTTAGAGGTGTAGTTCGGAGACCTTGTGAGTTGTAGTGTTAAATTTTTGAAGTGGAAGTGGATAGTCCGGGCAGTCTATTCTTGGAGACCGCAGAGACCGCGCGACCTATGTTGTAGTTTAGCTCTGGAACCTGCGAGCTCGGTGTGGCGACCTGGATGGTGTTGTCGCATGTCTCAGGTGTTGGCGGCCTGTGTTTGGTCTGTCTATTTTGCCCAAGTATCCTTGTTCTAGTTTAGACCGGGCGGTCTCGTACTGCGGGATGCATGAGCTTGTTCTGGCGGTCTGTTCCTAGTCGGTCATATGCTCATGTCTGTTCTTACAAGTGTCCGGGAAGTCTGCCGGGTTGTCTTGGCAAGCTGTCTTTCGAGGATAGTTGTGCTTTAAGTAAATAAATTCTTATAAGAGACCGCGCAGTCTGGTACTAGAGACCGCATGCTTCAATAAGGAAGGTGACTATATCCTTTGGGGTGGTGAAGATATCCGTTCGTTTGCCTATAAATAGGGATGCCTGGGTAGCCATCCATACGCAAGAACTGTAAGAACTCAAGTTGGCTTGATTGTGCCGGTCTCATCTTGAGGTTGCGCGGTTTGAGTTGTCTAACCGGTTTGTTTGTTCGCAGGTTTGCGGCTAGCAGTCACCGCCAGCTTTCTCCTTTCTTTCCAGCTTTGAATATACCAGTTCGGCAGCGGTCTGCCTGTGCGAACTGTGTTTAGGAGTTCTTGGACTGTGCTTCAGACTCAGTTGATCAGGCGGCCTTAAGTGGTCGGGCGGTCTTGAGTTGCGGTCTTACAGCAGGAAGCAGTTCTTCATCAAGTGTTCGCGGGTTCTTCTGTGATCTTGAGACCGTGCAGTCTGGGCAATCAAGAAGTGCGGACAGGTGTTCTCAGTAGTTGAATAAAGCAGCAAGTCGAGCGGTCTGTGGTTGCAGTCTGACAGCAGCGGCTTGTGCTCTATTCGCGCGGTCTCAGGGATAGCCGTGCGGCTTGCCTGTTCGAGTGGTCTGGCGGTCTCTACTTTGGCAGTTCACTGGCTGCTTGTTTTTTGTGTCTTATGCTTCTCTCCTATGTGATTCTTATGAATCATGTCTCGCCATGTATGTCTCGCACTGTAAAGAGATAGTTAATGCAAGTGCACTATTCTGTCTTCCCATTGTCATTGATTGTCACACTTGTGGATTGTGTTGAAGTGTTCCGCATTTTTACTTCACTCCGGACCTCTAATTTTTTTTTAACATGGTATCAGAGGTAGGTTTCTGAGCAGTAATTAGCGTTGTCTTCTGCTTGGATTTCTGCAAGTCGACTGTCAATCAGTGGGATAGAAATGGAAGGAGGATATGCAAGAGGTCTTGGTATTGAGCTCCTTACGCAAACTAACTTTAAAAAGTGGAATTCGTTTATGAAGAGATATCTTCTTGGCGAGGACTTATGGGAGGTAGTTGGAGGAGAAGCAAGATAAGTTGTTGTTCCTGCTGAGGGGAATGCTGAGCTCGTTATGGCTTAGAAGAGAACTAATGCGAAGGCTGAGTTCACTCTCAAGCGAGCTATCATTCCGGAGTTGTTTGTCCACATCATCGGGTGTAGGTCAGCTGCTGAAATTTGGACAGCCTTGGATGGCTTGTTCAATAAGAAGAATGTAGCTCGGCTAAAGTTCTTGGAAAATGAGTTGGTGAAAGAAACTCAGGGAGACTTGTCCATTTCAATGTTCTTCTTGAAGATGAGGAACCTATGCACAGAGATATTGGCATTGGACCTGGATGAGCCTATCTTAGAAGCAAAGCTGAAGAGGCACATAATCCGCGACTTGCAGAGGGAGTATGTGGCCTTTGTTACTTCTGTGCAAGGCTGGGCCAATCAGCCATCGTTACTGGAGCTGGAGAACTTACTTGCGTCGCAAGGGAGTTTAGCTACGCAAATGGCGGGGATGTCTGTCTCTGGGTGAGAAGATGAGGTTCTATTTTCTGGGAAGAAGAAGCGTTGGGACAAGAAGAAGACATCTGGAGATGATGGTCCATCTACTTCATATCAGCAGGAGAGGAGCTATGCTTCAAAGCGTGATGGGAAGAAGAAGGAAGGACCTGGATGCTTCAGGTGCAACAAGCTTGGTCATTTCAAAAGAGATTGCAAGGTCAATCTTTAGTCGGGGCATACTGCAGGAAAGGAGGAGGCTGGTTCCAATGCAGATGATAGATGGGGTGATGGAGCTTTCATGATGAGCACCTGTGTTCAGGATATGGAGTCCATCAACTATCAGGATGATTGGATATTGGACTCAGGTTGTGGTCATCACCTAACCGTAGACGAGTCGAAGTTCTCTTCTTTGCAGGCATATATAGGTAATTATGCTATCATTACGGCTGATGATACTATACATGCAGTAGAGAAGGAGGGTGTAGTTTCTTTGAATGATGATAGAGGTACTCTTACGTTGAAGAGTGTCTATCATGTTCCGGGGATGAATAAAAACCTCTTCTCGGTGACCAATGCTGTAGATGACGGCTATCACGTTCTGTTTGGTCCAACAGAAGTGAAGTTTCTTCGAAGCGTGTCAGCAGTGGAGGCTGAAGTCACTTATGTTGGTAGAAGGGTGAAGGACTTGTTTGTTTTATCAACAAGTTTCTATGTTGATAAGATGAGGACTAATGATAGTGTTGCTATCTGGTATGAAAGACTTGGGCATGTTGGGATGGACAAGTTGAAAGCTATGGCAGGGAGAGGCCTTATGAGAGGTCTTCCTAGTTTGTCATCCTTCGGCAAAGGTCACATTTGTGTAGGATGTCAATATGGCAAGGCTCATCACCTTCCATTCGACAAGTCACAAAGCAGGTGCAAGGTGCCATTGGAGTGTATTCATGGTGATCTGTGTGGACCTACTAAAAATGCTAGTCTTGGAGGCAGCAGGTATATGCTAGTTTTGATTGATGATTTCACTAGATATACTTGGGCATATTTTCTGAAGGCGAAGTCGGAAGCATTCGGGAAGTTTGTGGAGTTCAAGGAGCTCGTGGAGGGTCGGCTTAATCTGCGGATCAAGAAGTTCGGAACCGACAATGGAGGGGAGTTTACTTCCAATGCGTTCTTCAACTTCTGCAGTAAGCATGACATCCGGAGAGAGCTTTCTTGTGCTCACACTCCACAACAGAATGGCATTGCAGAGCGGAAGATCCGTCATCTGACGGAGACCTGCAAGTGCTGGCTTCATGCCATGAATACCCCAAAGTCCTTCTGGACAGAGGGAATGTCTTGTGCAACCTATGTCATCAATCGGATGCCTCTTAGTCCTTTCAACATGAAGACCCCTCATGAGTTGATGTTCAAGATAAAGCCTATGGTAGAACACCTTCGAGTGTTCGGATCTACCTATTATGTGCATGTTCCTGATGCCCTCAGAATGAAGCTAGATGCGAAAGCAAGGAAGCTAGTCTTCGTCGGTTATGATGACCGGAAGAAGGGGTAGAGATGCGTGGATCCAGAGACATGGGGAGTTATGGTCTCAAGGGATGTGGTATTCGATGAGTTGACATCATGCCAAGGTAGCTCTTCTATTGAGCTTCAATGAAGCAGGGTAGATGGTGGACTAGGTGAAGCTACTAAGGAGGTGCTGGTGGAGTTGCCTATTTCTCCAGGTGCTTTTAGCTCTGGGTCAGGTGCTTCAGGTTCTGAAAGCAGGGGGAGCAATGCTCCAAGCATGCCTGAAAGGAGAGTTAGTCCAGAATAAGTAGTTGGATAGGTGGATCAGAGTAAAGCTCTAAGGAGGTCCAAGAGGACCATTATTCCACCAGATCGGTATACGGGGGGAAACTTGGTGAGCTTCATCACATATTTCTTCACAGGTCCACTGGATGAGAGAGAGCCATCTTGTTATGAAAATGTCGTTGGAGTTAAGGAGTGGGAAATGGCCATGGATGAAGAGATGGCTGCCCTCAGGAAGAATGAGACTTGGGACTTGGTGCCTAAGGTTGAGGGTGTTACTCCGGTGACTTGCAAGTGGGTTTCAAGCTGAAGAAGAAGGCTGATGGAAGCATCAAGCGGTACAAGGCTCGCCCTGTAGCTCGAGGGTTCTCTCAGAAGTATGGGGATGATTATGAAGAGACTTTTAGCCCTGTTTTCAAGATGACTTCAGTACGGGTGGTGATCGCGTTGGCAGCTTGCCAAGGGTGGAAGATATGGAAACTCAACGTGAAGAATGCCTTCCTTTACGATGAGATAGATAAAGATATCTTCATGGATCAGCCACCTGGGTATGTTTCTGAAGTCTACCCAAGACATGTGTGTAAGATCAAGAAGGCTCTTTATGGCTTGAAGCAGGAACCTCGGGCGTGGTATGGGAAGATCACAGAATACCTCCAGTTCTGTGGATATTTTGATTCTGATTCTGATTCAAGCTTATTCGTAAAGAAGATGGGGGAGCTTCAGGTCTTGGTGCTGCTATATGTTGACAATATGATTGTCACGGGGAATTCTGAAGTGGAGGTAGCTAGGCTTCGTGCTAAGCTAGCTATCAGATTTGAGATGAAGGATTTGGGTGAGCTCCACCATTTCCTTGGACTCGAAGTGGAGAGGAACGGGGGCGGAATGCTTGTTTCCCAAAAGGAGTATGCATAAAGAATTGTTAAATGATTCGGCATGGGAGGGGGAAGAGCAGCTCTACTCCACTGGAGGTTGGTATTCATCTTCGACGTGATGAGGGGAAGGTTCTTTCTGATCCTTTGGTGTTTCGGGCTTTGGTTGGGAGTCTGATATATTTGACGATCACGAGGCCGGATATTGCTTATGCGGTTGGTCGGGTGAGTCAGTATATGGCAGAGCCACAGAGACCTCATCTGATGGCGGCGAGGAGCATTTTGAAGTATGTCAAGACCACCTCGGATTTGGGTCTCTTCTATGTGAAGGACTCGGGATTTTGCTTGTATGGATACATGGATGAAGATTATGGAGGAGATTCAGATGATCGGAGATTGACTTCTGGATACGTCTTTATGATGGGCTCTACAACTATATCATGGTGCAGCAAGAAGAAGGATTCTATGTCTGCCTCTACAACAGATGTGGAGTACAAAGCTTCGTCTTTGGAAGCTCAGGAAGCCATCTGGCTTAGGAAGCTTGTGGAGGACATTCATAGGGAGGTGCATTGTCCTCTGCTTCGGGGTGACAATGAGAGTGCCCTCAAACTGGTGAACAATCCAGTTTGTCATGCGCGAACCATGCACATAGAGATTCAACATCATTTCATTCGGGAGAAGGTGTTGGAGGGATCTCTTATGGTTGAGCATGTGCAGAGCAAGGATAATATTTCTGACATATTTACAAAGTCGTTGTCGAAGGAACCGTTCACACGGTTGAGGAGGATACTTGGGCTGACTTCCCCTTCCAACTTCAAGGGGGAGTGTTAAATTTTTGAAGTGGAAGTGGACTGTCTGGGCAGTCCGTTCTTGGAGACCGCAGAGACTGCGCGACCTGTGTTGTGGTTTATCTCTGGAATCCACGGTGGTGACCTGGCTGGTGTGGTCACGTGTCTCTGGTGTTGGCGTCCTGTGTTTGGTCTGCCTGTTTTGCCCAAGTATCCTTGTTCAGGTTTAGACCGGGCGGTCTCATACTGCGGGTTGCATGAGCTTGTTCTGGCGGTCTGTTCCTAGTCGGTCAGATGCTCATGTCTATTCTTACAATAGGCCGGGCGGTCTACCGGGTTGTCTTGGCAAGCTGTCTTTCTTGGACAGTTGTGCTTTAAGTAAATAAGGTCTTATAAGAGACCGCGCAGTCTGGTACCGGAGACCGCGTGCTTCAATAAGGAAGGTGACTGTATCCCTTGGGGAGGTGACGACATCCGTTCGTTTGCCTATAAATAGGGACGTCGGGGTAGTCGTCCACACGCAAGAACTGTAAGAACTCAAGTTGGCTTGATTGTGCCGGTCTCATCTTGAGGTTGCGCGGTTTGAGTTGTCTGACCGGTTTGTTTGTTCGCAGGTTAGCGTCTAGCAGCCACCGTCTATTTTCTCCTTTCTTTCCAGCTTTAAAAAACCAATTCAGCAGCGGTCTGTCTGTGCAGACTGTGTTTAGGAGTTCTTGGACTGTACAGCAGACTCAGTTGATCAGGCGGCCTTAAGTGGTCGGGCGGTCTTGAGTTGCGATCTTGCAGCAGGAAGCAGTTCTTCATCAAGTGTTCGCGGGTTCTTCTGTGATCTTGAGACCGTGCGGTATGTGCGATCAAGAAGTGCATACAGTTGTTCTCAGTAGTTGAATAAAGCAACAAGTTGAGCGGTCTGTGGATGTGGTCCGACAATAGCGGCATGTGCTCTATTCGCGCGGTCTCAGGGATAGCAGTGCGGCTTGCCTGTTCGAGCGGTCTGGCGATCTCTACTTTGGTAGTTCGCGGACGGCTTGTTTTTTGTGTCTTGTGCTTCTCTCCTCTGTGATTCTTATGAATCATGCCTCGCCATGTATGTCTCGTGCTGTAAAGTGATAGTTAATACAAGTGCACTATTCTGTCTTCCCATGGTCATTGATTGTCACACTTGTAGATTGTGTTGAAGTGCTTCGCATTTTTACTTCTTCCCATTGTCATTGTTGTAGCTGATGTCTTACACTACTGCTACGAGGTAGTGGTAGTTAGTTTTCTTCTTGTGTTCAGACTTGCTAGCTTGAAGCCAATGGGTTGGTGTCAGGTTGTTGGCGCCCATTGTGCCTCTTTTTATTACGTCGTAGCTTACTTGCTAGTTATTGCCACTACTTTTCGATCTCGTGTATCTTGCTCTATGGGAATTATTTATGCCTAGGTGCATTATAGTTATAAAATGATTTTCTTTCATTCTCATTGCATCTTTTATAGGTCAAATCCTTATATTTAAGTCATGTACAAGTATCTTCATACCCAATCTAAATCTAGATATGTGCATATCATTTCCTTTATGTCCAGACATCACGTGCATATAAGACCATAATTGAACTATACCAAGTATTTTTTTTCCGCTGCAAATACATATATACTTTCTTCTGTGGACTAGTTGATCCAGGAACTGAGAGACACAGTTCTTACCCCAAACCTAATAAGTGATTTCAAGTAATGAGTCATCATGTAAACCTGTTTTATAATGAATAAGAGATAGGTTCCCGTCTGAGCGTCTGTAGTTGTCTCCTGCATGACGTGGCATCATGACGCGTATTTTCTCTACTCTGATATTTCTAATTGCTGGGAAAATATAGGTTGTGACATCTGGGTTGTACAATATGTATATTGAAAGTGTCCAGTTGCTACCTAAATCATCTAGATGGGGTGAATATGTGAATTCTATGGGTTTAAGCGGAATTAAAAACTTAAGAATAAAAGCACACAGAAAAAAAGCACATAGCACAAACGCAAGAATTTATAGTGGTTCCCCGGAATGGGTACGCCCACTTTCCTGCATCATCTATCTAGCACTTCGGGCTAGACTCGACTACTTCACTAAAACTCAGATTTAAACAAATCTTACAACTCAAAGTCTCCTACTCCTATAAACTCGGAGCCCAACGTCTCCTACACTCAAGCAACTTTAGCTTTTGATCACTGAAACCAAAATCTTAGGAATCAACTGGATCTTGAATGAACTTGGAAGAATCTGAAATTGGAGATCTAGTCGACTCTTTTCTTTGAGAAGAATCGTGAGAAAAAGTTGTCGGCTCCAAGAACGTTCCTATGCAAGAATAAGAACGCCGACAGAGAGAATAACGATTTTGCGGTTTTCTATTTTTGTACATGATTTAGGTTAATGAAAATAACCCTTGACAATTTATAAAGATTCTTCTCCAACGACTAAAAATGAAACCCCAAGACAAACTTCCACGTGTACTGTACATAATAAGAACCCTAAAGGTAAGTCGTCAACACTTTGAAAAAGAAAACCTTCTTAAGTCCATTCGTCGAGTGTACTCGTGAAGTCCCTAGACTACTCGACGAATTGACCTTAATGACTCGATGAATTCTTCTTGATGTCTCGACGAAAAACACTTGGCTGAAAACTGAACCTGGATGAAACTTCAATTTCGTAACCACAAGATCTCTTGAGAGCACTCGACGAATTCGTAGAATGTTCAGAAGAGATCAACAGATCACTCGACAAGAATGAGTTAAGATATTAATAGCAGCCTTTCGAGAAAGCTCGATGAATTGAACGAGTCCTCATGAGATATCTCAACGAATTGATCGAGTCTTCTCGAGAGTACTCAACGAATTCTACTTAGAGAAATTTTCTTCCATTCCAGAAAATAAAAACAGCTCTTACTTGACTTTTCCTTAGTGCTTGAATTTGAAGTACACCTCAATAGAGAGATTTCACATGAGTCAACACCATGTTCTATATAATGAGGAATTACATTGCATAGCCCTGTGTTTTATGACTAATTGAAACCTGACATTGGTTTGTACTTAGCAATTAAGATCCTGCAATTTCAAAGCTAAAATATAACATCAAATACAAATTCAATTCATCTTAGTTCAAGGGGGACTTCTTAAAATCAAGGCTATTGTAGCTACAATACCCAACAATCTCCCCCAATTTGAAGAAATCAGAACACTATGTACTAAGTTGAATTGCACAGAGAACAATAATAATCTCATATATAGAAAATGACATAAAGAAATTGAGATTAAAAACTATATCAACAAAACATTAATAGTTATATAAATGTTCAAGGGGCAATCACAAATCACAATAATTAACTAAGGCATCTTAGCCTTTTGCCTTTTACTTGTCTCCAACTTCATCAGGATTGTCATGGCCATGCCTTCTGAAATGAATCTTCCCTTTCAACTTGGCAGCTTTATGCTTGTTAATTTCTTCCTGGCTGTAATGATTCTAAGGCAGAACATTTGAAATTTCAATTAACTCGAATGTGTCCAAGATAATTGCTTTGGAAATTGGACTCCATTTTTCACCACCTTCTCTTCTTTCTTCAGCAACTTCTTTTATTACTATGCCAGTTCCTCTCCTCTCAGATGGATCTGATATGCTAGCTGAGGGAACTTCCCCATACTTCCTCTTGTTCATAGGAGGCCTTGAAGGTTCTGCACACTCTTCAAGATTTGACCACACCTGAGAATATTGCTGAGGAGGGTCAAACTGATTAGCTTCTGAAGGTTGCTCTGGGTCAGCTGATGCGCAAATCCTACACACCACTATAGATGGTGGCTAGACTGCGGCACGACACGGCAGTGTACCGATCGTTCAAGTAATATAAAACGAGGAGTAAATCCCCGAGTATCGATCTCGGAAGGAACACAGTAAGGTGGAGTTGACTATTGAGGAGGACTTGAGATTGAAGTCCTTAAGTCGGATGGATGCGAAAGGCTAGGGTTGGTTTGATTTGCGGAAAACAAAATAAAACAACTAAATCACTACTCCTATGCAGGCCGCTATGCGCTGCTTCGTCGGGTGGATGGAAACTATGTAGGCCGCGATGCACTGCTTCGGTAGGCGGATGGGCGAGTAGGCAAGCGGATGAGGTGGTTCGCACTAGCGTAAATGAAGTGGATTACACGGGCCGTTAGCACCGCTTAGCTTGGCGAATGGAAGAGTAGGCTCACGTAGTGGAAGAGAAGTTAAGCGGAATGGAATGGAGGGTAATGGAGGATGGAAGATGAATGACAATAGCGCACCTCATACACTTGAATAAATCAAAAGTAATTTCATAAACATGAAATAAAAGTTACATATATGGATTTATCAAGCTCTTCATCCAAAAAATAGAGAGTTTAGCATACAAACATCATTTCAAAAGAATAAAGAGTAAGAGATTCGACCGACTCCGAAGCCTTGCTGGGATTCACGGTTGGAATCGCTGGGTTGTCAATCCGCGTCCAAGCTCAGTCCTCAACTGCGTCCGGGGTAAAGGAGGGCTGTCACTTCCTCCCAATGGCCCGTCTTCTTCGTGTCACGACCCGGCGATGTCCAAATGCTCTTTAAACCTTCCTTGATGATGAAAGTAAGATCCAATCTCTTCCTTGAAGTCCCTAGATGAATAGAGGAGGCTTAGAACGAAAAAAACGCAAAAAACGGCGCTCAAAAAGACCTAGAAACGAAGAAGTTCCGGCTGTTTTCGCGGAGCAGCTATTTATAGACAGGTGCAGGTTTTCAATGCGCACGATCAGTGGCGCACGACCAGTGATCGTGCGCACTATGTCCAGTGGTCGTGCGATAAGCCAGTCAGGCTACTTTTTAGGTGGGAATTAATGCACGATCACTAGCGCACGACCAGTGGTCGTGCGCACTATGTCCAGTGGTCGTGCGCAGTGTTCATGTGCAGTTTTTGCGCCCCGGAACACTCGCACAACCCCCGTGTCAACATGAAAGATCATCGGGCCACTGAAATGGGCATTCCACACATTCTCAAATATAGAAATTAAATTGCAACATAAAGCATGAGTAAGATAGACATGAAAATACACCGAAATGGGCCTAAAAGTGCACTTAGCTTGGAATAACAGGTAGAGAACAAATATGAGTGATTATGGATCTAAAATGTAGTGCATTGACTCAAATACCGGCCCAGATGAGTCCATAAATGTGTATATAAATGGGACTCATCACACCCCCAGACTTACCTGTTTGCGCATCCCGAGCAAACCATCTCTCGCGGACAGTAAAAACATAAGCTGGCGAAGAAATTATCAAGCGGAGTACCATGCGAAGTCGCATGCTCATGTGCGTAGAAATACAGTAGACAAAATTTCTAATTATACAAATTGGTTTATAATTTTCTAGGAGCGTATTTATATATTACGTTTACTCAAAAGGCGAATCACGGTGAATCATAAGGTCGTACATAGGAAGAAAGTAAACTAAACGCTGAGGCGAGCATTGCCAAAGATCGGGGCTCGGGACAACTCCATTGAAATCCATCAATGTCGGTGACCATAAGCTTGCCCGTTCGCACTCTCTCCACGGCACTGGTTTGACTCAAATGCGTGAATCAATAGGACTTTAGGTTTTAAATGGGGCTTGGGTTTAGGTGAGGTATGCAATGATAAAGACGATGGCTCAAATATTAAACCCAAATGAGCTAGTGCAGAAATTCTCCTTATTCGCCACACAAACACACGGGTACATCACACCCCCAGACTTGGACTTAACAACATGGGTGTGTGCACCGCCTACTCCCAAACATAAATTTTTACACAGATTTTTTTCATTAAAGCTCAAATCTTTTTCTTTTCTTTTCACTTCTTTTCTTTCTCTCATTTTCTTCTTCTCTTTTCTTATCATTTTCAGCAACTAAACAATAACACATCCAAATCTTCACAAACATATCACCAAATCAACAGGGAGGCAGCAGGAGGCGAAGGCAATGAGTGGAGCTTCCTCTACGGAGGGGGAATAATCCACCTCACATGAGAGGATGCTCTCATCATTGACTTGAGCAAAAAGCTCCAAGTCCTCCTGAAGTACCTGTGAAGATTCAACCTGCACAGGCTCGGATGAAGAGGGGGGATCGAGAAATAAACAAGATGAAGAACATAAATAATCAAAAATCGGGGGAGTGGCCCCGGTCTCACTCCCATCAGGTTGGGAAAGTAAAATAATGTTTGCATTGTCTTCAATGCTACAAGGTTCGGCGGGATCAACAGTGGCCATGCCTAAGATTTGGACTTCCTCCACAGGTGCTGAGGAAAATTCCTCTTCACCTAGAAGGTTGTCCTCCTTCATAGGAGTAAGCACAATACTAAGATCAACCGCCTCCTCTTGTGACACATCATCGACAATGTCGTCAGAGACGAATGTAGTATGCACAACAGGGGGAAGAATAGTGCTCGGATAAAAGTCGAGCACTGATTCCTCACAAAGAATCGAATCCACTAGGGGTGGTGGATGCACTGGGAGAATAGGCTCAGCAATGTCGGTGCATAGATCAGCCGCACATCCGGTGACCGTGTCCATGCCATTCCCTTCAAGATGTGAAGGTGACAAAGACACATAACCGGATGTTGAAGGTGTGCCGCCAGAGTTAGGAGTTGGGACGATCCGGATATCCGGCTCGTCATCCTCGTCCAATTGGCGAAGATACTCGGCATAGTCCTTCAAGACATGATCAGTGCTCCGACAAAACCTGCACTGCCTAGCGGGCTTCTTTGGCACAGCGGGTGCTGAAGCCGAAAAGAAGTAAGACGGTAAAGGCTCAGCAGAGTAGCCATAAGACTTACGCGCACCATATGGAGTACCAGACGAAGTCGGTGCTCCATATGCTGGGCTATAAGAATTATGCCTACTATTCTCCGTAGGGCATTCATCACTAGAGTGGGAGGTAGCTCCATACCAACGGCAACGGAAATTAAGATGTGCCCACATAGTGTCAAGATAATACGATTCAAAATAAAAATGCTATTGTGCAAAATACTACACCTAACAAAAATTACTAAAGCAACCTAATTAAAACAGGAAAATGGAATAAAAAGAAATAAAACAAAGAAATGCAATTTACAAATGGAAGGGCTTCTCTCTCAGGTTCTCCCTCTCCAGAAAACTCACACGACTGTGTTCCCCGGCAACGGCGCCAAAAACTTGATGCGCAAATCCTACACACCACTATAGATGGTGGCTAGACTGTGGCACGACACGGCAGTGTACCGATCGTTCAAGTAATATAAAACGAGGAGTAAATCCCCGAGTATCGATCTCGGAAGGAACACAGTAAGGTGGAGTTGACTATTGAGGAGGACTTGAGATTGAAGTCCTTAAGTCGGATGGATGCGAAAGGCTAGGGTTGGTTTGATTTGCGGAAAACAAAATAAAACAACTAAATCACTACTCCTATGCAGGCCGCTATGCGCTGCTTCGTCGGGCGGATGTAAACTATGCAGGCCGTGATGCACTGCTTCGGTAGGCGGATGGGCGAGTAGGCAAGCGGATGAGGTGGTTCGCACTAGCGGAAATGAAGTGGATTACACGGGCCGTTAGCACCGCTTAGCTTGGCGAATGGAAGAGTAGGCTCACGTAGTGGAAGAGAAGTTAAGCGGAATGGAATGGAGGGTAATGGAGGATGGAAGATGAATGACAATAGCGCACCTCATACACTTGAATAAATCAAAAGTAATTTCATAAACATGAAATAAAAGTTACATATATGGATTTATCAAGCTCTTCATCCAAAAAATAGAGAGTTTAGCATACAAACATCATTTCAAAAGAATAAAGAGTAAGAGATTCGACCGACTCCGAAGCCTTGCTGGGATTCACGGTTGGAATCGCTGGGTTGTCAATCCACTTCCAAGCTCGGTCCTCAACTGCGTCCGGGGTAAAGGAGGGTTGTCACTTCCTCCCAATGGCCCGTCTTCTTCGTGTCACGACCCGGCGATGTCCAAATGCTCTTTAAACCTTCCTTGATGATGAAAGTAAGATCCAATCTCTTCCTTGAAGTCCCTAGGTGAATAGAGGAGGCTTAGAACGAAAAAACGCAAAAAATGGCGCTCAAAAAGACCTAGAAACGAAGAAGTTCCGGCTGTTTTCGCGGAGCAGCTATTTATAGACAGGTGCAGGTTTTCAATGCGCACGATCAGTGGCGCACGACCAGTGATCGTGCGCACTATGTCCAGTGGTCGTGCGATAAGCCAGTCAGGCCACTTTTTAGGTGGGAATTAATGCACGATCACTAGCGCACGACCAGTAGTCGTGCGCACTATGTCCAGTGGTCGTGCGCAGTGTTCCTGTGCAGTTTTTGCGCCCCGGAACACTCGCACAACCCCCGTGTCAACATGAAAGATCATCGGGCCACTGAAATGGGCATTCCACACATTCTCAAATATAGAAATTAAATTGCAACATAAAGCATGAGTAAGATAGACATGAAAATACACCGAAACGGGCCTAAAAGTGCACTTAGCTTGGAATAACAGGTAGAGAACAAATATGAGTGATTATGGATCTAAAATGTAGTGCATTGACTCAAATACCGGCCCAGATGAGTCCATAAATGTGTATGTAAATGGGACTCATCATCAGCTACAAAAGGTTTCTCAAGCACTCTCCCTGTCAATTCTTCATGAAGCCATTTGAAAATTCTGATAATTAAATAAGTTGGCTTCCTGAACTTTGCTTTGCAGTTCTGTGCTTAATTCATTCATTTTACTTAGGACATTTTCCTCCCCCTTTCTGACTTCTTCATTAAGGGTTTGGATAATTTCCTCCTTGAAAATTCTCATTTATGTATGAATATAATCTCTGTCGGATCCTGTTGAGTGCATCAACATATCTTGCCCTTTAGAAAGATCTTGTGCTGAATTATAAACATAATGAACTCCCTCTATGGTGAGGTGCACAACCTTACCAGCAGCAGTAAAATTGTTACATATGTCTTGTTTTAGTTGTCCCACACTGCGCTTCAGCTCAACTAAGACATTATTGACATCATATTCCACTTCTCTTACCTTCTCAAAGACTTGCTTCATGGAAAATTAAAAGTCCTCTGCCTGAGAGATAAGCAAAGCTTCAATAGTCTTCAACAACTCTTTGTCAGATGAAGGAGGAATAGTAACAAGCTGAGGAGTTGGGACTCCAAAGCTTTCATCATTGAAAATGAAATCATATGAATCTCCCCCTGGAGAAGACTGAACATTCCTTTGAGCAGAAGGTGTTGAGTGCACATCTTCTCTCACTACCACAGAAGGCAAAATTTCAACTTCTCTGACTTGATCTTCTTTGACCTCATCATCTTTGAGTTCATCTTCTGGGACCACATTCTCTTGAACTACCCCCCCCCCCCCCCCCCCCTCATTTTCTGCAACAAATTCCTTATCAACAAGAATTTCATCTACTCCAACAAGAACTCCACTAGATGTGGATTCTTTCCCCTTATCAACTTCTTTCTCACTAGATGTGTGATCACTTGGAACTACATCTTCAGCATCATCACACTCTTGAACATCTTTATTCTCTTGAACATCATCAGTATCCTGAATATCATCAGCTGGAGGAGATGGAACATGGGGGCAGAGGGGATTGAACCTCAGATGGTTCTTTCTGAACTTTAGGAGCTGGAACTTGAGGCTTCTCCCCCTGAATTGCTGCATCAGAAGTCCTTGGAGCAATAATAATAGGTGAGGGCTGATTTCTTGGCTCATTCTCAAAAACTTCCTCCTCCTCATCATCATCATTGTTCTTGGCACCATGCCTTGGAATCTTCCTTTCCCATCCGCTAAAAATAGAAGAATCTATCTTTTACGGTGATGAATTGGAATACCTGAAGACAGGTCAAATTGATTGCTATCAATTTGAATCAAATACAAAGTGATAATCCTGCCAAAATTTGGAGTCATCAAGTTGGCCTTTATCTTTGCAAATAAAACTAATCCCCAATCTATTCTCTTCCTGCAGACAACTCCAGTCAAGAGTTTGTACATGTCACTGGATAAGTAGTCATGGGATCCTACCTTGCAAAATAATACTTTGCCTATAATATCTGCTAATAAGTTCTCTTCTCCATTCATATTCTTCCTTCAAAATGAATTTGAACCTCTTGACAAGCCACATAATGATAAAGTTCTGTTGAAATCCTTATCTTCAAGGATATCTTCTTCTTCAACTGCTGGGAGCCGCAAGAACTTGGTTAGGAGAGAAGGCTTCATTCTTACCACTGAATTTTTGACAGAAGATTTAATAACTGAAGCTTCTCGACGAAGGTGAGCATGCTTGAAGATCTCTAAAACTTCCCTGTCTAGAACCCAAGGATGATCCAATAGAAAGGATAGACCGGCCACTTCAAGAATCAAAACCACATTTCAAAATTCATCAGATGCACTAGCAAAACCCGTTCGAATAAGCTCTCCCCCTACCTGTAAATTGCCTAAACTTTTGCGAGCCATCGAGGACAGAATGTAAGACCCCTTTTTTTCACAACCGGGTCTTTTGCCCAAAACCTCCGCCTTACGGTGACTCCAACTACCAAGTTAGATGCCATCGCACGAAACCGATCCTACCGGCTAAAATGATCACATCATAATAGGCCAACAAAATAAAGTAAGTAGCAAAAGTCCACAAATTCCAGCTCTACATCAAAATGTATAAACGAGCATTAGTCCACAATGAGTACAAAAAAAGAAAGGGAGTAATGGGCTTAGGCCCGATACATGTGTAATATAAGATAATCTCCCACTCACATCTCTCAACAACTAAGCGGAAGCAACAAAAGACTATCCTCAACCTGTCGTCTTGTAGTAGCAGTATTGCAACAACTGCTCCTCATGTCCTGCCATCCTCTTGTGATAGATGCATCTCCTCGAGCTCCTATAATAATATAGTCCACCGACCATTAGCCAAAAAACTAAGCCACTGTCATTCTCGCCTCCCCCGCGACTCCTAGGCACCGTGCGGGGAGGAGGAAAGGAAAGGTATTTGACGTAGTAAGTTGATCAAACAGATGACATTGGAACTATACTAGCATGACTACATATGTAAAGAGAACTACTGTATGACAGTTGATAAGTAGTTTTTATATAACTTTCTAATAGAAATTTTAGTAATTATTTAATTTGAATTTTTCTTTTTTCTTGTCATTTTTAGGTTATAAATAGTTCATTTATAAAATTGGATTCAAATTTAGCTTATGTTTATTTTTGCAGAATTTTGGGACAAATTTGGGAAAATTACATTACACGTCACCCAGTCACTCCCATGACCAGAGGAGTGTAACCTAAACACTAGTCCAGAATTGGTGCCGCGCATTTGAGCTCATCCACAGTAAGTCACGCCCACAGTCACGCCCGTGACCCAAGGGTCATGCCCATGATCTGGGGCGTGCAAACATAGGATCCTGCCAGCAGTGTTGCCGTCAAGAAGTAAAGATGTCATCGAGAAGTCAACCCAAGTCACTCCCGTGACCCAGAAGTCACGGCTGTGACATTCGCGCATGATCTCTGCTCACCGTCGTGCCACAATCTAGTCCCATGTTGCATTTATTGAAGTCGCCAGATTACACGCAAATGACCAATAATACAGGGGCGTGTAATGTCCTTTTTCCGCCGCGCCGTCACTCAATACCCATGCCGTTGTCGGAGCTGAGATGAACAGTGCTTACATGCCCCCCAGTCACGCCCATGATAGGGTGGCGTGTAACTTGGAATTTTTTCCTATAAATTCCAGTGGTCTCCTTGAGTTCAGGGTTCAGAAATTTGGAGAGGGGGAGGTGCTGCTAGAGCAGTTAGTGAGCTTTTTCTTGTTTTTCCCTTACATGTTCTCTCTTTTTCTTTATGTCATGCAATGTTCTAGTTTTATTTCTATGCAATAGTCTAGTGTAAGCTTGTAGCCTTAATTTTTCATAGCTTTGTAATCTCCTTTCATGCTTGTAATCACTTTTGTTATTAATAAAATTTAGTTTTGTTTTTCTTCATTCTCTCTTTCGACTTAAAAACTTTTCCTTCATGCAATTTTACTTTTCTTTCTCTCTCCCCTCCACTATGATTAACTAATTCTCATTAGTGCTCGATCGAAATGATCCGAGGATGAGATAATCAAGTTATGATTTTCTAAGCTCTTTTTTTTCCATTTTTTTAACACTTGAATTACACTTGATTTTTAACTAGTGAGGCCATATTTTCGATGTATGGTTTTCGCTTAGGTTTTCATACTTAGCTAGCCGAGAGGCTCAAAGTATGAATCGATCACTCAAGGTTAAAGAGATTTGCACGCACCCCTCGAGAGAGGATGACGTAAATCTCTCGGATTGGGGTCAAATCCAATAGTGGGGTTCACAACGTAAAGCATGTTTTAGGTAATCGATTATAGAACGAGAGTTCGGTTGATTTTTCCTAAACTTAGTTGGGCATTAACCTCGAGAGAGGCATGTTCAAGCTTCGGGAACCTCCACGGTCAAGTAGTTTAAGTAAAATGGAATTAGATTTATTTTTCTTTCACTTGATTATTCTCACTCCATGGTGATTTTAGATTGAGCACTAATCTTTTTTACCATCGTTTAAACCTTACTTTTAGTTTGCAAATTTTCTCTTTTAGCTAAGTAAAACAAAACCTCAAAAATCTATTAGATAAGATAATAGTGACCTCCTCGAAGTAGAAGTAATCAACGCGCCCCGAGGAATAAGACCTTGGTATTTCTAAATATCCTATATTATAGGCGATAAGGTACAGTTGCCTTTATCAGATATAGCTTTGAAAAACATCTTTAATGATTCGCTTTGCAAAATCCTAAGTTTTCTATATCAAGTTTTTGGCACCGTTATCGGGGACTTTGCGTAGATATTTTGAAAAGAGGATAACTATTAATTTTATCATGTTATTTTATTTTACTTTTTCTAATTTCAAAAATCTTAAAGGTGTAATTTAAATCTTGGAAAGGGACATTTGGGTTATCATCCCATCGCACCTCCTAGTGCCAGTGAGAACCCCTCACAGGGTATACCTCGGGAAATCCAAGACTAACTTAATCCGCCTAAAAGAAAAAAAAAATATTTTTATAATAATCAAGTTTTCCTCTTTCTTTATTTTTTAGTTTTATTATTCTCTCTTTTCTCTTTTTCTCTTTCTTCTTTCCATTTTTCCTTTTTAGTGTATGACCCGAGGTAGCACTTCGAATATTCTTTTTGATCCAGACTTTGAGATCAAGTCCAGCATCATACAAATGGTGCAGCAATCAACGACCTTCGATGGTCAGCTGAACGAAGATCCAAACTGTCATATTTCTAATTTAATTGAAATCTACGACACGTTTAAAATCAATGGCGTCACGGATGACGCCATTCAATTACGTCTTTTTCCTTTTTATTTGCGGTTTAGGGCCAAGCAGTGGCGGGGCTCACTTTCTAGGGAGTCCATCACTACCTGTGCCGATATGGAGGAAAAATTTCTCGCTAAATATTTCCCGCCTACAAAGACCGCCAAATTGCGAACAGATATTGCGTCATTTATGCAAATTGACTCGAAGACTCTCTATGATACATGGGAGTGCTTCAAGGATCTTTTGTGTAGATGCCCTCACCACGCACTTCCCACTTGGAAACAAGTGCAAATCTTTTATAATGGCTTGAATTTCCAAACTAGGCAAATGATTGATGCGGCCGCCGGGGGCACATTAAATAAAAATACCCCGGAGGCCGCTCAAGAGCTTTTTGAGGAAATGACCATGAATGCTTATCATTGGAACTTGCCTCGAGCGCGGCCTAATAAGCCAGCCGAAATTTTTGAAATAGACGCTACTTCTAATTTGGCTTTACAAGTTGAGCGCTTAACAAAGCAAGTGGCAGAGATGTCTGCTTCCTCCGCCACTCCTCCTTGGGCTAATAATATTTTAATTGAAGAGAAGGTTGACTACATGGGAAATCCACCTCGGACTTCCTATAACCCGAACTCTGCGCCGTACAACAACACCTAGAATGCAGGTTATAGGAACCATCCGAATTTCTCGTGGAGCAACCAAGGAAATGCTCAGCATCCTTTAAGTATGAATCAACCTCCTAATCAACTTCTTAATTTAACTCCCCCTCTAAACTTTAATCCACCTGGTTTTCCACTGCAACAGCAAAAGCCCTCTCCTCTTGAAGAGGTCTTTGCAAAATATGTTTCTACAAATAAAACGAACATCCGGAACCTCACTAGATCGAACAAAAATTTAGAGAATCAAGTGGGGAAGCTAACAAAAATGTTATCCGAGCGTCAGCAAGGAGCACTACCAAGAAATACTGAGCCAAATCCAAGGGAGAGAGTGAACGTGAATACACTCCAAAGCGGGAAGGAGGTGGTTTCAAAATAGGACGAACCCATGGTAACTTCTTCTCCTCCTCCTCCTCCTCCTATTTTATCATCAAATTTGCCCGCTACGCTAGCTCCGCACGCTTCTAGTTCAAATATTATGTATCCATCTAAGCTTAGGAGCGAGTGCACCGAGAAAAATTATAATTTTTTTTAGAAATTTTAAAACAAATTCACATTAATGTACCCTTCTGCGAGGCTATCTCTCAAATGCCAAAGTATGCAAAATATCTTAAGGAGTTGCTCTCCAATAAAAAGAAATTAGAAGATATTTCGCATATTTCCTTAAACGCAGAATGCTCCGCGGTTATACTTAACAAATTGCCTCGAAAAGCAAATGATCCGGGACGGTTCTCCGTCCCATGTCTATTTGGCAATTCGTTAGTAAAACACGCTTTAGCGGATCTTGGAACAAGCATCAACCTCATGCCTTTTTCGTTATTTAAAAATTTAGGTCTAGGAAATCCTATCCCCACTCAAATGAGTATTCAATTAGCGGACCGTTCATTAAAATATCTGGTAGGAATAGTGGAGGATGTGCTCGTTAAGGTTGACAAGTTCATCTTCCCGGTGGACTTTGCCATTCTTGACAACGAAGAGGATGACAAAGCACCCCTCATACTCGACCTCCCCTTCCTTGCCACCTCACGCGCAATTATCGATGTAAGTAACAGAAAGCTCCTCTTTCGGGTTGGAGATGATGAAGTTACTTTTAGTATAAATCCCTCGATGCGAAACACCTTAGAGATTGACGATTCGTGCTTCTATTTAGAAGAATGTTTTGAGAACAAGTTTTATTCACTTCCCGAGTTAGTCTCCACATCGAGTAACGATTCCGAGCTCGCCAAGCTCTTTTGTCTTGAAGAAGAAATCTCTCGCTCCACACCACCCGAACCACTATATTTAGAAAAATTTAAAATTAAAACTTCATATGAAGAGCCACCCGTCTTAGAACTAAAACAACTCCCTCCTCACTTAAAATATCTATTTCTAGAAAAAGAATCTAAGCTACCCGTTATTATATCATCCGAACTTAGCGCTTCAGAAATTTCTGAATTGACTATAGTCTTAAGCAATCACCGACACGCAATTGCGTGACAAATATCGGATATCTAGGGTATTAACCCTTTCTTCTGCACTCACAAAATCTCCCTCGAAGATAATTCCCGCAACACGGTCCAGCCTCAATGAAGGCTAAACCCGAATATGAAAGAAGTAGGTTAAGGCCAAAGTTATCAAACTTTTAGATGCGAGAATCATCTACCCGATATCAGATAGTACTTGGGTTAGCCCAGTACAAGTCGTGCCGAAAAAGGCGGTGTAACCGTAGTAGCAAATGTAAACAATGAATTGATCCCAACCAGTACCATTATGGGTTGGCGGATGTGCATCGATTATCGAAAACTAAATGATGCCACCCGTAAGGATCGCATCCCATTACCTTTTATCGATCAAATCTTAGAGCACCTTTCAGGTCACTCCTACTATTGTTTTGTCGATGGTTTATCAGGATATTTTCAAATCCCTATTTCGCCCGACGACCAATAAAAAACAACATTCACTTGTCCCTTTGGCTCCTTCGTTTATCGAAGGATGCCATTTGGTCTTTATAACGCGTCGGCTACATTCCAAAGATGTATGCTGACGATATTCGATGAGTTAGTAGAGGAAGTGATGGAAGTTTTCATGGACAACTTTTTGTTTTCGGAAACTCTTTCAAAAATTGTTTAAAAAATCTCGAGCGTGTGCTACAACGTTGTGAGGAAACAAATTTAGCTCTTAATTGGGAGAAATGTCATTTTATGGTCAAAGAAGGATTAGTCCTCGGCCACAAAATTTTGGGCAAAGGGATCGAGTTCGATAGGGCCAAGATTTAAGTTATTGAAAAACTCCCCACTCCAACGAATGTAAAAGCTATTAGAAGTTTCCTAGGTCACGTGGGGTTTTATCGGCGCTTTATACAAAATTTTTCCAAAATCACGAAGCCGTTAACCCATCTCCTCGAGAAAAAATCTTCCTTCCTTTTTAACAATGAATGCCATTTGGCCTTTGAACTTATCAAAGAAAAGCTTATAAATTCTCTGATTCTAGTTGTGCCGGATTGGTCGCTACCCTTCAAAATTATGTGCGACGCGAGTGATATTACGGTAGGCGCCGTATTAGGTCAACGGGTGAGTAAGTATTTCCACCCAATTTATTATGCGAGCAAGACACGCACGTCGACACAAGCGAACTACACCACTACCGTGAAGGAGCTTCTAGCCATCGTTTTTGCTTTTGATAAGTTTAGGTCGTACATCTCACTCTCCAAAGTTATCGTCTTTATAGATCACTCTGTGCTTAGAAATCTATTAAGTAAATCGGACGTTAAGCTCCATCTTTTGTGATGGATACTCCTCTTGCAGGAGTTTGATTTAGAGATTCGGGACCAAAGGGGAGCCAAAAACTTGGCTGCCGATCATCTTTCCCGTTTAGAAAACCCCGCCTCGGAAGCATTAATAGAAGGCAACATTAATGATAAATTCCCAGAAGACCGCCTCCTTGCTCTCGAAAATATAAATTCATCTTCCACCCCCTAGTTTGCGGATTTGGCTAACTATCTAGTAGCTCGGGTCTTACCAAAATAATTCCCGAGTCATCAAAAGAAGAAATTCTTTTCTGATTTAAGGAATTATTTTTTGGGAGGATCCCTATTTATTCCGTGTTTGCGCAGACCAGGTAGTGAGAAGATGCGTCTCAGGTGAGGAAGGTGTAAAAATTTTATGGCATTGTCACGAGGGACCAACCGGTGGTCATTATCAAGCGAATCGAACTTCGAGGAAGGCACTGGAGGTGGGCTTTTATTGGCCAGCGCTCTTCAAAGATGCTCACACCCTTATGAGTACTTGCGACAGCTGCCAGCGGTCGGGGAACATCTCCCGCCGGTAGGAGATGCCCCAAAATATTTTCTTAGAATGCGAAATTTTCGATCTTTGGGGTATTGATTTTGTTGGTCCTCTCCCTCCCGCTTATTCAAACAAGTGTATTCTAGTTGCGGTCGACTACGTGTCGAGGTGGGCGGAAGCGCAAGCTCTCCCCACCAACGATGTGCGAGTCATCTTTAACTTCTTAAAAAAATTATTTTCTCGATTTGGCACGCCGCACGATATTGTTAGTGATCGGGGCACCCATTTTTGCAATAGACAATTCTCAAAAAATTTAGCAAAATATGGCGTCACGCACAAACTATCCACTTCTTATCACCCACAAATGAGCGGCCAAGTCGAAGTCGTAAATCGAGAATTAAAGTAGATGTTAGAAAAAACTGTTTCTATAAATCGGAAGGATTGTGCACTTAAGCTCGATGATGCGCTATGGGTGAAAGTGTTGTATTAGATCTTAGATTTACTCTAGAGGGGGTGAATAGAGTATTAAAAGTTTTAACTTATTTTATAACGGAATTAAAATAATGATATATATATATGTGTGTAATGGAATGAGTAGAAAAACAAAATAATAAACACAACATAGTACAGAAAATAACACAAACACAACAAAGACACAAGAATCTATAGTGGTTCCCCAATCAACCTGGGTAATCCACTCTTCTACCACCCTTGGTAGGAATCCACTTAGGTTTTTGATCAGGTGCCCTATCACCACTGAGCTTTTGATCAAGTGCTCAAACCAAACCACAGGTTTTTGATCAGGTGCCCTGCCAACAAAGGTTAACTTTTGAAGGGAGTTAAAACCCTGTACAAGGTGGGTTAAAAAGAATGAACAAAAAGAGTTTATGAAGTTCTTCTCTCTCAATAAGATTTGAGAGAAGACTAGTGGATTGCTGTTGTTGTAAAGCTCTCCCTGTCTGATAGAATTTGTTGACAGTTGGTGAAGCTTTCTCTTGGTTGTAGAAGACTAAGAATCAGCAGATGCTTTTGAGAGAAGATTTCAGTTATTCTCAGAGAATGAAGATGCTCCTGTAGATGAAGATTCTTGCATGCCACTTGTCTGTCTAAGTATTTCACAAGTATATATTCTGTCTATATATATCCTCTTGTATATATCTTATATACTGATTCATCCTTTTTCCTTAGATAAAATTATCTGATTTAAGAATTCAAATCTTCTGATAAGGAATAGAATAAACTGGGATAAATCTTTCTTGGGACTGCAATAGCAACTTTCTGATTCTGCAAAATACTTTAATTCCTTTTCTATGAAAGTTTCTTTTTCCAATATATGTTAACGGCTAGATTCTCGAAAGAAGAGAATAGAATGGATATATAAAAAGGAAAGATGAAATCTTGACTTATCTGAATATGAATAAATCCAAATATTTGAATAGATCCGTTGCTGAATAGTTGATCTGAGTTCAGAGAAAGAGATAACTGATTCTTCAGGATTTGTCAAGCTCAAAAGGAATTTTGTCGAACAAAAAGTTGAGTTCGTCGAGCAGAAAGATGAGTTCGTCGAACTGAACACTGAGTTCGTTGAACTGAACACTGAGTTACTCATTCGTCGAACAGAACACTGAGTTCGTCGATCTCAATCAGGAGTTCGTCGAACTGAGACAAAGAATCTGTTGAACTGGCTTGGAAGATTGATTTTGTCAAGCTCGAGATCAAGTTCGTTGAACTGATACACGATGTTTGGCGAACACAGGAAGACGTTCGTCGAACGCAGAAAACTTGGAATTTTCTTAAGTTTTAGCTAACTTAGACAAGCTTAAACCTTGACCCTAAGACTATACATTGGGGTCAACTTGAGTCCTAACCACAGATAGTGATCCTAGCCCAATTAGTAATAGGGTTGTTCCAACAATCTCCCCCTATTTGGGTTAGGATACTACTTGACAAAAATAATAAAAACAAACAACAATAAACACAGAGCATATATATCTGACAGAATTTAGAATTCATTTCAGCAGATAAAAAATATAGTACTCTGAGTTTAGAATGTCTTACACTGTAAGCAGAAATTAGTTAAACCAAACAATCAGAAGTATTTCTCTTTCTTTGAAGAAGGTTTGAAAATGATTTCTCTGTTGGGATTTTCAGATTCTCTCTTGCTCAAATATAGGTCATTTGCTCCCAGCAGGGTTTGAGATGAAGTATGAGGAACAACTGCAGCTGGGTGCAACTTCAGGTAGTCTTCAGCATTGAAGAGATGTCTTGAGCTATATCTTTCAATCTCTTTTCTTCTAAATTCTGACATAGTTGTAAACTGTGAATAATCTTTTCCTTCAGCTTTGGCTTTATTAATTTGAGCAGTAGCAATTGTTTCTCTTTATCTGGCCATGTATGCATTCTTTTCTGAGTCTGGATTAATGGGAGATGAAGGTCTTTCATCATGATCACTAGAATGATAAGAAGATTGTTGATCTTGAGATTTTCTTTTCCTGTGCAAAGATCCATCAAATTTATGATATTTGTAAACTGAAGATGGAGCTCTAGCAGATCCTGAGGGTGGAGCTCTGGCTGATCTTAAACTGTAAGAGCCACTAGAACTTCCATGAATCTCCCCTGATCTTCTTGAGTGCTACGGGGAAGGTTTCTGAGATGAAGAGGAAATGCCTGCAGATCCAGCTGCTGGAGGAGGAGGAGGATTAAACTTGTCTGGTTTGTCAGAATAGAATCATGTTTTCTTTATTTTCTTTCTCCTATTATTCTCATTCCTTGAGAATCTCATCCAGGCCGGAGAGTCTTTGGTAAGAGTGATGTTTTTCAAAATGTAGTAGGGAATGTCATTGGAAGAAGATTGAGATTTGGGAGCAGCCTTAGCTTTGCTTCTTAATTTCCTTTTCTTTGAAGATGAATCATCAGAATCATCAGAATCATCATCATCATTATTAGAAGGCTGTGCAGGATCATTATACAAGTCATCAAGTTCTTGAAGAGCATTATCAACAACTTGCTCAATATCCCCTGGTATAGGGGAATCATCATACACATATGTTCGAGGTGAATTCACCAAGCCAACTTCCTCTGCAACTGCAACTGGAACTAAAATACTTTTGATGATTTGCTTCAGCAAAAGTGAATCTATAGGAGCTGAATAAGGAACTATAGCCTTTGAACTAGCTTGAGGCTTAGGCAGACAACTGAAAACAAAACTGAATTTTGATAATAAAGAGAGAATATCTATTGAAGGATTAATAGAGATATCATTTATTGAATCTATAACTATAATAGTTATTTCTGAAACTGCAACTGAATCTATATTAACTTTATCAATAACCATATCTGATAACCATACTGAATTTGTATCAACTGGAGATTCTTCATTGAGCATCTCCCCCTGTCTAGGTTCAGGGAGACCTGAATCTAGGCCCCTAGAAGAAGGGATAATTGATGAGGAGGTAGGGATGGAGGCATGTTTGGAAGTGAGTTCTGAGATGGATTTGAGAACTGGAGCTATCTTCTCATCCAGAAGAGCTGTCAGTTTTGGAGATATATGATTGAAAATTTGATCAGCAATGGAAGAAAAATCAACATACACATAGTCAGATGTATGCTGATAGGATGTGGATGCTGGAATGGAAGAAGAGGGAATAGAGGTGTGAGCCTGGTTGGTACACATAGAGGAGGGTAGGAAGATGTTTGTAGCATCTGAGATGGGTGGAAGATTATCCTCATGGATGGGTGATTGAGGTGGAGAGTTTTGTTGAGGAGACAAAAGGTCAAATGAAGGAGGTGGGATGAATGGGGGAAGAGAATCAAATGGGGGAAGAGAATCATCATCTGGAATAGATGAGGATGTAAAAACTGCAGACTGATTTGTCTGTAGAGGAGTAGAAGAAGGTATTGAGGAAGATGCGTCTATGGGAGTGTTAGAAGGAGGAACTTCTTCAGCAGCAGTGGTCTGAAGAGGTTGAGGAGTGATAGGAGTTTAAGACACAATGGGAGGAACTTCATGTAGGGTTGAGGGAGTGACTGTGTCAGTCCTTGTGCTCTCAGAAGCTTGCTTGGATGTTTCTGCCCTTGAAGTCCTTTTGAGTATTACTCTCTCCCATTTGCCAAAGAGTGCTGAAGTTAGCCTCTTGCTTGCATTGATAAAAACTGTTGGTGACACCAGCAGCTCTGGGCATTTCTCTTGAAGAACAATTAATTCCTAAAACCCTGTCATAGCAAACAGTCATTTTGCTTTGCTTCTTCTTGATAGATTCAAAAAGAATCAATCCCCAGTTAACCTGCTTCTTTCCACTAAGGCCACCATCAACATATATTGGTGCCTTGTAATATAATCATGTGCTGAGGTTTTTCCCAGCAAAACCTTGCCAATAACATCAGCTAAGAATTTGTATTCAACAGACAAATTCTTCTTCAGAAGATGGTTAGGGTTTCCACTGGAGTGACCCATTTTATCCAATTCAATATTAAATTCATCAGAAGTGATGTCCAGATCATCTTCACCATTTATCAATCCAAAAACCTCTGTTAAAATTTCAGGGGGAAAAGGAACCTGATTTCCAGAAATAGTTCCTTAGATAGATGTTACATTCAGTGTCTGAAGAATGTGTACCCATTCCTTAATCTCAGCAACTGGAAGCTTTATCCTTGTTGTCATAAACTTCTTCAACTGTTGTTCTTCAAAGAGTTGAAGAATATCCTGGAAAATCTGATCTGAATGAGCGAAAAAATCCATGTCTATATCAAATCCGGCATCGAACTTCATTGAAGAGAGCACTGACTGAGAGATTGCCATGAGAACCTGCATGAGAAAAATAATCAAGTGCAAAGGAACTAGAGGGAGGCAAGAGCATCTTCTGTAGGTGCAAAGACGAAATGGAATCAAAATTTGATTATAAAGAAAGAGTTCGGAGAAGGCGCAAGCTTTCGTTGAACGGGTTTCAGTTAAACCTAATAAAAATAGAAGTTGAAGAGCCTGGGGCTTCGTCAGACTGTGTTCGACGAAAGTTAAATTTTCACCGATCTCTGTTCGACTAACGAGCTGGCTTCGTCGATCTCTGGAGCTAATAGGTTTCATTGATCACCATTCGACGAACGACTAATTTTTGTCGATCTCTGTTCGACGAAAATAGGGGATAAGCAAATTTTTTTTAATTTATTGAATCTCCATCTATCATTCCTAGCTGATTTATAAGGAAGATGTGCTTCTTTTCATCCAAAGGTTTGGTGAAAATATCAGCCCTTTGTAAGTCAGTAGGAATAAATTATAGGCAAATTTTATTTTTATCCACATTATCTCTGATAAAGTGGTGCCTAATTTCTATGTATTTAGTCCTACTATGGAGTACTGGATTTTGTGCTATAGAAATTGCAATAGTATTGTCACAAAATATAATTGATTTATTTAAGTTGATACCATAATCTAAGAGTTGATTTTGTATCCACAGAATCCGTGAGCAGCAACTGCCAGCAGCAATATATTCTGCTTCAGCTGTTGATGTAGGCACAAATGCCTGTTTCTTACAAAACCAAGACGCAAGCTTATCACCAAGGAACTGGCAAGTTCCTGATGTGTTTTTCCTGTCTACTCTGCATCCAGCATAATCAGAATCTGAGAATCCAGTTAATTCAAATTCTGATGCAGTTAGATACCAAAGTCCTAGATTTGGACAACCCTTTATATATCTCAAAATTCTTTTTAATAAAATAAGGTGAGATTCTTTGGGGTTAACTTGGAACCTAGCACAAATGCATGTAGCAAATATTATGTCTGGTCTACTAGCTGTTAAGTAAAGTAAAGAGACAATAGTTGCTCTATACACTTTTTGATCAACGGGTTTCCCCGATTCATCATTGTCTACAACAGCATTGGAGGGCATGGGTGTTTTCATAAAAGAGGCATCAGACATACCAAATCTTTTCACTAATTCCTTTACATACTTGGATTGTGATATGAATATGCCATTAAGAGTTTGCTTCACTTGAAGGCCAAGGAAGTAAGATAACTCACCTATACTACTCATTTCAAATTTGGATTGCATTAGGTCAGAAAACCTTTTGCATAAATTTGAATCAGTAGAGCCAAATATAATATCATCTACATAAATTTGAACTAGTAAAGTTTGATTTTTATGTATCCTGAAAAATAAAGTTTTATCAACATTGCATCTACATAATTTGTTCTCTAAAAGAAAATTAGCTAGGGTCTCATACCATGCTCTGAGAGCTTGCTTGAGACCATAGAGAGCTTTATTAAGCATAAAAACATAGGAAGAGTGAGTTTGAGAGATAAAACCTCGTGGTTGTTCTACATATACTTCTTCTTTGATATCTCAATTTAGAAATGCACTCTTCACATCCATTTGATAGACTTTAAACTTCTTGAAAGTAGCAAATGCAAGAAATATCCTGATAGCTTCAAGTCTTGCAACAGGAGCAAAGATTTGATTATAATCAATTCCTTCTTCCTGAGAGTATCCTTGAGCTACCAATCTGGCTTTATTTCTGATTATCAAGCCTTGATCATCTAGCTTGTTCCTAAAGACCCATTTGGTGCCAATAACTGGATGGCCCTTTGGTCTTGGAACCAAATCCCAGACTTTGTTCCTTTCAAATTGACTGAGTTCCTCTTGCATTGAAAGAATCCAGTTTGGATCTTGTTCTGCATCATTTATGGATTGAGGTTCAATTTGTGATAGGAAATTAGAATGCATCTGATTTTGGTTGAGTTGATGCCTTGTTTGAACACCTACTGAGATGTCTCCAATAACTTGGGATATTGGATGATTTCTAACTGTGATGTGAACAACAGTTGGAATGGGTTCAACAAGAGTATCCTCTTGAGGGATTTGATCAGCTGTCACTTGATTAGAATTATCAGAAAGATCTTCTGGATTATCTTCTTCTTCACTGTCTTCAATAATTTTAGTTGATGGGAGTAGAGAGTCTTTATTCTGTAGATCCAATCCATTAAGCTCTTCACATAGAGCTGGTGCCTGCAAAATATCTTTGGTAGAGGTGGTACTCCTCTCCTTATTTAACATGTTAGTTTCATCAAAAGAAACATGCATGGACTCTTCTATCTTAAGAGTTAATTTGTAATAGATTCTATATGCTTTACTAGAAAGAGAATATCCAAGGAATATACCTTCAACAGCCTATGCTTCAAATTTCCTTAGATATTTCTTATCATTGTTATGCATATATCATTTACAACCAAAAATCTTAAAATAGTTAACCTAAGGCTTTTTATTCTTAAGCAATTCATAGGGTGTTTTACCCTTAAGTTTGTGTATCAGACTCCTGTTTAACACATAATTTGTTGTGTTCACTGTCTCTTCCCATGAAGAGAGTGGCAAGTGAGCATCAGCAAGCAATGTAGTTGCTGATTCAAGTAATGTTCTATTTTTCTTTTCAGCTACCTCATTTTGTTGAGGAGTTCTAGGAGCAGAGAAACATTGTCTGATCCCTTATTTTCCACAGAATTCTCTCATTAGAAGAGATTCAAACTCAGTGCCATGATCACTTCTGATCAATGCAACTAGAGTAGAGTACTCAATCTTGATGGTCCTGAGAAAGTCTGTCAGAACACTGAATGTGTCAGACTTGTTCCTGAGAAAGAACACCCAAGTGAATCTAGAGAAGTCATCTACAATTACTAAAGTGTAATATTTCCCTCCTAAACTCTGTATTGCAGTGGGTCCCAAGAGATCCAGATGCAGCAAGTACAGAATCCTAGGTGAATCACTCTTGGATAAAGATCTTAAACTACTCTTGGTCTGCTTTCCTAGTTGACAATCCCTACAGAGTCCTTCCTTCTTGTATGAACCAGAAGGCAGTCCTCTTACCAGATTGTCCTTGGAGAGCTTAGAGATAGTTATAAGGTTAATATGTCCTAGCCTGTTATGCCATAACTCATTTGGTTTACTTATTGAATTAAATACACAAATGTCTGAATTGGCAGAATCAAAATTGACTAAATATATATTTCCTTGTCTAATACCAGAAAACACATTGATGTTCTTATTATTGGTAATAAGACATAAGGAATGATCAAAAGTTA
This sequence comes from Dactylorhiza incarnata, assembly GCA_033032865.1. Taxonomy (NCBI): domain Eukaryota; kingdom Viridiplantae; phylum Streptophyta; class Magnoliopsida; order Asparagales; family Orchidaceae; genus Dactylorhiza; species Dactylorhiza incarnata. Next base: position 21,773,980 of record JAWHQI010000001.1, on the reverse strand, counting down.
CCTGATAACCTTCATCACATAGCTGGCTTATGCTGATGAGGTTATGTTTGAGACCCTTGACATATGCTACCTCTTTGAAGGTAACTGCTCCAACTCTGATTTTTCCATATCCTTTAGTCTGTCCATAGTTGGAGTCTCCAAAAATTACTTTGGGTCCAAGCTTTGCCTTGTAATTACTTAGATTGGCCTTGTTTCCTGTCATGTGCTTAGAGCAGCCACTATCCAAATACCAATGTTACTCTATGTTTGGATAGCTTTGTACCTGCAACATAGAAAACAGACTAGTTGTTCTTGACCCAGACTATCTTGGGTCCTAGGAGGAATAGTCCAATCAGTAAAGGGATTCTTAGTATGTTGAGAATGAGAATTCTTTAGAAATGCAGTACATTTTTCGTTCAACGAACTTGACTGAGTTCATCAATCATCGTTCAACGAATTGAAGTTATTTCATCGAACGCCGCTCGAAGGATAACTATACTGAAGATTTGTATTCAGCGTTCGTCGACCACCGTTCGACGAATTCAATTGTTTTCGTCGAACGCCATCGACGAATGCTTTTGAATTTCTCTGTTCTTAACATCCTTGCTTGAGATGTTCTTACCTACTTCTACTGCCTCTTTGCCTTTGGCAGAAATGAATTTCACTGGAGTAGATAGAGTGTCTTTCTTAAGAAAGTATGTCTGACTTGATGATGCACCCAAGCCTAGTTTGGCATTGAGTCTGGCATTTACAATGCTTGTGATGTCCATCAGTTTGATGCTTCTCCCATTGAGGGATTCTTCAAACTATTTGGCCTCAGATAATTTGTTCTCAATGAGAACAATATGTTCTTTGGAGGCAGCCAATTCTTCCTTAATATTGGTATTATCTGCAGTCAGTTAGTTCATTTCAACTAACTTACTTCTGAGGAAAATTATCTCCTTCTCAGATTTAATCAAATCTAAACACAGAGTCTTAAATTCATTTTTAAAATCATTTGAGGTAAAATCAAAAGTAAAAATTACCTGATCACCATCAGTGTCAGATTCTGATTCATCAGAATTATTTGTTGAGGCATTGATAGCCATCATGCAAAAACTTCTTTCATCTGCATCATCTTCATCATCACTTGAGCTGGATGATGATGCATGTTCTAAATCACTACTTGAGTCATGGATAGCCATCATGCATAGATCCTTTTCATTTGAATCATCTTCATTTTCAGAGGAGCTGGATGATGACTCTGATTCAGTCTCACTCCATGTCTCAGCCACAAAGCCCTTTCCCTTATGTTTATATTTGTGGGAGGATGGCTTGCTGGAGTGTTTCTTTTCTTCCTTTTCTTTTCTTCTGTCCTTCTTTTGATTTTCTGGACACTCAGGTAGGATGTGTCCAGTCTTCCTGTAACCAAAACAAATAATTTCTTTAGAATGTGTTTTGTCATACCTTGGTTTCTCCTTGGATCTGAAGTCCTTCTTTCTGAGGTCCTTTCTAGCCATTTTGTAGAATCTTTTGGCTAGGAGGCTCATGAACTCCATTTCTCCTGGAGTTTTGTCTTCCTCTTCTGTTTCCTAAAAAGCAATGCTTCTTTCCGTTTTGGTGGCTGGTGAGGAGGTAGAATGTTCAGCTTCTCTTGACTTGATAAGCTGCTCATAGGATTTTAGTTTGCCTAATAAGGTCTCAGTAGAGATCTCACTTAGGCTTCTGGCTTCCTTGATTGGCCAGATCCTTAAGTCCCATGTGCTGGGGAAGCACATTAGGATCTTATCATTTATTTCAGTGATTGTGATCACTTTTTTCAAAGACTTCAGCTCATTGATGATGAGACTGAGTCAGTTATACATATCTGCAACCATTTCAGTATCTCCCTTCTTGAAGTTCTCATATTGGGAGATGAGGTGGGATCTCCTGTCCTTTCTCTCATCTGCAGATCCATCAACCATGTTGTTGAGAGAGTTCCAGATGTCCCTGGCTGAGGTGCAATCCACAACCTTCTGGAATATGTCATCAAACATGGTCTATGCCAAGATGTTTATAGCTTTGGCATCATCATTCCTCTATTTCTTTTGAGCATCTGTCCACTTAGGAGGTGGAACTGCATTAGTATTGGTTGCTGTTTCATTACTTGTTGTTGCTGATGGAGTAGGAGGTCTTGTCAAAATAGAGTTAAAAATATCTTCATCAATAGAGTTCATATATAGTTTGATCCTTGCTTTCCATAATGCAAACTTGTTAAGATTGTGTTGGAGCATGCATTTTGCACTCCTCCGGTTTGATAATAACAAAGTCCCGTTTGTATTTGATTCTATTTTTATCAATGGTGTGCAGATAACAGGTATGAGATGTACACATTGCTACTGGAGCTAAAACTGAATGTGGGAAAAATTCACTATCGGAAAATTCCGACAGCCACTGTCGCCCAGGCGACAGCAGAGAAGTTACAACTACTTCCCTCCACGGCAGATCGACGATAGACAATTTTGCGCTGTCGGAATTCCGACAGCGATGTCGCCCAGGCGACAGCTCGGCGGTTACAACAACTGCCCACGTCTCCACCCACGACCGGCAGTTTTGCACTGTCGGAAATCCGACATCGATGTCGCCCAGGCGACAGCTCGACGGTTACACCAACTGCCCACGACTCCACCCACGACGGCACTCCAGCGGCAGTTTAGCACTGTCGGAAAATTCCGACAATCACTGTCGCCCAGGCGACAGTGAATTTCTATAAATTGGTTCCTTTGGTTCGTGCATTCCAAGCTTTTGAGAATTCCAGTCCCTTCCTGAGTGCATACGAACCAGAGAGCTCCAGAACCTCCTCAACTCCCATTTGTGCAAAGAAGGATTGAAGATTGAAGACGAGATCGGGCGTGCTTCTACATCATCGATCATCTCGAGGCTTCAACAATCCATTCAGAGATCTGATCCTCTAGGGAGTTGTTCTTTTCATATTGTATTTTCATTCACATACTTTTTCATTTTGTATTGGTAGAGAAATCGTCGTCTTGCGTGCGACGTCTAAGTCCTTGCGCGGCTTAGGGGAAAATCGATTCCTTGTGCGGAGCGTCCAAGTCCTTGCGAGGCTTGGTGGGAAATCGTGGCCTTGTGTGCTACATCTGGATCTTGGGAAGATCTAGAGGATAGGCTTGGGCTTGGTCTTGGGAGAGACAAGCGATAGCCTTTCGATCCTTGGGAGAAGGATTGGTAAACCAAAATTATTGTATTTTTATTATCATAATTGTGCCTTGATCTTAAGCATTGTTAAGATCATTTTTATTGTATGCAAATTTCATGATTAATATAATTATGCTCTTTTCACTAATTGCAATTTTGTTTGCTTAAATCTTTATCTTAGAAATTTGTGTCTGGTTAAATACAAAAATTACATTGGTTTAAAATTATTTATAAGTAACCTTTTTAGTAAAGTAAAATTTGTCTAAAAATTGTTAAGTAAAAAATATATTTTTAAACACACCCTTCCTCTAAGGGCGTCACACGATCCAACAAGTGGTATTAGAGCGTAGGTTACTCCAAAACGGTTTTACCAGCGGGAGTAATGGCGCACAACGATCACGCGTTTGTTGAGGGGCAAGGAACTAGTAGGCCACCACTATTTACGGGCACAGACTATAATTATTGGAAGACACGTATGCGTTGTTTTCTAATTGCGCTAGATATAGAAGTCTGGAATATGGTAGAATCTAGTTACACTTCTCCAACATATATTGTAGGAGAAGTAACTATGGATAAACCCAAAGACAAGTGGGATGACAATGATAAATTAAAATGTAAGAACAATGCAAAAGCCATGAATGCTTTATTTTGCGCACTAGATCGCACTGAATTTAATAGAGTTTGTGCTTGTAACACTGCATTTGAAATTTGGAATTTGTTAGAAATCACTCATGAAGGTACTTCGCAGGTAAAGGATTCAAAGCTATTTCAACTGGAGTCTGAATTTGAAAGTTCAAAATGGAGGTAGATGAAGAGGTTGATACGATGTACACACGATTCACAAAAATCGTGAACGACTCAAAGGTGCTAGGAAAGGTGTTCTCAAATGGAGATTTGGTAAGAAAAATTTTAAGATCACTTCCCCCGAAGTTCAATCCTAAAGTGACTGCAATTTCCGAGTCACATGATCTTAAGACTTTAAAATTGGAGAGCCTCATTGGGAATTTGAAAACCCATGAAGTTGAATTAAAAATTCAACAACAAGAGTATATGGAGCCAAGGAAGAAGGGATTGGCTCTAAAATCTAAGAAGGAAGAAACTAGTGATTCTGAGGAGGATGAAGAAGATGAGGAGAGCTTATTTGTTAAAAAGTTTAGAAAATTTATGAAAAATCCGGAGAGAAGGAATTCGTTTAAGAAGTATTTTAAGAAGGAGACCTTTAGGAAGAAAAAAGGGAAAGAAGGCGATGAGGAGGAAGAGAGACCGCCACCGGAGTGCTATCACTGCAAGAAGTTAGGACACATCCGAAGCAAGTGTCCAAAGTACCTGAAAGAACTTAAAGAAAAGAAGCACAAAGGATCAAAGAAAGTGTTGAAGGCGGAAATATGGGATGATACTACTTCTGAGGATGGAAGCTTTTCAGATTCAAGTAAAGAAGAGGAGGCCAACATATGCTTAATGGGAAAGAGCGTCATATCTGATGACGAATGCAGTGTCCAAAGCGACACTGAGGTAACTCCTCCAACCTATGATGAATTATATTCTGAATTTTTAAAGACTTGCAAATTTTTTGAAAAAAGTTTAAAAGATAATGATCTTCTTAAATATGAAAATGGAATTTTACTTAAAGAAAACAAAAAATTGTTAAATGAAATTAAGACTATTGGAAAAAGAGATATTTCTTGCCAAGAGTGTGATCACTTTTTGGGAAGAATTAATGAACTTGAAGAATCTCTTTCCAAATCTCATTCTACAATAAAAGTACTTACTAAAAAGAATGAGATTTTAGAGAGAGATCTGAAATCTTCAATTTCCAAACTCCATGAGGGAAAGAAATCTTTTGAACGTAGATGCGTAAATCTAGTATCCGAAAATACAAAAATGAGAAACCAGATTCATGACTTAATACTAGCCATGAAAAAATTTGGAATGGGCCGAAGATCACTGGATATGATCTTAGGATACCAACGCCATGGATCTGGAAGATTTGGGCTCGGATACACGTCTGGAAGCTGTCGCCCGGCGACAACCACTGTCGCCGGCGACAGTGAAAAGTCCAGAAAATCTACTTTTAAAAATTCTAAAATTAATAAATTATCAAATACTGCATCCTCATCCAGTAAAAGTCCAGAAAAGTTATACTCTTCTAAATACATTACATGTGCCAAATGCAATAGATTTGGTCACACTACGGACTCTTGCTGGAAGGAAGGAAAAAGTAAAATAAAACAAATCTGGGTGCCTAAGGCTTCTACCTATACTATGGGTGGAACCACTTGGGTAACCAGATCTTTACTCACCTCCTCTTTCTAGGTGTGTTGGCAGGCTAAGGACAAAGAAGACGTGTGGTACTTGGACTCGGGTTGTTCAAAACACATGACGGGCAATAAAGAGAAGTTCATTAGCCTGGAGATGAAGAAAGGAGGAATTGTTACATTCGGTGACAATGGAAAAGGAAAATCATCGGCATCAGTGTTGTGGGTAACGAAAATTTTTCAATTTCAAATGTTTTATTTGTAGAAGGATTAAAGCATAATTTGATTTCTATTAGTCAATTATGTGATAAGGGTTTAAATGTTTTATTTGAATCTTCTACAAATTTGTGCAAAATTATTAATTCCAAAACAAATGAAATTGTTTTTACCGCACCTAGATGTCATAATGTATATATGATTAAATTTCTTGATTTTTCAAATTCTACTTTGAAATGTTTTCTATCAAAAAATGATGAATTAGATTTATGGCATAGGCGACTTGGACATGCTAGTGCCAAGTTAATTATAAAACTTTCAAAAGATAAATTAATTAAAGGGTTACCTTTGTTAAATGGGAATTTATCTTCTTCACTCTGTGTGCCCTGCCAAAAAGGAAAATTTTCAAAATCATCTTTCAAAAGTAAGAACATTATTTCTACCACTAGGCCACTTCAATTAATACATATGGATTTATTTGGGCCAATTGGAATTTCTAGCTTAGGAGGTAGAAAATTCACATTTGTATTGATTGATGATTATTCTCGCTTTTGTTGGACTTTATTTCTAACCTCCAAATCCGATGCATTTTCAGAATTCTCAAAATTATGTTTGCGTATCCAAAATGAATTTGAGTTAAAAATTAAACGCATACGATCGGATCATGGAGGAGAATTTGAAAATGAAAAGTTTATTTCTTTTTGTACGGAATTAGGAATTAAACATGAATTTTCCGCTCCACGCACACCACAGCAAAATGGTGCAGTAGAGAGGAAAAATAGAACTCTTCAAGAGTTAGCCCGTACAATGTTATCTGAATTCAAATTACCAAAATCTTTTTGGGCTGAAGCGGTTAGCACGGCATGTTATGTAATTAATAGAGTAATGCTTCGCCCTATTTTAAAATTAACTCCTTATGAATTAATATTTAGTAAAAAACCAAATGTTTCTTATTTCAAAGTTTTTGGTTGTAAATGTTTTATTTTGAATTCTAAAGATTCCTTAGGAAAATTTGATGAAAAATGTGATGAAGGTATTTTTATTGGCTATTCTTCAACTAGTAAAGCTTATAGAATTTTTAATAAAAGAACAAAAATAGTTGAAGAATCTATTCATGTTAGGTTTGATGAGTTTGCTTCATGTGTAGAAAAGAAAATTACAGGAAAAAAAGATGAACTCCTTCCCACGGTGGAGAATGATGAAGAAGAACTTGGAAAAAATGAAGAAGAAAAAGAAGAAGAAAGAGAAGAAGAAAGAGGAGAAGAAGATAGAGAAGAAGAAGAAAGAGAAGGATATGTGACTCCAAGTGAATTAAGATTCTCTAAGAATCATCCAAAGGAGCTTATCATTGGAGATCCGCAAAAAGGGGTTAGTACTCGTTCATCACAACATGTTTTATTTTCAAACCTTTGTTTTGTTTCTGAAATAGAACCAAAAGATGTTTCCACCGCTTTAAATGATGAATTTTGGTTTTTAGCTATGAATGAAGAACTTAATCAATTTGAACATAATAAGGTTTGGAATCTTGTAGAACGACCAAAAAATCATCCTGTAGTTGGTGTTAAGTGGATTTTTAAAAATAAAATGGATAATGAATCTAGAATTGTTAGAAATAAAGCCAGATTAGTTGCAAAAGGTTATGCACAAATTGAAGGGGTAGATTTTGATGAAACTTTTGCACCCGTAGCAAGATTAGAAGCGGTTAGAATATTTCCTGCATTTGCTTGTTTTAAAAGATTTAAATTATATCAAATGGATGTCAAAACCGCATTTTTAAACGGGTATATAAAAGAAGAAGTTTATGTAGAACAACCCCCTGGTTTTATAAATGAGAAATATCCAAATTATGTTTATAAGTTAGATAAAGCGCTTTATGGATTAAAACAAGCGCCTCGTGCTTGGTATGATCAATTAACTCAATATTTGTTAAAGCACGATTATAAAATAGGAAGTGCTGATTCTACACTCTTCATTAAGCAAATTGATCATGATTTAGTTATTTTACAAATTTATGTTGATGATATTATTTTTGGAGCCATTAATGAAGAGTTGTGTAATGAAGTAGTTGAAATTATGAAAAATGAATTTGAAATGAGTATGGTTGGAGAACTTTCATATTTTCTAGGTTTTCAAATTACACAAAAACATGATGGAATTTTTATATGTCAAACCAAGTATATTCATGATATGTTAAAAAGATTTGGATTTGAAAACCTTAAGCATGCAAACACTCCTATGAGTACTTCACTAAAATTAGGAAAAGATGAAAGTGGTGTTTCAATTGAACAAACCCTTTATAGAAGTATGATAGGGTCTTTATTGTATTTAACCGCATCTAGACCTGATATTATGTTTGCCGTTTGTTTATGTGCTAGATTTCAAGCTAATCCTAAAGAATCACATTTAAAAGCGGTGAAACGTATCTTTAGATATCTCATAGGAACATCAAAATTAGGGTTATGGTATCCTCATAATGATTCTTTTATTTTACATGGTTTTTCGGATTCTGATTATGCGGGATGTTCCTTAGATAGGAAAAGCACTAGTGGCACTTGTCATTTTATCGGCCCTTCCCTTATTTCATGGTCGAGTAGGAAACAGAATTCTGTTGCCCTCTCAACTACCGAGGCCGAATATATTGCACTAGGTAGTTGTTGTGCCCAAGCACTTTGGATGTCCCAAACGTTAGAAGATTTTGGCATACAACAAAGTAGTGTAGAATTAAAGTGTGATAATAAAAGTGCTATAGACTTAACAAACAATCCCGTATTACATTCTAGATCTAAGCATATAGACGTCCGACATCATTTTATAAGGGATCACATTAAGAAGGGTAATATAAAAATCAACTGTATAGGCACGGAAGATCAACTAGCGGATATATTCACTAAGCCGTTACCGGATTCCCGTTTTTCTATGCTTAGGTTAGAATTGGGCATTCTAGACATTTCACAATGAATATATCACAATTTAAAGCCTATAAAATAAAAAAAAATTATTATCACAAAACATAAACAAATGTAAAAACAAAAAGCCAAAATTCTAAAAATCAAAACATAAAATTTCAAAGGACTTAACAAAAATTCAACATCATTAATATTACATCAATATTGTTCACATAAAAACAGTAGAACAAACTTAAGGATCAAGTTCTTTAAATAAAAATAGAAATCTAAAGAAGTTCACTGTCGCCCAGGCGACAGTGGATGTCGGAATTTTCCGACATCGCCCAGCAGCAGCAGCAACATAAAACTACTCTGAATCTTCATAACCAGCCCCGCTGCTCTCTGGACAATCTTCTGGAAGTCCTCGTCTCACGGCTTTGCCACAGCGAGTTCGCCTCACCGATTGGCGTGGCGTTTCTTCGTCCGGAACTTGCCATTCGGCCTCTTCCTCCGGAGTTGGTTTCAACTTCAGACCTTTGACGAGAAACTTCATAAATTTCTGCATTCGACTACGGTCCTTCTTCATTTCCCTCTTGTGATCCTCTAATGAATCACGCAAATCATCAATGGACTCTCGTAGTGATCCTGCCCTAGAAATCGTCGGCTCTCTAATCTCAATCCCCGTATGAGCTTTTCTCTGCGGCTTCTTCACCTTCATTGAACCCGTATAATATATTTCCGGATAATAATCATCCAAATAAGCATCTTGCACTATCCATCCATACTTCTTATAGAGTACACGCTGTATTACCGCCCCCATTGGTAGCGTATGAACCTTCACCCATCTTGGATGCTTTAATCTATACGCATACCTAATCTGGGAGAGAATGAAGTCTGCCACATCAAAAAGCTCATCCTCCATAATATAGTATGTAAAGAGGGTCAACTGAGCTGTAATACTTCTTGTGTCTCCACTCTTCAACATCACTGAATTCCTTAATATATCTTGGACTAAGAACGCATCCGGAGTAAGTGAGGTAACTTCAGTGGTAAGAGTCTTCTTTTGATTCCCATGTAAACTCATGTTTACAAGGGTCCAATCTCTATCCTTTCGATAATTCTTCACTATATCAGGCATATTCTCACTCATCACTAGTCCAAATTCCTCTCGTAGATCAACATGTGTTATTTCCACATGTTGACCTTGGATCTTTGATCTCACTCCGCCATCCAATTCAGTGAAATTTGGGTCTTCCAAATGGTTATAAAATTCACGAATGAAAAAAGGAAGAAAACCCCTCTGGTGTGATTATTGAAATTATACCTGCGTTCGCAAGCCGATCATAGATATGATCGTGCTTTGGCGACTCAAATTCCACATACTTCGCTATTCCAACAATAGCCTTCTCCACCCCCGGAAAAACTTGATATGAAGTATGTGCATCTTCCGAAGTACTCTTTCGAGCTTTGGAACTGGAAGCCATTCTGCAATAACATACAAAAATTTTGATTAAACAAGGTATTACATTGTGCACTGGAACACTGTCGCCCAGGCGACAGTGGCTGTCGGAAATTTCCGACAGCCCTCCAAGTGATTTTCTCTCAAAATTTTTACATATACTTCCAGATCTACTCAAAATAAATGTTATTTCAACATCAAGTTTTTAAAAAAATATATATATATGTTTTTTTTTCAAATCAACATATTCTACAAATCCTTTACTATTCATCATCTTCCACCTTCTTCTCTAAACTAGATCTACAAAAATCCTTTGGGAAATGAACAAATGGAAACCTTCATCACCAAATCAAAAAGAAATTTAACAAAGATAAAAATTTAAGCAAAGATCCACCAAGATCCACTTGTTTTAAACTAGATCTACATTTTTCAAATCAAAAAATTTCAAAACCTACACCATTCATCAAAAATCAACATGAAAACTACATTTTCCTTCTTCTCTACTATCAAAATCACAAATCCCTAAAAATTTTTTGAGTTAAAAACACCAAAATCAAAAACCCATACCTTAGCTCTAGGGATGTCGCCGACTTCCGACAGCCTTCCTCTCGTTTTTAACTCCAGGAAATGATGCACAATAGGGTTTGACTCGGTCCCAGCCCTATTTATATTTTTCACTGTCGCCCAGGCGACAGTGACTGTCGGAAATTTCCGACAGCTCCCATTTTAACAAAACTCCAATTTTAGGTCCCTTTGATGATCTACAATAGTTATATGTCATTATTAATGCTTCACCTCATGACTTGATGACAAACCATGTGCTATTTATTTAAAAAAAATGACTTACATGTTTGTATGATTTCATTTCCAAGCTATCATCGTATTGACACTTCTCCTTAGTTGTTTAAACCATTGGAAATTGTTTTCGCATGCCTCTAAGTATGAGAAATTGTTTATATATCATAATGAACTATCACGTTCACTTATTTTGATCAATACGTATGTCTTTTTATTTAATATATACGTGGATCATATTTGCTTTCACATAATAAAATAGCACTTCTTAAATACAACTTTCAACATTGATTTGTTAGCACAACAAAAAATACACCATCTTTTGCGATTCAAGTGAATTCGGAGATCCTTGGTCAATTAAAAAATATATCAATATATCACAATTAAGATATCACAACGTCTGTGATAAAAAATAAAAATAAAAATAAAAGACAAGGATACTCCACCAAGCACTACTTACCCTCCTGATAAGTCTTAATGAGCATTGTGAGGTTAAGCACCTTGGAAAGAATTGTAAAGTGTCTTGTGCAAAAGTAACATGGTTTTCTATTCATCATGTGCTATATCTTCAAAGTCAAAGTTGCCTTTATATGCTTTTATTATGTTCTACATTTTAATGATCATGTAAATTAAATAACTTCATATGTTTGATCTAAGTATCACATGTACACATCATTATGTTATATAAACATTCATCTCATGAGAATTGGACCGAAAATATTCCATATATCTATACATTATTGTGTCTTTCTATGATACTTTCAAATGATCTTACTCATGTTTAAGTTATTTTCTTTCATTACTTCATATGGCTATACCGTCACTTCATGGGCTTATTCATACTATGGCATATTCCTATTATGTCATGGACTTCAATCATTACCAACAATTTGCTTCCGCTTACTCTTCATTTCTATTTTCTATTACCTTTCCCTTAAAAGCTACTCTTTTATCTAATATTCATTTTTGCTAATACCAAAAGGGGGAGAATTTAAAGTATAAAAAGAAAAGTCACAAATCTATCACACCTAAATATTCCACCTACACGATACATCATATATTTAGGGGGAGCATATATTTAGGGGGAGCATATATGTAGGGGGAGCATTCATTTAGGGGGAGCTTTCATCTCGAGATAGATTATTTATTTTTAAGGAATATATATCATGTTAATTTTGTGCACACACCAAAGTTTAAAATCAACAATCTAAATAGACATGATTTCTTTTTATACGGATTTGTTATTATCAAAAGGGGGAGATTGTTGGAGCATGCGTTTAGCACTCCTCCGGTTTGATAATAACAAAGTCCCGTTTGTATTTGATTCTATTTTTATCAATGGTGTGCAGATAACAGGTATGAGATGTACACATTGCTACTGGAGCTAAAATTGAATGTGGGAAAAATTCACTGTCGGAAAATTCCGACAGCCACTGTCGCCCAGGCGACAGCAGAGAAGTTACAACTACTTCCCTCCACGGCAGATCGACGAAAGACAGTTTAGCGCTGTCGGAATTCCGACAGCGATGTCGCCCAGGCGACAGCTCGGCGGTTACAACAACTGCCCACGTCTCCACCCACGACCGGCAGTTTTGCACTGTCGGAAATCCGACATCGATGTCGCCCAGGCGACAGCTCGACGGTTACACCAACTGCCCACGACTCCACCCACGACGGCACTCCAGCGGCAGTTTAGCACTATCGGAAAATTCCGACAGTCACTGTCGCCCAGGCGACAGTGAATTTCTATAAATTGGTTCCTTTGGTTCGTGCATTCCAAGCTTTTGAGAATTCCAGTCCCTTCCTGAGTGCATACGAACCAGAGAGCTCCAGAACCTCCTCAACTCCCATTTGTGCAAAGAAGGATTGAAGATTGAAGACGAGATCGGGCATGCTTCTACATCATCGATCATCTCGAGGCTTCAACAATCCATTCAGAGATCTGATCCTCTAGGGAGTTGTTCTTTTCATATTGTATTTTCATTCACATACTTTTTCATTTTGTATTGGTAGAGAAATCGTCGTCTTGCGTGCGGCGTCTAAGTCCTTGCGCGGCTTAGGGGAAAATCGCTTCCTTGTGCGGAGCGTCCAAGTCCTTGCGAGGCTTGGTGGGAAATCGTGGCCTTGTGTGCTACGTCTGGATCTTGGGAAGATCTAGAGGATAGGCTTGGGCTTGGTCTTGGGAGAGACAAGCGATAGCCTTCCGATCCTTGGGAGAAGGATTGGTAAACCAAAATTATTGTATTTTTATTATCATAATTGTGCCTTGATCTTAAGCATTGTTAAGATCATTTTTATTGTATGCAAATTTCATGATTAATATAATTATGCTCTTTTCACTAATTGCAATTTTGTTTGCTTAAATCTTTATCTTAGAAATTTGTGTCTGGTTAAATACAAAAATTACATTGGTATAAAATTATTTATAAGTAACCTTTTTAGTAAAGTAAAATTTGTCTAAAAATTGTTAAGTAAAAATTATATTTTTAAACACACCCTTATTCACCCCCCCCCCCTCTAAGGGCGTCACACGATCCAACAGATTGCACATAGGAGGTCTTGTGCTTTAGTAATCTTTGTTCTATGCCATGAGTTTTTAGAAAAAGAAAACTCTAGAAGAAGTTAAGATCTAATTGATCTTTGGGTTCAGGTGTTAGCCTGTGTAACCAATCAACCAACCTCTGATACCAATTGAAAGTGAGGAATTAGATCTTAGATTTACCCTAGAGGGGGGGGGGGGGTGAATAGAGTATTAAAAGTTTTAACTTATTTTATAGGGGAATTAAAATAATGATATATATGTGTAATGGAGTGAGTAGAAAAACAAAATAATAAACACAGCACAGTACAGAAAATAACACAAACACAGCAAAGACACAAGAATCTATAGTGGTTCCTCATTCAACCTAGGTAATCCACTCTTCTACCACCCTTGATAGGAATCCACTTAGTTTTTTGATCAGGTGCCCTATCACCACTGAGCTTTTGATCAGGTGCTCAAACCAAACCACTGGTTTTTGATCAGGTGCCCTGCCACTAAAGGTTAACTTTTGAAGGGAGTTAAAACCCTGTACAAGGTGGGGTAAAAAGAATGAACAAAAAGAGTTTATGAAGTTCTTCTCTCTCAATAAGATTTGAGAGAAGACTAGTGGATTGCTGTTGTTGTAAAGCTCTCCCTGTCTGATAGAATTTGTTGACAGTTGGTGAAGCTTTCTCTTGGTTGTAGAAGACTAAGAATCAGCAGATGCTTTTGAGAGAAGATTTCAGTTATTCTCAGAGAATGAAGATGCTCCTGTAGATGAAGATTCTTGCATGCCACTTGTCTGTCTAAGTATTTCACAAGTATATATTCTGTCTATATATATCCTCTTGTATATATCTTATATACTGATTCATCCTTTTTCCTTAGATAAAATAATCTGATTTAAGAATTCAAATTTCATGATAAGGAATAGAATAAACTGAGATAAATCTTTCTTGGGACTGCAATAGCAACTTTCTGATTCTGCAAAAAAACTTTAATTCCTTTTCTATGAAAGTTTTCTTTTCCAATATATGTCAACGGCTAGATTCTCGAAAGAAGAGAATAGAATGGATATATAAAAAGGAAAGATGAAATCTTGACATATCTGAATATGAATAAATCCAAATATTTGAATAGATCCGTTGATGAATAGTCGATCTGAGTTCAGAGAAAGAGATAACTGATTCTTCAGGATTTGTCAAGCTCAAAAGGAATTTCGTCGAACAGAAAGTTGAGTTCGTCGAGCAGAAAGCTGAGTTCGTCGAACTGAACACTGAGTTACTCATTCGTCGAACAGAACACTGAGTTCGTCGATCTCAATCAGGAGTTCGTCGAACTGAGACAAAGAATCTCTTAAACTGGCTTGGAAGACTGATTTCGTCGAGCTGGAGATCAAGTTCGTTGAACCGATACACGACGTTTGTCGAACACAGGAAGACGTTCGTCGAATGCAGAAAACTTCGAATTTTCCTAAGTTCCAGCTAACTTAGACAAGCTTAAACCTTGACCCGAATACTATACCGCCTCTACATGAACGCTACCGCAGGGGCTAGGAGCTACCACAGGCGCTATCTCCAAGTTATATAATTTGATGCCTTCTCTCTCATTTTTGCTAGACATCCCAGACAGATTATCTGTGCCAAAATTCAAGAGTTGTTACTCTGCCGAAAGTTCATCTCCCACTCAAAGCCCAAGAAGATTTTTGGAGAAGGAAGCCATCACGCTACATCCGAAGTATAATCACTTCAACCTCGCTTATGCTATAGTGATCCTTCATCTCATCTTCAGAAATCTCATAGATGGAGTTCTTGTTATTTGCTTTATTTCATTATTGTGATTTTTTGTAGAAAAATCATCTTGTGTTGGCGACTAGGTCCTTGCGCGGCTTAGGGGCTAATTCACCGTTTGAGTTGGCGACTAGGTCTAGGAGATTAGATCTAGGGGGTGCTTGATGGCGCAAATCTTAGCACACCGCTATAGGCGGTAGTAAGACTGCGGCACGAAACGGCAGTGTACCGATCGTTCAAGTAATATAAAATGGGAATGAATTCCCAAGTATCGATCTTAAAGGAACACAGTATGGTGGAGTTTATTATCGAGGAAGGACTTGAGATTGAAGTCCTTTAATCGGATTGATCGCGGAGGGGGGTTGATTTGGTTGTGGAAAATAAAGGAAAATATTACAACTACTCCTATGCAATGCCGCTATGCAATGCTTCGCTTGGCAGGATGGAGACTAGGCAGGCCTTGAGCACGCTGCGTCGCAAGGGCGGATGGACGAGCAGGAAAGCGAAATCGAACTGTGCAGGCCTTGAGCGCACTGCTTCGTAGGTTGAGATGGATTACACGGGCCGCGATGCCATGCTTCGATAGGCAGATGGACGAGTTGGCTAACGGAATGAGAGTCGCAAACACCTCGTCGACAAGCACGCCACTAGCAATTGCTAGTGCGGCACCGGACACGGTGGTGGAGTGGAAAATGGATGGCGGCTCACCTCATTAACACATATGAACTAAATATAACTTCACATAAACATGAAATTAAGATTACAAGCACGATTCATAGTGTTCATCATCAATACATGAGAGATCTAGCTACAAACACATCAATAAGAGAAGAACAAGGCAAGAAATTGACCGAATCCGAAGTCTCGTTGTAGATTCACGGTTAGAATCGTCGGGTTGTCAATCTGCGTCCAAGCTCGGTCCGCAACTACGTCCGGGGTAGAGAGAGTTGTCACTACTCTCCAATGAGCCCGTCTTCTTCGTGTCACGATCCGGTAGAGGTTGCAAACTTCCTCTTGCTTGATGGCCATGGCGGCTAAACCTTCCTTGAAACTCTAGGATGAAGGAGGAGGCCGAGATGAAGCTCCGGCTCAAGAATGGCGTGAAGAACAAGCCTGGAGCACCTCCCGACGGTGGGCGGCGATGGAGGGGCAAAATCGGGCGCTCTAGAGCAGGAAACGGTGGACTGGCGGAAGAAAATGCGGAGGTCCCGACCTAAATCACGAGCAGGAATATTTATAAGCGCTGGAATAAACAGTGTGCACGGTCATTGGCGCACGACCAGTGGTCGTGCGCGGTGGAATCCTGTGATTGTGCGCCTGCCTGGGTGGATCCTGCAATGTAAGAAATTTATAAAATACCATGTTCGCACGACCAGTGGTGCACGACCGGTGGTCGTGCGCACTATCGTAGGTGGTCGTGCGCGCTGGTCAAAACCGAACTCATAAAATTGATGTTAAGTGCGCACGCACATTGGCGCACGACCGGTGGTCGTGCGCACTATCGTAGGTGGTCATGTGCACTGTCCGAGACAGAACTCAAAAAATAGGGTTAAGTGTACACGATCAGCGGCGCACAACCAGTGGTCGTGCGCAATAGAAACAGCGATCGTGCGCAGGGTTCCTGTACAGAATTGTACTGGGAACACCTGCACAACTCCTGTTTCAGCATACAACACCAATCTAGCCACTGAAGGTGGCACTTAACCATGCATGAAAACTAATAATGACGAAGAACTTGAAATAACACCAAAAATGGGCCTAGAGGTGCACGCAGCATGGAGTATCAAATATGAGTGAAAACATGTCTAAAGTGAAGTGCATAGACTAGAAAATCGGCCCAGATGAGTCCATAAATGTGTATATATCTGGGACTCATCACACCCCCAGACTTAACTGTTTGCGCGTCCCGAGCAAACCATCTCTCGCGGACAGGAAAAACATAAGCTGGCGAAGAAATTATCAAGCGGAGTACCATGCGAAGTCGCATGCTCATGTGCGTAGAAGTACAGTAGACAAAATTTCTAATTATACAGATTAGTTTATGATTTTCTAGGAGCGTATTTATATATTACGTTTACTCAAAAAGTGAATCACGGTGAATCATAAGGTCGTACATAGGAAGAAAGTAAACTGAACGCTGAGGTGAGCATTGCCAAAGATCGGGGTTCGGGACAACTCCATTGAAATCCATCAATGTCGGTGACCATAAGCTTGCCCGTTCGCATTCTCTCCACGGCACTGGTTTGACTCAAATGCGTGAATCAATAGGACTTAAGGTTTTAGATGAGGCTTGGGTTTAGGTGAGGTAAACAAATATAAACATGAAGGCTTAGAACACAAAAACCCAAATGAGCAAATGCATAACACTATCCAAGTAGCCAAAAAAACATGCGGATCCACCACACCCCCAGACTTAGACTTAACAACATGGGTGTGTGCACCGCCTACTCCCAAACATATATTTTTACACAGATTTTTCATTAAAGCTCATATCTTTTTCTTTTCTTTTCACTTCTTTTCTTTCTCTCATTTTCTTCTTTTCTTTTCTTATCATTTTCAGCAGCTAAACAATAAAACACATCCACATTTTCACAAACATATCACCAAATCAACAACCCAACTCATGAAAATAATAAACAGCTAAAGCTCAGATTTGGGTGTGCGACTAGGATTAACATTTAGGCTTTGGTGAGACAACAGTGGGGCTGAATCAAAGAAAGGGTAGGCACAACTGGGCTGACAAGGATAAAGCGATAGGAGTGGGCACAAAGGCTCAACCGGGCCAAAATGATGGCCTATATCACATTCACGCAATTGACTAACCGTATACCCATGCTTCAAGAATCGCTTGGGGCAAGTTCTAGCCACCGAGAAAGATAATCCTTTCTCCCGACTCGGGCAATATGAGGCTAACAAACGTCTACACACATCCCTATGCTACCGTTTGATTCACACCGGATTCACCAATTTTTGAGTGTAGTAAACAATATTTACGCTAATAGAAAAAAAAATACAACTAAAAGAATAAAAAGAAATTGAATCTACACGAATTTCTAAACGAGACATGAGCACTCGACTAGGAGCACTACAGGAGTCAACAATTTACTCCGCCTCATAATCCTAAGCCAGCACAATGATTTTCCAAATCAAACAAAAAGAAATGAGTTCAGCTCAAGACGTGCCAACAGCTAAGTGCACGCTCGAGTGGGTGTAGTGGTGTGCAATGCAATTGAACATAACTAAATATCTGAAATTAAAATACTTCGAGTATGCAAATGAGATGTGCACATGCAGTGGGTAACATATAGCGGCTCTCCCCTAGACTAAATCTAAGTAATAGACATAAATGATGTAACCATGAAAATTGAAAATGAATTCTAGGGAAAGAGATTACCCAATGCTCAGAAGTGAGCATACCAGAAGACGCGTGTAAGCTAAAATGAGCCGCAGCATCCGCCCTCCAGAAAAGATACCTGCAGGGGTCAGCTCCGCAGAAATAGAAGAAAATAGAAAACTGAAAAAAGAATACTACTAACTAAACTAAACAAGAAGAAATAAGAAATACAGGAAAAGGTAAGATAACTACTGGGGTTATTGTCATCCCAGCACGACTTATTCAGATTTTGTACAGTTCTAGCTTATAGGCCTACGAAAAGAAAAGTGGACAGGTAACTGTTCTAATATGCGTGTAGGTAGCGGGTACCTATACGGAGAAAGAACAATCACACCTCTACCCGAATATAAATACCTGCTCTTCACAGGTAGAGGGAAAAGAAAGTAAGAAGAGGAGGAGGCCAGGTCCTCACTCATCTCACCAAAAACATCCTTGCCTATCAAGGTGTCGTCAACAGGGAGGTGGCGGGAGGAAAAGGCAATGAGTGGAGCTTCCTCTACGGAGGGGGAATCAACCTCCTCACATAAGAGGATGCTCTCATCATTGACTTGGGCAATATGCACCAAATCCTCCTGGGGTACCTGTGAAGTCTCAACCTGCACAGGCTCGGATGAAGAGGGGGGATCGAGAAATAAACAAGACGAAGAACATAAATAATCAAAAATCAGGGGAGTGGTCCCGGTCTCACTCCCATCAGGTTGGGGAAGTAAAATAATGTTTGCATTGTCATCAATGCTACAAGATTCGGCGGGATCAACAGTGGCCAAGCTAGAGATTTGGACTTCCTCCACCGGTGCTGAGGAAAACTCCTCTTCACCTGGAAGGTTGTCCTCCTCCATAGGAACAGGCATGACACTAAAGTCACCAGCCTCCTCTTGCGACACGTCATCAACAATGTCGTCAGAGGCGAGTGTAGTATGCACAACAGGGAGAGGAATAGTGCTCGGATAAAAGTCGAGCACCGATTCCTCACAAAGAATCGAATCCATTAGGGGTGGTGGATGCACTGGGAGAATAGGCTCAGCAATGTCGGTGCCCAGATCAGCCACACATCTGGTGACTGTGTCAACGCCATACCCTTCAAAATGTGAAGGTGGAAAAGACACAAAACCGGATGTTGAAGGTGTGCCGCCAGAGTTAGGATTCGGGACGATCCGGATATCCGGCTCGTCATCCTCATCCAATTGGCGACGAAAAGCAGTACAATCCTTCAGGGCATGATCTGTGCTCCGACAAAACTGGCACTGCCTAGCGGGCTTCTTTGGCACAGCGGGTGCTGAAGCCGAAAAGAAGTAAGACAGTAAAGGCTCAGCAGAGTAGCCATAAGACTTACGCACACCATATGGAGTATCAGACGAAGTCGATGCTCTATATGCTGGGCGAGAAGAATTATGCCCACCATTCTCCGTAGGGCATTCATCACTAGAGTGGGAGGTAGCTCCACACCAACGGCAACGGGTATTAAGATGTGCCAACATAGTGCGAAGATAAAATGATTCAAATAGAAAAACACCACTGTGCGAAATACCACACCTAACAAAAATTACTAAAGCAACCTAATTAAAATAGGAAAATGGATTAAAAAGAAATAAAACAAAGAAATGCAATTACAAATGGAAGGGCTTCTCTCTCAGGTTTTCCCTCTCCAGAAAACTTGATGGCGCAAATCTTAGCACACCGCTATAGGCGGTAGTAAGACAGTGGCACGAAACGGCAGTGTACCGATCGTTCAAGTAATATAAAATGGGAATGAATTCCCAAGTATCGATCTCAAAGGAACACAGTAAGGTGGAGTTTATTATCGAGGAAGGACTTGAGATTGAAGTCCTTTAATCGGATGGATCGCGGAGGGGGGTTGATTTGGTTGTGGAAAATAAAGGAAAATATTACAACTACTCCTATGCAAGGCCGCTATGCAATGCTTCGCTTGGCGGGATGGAGACTAGGCAGGCCTTGAGCGCGCTGCGTCGCAAGGGCGGATGGACGAGCAGGCAAGCGGAATCGAACTGTGCAGGCCTTGAGCGCGCTGCTTCGTAGGGCGAGATGGATTACACGGGCCGCGATGCCACGCTTCGATAGGCGGATGGACGAGTAGGCTAACGGAATGAGGGTCGCAAACACCTCGTCGACAAGCACGCCACTAGCAATTGCTAATGCGGCACCGGACACGGTGGTGGAGTGGAAAATGGATGGCGACGCACCTCATTAACACATATGAACTAAATATAACTTCACTTAAACATGAAATTAAGATTACAAGCACGATTCATAGTGTTCATCATCAATACATGAGAGATCTAGCTACAAACACATCAATAAGAGAAGAACAAGGCAATAAATCGACCGAATCCGAAGTCTCGTTGTAGATTCACGGTTGGAATCACCGGGTTGTCAATCTACGTCCAAGCTCGGTCCGCAACTACATCCGGGGTAGAGAGAACTGTCACTACTCTCTAATGAGCCCGTCTTCTTCGTGTCACGATCCGGTAGAGGTTGCAAACTTCCTCTTGCTTGATGGCGATGGCGGCTAAACCTTCCTTGAAACTCTAGGATGAAGGAGGAGGCCGAGAGGAAGCTCTGGCTCAAGAATGGCATGAAGAACAAGCCCGGAGCACCTCCCGATGGTGGGCGGCGATGGAGGGGCGAAATTGGGCGCTCTGGAGCAGGAAACGGCGGACTGGCGAAGAAAATGCGGAGGTCCCGACCTAAATCGCGAGCAGGAATATTTATAGGCACTGGAATAAACAGTGCGCATGGTCATTGGTGCACGACTAGTGGTAGTACGCGCTGGAATCCTATGATCGTGCGCCTGCCTGGGTGGAGCCTGCAATGTAAGAAATTTATAAAATACCATGTTCGCACGACCAGTGGTGCACGACCGGTGGTCGTGCGCACTATCATAGGTGGTCGTGTGCGCTGGTCGAAACAGAACTCATAAAATTGATGTTAAGTGTGCACGCACAGTGGCGCACGATCGGTGGTCGTGCGCACTATCGTAAGTGGTCATGCGCACTGTCCGAGATAGAACTCAAAAAATAGGGTTAAGTGCACACGATCAGCGGCGCACGACCAGTGGTCGTGCGCAATAGAAACAGCGATCGTGCATAGTGTTCCTGTACAGAATTGTACCGGGAACACCTGCACAACTCCTGTTTCAGCATACAACACCAATCTAGCCACTGAAGGTGGCACTTAACCATGCATGAAAACTAATAATGACGAAGAACATGAAATAACACCAAAAATGGGCCTAGAGGTGCACGCAGCATGGAGTATCAAATATGAGTGAAAACATGTCTAAAGTGAAGTGCATAGACTAGAAAATCGGCCCAGATGAGTCCATAAATGTGTATATATTTAGGACTCATCAGTGCTCGAGGCCATATCCGAGGAAGGATTGGCTAGAGCGGCTTGAGGCCATATCCGGGGAAGGATAGGCTAAAGCCAACCAGTTTGTGGGGATACGAGTAGATATAGAAAAGGAAAAGATATTTACATTTGTACGCCTCCGATTTCTAGAGATATTGAAATCAAATTTATGTAAACACTTTTTCATATAATACAATCATGTCTCTATTTGTGTTTACTTGATTTCTTTCATTTGGCGTAAATTTTATTATTGCAAATTACTTTTTGGTAAATTGTTATTTTGCTCTCATTTATTCCTAAACAATTTAGTGATTTCCTTACAATTATAAAATAATTTTTATTCCCTTATTCACCCACCTCTAAGGGCGCCTATCGATCCAACAAAGCTGCGCGACCTTAATCAAAGCGCTTTTGGGAGGCACCCTAAAGTTATCTTTTCATTGTTTTTTGTTTTTGTTCTTAACATGTTTTGTACGTAACCGCCGCTTCCCCCCGCATCTTCATAACACGGAAGCCCTTCTCCCTTCTTTTTTCTTCTCTTTAATCTTGCATTCCTTTTTATTTTAGCTCGCACCTTGTTTTCTCTTTCATTTTCTTATTTCTTCATACTTAGTTTTAAACATTGGGGACAATGATTAATTTTAAGTATGGGGGTGTAAATAGTTGTTTAAAATGTAGTTTTTAATTTAGAAAACTTTTCAAAAATATATATATTGCCTTGTGTCTTCTTTAATTTAAGCACTTTCAAAACCCAAAAATTCAAAAATAGAAAATAGAAAATGTAAATCTTGGAAAGGGTCGTTTGGGCTATCATCCCATCACACCTCCTAATACTGTTGAGAACCCCTCATGTGGTATACCTTGGGAAGTCCAAGAGTTAAAACAAAAAATTGTTAGGTTTAAAACTAGTTTCCTTTCTTTTATTATCAAAAATTCAAAAAAAAAATAATAACAAAAATTCCAAAAAAATATGAAAAACTTAGAAAAAAACCCAAAAATTTTTATACCCCTCCTACTTGTTGTTTTTGTGATTTCTTAGAAATCTAGTTGAGAATGTTTATAAACATTTTTATGTTTGTTATTGTCTAAAATTTTGTTTATCATAGTTTGTTAATTTTAAATTTTAGGTAATCTTGTTTTAAAAACCATCTTATGATTTTAACTTGATTAGAGAATTTATTTAGCATGACTTCTTTTTTTATTTTTAAATGGCTTCGTTTTGTAGTAAATTTGTTAAACCTCTTTAGATTCTAATTATATTTTCTTCTAGCTTTTTAGATCTTAGGAAATTTAAATTTACTAGAATTTGCTCTAATATAATTTAAATTATAAGCTAGAATTTTTTCCTTCCCTACCCCTTTGTTGGCATAAAAAAAGAATTTTAAAAGATCATATATCATGGGAATAAGAGGATAAAATTCATTATTTCCTAAACATATGCACCCAAAATCATTTAAGAGATTATATGGCATGGAGTAAGAGGATAAAATTCATTACTCCTAAACATATACATTTTGAGTTTTTATTAGAAGAGAACTATAAAAGATTATATGGCATGGAGTAAGAGGATAAAATTCATTACTCCTAAACATAAACAAATTAGAAAATAAATTTTGAGTTTCAAAGATCTCTTCTTATGCCAAATTTTGTGAAGTCCCCCTTAGCCAATTATCATAGATCTAGATTAAGTTTAAATTATGGAGAGAGCAATATTTAGTAAGTTGCATTTTCTTAAGTTTCTTTTAAGATAGAGTTCTTATAATTTTAATTTAATCTAGTTTATTAATTTCTACAATTTTGTTAGCTAATTAATTATCTTGAGAAGTCCTTGCCTAAACACTTTTCCCTCTTTTCAAATCATCATCATAATATAGGACTTAACTCCTCCTAGAATTTATTCTTAACTTAACTTTTGGTTTAAATGAAATTTTAGTTTTTAATTAGAAATTTTCATGAATGTCTTATAAATTATGTCTCGTACTTTTGCTCTAGAATAGCAAAACATCAAGTATGGGGGTATTTGATAAGTGGTTTTTATATAACTTTTTAATAGAAATTTTAGTAATTATTTAATTTGAATTTTTCTTTTTCATGTCATTTTAAGGTTATAAATAGTTCTTTTATAAAATTGAATTCTAATTTAGCTTACGTTTATTTTTGCAGAATTTTGGGACAAATTTGGGAAAATTACATTACATGCCCCCAGTCACGCCCGTAACCAGGGGCGTGTAACCTAAACACTAGTCTAGAATTGGTGTCGTGTATTTGAGCTCATCCACAGTATGTTACGCCCCCCTCCCCCCCCCCCCCCCCAGTCATGCCCGTGACCCAAGGGTAACGCCCGTGACCTGGGGCGTGTAAACATAGGACTCTGGCGACAGTGTTGCCGTCGAGAAGTGGAGATGTCGTCGAGTAGTAAACCCAAGTCATGCCCATGACCCAGAAGTCATGCCTGTGACATTCGCGCATGATCTCTGCTCACCGTCGTGCCACAATCTAGAGCCACACCACATTTAATGAAGCCGCCAGATTACATGCAAATGACCAACATTACAGGGGCGTGTAATGCCCTTTTCCGCCGCGCCGTCACGCAAGACCCACGCCGCTATCAGAGCTGAGATGAATAGTGCTTACACGTCCCCCAGTCACGCCCATGACCGGGGGCATGTAACTTGGAATTTTTTCCTATAAATTCCAGTGGACTCCTTGAGTTCAGGGTTCAGAAATTTGGAAAGTGGGAGGTGCTTCTAGAGCTATTAGTGAGTTTTTCTTATTTTTCCCTTACATGTTCTCTCTTTTTCTTCATGTCATGCAATGTTCTAGTTTTATTTCTATGCAATAGTCTAGTGTAAGTTTGTAGCCTTATTTTTTCCTAGCTTTTTAATCTCCTTTCAAGCTTGTAATCACTTTTGTTATTAATAAAATTTAGTTTTGTTTTTCTTCATTCTCTCTTTCTACTTAGTAACTTTTTCTTCATGTAATTTTACTTTTCTTTCTCTCTCCCCTCCACTATAATTAACTAATTCTCATTAGTGCTCGATCAAAATGATTCGAGGATGAGATAATCAAGTTATGATTTTCTAAGCTCTTATTTTCCGTTTTTTAACACTTGGATTACCCTTGATTTTTAACTAGCGAGGCCATATTTTTGATGTATGGTTTTCGCTTAGGTTTTCATAGTTAGCTAGCCGAGAGGCTCAAAGTATGAATCGATCACTCAATGTTAAAGAGATTTGCATGCACCCCTTGAGAGAGGATTACGTAAATCTCCCGAATTGGGGTCAAATCCAATAGTGGGGTTCACAACGTAAAGCATGTTTTAGGTAATCGATTATAGAACGAGAGTTTGGTTGATTTTTCCTAAACTTAGTTGAGCATTAACCTCGAGAGAGGCATGTTCAAGCTTTGGGAACCTCCACGGTCAAGTAGTTTAATTAAAACGGAATTAGATTTATTTTTATTTCACTTGATTATTCTCACTCCAAGGTGATTTTAGATTGAGCACTAATCTTTTTACCATCGTTTAAACCTTACTAAGTTTGCAACTTTTCTCTTTTAGCTAAGTAAAACAAAACCTCAAAAATCTATTAGATATGATAATAGTGACCTCCTCGAAGTAGAAGTAATCAACGCGCCCGGAGAAATACGACCTTGGTATTTCTAAATATCCTATTTTATAGATGATAAGGTACACTTGCCTTTATCGGATATAGTTTTGGAAAACATCTTTAATCGTTTGCTTTGCAAAATCTTAAGTTTTCAATATCAACAGTAATAACCAAGTGAAGTACAGTAAAGCAAGAACAGACTATACTATATGTAATATAAAAGTAACCTTAATTTATAAGAATGTCCATACAAACCTATAAATTAAGGGGTCTTTTTGCAAGGCCTATCGTATAAAATGTCTCATACCAATTTATACGATAGGGGTAAGGGTTTAATGCAATGTTTATGTATGACATGATATGCTATGTAGGTTTAATGATTATGTTTCACACAAGTGCAACTCACGCACCCGACTCTATGCGCACAGACCTTTAGTTCCCCGGTTTTGGAGTTAGCTAAACTCTCGGGTACCTCTCGTAGTGGCAAATGGAGGCAATAGGTTGGGCCACCCCACTCCTAGGCGGGCAAGCACACTACCTGGACTAGACCTTACGTACGTCTCAACGCGAAGAACATAACCGCAGAGCTCCTGCGTACTCTTATTGGCTAAACCACCAGTCTTTTCTTGGCTAAGTGAAGGGTTGTCAGGAAAACGTCACCAAGACACCAGACCGAGCTGGCCCTCTAGACCACCTCGACTTGCCAGAGTCCACGTACTTCCATCGGTGTGCCGACTGTTCCAGTACGGAAGACTCACCACTTTTATGCACATGCAATCATATTATATAAGAAATCCCGAGCCATCGACTCGCCGGACTAACTAGTCCATTTCTATAACCACCGAGCCTACCGCTCGAGAGACTAAACTAGGCTAACCTCCCATAACAATGGGGTGTGTGAAGGTGTGTATACTTTATCTCTTGTTATTAAATTAATCTTACTTGTTATATGCTCTATCAGTTTAGGGGTTAGTCTTGGACTTCCCGAGGTCTACCCTGTGAGGGGCTCGCAGTGGTACTAGGAGGTACAATTGGATGACACCCCAAACCTCCCTTTCACAAGACACATAATTTTATTGGTAACTACCCATAACCATATACCCCTCTGACCATTACACTTGAGCTAACCCTAAGTGTTTTATGACCTTCCAAGGGAAGGATGATTTATCGTCGATCCCGAGTACAACCTTGCACTTTCACCAACCGGACACTCTCACCCTTGGCTCCTACTGGTTACCTCATTCATACTTAACTAGTTTAGGTGCACCACCTACCATACCTCCCCATATAGGGCCTACATGTTTCCTCTAAATCACCCTTTTACTATATGCAGACCCAAGTGCTATAAGGTGTGTATGAAAGGGTATATACCAAATACTCATCCCACTACACCATATCATGCATATGATAGCGCTCAAAAACCGTTACTATATATTAAAAACCCGCTATTATAGGGATACGGTAGCGGTTGCGCGTGTGTTGCATCTGCCGCCGTGGTCGTAGGGTATGGTAGCGGTTACACAATGTGTTGTGGCATCCTGAAACCTCTACCATAGATACATATATTATAGCATTTATGGTTATAAATGGTAGCGGTTATTGAGCACTACCATTCTACAGCAATGACTACGATTCTTCATCGCCAGGCGTTTATTCTTGTATTTGGCAATGTTTATTCTTCATCGCCAGGCGTTTAATAAATTCAATTATTTCCTAGTAAATAGAATAAAAATAAACATATTAATTGAATAATAATGGAGATAATATCTATTCTGTAAAAGAATTCAATTTTTTTTATTAATAGTAAAAAGAAGGTGGGAGATAGCCCAAACCCTTCATGAATACAATCACTATATAAATCACTTAATTTTCTTTAATAAACTCAATATATGAAAAAATATATATAATTAATACATGAAAATTATTCTCTTTCTTCTTCACGGGCTCATCCTTCTTGCCTTCTTCCTTCTTCGAAGCCTCCCTTGGTGCCTCATTTTTCTCATACCTAAAACAAAATAAATGACGTATAAATTAGAAGCAAGAAACCTAAAACAAAATAAAAATAGTTTTTATCAACATGGAACATAATTTACAATATTAATTTTTCTATGGGACAAATTCATAAATAAAACTATTAGAACTAAAATCATTAGAACTAAAATCATAAATTACACCAAAAGGGCAATAAAAAATGCAAGCACCTTTTTTGTTATCACTTCTCTAGTATTTCCTTATGGCATATGCTCACTCTAATTCATGGAAATAGGTTACGCATGTATGAGAGAAAACTGCCTCTACAAGAACATACACTAAATTCAATCAGTACATCAAAAGTTGTACATCCTCATCATTCAACATGTTGGGAATCAAAGATTCATCATAATTTGACATGCAGTAAACTTGTTGAAACCACACAAGTGCTAACCAAATTGAAATTGGACCTTGAAAAATGAAGCTAATGATTTGGCTAATTGACTGGTGCTGCCATTTGTGGGAAGATTATTATTTTTGCACAACTCTTGTATCTCTTTGTGAGAGATTAAGATACAAAAATCACTTGTTGAAATCCAATGAAAATTTCCAGTAGGAGGAAGTAGAATAAATGATATGTCAAATTCTAAACCTAGAATGGCAAAGTTGCTGAAAAAAATACCTGCCTGCATCCGTACTTCTCGAGGATGATCAGGCACAGCAAAGTTCATTATCACTGGAATCTGCAGTTAAGAGTTCAAATCCAGAATAAGAAGCTTTCAAAGAGATATAACACAAGATTAGGAACAAAATATTTGAATCTCACAAGTCCCACAAGACATGCATTTTCTTGGAAATCAACATTATCCATGACAATCTGGTTGATAATTTGAAGCACAGAACAGATGGCCTGCATAGAGATCATCACCTTATCACATTTATCATTAAATCATTTATATAACCCAATTAATGTTCTATGAATCTTAAAAAACATCATTATCAATAGAAAAAAATGCATACCCGGCTTCTTGGAATTTCAAGAAGATCCATAAGAGGAAGAAACCCATGTTGGGACATAAAAACATGCTTTTGCTCTGGACGCTGAACAAAGAACGTAAAAAGCTTTTGACAAGCAGACAAAATGATATCATCGGGTTCTTCTGGCTTCAGCAATCCAACTAATTTACTGAACTCCATAGACTAATTACTAACATAATAAGAATCATAAGTACCAAAATTAAATTGTAAAAATAGGAAAGATGTGAGAAGTGTTTAAGATTCCATAAGCACCCAAATCAGTGGCGCACATAAGGACAATATTATCAATTGTCGGAATTGCCTAACCAGCACAACAAAATTAGCAGTAGATGGTTTTCAAATGCACTGAAAACCCCTCAAAGGTCATGGTTTGATTTATTATTGCACTGCCTTAGCTAGCACCATTAATACTCTCAGACATTGGTCATTGTTTAACCTATGACAGTAACTTAGGGTAACCCCTATGTATATATTCAAACAAAATCGGTTGAGATGGTAGTCGAGCGGTGGAAACAATAGAACTATTCAATTGATTATGAAATTAGGGCCGCTCCTACAAACACACCCAGGCGCACACACACACACTCGAGGAGGTCTTTTCCGGCCTTCATATCCTGATCAGACACCTTAAGAGATAATTTAAATCCTTAGTTTAAATCCTAATCTATGTTTACACCTTAAGAAATACTTAATTTAAATGAGTAAAGATCTAATTCAGTTTTGAGTTCTTTAAAGAGATGTTGCCTTTTCACATACTCAAGCAGAATTCCTCAATTAAAAACCAAACATAATTCAAAGAAATCTAAATTTGTAAGGAAATCTAATTTTGTGAGTCAATAACTAGAAGATTAAGTGATACTTCTATGAGATTAAACCTATCAAAAACTCAATTACATAGAACTTGTAGATGATGACATTACCTCAAGAGTTAAAATGAGTACTTAAATATGCAATAAGTGTTTAATCCGTCAATTAGTTTTAGAAAGAAACATGTTGTGTGCACAAATAAGTGGTTAGATTAGATAATTAATTTCTACTTACTCCTAAATAGATGACTCTCAAGGCTCCCTTTTGGAAAATGACCTAAAATAGGCGGAAAATCTAGAGAATCGGGCAAAATTATCACCGATATCGTGAGAAGGATTGATAGAAACAACGGAAACAAGATCGCGAGAAGGATTGAAGTTCACGGACGGCGAACCCTCCCTCCCAATGAGATCCTCTCCACGTCAATGGACACTGAGCCACTGGATTCTCCCTTCACAGGATGTGATTCTCCTCCTACATGTAGTTGTGGCTTTCTTCAGGATCGAAGAGGGCAAAGTGTCGAATAGAAGGCTGATAACCTAGACAAGTTATGTAGCTTCAGTATCGAAGAGGGCATCGTGAGTGGCTTGATCGGGTGGGTAGACATCGACATGGAGGAGGCAAATACTAGAGAATCGAATAGGGAAAAGTGTCGTGAGTGATGTCGTGGAGCAGAGGCGAAGAGGGCTTCATTTTTCTTGAGGGTTTTCTGGATTAGGAACCATAAAATAAAACCCAAAGAGCAAAATACTAAGAAAAGAAGAAGCACGATGGAAATCTGGCATCCTTCTCGAGAAGTCATCCCACCAATCACGGGAGTGGTCGCCCATGGCCATCGAAGGCCTAGCTTCGACCTTCATCTCACGCCAGGAGGAGGGACGGCGGCGCATCTCACGCTAGGCAGAGGAGGATCGGCGGCGAGTCTCATGCTGGGCGGACGAGGAGCGGCTGCTGCATCGCGCTGCATGCCAAGGGAGGGGGCGAACACAAGGGTTCGGGAGAAATAAAGCGGCTTCCTTTTTTCTTAAACAAAATTATTACTCCAAGCTATATATATATATATATATTTATATGAAGTTTTACAATTACAAAATTATTAAACTAAACCTAAATTAAAACATTAAAATAAAACTAAAATAAAAATCATGAAACTAATTTTAATGTAAACATTAAATTAAACAAAGCGGACGCACATGGGCATGAGCGGGGTTCGTGGCAGCGTATATCTTCAATAACTTGAATGTTGCGGCGACGTGGTTGTGAGCAGAGGTTGTAGCGGTGAACATCATCATGCATGGGCGGGTTGGCGCCATCAGAGGGTTTCTTGGGGAGTATTTGCTAGAGTTTAGAAAGTAGCGGGTTTTTTATTTGTTTTGGCGATGCACAGGGTGATAGCTTGATGCATGAAATTGGTAGCATTTTTGTAACTGTGACAAAATAACTGATACTATAGGTATGATATGTTATAGTATCGTTTATTTATCTACAGTTGTGGTTATAAACGCTACCATAAATATCTTTTGGTAGCGTTTACTTAACCGCTACAAATTAAGCGTTACCATATGCATGATATGGTGTAGTGTCCAAAAGCTCTAAGATTATTATTGGGGGTCTAACATGACATTTTAAGCCTACTATCAGAAACTTGTAATTTTTCTAATTTATTTAGCCATAAAAATAATTTTTCTAAAATCAGACAACCTATGGATCTGAACATGAAGTATGAGATTCTGACAAGCAATGACCTTGATAAAATTTCCACAACTTTATAATAACAAAATAACAGCAAGGTATGAAAATCACCAAATTCCAGAAAGGTTTCAACCCTTAATAAAAATATTGAACAATTGATCAAATTCATGGATTTTCAATGGAAGTACCAAAAATATTCATCCAAAATTATGATAAGATTACCAAAGATCTAAAATGACCAGAAAATTCTATTGACCAGGAATTTTAATATTTTAAGCTCATTTGATTACTCAAATAATTTACTTAATGGAAATCTAACCTAGGGTATTTGTGAAGGAACCTACATGTAAACTCTTCCAAATATCATCATAAAATTTACAGAACTTTATGATGCTCTAAAATGGTCTCTGATCGAGTTTCATAATTTTTCAGTAAACAGTTGAACCATAAATCAATTTGTGTATAATTAGGGCAAATTATGGGATTGTGAATGAAGTACTATATTTGTCTATCCAAAATTCATAAGAAAATTTATAAAGAACAATAACATCAACATAAGCCCATCATCCAAGTTTCATGATCATCCTAGATTATATACACATATAATTTCTCTTGGAATTAAAGTGACCTAATTTTATAATAAACAATTAAGTCGGGGATTTTGTATCTAAAAATTATAGTAAAATTATCTAGGGCTTATTTCCACCCTATGAAACTATCTACCAAGTTTCAAGTCATTCCAAGGACATCTGACCATATGTCCTTCACAATGATCAAAAGAGCAACCCTAGGGTTCAACTAGGGTTTTTGGGCATATCAACCCCAAACCACCCAAGTCCTCTTGTGAGGGTGTTATAAGTGATAACAAGGCAGTGGACAAAGTTTCACCACCTTTGGATGAGGAATAATCACTCACTACATCAAGTGCACTTTTAACCTCATTTTCCCTTTATGAGACCAGATTTGAATCACTAGGTCACCTAATCAATTCAATTTCAAGGGGGCTGAAATTTTTCCCAGGGTCATATTATGACCCCTAGAATCACTCACCAAAATTTTGGAGGGTTTTGAGGTCGATAGACCCCATAACATGAATTATTAAATTTTTACAAATACTATAGAAAAATCTTCTCCAAAAATTCCCATTTTTGGATATGATGAGGGTGCTAGTATTACTAGCCTATGGTCCAAATTTCAGAGCATTGGACTGAGTGGTTTGATGGGGGAACACCATTTGTCTCTGGTCAACCCTATGCACAGCTTGCACCAAATTTAGTGTTGCAGTCAAACCAGTGGGCCAAACTGGCTCAAATTAATTTTAAATTAAACTAGACACAAAACTCTACAACTTTTGTCTCTGGCTACTTTTCGCGAAAATGCCTCTAAGGGCCTAAATTTTAATTTCAAAAAGTGCATTCCTAGGTAATATACAACAATATATAATGATGATTAATATAAAATGAACGGTGGTGATTGTTACGAAATTTTGGATGCGTGCATCACCAAATTATGCTATCGAAAAATAAATGCAGCACAAAATAAGACTAGAGTGGTGACGCTACGACTATGCAGGATCGTACTTATTCAAATACTACCGGTCTCAATGGAATTTTAAAACAGAACAGAATTTTCTAATCAAGCAAAACACACTAAATTATAAGACTGGAATGAACGGCTATATAACTGAAGAGCAGAAGCTTAATTTATACCGTTCTTAGATTCAGCCTCATGCTTCATGATTACGGAGATTCTTAAGAGTTGCGATGTGTTCTTTCTTATAAATTCTGCCGCATCTGTGTCAACCGCCAACATATAAGATTTGTATCTACCAATATAATCTCTTCAAGAGGAGAACAGTGTTAGCACTTAATGATATATATTTATATATATCTATGGATAAACGTCAAATATTTATATCAAAGTTCCTGAATAAATCTTAAATAAATTGGCAGAGATCTTTGCATATGGATGTGAATAAATGAACGAAGATCTGATTATATCTCTTATAGTAATGAAACTATAATATAACTGATAAGAACGATCTAAAATCTAGAATAAAACCTAGAATAATGAAACCAATATGTCCGTTCTCAGGAATAAAAAAAACACAGAAAAGCCCCAAATAAAAAAGGATAAAATTAGATATGATGTGATTTTCATATACCTGAACCGAAATGGCGCAGCGATCTAATTTTTCCAAACGAAACAAACTGTAACGGGCTGCTGTTCTTCCCAGATCCAGAGAATAACAAGATTCCGGCGCTGAAGATGATTATGGGCGGCGTTAAGAAGATAGCGATGGAGTGGATCGATACTTGTCGATCTCCTGTAATAGAAAACCAAACCAGCGCCCTTGCCGGAGAAGGAGATGGAGGTCCGAACCTTGCCGACGTGCTCAGGCCGACAGAAGTGAGAAGAAAACGCCGGATCATGAAACAGAGCGTTGTATCGCTGGCGTTTGCAAAGAGGATCGCCTCTGGATCTCTCCAACAGAGGGTCGAAAATAACTGCAGAGAAAAAGCAGTTTTCCAATGTAGAAGAAGGAGACCTCGGGATTCGCCCCTTGTTCAGAATCATGGAAATGAAAATGGATTTCTTAGGCTTAACAGGGAAGCCTAATGGGAGTTACCAAAAGAGGTCTATAAATCCTCATAACTCCCCAAATAAAATCCAAGTAAATTAAATCTCTTGAAATTAATTGAGATTTAAGTTTCATGTCCATTCATATGCCAAGAGTGAGACCGAGCTCGCGACTAAAATTACGAGACGATCTAGCCCACCTATCACAGGCTTCGACCGTTCGCGCGACTGAATTAACGCACGCTCGTAGGAGTCCGAATAGGCTCAAATATTCGCGTACGACTTCATCGGGACGTCTCGATGAATCGAGTCCACCTTACGGGAAATTTCCAACATTCTCCCACTTGGACTTGTATTCATCGTAATTTATGACATTCCGATAAAATCTTCACTAAACTTAAGGGTACCAATTAGTGAACGCGATATTGTGTCTACTCCCACGTCAATCCGGTCCAACCAAAACCTTCACTCCGAATCATGGCGGCAACCGCATCATTGAGCGACACAGGACCTTCCATGGTCACAGCAGCTTACGGATTCAATCGACATGGACATAGCGCGGTTATATAAAAATTTAGAATAACATAATGAAAATGTGCACATGAAGGCCGTTCTAATTTGGTGGTCAACCAAACTTCTCAAATTAATGCACTAAACCATGCTACGAGAAGTTCTTAAATGTTCAAGAGAACAAGTATGTCCAATCTTAAGATTTTATATTCACGTGTCAAAAGACATACAAACAGGCCCTAATCCAAAATGTAGTGCCCTGGGCCTTATGCTCTGACTGTCACAAGTCATGAGACTTTTAATGTAGTGTGACATATCACATAAATTTTCACGAATATCGAAACTTAATGATATTCCTAAACAAATATTCCTTAACTTTAAAAGTGCAATAAAATGACAGATAAATGAAACGGAGCTCCATGCAGCCTCCAACTAATCTAGTACATCAAATGACTCTTTAAGCCCCATATTGAAGACATGCTTCTGAAACACATTGGGGCGAATTCCTTTAGTAAGTGGATCGGCTAACATGTCATCTGTCCCTAAATGCTCCACTGTAATGTCACCTTTCTTGACCAATTCCTTAACGGTCAAAAATTTAATTTCCATATGCTTAGACCCTGTGATATATTGTTCATCGAGAACATAACCGCAGAAATATTATCACAGTACAACCGAATGGGTCCAGCTATTGAGTCGACGACCTTTAACTCAGTAATAAAATTCTTAAGCCACACCGCATGAGTAGAAGCTCCAAAAAGAGCATCAAACTCCGCATGCACTGTGGATGAAGTGATGAGTGTCTGTTTGACACTCTTCCACGAAATGGCCCTGCCAGCTAACTTAAAAATATAACCAGAAGTAGACTTTCTATCATCCTCACACCCTGCAAAATCAGAATCAGTATACCCCACTAACTCAAGGTTCTGTACTCTATGGTAGAACAATTTCATATCCTTAGTTCCCTTCAAATACCTTAAGACTTTCTTGGCAGCCACCCAATGAGCAGGTCCTGGGTTTGACTGATATCTGCCTAGAAGTCCTACTGCGAAGGCAATGTACGGTCTGGTACAGACTTGGGCATACATTAAGCTGTCTACCGCACTTGTGTAAGTTATATCTTTCATGCACTCTCTCTCTGTATCATTCCTGGGGCATTGTGCTAAGCTAAGCTTATCACCCTTAATCACAGGTACGTCACCAGCCTTACAATCAAGTATGCTAAATCTCTCAAGTACACGCTCGACGTAGGCTTTCTGAGAGAGTGCTAAAGAATAGTGAGATTGATCCCTAATGATCTCAATTCCTAAAACGAAGGATGCCTCTCCAAGATCTTTCATATCGAAGTGTTTTGACAGAAATTGCTTAGATTCATGCAATAACGCCAAATCACTACTCACAAGTAAGATATCATCTACATAAAGAATTAAGAAGATGTATCGACTCCCACTGATCTTGAGATATATGCAGCGGTCTACCTAATTTTCAACAAAACCAAAAGAAGTAACCACCGCATCAAATTTCAGATACCATTGTCTAGAAGCTTGCTTCAAACCATATATGGATTTATTAAGTTTACACACAAGCTGGTCGGAATGACCAGACTTGAATCCCTCAGGCTGCACCATATAGGCTTCTTCGGCAAGATCGCAATTCAGGAATGCGGACTTTACATCCATCTGGTGTAGCTCCAAATCATAATGAGCTACAAGTGCCATTATCACTCTGAAAGAGTCTTTAGAGGAAATGGGAGAAAAGGTTTCGTTATAATCGATTCCCTCTCTCTGCGTAAATCCTTTGGCTACCAGTCTGGCCTTAAATCGCTCGACCTTACCTTTAGAGTCTTTCTTGGTCTAAAACACCCATTTAGAACCAATGGGCCTATAGCCTTTGGGTAACTCAACTAACTCCCATACTTTATTCAGCTTCATAGACTCCATCTCGTCTTTCATCGCATCCCACCACAGATCAGTTTGAGGTCCAGACACAGCCTCATCAAATGTCACTGGGTCAACTACATGACCTATGTCAAAATCACTCTCGCCCATATAAACTTCATAGTCTGAGGAAATTGCAGGCCTTCTCTCCCTAATGGATCTCCTAACAGGTGGATGAACCTCCTGAACTTGCGGAGGAACCTCAACTAGGATCGGTGGTAAAACCGGATCCACATCCTCCACACACTCCGTCACGGGTTCAGGCACCACAGGATCTCCCACTAAGGGCACAGATAAATTAATAAGCATGATTTCCTCGACTTCATTAATAGTACGAGAGCAACTCGGTTCTTCAGCGACATCAAACTCTAAAAATTTGGCTGTTTGATACTCCACAATTCTGGGTCCTCCTGAAGGGGAATAGAACTTAAATCCCTTGGAGTAATCTGGGTAGCCTATGAAATAGCAACGACAAGACCTAGGGGCGATATTACTTTCCGATGGGTTGTATAAACGGACTTCCGCGGGACAACCCCAAACGCGTAAATGATTAAGGTTAGGTCGTCTACCAGTCCATAACTCAAAAGGGGTTTTGGGTACTAACGTAGACGGGACTCTATTAAGGATGTACATCGCAGTCTTAAGCGCATCGCCCCACAAAAATTCAGGAAGATTTGTCCTACTCATTATACTCCTCATCATTTCCTTTAGGGTGCGATTCCGCCTTTCGGCCACACCATTTTGCTCAGGACTACCCGGCATTGAGTATTGGGCTACAATGACATAACTCTCCAAGTATCTGGCAAACATACCTTTATGTTGCCCGGAGGCATCATATCTACCAAAATACTCGCCACCTCTGTCAGACCTAACTATCTTGATTACTTTCCCTATTTGTTTTTCAACTTCAGTATTGAAAATCTTGAACTTGTCATAAGATTCAGATTTTTCTTTAATTAAATACAAATATCCGAAACGGGAGTAGTCATCTATGAAGGTAATGAAATAGGTGCTCTTACAGAGGGTAGTGGAATAAGGACTGCCGATGTCCGTATGAATAACCTCTAATAAACTTGAACTACGAGTTGAGCCTTTCTTTTTAATCTTGGTCATTTTGCCTCTACAACAGTCCACACATGTCTCTAGGTCACTGAAGTCTAGAGTAGGAAGAATATTTTGCTTAATTAATCTCTCCACTCTTTCCCTAGATATATGCCCTAATCTTTTATGCCATAACATGGAAGACTGTTCCTTAATTAGAGGTCTTGTAGTGGCAACATTTTCTATATTATAAGAGGTAGCATAGTAATTAATAGGTGCAAGACATATTCTATATAAACCATTAGATAGAGAACATAGGCCAATAAACTGTGATTCATAAAATAACTTAATTAAACCAGCAGAAATATTAAAACAATAACCAAGTCTATCTAATGCAGAAACTGAAATCAAATTCCTTCTAAATGAAGGAATATAAAATATGTCTCTCAATAAAAGTTCATATCCTGAATCAAGGACTAAACAAATATCCCCGATGAACTCCACCTCAGCATTGTTGCCTACTGTGAGCCTGCACTCACCCTTACTTGGCCTCCTCCTTTGATGAACCCCTGTAGTGTGTAAGAAATGTACAACCCCGATATTCGCCAGGCGAGGACGCACGGTTTAAGAAGGCAACGGGATGAAGAAAGTAATAAGAGAGGAAGGCCATAGGGCCAAAGACCTCGCGAGAGAGACCTTGGAGAAGTCTCTCTCGGAGGGCTTGCTGAGAGGCGCGAGAAGGGTCGGTGAGATAAACGCTTGCAGGCAATTTGAGGAAGTTTCCTGAGTTCGACGAAAGGAATACCGCGTTCGACGAACTCTCCCGTGTTCGTCGAGCTCACCTGCGGTCGTCGAACTCACCCCTATTCGGCAAAATCATCAGATGTCGATGAAGTGTTCTATGCTCATTAAATCCAAAGGGACGGTCTCGCAAGAGGAGTCGCGAGATCCAGACCTCGGCATGTATCTTCAAAAGACTGGGTCAAGTGAGGGCTGGCAAACCAATACCTCGCAGGCCGCTGGCAGAAGAGACCTATGTTCAGTAAAGAGGTGTCCAGCGAAATGTGTTCAGTGCGCGGCAAAGTCAATAGGTGATCTCGCAGGAAGGCTCGCGAGTTTAGAGCCTCGGCGTCCGGCGAGCTCAATTCTGTGTTCGGCGAATGTTGAACGGAGCTCAGCATTCGTCGGACGGCGCCCGACGAACAAAATATATTCTATAGCAGCGCTCGACAAATTACAGTAGGGAAGCAGCGGTCGACGAACCGCCCATCTCATCGATCAGCGGACAATTTAACGTTCTGCATTCGTCGAGCTCATCTGTGATCAGCGAAGTGCCCTGCGTTCGACGAAAGGTGTGTTGAGCTCGACGAAGTCAGGAGGCGGTCTCGCAGGAAGGCTCGCGAGACCGGACCTCTGCAGATACCGCCAGAATGGGCCAGTGAGATCCTCGCAAGGCGATCGCCTAGGAGAGGCATCGCGAGAAGGCCCGCGAGAGCTTCAGCAGTAAGGTTCTCGCAGTTCCTTGCCCATAGGTTGATAGGGCCAAATTACCCTTTTACCCTTAGTGGTATGCCTTTAGCCTCTCCAAACAGTTGAGTTTGGATGTTAGCAGGCCCATTTGGGGTGCGGATAATAAAATCAAAAGGCGGAATCCTGCTATTTGCAGGCCAGATCAGAAAATCTATAAATAAGACCTAAAGGGCACCTTTGGAGAGGACTTCACTTCAGCTTCTCTCTCTTCAGGTTCTCCTTGGCTAGCATTTCCAGAGCTCTCCAAGGTGCCCGAGTCTCAGATTTGGCTTGGGAGGGGAAGCGCTCAACGATCTTCTGGGTTAGTGGAGGGACCTCCTCGCTGTGACTAAGGTCTTAGTCATTTTTCTAGTCTTCAGTCTACCTTCTCCGAGGGATCAGTAAGGGCTAGCTGCCCCTCAATTCGGTGAGGGCCCCGAGCTCCACAAGAGGCCGAGAAATTAGTTTCAACATTTTGGTGCGGTGAGCGTGGAGCGTGGCTTGTCAAAGAAAGTTCCAAGGAGCAGATATGACAAGAGGCGAGGATCAAGGCGAGGAGTTCAGCGAGTCACCGCAGGTGGTGATGCCGAGGATGTTCGCGGAATTTAGGAGGGAGGTGCTTGACACCTTCGGGCTCACGGTCGCGGTGCTGCAGAGTGAGTTTGCAACCCCAGCACCTCAGGCGACCCTTCCCCCAGCAGTGGTTGGTGAGAACGTCCCAGGGGGAAGGGCCGGAAAGGAAATCGTCGGAGGTTCAGTCCAAGACTTGGAGGGGCGAGTGCTAATCGCCAGCCCGGTGAGCTCCATGCCGGCGAGCGCGGCACAGGCGAGCATGCGCCTGGAGGATGTAGCGACTGTGGGAGTGGTCCAGGAGAACACCGTTCTCACGAGCGCAGTCCCCGCGAGCGCGAGTCTAGCGAGAGAGCTCGGGAGGGGGGGCGTGTGGAGCGATAAAGGATGGCAGAAGGGGGAAGTCTCTTCTGCGAGTTAGTACTTTCTACACCTGTCCCAGCAGGGTTCAGAGAGTGGGACAGGGTGTACTACAACGGTAGGGATGACCCTGTCCAACATCTCTAGTCTTTTGAGGACTCAGTCTCTATCAGGCCGATGTCAGATGCTTTCAAGTGTCGGCTCTTCGTCGTCACCCTTAAAGAAAAGGCCAGGGACTGGTTCCATCATCTCCCTACAGGGTCGATCTACACCTTTGAAGATTTGCGCCGAAGTTTCTTGCTGGGATTCTCAACTTCAAAAAAGAGGAAGAAGGACGACGAGTCTCTCTTCAAAGTGAAGCAGGAACCCAAGGAGTCGTTGGCTCGTTATGCGGACCAGTTCCAGGAAGAAGTGTTGCTCACTCAGGAGATGCCTGGGTTTACACTCCAGCTCGCCTTCACGGTCGGGCTGAAGGAAAGTTTCTTCAAAATGTCTCTAAAGAGGAAGACCCCCGTCTCCTATGAGGAGTTAATGGAGAGGGTGGTGGAGGAAATCGAGAGTGAAGAGGCCAACCCCGAACTCACCAAGAGGCTAGCAAAGCTCAGCAAGCCGGAGGTCGGACAGCAAGAGGTGAGGAGAAGGGAAGAGCCCAAGGCCCCGGAGGGGGAGTGGAGGCATCATGGCGGAGGAATGCAAGGCCAGGGAAGGGGTTACGCCCCGGGGAGGGGTAACTTCAATGGGGGTCAAGGAAGACCCCATCAGCTGGGATGGAGGCAGGGTCCGAGGCCGATGCCTCCTCCACCCCAGCAAGCCATGGAAATCAGGCAGGGAAGGGTAGGAAGAGGAAGGAGAGAAGAGGCGAGAGAAGAAGCGGGAGCAGGAAGAAGAAGAAGGAATAGGATGGCGGAGGCCGAGACGGGAGAGGTGACGCTGCCGTACTGTGACTTCCATGATGAGGAAGGTCACGCGACGGCAACTTGCCCAGAGTTCCTAGAGACAAAAAGGGCCCGAGTGCCCGTGCAGCGACAGCAGCAATCAGTGAGGATTGAGGAGGTTGAGCCTCAGGAGGAGGAGGAAAGGTGTGAGGACCGAGCCGATTTGGGGTCCCGAGGGGGGATCAGAGTGATCCATGGGGGGGGGGGGGTGGGGGGGGTAGGGATTGAGGCAACCCGGAAGGTGAGCCTCCATATTATCTACCATCGTGGCGTGGCTTCGACATCCCTAGCCCCGCCCCGGCAGAGAAGATTTCCTTCACCCAGAAGGACATGCCAGGTTATGAGGACCCATTCTGCGATGCATTGGTCATGCAGACAGCGATCGAGAACTTCACCATTTCCCAAATCTTGGTGGATAACGGGAGTTCGGTCAATGTCATTTTCAAAAAGGCGTTTGATGGGATGGAGGTGGAGGCGCGAAGGGTGTTGGCCTCGGATGGTCCATTGTTTTGATTCTCCGGAGAAAGAAAAGAAGTAGAAGGGGGAGTAGGACTCCATGTGGTCTTGGGGGCAGTCCAGGAACTGCCGCTTTGTCATAGTGGATGCTCCCAGCAGCTATAGCGCCATCTTCGGACGTCCGATAATCAGTGCGTTCCGCTGTGTCCCCTCCACATTCCACCAGTGCCTTAAGTTCAATGACGGAGGAGTCCAAGTCCGAATTAGAGGAGACCCG
This sequence comes from Dactylorhiza incarnata, assembly GCA_033032865.1. Classification (NCBI taxonomy): domain Eukaryota; kingdom Viridiplantae; phylum Streptophyta; class Magnoliopsida; order Asparagales; family Orchidaceae; genus Dactylorhiza; species Dactylorhiza incarnata. Next base: position 21,732,852 of record JAWHQI010000001.1, on the reverse strand, counting down.
AAGGTAGCAAGGCAATGCTACGTGACGGCAGTCAACACCATCTCTAGGATGGGAGAGGCAAAAAAATGGGACCAGGAGGTGGGTGAGCCGGCAGTGCTTGGAGGAGAGGGCCAGAAGGAGGAGATGGAGCAGAGGTTAGAGGAACCGATGGGAGAGGAAGAGGCAGAGGGTCAGGCCCGGGGAGGGGGGGAGAAGTGTTGATGGTGGCCGGAGAAAAAGGAGAGGAGGGGGAGGTTGAAGCACTCGCTAGCGGCGATGGAAAGGGAGGAGATTGGGGAGAACAGTCCCGGTTGGAGGCCGTGGAGGAGGTCATGGAGCTCGAAGTCACCACCCGAGCCGAGGTGGTGGAGAAAGTCAGGATCAGCGGGGAGCTCAGCCTGGAGGAGCAGAAGCAGATCCTAGCCTGCGTTCAGAAGAATGTAGATGTCTTCGCTTGGAGCGCCGCGGAGATGCCCAGGATCGATGCGGATGTGGCTTGCCACCACCTCAATCTCGACCCCGGCACCCATCCCATCCGTCAAAAGAGGAGGGCCATAGCAGACAAGCTGGAAGGACCCATCCGAGAGGAGGTGGGTAAGCTCATTCAGGCAGGATTTGTATCAGAGATCTAGTATCCAGGCTGGGTCTCTAACGTGGTCATGGTGAAGAAAGGGGGAGGTAAGTGGAGAATGTGTATCGACTTTTCCTTGCTTAATAAATCATGCCCCAAGGATTGCTACCCTCTGCCTAGAATTGACGCGCTGGTTGACTCAGCCATCGGTTTCCCTGTAATGTCCTTTCTAGATGCTTTTTCAGGTTATCATCAGATTCGCATGCATCCCCCGGACATCAAGGACGACTCCTTCATCACAGGGGATGGGTGTTATTGTTATAAGATGATGCCCTTCGGGCTCAAGAATGCAGGTGCCACATACTAGAGAATGATGGACAGGGTCTTCCGAGAACAAAAAGGGGAGAAACCTGGAGGTCTACGTCGATGATCTCATGGTAAAAAGTCGGGACCTCGAAGCTCACCTCCGAGACCTTGAAGAGACCTTTAAGACTTTGCGGAAGTATAAGATGAAGCTCAACCCCTTGGAGAGTGTCTTCGGGGCTAGCCGAGGGAAATTCTTAGGTCACCTGCTTACCCCGGCGGGAGTGGAGCCAAACCCGGACAAGGTCAAAGCAATAATGGAGTTGGGATCGCACAGGAACTCGAAGGAGGTTCAGAGCCTCACTGGAAAGTTGGCTGGACTCAGTAGGTTCCTCTCCAAGGCGGGAGACAAGTGTGCCCCCTTTTTCAAAGTGTTGAGAGGAAACAAAAAATTCGAATGGACCTCGGAGTGTGAGGGGGCCTTCGAGGCTTTGAAAGAACAGCTCACTCAAATTCCTCTACTCCAAGGGCCGAGACCGGGAGAGGACCTATCACTATACCTGGGGATAGGGTCCAAGGCAGTAAGCTCAGTACTGATCCGGGAAGAAGGGAGAAAATAGTTCCCCATCTACTACGTCAGTCGAGTGCTGAGGAAGGCGGAGCTCCGGTACCCGATTCTGGAAAAGTTGGCCTTCGCATTGGTGGTGGCGGCCCGGAGGCTCCGACCTTACTTTCAGGCACATTCGATCAAGGTAGTGACTGATCACCCACTACGCAAAGTCATGGAAGGGGTGGAACACTCGGGAAGATTGGCAAAGTGGTCCATGGAGCTGAGTGAGTTCAATGTTACGTTCGTGCCCAGGGCGTCGATCAAGGCCCAAGCGGTGGCAGACTTTATGGCTGACTACACAACCGAATTCGGGGAGCATGAATCTCCCCCCTCAGTGGCATGGAAGCTGTTGGTGGATGGTGCGTCAGGAAAGCACTCCTATGGAGGGGGAATCATCTTGGTGAGCCCCCAAGAGAGCAAGATCGAGCAAGCTTTAAACATCCACTTCCTGATTACCAACAACCATGCGGAGTACGAGGCGGTGATAGTGGGCCTGCAGTTAGCTCGGAAATTGGGGGTGCAAGATGTGGAGGTCTCGACGGACTCCATGGTGGTAGCATGCCAAGTCAGGGGAGAGTTTGAGGCAAAGGACCCGACCCTCCTGCGGTACTTGGAAAAGGTCAAGGGGATCATCGGGCACTTCCGCACTTTCTCCGTCAAGCACGTGCCAAGAGAAGAGAGCACCCCCGCAGACCTCTTGGCCAAGTTCGGTCCCCGAGCAGGGGGAACAGTTTCGGAACTCTTCCGACCCACCATCGAGGAAGGAGAATTGATGGAGGTGGATCAGTGGGTCTCGTGGATGGATCCCTTCGTCACTTTCCTATCATCAGGGAAGTTCCCTGAAGGAGACATAGATAGGCGACGCTTCAGGTATAAGTCAGCTTATTATTCCTTGCATGCAGGAGGGCTATATAGGAAGACTCTCTCGGTACTCCTGGACCGTTGTGTTTCCGAGGAGGAGGTCCCGAAAGTCCTGGAAGAAATTCACTCCGGGGAGTGTGGCAGTCATTCCGGGAGCCGAACCCTGGAGGGGAGGGTGTTGAGACAAGGCTATTTCTAGCCCACCCTCAGCAAAGATGCGGCGGAGTTCGCAAGAAGGTGTCCAAAGTGCCAGCTCTATGCTCCACTCCAACTCCTCCCAGCCCAGAGGCTCCGGACCATCACGGCTCCCTGGCCTTTTGCCATATGGGGGGTTGGACCTAGTTGGCCCTTTCCCTCAAGCTAGTGGCCAAAGAAGGTTCTTACTGGTCATGATCGATTACTTCTCCAAATGGGTAGAAGTGAAGGCGCTCGCCAAGGTAACATCTCAAGTTGTGAGGAATTATGTGTGGGAAAAAATAATTTGCAGGAACGACCTCCCCCTGGCTATAGTGACGGACAATGGGACACAATTTGCTAGTGTAGAGTTTGTTAGCTTCTGCACCCAGCTTGTCATCGACCTCAGGTTCACATCGGTTCACCACCCGAGAAGCAATGGCTAGGTGGAGGCGGCAAACAAAGTAATCATCAACCTACTAAAGAAGAAGGTGGAGAACCTCAGGGGGAACTGGGTAGAGCAGCTACCATCCGTTCTCTGGGCCCTAAGGACTAATCCAAACACTGCCACTGGAGAGACCCCATTCAAACTTTCTCATGGGTCCGAAGCAGTCCTTCCCATAGAGTTTGAAGTAAAGACCCCCAGGTTGATCGCCGCAGGTGAGGGGGACGAAGAGTGGCTAGTGGCTAATGATGAGGAAAAAAGGCTATCATTGGACCTGGTGGAGGAACTCCGGGACTAGGCCACCATCAGGCAGGAGGAAATCAAGCGACGAATGGCCCGATATTTTGACAAGCACATCCGAGTAAACCACTTTCAGAAAGGAGATCTGGTCTTGAAGAAGGTCGACGCGGCCGGAAGAGGGGTCGCGGTAGGTAAGCTCAACCCCAATTGGGAGGGTCCATACATTGTAAGCAAAGTGCTCAAGTCGGGGGGGTATCACCTCCGAGATGTGGAAGGGGATCCTCTCGGTCGAGCCATAAGTGGAGACGATTTGAAGCGATTCTAACCTTGAAAGTTTTATTATGATATTAGTTGAATATTTTACTTCTTCACTTGATAATTATAACTGTTATGCGAGGGCAAGCAAGGTGACAAGTATTAATGCTGGAATGCCCCAGATCAATTCCGCTCCCGGGCTCTCACTAGACGGGGGGTTTCAGGTTGATCTTTGGAGAGGCTGGCAAGGTGACAAGTATTGATGCTGGAATGCCCCGGATCGATTCCGCTCCCGGGCTCTCACTAGAAGGGGGGTTTCAGGTTGATCGCTGGAGAGGCTGGCAAGGTGATAAGTATTGATGCTGGAATGCCCCAGATCGATTTCGCTCCCGGGCTCTCACTAGACGGGGGGTTTCAGGTTGATCTCTGGAGAGGCTGGCAATGTGACAAGTATTGATGCTGGAATGCCCCAGATCGATTCCGCTCCCGGGTTCTGACTAGACGGGGGCTTTCAAGTTGATCTCTGGAGAGGCTGGCGAGGTGACAAGTATTGATGCTGGAATACCCCAGATCGATTCCGCTCCCGGGCTCTCACTAGACGGGGGGTTTCAGGTTGATCTCTGGAGAGGCTGGCAAGGTGACAAGTATTGATGTTGGAATGCCCCAGATTGATTCCGCTCCCGGGCTCTCACTAGACGGGGGGTTTCAGGTTGATCTCTGGAGAAGCTGGCAAGGTGTCAAGTATTGATGCTGGAATGCCCCCGATCGATTCCGCTCCCGGGATCTCACTAGACGGGGGGTTTCAGGTTGATCTCTGGAGAGGCTGGCAATGTGACAAGTATTGATGCTGGAATGCCCCAGATCGATTTCGCTACCGGGCTCTCACTAGACGAGGGTTTCAGGTTGATCTCTGGAGAGGCTGGCAAGGTGACAAGTATTGATGCTGGAATGCCCCAGATCGATTCCGCTCCCGGGCTCTCACTAGACGGGGGGTTTCAGGTTGATCTCTGGAGAGGCTGGCAAGGTGACAAGTATCGATGCTGGATTGCCTCAGATCAATTCCGCTCCCGGGCTCTCACTAGACGGGAGGTGTAGGTTGATCTCTGGGGAAGTTGGCAAGGAGATGAGTTCTTCATAAGGTCAGGTTGATAAGCCTCAGGTTGGCGAACCTTCGGCGCTGACCCGGGCCTTCTCGCTCGATGAGAAGAAAGATTTCGCACGATAGTATATGAGTGACGAGAATCAACCCTAAGCACTCCGGGGTATCCAGTGCTCGGCAGAGAGGTCACCGACACGGGGTGGGAGGCGAGCTATCGCCGAGTAGGAAAGCACCTTGCAAAACCTAGAGGAAAATGCATACCTAAAGGGTAATAATCCTAAGGAAAATGGCGAAAGGCCAGAGCAGCCAAAAACGTCCTATGCCTATCTATTCGATAACATAATGTGCGAGAATGAACATCACGAGAATAATCTTTGCAAAGACGAATATCGAGGCAAGCGAGAACGATATATCAACATGAGAAACAATATAGCTGAAAGGGTGAGCACAGTACAAGGGCAAAAACATGCATCTATGCATCTCACTGTCTGATTTACATGAAGCGGCGATCTCGCCAGCCCAAAACGAAACAAGAAATAAAACCAAAGATTACAAATATCAAGGATCACTCGCGAACCCTACCTCATCATTGCTGCTCTTCACTGACGGGAGCGGGATGAAGAGCTCCGGGATGATGTCTTCCAGAGTCATGTCGGCCGCATCGGCGGCTAGGAGACCGGCCGCCTTCATCGTCTGGAAGATATAGCGAGCAGACTCGGTGGACTCCTCGCGAATTTCCTCGTCTCGCGCTCGCTCCTCTTCCTTCAGGAGGCGGGGAGAAGGGGGAACGACGGCACGGGCGAGCTCTCAATTTAGAGCTTTTAGCTCGGCCACCTCGCCCTCCAGGTTCTGGATGCGAGCGTCGGCTCTTTTGGCGGCTTCGACATCCTGTAAGTAAGATAAATTATGGGAGAGAAATGGCCGAAGGAGAGGAGGGTGACGAGGTCTAGTTAACTTACCCCACTGCCCTCTACGGCGAGCAGCTTCTCCTTCAGCTGCGCGTTCTCGACAAGAAGCCCCTAATAGGCCCTCGCGAGCTCCACGTTCTAAAGCTCCAGTTGCAAGCAGCGCCTCCCCGTCATATGGGCGAGCTCGGCAGAGCGCAACTGAGACCTCGCGCTCTCGAAAGCGAGAGTCCTCGCAGTCTCGTCTTTGTAAGCCCCGCGTCCTCGCGTCCATAGAGGACGAACAAGAAATCGAAGGCATGACAGCTGACGGTCTCCTTCTCCACCCAGGTAGGGAGGATGGTGGAGATGTCCGCCCGGTTCGTCTCCGAATTCCAGTTCACCAAGAGCTCATCGGTCTCATCCCGGCGCCTCTGGCTGAGACCGAAGTTATAGTGGTTGGGGATGGGTGGAGCGGAGGTTCTGGCAGCCCCCTGGCTGGGCTCGTCATCCTCACCTCCAGCGGAGAGGCCGATAAGGTCGAACTCATCGAAAGCGGCCTCGCCAGGCTCCTTCCCCTTCGAGGAGGCGAGCGAGACCCGGCTCTTCTTATTCTTTCTCTTCGGCGGGGATTTTGGGGGAAGGCCATGGCTACTAGAAGCCCTCGATCTCTTGCGAGAGGATGGCTCACCTGGTGTGATGGCGTCTCGGCAAGCCTCCGCCCCCATGGTCGCGAGAGCAAGGGTAGCGTCGGTCTTCCGATTGCTCGCGTAGGGGGGATGGAAGGGGAGATCTCGCTCGCCTGAAAAGTGTTGAAACTTCAATAAATATGGGGTTACATGGAATAACAATAGTTATTGAGCGAGATCTTTACCTTCCCCAGCGAGCACTGGAAGCAGCGATTCGAGGTTGCGGCGGAGATGAACAACCTCGAAGTTCTTCTTATAGAAGAACTAATAAAGTACGGCGTCATGTCCTCCAAGAGCGGTGGGCCGATAGGTGGTCTCGCCATGCTGGACTGGCGAGATCGGGATGTTGCCAAAGTTCCCCTTGACGAGGAGGAACTTTAGGGCCCAGAAGTGGGCCTTGTTGATGGTCTCATCGACTTTAGGACCCAAACCCATGAAGTAGGCGGTCCCGTCCTTATAGGCGCGGAAGGAGAACAGCTTCCGAAAAACCAGAAGGCTGAACTCGATGCGCTCCTCGCGCAGGTAGCATGCGAAAGCGGTGATCACCGCCATGGCATTAGGGGTAAGCTGACCCGGAACAACGCCGTAATGCTTGAGCACCTGGCGAGCAACAAGAAAACCAGGATTAGTTTATATAATGAGCGAGACTTGACCTGCAGAGAATCAGAAATGAGCGAGAGCAGTTATTACCTGGTGAACTTCCGGTCACAAGGGGAGACGCAAGCCGACTGCGAAATGAGCGGTGTTGAGCTCAACGAAGTCAGGAGGCGGTCTCGCAGGAAGGCTCGCGAGACCGGACCTCGGCAGATACCGCCAGAATGGGCCAGCGAGGTCCTCGCAAAGCGATCGCCTAGGAGAGGCATCACGAGCAGGGCTAGCGAGAATGCCCGCGAGAGCTTCGGTAGTAAGGTTCTCGCAGTTCCTTGCCCATAGGTTGATAGGGCCAAATTACCCTTTTACCCTTAGTGGTCTGCCTTTTGCCTCTCCAAACAATGGAGTTTGGCTGTTAGCAGGCCCATTTGGGGTGCGGATAGTAAAATCAAAAGGAGGAATCCTGCTATTTGCAGGCCAGATCAGAAAATCTATAAATAAGACTAAAAGGGCACCTTTGTAGAGGACTTCACTTCAGCTTCTCTCTCTTCAGGTTCTCCTTGGCTAGCATTTCCAGAGATCTCCAAGGTGCCCGAGTCTCAACTTTGGCTTGGGAGGGGAAGCGCTCAATGATCTTCCGGGTTAGTGGAGGGACCTCCTCGCTGTGACTAAGGTCTTAGTCATTTTTCTAGTCTTCAGTCTACCTACTCTGAGGGATCAGTAAGGGCTAGATGCCCCTCATTTCGGTGAGGGCCCCGAGCTCCACAAGAGGCCGAGAAATCGGTTTCAACAAGCAACATGATTAGTTGCTCCACTATCGAGCCACCAAGAACTAGATGGGGCTTCAATTAAGTTGGATTCACAAAGGACAAGAGCTAAAGGGTTACCTTTATGTGCGAAGCCACGTTTCTCCATCCAAGATTTGAACTTGAGGCACTCACTCTTCACATGCCCCTTCTTTCTGCAAAAGAAGCAGCTAAGAGGCTTCTTTCCACCAACGACGTCCTTAGTCCCTGAAGTTTGTCCAGAGTTCACTTTAGTAGGATCTTTGGACTTCTTCTTCTTGAAAGGGGACTTAACTACAAGCAGTGCAGTGTTCGTCTTCTCATTCTTCAGTTTCTCCTCCTCAGCAACACAGCGCGTAATCAGATCATTTATCTTCCACGCCTCATCCTGGGAATTGTAGGTGGTCTTCAGGATGCTGAACTCTGCAGGGAGGGTGTTGAGTGCCTGGTGCACAATCAATGCTTCAGTGAGAGTAATCTCCATCTCCTACAGTTTGGTCTGGAAATAGACCATATTTAGTATGTAATCACGGACTCCGCCTCCTCCCGAATACCTCATGGAGAAGAGGTCGTGAATCAGAGTCCCGATTTCAGTATTCAAAGACACCTTGTACCTCTTCCCAACGGCAGTCAGAAAATCCCTAGCGACGGTCATTTCAGGAAGACCACTCAGCAGGTGCTCTGGAATGGAACGCTTCATAGTCAACAAGCAGATCTTGTTGGACTTGTTCCATGCACCATAAAGATCCCTCTCCGTTTGAGTGCTGGTCACTGTGAGGGCTGCAGGCTGGTCGGTATTCATGGCCATCTCTATATCCGCCATCTCTAACGCAAACATGATGTCGGATTTCCACTTCTTAAAGTTTGATCCAGTGAGTTTCTCAATGGTCTCCATATTATTGTGAACTATAAAGGTGACTGTATAGAGAGAAAAGAAATATTAGAGACAAATAGGGCAACAATGGCTATAAAACCCTAAATAGCACACTTGGCAGAGAATCCTGGCGTGTCATCTTGCAACACCTTTGGGCAGACTACGCACCATACAATTAGTGATTCTCACCACAAGAACGAGCAACAGTTTAGCTTGAGCTTTTCGCAGTTCTACCACCTTTGGGCGAATAGATTGCTGGAGCCCCGCACTACCGTCCAAATGTCCGTGTGTATCCCTCTGAACCTATTGCGCAAGCACCTCCTTTGGGAGAATGATTGCGTACTAGTCTCAGAGAACTCCCTATAACATGTGAAACTGTAATCTCACAAACTGACTCGAAAAGGCCACTTTGGCGGCCACAGTTCTTATCAATCCACGAGACCCTTTCACACCGGGATATCTGAATATTGCCCTAAAATTAATGTTGTGTCTCTTTTCTTAATGACGTGTGGGTAATTAATCGTCTAAAGAAAACACAACGATTTTGTCGGGGATTGATTAATTAATGCACTTTAGTTTTCAATCCTTTAATTTTATTTCTCTCAAAATGAAAAGGGTTTTTTAATTTTGGTGTGCAAACTTGATTCAATTAGAAAATAAATAACTCCGATTAATGAAGGAGACCAATAGATTTGAAATAAGTCGCTCTGATACCAACTGTTACGAAATTTTGGATGCGTGCATCACCAAATTATGCTATCGAAAAATAAATGCAGCATAAAATAAGACTAGAGTGGTGATGCTACGACTATGCAGGATCGTACTTATTCAAATACTACCGGTCTCAATGGAATATTAAAACAGAACAGAATTTTCTAATCAAGCGAAACACACTAAATTATAAGACTGGAATGAACGGCTATATAACTGAAGAGCGGAAGCTTAATTTATACCGTTCTTAGATTCAACCTCATGCTTCATGATTGCGGAGATTCTTAAGAGCTGTGATGTGTTCTTTCTTATAAAGCCTGTCGTGTCTGTGTCAACCGCCAACATATAAGATCTGTATCTACCAATATAATCTCTTCAAGAGGAGAACAGTGTTAGCACCTAATGATATATATTTATATATATCTATGGATCAACGTCAAATATTTATATCAAAGTTCCTGAATAAATCTTAAATAAATTGGCAAAGATCTTTTCATATGGAAGTGAATAAATGAACGAAGATCTGATAATATCTCTTATAGTAATGAAACTATAATATGACTGATAAGATCCGATGAGTACTTTTTGTACTCATCTTTTAGTATAATTTTGATGTAATTTTAATATAAATTCATGTCAATTATTTGTTTTATCTTATAATAATCATTCCTTTTTATTTCTGCCACTAATTTAAGCTTAGTCTATGTTTTTCAGGTTTTCTGGGCACTTTAAGCAAAATTGTCAAGTACACACCCAAGGTCACGGGCGTGACCAAGGGGCGTAACAACCTAGATGTGTTCCAGACCCGATGCCGCCACCCCGGGAGCATTCCGTGAAAATTCGCCAAGTACACGCCCCAGGTCATGGGCGTGACCTAGGGTGTGACCCAGTGTCACGGTCGGGACCCGCCACCAGCATCCCGAGCACGCCTCCACGTCATTTAAAGTTACACGCCCCTAGTCACGGGCGTGACCATGGGGCGTGACATCAAGTCACGGGCGTGACTCGCCCCGCACTTTTTCCCGCCAGAGTTTCCCGGCAGCAGCACTATTTCAAGATTATACGCCCTCAGGTCACGGGCGTGACCTAGGGCGTGACATGGCCGAAACACTCGCAATTACTCCAGAAGGCGCCCTCTCCGCCGCTGCTGCTATCACGCCCCTTACACGCCCCTTGGTCACGGGCGTGACCAAGGGTGTGCAACATCAAATTTCTGCCTATTTAAAGGGAGCTTCTCCAGATCTTGAATGACCAATTTTTAGAACTTAGACTTTTCATTTCATGTCGTTATTTTCATATTTTAGTAGTCTTGTATCCCTTCTTCTTGCAATTTATATTTTCAATTAAATAGTTGTAGCTTTCAATTTCTAGTTGTAACTTTCTTTTGCAATTAATAAAAATAGTTCTTCTTATTCTCTCATTCCCTCTCTTATTTTATCATGCACTTCTTTTAATTTTGTTAAATTCCTCCATCTCCATGAGTAGCTAAATATTATTAGTACTCGGTCGAGATGATCCAAGGAAAATATAATTCATGATTTAATCTTTAGCTTCTCTTTCTCTTCTTTAGGTCGCTTAAGATTTATCCTTGATTTTTAATTGGTTGAGATTATATTTTCGATATATAATTCTCATTCTTGTTTTTGTAATCTAATGACCGAGAGGTTTTGAATTGGAATCGATCATTTCAAGGATAAAGAGAGTTGAATGCACTCCTCAAGCGAGGATGACATAATTCTCCCGGATTGGAGTCAAATCCAATAGAGGGGTTCACTACGATAAAGCGAGTTTTAGGGATTTTGATTCTAGAACGAAAGTTCGATTGATCAACCTAAACTCAGTTGAGCGTATCCTCGAGAGAGGTATGTTCATGAATCGGGAACCTCCACGGTCAAGTAATTTATTAAGAGAATTAGAAGTTGTTTTTATTATGTTTATTTTCCGCGGTGATTCAAAGATCGAGTGCTAGCCCTTTTTAATCTTATTTTTATTTTCCTTTGCAAAATCACTCCCAAGTTCTATTTGATAAAATAATAGAGACTTTCTTGAAGTAAGAGTCCTCAACCGCCCCGAGTCTAATACGACCTTGTTTTAACAACCTATACTACATTCGATACGGTACACTTGCCGTTGTCGTTTGCAAGCATAGTTTTGCCTCATCAAGTTTTTGGCGTCGTTGACGGGGACGGTTGATATTTCGAAAAAAGAAATATTTATTAATTTTATCGTTCTCTTTCTTTTCACCCTTCTCTTTAATTTTTTTTTATAAAAAAAAAAATCTTTAAAGCGCAATCTAAATTCTCGGAAAGGACGCTTTGGGCATGAATTCTCATCATATCTTCTAGTACCTTGCAAACCCTTCACCGGGTAGATCTTGGGAAGTCCGGGACTAATTTAACCCGCATTTTGAAAAAAATTATATAATAAAAATATTTTTAAATATTCCAATTATTTAAGTGAATGTTGTTTCCTTTTATTATGAAATTAGTAGAAGCGGTCGTTAAAATTACTGTGCTTCGAAACCAAATTGAACTTTTACAAGCCGCTCGAAGGCGCCAGTTTAGTTGTTTTTATTGTGGTGCGCCTCATCAAAGTGAGGAATGTTATTTACATTCATATTCTCATAATAATTATTGTGGAAATAATTATCCTCAATATTATGCAAATAATTTTGATAATAATTATGATCATAATTTTTCATCTTTTAATGAAAATAATTTTTCAAACTTTGATGAAAATAATTTTTCTAATTTTAATGAGAATCATTTTTCGGCATTTAATAATTGTTCTTCTAGATCTGAAGTAGATTATTCCTCGTGGCAAGCTCACCCGAATAGTTCTCGGAGCAATGAAGATAAATCTGTAGATCCGAACTTTTGTTTTTCTTCTTATACACCGCAGTTTTTGTTCTCTAATTTGGGAGAAATTTCGCAGATCCAAATAGATACTTCCCCCCAAAATTTAGAGGAAAATATTATTTCGTCTAGTGTTTTCTCTAATTTTCACGAGAATAATTTTTCGGCTTCTAATAATTTTTCTTCTAGCCCCGAAGTAGATTATTCTTGGTGGCAAGGTCACCCGGATAGTTTTCGGGGCGATGAAGATAAATCTTTAGATCTGAATTCTTGTTCTTCTTCTTTTGCGCCGCAATTTTCTTTCTCTAATTTTGGGAAATCTCCACCGAATCAATTTGATACTCCACCCCCCCCCCCCAAATATAGAGGAAAACTTTATTTCTTCTAGTATTTTTTCTCCATCTTTGGATAATTTAGTTATGGAGGAACATGTGGTTTCATGTAATCGCATAACTTCTTTTACCAAAGATGAAGAAAAATTACTTTACCAAGAATTTCTTAAAGATATGGGCATCCCGGATGAAATAGAAGAAGAACAAGTTTCTTCCCCTACTTCACCCGGATTTCATTTTCTTTGTCATGAATATTCGCGAATTTCTTCTATCAAACAAAAAATTGATGAAAATTTTATTCCACTTGGTAACGCACTAGATTTTTCTACAGAAAATTTTATTTTAGAAAAGGAACAACCGGAGCTTAATCTTATATTTTCGCAAGCGCTTCCTCCTTGTGAAAAATTTTCTGAATCGCTTAGTCCTGATTCTTTTGATACTAATAATTTCCTTGTAGATGATGAGCCATTGAAACCAAACGTCTTCAGAGATCCATTTGCCGCTCATCTCCAGCTTTCCAAATCACATACAGTTTGTTTAGGTAATTTGGATTCACTATTCCAAGCTCACCGACAGCAAAAGAATCAAGACTACAGCGGAGGAGTTGTCATGCGACTGACGCCGGCACATTCGCCTCAGCGCAAATTAAGGGAGTTGTCTGTCCACCTCTCTTTTAAATTTCCTTTTTCCTAACACTAATCGTCTAGCTTAAAGACGGGAAAAAGAAAGCGCTCTTGGGAGGCACCCCTTGCTTATCTTTAATTTTCATGCAAAAGTTTATTTTTCAAGTGTTATTCATACTTAGTTTTAAACATTGGGGACAATGTTTAATTTTAAGTATGGGGGTGTAGCTTAGAATTCCCTGTATTTTTATTTGATAAAAAAATATTATTATAAAAATCTAATTTCTTGGAAAGGGCGCTTTGGGCTTGAACTCCCATCACAGCTCCTAGTACCTTGCGAACCCTTCGCCGGGTAGCCCTCGGGAAGTCCAAGAAATATTTTATAAAAAAAAATTTAATATGCCTAGCCTTGTTGTTTTTATTTTTCTAGAAATTTAGTTTGAGGTTTGATTATAAGTATTCGTTCATTTTTAATTTAGCTAATATTTTGTTTTATCAAAATTTGTTAAATTTAAAATTGAAGTAATTTGGTTTTAAGAAACATTTTATGTTTTTAATTTGATTAGAGAGTTAATTTAGCACTACTTCTCTGTTTAATTTTAAATAGCTTCACTTTGTGGTAAATTGGCTAAACATCTCTAGATTTTTTATTATATTCACTATTAACTTTAAGATCTTAGGAAATTTCAATCCACTAAAAAGTTGCTCTCAAAATAGTTTAATTTATAAACTAGAAGTATTTCTTTGCCCTTGGTAAACTTTTGTATTTTTTTTCTTTTCCCCTTTTGTTAGATCATATGTCATGGGAATAAGGAGATGTTAGTTCTTTATTCTCTGGTAAACATATGCAACCAGAAAATAAAAATGAAGAGAGAGAAAAATGTGTATATGTAGTGGAAATGATAGGATAATAGTCTATCATTCTCTGGTATTACATATACTAAAAAATATATATGAAAAAAGGGGTTGAGAGGATAAAATTCATCACCCCAATCAAAAACCTCTTCATATCCTTTGTCTTCATTTTGCCATTCCGTGTAAACCCATCCCAGCCAATTTCATTGTTTCTAGTCCTAAACTAAATTATTAAGAGAGCAATATTTTGGTTGGTGTCTTTTCCTTAAGTTTCTTTTATGTTAGAGTGTTTATAATTTCAATCTAATTTTGTTTGAAAATTTCTATAATTTTGATTGCTAAATAGTTATCTTGAGAAGTAGTTAGCTAAACAAATTTCTCTTTTTAAATTATCAACATAACTTATGACTTAATTTTTGAATTCCTAAAATTTGCTTTTGACTTATTCTTGGTTTAATAAAATTTTAGTTAATTAGAAATAATATCGATGTCTTGTAATTCTTTCCTCACTCTTTTGCTCTGGAATAGCAAAAACTCAAGTATGGGGGTGTTTGATGAGTACTTTTTGTACTCATCTTTTAATATAATTTTGATATAATTTTAATATAAATTCATGTCAATTATTTGTTTTATCTTATAATAATCATTCTTGTTTATTTCTGCCACTAATTTAAGCTTAGTTTATATTTTGCAGGTTTTCTGGGCACTTTGAGCAAAATTGTCAAGTACACGCCCAAGGTCACGGGCGTGACCAAGGGGCGTGACAGCCTAGATGTGTTCCAGACCCGATGCCGCCACCCCGGGAGCATTCCGTGAAAATTTGCCAAGTACACGCCCCAGGTCACGGGCGTGACCTAGGGCGTGACCCAGTGTCACGGTCGGGACCCGCCACCAGCATCCCGAGCACGCCTCCACGTCATTTAAAGTTACACGCCCCTAGTCACGGGCGTGACCAGGGGGCATGACATCAAGTCACGGGCGTGACTCGCCCCACACTTCTTCCAGCCAGAGTTTCCCGCCAGCAGCACTATTTCAAGATTACACGCCCCCAGGTCACGGGCGTTACCTAGGGCGTGACACGGCCAAAACACTCGCAATTACTCCAGAAGGCGCCCTCTCCGATGCTGCTGCTATCACGCCCCTTACACGCCCCTTGGTCACCCCTTGGTCACGGGCGTGACCAAGGGCGTGTAACATCAAATTTCTACCTATTTAAAGGGAGCTTCTCCAGATCTTGAAAGACCAATTTTTAGGACTTAGACTTTTCATTTCATGTCGTTATTTTCATATTTTAGTAGTCTTGTAGCCCTTCTTCTTGCAATTTATATTTTCAATTAAATAGTTGTAGCTTTCAATTTCTAGTTGTAATTTTCTTTTGCAATTAATAAAAATAGTTCTTCTTATTCTCTCATTCCCTCTCTTATTTTATCATGCACTTCTTTTAATTTTGTTAAATTCCTCCATCTCCATGAGTACCTAAATATTATTAGTACTCGGTCGAGATGATCCAAGGAAAATATAATTCATGATTTAATCTTTAGCTTCTCTTTCTCTTCTTTAGGTCGCTTAAGATTTATCCTTGATTTTTAATTGGTTGAGATTATATTTTCGATATATAATTCTCATTCTTGTTTTCGTAATCTAATAACCGAGAGGTTTTGAATTCGAATTGATCATTTCAAGGATAAAGAGAGTTGAATGCACTCCTCAAGCGAGGATGACATAATTCTCCCGGATTAGAGTCAAATCCAATAGAGGGGTTCACTACGATAAAGCGAGTTTTAGGGATTTTGATTCTAGAACGAAAGTTCGATTGATCAACCTAAACTCAGTTGAGCGTATCCTCGAGAGAGGTATGTTCATGAATCGGGAACCTCCACGGTCAAGTAATTTATTAAGAGAATTAGAAGTTGTTTTTATTATGTTTATTTTCCGCGGTGATTCAAAGATCGAGTGCTAGCCCTTTTTAATCTTATTTTTATTTTCCTTTGCAAAATCACTCCCAAGTTCTATTTGATAAAATAATAGAGACTTTCTTGAAGTAAGAGTACCCAACCGCCCCGAGTCTAATACGACCTTATTTTAACAACCTATACTACATTCGATACGGTACACTTACCGTTGTCGTTTGCAAGCATAGTTTTGCCCCATCAAGATTGATATAAAATCTAGAATAAAATCTAGAATAATGAAACCAATATGTCCGTTCTCAGGAATAAAAATAACACGGAAAAGCCCCAAATGAAAAAGGATAAAATTAGATCTAATGTGTGTACAACCACGATATTCGCCAGGCGAGGAGGCACGGTTTAAGAAGGCAACATGATGAAGGAAGTAATAAGAGAGGAAGGTCATAGAGCCAAAGACCTCGCGAGAGGGGCCTTCAAAAAGTCTCTCCCGGAAGGCTCGCTAGGAGGCAAGCGAGAAGGGTCAGCGAGATGAACGCTTGCAGGCAATTTGAGGAAGCTTTCTGAGCTCGACGAAAGGAGTCCCGCGTTCGACGAACTTTTCCGTGTTTGTCGAGCTCACCCCTGTTCGGCGAAATCATCAGAAGTCGCAAGAGGAGTCGCGAGATCCTGATCTCGGCAGATATCTTCAAAAGACTGGGCCAAGCGAGGGCTGGCAAACCAATGCCTCACAAGCCGCTGGAAAAAGAGACCTAGGTTCGGTAAAGAGGCGTTTGGCGAAATGTGCTCAGTGTGCGACAAAGTCAAGAGGCGGTCTCGCAGGAAGACTCGCGAGACCGGGCCTCAGCGTCCGGCTAGCTCAACTCTATGTTCGACGAATTGTTTCCCGTGTCCGACGAACAGCTTGCTTCAATCTCAGTGTCTCAGCGGTCAGTGAACAGTTTAACGTTCTGCATTCATCGAGCTCGTCTGTGATCGGCGAAGTGCCCTGCGTTCGACGAAATGTGTGTTGAGCTCGACAAAATCAAGAAGCGGTCTCACAGGAAGGGTCCCGAGATAGGACCTCGGCAGATACCGCCAGAATGGGCCAGCGAGGTCCTCGCGGGGCGATCGCCTAGGAGAGGCATCGCGAGCAGGACTCGCGAGAAGGCCCGCGAGTGCTTCGGCAGTAATGTTCTCGCAGTCCCTTGCCCATAGGTTGATAGGGCCAAATTACCCTTTTACCCTTGGTGGTCTGCCTTTAGCCTCTCCAAATAGCGGAGTTTGGCTGTTAGCAGACCCATTTGGGGTGCGGATAGTAAAATCAAAAGGCGGGATCCTGCTATTTGCAAGCCAGATAAGAAAACCTATAAATAAGACCTAAAGGGCACCTTTGGAGAGGACTTCACTTCAGCTTCTCTATCATCACGTTCTCCTTGGCTAGCATTTCTAGAGCTCTCCAAGGTGCCCGAGTCTCAGCTTTGGCTTGGGAGGGGAAGCGCTCAACGATCTTCCGGGTTAGTTGAGGGACCTCCTCGCTGTGACTAAGGTCTTAGTCATTTTCCTAGTCTTCAGTCTACCTTCTCCGAGGGATCAGTAAGGGCTAGCTGCCCCTTATTTCGGTGAGGGCCCCGAGCTCCACAAGAGGCCGAGAAATCGGTTTCAACATTTTGGTGCGGTGAGCGTGGAGCGTAGCTGGTCCAAGAAAGTTCCAAGAAGCAGATATGAAAGGAGGCGTGGATCAAGGCGAGGAGTTCAGCGAGTCACCGCAGGTGGTGATGCCGAGGATGTTTGCAGATTTTAGGAGGGAGGTGCTTGACACCTTCGGGCTCACGGTCGCGGCGCTGTGGAGTGAGTTTGTACCCCCGCACCTCATGTGACCTTTCCCCCAGCAGCGGTTGGCGAGAATGCCCCGGGGGGAAGGGCCGGAAAGGAAATTGTCGGAGGTTCGGTACAAGACTTGGAGGGGCGAGTGTTGTTCGCCAACCAGGCGAGCTCTGTGCCGGCGAGCTCTGTGCTGGCGAGCTCTGTGCCAGCGAGCGCGCGCCTAGAGGATGTAGTGACTGTGGGATTGGTCCAGGCAAATACCATTCTCGCAAGCGCAGTCCCCGCGAGCCCGAGTCTGGCGAGAGAGCTCGGGGGGCGTGTGGAGTGAGAGAGGATGGCAGAAGGGGGAAGTCCCTTCTGCGAGTTAGTACTTTCTGCACCTGTCCCGGCAGGGTTCGGAGAGTGGGACAGGGTGTACTACAATGGCAGGGATGACCCTGTCCAACATCTCCAGTCTTTTGATGACTCGGTCTCTATCAGGCCGATGTCAGATGCTTTCAAGTGTCGGCTCTTCGCCGTCACCCTTAAATAAAAGGCCAGGGACTGGTTCCATCAGCTCCCTACAGGGTCGATCTACGCCTTTGAAGATTTGCGCCGAAGTTTCTTGCTGCGATTCTCAACTTCAAAAAAGAGGAAGGACGACGAGTCTCTCTTCAAAGTGAAGCAGGAACCCAAGGAGTCGTTGGCTCGCTATGCGGATCGGTTCCAGGAAGAAGTGTTGCTCACTCAGGAGATGCCTGGGTTTGCATTCCAGCTCGCCTTCACGGTCGGGCTGAGGGAAAGTTTCTTCAAAATGGCTCTGAAGAGGAAGGCCCCCGTCTCCTACGAGGAGCTGATGGAGAGGGTGGCGGAGGAAATCGAGAGTGAGGAGGCCAACCCGGAACTCACCAAGAAGCTAGCAAGGCTCAGCGAGCCGGAGGTCAGGCAGCAAGAGGTGAGGAGAAGTGAAGAGCCCAGGGACCCGGAGGAGGAGTGGAGGCATCATGGCGGAGGAATGCAAGGCCAGGGAAGGGGTTACGCCCCGGGGAGGGGTAACTTCAATGGGGGTCAAGGAAGACCCCATCAGATGGGATGGAGGCAGGGTCCGAGGCGGATGCCTCCTCCACCCCAGCAAGCCATGGCAATCAGGCGGGGAAGGGGAGGAAGAGGAAGGAGAGAAGAGGCGAGAGAAGAAGCGGGAGCAGGAAGAAGAAGAAGGAATAGGATGGCGGAGGCTGAGATGGGAGAGGTGACGCTGCCGTACTGTGACTTCCATGATGAGGAAGGTCACGCGACGACTACCTGCCCAGAGTTCCTGGAGACAAAAAGGGCCCGAGTTCCCGTGCCACGACAGCAGCAACCGATGAGGATTGAGGAGGTTGAGCCTCAGTAGGAGGAGGAAAGGTGCGAGGACCGAGACGATTTGCGGTCCCGGGGGGGAATCGGAGTGATCCATGGGGGGGGGGGGGGGGGGGGGGGGTAGGGATTGAGGCAACCCGGAAGGTGAGCCTCCATACTATCTACCGTCGTAGCGTGGCTTCGACATCCCTAGCCCCGCCCCCGACAGAGAAGATTTCCTTCACCCAGAAGGACATGCCAGGTTATGAGGACCCATTCTGCGATGCGTTGGTCATTCAGACAGCGATCAAGAACTTTACCGTTTCCCGAATCCTGGTGGATAACAGGAGTTCGGTCAATGTCATTTTCAAAAAGGCGTTTGATGGGATGGAGGTGGAGGCGCGATGGGTGTTGGCCTCGGACGGTCCGTTGTTTGGATTCTCCGAAGAAAGAAAAGAAGTAGAAGGGGGAGTAGGACTCCATGTGATCTTGGGGGGCAGTCCAGGAACTGCCGCTTTGTCATAGTGGATTCTCCCAGCAGCTATAGCGCCATCTTCGGATGTTCGCTCATCAGTGCGTTCCGCTGTGTCCCCTCCACATTCCACCAGTGCCTTAAGTTCAGTGATAGAGGAGTCCAAGTCCAAAACAGAGGAGACCCGAAGGTAGCAAGGCAATGTTGCGTGACGGCAGTCAACACCATCTCTTGGATGGGAGAGGCTGAGAGATGAGACCAGGAGGTGGGTGAGCCGGCAGGGATTGGAGGAGAGGGTCAGAAGAGGAGATGGAGAAGAGGTCAGAAGAGCCGATGGAGGAAGAAGAGGTAGAGGGTCAGACCCCAGGAGGGGGCAGAAGAATTGATGGTGGTTGGGCAAGAAGGAAAGGAGGGTGACGTCGAAGCACTCGCTAGTGGCGAAGAGAAGGGAGGAGATTGGGGAGAACAGTCCCAGTTGGAGGCTGTGGAGGAGGTCGTGGAGCTCAAAGTCACCACCCGAGCCGGTGTGGTGGAGAAAGTCAGGATCAGCGGGGAGCTCGGCCTGGAGGAGCAGAAGCAGATCCTAGCATGCGTTCAGGAGAACGTGGATGTCTTTGCTTGGAGCGCCACGGAGATGCCCTGGATCGATGCGGATGTGGCTTGCCACTGCCTAAAACTCGACCCCGGAACCTATCCCATCCGTCAAAAGAGGAGGGCCATAGCAGACAAGCTGGAAGGACCCATCCGAGAGGAGGTGGGTAAGCTCATTCAGGCAGGGTTTGTATCAGAGATCCAGTATCCAGGCTGGGTCTCTAATGTGGTCATGGTGAAGAAGGGGGGAGGTAAGTGGAGAATGTGTATCGACTTTTCCTTGCTTAATAAATCATGCCCCAAGGATTGCTACCCTTTGCCTAGAATCGACGCGCTGGTTGACTCAGCCGTCGATTTCCCTATTATGTCTTTTCTAGATGCCTTTTCAAGTTATCATCAGATTCGCATGCATCCCCGGACATCAAGGATGTCTCCTTCATCACGGGGGATGGGTGTTTGATAAAGTAGTTTTTATATAAGTTTTTAATAGAAAATTTTGTAATTATTTAATTTGAATTTTCCTTTTTATGTCAATTTTAGGTTATAAGTAGTTCTTTTTGTAATTTTGATTCTAACTTAGCCTAATTTTAATATTTGCAGATTTCTGGGACAAATCGGGAAAAATCACATGTCACGCCCTCGGTCACGCCCGTGACCAAGGGCGTGTAACCTGAAGATCAGTCCAGAGTCGCAGCCGTGCTGTTGAGCTAGTCCACACCCAGTCACGCCCCAGGTCACGCCCGTGACCCAAAGTCACGCCCGTGACCGGGGGCGTGTAATTTTAGCATCTGCCACGTGGAGCCGCCGTCGAGACGAGAAGCTGCCGTTGAGAAGTCAACTTGAGTCACGCCCGTGACCCAAAGTCACGCCCGTGACCTTCCCGCGTGATCCAAGTCGCCACCGCGGCGTCTGGCTAGCCCATGCCGCATTAAATGAAGCCTTCCTGAGTCACGCCCGTGACCCAATTGTCACGCCCGTGACATGTGCGATTTTCTCCCGCCGTCACGCCAAGCCCACGCCGCGACCGGATCCGATGCTGCAGAGATTACACGCCCTAGGTCACGCCCGTGACCGAGGGCGTGTAACATGAAATTTTTGCCTATAAATTCAGAGGCTCTCCTTGAGTTCAAAGTTCAGAATTTTGGAGTGGGGAAGGTGCTGCTGGAGCCAATCTTGAGTAGTTTTCCTTTTTCATGTTCATGTTCATGTCTCTTTATTTTCATGCTCTCTTCCTTTTCTAATGCAATGTATTAGCTTTCCTTTAGTGCAATAGTCTAGTTTAAGCTTGTAATCTTGTTTTTCCTAGCTTGCAATTTCCTTTCTTAAGTCTTGTAATAGTTTTTCATTTAAATAAAAAATAGTTTGTTCTCTTTATTTTGTCTCCTCCTTAGCTAAAGTTTCTTAATATGCATTTTTATTTTTTTTTCCTCTTCCCCCTCCACCATGATTAACTAATCCTCATTAGTACTCGATCAAAATGATCTGAGGATGAGTTAGACAAGTTATGATTTTCTAAAGTTTTCTTTTTCTGTTTTTATAAACACTTGAATTATCCTTGATTTTTAATTAGTGAGGCCATACTTTCGATATATGGTTTTCGCTTAAGTTTTCATATTTAGTTAGCCGAGAGGCTCAAAGTATGAATCGATCACTCAAGGGTAAAGAGAGTTGCACGCACCCCTCGAGAGAGGATGACGTAAATCTCCCGGATTGGAGTCAAATCCAATAGTGGGGTTCACCTCGTAAAGCAAGTTTTAGGTAATCGATTATAGGACGAGAGTCCGGTTGATTTTTCCTAATCTTAGTTGGGCATTAACCTCGAGAGAGGCATGTTCGAGCTTCGGGAACCTCCACGGTCAAGTAGTTCAATTTAAACGGAATTAGATTTAATTTCTTTTTACTTGTCTTTTCTCACTCCAAGGTGACTTTTGATTGAGTACTAGCCTCTTTTATCATCATCTAAACCCTTAATTTAGCTTGCAATTTCTCTTTTTTAGCTAAGAACCAAAACCCCAAAATATCATTAGATAAGATAATAGTGACTTTCCTCAAAGTAGAAGTATTCAACGCGCCCCGTGGAATACGACCTTGGTATTTCTTAATATCCTATACTATAGACGATAAGGTACACTTGCCTTTATCAGATATAGTTTTGGAGAAAATCTCAACCCTTCACTAAAATTTCAAAACCGCAAAAATCTATATCAAGTTTTTGGCGCCGTTGCCGGGGACTTTTGCGTAGATATTTTGAAACAAGGATAGCTATTAATTTTATCATGTTGTTTTTATTTTAGTTTTTCTATTTTTGAAAATCTTAAGGGTGAAATTAAAATTCTTGGAAAGGACGCTTTGGGCTTGAATTCCCATCACAGCCTCTAGTACCTTGCAAACCCTTCACCGGGTAGATCTTGGGAAGTCCAAGACTAACTTAATCCGCCTAAAAAGAACAAAAAATATTCTCTCTTTTTCTTCTTCTTTCCTTCTCTTTTTAGTGTATGACCCGTGGTAGCACTTCGATTCTTCCTTTTGATCCGGAAATCGAGCGAACCCTTTTGAGGCACCGCCGTTCTCGTGATCAAGGAAATCAAGTAGAATCTGAAGAGTCAATCGGGGACACTAACGCAGCAAATATGGATCATAATCTTAATCCTCCTAATCTTAACGAGCCAAACCCTAATGAGGACGCGCAACGGACCATGTCCTATTATGCGCGGCCGAATTTGGAAGGCACACAATCGAGTATTGTTCGCCCCGCGGTGGCGAACAATAATTTTGAGATCAAGTCCAGCATCATACAAATGGTGCAACAATCGGTGACCTTTGATGGTCAACCGGACGAGGATCCAAATTCACATATCTCTTACTTTCTTGAAATTTGCGACACTTTTAAGATCAATGGCGTCACCGATGATGCCATTCGATTACGTCTTTTTCCTTTCTCTCTGCGGTCTAAGGCCAAGCAGTGGCTGGGCTCCCTACCAAGGGGATCCATCACTACATGGGCCGAAATGGCGGAAAAATTTCTTAATAAATATTTCCCGCCTTCAAAGACCGCTAAATTACGCACGGATATTGCATCGTTCATGCAAATCGACTCGGAGACTCTCTATGATACATGGGAGCGCTTCAAGGAGCTTTTGCGTCGATGCCCTCACCACGCACTTGCCACTTGGCAACAAGTGCAAATATTTTATAATGGCTTAAATCTCCAAACGAGGCAAATGATTGATGCGGCCGCCGGGGGGACATTAAATAACAAAACCCCGATCGCCGCTCAAGAGCTTTTCGAAGAGATGGCCACAAATGCGTATCAATGGAACATGCCCCGAGCGCGGCCTAATAAGCCGGCCGGAATTTTTGAAATAGACGCTAACGCAAATTTGGCTTTACAAGTTGAGCGCTTAACAAAGCAAGTGGCGGAGATGTCTGCTTCCTCCGCCACTCCTCCTTGGGCTAATAATATTTTACTTGAAGAGCAAGTTGATTACATGGGAAATCCACCTCGGCCTTCTTATAACCCGAACACCGCTCCGTATAATAACACCTACAATGCGGGTTATAGGAATCATCCGAACTTCTCATGGAGCAATCAAGGAAATGCTCAGCGTCCCTTAAATTTAAATCAACCTCCAAATCAACTTCTCAATTTAACTCCCCCTCAAAATTTTAATCCACCCGGTTTTCCACCGCAACAGCAAAAACCCTCTCCGCTTGAAGAGGTTTTTGCAAAATATGTTGCTACAACTGAAGCGAACATCCGGAACCTCACCGGATCGATCAAAAATTTAGAGAACCAAGTGGGACAGCTAGCAAAGATAATCTCCGAGCGACCGCAAGGAGCCCTTCCGGGAAACACGGAGCCCAACCCAAGGGAGAGCGCAAACGCGATTACACTCCGAAGCAGGAAGGAGGTGGCTTCTAAGCAGGACGAACCCATGGTAACTTCCTCTCCTCCTCTTCCTCCTATTTTATCTTCAATTTTACCTACTACGTTAGCTCCGCGCGCTTCTACTTCTAATGTTCCGTGATAAGAAAAATTAAAAATTCTTCTTCTTAGGGTTTATGATTTGTGATTATGCGAAGAAGATTGATGATATTTTCCAAAACTATATTCGATGAAGGCAAGTGTACCTTATCGTATATAATATAGGATATTTTATAGAAATACCAAGGTCGTATTAAACTCGGGTTTGTCGAGTACTTCTACTTCGAGAAAGCGGACTATTATTTTATCGAAGAAAATAATTTGGAAAGGAAAGAAAAGCTAATTAAAAAGAGAACCAAAATAAAATGAAGAAAACAAAACTTGATTTAAAACAAAACTTTGAAATGAAATAATAAGATAAAATACTATCATTCAACTCTAAACCTTGACCGTGGGGATTCCCGATGCTCGAACATGCCTCTCTCGAGGTTAATGCCCAACTAAGCTTAGGAAAAATCAACCGGACTCTCGTCCTATAATTGATTACCTAAGACTTGCTTTACGATGTGAATCCCACTATAGGATTTGACTCCTATCCAGAAGATTTACGTCATCCTCTCTCGAGGGGTGCGTGCAACTCTTTTTATTCTCGAGTGATCGATTCGTACGCACGTCCTCTCGGCTAGCTAGAATACGAAAACAAATACCGAAATTCATAACCGGAATATGAAACCGATATCGTTATATTTCGAGAATAAATCGAAGGAGAGAAGATACGATAATAAGGAAAGAGATGATTTTGATTCAAAGCTTGCTAAAAATCAAGACTACAAAATAATTGCTAAAGGAAAAAAATTAAAACAAGAAAGAGAGAGAAAGAGAGCTTGCGAAAAGAAAAGAAAGCTTAAATTTTCATTGCCATAAAAGAAAGAGATTACATGAAATAAAACCTACATTACATTGCATGAAATTAAAGCTAACTACTTGCATGAAATAAAATTACAAGAAATTAAACTAAGCTTAAGAAAGGAAATTGCATTAAGTAAAAACTAACTAAAACATGAAAAATAAGGAAAACTGTACAAGAACAGCCCAAATGGGCAGGGGGGAGGGAATGCAATGCTGGAGGGGAACCTCTGAATTTATAGGAAAAATTTCCAGGTTACACGCCCTCGGTCACGGGCGTGACCTAGGGCGTGTAATACTTGTTCTGCACGGCTGCGACATCGGCGTGGGTCTGGCGTGACTGTATCGCGAAAAAGGACATTACACGCCCGTGTAACTTTGGTCACGGGCGTGTACCTGGGCGGCGCCATCAATGCGTCGTGGGCTTGAGTGCGGCGCTGCGGCGAAAAGTAATCACGCGCGAAATGTCACGGGCGTGACTCATGGGTCACGGGCGTGACTGGGGTCAACTCCATCAACACGGCGTGGGCTTGAATTCGGCGCGGCAGGCAGCAGGGATCACGCGTGAAAGTCACGGGCGTGACTCTGGGTCACGGGCGTGACTTGGGTCAACTTCTCGACGGCGGCTGTCAGGTCCACGTGGAAAGCTTTGATGTGATCTTTAAATTTACACGCCCTTGGTCACGGGCGTGACTACGGGTCACGGGCGTGACCGAGGGCGTGACTTGCTGTGGACTAGCTCAAATAGCGCGGCATCGATTCTGGACTGATCTTCAGGTTACACGCCCTTGGTCACGGGCGTGACCTAGGGCGTGTACTGCCAATTTTTGAGCAAAACTCCAGAAAATCTGCAAAACAAAAATACAACTAAATTTAGAACAGAAATTATAAAAGAAGTGATTATTAACTAAAATAGAACTAATATTTACAAATTTATATTGAACTTAACCTAAATATTATAATTAAAATACGCATAAATCCTACTTATCATTCCGTATCCATCTAAGTTTAAAAGCGAGAGCGCCGAAAAGAATTATAAAAAGTTTTTAGATATTTTAAAGCAAATCCACATTAATGTACCCTTCTGCGAGGCTATCTCTCAAATGCCTAAATATGCGAAATATCTTAAGGAGTTGCTCTCCAATAAGAAAAAATTAGAAGATATTTCGCATATTTCTTTGAACGCAGAATGCTCCGCGGTTGTACTCAACAAATTGCCTACAAAAGTGAATGACCCGGGACGGTTTTCCATCCCGTGTTTATTTGGCAATTCGTTAGTAAAACACGCTTTAGCGGATCTGGGAGCAAGTATCAATCTCATGCCTTTTTCATTATTTAAGAAACTAGGTCTAGGAAATCCAAGCCCCACTCGAATGAGTATTCAATTAGCGGATCGCTCTTTAAAATATCCGGTAGGAATAGTGGAGGACGTGCTCGTCAAGGTCGACAAGTTCATCTTCCCGGTGGACTTTGTCATTCTTGACATCGAAGAGGATGCCGAAGTACCCCTCATACTCGGCCGCCCCTTCCTTGCCACCTCCCGCGCCATTATTGACGTAAGTAACGGAAAGCTCCTCCTTCGGGTTGGAGATGATGAAGTTTCTTTCGGCATAAATTCCTCGATGCGGAACACATTAGAAAACGACGATTCATGTTTTTACCTGGAAGAGTGTTGGGAATTCGATTCCCCTCCCGAGTTAGTCTCCACCTCGAGTCACGAGTCCGAGTTCGCCGAGCTCTTTTGTCTGGAAGAAGAAGAAGTCACTCGTTTCACACCACCCGAACCACTATTTTTAGAAAAATTAAAAATCAAAACATCTTATGAAGAGCCACCCATTTTGGAACTAAAGCAACTTCCCCCTCACCTTAAGTATTTATTTTTAGAAAAAGAGTCGAAGCTACCCGTCATCGTTTCATCCGAACTTAGCAACTCAGAAATTTCCGAGTTGGCTATTGTCTTAAGAAAGCACCGCCACGCAATTGCGTGGCAAATTTCGGATATAAAGGGTATAAACCCTTCCTTCTGCACTCATAAAATCTTCCTCGAAGATAATTCCCGAAATTCGGTCCAGCCTCAACGACGGCTAAACCCTAACATGAAAGAAGTCGTTAAGGCCGAAGTGATCAAACTATTGGACGCGGGAATTATCTACCCGATATCGGATAGTACTTGGGTTAGCCCAGTACAAGTCGTACCAAAGAAAGGTGGCATTACGGTAGTAGCTAATGAGAATAACGAGTTGATCCCAACCCGTACTGTTACGGGTTGGCGGATGTGCATCGATTACCGAAAACTAAATGATGCCACCCGTAAGGATCACTTCCCCCTACCATTCATCGATCAAATTTTAGAGCGCCTTTCAGGTCACTCCTACTACTGTTTTCTCGATGGTTTGTCGGGATATTTTCAAATACCGATTTCGCCCGAGGACCAAGAGAAAACCACTTTCACTTGTCCCTTTGGCACCTTCGCTTATCGAAGGATGCCATTTGGTCTTTGTAATGCGCCAGCTACATTCCAAAGATGTATGCTGGCAATATTTGACGAGTTAGTAGAGGAGGTGATGGAAGTGTTTATGGACGACTTTTCCGTGTTCGGAAATTCATTTAAAAATTGTTTAAAAAATCTTGAGCGCGTGTTGCAGCGATGCGAGGAAACGAATTTAGCACTTAATTGGGAGAAATGCCATTTTATGGTCAAGGAAGGGCTAGTCCTTGGTCATAAAATTTCGGGCATGGGGATCGAGGTCGATAAGGCCAAGATCGAAGTGATTGAAAAACTTCCCCCTCCAACAAACGTAAAAGCTATTCGTAGTTTCCTAGGCCACGCGGGGTTTTATCGGCGCTTTATACAGAATTTTTCAAAAATCACAAAGCCGTTAACCCACCTTCTTGAAAAAGAATCCTCGTTTATTTTTAGCGATGAATGTCATTTGGCTTTTAAACTCATCAAAGAGAAACTTATAAACTCCCCGATTCTAGTCGCGCCGGATTGGTCGCTTCCTTTTGAAATCATGTGCGACGCGAGTGACATTGCGGTTGGTGCCGTTTTAGGCCAACGGGTGAGTAAGTATTTCCACCCTATTTATTATGCGAGCAAAACACTCACGTCGGCACAAGCGAATTACACCACAACCGAAAAGGAGCTTCTAGCGATCGTTTTTGCCTTCGATAAGTTTAGGTCATATATCACCCTCTCAAAAGTTATTGTCTTCACGGATCACTCCGCACTTAGGTATCTTTTAAGCAAATCGGACGCCAAGCCTCGTCTTTGCGATGGATCCTCCTCTTGCAGGAGTTTGACTTAGAGATCCGGGACAAAAGAGGAGCCGAAAACTTGGCGGCCGATCATCTCTCCCGTTTAGAAAACCCCGCCTCGGAAGTTTTGATAGAATCTGACATCGATGATAAATTTCCCGAAGAGCGCCTCCTCGCTCTCGAAGATATTAATACGTCGTCTACCCCCTAGTTTGCAGATCTGGCTAACTATTTAGTAGCCCGGGTCTTGCCAAAAGAATTCTCGAGTCAGAAAAAGAAGAAATTCTTTTCTGATTTAAAGAATTACTTTTGGGAGGACCCCTTTTTATTCCGTGTATGCGCAGACCAAGTGGTGAGACGATGCGTCTCGAGTAAGGAGGGTCTTAAAATTTTACGACATTGTCACGAGGGACCATCCGGTGGTCATTATCATTCGAACCGAACAGCGAGGAAGGCGCTGGAGGCAGGCTTTTATTGGCCCACGCTCTTCAAAGATGCTCACACCCTTGTGAGTACTTGCGACAGCTGCCAGCGGTCGGGCAACATCTCTCGCCGGGATGAGATGCCCCAAAATATTTTCTTAGAATGCGAGATTTTCGATCTTTGGGGCATTGATTTCGTTGGTCCTCTCCCTCCTTCATTTTCAAATAAGTATATTCTAGTGGCGGTCGACTACGTGTCAAGGTAGGCGGAAGCGCAAGCTCTCCCCACCAACGATGCGCGAGTCGTCGTTAACTTTTTAAAAAAATTATTTTCTCGATTTGGCACTCCGCGCGCTATTGTGAGTGATCGGGGCACCCATTTTTGCAATACTCAATTCACAAAAACTTTAGCAAAATATGGTGTCACGCACAAACTATCCACTGCATATCACCCACAAACGAGCGGCCAAGTCGAAGTGGTTAATCGAGAATTAAAGCGAATTTTAGAGAAAACGGTTTCTATTAATCGGAAGGATTGGGCAATAAAGCTCGATGACGCGCTTTGGGCCTATCGTACGGCGTACAAGACCGCTATCGGTTGTACACCATATCGAATGGTCTATGGCAAGGCTTGCCACCTTCCGGTCGAATTAGAACACCGCGCATTTTGGGCGCTTAAATTTTTAAATCTCGATTCCACTTTAGCGGGTGAACAAAGGAAGTTTCAAATAAACGAGTTAGATGAATGGCGAGCGAATGCGTATGAGAGCAATAAATTATATAAGGAGCGAACAAAGTTTTATCACGATAAACATATAAAATTTCCGAAAACTTTTTCGCCGGGCGATCTCGTCCTCCTTTATAATTCTCGCCTTCGCCTTTTTCCGGGAAAATTAAAATCCCGATGGTCCGGACCCTTTATTGTTAAAGAGGTTTGGTCCTATGGGACAATCCTAATTTCCCACCCGGAAAAAGGCTCCTTCAAAGTTAACGGGCACCGCCTTAAATTGTATCTTCCGGGAGACGTACCTAATGACAAGAGTGATGCAATTTTTCTTCATCATATAACATAATCGGCAAGTGGGTCAAGCTACGCGACCTTAAACAAAGCGCTTTTGGGAGGCACCCCAAAGTTATCTTTTGTTATTTTCTCTTGTCTCTTCTTTTCTGCTTTAACAACTTTTGCAGGTAATCGCGGCTTCCCCACAAAAGCTTCAAAAAAAATCAGGGAAGCCCTTTTTCCTTCTCTTCTTTCGTTTTTGCATTTTTTTTTTATCTTTTCCTACTTCATACTTATTTTTTAAACATTGGGGACAATGTTTAACTTTAAGTATGGGGGTGTGAATAGCCCTTTGTAAATTCTTGTAAATAGTTGTTAAATTAGAAAATTTTCAAAAAAAAAAAAATATATATATATATTTTCTTATGTTTTTCTTCTATTTTAGCACTTGTAAAACCCAAAACTCAAAAAAAAAAAATAGAAAACAGAAAAATTTAAATCTTGGAAAGGGACGTTTGGGATTTTATCCCATCACACCTCCTAGTACCTTGCGAACCCTTCACCGGGTAGCCCTTGGGAAGTCCAAGACTTGCAAAAAAATTTGTTAAGTTTTAAATCTAGTTTCCTTTCTTTGTAAATAGTTTTTAATGAGAAAAATTCAAAAAAAAAGATAATATCAAAAATTCAAAAAATTCTTATTTCCCTCCTTGTTGTTTTTGTGATTTCTTAGAAATCTAGTTGAGAATGTTTATAAGCATGTTTAAGTTTTTAATTGGCTAAAATTTTGCTTATCATAGTTTGTTAATTTTAAATTTGAGGTAATCTTGATTTAAGAATCATCTTATGATTTTAAATTGATTAGAGAATTTTGTTAGCATGACTTCTCTTTTTATTTTTAAATGGCTTCATTTTGTAGTAAATTTCCTAAACCTCTTTAGATTTCAATTATACTTTCTTCTAACTTCTTAGATCTTAGGAATTTTAATTTTACTAGAATTTGCTCTCAATATGATTTAAAACTAGCTAGATTTATTTTTCCCCTACCCTACCCCCTTTGATGGCATAAAAAAAAATGTGTATTAAAAGATCATATGTCATGGGAATAAGAGGATAAAATTCATTATTCCCTAAAACATATGCACCCAAAATATTTGAAAAGATTATATGGCATGGAGTAAGAGGATAAAATTCATTACTCCTAAACCATATACATTTTGGGTTTTTATTAGAAGAGAAAAAAAAAAAGAGAAAAGAAAAAAAAAAGGGAAATTTCATGATAAATTCCATTTCCTCCATTCAAAAATTTCTCTTCTTATGCCAAATTCTATGAAATCACCCTTAGCCAATTATCATTGTTCTAGTTTTAGTTGAAAATTATGGAGAGAGCAATATTTAGTAATTTACTTTTCCTTAAGATTCTTTTAAGATAGAGTTCTTATAATTTTAATTTAATTTAGTTTTATAATTTCTACAATTTTGTCAAACTACTTAATTTTCTTGAGAAGTTATTGCCTAAACATTTTTTCCCTCTTTTCAAATCATCATCATAATTTAGGACATAACTCCCCCTTGAATTTACTCTTAACTTAACTTTTGGTTAAATGAAATTTTAGTTTTAAATTAAAAAAATTTTTTTAAGGATGTCTTATAAATTATGTCTCACACTTTTGCTCTGGAATAGCAAAACCTCAAGTATGGGGGTATTTGATAAAGTAGTTTTTAGATAAGTTTTTAATAGAAAATTTTGTAATTATTTAATTTGAATTTTCCTTTTTATGTCAATTTTAGGTTATAAGTAGTTCTTTTTGTAATTTTGATTCTAACTTAGCCTAATTTTAATATTTGCAGATTTCTGGGACAAATCGGGAAAAATCACATGTCACGCCCTCGGTCACGCCCGTGACCAAGGGCGTGTAACCTGAAGATCAGTCCAGAGTCGCAGCCGTGCTGTTGAGCTAGTCCACACCCAGTCACGCCCCAGGTCACGCCCGTGACCCAAAGTCACGCCCGTGACCGGGGGCGTGTAATTTTAGCATCTGCCACGTGGAGCCGCCGTCGAGACGAGAAGCTGCCGTTGAGAAGTCAACTTGAGTCACGCCCGTGACCCAAAGTCACGCCCGTGACCTTCCCGCGTGATCCAAGTCGCCGCCGCGGCGTCTGGCTAGCCCATGCCGCATTAAATGAAGCCTTCCTGAGTCACGCCCGTGACCCAATTGTCACGCCCGTGACATGTGCGATTTTCTCCCGCCGTCACGCCAAGCCCACGCCGCGACCGGATCCGATGCTGCAGAGATTACACGCCCTAGGTCACGCCCGTGACCGAGGGCGTGTAACATGAAATTTTTGCCTATAAATTCAGAGGCTCTCCTTGAGTTCAAAGTTCAGAATTTTGGAGTGGGGAAGGTGCTGCTGGAGCCAATCTTGAGTAGTTTTCCTTTTTCATGTTCATGTTCATGTCTCTTTATTTTCATGCTCTCTTTTTTTTTCTAATGCAATGTATTAGCTTTCCTTTAGTGCAATAGTCTAGTTTAAGCTTGTAATCTTGTTTTTCCTAGCTTGCAATTTCCTTTCTTAAGTCTTGTAATAGTTTTTCATTTAAATAAAAAATAGTTTGTTCTCTTTATTTTGTCTCCTCCTTAGCTAAAGTTTCTTAATATGCATTTTTATTTTTTTTCCTCTTCCCCCTCCACCATGATTAACTAATCCTCATTAGTACTCGATCAAAATGATCCGAGGATGAGTTAGACAAGTTATGATTTTCTAAAGTTTTCTTTTTCCGTTTTTATAAACACTTGAATTATCCTTGATTTTTAATTAGTGAGGCCATACTTTCGATATATGGTTTTCGCTTAAGTTTTCATAT
Source organism: Dactylorhiza incarnata (assembly GCA_033032865.1). Lineage (NCBI taxonomy): Eukaryota > Viridiplantae > Streptophyta > Magnoliopsida > Asparagales > Orchidaceae > Dactylorhiza > Dactylorhiza incarnata. The sequence goes on along the minus strand of JAWHQI010000001.1, from coordinate 21,700,649 downwards.
TTAGTTAGCCGAGAGGCTCAAAGTATGAATCGATCACTCAAGGGTAAAGAGAGTTGCACGCACCCCTCGAGAGAGGATGACGTAAATCTCCCGGATTGGAGTCAAATCCAATAGTGGGGTTCACCTCGTAAAGCAAGTTTTAGGTAATCGATTATAGGACGAGAGTCCGGTTGATTTTTCCTAATCTTAGTTGGGCATTAACCTCGAGAGAGGCATGTTCGAGCTTCGGGAACCTCCACGGTCAAGTAGTTCAATTTAAACGGAATTAGATTTAATTTCTTTTTACTTGTCTTTTCTCACTCCAAGGTGACTTTTGATTGAGTACTAGCCTCTTTTATCATCATCTAAACCCTTAATTTAGCTTGCAATTTCTCTTTTTTAGCTAAGAACCAAAACCCCAAAATATCATTAGATAAGATAATAGTGACTTTCCTCAAAGTAGAAGTATTCAACGCGCCCCGTGGAATACGACCTTGGTATTTCTTAATATCCTATACTATAGACGATAAGGTACACTTGCCTTTATCAGATATAGTTTTGGAGAAAATCTCAACCCTTCACTAAAATTTCAAAACCGCAAAAATCTATATCAGTGTTATTGTTATAAGATGATGCCCTTCGGGCTCAAGAATGCAGATGCCACATACCAAAGAATGATGGACAGGGTCTTCCGAGAACAAAAGGGGAGAAACCTGGAGGTCTACGTCGATGATCTCATGATAAAGAGTCGGGACCTTGAAGCCCACCTCCGAGACCTTGAGGAGACCTTTAAGACTTTGCGAAAGTATAAGATGAAGCTCAACCCCTTGAAGTGTGTCTTTGGGGCTAGCCGAGGGAAATTCCTAGGTCACCTGCTCACCCCGACAAGGGTGGAGCCAAACCCGGATAAGTTCAAAGCAATAATGGAGTTAGGATCGCCCAGGTACTCGAAGGAGGTTCAGAGCCTCACTGGAAAGCTGGCCAGACTCAGTAGGTTTCTCTCCAAGGCGGGAGACAAGTGTGCCCCCTTTTTCAAGGTGTTAAGGGGAAATGAAAATTTTGAATGGACCTCGGAGTGTGAGGGGGCCTTCCAGGCCTTGAAAGAACAACTCACTCAAACTCCTCTACTCCAAGGGCCGAGATCGGGAGAGGACCTATCCCTATACCTGGGGGTAGGGTCCGAGGCAGTAAGCTCAGTAATGATCCAGGAAGAAGGGAGAAAACAGTTCCCCATTTACTATGTCAGCCGAGTGCTGAGGAAGGCGGAGCTCCGGTACCCGATTCTGGAAAAGTTGGCCTTCGCATTGGTAGTGGCGGCCCGGAGGCTCCGACCTTACTTTCAGGCACATTCGATCAAGGTAGTGACTGATCACCCACTTCGCAAAGTCATGGAAGGGGTGGAGCACTCGGGAAGGTAGGAAAAGTGGTCCGTGGAGCTGAGTGAGTTCAATGTTACGTTCGTGCCCAGGGCGTCGATCAAGGCCCAAGCGGTGGCAGACTTCATGGCTGACTACAAAACCAAAGTAGGGGAGCATGAATCTCCCCCCCAGTGGCGTGAAAGCTGTTGGTTGATGGTGCATCAGGAAAGCACTCCTCGGGAGGGGAAATCATCTTGGTGAGCCCCCAAGGGACCAAGATCGAGCAAGCTTTGAACATCCACTTCCTGATTACCAACAACCAAGCGGAGTACGAGGCGGTGATAGCGGGCCTGCCGTTAGCTCGGGAATTGGGAGTGCAAGATGTGGAGGTCTCGACGGACTCCATGGTGGTAGCATGTCAAGTCAGGGGAGAGTTTGAAGCGAAGGACCCGACCCTCCTGCGGTACTTGGAAAAGGTCAAGGGGGTCATCGGGCATTTCCGCACTTTCTCCGGCAAGCACGTGCCAAGAGAAGAGAGTACCCCCGCAGACCTCTTGGCCAAGTTCGGTCCCCGAGCAGGGGGAACAGTTTCGGAACTCTTCCGACCCACCATCGAGGAAGGAGAATTGATGGAGGTGGATCAGCGGGTCTCGTGGATGGATCCTTTCGTCACCTTCCTATCATCAGGGAAGTTCCCTGAAGTAAACATAGACAGACGACGCTTCATGTATAAGTCCTCTTATTATTCCTTGCATGCAGAAGGGCTACATAGGAAGACTCTCTCGGGGCTCCTGGCCCGTTGTATTTCCGAGGAGGAGGTCCCGAAAGTCCTGGAAGAAATTCACTCCGGGGAGTGTGGCAGTCACTCCGGGAGCCGAACCCTGGAGGGGATGGTGTTGAGACAAGGCTACTTCTGGCCCACCCTCAGCAAAGATGCGGCGGAGTTCGCAAGAAGATGTTCAAAGTGCCAGCTCTATGCTCCACTGCAACTCCTCCCAGCCCAGAGGCTCCGGACCATCACAGCTCCCTGGCCTTTTGCCATATGGGGATTGGACCTAGTTGGCCCTTTCCCTCAAGCTAGTGGCCAAAGAAGGTTCTTACTGGTCATGATCGATTACTTCTCCAAATGGGTAGAAGTGAAGGCGCTCGCGAAGGTAACATCTCAAGTTGTGAGAAATTTTGTGGGGGGAGAAATATTTTGCAGGCACGACCTCCCCCTAGCCATAGTGATGGACATTGGGCCACAATTTGCTAGCGAAGAATTTGATAGCTTCTGCACCTAGCTTGGCATCGACCTAAGGTTTGCATCGGTTCACCACCCAAGAAGCAATGGCCAGGTGGAGGCAGCAATCAAAGTAATCGTCAACCTACTAAAGAAGAAGGTGGAAAACCTCCGGGGGAACTGGATAGAGCAGCTACCATCCGTTCTCTGGGCCGTAATGACTACTCCAAACACCGCCACTGGAGAGACCCCATTAAAACTTTCTCATGGGTCTGAATCAGTCCTTCCCATAGAGTTCGAAGTAAAGACCCGCAGGGTGATCGCCGCAGGTAAAGGGGACGAAGAGTGGCTAGTGGATAATGATGAGGAACAAAGGCTATCCTTGGACCTGGTGGAGGAACTCCGGGACCAGGCCACCATCAGGCAGGAGGAAATCAAGTGACGAATGGCCCGATATTTTGACAAGCACATCCGAGTAAAGCACATTCAGAAAGGAGATCTGGTCCTGAAGAAGGTCGACGCGGCCGGGAGAGGGGCCGTTGTAGGTAAGCTCAACCCCAATTGGGAGGGTCCATACATTGTAAGTGAAGTGCTCAAGTCGGGGGGGTATCACCTGCGAGATGTGGAAGGGGTACCTCTCGGCCGAGCCAGAAGTGGAGATGATTTGAAGCGATTCTACCCTTGAAAGTTTTATTATGATATTAGTTGAATATTTTACTTCTTCACTTGATAGTTGTAACTGTTATGCGAGGGCAAGCAAGGTGACAAGTGTTGATGCTGGAATGCCCCAGATCGATTCCGCTCCCGGGCTCTCATAGATGGGGGGTTTCAGGTTAATCTCTGGAGAGGCTGGCAAGGTGACAAGTATTGATGCTGGAATGCCCCAGATCGATTCCGCTCCCAGGCTCTCACTAGACGGGGGGTTTCAGGTTGATCTCTAGAGAGGCTGGCAAGGTGACAAGTATTGATGCTGGAATGCCCCAGATCGATTCCGCTCCCGGGCTCTCACTAGACGGGGGGTTTCAGGTTGATCTCTGGAGAGGCTGGCAAGGTGATAAGTATTGATGCTGGAATGCCCCAGATCGATTCCACTCCCGGGCTCTCACTAGACGGGGGGTTTCAGGTTGATCTCTGGAGAGGCTGGCAAGGTGACAAGTATTAATGCTGGAATACCCCAGATCGATTCCGCTCCCGAGCCCTCACTAGACGGGGGGTTTCAGGTTGATCTCTGGAGAGGCTGGCAAGGTGACAAGTATTGATGCTGGAATGCCCCAGATCAATTCTGCTCCCGGGCTCTCATTAGACGGGGGTTTCAGGTTGATCTCTGGAGAGGCTGGCAAGGTGACAAGTATTAATGCTGGAATGCCCCAGATCGATTCCGCTCCCGGACTCTCACTAGACGGGGGGTTTCAGGTTGATCTCTGGAGAGGCTGGCAAGGTGACAAGTATTGATGCTGGAATGCCCCAGATCGATTCCGCTCCCGGTCTCTCACTAGACGGGGGGTTTCAGGTTGATCTCTGGAGAGGTTGGCAAGGTGACAATTATTAATGCTAGAATGCCCCAGAGCGATACCGCTCCCGGGCTCTCACTAGACGGGGGGTTTCAGGTTGATCTTTAGAGAGGCTGGCAAGGTGACAAGTATTGATGTTGGAATGCCCCAGATCGATTCCGCTCCCGGGCTCTCACTAGATGGGTTGGTTTCAGGTTGATCTCTGGAGAGGCTGGCAAGGTGACAAGTATTGATGCTGGAATGCCCCAGATCGATTCCGCTCCCGGGCTCTCACTAGACGGGGGGTTTCAGGTTTATCTCTGGAGAGGCTGGCAAGGTGATAAGTATTGATGCTGGAATGCCCCAGATCGATTCCGCTCTTGGGATCTCACTAGACGGGGGGTTTCAGGTTGATCTCTGGAGAGGCTGGCACAAATATGAGTTTTTCATAAGGGAAGGTTGGTGAGCCTCAGGTTGGCAAGTCTTCGGCGCTGACCAGGGCCCTCTCGCTCGACGAGAAGAAAGATTTCGCATGATAGTATAGGGGCGGCGAGAACTATCCCAAACACTCTGGGGTACCCGGTGCTCGGCGGAGAGGTCGCCGGCCCAGGGTGGGAGACGAGCTCTCGCCGAGAAGGAAAGTACCTTGCGAAACCTATAGGAAAATGCATACCTAAAGGGTGATAATCCCAAGGCAAATGGCGAAAGGCCAGAGCAGCCAAAAATGTCCTATGCCTATCTATTCGATAACATAATATGTGAGAACGAACATCTCGAGAATAACCTTCGCGAAGACGAATATCGAGGTAAGCGAGAACGAGATATCAACATGAGAAACAATATAGCTCAAAGGGCGAGCACAGTACAAGGCCAAAAACATGCATCTACGCATTTCATAGTTTGATTTACATGAAGCGGCAATCTCGGCAGCCCAAAATGAAACAAGAAGTAAAACCAAAAATTACAAGTATTAGGGATCACTCGTGAACCCTTCCTCGTCATCGCTACTCTTCACTGGCGGGAGCGGGATGAAGAGCTCCGGGACGATGTCTTCCAGAGTCATGTCAGCCGCGTCGGCGGCTAGTAGGCCGGCCGCCTTCATCGTCTGGAAGATATAGCGAGCCTATTCGGTGGACTCCTCGCGGATTTCCTCGTCTCGCGGTCGCCGCTCTTCCTTCAGGCAGTGGGGAGAAGGGGGAATGACGGCACAGTCGAGCTTGCAATTTAGAGCTTTTAGCCCGGCCACCTCGCCTTCCAGGTCCTGGATGCGAGCGTCGGCTCTTCCGGCGGCTTCGACATCCTGTAAGTAAGATAAATTAAGGGAGCGAAATGGCCGAAGGAGAGGAGGGTGACGAGGTCTAGGTAACTCACCACACTGCCCTCTACGGCGAGCAGCTTCTCCTTCAGCTGCGCATTCTCGGCAAGAAGCCCCTGATAGGCCATCGCGAGCTCCACGTTCTGAAGCTCCAGTTGGAAGCAGTGCCTCCCCGTCATGTGGGCGAGCTCGGCGGCGCGCAACTGAGACCTCGCGCTCTCGAAAGCGAGAGTCCTCGCAGTCTCATCTTTGTAAGCCCCCGCGTCCTTGCATCCGTAGAGGACGAACGAGAAATCAAAGGCATGACCGCTGACGGTCGCCTTCTCCACCCAGGTAGGGAGGATGGTGGAGATGTCTGCCTGGTTCGTCTCTGGCTTCCAGTTCACCAAGAGTTCGTCGGTCTCATCCCGGCGCCTCTGGCCGAGACCGAAGTTGTAGTGGTTGACGGGGATGGGCGGAGCGGAGGTTCTGGCAACCTCCTGGCTGGGCTCGTCGTCCTCACCTCCCGCGGAGAGGCCGGTAAGGTTAAACTCATCAAATGCGGCCTCGCTAGGCTCCTTCCCCTTCGAAGAGGTGAGCGAGACCCGGCTCTTCTTATTCTTTTTCTTCGGCGGAGATTTTGGGGGAAGGCCAAGGCTGCTAAAAGCCCCCGATATCTTGCGAGAGGATGGCTCACCTGGCGTGATGGCATCTCGGCAAGCATCCGCCCCCATGATCGCGAGAGCAAGGGTAGAGTCGGTCTTCTGATTGCTCGCATAGGGGTGATGGAGGGGGAGATCTCGCTCGCCTAAAAAGTGTTGGAATTACAATAAATATGGAGTTACTTGGAAATAGCAGGAGTTATTGAGCGAGGTCTTTACCTTCCGCAGCGAGCACTGGGAGCAGCGAGTCGAGGTTGCAGCGGAGATGAACAACCTCAAAGTTCTTCTTGCAGAAGAACTGATAAAGGACGGCGTCATGGCCGCCGAGGTCAGTGGGCCGGTAGGTGGTCTCGCCGTGTTGGACTGGCGAGATCGGGATATTGCCGAAGTTCCCCTTGACGAGGAGGAACTTCTGGGCCCAGAAGTGGGCCTTGTTGACGTTCTCGACAACTTTAGGACCCGAGCCCACGAAGTAGGCGGTTCCGTCCTTATAGGCGCGGAAGGAGAACAGCTTCCGAAAAACCGGAAGGCTGAACTCGATGCGCTCCTCGCGCAGGTAGCATGCGAAAGCTGTAACCACCACCATGGCATTAGGGGTAAGCTGAACCGGAACAACGCCGTAATGCTTGAGCACCTGGCGAGCAACAAAAAAACCAGGATTAGTCTATATAATGAGCGAGACTTGACCTGCAGAGAATAAGAAATGAGCAAGAATGATTATTACCTGGCGAATTTCCGGCCACAAGGGGAGACGCAAGCTGACCGCGAAATGAGCGGTGGGGATGGCCAGCTCGTCAACAAGTGGCGCATTGATCACATCGTTCTCGCTAGGACAGCGCGTCGCGAATGGTGGGGTGACGTAGTCGGCGACCGCGATGAAGTATTCCTCGTCTGTCAGGTTGCAATGAAAGAAGTCATGCTCGGCGAAAGCCTTAGCAATCTTTCGCCGACCTCCGACTCGTTAGCATCACCACCCATTTCAAGAACCTGCGAGAAAGGAAATAGGATGAGAATGGGAAGGAGCGAGAGCTCTGAAGCAGAGGAGGAAGAAGGTTGACAGTAAATGCGGTGGTTGACTCAGCTATGACAGGCTATTTATAGCAAAAGTAAAAGGGCGGGAAGAAGCCCAAGCGTCGGTGAGCGCGGTTAGCCAAAACATCACATCACGACCGCGAGCGAGAAAGGCCTGCGCGGTTAGTACAAGCAACATCTTTGCGAGAACAGCACAAACAAACATAATGGCGTAAGGGGGGGTGCCGCGAGATACATTTCGCGAGAACGGAGGCTCCCCGCGAGCACAACATAACATGAAAATGAAATGGACATGTTAGCAGCGAGCGAGAACTAATAAAAGCTAGTAATAATTATTATCAGACGAGATAAAGCCAATATATGAGTTGCAAGCCATTGCGAAATTGTCCAGAATAGCGGCACTCATTAACAGGTAATAAGAGTTTGCGACAACTTAGAAGTTAGCGAGAATCATGGGGCAACCACTTCCACCTACCCCCACCCCGTGACCCGGACCGCGACAGTACCCTAGAATTGTAGTAATCCTCGGCCGCGCGGCCCTCCCGGTCCAAGAGGAAGGCATAATCCTTCATCCTCACTATATGCACCTCCGGCATCGTGACGTTCTCATCGTGATCACGTTGTCTCACGGCCCAGAGCCTCGCACACTCTTCCATCAAGAGAGCATGCCTATCCTCGGCGGCCTCTCTGTCCCGTCTCGCCTGCAGGTTGAGGTCCATCAGCATCCGACCATGTTTTTTAAGCAACTCTGCGGCTCGTTGTTTCATCGTCTCAGGATCTCGCGGATCCCCTAAGAAGTCTTCCACTCGGTCAGGAAGGGGGGACATCTCGTCATCGCCCAACTCAGAATCGGTAGGCGGATTGTCAGAATTCTCTGCGAAATATTACGAAAAGGTTAGATAGCGTGCTTAAGTTCGCGCAGGGCAAGGGGGCCGTCCGAATGCTTACCCAGAGGGGGGAGAGAAGTCTCAGGGCGGCCCTGGAAGACGTTACCATAGTGGGGGTAGAGAGATTTACCCAGGCCAAGAGGGTAGGCTGCATTGTTGGACGGAGGGATCTTTGGCGGTACAGAGCCGCCGGTCTCCTCGCTCGTCGGGAGTTTGAACCCTGGCCTGTCTATAGTTTTGTCCGGAGGAGGCGGAGACGGAGACCACAATGCCTGGCGAGCCGGGGACTTCTGGGGCGAGACTGTAAGAAGCAGGGAATAAAGGTCAGATAGTTGACAAAAGGAAGGCTGACATGCGAGATTAAGGGCGAACCTGCAATATTTTTCCCAGCAAGGTTTGTATCAGCTGCCGGACTTTTGCGAGACCCACCAGGAGGTTCGCCAACGTCCTCGTTCGGAAAAGCATCCTGCGAGTAGGTATGAATCACAGGCAAACTTATTGACTTAAGCTAGAGGGATAGCTCATACCTTCTTGTGGGGACGATTATCCGGGGAAGAGTCCAGCAGCACGGAGCCATCCCCGGTTCGGCAAGCCGCCTTCGCCTTCTTAGTCTTCGGCGACTGAGCGGGAGGCGGCCGATTCATCCAGGCGGGGACTCTGGTCGTTGAGGGTAGCCCGCCGGCTCTCACAGCCCTCAGGCGAGCCTCGGCTTCTTCGGAAAGTGGCATCTCCTGGCAGCTACAGTATGGGACAAAAAGAAAGAAAAGGAAGTGACGGCGCACGTCACTAAAGACTCGGGACGATATTTATAGCCCCTAGGGTGGGCCCTACCAAAGATTCCTGACAGATCATCAAGGGGCTGGCGAATACTAGGGGTTGTATGTTTCTTCGCGAGCCTAAATAGCCTCGTGAAGAGCAGGGATTGTGTACAAGCCCGATATTCGCCAGGCGAGGAGGCACGGTTTAAGAAGGCAACAGGTTGAAGGAAGTAATAAGAGAGGAAGGCCATAGAGCCAAAGACCTCACGAGAGGGGCCTTTTAAAAGTCTCTCCCCGAAGGCTCGCTGGGAGGCGAGCGAGAAGGGTCGGTGAGATGAACGCTTGCAGGAAATTTGAGGAAGCTTTCTGAGCTCGACGAAAGAAGTCCCGCGTTCGACGAACTTTTCCGTGTTCGTCGCGCTCACCTCCGGTCATCGAGCTCACCCCTGTTCGGCGAAATCATCAGAAGTCGCAAGAGGAGTCGTGAGATCCTTTTCTCGGCAGATATCTTCAAAAGACTGGGCCAAGCGAGGGCTGGCAAACCAATGCCTCGCAAGCCGCTGGCAGAAGAGACCTAGGTTCGGTAAAGAGGCGTTCGGCGAAATGTGCTCAGTGCGCGACAAAGTCAAGAGGCGGTCTCGCAGGAAGGCTCGCGAGACCGGGCCTCAGCATCCGGCTAGCTCAACTCTATGTTCGACAAATTGTTTCCCATGTCCGATGAATGTCTTGCTTCAATCTCAGCGTCTCAGCGGTCAGCGAACAGTTTAACGTTCTGCATTCGTCGAGCTCGTCTGTGATCGGCGAAGTGCCCTGCGTTCGACGAAATGTGTGTTGAGCTCGACGAAATCAAGAGGCGGTCTCGCAGGAAGGGTCGCGAGACAGGACCTCGCCAGATACCGCCAGAATGGGCCAGCGAGGTCCTCGCAGGGCGATCGCCTAGGAGAGGCATCGCGAGCAGGACTCGTGAGAAGGCCCGCGAGAGCTTCGGCAGTAATGTTCTCACAGTCCCTTGTCCATAGGTTGATAGGGGCAAATTACCCTTTACCCTTGGTGGTCTGCCTTTAGCCTCTCCAAACAGCGGAGTTTGACTGTTAACAGACCCATTTGGGGTGCGGATAGTAAAATCAAAAGGCGGGATCCTGCTATTTGCAGGCCAGATCAGAAAACCTATAAATAAGACCTAAAGAGCACCTTTGGAGAGGACTTCACTTCAGCTTCTCTCTCCTCAGGTTCTCCTTGGCTAGCATTTCTAGAGCTCTCCAAGGTGCCCGAGGCTCAGCTTTGGCTTGGGAGGGGAAGAGCTCAACGATCTTCCGGGTTAGTGGAGGGACCTCCTCGCTGTGACAAAGGTATTTGTCATTTTCCTAGTCTTCAGTCTACCTTCTCCGAGGGATCAGTAAGGGCTAGCTGCCCCTCATTTCGGTGAGGGCCCGAGCTCCACAAGAGGTCGAGAAATCGGTTTCAACAATTTGATTTTCATATACCTGAACCGAAATGGCGCAGCGATCTAATTTTTCCAAATGAAACTAACTGTAACGGGCTGTTGTTCTTCCCAGATCCAGAGAATAACAAGATTCTGGCGCTGAAGATGATTCTGGGCGGCGTTAAGAAGATAGCGATGGAGTGGATCGATACTTGTCGATCTCCTGTAATAGAAAACCGAACCAGCTCCCTTGCCGGAGAAGGAGATGGAGGTCCGAACCTTGCCGACGTGCTCAGGCCGACAGAAGCGAGAAGAAAACGCTTGGAAACAGAGTGTTGTATCGCCGGCATTTGCAAAGAGGATCGCCTCTGGATCTCTCCAACATAGGGCCGAAAATAACTGTAGAGAAAAAGCGGTTTTCCAATGTAGGAGAAGGAGACCTCGGGATTCGCCCCTTGTTCAGAATCATGGAAATGAAAATGGATTTTTTAGGCTTAATAGGGAAGCCTAATGGGAGTTACCAAAAGAGGTCCATAAATCCTCATAACTCCCCAAATAAAATCCAAGTAAATTAAATCTCTTGAAATTAATTGAGATTTAAGTTTCATGTCCATTCATATGCCAAGAGTGAGACCGAGCTCGCGACTAAAATTACGAGACGATCTAGCCCACCAATCATAAGCTTCGACCGTTCGCGCGACTGAATTAATGCACGCTCGTAGGAGTCCAAATAGGCTCAAATATTCGCGTACGACTTCATCGGGACGTCTCGATGAATCGAGTCCACCTTACGGGAAATTTCCAACAGTGATTTCATCTCCTTCCTTGAGCAGATGGCCGGGAATGCCCGAACCTGTAGCTTTTCTAGCCCCTAATCCCAGCTACCGAGCCACTGCCCTATTCGGCCACCACCACCAACACCTCTGTTAAGGTGGTGGCTATCGCCGGGCGGCGGCACTGCCGCCGGAGAGGCCGTTTCCTGCGACCCCATAACCTCCATTTTTTCATGAAAATTTCAGATTTCCTCTCCTTGGATCGGGCTCAATTGAGCCCGATATCTCTCCTAATAGATCTAGGATACTAGCACAAGCGGAGAGGAGGAGAAGTGGACCTTTAAACGGGCTTTGCGGCGAGTGTGGTGGTGGTGCGCCATTGCCGGCGAGCTCCAAGCTTTTTCTTGCCGATTCCTTGATTCTCCACCAAAAGCATTGATGTAAGAGTCGATTTCGACTTCCATCCACCTTTTGAAGCTAATGGTGAAGTTAGATTTGAGTGGGGAGGGCTGTATAGGGGGAATTTGAGGAGGGTAATTTCGGCCATGATGGTTGGGCTCCTCCATTGATGATGGCTAGCTGGAATTTATGGGGAAACTCCTCCCAAGCATCAGGGAAGATGAATGGAGGGCTTGGGGAGATGAATGGAGTGACCCATGACCTCCCTCCATAACTCCTCTCTCTTTCCTCCATTACTAAAAGGAATATTCCCTTTTTAATTTCAAATTAAATTTAATTAACCCCAAAATTCAGAATAATTAAATTAATAATTATAATGGGCTGTAGGATGGGCCTTGGGTAAGGCCTTAGCCTACTTGAATTAACTTGGGCTCTCACCTTAAGCTTAGGGGTTTACTTTGACCAAGGTTGACTTAGGGTTGACCATGGTCAACTTGATGAGTTGACTGGTCCAATGAGTGTGTCTTGAGTCCCTTGACACCACCCAAAGTTGGTTGAGTCATGGTGGTGCCCCAATTGGGCCAATTTATCCAAATGGAGTGTGTTTGACCAAATTTGGCCTAGGTTTGACTTTGGTCAAATTGGTAAAATTGGTGGCCCCATGATGGGGCTTTTGGGTCCACTGAGTCCCCTATAATGCCCTAAGACTAAGGGTAGAATTGATTTGACCATGTGAAGCCTAATTGAGCCAATTAGGGTTGAATTGACTTATGTTGACCTTAAGTTGGCTTTGGTCAAACCCATGCGATTGTCCTACAAATTCATGGGTTGACTAGTCAACTAGCTCCTCCTTAGGGTTAGGGATGTATTGAAGAGGTCAAATTCATAATTCGGGGGGGGTGGGGGGAGGGGGGGTCAATTGGATCTATTGGTGAAGGATTGGCATATGTTGACCTAAGGGCACTTTGGTCAATTTGGGCAAATTGATGTCCATGTGGTGGTTCTTTTGAGTCACTCTGGCCTCTCTTAAGGTTAAAGATATATTGTTGAGCTTGTGTTGAGGTGGTGAGCTCAATGGACTGTGAATTGGCCTAGATTGACCTATGCACCTTTGGGGTGCTCCTAGCAATTTGCCTATGTTCAACCTAGCCTAGGGTCATCCAATGACCCCTAGTCACTGCCATAGTCCTAACCTTAACACAAGGGGGGCTAGTAGGATTAGGGATGTTACACAGAATATGAATTGATGAGAGGGGGATGAATCGTCGGAAGGGTTGCGTGAAATCTCGATGAATATACGTGTTTGACTCGTGAACCCCTTTAAACATTTATATAGTAGTAATATTTGAAGAGAGAGAGAGGTGCGTACCATTATGGAAAGAAAATGACCCTTCGGATCCAATAAAGTTAGAAATTAGAGTTACATAAATTCGTCGAATGGACTGAATGATTTGTCAAAATGATCCGAGAGACTGGCCCAATTCATCGAAATGAACCGAGAGATTGATCAAATTCGTCGAAATGACTTGGCTAATTAAGTTGATTCGTCGAAATGAACCGAGAGATTGATCCAATTCATTGAAATGATCCGAGTAATTTCCTTGTCTTCCTTGAATTTCTGATCTTGGACCGATTTCCTAGGATTTTTCATGATTCCTTGTTCAGCATACCAAGTTTCATTTTGAAGTAGGTGAACTTGGCCTCATCTAGCGGCTTCTTGAAAATATCTACAACTTGATTATCCTTCGGGACATAACCGAGGTTGATGTCGTTGTTCTCCACATGCTTCCGGATGAAATGATAGTGTATCACTATATGCTTTGTCCGGCTGTGAGAGACGGGATTATTAGCAATTGCTATGGCACTTGATGAGTCGCAAAACATAGGAATCTCCTTCAACTTCATGTTGTAATCTTCTAATTGATTCTTGATCCATAGAAGTTATGCACAACAACTACCTGCGGAGATATACTTTCATTCACCATTTGAGATTGCTACACAATTCAACTTCTTCCTAGTCCAAGAAATATGCCTCCGTCCAAGGAATTGGCAAGTCCCAGAAGTGCTTTTTTCTATCATCCCTGCTACCTGCAAAATCAGCATCTGAAAAACCAATTAGCTCAAAGTCATTACTTCTTGGGTACCATAAGCCAAGATTTGGTGTGTCTTTAAGATATCTCAAAATCATCTTTGCAGCGGCGTAATGAGATTCCTTAGAGTTCACTTGGAATCTAGCACATACATATGTTGAAAATATTATATCTGGTCTACTGGCCTTACAATTTAGGGTTAATCTTGGACTTCCCGAGGTCTACCCTGTGAGGGGCTCGCAATGGTACTAAGAGGTACGATGGGATGATAGCCCAAACCGCCCTTTCTAAGAAACTTACTATTATTGATAACTACCCATAACCATACCCCTCTCACAATTACACTTGAGCTAACCCTAAGTGTTTTATGACTCCCTAAGGGACAAACGATCTATCATCGACGCCGAGCACAAACTTTCCCCCCAACCACTGGGCACTCACTACCTTGACTCCTATTGGTGACCTCAACCAGACTAGGTACACCAACTACCTCCCATTTCCACTTAGTGGTCTACTAGTTACCGTAACTCTATGGTTTTACTATGTGTAGACCAAATGAGCTATATGAGGTGCATGAAAGGAGGTACTCCAAATAATCATCCACATGACCCAAGATTATTTTTGGGGGTGTGTTATGACATTTTTAGACTAACTCTAAAAATTCAAAATTTTCCCAATTTATTTGGCATTTATTATAATTTCCCCAAAGTCAGGGAACCTATGACTTAAACACCAAGTATGTTTTTCTGATTATACGCTTTTCCTAAAAAGTCCTCTAACCAAGTTTCATGATTTTCCAATGAGTATTAAATCCATAATTAATTTTCTTACTACTAGGGAAAATATTGGGGTTATGAATGAAGTACTATAAATATCAATCAAAAATTCATAACAAAATTATCAGAGAATGATGTCATCAATATAAACTTACTGACAAAGTTTCATAATCATCCTATCATGTTTGAACATGAAATTTCACTTTGAAAGCAGGGGTCCTAATTGGTTCTTAATTAATTCAGCAAGGGTAAATGTTCCTAAAAATTGCAGATAAATTATCTAGAGCATAATACCGCCCAATGAACCTCTCTATTAAGTTTCAAGTCCTTCCAAGGACATATAACCCTATGTCCTTCAATAGGTTCAATATGCAATCCTAAGGTTTGAACTGGGGTTCTAGGGCACATCCACCCCAAACCACCCAAAAACTACTTGTGGGGGTATCTTATGTGACAAAGTCAGTGGTCAAAGTTTCACAACATTTGGAGGAGGGTTGACTCCTCAAATCCAACGAGTGCACTTTGGATCTAATATACCATAGTTTGACCAAATTTGGGTTACTTAATTACCCTACCAATTCCATCCCAAATGGGATGAAATTTTTACCAGAGTCATGACATGACCCTAAGGACCACCCACCAAAATTTGGAAGGGTTTAGAGGTCTCTAGACCCTAAAATTAAATCATAAATGTTTTATTAATTTACTATGAAAACTATAGAAAAAGTTCCTCCAAAAATTCTCATTTTTGGGCATGTTAAGCGTAAGGGTGTACCCAGCCTATGGTCGAAATTGCAAAGCTTTTGGTTAAGTAGTTTAGTGGGGGCACCCTTTTTAATGTTTGGTCAACCTTATGACACCTTGTACCAAACTGAGTGTTGCAGTCAAACCAGTGAGCCAAATTGGCTCAAATCAATTTTAAATTAAATTAGACACAAAGATCTACATCTTTCCTCTCTGGCCATTTTTCCTGAAAAGGCATCTAGAGGGTTAAACTTTCCGTTTCAAAAACGTGCATTTCTAGGAGAAAATATAACGTTAAATAAAGATAAAACTTATAATCTGTCTAAATAAAAACGGAGGGCATCGGTTCATCTTCTCCAATCAGCCAACAACCATGATCGACCCGTCCTGTACCGACTTGGGAAGTGATTTCCTGGCCACCTAGACCCTCTCCCGATCAGCCAATACCACAACTACCTCCGTTGAGGTGGCGGTCGACGATGGATGGTGGTTGGTCGGCCGCTGGTGGACGGAATCGGGGATTAAGGCATGAATATTAAAGCTTGAACCCAAGCTTTCAGCTATGCCTATCTAAGGCCAATTGGCCCCAAACCTTACGGCCAACATGATGAGATCTACCCACTGAGAGAGAGATGAGGGAGGACCCGAGTGGTAGCTTGTAGCCAAGCCGATCGCTGGTCTGCCATTGTTGGCCGTGAAGCTTTTGGTGCCATGCCGATAAGGGTTTAGACGCTCGATTTCTTCTGGAAAGTGGAGGAAACTCCTTCCCTTCACCCCTTGAGGCTTTTTAAAGAGCCAATTTGGGGAGGAGAAAAGGCAAAGCTTGGGATTCCACCATCAACACCATTAATGGTGAAATTTCGGCCATCCCTAAAAACCACTAAATTCATCCCCCATGAGGGTTGGAAAACCTCTTAATCTTCTCCTAATTGAGAGGGGGAACGGATACCCATCAATTGGGAAGGCCTTTGGCCTTCCTTGACCCTAATTTACTCCACCAAAACTGATCCCTTCTGCATCCCGTCAGTTCAGCTACCGCATGCGCTAGCGCTAGTGCCAGCGCTAGCGTCTCGATGTCATGAAGCTCTTCTCGGTTCGGCCACTAGAGCCAGCACTAGCACGAGCGCCAGCGCTGGCGCCAATGCCAATGTTAGTGTCTCAACGGTATAGGGTTCGTCTCAACGGTATGGAGTTCATCTCAGCGGTTCTTCTAGACAACCGCTAGCGCCAGTGCCAGCGCTAGCGTCTCGACGGCATAGAGCTTGTCTCAGCAGTTCGGAGCTCGTCTTAGCGGTTCGTCTAAACTGTTAAAAAATTAGAGGTTCAGTAGTGAAGTAATAATGCGGAACACTTCAACACAATCTACAAGCATGACAATCAATGACATTAGGAATATAGAATAGTGCTCTTGTTATTCACTATCTCTTTACAGCTCGAGACATACATGGTGAGACATGATTCATAAGATTCAAAGAGGAGAGAAGCACAAGACAAAAAACAAGCCGCCAGCAAACTGCCAAAGCAGTGATCACCAGACCGCTCGAACAGGCAAGCCGCATGGCTATCCCTGAGACCGCGCGAACAAAGCACAACCCACTGCTGTCAGCCCGCAATCACAGACCGCACAACTTGTTGCTTTATTCAACTGCTGTAAATAACTGCTCTCTGCACTTCTTGATCGCCCAGACAGCACAGTCTCAAGATCACAGAAGAACCCGTGAACACTTGATGAAGAACTGTTTCCTGCTGCGAGACTGCAACCCAAGATCGCCTGACCACTTAAGGCCGCCCGATCAACTGAGTCCGCTGCACAGTCCAAGAACTCCTAAACACAGTTCGCACAAACAAACCGCTGCCGAACTGGTTTATTCAAAGCTGGAAAGAAGGGAGAATGATGACGGTGACTGCTAGTCGCTAACTTGCGAACAGAATAACCCGGTCAGACAATTCAAAGTGCGTGACCTCAAAGTGAGACCGGCATAATCAAGCCAACTTTTGTTCTTTCAGTTCTTGCGCATCAATGGCTACCCCGACATCCCTATTTATAGGAAAACAAATGAATGTCGTCACCTCCCTAAGGGATACAATCACCTTCCTTATTGAAGCACGTGGTCTTCAGAACCAAACCACACGGTCTCTTCAAGACCTTATTACACTTAAGCAAAACTGTCCAAGACAGCTTGCCAAGAACAAACCGGCAGACCGCCCGGTCTCTTATAAGAACAGACATATGAGCATCTGACCGATCAGGACCAGACCACCAGAAACGAGCTCATACAACCCACCCGGACTCTTATAAGATCAGAGCCACATGAACATCCTGACATATCAACCTATCCGTCAGAATGAACTTATGTAGACCACAGTACTAGACCGTAGAAGCGACCTCTAGTACAAGACCGCCCCGTCTAAACCAGAACAGGATACTTTGGCAGGCGACCAAACACAGGCCGCCAACATCAGAGACACGCAACCATACTAACCAGGTCGCCACACCGAGCTCGCAGATTCCAGAAGTAAACCGCAACACAGGTCGCGCGGTCTCTGCGGTCTCCAAGAACAGACCGTCCGGACAGTCCACTTCCACTTCAAAAATTTTACACTCCCCCTTGAAGTGGGAAGTAGAAGTCAGCCCAAGTAGACTCCTCAACCGTTCAAATGGTCTCTTCGACAGCGGCTTCGTAAAGATGTCAGCAATATTATCTTTGCTCTGCACATGCTCCACAATTAGAGATCCCTCCAACACCTTCTCACGAATGAAATGGTGATGAATCTCTATGTGCTTGGTTCGCACATGACAAACTGGATTGTTCACCAGTTTGAGGGCACTCTCATTGTCACCCCGAAGCAGAGTAGGACCATGCACCTCCCTATGAATGTCCTCCACAAGCCTCCTAAGCCAGATGGCTTCCTGAGCTGCCAAAGTCGAAGCTTTGTATTCTGCTTCCATAGTAGAGACAGACACATAATCCCTCTTCTTGCTGCACCATGATATAGATGTAGAGCCTGTCATAAAGACGTATCCAGAAGTCGAACTCCGATCATCTAAATCTCCTCCATAATTAGCATCCATATATCCATGCAAGAAAAATCACGAGTCCTTCCCATAGAAGAGACCCAAATCAGAGGTGGTCTTGACATACTTCAAAATGCTCCTTGCCGCCATCAGATGAGGTTTCCGTGGCTCTGCCATATACCGACTCACCCGGCCAACCGCATAAGCAATATCCGACCTCGTGATTGTCAAATATATCAGACATCCAACCAATGCCCGGAACACCAAAGGATCAGAAAGAGCCTTCCCCTCATCACGTCGAAGATGAATACCAACCTCCAGTGGAGTAAAGCTGCTCTTCCCCCCTTCCATGCCGAATCGCTTCACAATTCTTTCTGCATACCCAGCTCCCCTTGAGATTCTCGACCTTCTTCTTCAGCATGTTCACGATGATTTTGTTTACCGCCTCCACTTGCCCATTACTCCTCGGGTGGTGGACCGACGCGAATCTAAGGTCTATTCTAAGCTGGGTGCAGAAGATGACGAACTCATCGCTGGCAAACTGCGTCCCATTGTCTATGACTATGGCTAGCGGGAGTCCATGCCTACATATGATTTCACCCCATATGAAATTTCTAACTACTTGAGATGTTACCTTAGCCAGCGCCTTCACCTCCAACGACTTGGAGAAATAGTCAATCATCACCAACAAAAACCTTCTTTGGTCGCTCGCCTGCGGGGAAGGACCCACCAGGTCGAAACCCCATATAGCGAAGGGCTAGGGAGCTGTGATGGTTTGGAGTCTTTGAGCTGGAAAGAGCTGGAGGGGAGCGAACAACTGACACTTTGAACACTTCCTTGCAAACTCTGCCGCATCCTTGCTAAGGGTAGGCCAATAATAGCCCTGCCTCAACACTCTCCCCTCCAAGGTTCGACTCCCGGAGTGGCTGTCGCACTCCCCCGAGTGGATTTCCTCCAGGACCCTTGGGACTTCCACCTCTGATACACAATGGTCCAGGAGCCCCGAGAGTATTTTCTTGTATAGTCCTCCTGCATGTAAGGAATAGTATGACGATTTATACCTGAAGTGCCGCTTATCTATATCCCCTTCAAGGAACTTTCCTAAGGTCAAGAAGGTGATGATGGGATCCATCCATGACTCCCGTTGATCCACCTCCATCAGTTCCCCCTCCTCGATGGAGGGTCGAAAGAGTTCTGACACCGTTCCCCCTACCCGGGGAGCCAACTTGGCTATGAGATCTTCCGGGACACTCTCTTCCCTCGACACATGCTTGATTGAGACTCCCTTGACCTTCTCTAGATAACGGTAGAGGGTTGGTTCCTTTGCTTCGAACTCCCCCCTGATCTGGCACGGCACCACCATGGAGTCCGTCGAGACCTCCACCTCTTGCACACCCAACTCCTAGGCCAACCACAGGCCTGTTATCACTGCCTCGTACTCGGCCTAGTTGTGGGTGATTAGAAATGAATGTTGATGGCCTGCTCAATCCTTGTCCCTTGGGGACTCACCATGATGACTCCTCCTCCAATGGAATGTTTCCCTGAAGCCCCATCTACCAACATCTTCCACGCCAGCGGGGGAGGTGACTCATGCTCTTCCACTTCAGTTGCGTAGTCCGCTAGGAAGTCTGCTACCGCTTGTGTCTTGATTGACAACCTAGGCACAAATGAGATATCAAACTTACTCAGCTCTATGGACCATTTTGCCAACCTCTCCGAGTGTTCTACCCCTTCCATGACTTTGTGAAGGGGATGGTCAGTCACCACCTTGATCAAATGTGCTTGGAAGTAAGGTCGGAGCTTCCGGGCCGACACCACCAAGGAGATGGCCAACTTTTCCTTAATACTTGGCTGACATAATAGATTGGAAGTTGCCTTCTACCTTCTTCTCGGACCACCACTGAACTTACTGCCTCAGATCCTACCCCCAAGTATAAGGATAGATCTTCCCCCTGCCTTGGCCCTTGGAGTAGAGGAGCCTGAGTGAGCTACCCCTTTAAAGCTTTGAAGGCTTCCTCACACTCCGAGGTCCATTCAAATTTTTGGTTCCCTCTCAGCACCTTGAAGAAGGGTGCACACTTCTCTCCCGTGAAAGTGAGATTAGATCTTAGATTTACTCTAGAGTGGGGTGAATAGAGTATTAAAATGTTTTTCACTTAATTTTATATCGGAATTAAAATAGTGATACTTATATGTGTATTGAGTGAGTTATAAAACAAAATAAAGAAATCACAGCACACAGCACAGCACAGCACATAGAAAATCACAACACAGAGGACACAAGGATTTTATAGTAGTTCCCCAATAAACTTGGGTACGTCTACTCTTCTACCACCCTTGGTAGGATTCCACTAGGTATTTGATCAGGTGCCCTATCACCAATGGGGTTTTGATCAGGTGCCCAAAACACCAAGGAGCTTTTGATCAGGTGCTCTAACCAAACTACAGGTTTTTGTTCAGGTGCCCTGCCACCAAGGGGTTAAATTTTGAAGGGAGTTATAACCCTGTACAAGAGGGGATAAAGAAGGGTTTAGATGTTCTTCTCTGTCAATATTCTGAGAGAAGACTCTAGTGGAATGTTGTTGTACAGCTCCCCCTGTCTGATATAAAATGTTTGACAGTAGATAGCTGCAGCTTTCTCTTGACTGTACCGATCTTCCTGTAGCTGATGAATTTGAGAGAATAAGTTCCTCAGATTATTGTTGCTCTTTGAAGATCTGATCTTGCAGCAGAAACTGAGAGGATGATTTGTGTTGAAGTTCTCAGTGTATGAGTGCTGCTTGAGGAAGAAGATGAAGATGATCGGTAAAACTTTTGTTCTTCTTTTTCTTCCTGTAACCTTCTGAAGAATGGTATTCTTCTCTGTCGACAACTTTCTGTTATTGAGTTCCTGTAATTGTTGTCGTGAAAACTGTGTATCTTTTTCTTTTTTCTTTTACAATATGTCTCTGATTTGAAATTTCAAATCAACAGAATAAGGAATAAAATAATCTGCATTTAATATTTCCTTGGAACTGCAAGCAAGACTTTAATTCCTTTTCCTTTTTAATTAATGATATCCTTTTCTGCCAAATGGCTATTTTCTCGGGAAGAGAATGGAAAGGAATAATATAAAAAGGAAGGATATAATCCTTAACCTATCTGGAATAATAGAGTCGTTGCTGAAAGATCTGTGTTCAGAGAATATTATAACTGATCTTCTGACAGAAATCTGTTGTAGAGAAATTTTAGTCGATCTGAATAAATTCGTCGAACACAATGTTGAGTTCGTCGATCTCAATTGAATCTGGCTGGAAGAATTGAATTAGTCGATCTGAATGATATTTTGTCGAACGCAGACTGAGTTCGTTGAACGGACGCTGGAGTTCATCGAACTGAGAGAACTTATCTGCTGGCTTGGCTGGAGAACTAAGTTCGTCGAGCTGAGAAAATACTTTCATAAATCAGAACATCTGATACTAATTCTTCAAACGTAGAGCTGAGTTCGTTGAACGCTGAGACTGGGAGGTTCGTCGAACGCTGATACTTGGTCACCCGCTGAGACTGAGGTTCATCGACCGCTGAGACGAGCTTTCGTCGACCGTTGAGAGCATTTCGTCGAACGCAGAGAGGAGTTCGTCGAACACAGAGAGGAGTTCATCGAACGCAGAATGAGTTCGTCGAATGTAGAACCTTGCCAAGTTCGTCAAACCCAGGAGCATGTCGTTTGTCGAACGCGGGATGGAGTTCGTCGAATGCAGTATGGAGTTCGTCGAACGCAGAAACTGAATCTTTTCTTAAGGTCTATCAGCCTAAAATCTTGACCCTTAAGACTATACATTGGGGTCAACTTAGTCCTAATAAACAGATAGTGATCCTAGCCCAAATCAGTAATAGGGTTGTTCCAATAATCTCCCCCAATTTGGGTTAGGACACTATTTGACAAAAATTAAAACAAACAAAACACAGAGTATATATATCTAATAGATTATAAACATTTCAGCAGATATATAAGAAATATGATACTCTGAGTTTAGAAACATTACATTTGAAAACAGAAATAATAATAACAAACAATCAGAACCTTTTGTCTTTCTGAATTCTTGCTTTCTGAATTTTTGAATTCTGATATTGTCTTTCTCTAAGTTTTGGGTTTGATTAACTAAGTTGTATCTGTTGTATCAAACAAAAGTTCTGAATCTGAAAATTTTCAGCTTTCTGAATTTATTAGTCTGAATTGAATATGCTCTTAACAAAAAATAAATAAATATTTCTTAATCTGCTTTGCTACCAATCTGCATTTAAATCTGCTATATCTGAATTTGATATCTGAGCTGTAGCAATAACTGATTATCTGAATCTGAAAGAAAACTAAAACTGCAAACTGCTGTGAGCTTCTTCAAGCAACTGAATGATTTTTGCTTCTTCATACAGCACTTCCTCTTTCAAACTTTGAGCTTCTTCATAAAACATCTCCCCCTGAGAGCATCTCCCCCTGAGAGCATCTCCCCCTGAGACTGGAGCTTCTTCAGCTTTCTCTCCCTGCCTAGTTCATAAAACATCTCCCCCTGAGCAAAAACTACATCATATGGAGCTTCTTCATGAACTTCTCCCCCTGCCTAGTTTCAGGAAGACCTGGAGCTAGGCCCCTAGAAGAAGGGACAGATGAGGAGGAAGGGAAGGATGCAATCTTTATATTGCTATTGTTCCTGCAAAATAAAATAGAGATCAAGTGCAAAGGAACTGGAAAAGGAGAAATTCTGTAGGTATTCAGTTAAAATGAAAAAGATTTGATTATAATGAAATAAATTCAAAAACAAAAGCTTCATCAAAACTGTGTTCGACGAAAAATAAATTTTCATCGATCTCGGTTCGACGATCTAGATGACTTCGTCGATCTCCGTTCGACGAACGACTAGATTTCGTTGATCTCAGTTCGATGAAGAAAGGGATAAGTAGAAAATTTAATTTTTTTTAATTGATTGAATCTCCATCTATCATGCCTAGCTGATTTATAAAGAAGATATGTTTCTTTTCATCCAAGGGTTTGGTGCAAATATCAGCCCTTTGTAAGTCAGTAGAAATGAATTGTAGGCAAATTTTATTTTTATCCACATTATCTCTGATAAAGTGGTGTCTAATTTCTATGTGTTTAGTCCTACTATGGAGAACTGGATTTTGTGTTATAGATATTGCACTAGTATTATCACAAAATATAATAAAATTATTTAGATTGATACCATAGTCTAGGAGCTGATTTTGTATCCATAATATCTGTGAGCAGCAACTGCCTGCAGCTATGTATTCAGCTTCGGCTGTTGATGTAAACACAGATGTTTGTTTCTTACAAAACTAAGACACAAGCCTATCACCAAGAAACTGACAAGTTCCTGATGTGCTTTTCCTGTCTAATCTGCATCCAACATAGTCAGAATCTGAGAATCCAGTTAATTCAAATTCTGATGTTATTGGATACCAGAGTCCTAGATTTGGACAACCCTTTATATATCTCAAAATTCTTTTTAATAAAATTAGGTGAGATTCTTTGGGGTTAACTTGGAACCTAGCACAAATACAGGTAGCAAACATTATATCAGGCCTACTTGCTGTTAAATAAAGTAATGAGCCAACAATTGCTCTATATACTTTCTAATCAACAGAATTCCCTGATTCATCAGTGTCAACAACAACATTTGAGGGCATGGGTGTTTTCATGGTGGAAGCATCAGCCATACCAAATCTTTTCACTAATTCCTTAGCATACTTGGATTGTGATATGAATATGTCATTTATAGTTTGCTTCACTTGAAGACCAAGGAAGTAAGATAATTCACCCATACTACTCATTTCAAATTTAGATTGCAATAGGTTAGAAAACCTTTTGCATAGATTTGAATCAGTAGAGCCAAATATGATATCATCTACATATATTTGAACTAGTAAAGTTTGATTTTTATGTATCTGAAAAATAGGGTTTTATCAACTATGCCTCTACAGAAATTGTTCTCCAAAAGAAACTTAGCTAAGATCTCATACCATGCTCTGGGAGCTTGCTTGAGACTATAGAGAGCTTTATAAATCTTAAATACATAAGAGGAGTGAGTTGGAGAGATGAAACCTAGTGGTTGTTCCACATAGACTTCTGCTTTGATGTCTCCATTCAATAATGCACTCTTCACATCCATCTGGTATACTATGAATTTCTTGAATGCAGTAAAGGCCAGAAAAATCCTGATACCTTCAAGTCTTGCAACAGGAGCAAAGGTCTGATCATAGTCAATTCCTTCTTCCTGTGAATATCCTTGGGCTACCAATCTTGCTTTGTTTCTGACTATGTTGCCTTGATCATCTAGCTTGTTCCTGAAGACCCACTTGGTGCCAATAAATGGATGGCCTTTTGGTCTTGGAACCAAATCCCATACCTTGTTCCTTTCAAATTGATTGAGCTCCTCTTACATTGCAAGAATCCAATTTGGATCTTGTTCTGCATCTTTTATGGATTGAGGTTCAATCTGGGATAGGAAACAAGTGTGCATCTGATTTTGGTGTAGTTGATGCCTTGTTTGAACACTTGCTGAAATATCTCCAATGATTTGGGATATTAGATGATCTCTAACTGTGATGTGATCAACAGTTGGAGTTGGTTCAGCAATGGTATCCATTTGGGGAATTTGTTCAGCTGTCATTTGATTTGAACTGTTAGCAAGATCTGGATGATCTTCTTCTTCACTGTCTTCAAGATTTTGTATTGATGGAAGTGGAGAATCTTCTTTCTATAGATTCAATCCATTAAGCTCTTCACATAGAGCTGGTACCTGCAAAGTATGTTTGGTAGAGATGGTATTCCTCTCCTCAATTAACATGTTAGTCTCATCAAAAGATATATGCGTGGACTCTTCTATCTTAAGAGTAGATTTGTTGTAAACTCTATATGCTTTACTAGAAAGAGAATATCCAAGGAATATGCCTTCAACAGCTTTTTCTTCAAACTTCCTTAGATACTTCTTGTCATTGTTATGCACATAGCATTTACAGCCAAATATCTTAAAATAGTTAACCTTAGGCTTTTTATTCTTGAGTAATTCATAGGGAGTTTTACCCTTAAGCTTATGTATCAGGCTGTTGTTCAATACATAATTAGTTGTGTTCACTGCCTCTACCCAAAAAGAGAGTGGCAAGTTTGCATCAGCAAGCAATGTAGTTGCTGATTCAATTAGGGTTCTATTTTTCCCTTCAGCGACCCCATTTTGTTGAGGAGTTCTAGGAGCAGAGAAACATTGCCTGATCCCTTATTTTCCACATATTCTCTCATCAGAAGAGATTCAAACTCAGTACCATGATCACTTCTGATCAATGCACCTAGAGTAGAGTACTCAATCTTTATGGACCTGAGAAAGTCTGTCAGAACACTGAAGGTGTCAGACTTATTCCTAAGAAAGAACTCCCAAGTGAATCTTGAGAAGTCATCTACAATAACTAGAGAGTAATGTTTCCCTCCTAGACTTTGTTTTGTAGTTGGTCCAAAAAGATCCAAATGTAGTAAATACAAAATCCTAGGTGAATCACTCTTGGATAAGGATTTAAAACTACTTTTAGTTTGCTTACCTAATTAACAAGCCCTGCAGAGTCCTTCCTTCTTGTATAAACCAAGTGGCAGTCCTCTAACAAGATTGTACTTAGAAAGCTTAGATATAGTTCTAAGGTTAATGTGTCCAAGCCTTTTATGCCATAATTCATTTATTTTACTTATTGAATTAAATAAGCAAATATCTGAGTTGGCAGAGTCAAAATTGACTAAATAAATATTTCCATGTCTAATACCAGATAACACATTAATGTTTTTATTATTGGTAATAAGACATAGGGAATGATTGAAAGTTACCTGATAACCTTCATCACATAATTGGCTTATGCTGATGAGGTTGTGCTTCAAACCCTTGACATAAGCTACCTCCTTGAAGGTAACTGCTCCAACTTTGATCTGACCATAACCTTTGGTTTGTCCACAGTTGGAGTCTCCAAAGATCACCTTGGGTCCAAGCTTTGCCTTGTAGTTACTCAGGTTGGCCTTGTTTCTTGTCATGTGCTTTGAACATCCACTATCCAAATACCATTGTTCATTTAATTTTGGATAGCCATGTACCTGCACAACAGAAAAAATAAACTAGTTGTTTTTGACC
This sequence comes from Dactylorhiza incarnata, assembly GCA_033032865.1. NCBI lineage: Eukaryota > Viridiplantae > Streptophyta > Magnoliopsida > Asparagales > Orchidaceae > Dactylorhiza > Dactylorhiza incarnata. The sequence goes on along the minus strand of JAWHQI010000001.1, from coordinate 21,674,587 downwards.
CAGACTACCTTGGGTCCTTTTGTTTTTCCACAAAACTCTAAAATAAAAGACATTTCAGGCTGATCCTTATAACCTTGTGGATGATATCTCCTTGGAGGAATTGTCCACTCAGTGAAAGGATTTTTAGTATGTGAAGAATAAGAATTCTTCAGATTTTCTGTATAATTTCCGTTCGATGAACTGGGCTGAGTTCGTTGATCGTCGTTCGACGAAGTGAAGTGCTTTCGTCGAGCGTCGTTCGAATAATAACTATACTGAACATTTGTCTTCAGAGTTCGTCGATCTCCGTTCGACGAAGTGAATTCATTTCGTCGATCTCTGTTCGACGAATTCTGCTGAATTCTTTTATTCTTAACAGCCTTGTCCGAAATGTTTTTATTTACTTCTACTACCTCTTTGCTCTTGGCAGAGATGAACTTTACTGGTGTGGAAAGTATGTTCTTCTTAATCAGATGTGACTCACTTGATGATGCACCAAAGCCTAGTTTGCCACTTAATCTGGCATTCACTGTGCTTGTGATGTCCATCAGTTTGATACTTCTCCCATTGAGGGATTCTTCAAATTGCTTAGCTTCAGACAACTTGTTCTCAATGAGAACAATATGTTCTCTGGAGGCAGCCAAATCTTTCTTAAGATTAGCATTTTCTTCACTCAGTTGGTTCATTTCAGCCAACTGATTTTTGAGAGAGATTATCTCTTTCTCAGATTTGATTAAATCTAAGCAAAGAACTTTGAATTCATCTTTGAATTCAATTGAATTAAAGTCAAAGTTTGAGATTACCTGATCAGCATCATTGTCAGACTCTGATTCATCTGAGTTATATGCTGAGGCATTGATAGTCATCATACAGAAGTTTCTTTCTTCTTCATTATCTTCATCATCAGAAGAGCTGGATGAAGATGCAAGTTCTAACTCACTGCTTGAGTCATAGACAGCCATCAAGCATTGGTTATTCTCATTTGATTTTTCTTCACCTTCAGAAGAGCTGGATGAAGACTCTGATTCTGTTTCACTCCATGCTTCAGCTACAAATCCTCTTCCCTTATGCTTGTGTTTGTGGGATGAGACTTGCTGGAGTGCCTCTTTTCTTCTTTGTCTTTTCTCTTTTCCTCCTTTTGATTCTCTGGACACTCTGGCAGAATGTGTCCAGGTTTCCTGCAGCCAAAACAGATTATTTCTTTAGAACTTGATTTGTCATACCTTGGCTTTTCTCTTGATCTTGAATCCTTCTTTCTAAAATCCTTTCTAGACATTTTGTAGAACCTTTTGGCTAGAAGGCTCATGAACTCCACTTCTCCTGGAGCTTTTTCTTCTTCTTCAGTTGCTTGGAAAGCTATTCTTCTCTCCTTCTTGGATGCTGGAGATGAAGTAGATTGTTCAGCTTCTCTGGATTTGATAAGCTGCTCATAGGATTTGAGTTTGCCTAACAAGCTCTCAGTGGAGATCTCATTAAGGCTTCTGGCTTCCTTGATTGGCCAGATCCTAGAGTCCCATGTGCTGGGGAAGCACATTAGGATCTTATCATTGACCTCAGTGATGGAGATCACTTTGTCCAAGGTCTTTAGCTCATTGATTATGAGGCTGAGCCTGTTGTACATATCAGCAACTGTCTCAGATTCTCCTTTCTTGAAATTTTTATACTGGGAGATTAGGTGAGATCTTCTATCTTTTCTTTCATCTGCTGATCCTTCAACCATATTGTTGAGTGACATACAGATTTCTCTTGCTGAAGTGCATTCCACAACTCTTTGGAAAACTTCATCAGACATTGTTTGTGCCAAAATATTTATAGCTTTGGCATCTGCACTTCTCTGCTTCTTTTGTGCATCTGTCCACTCAGGTGGTGGAACAACATTGTTTGTTGTGGTGGTTTCAGCACTTGTTGCTGCTGTAGGTGTTGGAGGTCCTGTCAAAATAACATTAGAAATATCTTCGTCAATAGAATTCATGTACAATCTGATCCTTGCCTTCCATAGTGCAAACTTACTTAAAATTTGCACATAGGAGGTCTTGTGCTTGAATATTCTTTGTTCTGTGCCATGAGTGTTTAGAAAAAGAAAACTCTAAAATAAATTTAAGATCTAATTGATCTTTTGATTCAGGTGTTAGCCTGTATACAATCAACAGCCCTCTGATACCAATTGAAAGTCAATTGATATCAGTTGAAACCTCTGATACCAATTGAAAAGTGAGGTTAGATCTTAGATTTACTCTAGAGGGGGGTGAATAGAGTATTAAAATGTTTTTCACTTAATTTTATAACGGAATTAAAATAGTGATATTTATATGTGTATTGAGTGAGTTATAAAACAAAATAAAGAAATCACAGCACACAGCATAGCACACAGAAAATCACAACATAGAGGACACAAGGATTTTATAGTAGTTTACCAATAAACATGGGTACATCTACTCTTCTACCACCCTTGGTAGGATTCCACTAGGTTTTTGATCAGGTGCCCTATCACCAATGGGGTTTTGATCAGGTGCCCAAAACACCAAGGAGCTTTTGATCAGGTGCTCTAACCAAACTACAGGTTTTTGTTAAGGTGCCCTGCCACCAAGGGGTTAACTTTTGAAGGGAGTTATAACCCTGTACAAGAGGGGATACAGAAGGGTTTAGATGTTCTTCTCTGTCAATATTCTGAGAGAAGACTCTAGTGGAATATTGTTGTAAAGCTCCCCCTGTCTGATATAAAATGTTTGACAGTAGATGGCTGGATCTTTTCTCTTGAATGTACTGATCTTCCTGTAGCTGATGAATCTGAGAGAATGAGTTCCTCAGATTATTGTTGCTCTTTGAAGATCTGGTCTTGCAGCAGAAACTGAGAGGATGATTTATGTTGAAGTTCTCAGTGTATGAATGCTGCTTTAGGAAGAAGATGAAGATGATCTGTAAAACTTTTGTTCTTCTTTTTATTCCTGTAACCTTCTGAAGAATGGTATTCTTCTCTGTCGACAACTTTCTGTTATTGAGTTCCTGTAATTGCTGTCATGAAAACTGTGTATCTTCTTCCTTTTTCTTTTACAATATGTCTCTGATTTGAAATTCGAATCAACAGATTAAGGAATAAAATAATCTGCATTTAATATTTCCTTGGAACTGCAAGCAAGACTTTAATTCCTTTTCCTTTTTAATTAATGATATCCTTTTCCGCCAAACGGCTATTTTCTCGGGAAGAGAATGGAAAGGAATAATATAAAAAGGAAGGATATAATCCTTGACTTATCTAGAATAATAGTGTCGTTGCTGAAAGATCTGTGTTCAGAGAATATTATAACTGATCTTCTGAAATAAATCTGCTGTAGAGAAATTTTCGTCGACCTGAATAAATTCGTCAAACACAATGTTGAATTCGTCGATCTCAACTGAATCTGGCTGGAAGAATTGAATTAGTCGATCTGAATGATATTTTGTCGAACGCAGACTGAGTTCGTCGAACGGACGCTGGAGTTCATCGAACTGAGAGAACTTATCTGCTGGCCTGGATGGAGAACTAAGTTCGTCGAGCTGAGAAAATACTTTCATCGATCTGAATATCTGATACTTATTCTTCGAACGCAGAGCTGAGTTCGTCAAACGCTGAGACTGGGAGGTTCGTCGAACGCTGAGACTTTGTCACCCGCTGAGACTGAGGTTCATCAACAGCTGAGACGAGCTTTCATTGACCGCTGAGAGCATTGCGTCGAACGCAGAGAGGAGTTTGTCGAATGCAGAGAGGAGTTCGTCGAATGCAGAATGAGTTCGCCGAACGCAGAACCTTGCCAAGTTCGTCGAACCCACGAGCATGTCGTTCGCCGAACGCAGGATGGAGTTCGTCGAACGCAGTATGGAGTTCGTCGAACGCAGAAACTGAATCTTTTCTTAAGTTCTATCAGCCTAAAACCTTGACCCTTAAGACAATACAATGGGGTCAACTTAGTCCTAATAAACAGATAGTGATCCTAGCCCAAATCTGTAATAGGGTTGTTCCAACATCCCGCCTTAGAGAAGAACCTACTAAGCCCCGCCAACTTTCAAGTGAGGCACTGAACCTCCATCGCATTTCTGGGTGACCCCAACTCCATGAGGGCCTAACTTTATCTCGATAGCTCCACCCCTGCTGGGGTGAGCAAGTGGCCTAGGAACTTTCCCTGGCTAGCCCCGAAGACGCACTTCAGGGGGTTGAGCTTCATGTTGAATTTTCTCAATGTCCCGAAGGTTTCTCTAAGGTTATCGAGGTGGGACTCCAGGTCTCGACTTTTTACCATGAGGTCATCCACATAGACCTCTAGGTTTATACACTTTTGCTCACGAAAGACCCAGTCAATCATCCGTTGGTAGGTGGCTCTTGCATTTTTATGCCCGAAGGGCATCATTTTATAATAATAACATCCATCCCCCGTGATGAAAGAGACATCCTTGACGTCGGGGGGGGGGGGGCATGCGGATTTGATGATAACCAGAAAAATCATCTAAAATATATTATAGAAAAACCGACGGCTGAGTCAACCAGTGCATCGATTTGGGGCAAGGGGTAGCAATCCTTGGGGCACGATTTATTAAGTAAAGAAAAATCAATGCACATTCGCTACTTACCTCCCCCTTTTTTCACCATAACCACATTGGAGACCCAGCCTGGGTACTGGATCTCTGATACAAACCCTGATCGGAGGAGCTTGCCCACCTCCTCTCGGATGGGCCCTGCCATCTTGTCAGTAATGGTTCTCTTCTTTTAACGGATGGGACGAGTGCCGGGTTCGAGGTTGAGGCGGTGGCAAGCCACATCTGCATCGATCCCCGGCATCTCTGCTGCGCTCCAAGCGAAGACATCCACGTTCTCCTACACACAGGTCAAGATTTGCTTCTGCTCCTCTAGGCTGAGCTCGCCGCTGACCTTGACCTTTTCTACCACCCCTGCCCGGGTGGTAACTTCAAGCTCCAAGACCTCATCCGCGGCCTCCAGCCTAGACTCCTCCCCCCAAACACTCTCCTTCTCCTCACCGCAAGCTGGCGCTTTGACCTCCTCCTCCCTTCTCCCTTCCCGAACCTCCATCATCTCTTCCGCCCCTTCCTTCTGGGCCTCCCTTTCTTCTTCATTTTTCTCCTCTCCTTCTTCACCGAGCCTCGCCGGCTCCCCCACCTCTCGATCCCACTATTCTTCCTCGGTCATCCAGGAAATGGTGTTCACGGTAGTCACATAGCATTGTCGGGACACCTTCGGATCTCCCCTTATCCGAACTTGGACTCCTCCATCATTGGACTTAAGGCACTGGTGGAAGGTGGAGGGGACACAGCGGAATGCGCTGATGAGCGGCCATCCAAAGATGGCACTGTAGCTGTTGGGGGCATCCACTATGACAAAATGGCTATTTCTAGACCCCCCCCCCCCCCCCCCCACACACACACACCCGAGGACTACATGGGGTACCACTCCCCCTTCTACCTCCTTCCTCTCCGCAGAGAATCCAAATAAAGGGCCATCAGAGGACAACACCCTCCAGGTCTCCACCATCATCTCATCAAATGCCTTCTTGAAGATGACGTTGACTGAGCTACCATTATCCACAAGGATTCGGGAGACCGTGAAGTTCTCAATCGCTATTTGAATGACCAGCGTGTCACAGAACGGGTCTTTATACCCCGACATGTCCTTCTGAGTGAACAAGATCTTCTCTGCTGGGGCAGGCTAGGGATGTTGAATCTACGCTACGACGGTAGATGGTATGGAGGTTGGCCTTCCGGGTCGCCTCAATCCCTACCCCTCCCCCCCTATGGATCACCCGATCCCTCCACGGGTCCCTATGTCAACCCGGTCTTTGCACCTCTCGTCCTCCTCATTTTTAGGCAGGACCTCTTCAATCCTCACCGGCTGCTGCTCCCGCAGCGCCGACGCTCTGGTTCTCTTCATCTCCAGGAACTCTGGGCAGGTGGCCGTTGCGTGACCTTCCTCGTCGTGGAAGTCACAATAGGGCAATGCCTCCTCTCTTCTCTCCGCCTCTACTCCTCTATTCCTCTTCTAGGGGCCGGCTCCTCCGGCTCCCGCTCCTCTACCTCTTCCTGGTCTCCCTCGACCGACCGCCATCGCTTGCTGAGGCGGGAGGGGATGAGGTGGCCTCGGGCCCTGCCTCCATCCCAGCTAATGGGGTCTTCCCTGGCCTCCACAGAAGTTGCCCCCTCCCTAGTGGAAATCCCTTCCCGGACCTTGTCTCCCTCCTTGCTAACTCCACCCCAACTCCGGGGCCCTCGCCTTTTTCCTTCTTCTCGACTCTGACCTCCTATCTTCCGGCTCACTCAGCTGTGCCAATCTCTTTGTGAACTCAGGGTTCGCTTCCTCCCCCTCTATTTCCTCTGCTGCTCTCTCCATTAGCTCCTCGAAAGACAAAGGATCCCTCCTCTTGAGGTCCATCTTGAGGAATCCCTCTCGCAACTCCACTATGAAGGCGAGATGAAGGGTAAACCCCGACACCTCCTGGATGAGGAGGACCTTGTTGGAACCCTAGGTTTGATTTGAGTTAGGATCCATCTTTGGTCTAAGTTTCTATCATAACATATCTTGTATAAATTAGATCAAATCTCATTAAGACACAAAAAAGAATATAATATAAACTGCGTTCGACGAAAGGCTAGCAGCGCTTGACGAAATATCAAGGAAGATGCGATCGACGAAAAGCTAACTGCGATCGACGAAAGTTCTCTGAAGTTGCGTTCGACGAAATAAGCAGCGATCGACGAAAGGACTCTAAAGATGCGTTCGACAAAATCCAAGCAGCGCTCGACGAAAGTTCTGTATGCAATCAATGATCAGATCGACAAACGTCGAGCTCAGCCCGACGAACTTCAAGCTGAGATCGACGAAACAATTATCAGCTTTATATATTCTCATTTCTCAGCTTGACTAAAATTCCAGATCTAATAAAGCAATATTTTGAATAGTTTTTACTTATATATTGTTGCCCTTCTTTTTTTTTTGAATTATCACTGCCTCACATTAATGATATAGCCGTTGCAGAACAAAATAATGTTATAGCCGTTGCAGAAACATTAATGATATAGCCATTGCAGAACAGCTTAAATTAAAGACAGCAGTTTACCTTCTCGAGGAGTCAAGTTAATAAAAAGAGACTTTGTCTCTTCCCTTTCTACACAGAAGAATGAGGTGAACATAAGAGAGAGAAGCTCTCCAGATTACATACAGATAGAACAAGCACAGAGAACAAAATATTTTATCTATCTTGTTTGCTAACTCTTCTCTGCAGATCATCTTCATCCTGAGACACTCAATCCAGATCATTTGCTCAGGATCTCAAATGCAGAAGAAGAAGAAAGGAATTACTATATTCTAGAGAAGAAGCTTCCTCACCTGATCATCAAACACTAATCAAATCAGGGGGAGCTCTTCAACATCATCAAGGATTCTCTAGAGTCTTCTTAGAAAAGAAGAACAATATATTTTCTGTTTTCTTTTGCCTGTATAAAGGGTTATAACTCCCTTCAAAAGTTACAGCCATTGGTGGCAGGGCACCTGATCAAAAACTTGTAGTTTAGTTAGAGCACCTGATCAAAAGCTCACTTGGTGTGTGGACACCTGATCAAAGCTCCCTTGGTGTCAGGGCACCTGATCAACAACCTGTAGTGGAATCCTACCAAGTGTGGTAGAAGAGTAGACGTACCCAGGTTTAGTGGGGAACTACTATAAAATTCTTGTGTCATCTTTGTTGTGCTTATTTTGCTGTGCTGTGTGTTGTGCCTCTTTATTTTATTTTATAACTCACTCAGCAATACACATATAAGTAACACTAATTTAATTTCGCTATAAAATTAAGTGAAAAACCTCTTTAAAACTCTATTCACACCCCTCTAAAGTAAATCTAAGATCTAAACTCACCTTCAATTGGTATTAGAGGTTGGTTGATTGTATACAGGCTAACACCTGAATCAAAAGATCAATTAGATCTTAATTTATTTTAGAGTTTTATCTTTTTCATGGCACAATAAGAATTTTCAATTATCAGACCACCTATCTGTAATTTGAATAACTTCTCTTTATGGCAAGTTAGAATTAGATTATATATGAATGTAATAGATGAAGAAATTTATAACTCTATTCTGACAGGACCTTCAACTTCATTAACATCAACAGATGCTCAAAAGAAGATGAAAAGTGATGATGCCAAGGCTATGTATATATTAGCCCAATCAATGTCAAATGACATTTTTCAAATAGTTTCTGACTGCACTTTAGCAAGAGACATATGGAACTCCCTCACAAGGAAGATAACTGAATCTTCTTCCACCTCAAGTGATTCAGACACAGAATCAACATCTAGTTCAAGTGAAGAAGAAGAAGAAGAAGAAGAAGAACAAAAAGCTATAGAATTCTGCATGATGGTCATAAATGGCTCAAACAACAAATCAGATGCAGAATCTGAATCTGATGAAGATGAGGTAATTTCAAGTTTTGATTTTACTCCTGAAAAATTCAAATCAGATTTTAAATTACTATGTACAGATTTAATAGAATCTGAGAAAGAAATCAAATCTTTTAGAAAAGAGTTAACAGATATAAACAATTTAACTTCTGAAAATACTAAACCTAAAGAGGATTTGAAAATATCAGAAGAACAAATTATTTCTTTGAAAAATAATTCAGTTAAGGCTGAAATGTTTGAACAATCTCTTAATGGGAAAAATATCAAACTAATGAATATCACAAGCACTAAAACTGCCAGATTAAATGGCAACAAACTTAGCTTAGGATTTTCATCCATTCTATCTAATATTCAAAATAAAAATACTCTAACTACATCCATAAAATTTGTCTTTGCTAAAGAAAAAGAAGTAGCAGAAGACTCAGTAAAAATCACTGAAATTTTGTGTGTTCAAGAAAATTTGTCGAACCAAGATCGACGAAATCAAATGACTTCGTCGAACACTGATCGACGAAAGCCGAACACAAAAATAAAACACAATTTTCATGTGAACAGAGCTCGACGAATCAGAGTTCAACAAACTCTGAACACAGAGAATAAATATAATTATTCCTTAATTAGAGATCAACGAAATCACTGCACTTTGTCAAATCGAGATTGACGAAATCATAGTAGTTTATCAAACATATATTTTAATGATTATCAAAGAAAATTTCAATTGGTAAAACACTTAACAGATACAAAGGCCAATATAATACTAAACCTATTATAAATCTTTTAACTCAAATTGTAATCAAACAAAAAGCTATAAGATTCAATTAAATTTTCTTATCTTAAAAACAAAGTCAGATAACTTCATGTTCTTACAGACTTTCTCGGGTCCATCAAGATTTGAGTACTCTACTCTAGTTGCATTGATCAGAAGCGATCATGGCACTGAGTTTGAATCTCTTCCGATGAGAGAATTCTGTAGGAAGGAAGGCATCAGGCAATATTTTTCTGAGAAGATAAAAATTCCTTATAATCCATTAACAGCTGTAGCAACTCATCATATTAATGGAATCCTATTGAAGCAAAATCTAGGAATCGAAATTGCCTAAATTCCCATTTACCCTTCTTCTAGGGGTCTTGATCCAGGGTTCCCTGAATCAAGACAGGGGGAGAAATTAAAAGAAGAAGGAAAGTAAAAAGAAGAAGAGAAATTAAAAGAAGAAGAAATGTAGTAATAGAATAATTAATTTTACTATCTGTTTACCCTACATATCTCCTTAAAGCTTTATAATATCTTTTGAAATACCTTATGCTTTGAGTTATTCTATTTTCTCTTGCTTTGCATCCTAACCCAAATAGGGGGAGATTGTTGGATCACCAGTATTGATTTGGATTAGGATCCCTGTATGTTCTAATTAGGATCCCTGTTTATATGTCTTAAATTTCAAATCTGTATCCCAACTCAAATAGGGGGAGATTGTTGGAACCCTAGGTTTGATTTGAGTTAGGATCCATCTTTGGTCTAAGTTTCTATCATAACATATCTTGTATAAATTAGATCAAATATCATTAATACACAAAAAAGAATATAATATAAACTGCGTTCGACGAAAGGCTAGCAGCACTCGATGAAATATCAAGGAAGCTGCGATCGACGAAAAGCTAACTGCGATCGACGAAAGTTCTCTGAAGTTGCGTTCGACGAAATAAGCAGTGATCGACGAAAGGACTCTAAAGCTGCGTTCGACGAAATCCAAGCAGCGCTCGATGAAAGTTCTCTATGCAATCAATGATCAGATCGACAAACGTCGAGCTCAGCCCGACGAACTTCAAGCTGAGATTGACAAAATAATTATCAGCTTTATATATTCTCATTTCTCAGCTCGACTAAAATTTCAGATCTTATAAAGCAATATTTTGAATAGTTTTTACTTATATATTGCTGCCCTTCTTTTGTTTGAATTATCACTGCCTCACATTAATGATATAGCCATTGCAGAACAAATTAATGTTATAGTCGTTGCAGAAACATTAATGATATAGCTATTGCAGAACAGCTTTTACATACAGACAGAGCAAGCCCAGAGAACAACATATTTTATCTATCTTGTTTGCTAACTCTTCTCTGCAGATCATCTTCATCCTGAGATACTCAATCTAGATCATTTGCTCAGGATCTCAACTGCAGAAGAAGAAGAAGAAAGGAATTACTACATTCTAGAGAAGATGCTTCCTCACCTGATCATCAAACACTAATCAAATCAGGCGGAGCTATTCAACATCATCAAGGATCCTCTAGAGTCTTCTTAGAAAGAGAAGAACAATATATTTTCTATTTTCTTTTACCTGTATAAAGGGTTATAACTCCCTTCAAAAGTTACATCCATTGGTGGCAGGGCACCTGATCAAAAACCTCACCTGATCAAAAGCTCACTTGGTGTGTGGACACCTGATCAAAACTCCCTTGGTGGCAGGGCACCTGATCAACAACCTGTAGTGGAATCCTACCAAGTGTGGTACAAGAGTAGACGTACCCAGGTTTAGTGGGGAACTACTATAAAATTCTTGTGTCGTCTGTGTTGTGCTTATTTTGCTGTGTTGTGTGCTGTGCCTCTTTATTTTATTTTATAACTCACTCAGCAATACACATATAAGTAACACTATTATAATTTGGCTATAAAATTAATTGAAAAACCTCTTTAAAACTCTATTCACACCCCTCTAAAGTAAATCTAAGATTTAAACTCACCTTCAGACCTCCTCCTGGAACCGATCCACATAGTGGGCTAGCGATTCCCCAAACCTCTGCTTGATGTTGAAGAGTTCCGCCAGATCTTTCTTCCTCTTCTTCGAGGTTGAGAAATGCAACAGGAAGTCACGACGCAAATCCTCGAAGGCATAGATCGAACCTAAGGGAAACTGGTGGAATCAGTCCCTCGCCTTCTCCTTTAGAGTGGTAGCAAATAACCGACACTTGAAGGCATCCGACATTGGTCTGATGGAGACCATATCCTCGAACCATTGCAGGTGTAGAATGGGGTCGTCCTTGTCGGTAAACATTGTCATGACTGGCTCTCCGAACCCCACGGGGAGTGGTGCCGAAAGCACCAACTCGCAGAATGGGCTTCCTCACTTATTCCCCCTGATCTGCTCCACTCGCCTTGTGGGCTCGCCAGGCGACTCGGCTCATGTCGCCCTCGCGCCCGCTGATGGGCCACTCGCTGGGACACCACTGGCCGGGATCCCACCTGCACTCGCCGAGGGGCCACTCGTCGGAGCCCCGCTCGCACTCGCTGGGTTGGGTAAATTCTCCCGACCCACGAGATCTTGCTCTGGCACCTAGGGAGCCCCCTCCTTTCCAGCCCTCCAACTTGGAGTAAGCTCGTCAACTTTAGCCGGAGGGGCCACCTGGGGCGCATGGGTTGCTAGTCCACCCAGTGTCGTGATGATCGCGCCCTCAAAGGCCCCGAGTAGGTCCCTTTTGAGCTCCGACATCATCTCCACAGTCGCCGTTGTGTCGGGTGGTGGCGAGCCACTATAGCCCGCCTCTTGCTCCTCGCCTCCTGTTATGCTTCTTCCTTGGAGTTTTCCAGAACTAGCTGAACTCCACGCTCACCGCACCAAAAATGTTGAATCTGATTTCTCAGTCTCTTGTGGAGCTCGATCCCTCTGCGAGTTGAGGGGCAGCTAGCACTTACTGGCTCCCCGGAAGGAACAGACCAGAGACTCGAAACTAGGCATAGACCCTTGGTCGCAGTGAGGAAGTCCCACCACACACCGGGAAGATCTTTGAGTGCTTCCCCTCCCAAACCAAATCTGAGACTGGGCACCTTGGAGAGCCTGAGAGCTAAACCAAGAAACCTAGGGAGGAGGAAGCTCAGAGTACTGAGATTGGATCCTCTCCAAAGGTGCCCTTCAAGGTCTATTCATAGTTTTTTACTCACGGTCTGCTAATAGCGAGATTCCACCTTACACTTTTACTATACACAGTCCAAAATGGTCTGCCAACAGCCAAACTCCGCTGTTTTGAGGGGCTATTAACAGCCCCCAAAGGGTATCCAGGTAAAGGCACCCCTGGACCCTTGTTAGGCTTGCCACCCATTAGGGCCCCCTAGTTTGGCTCGCTCGCTCGCCTGCGAGGTCGGCTCGCCTGCCTCCCAGCGGGCGTCCCGCTTGGATCCGACTCACCCAGCTCGCCCTCCTTACTGCGAGCAGCCGCGAGGTTCAAGCTTGACCAGCTTTCCTTGCCTATTCCTCTTGATCCTGGTTAACTTAGCCTCTGCTCACCTCCTAGCGAATACCGGGGTTGTACAATTAGGTTCTCGCCTGAGTTTCTGCAGTTGTCTCCTGCACGATGTGGCATCTTGATGCGTATTTTCTCTACTCTAATATTCCTAATTACTGAGAAAAATGTGAGTTGTGACAGTTGGTATCAGAGGGAGGTTTATTTGCTCGAACGACTGTTTTCTGATATGGTGATAGTCGTTTCCCCTCATTGCATTCACACACCGAAGTGTCATATGTACGTCTTGGCTGAAGCATGAACACTACACTCATAAGCATGATAAGAAGTATATGGGGCATATTATGTAGTATGAGATGCATAATATGTGTTTGTATATGGATCCTCATAGGTGACAACATGTGACTGTTATGTAGTATGCGATGCATAACACCAGTCCCATGGATGTCCATTAGCTCAGTTTTTTTTCTTTTCATGTGATATTATGTATTATGGGGTGCATAATATTTCATGCGTACGCCACTCATAACATGCATTAAGGCTTTTCATAGAATGCATAACACAACATGCAAATCATAACATCGCATAAAGCACATGTGCCAAGCTAAAGATTTATATGATGACACACGTATACCCATGATTTTAAAATGAACACAAGAAAATTCATGCATTCATGACCATTGCACATGTGTCGAGAGGGATGATGTAGTATCATCCCAAGATTTAGCATAACATCACAAAAATCCCAGAGCAAGGTGGTAGTAGTAGCAAGTATCTGTACATGTATATTCTGAACCAATCAGAGTATTTTTAGTGTAAGGTTAAGTTTTGATCGAAGGTTTATGTGTATTAGCAGAAATGGCGCCTAAGCGAGTCGCGACTAGATCGACTCCTCAATCGAAGGATGAGTCATCCGGAGTGCAGAGTGAAGCCTTGATCGAGAGTCTGCGCCAGAGCAATGAGGCTCTGACGAGAAAAATGGTTGCAATGCAGTCGCAAGTTGAGGCATTATTGTCTGGCGGTGCAAGGCAGCAAACCGCGATGCAGCCCCCGTAGTAGGACAGACTTTACCTACCCCTCCTGCTCCACTAGTACACCCAGTAGCGATACCGCCGAAAATGAACTTCATTTCGCACTTTCAGAGGTTGGGACCTCCATCGTATGACAGACGAGCTGACTTCGTGGCCTTGACGATTGGCTTATAACCATTGAGTAGATGTTCTCATATACAGGGATCACCGTGGACCAGAAGGTGATGATCGTCGCGTACCAGCTAAAGGGTCTCGTGAAGAGCTGGTGGTTGAGGGAGAAGGAAGACCTTACTGGAGGATGTACGCGGGAGACCTTCAAAGGGATGCTGATTAGGAAGTTCCTGCCATCGGTGGAACGAGATCGATTAATGAATGAATTCTTACATCTGAAGCAGAGGCAACTCTCGGTGAGCGAGTATGAAATTGAGTTTTGCAAGTTGAGTAGGTTTTCTCCGGCCCTGGTAGCCTCGGAAAAAGGAAGGGTGAAGAGGTTTCTGGGTGGTCTCCACAGTGACATCCAACAACTGGCCAGCGCGTACAGGTTGGAGAACTACGCCGAGGTAGTAGAGGCAGCGCTGAAGGTTGAGGTGATTGATAATGCCAAGAACCAAGGATCGATAGTGAAGAAGGGAAAGAGGAAGGATGGAGAAGAAGGGAGTTCTGGTGCACCTGGCACAGCCCCGAAGAAAGGAAGCGGTGAGGCATGCAGTTTTTGTGGCCGCCCTGGCCATCCATTCGAGAAATGTTTCAAGAGAAAGGGAGTTTAGAAGCAGCAGCGAGTGCTGGCAATCCAGAGTGTTCCGAAAGGTGAGGTGCTTTGCCCGTTATGCAAGCAGAAGGGGCATGATGCGGCCCAGTGATGGGCCAAGGAGAAAGTCTGCTTCTAGTGTGGACAGAAAAAGCACATGAAGTTTCAATGCCCGCGATCCCAACCCCCATTGCAGACAGTTCCACTTCGAGCCTTGCCGTCGCCGCAGCATCAAGGCAAAGGGAGAGGAAAGTTGAACATGTTAACCCAAGAGCAAGCGCAGTCCTCGACCCAAGTGATCTCAGGTCAGACTTCAATCTAGCTGTTAAGTTTCGGTTTTAGTTACGTTGTGTTAGACTAGTGTCTTTTTCGTCTTATAGGGAGATTTAAGGTAAAGAGTCATTGGGCGCGTGTTCTATTCTATTCTGGTGCTACCCATTCATTTGTGGCTAAGACTTTCGATGAGCGCCATCGTTTGACCCCTGAGTTGGGCAACGATTCATTCCTCGTTAAGTTTCCTTCTGGCGTTTTGGTGTCCTCAAACCAGCGCATACGGAGATGCCCCATCCTCTTAGGAGACTTCTTGGTGTTTGCTGACCTCAATGTGCTGGACCTAGAAGACTTCGACGTGATATTGGGTATGGATTGGTTGTCCAGTTATGATGATGTCATTTGATGCAAGGAAAAGCGTCTAGACTTCGTGATGGACACCAGTAATCCCGTGAGCATTTTTGGGTCTTCGTGCGAGAGTTCCCCAATAATTTATGCGGTTTATGCTCGGAAACTATTAAATTCTGGTTGCTTGGCTTACCTTGTTTCTTTGTTAGTAACTGTTAGTGGTTCGTCATGTATCGAGGGTGTTCCAGTGGTGCGGGAGTTTCCTGATGTCTTCCCCGTTAGTCTTCAAAGACTTCCGCCTGATAGAGACGTGGAGTTCGTTATTGATCTTGAGCCTGGTACTCGTCCTATCACTAATGCACCGTACCATATGGCCCCGCGTGAGCTAGAAGAGTTGCATACCCAGTTAGAAGATTTGTTGCAATGTGGATTTATTAGACCAAGTTCTTCACCCTGGGGTGCTCCAGTATTGTTTGTGAAAAAGAAGGATGGTTCTATGAGGTTGTGCATAGACTATAAGGAGTTGAATAAGGTAACCATCAAGAACAGATATCTGTTGCCGCGAATTGATGATCTGTTTGATCAGTTGCGTGGTAGTTCAGTATTTTTAAAGATTGATCTTCGATCAGGTTACCATCAGTTGAGGATCCATGAGTCGGACGTCCCTCAAACTTCCTTTCGTTCCGGTTATGGTCATTTTAAATTCCTGGCAATGTCATTTCGATTGACAAATGCACCATCTGCGTTTATGGACATGATGAACCATGTGTTCAAAGATTTTCTGGATCATTTTGTGGTAGTTTTCATCGACGATGTGTTGGTATATTCCAAAAGTGCTGAGGAGCATGCTATGCAATTGCGCTTAGTATTGTCTACTCTAAGAGAGCACAAGTTGTATGCGAAGCTGAGTAATTGTGAGTTCTGGCCTCCTCAGCTTTCCTTTTTGGGTCATGTAGTGAACAAGGATGGAATTACTATAGACCCATCTAAGATTTCTACCGTATTGGAATGGAAGACACCTAGAACGCCTAAGGAGATAAGGAGTTTCTTAGAGCTGGCAGGTTACTATAGGAGGTTTGTTCAAGGATTCTCGGTGCTATCTGCACCTCTGACTAAGCTTACCCAAAAGAACGCAGTTTTTGTTTGGAGTGATTCCTGTGAAGAGGCTTTATAAGAATTAAAGAGGCATTTGTGCAGTGCTCCTGTCGTGGCTTTGCCGATCGAGGGAGTAGAGTATGCAGTTTATGTAGACGCATCTCACATTGGACTGGGGTGTGTTTTGATGCAAGAAGGAAAGGTGATTGCTTATGGGTCAAGACAACTGAAAGTTTATGAAAGGAATTACCCTATGCATGACTTAGAATTTGCGGTAGTGATTTATGCCTTGAAGCTTTGGAGACATCTTTATGGAGTGTCATGCAAGATTTTTACGGATCACAAGAGTCTGAAGTATGTCTTCACCCAGAAAGAACTGAATTTGCGTCAGCGTAGATGGTTGGAGTATGTTGCGGATTATGAGGTTGATATCCTCTATCATCCGGGCAAGGCTAATGTGGTGGTCGATGCCCTGAGTAGAAAGACCGTGCATGTCTTCAACCTTTCTGTGCAGTCCTTAGTGGAAGAGTTTATGCTGATGGATATCTCAGTCGGTAGTAGTACCGCACCTTCGAGTTTAGGAGTTGAAGAGCCTTCTTGGATTACCCTTACGAGACTGCATCAGAAGGAAGATCCTGACTTGCAGCACCTCCAGAATAGGATTGAGAAAGGGGAATTACCAGACTTTTCAATTGATGATAAGGATACTTTGAAGTATCGAGGTAGATATTGTATTCCCACATCAGAAGGTATTCAGACAAAGATCTGTAGTGAAGAGCATGACTCAAGTGTTTCATATCATCCTGGTTCCACGAAAATGTACAAATACCTGAAGCAAATCATTTGGTGGTCAGGTATGAAAAATGATATAGCTAAATATGTTTCTGAATGTTTTACTTGCCAGCGCGTTAAGGCAGATCATAAGAAGTCTAGAGGTAAACTGAACCCTTTGGATATTCCAAGCAAGAAGTGGGAGAGTATTTCAATGGACTTCATTACCGATTTACCGAGATCCCCCGGAGGACATGATTCAGTATGGGTCATAGTGGACAGATTGACAAAGTGTGCTCACTTTGTGCCTTTTAAGATCGGCTATTCTATGGAGAAAATAGCAGAACTTTGTTTGAATGAAGTCATCAGATTGCATAGTGTGCCCGTGAGCATTGTGTCGGATCAGGATTTCAGGTATATGTCTCGTTTCTGGCGAAGTTTGCAGGGAGCTTTGGGCACAGACCTTAGATACTATACCACTTACCACCCTAAGATTAATGGTCAGATGGAGAGAGTGAATCAAATTTTGGAAGATATGATCAGGTGCTATATTTTAGATCATGGTAGGGCTTAGCATAAGTGTCTTGGGCTGATGGAATTTGCATATAATAACAGTTATCAGGAGAGTTTGCAAATGGACCCCTTTGAAGCTCTGTATGGGAGGTGTTGCCGAACTCCCTTGTTTTGGGCCGAGGTTGGTGAGAGTCCGTTGTTAGGCCCAGAGGCTTTGGAAGAAATGAATGTTGTCGTGACTCATATCTGCGAGAATCTTCACTTTGCTCAGGAGCGGTAGGAGATGTATGTTAATCGGAGAAGGGTGGATCTGGAGTTTGTTGTTGGGGACATGGTGTTCATGAAAGTTTCTCCGATGCCGGGCATTAGGAGATTTGGAAGGAACCACAAGTTGGATCCCCTGTATGTGGGACCTTTCCAGGTTGTTGAGCGCATTAGAGCGTCAACTTATAGACTAGGTTTGCCTGCTTCATTCCCAAATGTTCACGATGTGTTTCACGTGAGCTAGTTGAGGAACTGTTTGTGTAGTGACCGGCTTGTTCTCGATTCGGTGCCCCAATTGCAACCCAATCTTTCCTATATGGAAGATCCTATCCAAATTTTGGAGACTCAGGAGCGGGTGTTGCGGAAGAAGACGATCCTGGTGGATAAAGTTCTTTGGAGAAATCAGGGCATCGAGAGCGCAACTTGGGAGCTGGAATCTGCCATGAGAGAGACTCATCTTGGTCTCTTCTCCTAGATTTCGGGTAAATCTTTAGTCTAGTAATCTTTGGTTTTTTTGTACCTTCCGTGATCGTTGGATTTCAAGTTTCGGGACGAAACTTCCTTTTAGGGGGAGTGACTGTAACGCCTCTGGTCTTTCGTTAATTATTTGTGTGCCCGCTATATAATTTTGGCGTAAGGGCATTGCGTCAACTCGTCGGGTTTAGTTTTGAGCCTTAACTTTGTTAATGTATGAAATTTAGGTCGCGCGTGTGAGTTTTCGCGACATTTCGAGTTAAGGGAAAACTCGGGGGTATTTTGAGTAATTATTGAGGTTTCAGCTTCGGGAATTTTGATCTCAAGTTTGGCTCGTCGGAATTGAATTCTGACTTCGAAGTTGGATTCGTAGCTCCGGTTTTCAATTTAGGTGCGAATTTCATGAAAATCGGAGGTGATTTAGTCGCCCTCGTAGTTTAAATAGAATGGCAGAATTATTAATTTATTTACACAAGGAATTAGGGTTTTATATAAATACCAAATTTTCCAAAAGACCCTATTCTTCTTCTTCTCCAAAGAGCCGACCTGAACTCCTGCGTGAGCGGGAGAGGCGTGACGTGACTTCTTCCATCCGGTGATTCGGGAGCTATAGTGGATGGATTTGTAATCGCAGAGTAGATTCGGAAAACTCTCGGCGAGATCTTCGTTCTAGTGGTAAGAGTTTCCCGTTTCTTGGGATTTTTGGATTCAAGGTAGTGACCTAACTCCTCTTTTTGGCCCGCAAAGTTTCAGGTTTTATGCTTGGGTGAGTTCTTAGCTAATCCATAGCTTTTGGAGCGGAGAACTTCGAGTTTAGAAGGTTTAAGGCAAGTGGCTTTCTTTCCCCCTCTCATTGCTTAGGAGTATTGTTTTTCTTGCCTTGAAGACTTGTCGTGTTGTTTATCCTTTGATTCGAGCATCTTACATTGTTAGCTAAATTCTAGGAATCCTTAATCTTCCCCTCAGTGTCTAAAGTTTCCATTTTAAGTATCTGACCGCTACCTAGACCTTCTCCCTATTTTCACGAATAATACCTTGATTTCTGATGCGCAAATCTCGCACACCGCTATAGGCGGTAGCTAGACTGCAGCACGAAACGGCAGTGTACCCATCGTTCAAGTAATATAAAGCGAAGAGTAATCCCCGAGTATCGAAACTCGAAGGAACACAGTAAGGTGGAGCTATCTATCAAGGAAGGACTTGAGATTGAAGTCCTTTAATCGGATGGATGCGGAACGGGGGATTTGGTTTGTGGAAAATAAAGAGAAAATATTACACTACTCCTATGCAATGCCGCTATGCAATGCTTCGCTTGGCAGGATGGAGACTAGGCAGGCCTTGAGCGCACTGCGTCGCAAGGGAGGATGGACGAGTAGGCAAGCGGAATCGAACTATGCAGGCTTTGAGCGCGCTGCTTCGTAGGGCGAGTGGATTACACGGGCCGCTATGCCACACTTCGCTAGGCGGATGGAAGAGTAGGCATACGGATGAGGGTCGCAAGCACCTCGTCAACAAGCACGCCACTAGCAATTGCTAGTGCGGCACACGAACGTAACGGCGGGATGGAGGATGGAATGGGGCGCACCTCAAGCAACTCAAACAACAAAACATTTCACATAGACATGAAATATATAGAAATATAAACTAGTTTAAGTGCCACTTCATCATAAGAATAAAGATCTACAACATATACAAATCAATAAGAGAAGAACAAGGCAAGAAATCGACCGAATCCGAAGGCTCGTTGTAGATTCACGGTTGGAATCGCCGGGTTGTCAATCCGCGTCCAAGCTCGGTCCGCAACTACGTCCGGGGTAGAGAGAGCTGTCACGACTCTCCAATGAACCCGTCTTCTTCGTCTCACGATCCGGTAGAGGTTGCAAACTTCCTCTTGCTTGAAGGTAATGGCGGCTAGATCTCCCTTGAAGCTCTAGGATGAAGGAGGAGGCCGAGAGGAAGCTCCGGCTCAAGATTGGCGTGAAGAACCAGCCCAGAGCACCTCCTGAAGGTGGGCGGCGATGGACGGCGAAAAGGGCGCGGAACTGGAGCTCTGGGAGCGGGGAAAAAAGAAAAACTGTCAGAAAATGGTCACGCACAGTCGAACGCACGACCGTGCGCAGACCGTGCATTATTAAATGATAAAACGTGACTTGGGGAAGACGATGCGCCACCCGTGCGTTTTGCTCGTGCACGATCAACACCTCCCGTGCGTACAAACGCACGGGCAAAATCCGACGCTCTGAAATCAAGAATACACAGGTCGACCGTGCGTTTTACTCACGCACAGGCGACTCCGCTCGTGCGTCAAAACGCACGAGTAAACTCCGACGCTCCATTTTCTGCCCAGACATAAACGCACGACCGCAACCGACCGTGCATCAAGGAAACGCACGACCGTGCGATATGCACAGACATTACTTCTGGGGAAAACGGGACGAACCGGACACCTGCATACAAGATACAATGGCTGGGAATACACGTCCAGCATCAGAAAAACATAGAAGAAGGGAAGGGGAGCACCAAGTGCTTGCCCCCAACAGCAAGGAGCGCAATTGCACACCGGAATGGGCTTAAAAGTGCACATAGCATGGAATAGTACAAATGAATGAAAACGTGCCTAAAATGTGGTGCAAAGACTAGAATACTAGCCCAAATGAGTCCGAAAATATGTATAATATTGGGACTCATCAATTTCTCGAGAAATGCCTTCTGTAATCTCGAGAACTGCCTAGACTTTCTCCTAGTTTTCTAGAGAAATACCTTGATCTCTCGAGAAATGCCTCTTCTTCTTGAGAATCGCCTATTTTCCTTCTCGAGAAATGCTTCTTATTTTCTCGAGGAATGCCTAGTATTCTCTCTGTTTTCTCTAGAAATGGCTCCTGTTTCTCGAGAAGTGCCAAGACCCTTTTTCCTGTTCTCTCGAGAAGTCCTCCCTATTTCTCTAGAAAGGCCAGTCCATTTCTAAGTCCTTGAGCTATGCCTCAGGCTTCCCCTCTCTCTTGGGATCTCATGTCTTCTAAAGTGTACATGGATGTTGCCCATGTCTGTATTGTGCCCTTGATCATGATTACCTCCTTCCTGAGTTCTTATACCCGCTATGGTTATGCAAATTTAGGGGTTTACTTTATGATCATTTTGAGAGGTGTTTTCCTCATTTGTAACCCTGTCCTTAGGATCTTTCTGGCTTGGTTCCCCGGGCTAAGTCTCGTGTGGTCGCTGAAATTAATTAATGAGGACTATTGACTTTAGCCTTGCACGGTGGCCATTCTAAGGGACATGAACAACAGGCTAGGCATGTGGTCCCATGGGCCGTGTTCGGCGGGTAGTGGGGATCCTTTTATAGCATTACACGGTGTCCATTCTAAAGGGCATGAACAAAAGGCTTTGCTTGTGGCCCCGTGGGCTGTGTTTGGGTGGCAGTGGATAAAGGACCACCACCTGGCTTTGGGCTTTGGGTGGCAGAGGATAAAGGACCGCCCCCATTTAAATTGAGCTGATCAGTCTCATAAATAGAATTAACAAGATAAATGAACTTTGCTTGTAATTCTAAGAGGTGTTGGTGCACTCGGTGCGTTGTTTAGCTCTATGCTTTAGAGCTTATTTTCTTCTGTAAGTTTGGCATGGGTTGGTACCCCTTATGCCTTATTATTACCATATTTCGCAGGACGGTTATGTCTTTCTGCCGCTTGTGCTTTCCTTGCTGAGGCGTTCTTTATTTTATTTGATTTTCTCAGGTTCAGAGTTGTAGTTGTTAGAGGTGAATTCGGAGACCTTGGGAGTCATAGCTGCTGTCTTACCCCGTTGCTGCGAGGTAGTGATAGCTAGTTTTCTTCTTGTGTTCAGACATGCTGGTTTGAAGCCAATGGGTTGGTGTCAAGTTGTTGACGCCCATTGTGCATCTTTTGATAACATTATAGCGTACCTGCTAGTTATTGCCACTACTTTTCGATCTCGTGTATCTTGCTCTCTGGGAATGATTTATTCCTAGGTGAATTATAGTTATAAAATGATTTTCTTTCATTCTCATTGCATCATTTATAGGTCAAATCCTTATATTTAAGTCACGTACGGGTATTTTCCTACCCAATCTAAATCTTGATATGTGCATATCATTTTCTTTATGTCCAGACATCACGTGCATATAAGACCTTAATTGAACTATACCAAGTATTTTTCCACTGCAATTACAAATATACTTTTATTCGTGAATTAGTTGATCCACGAACTGAGAGACACAGTTCTTACCCCAAACCTAATAAGTGATTTCTAGTAATGAGTCATCATGTAATCCTATTTTGTAATGAATAAGAATTAGGTTCCCGCCTGAGCGTCTGCAGTTGTCTCTTACACGACGTAGCATCATGATGCGTATTTTATCTACTCTGATATTCCTAATTGCTGAGGAAAATGCGGGTTGTGACAGGAGTGCCCCAGATCGATTCCGCTGTTGGGCTCTCATGGACGGTGGGTCAGGTTGATCTCTAGAGATGCTGGCTAAGTAAAAGGTGGTACTGGGCACAAGGAAACAAGCTTTCACGGAGATGAAATGGTCAGGCTCTCACCCAGCTGACAGGACAGCAGACTCACCCGGTGGCAGAAAAGTAAGGAAAATATGAGAAGGGAAAAATCTCAAAGGTCAAGTATGCGAGTGGCCCAAGAAGAGGATGCACTCGCCCAGAAAGGCTCATTCGACAGTAATATGAGTGGTCCCAGTCGAAGAGACACCCACCCAGGAGAGCACTCGCCTAGCAAGGCACTCGCTCGGCAAGTGATGTGAGTGGCCCCGGCAAAAGAGTCTTCCACGCGGTAAGTACACCCAAGACAACTCCACGTCTAAAGAAGAGTTTTAGGGTCGCTCAGGGTGAGTTGTGATCTCGGCAAGGTTGTGTTCTCAGTAGAATTATCGTGGTCATCTAAGTCCTAAGAAATCGGTAAACATGCCACTTGCGAGAGTGCGAGTGGTGGTGTGCGAATATAAGCCAGCAGTTGATGTAAACGTGCCATTTGCGAGAGTGCGAGTGGTGATATGCGAATGTAAGCAAGCAGTTAAAACACACCATTTGCGAGAGTGCGAGTGGTGGTGTGCGAATGTAAGTCCGCGGTTAATGTCAACACATCGCTTGCAAGAGTGCGAGTGATGGTGTACGAGTGGGGGCGAGTAGTTAACCTATCAATTAGCGAAAGCATGCGAATGAGAAAAGTGTAACGAGCCTATCACGGGCATGCGCGTGAGAGATCAGCGGATGATGACAAGAAAAAGTAAAAAGACTCAGTTAAATAGATAAATCACATTTCATTTCATTCTCGAGGTGTTTATAAAAGGAGGTTCTCGCCCCGTACATGTGATCAAAGAAAAAGGAAAAGGTAGAAGGGTCTTCAGGGCTAGTCGTCATCCTTCTCATTAGAAGAGTTGCCAATCTCGTCAATGGATGGGGGGCGCCGTCCTCTCGCCAAAGATCATATTTACCTTCCAGCACCGGCACCGGGTCGAAGAGCTCAGGCAAAAGATAGCGAGCCCTGAGCCTCTCTTTTCCTTCGTTCAGCAGTCCGGCGGCTCGCAGCCACCCGATCGCATGCCTCGCTGCTCCCTGGGTGACTCCCTGCATCATCACCTTGATTTCATAATTTGTATATAGATGCCGAGTGTGTGGTTCCCCGGGAGGTGGCGAGGGTAGCGAGGTAGTGGCCTCTTGCAGGCACTTGGCCTCAGCCTACAGTTCCCTGTTCCACGCATTCGCCTGATCCGCTCGCGCAGTTAGAATGTTCATATTCGCAGTGCTCTGAAGAAGAAAAGGCAAAAAAGGTTAGCTTGCGGAAAGGAAGCAAAAGGTAGAAGCGCGAGAGTGGATGTGTTGTCGGTATCACTTTTGACATGAACGAGACGCTCTGTGAGATGTATTTGGGAGGCATCCAGCTGCTCCTTTAATGACTTGACATGCGCGCAAGCCTTGGCTTGCGTTCTCACCAACTTGTCAAGGTTCTGCGCAAGGGTGCTACTGTGGCGCGAGGACATATGCGCCAGCTCCAAGGCGTGCAGGTGGGTATGCGCTGCCTCATGCATGAGTGTTCCGTGGATTCGACGCTGTAGATGGACGCGTCCTCCCGACCGTAAAGTGCGAAGGTTAGGGCATACACCTCGTCGTTGGTGTTATCCTACTCCAGCTAAGTAGGGAGGAGCGAGGAGATTGAGATCCAGTTGATCTTTCGGTCCCATCGCAGCAGGGCTCTCCTGCCCCGTCCACGTACTTCTCATCCATGCCGAAGTTACGGTTCCCCCTGGGAGGTGGCCCCAAATAGGGCCCAGCCGGAGCACTGGATGTCCCAGACAGCCTAGCAACGGTGCCCGCCGTCTCCGTGATGAGTTGGGCACTCACTCCAGGGGTCTCAGCGACCACCATCCTCGTAGTGAGTGGGACACTCGCTCCAGAGGTCTCGGCGACCACCTCCTTGCTCTTGAGAGTTGAGTACTTGGATCGCTTGGAGGAGGCGTCGGAGGCCCCGACAGATTTCCATTTCTGGCCGCTAGATCCGGGAGGAGAATTCTCGCGGCAGACCTCAGCAGCAGACTTCGCGAGAGCCAAGGTCTCACTGGGGACATTCGCAATTTTGTGCGGCAGATGGAGAGGAAGGTTTTGCACCCCTGCATTATAGCGGTTAAGCAAAAAAAGCAGATAAGAGGGAGTGGGAGTCAAGGGGGACCAGCTTTGTCTTTCCCTCCACCGGATCGACGGGCGGGAGTGAGTTGATGTGCTTCCGTAGGTAGACGACATCCATACCCTACTCCTGGATGTAGTGGTAGAGCTTGGCCTCATAACCTCCCAGCTTTGGGGGCCAGAAGGTCGACCCGTCCTCCTGCACAGGTGCAAGAGGTATATTGCCAAATTTCCTTGTGACAAAAATAAACTGCTGAACCAGTTGTGGTTTTTATTCGCTGTGCCGGTGACGCTGAGGGGGGACTGCCTGGAAAAGAACGCCACTCTGCGAGTTGCCCTGAAGTTGAAAAGTTTGTGGAACACTGGGAGCGAGAACTCAACCCCCTCCTCACGCTGGTATCAGGTGAATGCTACCAGCATTGCAATAGAGTTTGGGTTGAGTTGCACGGGGATGACTCCAAAATAGCGCAAGGTCTGGCGCACCTCTGGCCACAGCGGGAGGTGGAGTCCTACCTCAAAATGTTCGAGGGTGATGGCAAGTGTATCTGGCAAGAACTAGTTTATGCGGTCTCGGTTCCCCGGGCGGCGCATGACGAATCCCGACGAAACATAGTCAGCGATGGCCTGGGTAAAGTCATTTTCTGAAAGATCACAGGTCTCAAAGTCACGATTGGTGAACCCCTAAGCACATTTGGCCCTGCCATCGACATCTTTCATCATCGCAGAAGAAAGGAAAGGTCTCGCAGGGATCCTAGAGAGAAGGGTGAGTGGTATCGCGAGAGCAAGACGGGAGAGAGATGAAAGCGTAATAAAAGCGGTAGGTACGCCTATTATTTATTTAAAGCAGCGAAAAATTATGATATTCTAGGTGAGGGGTGCGGATAGCTACCGCGCTATCCTGACATCTCGAGATTCGGGCCAACTCACCGCTCTGGTGGGCAGCAGGAGGCGATCGCTACGCGCAAGGCTTGTCAGGCGAAAGCAAAAAGTGTATCGAAAGAAAGCGGTTCCGCAAAAAGGCATTCGGTAAAGCAACAGATTATATACATCCAAAATAAAATTGTTTGCGAGACACATCAGGTCTCGACTTGTTTGGTACACGCAACGAAAGAGAAATTGAAAGGGTGCAGGAAAACACAGGGAGCGAGAGCCGGTAGGCTTAGTATCTTCCCACCGCCATCGACCTCGCCTCCCTGTCCTCGGAGGCACTCACGGGTAATGATACGCGCTCACTGCGGTAAGCTCCTGATTAATAAGGCGCATCTGGTCCATACCCAGTGCGATGTGCCTCCCAGGAGAAGTCTCTGTGCACCCGCCCCCTGGTGCTCCATTTTGCCTATAAGGTGCTGGTAATCTAGCTCGAGAATGCCCACCCTATGCTCAAAAGCTGTCCGCTACGCATCAATCTGGTTGGCATGGTCTCGCAGTATCAGGGTGAGCTTTTCAAGAACCTCTGTCGTCCGCGCCTTCCACGTCTACAGGTCGGCAGGATCTCCCAAGCAATCCAAAAGGTCTTCAAGGGAAGGCAGGGGCGAGTACGGCCCTTACTCCCTTTACTGGGAGTCCATCGGTGAGGCCTCTCAATATTCTGCGAGGGCTTGCCTTGGGTAAGTTTTGGTCGGTAATGTTGGACATGTGTGTTACATCCCTTTGTTTGAGAATAACAAATCCCAAATTGTATTTGATCTTGCTTGTCGTGTGTTTATTGTGTGCAGGAACTATAGGTGCAATACTCCACAGGTAGAAAGCAGCTGAATTCAAACATCTGGAAGAATGCACTACCGCCAGCATTAGAGCTACCGCCAGGCACTAGCTAAGGTTCCGTTCGACGAATTTGCCTGCGTTCGACAAAAAATTCGGTCGACGAAAATTCTGTTCGATGAATTTACCTGCGTTTGACGAAAATTTTGTTCGAACGAAAATTCCGTTCGACGACTTTGCCTGCGTTCGATGAAAATTTTGTTCGACGAATAGGCCGTTTGATGAAATTTTGTTCTGTCACGCAGCCGACGGTTTCGCAACCTCTCCACATGAACGCTACTGCCAGCGCTAGCGCTACCGCCTAGCGCTATCTCAAGTTCGTGCACAGCACCACGCCGCCGACGGTTTCGCAACTACTCCACACGAACGCTACCGCAGGAGCTAGGAGCTACCGCAGGCGCTATTTTCAAGATCTATGAATTGATGGGCTCTCTCTCATTTTGAGCTAGTGCTTCCAGAGAGATTACTTGTGCCAAATTTCCAGAGCTGCTACTCTGCCGAAAGTTCATCTCCCACTCAAAGCTAAAGAGGATTTCTGGAGAAGGAAGCCACCATGGTGCATCCGAAGAACGATCGCTTCAACCTCGCTTATGCTACAACGATCCTTCATCCTCATCTTCAGAGATCTCATATAGGGAGTTTCATTATTGTTATCTTTACTTTTCATTCCATATACTTTTTGTAATCGTTTAGTTAATTCGCCTTGTGTTGGCGACTAGGTCTGGGTAGGACTTAGGGGGAATTCGCCTTGTGTTGGCGACTAGTTCTAGGTGATTAGTTCTAGGGGGCTCGAGGCCATATCCGGGGAAGGATTGGCTAGAGCGGCTTGAGGCCTTATCTGGGGAAGGATAGGATAAAGCCAACCGGTTTGTGGGGATACAAGTCGGTATAGAAAAGAAAAAATTGTATTACTTTATACGCCTCCAATTTCAAGCGATATTGAAATCAATTTTGTAAACACATTTTCTATATAATATAATCATGTCTCTTTCTGTGTTTACTTGATTTCTATCATTTGGCATAATTTATAAATTTGCAAATTACAATTGTTTCCTCCTTTAAGTTAAATTGTTATTTCATTCTAAATTACTCAAAACAATTTAGTAAATTGTCTAAAATTATAAAGAAGAATTTTATTCCCTTATTCACCCCCCCCCCCCCCCCCTCTAAGGGCGCCAATCGATCCAACAAGTGGTATCAGAGCTAGGTTATTCCAAATGGTTTAAAAAACCAGGAATAATGGCGTCTTATGATCTCGCTTTTTCTGAGGGTCAGGGAATTAGTAGACCTCCACTCTTTACCGGGTCAGATTATAATTATTGGAAAAATAGGATGCGTTGTTTTCTCATGACCCTAGATATTGAGGTATGGAATATGTTCGAAGAGGAATACTCTCCTCCTACATGTGTAGTTGGAGAGATAACTTTAGAGAAACCAAAAGATAAATGGGATGATAGGGATAAGCTAAAATGCAAAAACAACGCCAAGGCCATGAATGCATTATTTTGTGCGTTAGATAGAAATGAATTTAATAGAATTTCTGCATGTACTACTGCTTATGAAATTTGGAATCATTTGGAAGTTACTCATGAAGGTACATCGCAGGTTAAAGATTCAAAGCTTTTCCAACTTGTGTCGGAATATGAAAAATTTCGGATGGATGAAAGTGAAGATGTTGATGCCATGTACACGCGCTTCACAATGATCGTTAATGCCTCCAAAGCACTTGGAAAGACCTTCTCCAACGGCGACTTGGTCTGAAAGATCCTTCGTTCCCTTCCACCAAAATTCAACCCTAAGGTGACGACCATTTCAGAATCGCACAATCTAAGGACGCTCCAAGTTGAGAGCCTCATTGGGAATCTCAAAACCCATGAGGTAGAACTCAAAATCCAACATGATGAATACAACAAGGAGCCAAAGAAGAAGGCGTTGGCATTAAAATCAAAGAAGGAGTGCCAAGAGGATGAGGATGAAGATGAAGAAAGTCTTTTGGTGAAGAACTTCCGAAAGTTCATGCGAAATCCGGAAAGGCGAAACACTTTCCGGAAATTTATCCAAAAGGATGGAAGATGGAAAGGGTCGTCCTCAAAGAAGGAAAAGGAGAGCGACGATAAAGAAGAAAGACCTCCACCGGAATGCTTTCATTGTAGGAAGACCGGGCACATTCGGAGCCAGTGCCCAAAGTTCTTGAAGGAGAAGAAAGAAAAGCGGCACAAAGGGAAGGAGAAGAAGAAAGTGCTAAAAGCTAGAACATGGGATGACTCCTCCTCCTCCTCCTCCGAAGAATCAAGCGGGTCATCATCAAGCAAAGATGAGGAAGCAAACATGTGCCTCATGGGACATGAAAACGACGGTGATGACACCAGTGTTCTTAGCGACACTGAGGTAACTCCTCCCACTTATGATGAACTCTATAATGAATTCCTTGAAACTTGCAAAGCTTTTGATAAAAATATGAAAGATAGTATTTTATTGAATCGTGAAAATGAATCTCTTATTAAAGAAAATCAAAAGCTTTCCAAAAAGTAATTGTTTTAGAAAAGAGAAAGGTTTCTTGCCAAGAGTGTGATCACTCCACTAAATTGGCAAAAGATATTGAAGAGTCACTTTCTAAAGCCCTCTCTCATGCCAAAACTCTTACAAAAGAGAAGGGGGAATTAGAAAGGAAATTAGAAGCCTCTCTTTTGCAAATCAAAAATAACAAAAAGGTTTTGAAAATAAGTGTGTCATGCTTGTGAAAGAAAATTCTTCACTTAAAGCACAAGTTCATGATCTCACCATGGCCATTAAAAAATTTGAAATAGGCCAAAAATCACTGGAAATGATTTTAGGGCACCAGCGCCATGGTTCTGGAAAATTTGGGCTCAGATATCGAGGAGAGGGCTACCGCCCGGCGTTAGCCACTAATGCCGGCGCTAGCACCTCATACCAGAAACCTGAATTTTCTTTTTCAAAATGCTTTCCTTCTGTAAATCCAATTTATTCCAGCAAGAAAATTTTCCAGAAAAGAGTCTCAACCCCCTTTATTTCGTGTACAAACTGATATCGGTTAGGTCACACATCTAGTTCTTGCAGGAAAATAAAACAAAATGCTTTAAACAAATCTGGGTACCTAAGGCTTCCACTTATTCTATGGGTGGTACCACTTGGGTATCTGAATCTTTACTCTCATCTTCTTTCTAGATGTGCAGGCAGGCTAAGGACAATGAAGACGTGTGGTACCTGGATTCAGGATGCTCCAAGCACATGACGGGCAATAAAGCAAAGTTCTTTAGCCTAGAAAAGAAGAAGGGAGGGATCGTGACGTTTGGCGATAATGGAAAAGGAAGGATCATGGGAATTGGTACAGTTGGTAACAAATCCTTTACTATATCTAATGTTCTTTATGTGAAAGGATTAAAACACAACTTAATTTCTATTAGCCAATTATGTGATAAAGGATTAGATGTGTTATTTGAATCTTCCACTAACTTATGCAAAATATCTAATCCTACTACAAAAGATATTTTACTAACTGCACCAAGAATACATAATGTTTATATAGTTTCTTTTCATGATCTTTCTAAATCATCTATAAAATGTTTTATCACTAAAAATAATGAGTTAGAACTTTGGCATAGAAGACTAGGGCATGCTAGCACAAAGCTCATTGTAAAACTTTCCAAAAGTAATTTAATTAGAGGATTGCCTAGGTTAAATGAAACTTTACCTTCACTTTGTTCACCATGTCAAAAAGGTAAATTTTCTATATCCTCTTTCAAAAGTAAAAATTTCATTTCTACTACAAGACCCTTGCAAATAATTCATATGGATCTTTTTGGTCCCGTTAGCACTCCAAGTCTTGGTGGTAGATTATATACATATGTCTTAATAAATGATTTTTCAAGATATTGTTGGACATTATTTCTCTCTTCCAAATCCGATGCGTTTTGTGAATTCGCAAAATTATGTGCTCTTATTCAAAATGAAAGTGACTTAAAAATTAAATGCATTCGCTCGGATCATGGAGGAGAAATTGAAAATGAAATTTTACATCCTTTTGTGATATGTTAGGCATTAAACATGAGTTCTTTGCACCACGCACACCACAACAAAATGGTGTTGTACAAAGAAAGAATAGGACACTTCAAGAACTAGCATGTACTATGTTATGTGAATATAAATTACCTAAGTCCTTTTGGGCCGAAGCCATAAATACATCATGCTATGTTATGAATAGAATCATGCTTCGCCCATCTCTTAATCTCACACCATATGAACTCTATTTTCAAAAGAAGCCTAATGTATCTTATTTCAAAGTTTTTGGTTGTAAATGTTTTATTTTGAATACAAAAGATAGCTTGGGAAAGTTTGACGAAAAATGTGATGAAGGAACTTTTCTTGGGTACTCTTCAACTAGTAAAGCTTATAGAATTTTTAATAAAAGAACTAGTAAAGTTGAAGAGTCAATAAATGTAAAATTTGATGAGTTTGTTCCTTGTGTAGAAAAACTTTCCGCAGGCAACGAGGATGATCTATTACCACCTTTGGGGCATTGTGACAAAGAACCTTCCAAAGAAGAAGAAGAAGAGGCCAAGGAAGATGAATATGTACCTCCAAGTACCTTAAAATTCACAAAGGATCATCCACAGGAATTGATAATTGGTGAACCATCCATCGGTGTAAGAACTCGCTCTTCTCTTCATGAATCTTTTTCAAATATTTGTTTTGTTTCCGAAATAGAACCAAAAACCGTTTATACTGCTTTAAATGATGAATTTTGGTTTTTGGCTATGAATGAAGAGTTAGAATAATTTGAGCGACATAATGTTTGGAAATTAGTTGAAAGACCATCTAATCCGGTACACCACTCTAGATCCAAACATATAGATGTGCGTCATCATTTCATAAGGGATCACATTAAAAAGGGAAATGTTAGGATTAGTTTCATTGGCACGGACTCTCACTTGCTGATATATTCATTAAACCTCTTCCCGATGCAAGGTTTCAAATGTTAAGGTTGGAATTAGGATTCTTAGACATCTTAGGATGAATAACATGTAAAACGCTAATGTTTTATGCAATTTGAGCAATCAAGACATCTCTGAAAATTACAAAACTTCTGCATAAGACTACTCTTAAGACCCCTAATCAATATCAAAAATCAGATTTTTAAAATTCTTAAAAAATCGTGTATTGTTTCCAGCGCTAGCGTTACCGTCGGCGCTAGCGTGGGTGTCAGATTTTTCTGGGTTTTAAATTTTCTAAAAATCTATAAAAAAAATATTTTAGTTCATATGTACTACTTTGTTTTTTTGTTTCTGACCTTTGTTATTTTGTTTTTATCCATATTATGAAAAATCAACTACAAAACTTCAAAATTCAAAAATACAAAAATATGTTTTTGTGGTTTTCTGTTTTTCTTTCATTAAAACTTTTCAAAATAAAAAAAAACTGTATGATCTTTATTGCTAATATCAAGCATGAATGAATTCTATTATTTAGAATTATTTACAATGTTAAAATTTATTCCTTGAAATTACTATGAACATTATTTGTTTATCATGCTTTGATATATCTATTTAAAGTGCATCAATTGTATTGAAAAACATGTGTAGAACCAAGCTTAGCATGCCTCTAAGTATGAGTAAATGTTTTATGATTGATAATGATACATTTCACTCACTTATTTTGGTAATAAACATGTGTGTCTAAATCTAAAAATGCTTGCTTGAGTATTGTATTTGTATAATGAATTAAAACTTGCATAAGTTTATTGCCTACACTACATTTGAATTGCACTTATGAAATTTAGAAAAGTGGTTAAGTTAAAAAATTAGGTTTGCAAAACAAGTGTATTCGGAGAATGTTGTCTCACAAATATGAACAAAAAAATTTTATATATGTAGACAAATATAACTCCACCAAGCACTACTTGAACCTCCTGATAAGTCTTCATAAGCATTGTGAGGTTGAGCACCTTGGAAAGAATAGTAAAGTGTCTTGTGCAAACCTTGGTTATTACACCACTTTGTTAAAAATTATGTGCATTAAAAGTGTGTGAAAGTAATTTACTTGTGTTTTATTGTGCACTTTACTCTACATATGTCTTGTATTTTGTTGATTTAAATCAATTTTTAACATTACCCAAAATACACTTATGTTCACATCATTATCTTTCATAACACTTCTTCTCATGAGCATTGGATTCTAATGTTTTATCTATACTACTCTTTATATAAGAAATGCACTAGATAACCTATCATGATCTCTACAATGTTTTGGTATTTCTTGAACTTAAAATTAAGTAACATTGTAGTATAATCTTTCTTTGATATGCTCATTTCATGCTTGGTATCTTTATGAAAAACTTTGAGATTTCAAAAAGGTTAAAACATCTTTCAATTTTGAACTAAACTCATATTTTTACTTATGCAGTTCATGCTTACAAAAAGATGTTTCTTATAATCTTCCGCTTGCTTACAACTCTTATCTTTTTCTTTGAAATCTCTTAATATATACTATGCTTAAACTCTTTATCATTTCATATATTACAAAAGCTCGATCATGATTTATAACTAGCCTAAAGAATGCCTCCTTACTACCCTCACCCTACCTTCTTTTGATAATACCAAAAGGGGGAGATTAATTGAAGAAATCTATATAGGAGAAATATAGAAGATTAAGGGGAGAATAATTCATGTAATCTATCATTTAGGGGGAGTAAAACATAAATTGCATTTATGTAGGGGGGAGCATTAAGATAGGGGGAGTATGCATATCATCTTGCTTATCATATTCTATAGTTGCACTATCATCTTGCTTATCATATACTATAAACACTATTGTTGATTTCTTGCTAAGAGGATTTGTTATTATCAAAAGAGGGAGATTGTTGGACATGTGTGTTACATCCCTTTGTTTGAGAATAACAAATCCCAAATTGTATTTGATCTTGCTTGTCGTGTGTTTATAGTGTGCAGGAAATATAGGTGCAATACTCCACAGGTAGAAAGCGGCTGAATTCAAACATCTGGAAGAACGCACTACCGCCAGTGTTAGAGCTACCGCCAGGCGCTAGTTAAGGTACCGTTTGACGAATTTGCCTGTGTTCGACGAAAATTTCGGTCGACGAAAATTCCGTTCGATGAATTTAACTGCGTTCGATGAAAATTTCATTCGAACGAAATTCCATTCGACAAAAATGCCATTCGACGACTTTGTCTGCGTTCGACGAAAATTCTGTTCGACGAATAGGCCGTCGACGAAATTTTGTTCTGTCACGCAGCCGACGGTTTCGCAACCGCTCCACACGAACGCTTACTGCCAGCGCTAGCGCTACCGCCTGTCGTTATCTCAAGTTCGTGCACAGCGCCACGCCGCCGACGGTTTTGCAACCGCTCCACACGAACGCTACCGCAGGCGCTAGGAGCTACCGCAGGCGCTATCTTCAAGATCTATGAATTGATGGGCTCTCTCTCATTTTGAGCTAGTGCTTCCAGAGAGATTACTTGTGCCAAATTTCCAGAGCTGCTACTTTGCCGAAAGTTCATCTCCCACTCAAAGTCAAAGAGGATTTCTGGAGAAGGAAGCCACCACGGTGCATCTGAAGAGCGATCGCTTCAACCTCGCTTATGCTACAACGATCCTTCATCCTCATCTTCAGAGATCTTATATAGGGAG
This sequence comes from Dactylorhiza incarnata, assembly GCA_033032865.1. Classification (NCBI taxonomy): domain Eukaryota; kingdom Viridiplantae; phylum Streptophyta; class Magnoliopsida; order Asparagales; family Orchidaceae; genus Dactylorhiza; species Dactylorhiza incarnata. Next base: position 21,640,346 of record JAWHQI010000001.1, on the reverse strand, counting down.
TTTCATTATTATTATCTTTACTTTTCATTCCATATACTTTTTGTAATCGTTTAGTTAATTCGCCTTGTGTTGGCGACTAGGTCGGGGTAGGACTTAGGGGGGAATTCGCCTTGTGTTGGCGACTAGTTCTAGGTGATTAGATCTAGGGGCTCGAGGCCATATCCGGGGAAGGATTGGCTAGAGCAGCTTGAAGGCTTATCCGGGGAAGGATATGCTAAAGCCAACCGGTTTGTGGGGATACAAGTCGGTATAGAAAAAGAAAAATGTATTACTTTATACGCCTCCAATTTCAAGCGATATTGAAATCAATTTATGTAAACACATTTTCTATATAATATAATCATGTCTCTTTCTGTGTTTACTTGATTTCTATCATTTGGCATAATTTATAAATTTGCAAATTACAATTGTTTCCTCTTTTAAGATAAATTGTTATTTCATTCTAAATTACTCAAAACAATTTAGTAAATTATTTAAAATTATAAAGAAGAATTGTATTCCCTTATTCACCCCCCCCCCCCCCCCCCCCCCCCCCCCTCTAAGGGCGCCAATCGATCCAACAGGTAATTCTTGAATAAAAGATCACAGCGAGTGGGATAACCAACCTAGCATGGGTTCCTTGTCGGGGTGCCGACAAGAGGGGGAAGCCCACTCCACGAAGGGCTAAACAGGGGGATGTAGTGATTTCCCTCTTCCCGTGCGGGAAGATCAGGAGTGAGCAGCTGCAGCGGTGATTCCTCCATCATACGGACGATCCTCAAGCATGACGAGGGATGTATTGCGAACTAGGGAGGCGTGTGGCATCGAAGGAGGTTCTCGCGGTATTGATTCTCGCGATGTAGGGATCCATAGTGTTGTCTCTCACTGAATTGGTTCCCGTGGAGAAGGAGGAAGCCCTGTGGTCCCAAAGGTGGAAGGCTGCGGGAAGCAAAATAGGTAAGATAGAGAAAAACCGGATTATATGAGAAAGTCGTGTTACTTTACCAGGTTCAGGATGGGTCCCGACCAGGATGACCCGAAGGTCATGCCCCAGAATAAGCAGGGCGTCGTTAAAAGGGGGAGGGAGCACGTCGGCACCCGCTTGGTTTGGTCTCGGGGGCGCCTCCTGTCGATGTTTTTTCCTGCGAGTGAACAAAACATTAGAGAAATCACAACAATCAGCATGGTGGTAAGGAGAGAAAGGAGTGGAATTACCTTTGGTGCGTTAGGGGAGTCGCGAGAAGGGGGCGGGGTCGTCGAGGCAGATTCATTGGTCATCGAGCCCCTAAAAGTCTTGCCCTCTTCAGTCGATAGGGGGAGGTGGGGTCCCTTTTAGACGAGAGCCAAGGAGCATATTTCGCAGAAGGGAAGGAGTCCTTCTTCCACCCCGCAGCGAGATGGTCGATCATCTCCTAGGATAGAGGTTTCATCGATGGCTTCATGGTTGACATAAAAGTTGCTTCCGTGAGATGGTGGAAGAGGAGAGAGAGTGAGGTAAACACGAACAGCAAGTCCCACAGAATGAGGTATATATAGTGAAGTGGAGGGTCCCACCAAAAGATTCCTTCTAGGTCAGCATTAGCCCATAAAATGCACGGGGTTGGACTTTCTTTCCGAGCGAGTGCCTCACTCGCAATGAGCGGGGATTGTGTACAACCCTGTTTTTGCCTGAGCAAGACCCCAGGCTCGATATAGGGAAAAGAGCAAGGAGGGCATTCACCCAGGTCAAAGAAGATAGACACTCGCGGGACACTTTCCTGGGGGGCCAGGGTCCCTGCGGGTGGCACCCTCTAAGGGCATTTGCCCCGCTGGTGCCGGAAGGCCTCGTGCAAGGAAGGCTGGGTGAGAGGTGCCTTCACGGACCACTCGCTCAGGGGTTTTGGGGGGTAAAATTACCTATATGCCCTTCATGGACTGCCAATAGCCCTTCAAAACAACGGAGTTTGGTTGTTAACATACCAATTTGGAGTGCGTTTAGTAAAACCAAAAGGAGGAATACCGCTATTAGTAGACCAGACTGAAAAAGCTTTATATTGACCTTGAAGGACACCTTTGGAGAGGATTCCAATTTCTGGCATCTTCCTCCCTAGGTTCTTTGGTTAGCTCCTCAGGCTCTCCAAGGTGCACACCTTCAGCTTTGTCATGGGAGGGGAAGCGCTCTAAGATCTTCTGGGTGTGTGGTGGGATCTCCGTGTTATAGCCAAGGATCTGTGTTAAGCTCTTAGTCTTCGACCCGCTTCTTTCGCGGGATAAGTAGGTGCAACCTGCCCCCTCTAAGGGGTCCGATCTCCTCGTTGGCCAAGTTTTGGTTCCAACAATACTAATTTTGATGAATGGAACCCTTGTTCAAGGGATATTATATTAAATATATGGACACTATGCCACCAAGGAAAGCATGACAAAGGCCAATTCTATAGCTCTGAAGAATGGCATCAATATGAATTAGGTGAAACTGGCTGAAGAGATTATTGGAACAAGGTTAAAATGGGAGATCCTTCAGTGCCTATTCATGCCCCTCTCAGACATCATCCCAAACCATACAACTATATTGAAAGGCAAAGGCAAAAGCTGGATGAAGCTGAGCAATCTAAGAAGGTTGGATCATCTGAAAAAGGGAAATCTATTCAGGAGGATTAATGAAGAACAAGGATTCTAGGAACACAATGCACAATTCTATGTTTTTTACATTCTTGTTTGGTATATCTTTTTGCTTCAGGGACAATATTTAACCAATATATCAAGTTCTTTAAACTTTGTTTGATCTTCATTGAATATATTTGTTAGTCAAGCTTATCTATAATTGTAAGTTCTGGCCTCTTCAAATAGGGGGAGATTGTTGGGTATTGGACCATCAATGTTCCTAGATTTGAAGAAGGAATACAAGTATAGATAAGCAAAGTTGTTTTTGATTTTGTATTTTTATTCATGATGTGACAGATATATCAAGACTATATTCTTAGTATCAAGACCATACAAGAAGTGAAGAATCACTAAATAAAATATCGTCTTAAGCCTTAGTAAAAATATAATTGAGACAAAAAGCATATCGTCGAGATAGTCTCGACGATATCATCTTGAAGAAGCTCTATCGTTGAGATGGCTAAGTAAAATCATGCAGACAGAGGTCTCGAAGATACTATGTTGAAGTAGTTATATCGACTTGAAGATTGTAACTTTATCATGGAGAAAGAAGCATTTCGACGATATCGTCTAGAAGAAGCTGTATCTTTTAGATGAATATGTTAAGTCATTAAAAAAGAGCTTGTCGACGATATCTGCTTGAAAACTATATATCATCTAGATAATCATGACGATATCGACTTGATGACTATATATCATCTAGATGATCAAGACGATATTGGCTTGAAGAAAGTTCATCGTCTTGACAGATGCAAAGCTGCATTTAATACGCAGATCTTTCTTATAAATTGATATACAACGAATATACACGCCGCCTATCTTGTGCACTAATCAAGGATTTTTAAATGATATATTATCTATAAAATATAGTCGTTACATAGCAATTAAAGAAGAATATCAAATACTTCATATTTATTCAAGTTCCAAAATGGCACAGCATTTATGATATTCAATTCTGCCATTTCAGATTATATTCCATTCTGGCCATTTACTTATGAAGAAAATTAATAAGGGTTGCTATGCAAAAAGTGAAAAGGAATATAAATAGAGAAATTTTTGGCAGTTACACACACACACTCTCTCTCTCTCTCTCTCTCTCTCTCTCATTCTCACACGTACAATCAGAAAAGAGAAAAGTGCTCAAGAAGAAGTCTTCATTGTTGTGCAATGAAAGATCAAAGAAAGAATCATCTTCCCTGGTTAGGAAAAATTATCGAATACTTTCAGAAGAAGATTATCAAGAAAGCTTTAGTCATTCAAAAGATCTCTAAGGCTACATCTGCTAGAAGATGAAGAAGACCATTCAGTGAAAGCTTTATCTTTGAAGCCTTCTCTTCTGCAACAACAAAACAACCTTCTCATTTTGTAGGGTACTTAGAGAGCTTGAGTTTGGTAGGATCTTGGTGAAGATCTGAGTGTTGGTAGGACTTGTAAAGTCTGAATTATTTGTAGGGAACCTGGGGGTAAGCTTTTTTGTGTGAGGGATGAGGTAGCATCCTTTGTGGGTCTGAGTTAGGATCCTTTGTGGGTCTGAGTTGTAAGATCTGCTGTATTGAAAAGAGATCTGAGTTTTTGGACAAGTTGCCTAATCTAGCACACTGCTAGATAGGTGGGAGGGATAGTGGGCTACCACTTGACACATTAACTTGAAGGTAACTACTATAAATCTTTGTGTGCTTTCTTAATTGCTTGTGTGTTGTGCTAAATAATTTATAAAGTATAAAATAACTGTGAAAACAACTAATCCCCCCCCCCCCCCACCCTCTAGGTGTATTATAGTCAAACCCAAATTTTTCTAGTATCACAAAGTGTTGGACTGCATTTGATCAGACTGAAGAATAAGAAGAACCTATGTTCATCTGTGAGATTTTGCAATCAGGAGATCCGCTTCAAAACAACTTATATATTTAGTAGCTTGCTTATGTTGTTTCATTTGAGAACACTATAGTCTCAGCTAGCCAACAATATTATTAGTATTATTTTGTTATTTGATTTAATCTGTACTTTTATATATCTACTTGTTGCGGGTCGCTCGGGTGCTTTGGTAGACCGGTCGAATTGAACCACCTTAGCTCGGAAGCGAACCGAGCGCGCAAACAGTCAATTAGAGATTCGTTGAATACACGGAGACTTTTTAATGTGGAAAACCCGGAAAGGGTAAAAAACCACGCGGCCTGAACTGTGCCGACCAAACTTCCACTATCTTCTGGGGGATTACAATTAGAGACTTAGAACTCGAGCGCGACAGGCCGCTGCTCGTTACAATAATAGAGAGAGAGAGAGAGTTCCGAAGGTGACAGACCACCTCCAGAAAAACTAAGTCTTTTTCCTTCTGAGAACTGCTGGGAATGAAAGTGAGAATGCTCCCGAGAACAAAAGTGAGAATGCTAAGTCACCTTTCGGGATGAAGGAAATCTTCAAGTCCACGAAGGAGATCTTCAAGCGCCGAAAGAGAATTCCGCGAAAGTCTGCAAGAAGCTCTCTCGGGTCCAGAAGACAAGGTTCCTTGAAATGAAGCCCTGGGGCTCCTTTTATAGCTTTGGTCGGGGGTAGCCCGGTAATTTCGCCGTTGCAACCACCATAACTGCCTGGCGGATGAATCATATTTTCCGGTTCAGATCACACGGATCGCCATTTTTCGTAATTGACCATCTTGCCCCTCAGGCAGTTCGGGCAGTTCGGGCAGTTTTGTTGGAGGCGAAAAAGGCGACAAGCTGTTCCTGAAATCTGAGAAACTGGAAAGATAAAAAGTGAGCATGCTAGAAAGACAAAATGTCAAAAAGTGAGATGAGCGCGCTCAGAAGCGTTCTGAGCGCGCAATGAACGGAAAAGCAATCTAGGCAACTGGGGAAGCGATCTGAGAGCGCAACGATCGGAGAAAACGTCATGGTCGCTTTGTGAGGCGTTCTGAGCGTGCAACAAACAAGGGAGTGCTCCGAAAGCGCTTAGAGGCATTCAGAGTACGTTACGAGCGCGGGAGCGCTCCGAGTGAAATACGGAGCCCAAAGGACGCAAAGCGAGCCTGGAGAGGGTGGACACCCCCGAACCCCTCCATGCGGAGGGGGCTCGACCGTACCCCAAGGGGTGTGGTTAGGTGCAGCTTGGCCGCACCCCACTAGGGGTGCGGCTTGGCCGCACCCCAAGGGGGTGCAGCCCGGCCGCACCACAAAGGGGGTGCGGCCCGGCCGCACCCCACTAAGGGTGAGGCTTGGCCGCACCCCACTATGGGTGCGGCTTGGCTGCACCCCAAGGGGGTGCGATTAGGCTGCGCCCCCGTGGAGGGGCGGCCTGCGCGCTACCGCGCGGTAACGCCGCGCGGTAGTGTTGCGGCACGGTTGCGGGTGGTCCGACGAGGGCGGTTGGTCATGGAGGGAGTGGGCTTGCCCACTTCCCCACTCTCCCCTCATCATGATAGTGGCCTTGGGGAGTAACCACCTCTTTTCATTCATATAAATGATAGGAGTCTTGTATGAGTATGCATCATAAGCCCCCCAAACCTTCGGAGTCCAAGCTTTCGTGCGGAGGAGTGCGAAGGTTTTGTCCTTGTTCGCGGGAATTTCGGTTGGTCGTGCTGTGCGTTGGATCATGGTGGAGGTAAGTTCTCCTTCATATTGTAGGAAGAAAGAGAGGGAGAGCGGAGGAGTGTGCCCGCGGGGGTGATTCCGACCGAGGGGGGAAGCGGTCGGAGGCCACGTGGTGCCCGCGCGGGGGTGGTGCCAGCCACGGGTGCAGGCCGCCGGCGGATGTGCACTGCCCGCGCGTGGGTGTTGCCGGCTGCGGGAGCAGGCCGTTGGCCAGCGTGCGCTGCCCGCGCGCGGGTGCTGCTGGTCATGGGAAGCAGGTCGTTGTTCCCTTAGACCGCGGGAGAAAGAGGAGGATTGTTTTTAAGAACAGAGGTCCTAGTTCGTGTTCTACTCCGCCGTCGCCTATGAGTCACGATCGCGAGGCCGGCCCGAGCCGTCGCAGGGGAGAGCTGGTTTCAGTGGATCCGGAGATTGAGATTTTGGCACCTCCTACTACCGACCGGGTCCCGCAGGGAGACTTGCTGCCACCTCCCTCTTGCCGATGAGGCGAGTTTCTTCTTCTCTTCAGGCGATGGCTTCTGCGGTAAGTGAAGCTCTTCTTCTCTAATCTTGGCCCTTCCTCTCCGTTATCGCTTACGTCTGTTGACCATTTATCTTTTGTTTGCAGGCGGAGGCTTTGACTAGCGTTGCTCTTACATGGAACGATCATTATGTAGGCCTCAAGGACAACTACTTCGCTCTTTAAGAGGAGTTACGCGTGGCGAGGAGCGATTTGTCCATTTTGCAAAGGGAGAAGGATCGCCACTCATCTCATATCAAGCAGTTGGAGGCCGACATCTCTTCTTCTCGATCTGAAGTCGAGAAGCTGCGGGTGGAGTACGGTGGTGACAAGGCGCTTGCCCAGGATGCGCTTCAGCAGCTGTCAGAAGCTTAGGGGGAGATGTTCCGCTTGGAGGGGGAGCTGGGCTTCCTGAGGAGCGAGGTAGATCGGTTGTCGTCGATCGAGCGCAGTCTTGAGGAGGCCAAGGCAGTTGGGGTGACCGAGTACAGAGATTCGCTTGCCTTTGTAGAGGAGCGGTTCCAGATGGCGGAGGAGATTCGTGTTGAGGTCATGACGAAGGAGGTTGAGCCTATGATAGCAGACGAGCGTGAAGTTTGTTTTTCAGTGAGGCATTCAGAAGACTCTTCGTATGATGGGGAGGAAGTTTGGATGTGACAGTGCTGGCCTTGGAGCTGGGGATCTTTCAGGGGATGATTGTTCGGATGTAGCCGAGGACTGATGTTGGTTGTCTTCCACTTTCTTGCTTTCCGTATTATTGTTTATTTGCGTGCAGCGCTGCGCTGATGTGGTTGTATTCCTTTATTGCATTTATTGTACCTATTTCCTTGGGTGATTCTGTTGTTCTGGTTATTGATACCTGCGTAGCTTGATAGCATTTCCAAAATTGCGGATGAGTTTGTGCGGGTCTGAGCTCGCGGCCTTTACATAATAAATAATTGGTTTGCGCGAGTATGAGCTCGCGGCTTTTACATAATAGAAAATTAGTTTGCACGAGTCTGTGCTCGTGGCTTTTATAATATAGACATGGCCGGTGAATTGCGGGTGTATTCAAACCGGTGGCGAACGTAAGGGGGGGCAGGCCCCTACGACGCCGGGACTCGACGACGGAGGAGAAGGGCGAAACTTCAATCGACGGCGGTGCAAAGCCCTCGGGGCAGGGCCCCGAAGTGGCCGGTGAATAGCTGGTGTATTCAAACCGGGGGCGAACGTAAGGGGGCAGGCCCCTAGGACGCCGGGACTCAGCGGCGGAGGAGAAAGGAGAACCTTCAATCGACGGCGGTGCAAAGTCCCCAGGGCAGGGCCCCAAAGTGGCCGGTGAATAGTTTGTGTATTCAAACCAGGGTCGAACGTAAGGGGGCCAGGCCCCTACGACGCCGGAACTCAACGGCAGAGGAGAAGGGCGAACCTTCAATCGACGGCGGTGCAAAGTCCCCGGGGCAGGGCCCCAAAGTGCATTCATATAGTATAATAGTTTAGGACAGGTTAAAACATAATCAGAAAATGAACATTGGCACATGCGCAAGTGCAATCTTGCGGCTTTTGAGCTAATAAGTTTCGTGATACAAGTTTGACGAGAGAGAAAAGGTAATATTGCGCTCCTTTTGTGTTGTGCTAGCTCGAGCTCTTTTGGTCGTTCAGCATGGCGGACAGCGGTGACCCGGCGGCCGATCCTCGGTGGCATCCTTCTGTGCTTCTTCTCGGAAAGCCTCAAGGTGTCCTGACTGGACAAGGCGTTCAATTTCTTCTTTCAACCTGGCGCAGTGCTCCGTACGGTGTCCTCGACCTTTGTGGAAATTGCAGAACGGGGATTGATCTCCCCTACGCTGGGGGAGCGGTCTGGGCCAGTTGATGATTTTGCTGTTGTAGATGACGGACAGTATATGCTCGCGGGGGCATTTAACGGGGAGTAGATCTGGGAGCTTTGATTTGCTAGCCCTCGGGAGCGGTCTACTCGGCTCTGAATGGGCGGTGCGGCCTTCCTGAACTCATGCTGCTGTACCTTTCTCTTGCAACACGTATCCCCAAGTTGTAGTTGGTTCGCCGGTGCCGGAAGATTATCTTTTTATGCCAATTTGGGGGTTGCGCGGTCCTCCCGCACGCCTTGCTTTTTAGAATTTGGTTTTGGTGACGGGTCGTGGTTGATCCAAGGGAGCTCGGCTGCGGCCGTGTCGAAACCACGAATTGCATCCCTGAGGATTCTCCCTTTGTTAGCCATGCGTCCAGACATGGAAACGTCATGGTCTAGGGCATCGAGTAGGAGACTCCCAAATATTGCGTCGTAGTAGGAGTCTGCCTCTGCGATGATGAACTGAACGTCGTACTGGACTGGTTCTGAATGCATCCCTATTTGGACAGGGAGGGTGACGACTCCTATGGTGGGTACCATAATTCCGTCTGGGAGCTCTGCGTCGCTGGCCCTGAGCTTAAGGTTCCCGCTTAGGAGTTTGAGCCGCACCACGGCTGCCACGAACAGGATATTGAACGAGATGCGATGGGTTATCAATGTTGGACATGTGTGTCACATCCCTTTGTTTGAGAATAACAAATCCCATATTGTATTCGATATTGATTGTAGTGTGTTTATAGTGTGCACGAACTATAGGTGCAATACTCCACAGGTAGAAGGCAGCATGGAAACAATTTTTGAAAGCAGCGGTTCCTTAGCGCTACCGCCAGCGCTATCGCTAACGCCAGGCGCTAGCTCAGTTGGTTCCGTCTCAGCGGTTTCATCTCAGCTTCCGTCTCAGCGGTTAGCCTCGTCTCAGCGGTTCCTTAGCGCTACCGCCAGCGCTAATGCTAACGCCAGGCGCTAGCTTGAGCTCGTGTAGATAGCCACGCCGTCGACAGTTTCACAACCGCTCCACACGAGCGCTACCGCCAGCGCTATCGCTACTGTAGGCGCTATCTCAAGTTCGTGCACAGCGCCACGCCTCCGACGGTTTCGCAACCGCTCCACACGAACGCTACCGCAGGCGCTAGGAGCTACCGCAGGCGCTATCGCCAAGGTCTATAAATTGAAGCCAACTTCGATCATTTTGATCATCCATCTCAGAGAGGTTGCTTGTGCCACAATTCCAGTGTTGTTATACTACCGAAGATGGATCTCCCACAAAAAGCTTAAAGGAGAATTCTGGAGGAGGACAACGTCACGCTACATCCGAAGGACGATCGCTTCAACCTCGCTTATACTATAGCGATCCTTCATCCTCAACTCCAGAGATCTCATATAGGGAGTTTTATTATTGTTTTCATTATTTCCATTCCATACTTTTTTGTAACCGTTTAGAGAATTCGCCTTGTGTTGGCGACTAGGTCTGGGTAGGACTTAGGGGGAAATTCGCCTTGTGTTGGCGACTAGTTCTAGGTGATTAGATCTAGGGGGGCTCGAGGCCATATCCGGGGAAAGATTGGCTAGAGCGGCTTGAGGTCTTATCCGGGGAAGGATAGGCTAAAGCCAACCGGTTCGTGGGGATACGAGTCGGTATAGAAAAGAAAAAAAAAATTACATATTTGTCGCCTCCGATTTCAAGCGATATTGAAATCAATTTTTGTAAACACCTTTTTCATATAATATAATCATGTCTCTATTGTGTTTACTTGATTTCTCTCATTTGGCGCAATCTCTATTATTTTGTGTTCTAAGTTTTCAATTCTAAATCTAAATTATTTATTTCAATCTCTTTCATCATAAAACAATTTAGTACTTATGTCTAAAAATTGCAAATCATAATTTTTCTATTCATTTAGCTAAATTGTTATTTTACCTTCACATATTATAAAACAATTTAGTAATTATCTTAAAATTATAAAAAGAATTTTTATTCCCTTATTCACCCCCCCCCCCCCCCTCTAAGGGCGCCGTAAGATCCAACAAGTGGTATCAGAGGCAGGTTATTCCAAACGGTTTAAAAACCAGGAATAATGGCGTCTCATGATCTTGCTTTTACTAGTGGGGGAAATTTTCTTATAAATGAAAAATCTTTAGCACCACCTTTATTTGTAGGCAAAAATTATAATGGGTGGAAATTTCTTATGGAAAAATTCCTTAAATCTTTGGATATTGAAGTATGGAATATTACAATTAAAATGCCCCCAAGTATTTTAAATAAAAATGAAATGTTTTTAAATGCCAAATCAATGAATAGTCTATATTGTGCATTGCATCAAAATATTTTCAAACTAATTTATACACTTCCTACTGCTTATGAAGTTTGGAAATTTCTTGAGAATACTTATAGTCTTCCTTCTACAGATGATGAACAAGAGGAATTCCTTATGGATCCAAGAGAAGAAATCGACGAGGAATTCCTTATGGATCCAAGAGAAGAAATCGACGAGGAATTCCTTATGGATCCAAGAGAAGAAATCGATGAGGACTTATGGTTGGAGGAAGAAGAATACAACGTCACAATATTGGACTCATTTTTTGTCAACGCATCAAGCAAAAGAGAAGACGGAAATTCAACTATGGAAGAGGAATGCAAAGAAGATGTCAAAGGAATCGTTGGTCCAAATCTTGCCTCATCCCATAGCAATGTAAGAAAATCAAAAACTCCTCTTTTTGTAACAAATTCCATTTCTACATCTCGTATGCTTAAAATTGCTAAACGTAAAATTTTAAAGTTAAAATTTGCTAATTCCAAATTACGTTTCGAAAATAAATCTATAAAAGCAAACGATAACGTAGAATCAAATATTGATGTGATAAATTCTCTTTCATGCTCTTTAGGTAAAATTCCTATTCCTTGTTTAGATTGCAATCTATTAAAAGAAAAATTCAAGGATATTGAAAAGGGCTCTTAGTTTCTAAAGAACATAATGAAAAATTGATAGTTGAATATGATGTTTTAACTTGTAAGTTAATACAATTAAAATCTTTTGTTGAAAGATTTCAAATGTCATGTAATGAATTTCATCATAAGATTTTGAATAACAAGGATAAATTAACTTACAAAATTATTTCTAAAAGGACCATTTTCACACATTAAATCAAAAGGAGTTTAGTTTCAAAAAGAATTATGATCCTCACAAAATTCTTAAGAGTCATTATTATAAGTCTCAATATATTTTCAATCATGACTCAAATTTAAAAACTCCTTTTCATGAAAATCAAACTATAAAATATTATCCTTCATATTATAAGAGTATGTCTATAAGAAAGAGTGGAAATGAAAATTATCAAAATAAGAATCAATTATATACAACATATTGTAACCCACTCTTTCAACAATCACTTCTAAAGAAAGACAATCACTCTTATAAACTTTAAAAGAATCCATGTAATAAAATTCATTATGATTATCAACATCAATCTATTTTGAAAAATAATTTGAACAAACATAAATCACAAATGAATTATTTTTCAAACAAATATAATCATATAAAGATGTCACATAATCATAACATGAATTTAAAAGACAAACAACAAATGTATGAATGGAGGCCCATAAAGAAAAATGACATATCACCTTTAATTATTAAAACCCATTCATCATTATCTTCCCAAAAACCACCACAATATATTTGGGTACCCAAAGGAACCATTACACATGGCCAACTTTGGATACCTAAATCTCTTATCATTTAGTATCTTCCAATTGCATGAAGTAGAAACAAATAAAAATGAAATATCACTACTCCACTTCATGATATGCTTATTGTCACTTTTCTTTTATTTAATTTTTATTTTTTTTTAACAAACATGCTATGATCACTTTATATATCATGAAATATGACTTTCATATATTAAGCCTAATGTTTATAAAATCAAATTTGAATTAAAATTGAACATTAAGTCATATATTTTTCAAAGTGATCTATCTCTCATCTTTGATTGTACCTTATCCTTTTAAATCCTTTACCCTTAATTGACTTGAATTATCATTAGAAATTGAATTTTGAAATTATTATCAAGACTATTGAAACTATTTTAAAGATTGGATTTAAATGGTTTATTAAAGGGCTTAAACTAAAAATTAAAATGCGCAACATATTTTTTTCTATATTTGTTTGCTGCATATGATAGCCCTTATAATGAAGAACATTATCTAAAAAAAATTGAAAACAAAAATTAATCTAAATGCATGTTTAATCTTTCAAAAATGCGAGTTTACGATCAAAACTTCAAACATCCATATCTTTTGATCCGCTCGCCTGATTTTCGCGTTTAATATATTTTCAGAAAGAGAACAAAAATCTCCATCCAACGGCAAACTAGGCTTGCTCATTTGAGTTTTTTGGTGCTGTCAACTTGCCCAATTTCAACTCCGTTTTATAAGCTATCTTAGTTTGCTTGATTTGGAAATTTCTGTGTCTATGGATTTTTTCATCACATGCTATCCTTAGTATAATTATTTCATATATTAATTTAGATATTATGTGTGTGATGTGTGTCACCTATGTTTGTATGTAATTTAGACCTTAGAATCATCTTGTATCATTAAGATCAAATCAAAAGTTTAATCATTTCATTCTAGGTCTAAAGAAAATTAATTTGAGAACTTCTCATATTACATGCAACATAATCTCCATTAATCTTATGTAATATAACATTGCATTCAAACTCATTATCCTAGCATTGCTTCTTGGTCTATGCTTATATCTTTATGTTAGGTAGAACACTTACAATGTTATTCAAATTTCATGATAATTATGTGATTTGAAATTATAATAGAATACTAAAATTCCAACAAACACATAGTTTATGGATTAATCATTAGAATATTTATGAATATTGTTTCATGAATCATATATTATCATGCAAAACCAAAGATCAATAAATTCAATTATTGAATGACATTTTATTTCAAAACTATATATTTGTGATCTTTGTCTTTGATATGATAGCATGATCATCATTTTCTAGACTTACAATTCAAACATGTCCATTCAAAAGAAAATTACCAAATCATATTGTCATAAGTCTATAAGAATTAGAATTTACATACATCATGATGATCTAACATATATTCTATGCAAAATTCTCTATAATCATAAATCATAATTCATGTTCTATCAAGAAATATCTCAAATCAATAATAAGAATTATGAATCTTATGATAAAATTTTGAATAATATTTTCTTTCCATTATTTGGTGTATTGATATGCTTTGCTATTGATTGCATGTATCTCTCATATTTGTAGACTCTAGAATCAACTTTGCAATGAATATATACATCAAACTTAATCATCACTCTATTCTAGATCTATAATTTGAAATTCTATTTTGGAATACATGCAATTTCAATATAAATCTTATGACATGACATTAAACCCAAAACTCATCATACTAGCATTGTCACTTATTGAATATTAGTAATTGTGCTAGTTATCACATATCGTCATCTCATTAAAGTAGAAAAACTATGCGGCTTTATAACTCATCACATTAAACAAAACCATAGTTTATATACCAACCCTTAGATTTAAAAGCATAGGTTGTCCAAAAGATTATTTCACTTATGACTTCATATCTCACAATAGCGGGGGCGTAGGGTTGTATACATTAGAGACCTAACCTCTAAGTCATGTCTTGTCCTTAACCGGGGATGGTTCCAGTGGGGCCTTGCGAGGCACTGGGGGGAAAGAGTGCTAGGTTGAGCGTTCTCTAGTGTGTGCATGTGGGATTAACAACCCAACCTACGGCATGTGTGCAGCTCCTCATGCCCATCCGTCACTTAGTACGGGGCTAGGGTGTAGACATTTAGTCAGGATAGTTTTTAATCTTAGGACATACTTATATTACTCTTTGCATGATCATTTTATTTACTTATCACTTAAATCATGCATATTTTGGGTTGTTTAATAAAAAATGTCCTCTTGTGTTTGCATAATTTATCTTTTTGAGCTTAAATGTTTTTTTTTAAAACACATGTATTTGAAAAAGCTAAAGTTTCATGCCAATTTGATCCACCTAGAGATCTCCAAAAATTCTGAAATTTCAGCATGGAACTACTCTAAGGACACTAAATCAAAAATAAAAAATTTAAAATTCTCAAAAAATCATGTACTGTTTCCAGCGCTAGTGATAGCGCCGGCGCTAGCGTGGGTGTGTGATTTTTTTGTTTTTTAAATTTTCTAAAAATCAACAAAAATATGTTAGTTTATTTGTGCAAATTTATTTTTGTGTTTCTGTCTATTTTATTTTTGTTTTATTTGAATTATGAAAAATCAACTATAAAAGTTCAAAATTCAAAAATACAAAAATATGTTTTATGTTTTTCTGTTTTATTCATATTATGAAAAATCAACTACAAAAATTCAAAATACAAAAATACAAAAATATGTTTTTTTGATATTTGTGTTTTATTCATATTATGAAAAATCAACTACAAAAATTCAAAATTTAAAATTGACAAAAATATGTTTTTGTGATTTACTATTGTTTAATTGTTTTAAAAATGATAAAACAAAAAAACTGTGCGATCTTTATTGCCAATATCAAGCATGTATGAATTCTATTTAGAATTATTTACAATGTTAAAACATATTCTTTCAAATTACTATGAACATTGTTTTGCTTATCATGCTTTGATATATTTATTTAAAGTGCATCAATTGTATTGAAAAATGTGTAGAACCAAGCTTAGCATGCCTTTAAGTATGAGTAAATGTTTTATGATTGATAATGATATATTTCACTCACTTATTTTGGTAATCAACATGTGTGTCTAAATCTAAAAATGTTTGCTTGAGTATTGTATTTGTATAATGAATTAAAACTTGCATAAGTTTATTGCCCACACTACATTTGAATTGCACTTATGAAATTTAGAAAAGTGGTTAAGTTGAAAATTGGGTTTGCAAAACAAGTGTATTCGGAGAATGTTGTCTCACAAATATGAACAAAAAAATTATATATGTAGACAAATATAACTCCACCAAGCACTACTTGAACCTCCTGATAAGTCTTCATAAGTATTGTGAGGTTGAGCACCTTGGAAAGAATAGTAAAGTGTCTTGTGCAAACTTTGGTTACTACACCACTTTGTTAAAAATTATGTGCATTAAAAGTGTGTGAAAGTAATTTACTTGTGTTTTATTGTGCACTTTACTTTACATATGTCTTGTATTTTGATGATTTAAATCAATTGTTAACATTGCCCAAAATACACTTATGTGCACATCATTATCTTCCATAACACTTCTTCTCATGAGTATTGGATTCTAATGTTTTATCTATACTACTCTTTATATAAGAAATGCACTAGATAACCTAGCATGATCTCTACAATGTTTTGGTATTTCTTGAATTTACAATTAAGTAACATTGTAGTATAATCTCTCTTTGATATGTTCATTTCATGCTTGGTATCTTTATGAAAAACTTTGAGATTTTAAAGGGTTAAAACATCTTTCATTAAAACTCATATTTTTACTTATGCTTTTCATGCTTACAAAAAGATGTTTCTTATAATTTCTTGCTATGCTAAAACTCTTATCTATTTATTTGAAATCTCTTTAATACTATACTTAAATTCTTTATCTTTGTCTATATTACAAAAGCTCGATCATGCTTTATCTTTTTAAAAATGCCTCCTTACTACCCTCACCCCACCTTCTTTTGATAATACCAAAAGGGGGAGATTAATTGAAGAAATCTATATAAGAGAAATATAGAAGATTAAGGGGAGAATGTAATCTATCATTTAAGGGGAGTAACACATAATTGCATTTATGTAGGGGGAGCATTAAGATAGGGGGAGTATGCACATTATCATGCATATCATTTACTATAGTTGCACTTTTATCTTGCTTATCTTATCTATAAACACTATTGTTGATTTCTTGCTTAGAGGATTTGTTATTATCAAAAGGGGGAGATTGTTGGACATGTGTGTCACATCCCTTTGTTTGAGAATAACAAATCCCATATTGTATTTGATATTGCTTGTAGTGTGTTTATAGTGTGCAGGAACTATAGGTGCAATACTCCACAGGTAGAAGGCAGCATGGAAACAATTTTTGAAAGGAGCGGTTCCTTAGCGCTACCGCCAGCGCTATCGCTAACGCCAGGCGCTAGCCCAGTTGGTTCCGTCTCAGCGGTTTCATTTCAGCTTCCGTCTCAGTGGTTAGCCTCGTCTCAGCGGTTCCTTAGCGCTACCGCCAGCGCTAACGCTAACGCCAGGCGCTAGCTTGAGCTCGTGCAGATCGCCACGCCGTCGACAGTTTCACAACCGCTCCACACGAGCGCTACCGCCAGCGCTATCGCTACCACAGGCGCTATCTCAAGTTCGTGCACAGCGCCACGCCTCCGACGATTTTGCTACCGCTCCACATGAACGCTACCGCAGGCGCTAGGAGCTACCGCAGGCGCTAGGAGCTACCACAGGTGCTAGGAGCTACCGCATGCGCTATCGCCAAGGTCTATAAATTGAAGCCAACTTTGATCATTTTGATCATCCATCCCAGAGAGGTTGCTTGTGCCACAATTCCAGTGTTGTTATGCTGCCGAAGATGGATCTCCCACAAAAAGCTTAAAGGAGAATTCTGGAGGAGGACAACGTCACGCTACATCCGAAGGACGATCGCTTCAATCTCGCTTATACTACAACGATCCTTCATCCTCAACTCCAGAGATCTCATATAGGGAGTTTTATTATTGTTTTCATTATTTCCATTCCATACTTTTTTGTAACCGTTTAAAGAATTCGCCTTGTGTTGGCGACTAGGTCTGGATAGGACTTAAGGGGAAATTCACCTTGTGTTGGCGACTAGTTCTAGGTGATTAGATCTAGGGGGCTCGAGGCCATATCCGGGGAAGGATTGGCTAGAGCGGCTTGAGGCCTTATCCGGGGAAGGATAGGCTAAAGCCAACCGGTTCGTGGGGATACGAGTCGGTATAGAAAAGGAAAATTTTTTTACATATTTGTCGCCTCCGATTTCAAGCGATATTGAAATCAATTTTTGTAAACACCTTTTTCATATAATATAATCATGTCTCTTTTTGTGTTTACTTGATTTCTCTCATTTGGCGCAATCTCTATTATTTTGTGTTCTAAGTTTTCAATTATAAATCTAAATTGTTTATTTCAATCTCTTTCATCATAAAACAATTTAGTACTTATTTCTAAAAATTGCAATTCATAATTTTTCTATTCATTTAGCTAAATTGTTATTTTACCTTCACATATTATAAAACAATTTAGTAATTATCTTAAAATTATAAAAAGAATTTTTATTCCCTTATTCCCCCCCCCCCCCCCCCTCCTCTAAGGGCGTCGTAAGATCCAACAATCAATGCCCTTCTTAGCTCACAGGCTGGATTGCCTATGCTTGCATCTAAGGCGAAGTCCAACCATCCCCAGGGATGCCCTTGGTGAAAGCTTGTGTAGATCTTCTCGTGCTGCTTGCCCCGCTCCGCTTCCCTTGGGTGGGACGACTCGTCCGTCTCGGGCTCTTTTTCCCGGATCCTTGGCGTGCGCGCTTCGTGCCATTCAACGAATAGTTGGGACAGCTCGGTGAAGTTGTGAATCGCTCCGTTTGGCAGGGAGTGATACCAGCGGAGGGCATCTCCGCGCAGTGTCTTGGTGAAGATTTTGTAGTTGATTTGGTCGGGAAGTCCGAACGTCTGCACCGTTATCAAGAAGTGATTAACATGCACGTACTGGTGTTCTGCTCCGTGGAACTCCTTGAAGTGCGGGAGCTTTAGCCATGATGGTACCGGGTATGTCAAAATTGACTTTGATAGGGGGGAGTGCCTTTGTTGGTGCATGATATCATTCGGATCCTGCCCCGCTACGAGAGGGACCGGCTTGCTAGTTGATCCAATCCACTAGGGCTGGATGGGTGCAGCGATGAGCGCTCTTTTCGCCGAGCCTTCAGGGATTGAGGAACTGCATGCGTCGGATAGTTTGGGGGAGGTGTCCACTCTCGCTGGTTCCGTGGACTCAGGTGAAGCGGGCACCGCGTTCGGAAATCCTTTGCTCGGTAGTTGGGAATCCATTCCCACAGACGGCGCCAAACTGTTGCGGGTCGCTCGGGTGCTTTGGTAGACCGGTCGAATTGAACCACCTTAGCTCGGAAGCGAACCTAGCGCGCAAACAGTCAACTAGAGATTCGTTGAATACACTGAGACTTTTTAACATGGAAAACCCGGAAGGGGTAAAAAATCACGCGGCCGGAGCTGTGCCGACCAAACTTCCACTATCTTCTGGGGGATTACAATTAGAGACTTAGAACTCGAGTGCGACAGGTCGCTGCTCGTTACAATAATAGAGAGAGAGAGAGAGAGTTCCGAAGGTGACAGGCCACCTCCAAAAAAACAAAATCTTTTTCAATCTGAGAACTGCTGGGAATGAAAGTGAGAATTCTCCCGAGAACAAAAGTGAGAATGCTGAGTCGCCTTTCGGGACGAAGGAAATCTTCAAGTCCACGAAGGAGATCTTCAAGCGCCGAAGGAGAATTCCGCGAAAGTCTGCAAGAAGCTCTCTCGGGTCCAGAAGATAAGGTCCCTTGAAATGAAGCCCCGGGGCTCCTTTTATAGCTTTGGTCGGGGGTAGCCCGGTAATTTCGCCGTTGCAACCACCGTAACCACCTGGAGGACGAATCATATTTTTTGGTTCAGAGCACACGGATCGCCATTTTTCGTAATTGACCATCTTGCCCCTCGGGCAGTTCAGGCAGTTTTGTTGGAGGCGAAAAAGGCGACAAGCTGTTCCTAAAATCTGAGAAACTGGAAAGACAAAAAGTGAGCATGCTAGAAAGACAAAATGTGAGAAGTCAGAAAAGACAAAAAGTGAGCTGAGCGCGCTCAGAAGCGTTCTGAGCGCGCAACGAACGGAAAAAGCAATCTAGGCAACTGGGGAAGCGATCTGAGAGCGCAACGATCGGAGAAAATATCCCGGTCGCTTTGTGAGGCGTTCTGAGCGTGCAACAAACACGGGAGTGCTCCGAACGTGCTTAGAGGCGTTCTGAGCACGTTACGAGCGCGGGAGCGCTCCGAGTGAAATTTGGGGCCCAAAGGATGCACAGCGAGCCTGGAGAGGGCGGACACCCCCGAACCCCTCCATGCGGAGGGGGCTCGACCGTACCCCAAGGGGTGTGGGTAGGCCGCACCCCACTAGGGGTGCGGCTTGGCCGCACCCCAAGGGGGTGCGGCTTGGCCGCACCCCACTAAGGGTGCGGCTTGGCCGCACCCCACTATGGGTGCGGCTTGGCCGCACCCCAAGGGGGTGCGGTTAGGCAGCGCCCTCGTGGAGGGGCGGCTTGCGCTCTACCGCGCGGTAGTGTTGTGGCACAGTTGCGGGTGGTCCGACGAGGGCGGTTGGTCATGGAGGGAGTGGGCTTGCCCACTGATGGAGCAAAACTATGCTTGCAAACGATAACGGCAAGTGTACCGTATCGAATGTAGTATAGGTTGTAAGAAACCAATGTCGTATTAGACTCGGGGCGGTTGAGTACTCTTACTTCAAGAAAGTCTCTATTATTTTATCAATTAAAACTTGAGGTTAAATTTGCAAAAAGAAAATAAAAATAAGAATTAGAAGAACGATTAGCACTCGATTTTTGAATCACCTTGGAGATGAAAATAAGAACAAAGAATAAAAGTGCACCCTCTTAACAAAATAACTTTGACCGTGGAGATTCCCGAATTATGAACGCACCTTTCTCGAGGATGCGCTCACCTGAGTTTAGGTTGATCAATCGAACTCTCGTTCTAGAATCGAAACCCCTAAAACTCGCCTTATCGAATTGAATCCCGCTATTGACTTTTACTCCAATCCGGAAGGGTAACGTCGTCCTCTCTCGAGCATTGCATTCTACTCTTTTTTATCCTTGAGTGATCGATTCGTCTTACGAGCCTCTCGGCTAACTAAAGAACGAAAACAAGAACAAGAATTATACATCGAAAATATAATCTTGTTATCTTGAAATCAAGGGTAAATCATACGCATTTTCGAAAAGAGAAATAGCAACTATAAATTATTTCATGACTTATATCATTCCTTGGATCATCTCGATCGAGTACTAATAATATTTTAGTTACTCATGGAGATGGAGGAATTGAAAGAAAGAAAAGAGTTCATAATGGAAAAGAGAATAGAATAAGAGAAAAGGGAACTAATTTTATTGATTTGCAAAAGAAAGTACAAACTATGAAATTAAGAATTACGACTATTGAAATGAAAATATAAATTACAAGAGGAAGGATTACAAGACTACTAAAACATGAAAAGAATACAAGAAATGAAAATTCTAATCCTAAAAAATCGGTCCTTAAACATCTGCTGGAGCTGGCTTTATATAACTGAAAAAATGAGGTTACACGCCCTTGGTCACGCCCGTGACCAAGGGGCGTGTAGGGGGCGTGATCGGTGCTGGTGGAGAGGGCGCGTTCTGGCTTCAATGCAGGCGTTTCGAGCACGTCACGCCCTAGGTCACGCCCGTGACCTGGGGCGTGTAACCTTTGAATGTGCTGCTGGAGGGAAATCTTTGGCGGGAAGGCGTGCGGGGTGAGTCACGCCCGTGACTGGATGTCACGCCCCCTGGTCACACCCGTGACCTGGGGCATGTAACTTTAAATGATGTGGCAGGCGTGCTAGCAGCTGGTGGCGGGGTCCCGGCCGTGACTTGGATGTCACGCCCCTTAGTCACGCCCCGTGACCTGGGGCGTGTAATTGGCGAAACTTCACGGAATGCTCCCGGGATGGCGGAATCGGGTCTAGAACACATCTAGACTGTCACGCCCGTGGGTCATGCCCGTGACCTTGGGCGTGTACTTGACAATTTTGCTTAAAGTGTCCAGAAAACCTGAAAAACATGAACTAAGCTTAAATTAGTGGCAAAAATAAAAAGGAATGAATTAGATAAGATAATACATATAATTTATATAAATTCAAATTAAAACTATATTAAAATTATACTAGAAGATGAGTACAAAAAGTACTCATCACCCACTTCCCCACTCTCCCCTCATCATGATAGTGACCTTGGGGAGTAACCACCTCTTTTCATGCATATAAATGATATGAGTCTTGTATGAGTACGCATCATTCTACTTTTCATTTTTATTGCTCTTTTGTTTTTGCTCTACTTTTCCTTGTTTTAAGTTTTGCAAGATTGCATGGATATAACAATGCTTATAGAACCTATAAAACCTATGAACTTATATAGCAAAATAGACATGAATTTTGAAGCACTTACTCTAATTTCTCTACATGTTTATAAGTTAGGTAAAACCAATAATATTGCTCTTTTTACCTACTTTCAATTTATAATTTATCATTCTATTAACAATGAGGCAATGGTAGAATTAACTGTAGGAGAATAGTTCATATTATTAGGGTGCACTTTTATTTTGTGGGGTTGCATATGTACGAAAATTCTTTCTTTAAGGAATAATTAATCTTGAATGAAGCATATGCATATAACTTAAGTCTTTTGCATGTTCTAGAATAAGCAATCTACATACAAGTATAGAGGTGTGTGTGAACCTCATGTTGGTACCTTCTTAGTGTGTGGTTATATCTCGGTAGAATTGATTTGTTTTCATTATTATGTATATTTAGAGTAATTTGAATACAACTTAGCAACTAATGGAGTTTTGATGACAAAATTTCAAATAATTAAACTCACTTTTTAAGTTTGAACTTGCAATCTTTGTAATAGTCTTGATTTAAAAGTCTATAGAATGATTATATTTATGAAATTATTAGTACATGCATCTCGCTATTACTAAACCTTAGTCAATACACTCCCAACACAACATATGATTTTGACTATTTTATTTAGGTCTACCTTTGAATTATAGTTTAAGCTTTTAAAGCTTCATCGGTACATTGTTACCTCTAGTAGCTTTATAATCCTTTTTCTTTGAAAAAAACCACTATTCACTTTTTTAGTGCATCAATTTGACATAAAAGCGATGTGCAATATTTCTTTTTTTCACCCAAGAATAAATTATATATTTTCCATCCATCCAATTAGATTTGTATTAATAGAACATAAGTTCTATTCATTTATGATTATTAGGGCATGGTTATTGGATTTGGTGAGAATTTAATATATATATAGTTATGGTGAAATATTTTCGGACCAAAATATCTCTAAAATTATTCTCCTCACTGCAAGCTGGCATGTGTTTTTTTCGGTCATTTCACTGCTTGGGTTTCCAGTAATTAAATAAAGCCAGCTCTTCCTTCTTTTCTTCAAATCAAATGTCCACCTTCCTGTTCATGGATTGCCGCGCGCCGAAAAGCTGCCCCTACTCCTCGACTGCCGCTCGCCGCCCGCCGAAAGCAGTGCCACAGCCCTCGACAAAGCCTCCTCCAACACGCCCTCACTAGAGCCCTCGCCAGCCCTCGACAGCGCATCGCCAGAACCCTCACCAGCGCCTCGCCAGCCCTCGACAGAGCCCTCTCCAGCCCTCGACAGCCCTCGCCAGCCCTCGACAGCACCTCGCCAGCCCTCGACAGAGCCCTCGCCAGTCCTTGAAAGCGCCTCGACAGATCATCCGTAGAACCTCCGCACAGTTCCTTCCCTGCTTCGACAGTGCTCCTCTGCAAGGTATTTCCCATTTCTTCTATCAAACCTCTTAATTTCTCCTTATAGAAGATTGTTGGCATCTGATTGCTCTGCTTTGGAGGAGTAGATCCTAATATAGTTATGTAACACATTGCATATATATATACACGAGCGTAGTTTGATAAATTAAGAGGTTTTATAGAATGTTGGCATCTGATTGTATACACCTGATCATTATTCCTGTATTTTCCGAAACGATGTTGTTTTCTTGAAAAACGATGATTGAATACAAAGATAATGCAGGAAGGTATACGATCATAACTATTTAGCTGTGCCGACCAAAAAATCTTCTATAGTTTGAACTGCATACCTCTCTGTTTTGGAAGGTATACAGCTCAATGTCGCCTTCCGCACGGGTCCCCCACGACAAAGATTCAGCCTGGAAGGTATACAGCACTGTTTTGGAAGGTATACAATCATAACTATTTAGCTGTGCCGACCAAAAAATGGCACTGATGCTGAAATTAAACACCTGATAAGAAATATCAGCATCGTTTAATTTGGCACTGATGCAGAATTTAAGGATTTTATTAGGATATTCTTTCTGGCATTTCTCAAATGTGTTGTTACTAACTCCATCATAATCTTTGAGAATGAAGTACTTTTGATTGTCGTGCTCTACCAAACTTCAAATGAATAGATTTATCTCATACTGTTTTCCGATCTATGTTGAATTAACTATCTTGATTTTGTCCGGTTTATAAGAATGGGAGGAATAATGGGGTGGGAGATTAGTTTATGCGCTCCTCTGTTTCATTTTCCCCATTTCTTTTTTGATCTTCAGTTTATGTGCTCCTCTATGCCTTTTCCCCAGATTTTTTTTTATTTTCTTGATTCATTATGTGATCCTCTTGATGCATAGGTATCCTTTTCCCCCAGATTTTTTTTTTACTTCTGCTTCCTTTATTGAAATCACTCATGACTTCTTTTTCTAAGCTTCAGTTGTGTGCCATTCAGGTTAAGCTTCATGTTGGGTTTCATGTTGGATAATTAAAAGATTTTGTATGAGTTCACACCGCCTCTTAATATTTTTTTCACTAACATTGAGCTTCAGTGTAGTCTTTTACTTGATTGCACAAGAAGTGTGTTTTTTAATTAATTTTAGGAGTTTCTTTATGAGATTCGATTTTACAAACTTAATTTCTGGATTGTAAGTGTTCGCTTTAACTTAGAAAATATGTTTTAAAGTTGAATTTATGGATTGTGCAGGAAATAAAGTTGTGTTTGCATTAGAGTTGGCTTTTTGCCGAGGAAGGTGAGCAAGGATGCTTGGGTAAAGTCCTGATATAGGAATGCTGAAACAAGGAGTGGAAGGGTTTAGTGTTTTTGGGCACAAGAGCAGGACTACGGTCTCACCAGCAGGAAGATTTTCTTCCCAATTTTCACACTACCTTTTCTACAGGTCTCCTAAGAGACAGTGTTTCGCCAGAAGAAGCATTGAGCGTGGCGTGACATCTAATGATTATGAGTTTTAATCTTTATAGGATGAAGAAGGTGAAACATGGCATCTCCATTGTGAGCTACTCATGGGCCATGAAGGTATCTATGTTGGGCTGATTGGGTGGAGGAGTTGTACGACAACTTTAAAATGTTAACTGTACATTTAAAACTACTTGATACAGTCACTTGACCCAACCAGATATAGTTTGTGCATTCTTTTCTTGCTCAAAATAATGATTGGGTGTTGCTAAAGTGAATGTTTATTGTAATTTTGTTAAATACAGCAGTACAAAACTATAGATTTAGAAGGTGTGAAGGGGGTGGATACATGCAGTACAAAACTATTCTTCTCTAAATTTAGGGCCTACCTACTACAGATTTAGGCAAAGAAGTATCTCATTTCATTTGCCAAATGTATAACTTTAAGCTCATTGTTTACTTGAAAAACATCATCAAGTTTTTTTCCATACAGTACTAAAAAATAAAAGATCAACTCTTTCCACTTGGCTGACTCCAGATGTTAGCATAATCGATCTTGCCTGAACTCAGTTTCCGGTGATTTCATTCCATCTATCTTGCAACATGTGTATCTCTTCAACATTTCTTCATCAAGGTTTCTGACTATGACCTGCATTTATCTTAATTTATTTCAGCATCTAGCTCGAGTTTCCGTCTCTAATTACTTCGGATTGCCTGTTTAGACTGACAATTTGTCCATAATCTAGAGTCAAGACCACTGCCCTCCGGCTGATGGCTGGCTCCCCTTCACCCGAGCATCATCAATGGCGTATTGTTTTTGTGAGTTAATGCATTAGTTGAAGCTTTTTTAATGAATTCATAGCATTAGTTGAAGCTTTTTTATAATTACGTTTTGTTGGTATTCAGCTTTCTCATTTTGTAAGCTCTTTTTAATTCCTAACAAAAGCTTAATACTCATCACTGCCTTAAAATCTTTTAGTCCATGTTGGTAGCAGATATTGTGTGTCACTGTAATTATTTAAACATTGATAGTGAATAATAGTTCTGTTTAGGAATAAGCAATATAATGCTGCACGAAATATTCAAATCCCACACTATATCCTCAATACCGCTCTGTTTAATAGTTTAATTAAGTGTTATTTTTGGTGATTTAAGAATTTGATGAAAAGCATAAGAATTTTTAGATATAGGTCGCCCCAATTAATGGTATATGCATCCATGCACCTGATTGAATTAACAGCCCAATTGATTATATTTCAACTCGGCGATTCTATGTTGCAAGCAGAAATCGTGTCACTGCAATAATTTGGAAATTGAAAGAGAATAATAGTTTTGTTTAAACATGGTATCCAACTTTTCCTTAGCGCCACCGTAACTTTTATTTTTAGAGCTTGCCTATTTTTTTAAAGAACGGCACCGCCCCCGACGTATGTTGCTACCCCCGACCAATGTCACTGCCCACGATGAATGCCGCCTCCCACGACGAATGCCGCCGCCCACGACGAATGTCACTGCCCCCGACCAATGCCGCCGCCTACGACCAATGCCGCTGTCCACAACCAATGCTGCTGCCCATGACCAATGTCGCCTCCCAGACCATTGTAGCCGCCACGCACGGGGTCCCTCATGCCAAATGTTGCCTCACCCGCCCAATGTCAGCCCCCCACGTCAAATGTCGCCGCCCATGAACAAAAGTCGCCCCCATGACCAATATCGCCCACGATCAATGTCGTCTCTCACGACCAATGTCGCCGCCCACGACCAATGTCGCCTCTCCCACCGACTGTCGCCTCCCTCGCCGAATGTCGTCGCTCATGACAAATATTGTCTCCCAGGACAAATGTTGCCCCCACGACAATTGTTGCCCCCCCACGATAAATGTTGACCCTCATGACAAATGCTGAGGTCAACGATAAATGTTGACCCTCACGACAAATGTTGAGGCCCACGACAAATGTCCCCGCCCCCGCCGAATGTTGTCGCCCCCGTCGAATGTCGTTGCCCCTTTAATGTCGCATTTCACGTCCAATGTCGTCTCCCCGACCAATGTCACCCCACGACCAATGTCGCCCCCACGACCAATGTCGCCCCCACGACAAATATCGCCCCCCCCCCCCCCCCCCCCCCCCCGCATGGGGTCCCACGTGCACGACTGCTCGTGTGTGTATATGTATACCTTTTCCTTTTCAACACACTTTTTAGTGCATCAATTTCAAATAAAAGCGATGTGCAATCTTTCTTTTTTTCACCAAAGAATAAATTATATATTTTCCATCCATCCATTTAGATTTGTATTAATAGAACATAAGTTATATTCATTTACGATTATTAGGGCATGGTTATTGGATTTGGTGAGAATTTAATATTGGTTTTTTTCAAAGAAAAAGGATTATAAAGCTACTAGAGGTAAAGATGTACCGATGAAGCTTTAAAAGCTTAAACTATAATTCAAAGGTAGACCTAAATAAAATAGTCAAAATCATATGTTGTGTTGGGAGTGTATTGACTAAGGTTTAGTAATAGCGAGATGCATGTACTAATAATTTCATAAATATAATCATTCTATAGACTTTTAAATCAAGACTATTGCAAGGATTGCAAGTTTAAACATAAAAAGTGAGTTTAATTATTTGAAATTTTGTCATCAAAACTCCATTAGTTGCTAAGTTGTATTCAAATTACTCTAAATATACATAATAATAAAAACAAATCAATTCTACCGAGATATAATCACACACTAAGAAGGTACCAACATGAGGTTCACACACACCTCTATACTTGTATGTAGATTGTTTATTCTAGAACATGCAAAAGGCTTAAGTTATATGCATATGCTTCATCCAAGATTAATTATTCCTTAAAGAAAGAATTTTCGTACATATGCAACCCCATAAAATAAAAGTGCACCCTAATAATATGAACTATTCTCCTACAGTTAATTCTACCATTGCTGTACAACCCTGTATTCGCCGAGTAGGTTCTCGAGGCAAGAGATATTTTGTAACATTATTGTTCAGTATGATACAGGGAAAGGAAAGAGGAGGGCGAGCGGGGGAGGTAGAGACCTCCCGCTCGCCCAGTCCACGTAAAGGGGGGCGAGCTCCCCTCGCCCCCCGCGCCCCCAGCAGGAGGGGGCGAGATCCAGTAGCAGGGGGGGCGAGCTCCTATCGCCCCCGCCCCATGTAAAGGGGGTGCGAGCTCCTCTAGCCCCCGCCCTCAGCCAGGGGGGGGGGCGAGCTCCCCTCGCCCCCGCGCCCCCAGCAGGAGGGGGCTAGATCCAGCAGCGGGGGGGGGGGGGGGGGGGGGGGGGGGGGGGGGGCGAGCTCCTCTCGCCCCCGCCCTCAGTCAGGGGGGCGAGCTCCCCTCGCCCCGCGCCCCCAGCAGGAGGGGGAAAGATCCAATAGAGGGGGGGGGGGGGGGGGGGGGGGGGGGGGGGGGGGGGGGGCGAGCTCCTCTCGCCCCCGCCCCAGCAGGGGGCGAGACCAGCAGGGGGCCTACCCCCGGGTCTCGCCCCACCCCAGTTAGTGGGCTCGCCGAGCCCCGCGTGGTACCCCCTCTCGCCCAGTTCCGGGGGGAGGGTTTGGCCTGCGTTTAGCGCTGCAGAACAGCGGGAATTGGCTATCCGCAGCCAAATCCGAGGGTATTTTGGTAATCTGATATGCCAGAGTTTGGTTACTTGCAGCCCAAATCCAGAAATCCTATAAATAGGACCAAGGGGCACCACTTGGAGGCAAGCTGGTTCTTGGCTAGTTAGCTCTCTCTCTCTCTCTCTCCCTCCCCAAGTCTCTCTAGTGGCGTGAGGAGAGCCTACAGTGGTGCCCAAGCCCGGCATTGGCTTGGGAGGGGAAGCGCTCTAAAGATCTTTCGGGTATGTGGTGGGACCTCCTCGTCGAGCCCTTGGTCCAGTTCATAGTTCCAACGCCTTCAACCTAGAGCTCTCCCTTGGGGGGAGTAAGAGTTGGCCACCCCTCAACTTGTTGGGGGCCCCGAACTCCACAGAGACCGAGAAATCGGTTTCAACATTATGGTGCGGTGAGCGTGGAGTGTGACCGATTCAAGAAACCCTCAAGATGAGCTCCATGGACGGAGGTGGAGGAAGTTCTGACCCGGGTCACTCGCAGCCCCCGGTGGCTGGGGTGACGTTGGAGATGTTCGAAAATCTCAAGCGGGAGGTCATGCAGACCTTGCAGCTAACCTTTGCCGCGATAGGCGAAGGCGGGAGAGGAAGTGGTCTGGAGGTCCCGTCTGAGCAGGTGGGCGAGAGCCCTCCAGGCCAGCGACCCGGGAAGGAGGTACTAGGAGGGGGCGAGTGGGGAGGCGCCAGGCCCCCACTCGCCCAGCCCCAAGGGGGCGAGTGGGGAGGCGCCAGGCCCCCACTCGCCGAGCCCCAAGGGGGCGAGTGGGGAGGCGGCCAGCCCCCACTCGCCCAGCCCCAAAGGGGGGCGAGCATAGGAAGTCCTTTGTGTGAGCTGATTCTCTCGGCCCCGGTTCCCGAGGGGTTCGGAAGGTTGGAGATGTCTCACTACTTCGGCAAGGGTGACCCCATCCTGCACATACAGTGGTTTGAGGACATGGTCTCCATCGTGCCCATGTCGGACGCTTTCAAGTGCCGACTCTTCGCAACAACTCTGAAGGAGAGGGCAAGGGATTGGTTCCACCAACTCCCTGCGGGATCCATCTATGCCTTCGAAGACTTGCGCCAAGTTTTCCTGCTACGCTTCTCGACATCAAGGAAGAAGAAGAAACATGTCGAAGCACTTTTCAACATCAAGCAAGAGTCAGGGGAGTCGCTAACTCACTATCTAGAGCGGTTCAGGGAGGAGGTTCTCCTCGTCCAAGAAGTGCCCGGGTACACCCTCAAGCTTGCCTTTACGTTGGGACTGCGAGAGGGCTTCTTCAAGATGGACCTCAAGAGGAGAGCTCCTTTGTCCTTTGAGGAGTTGATGGAAAGGGTGGCATAAGAAGTTGAGAGTGAGGAGGCCAACCCGGAGTTCGCGAGAAGGTTGGCCAAGCTGAGTGAGCCGGAGGCAAGGCAGCAGGGGGGAAGGGTAGGGGCCCCAAAGAGGAAGTTCGACCAAGAGGAAGACAACTTCTAAGAAGAAGAGTCCGACCTCCTAGGATGGAGGCAGGGACCGAAGGCACCCTCTCCACCACCTCAGCAAACCATAACAATCGGTTGGGGGAGAAGGAGGAGAGCCAGGAAAGCAGAAAGAAGAGGAAAAAGAAGGGATATGGTCGAGTTACCTTACTGCGACTTCCACGATGAGGAGGGTCACGCGACTTCCACCTGCCTTGAGTTCTTGGAATTAAGGGAGGCGAGGGGTCCGAGGAAGCAACAACAATAACCAGAAGAGGCCGAGGAAGACCAGACTTGGGAGTAGGAGACCAAGTTTTAGTTTTTTTTTACTACTTAGCTTTTTCTTTAAACCCATGTAGTATGATGGTTTACTTTCAGACTTAGTTTTTCTTACATGTAATATGACAATCGAAGTTATGAAAATTTTTCAAAGGTACTTAGCCCCGATGCTGACCCGCTAACCAGGCTCCCACCTAGCTGGCAGGGCCGGGAACCGCTCGGTGGCCGGATGTTTCAAAGGTACTTAGCCCCGATGCTGGCCCGCTGACCAGGCTCCCACCTAGCTGGCAGGGCCGGGAACCGCTCGGTGGTCGGATGTTTTAAAGGTACTTAGCCCCGATGCTGGCCCGCTGACCAGGCTCCCACCTAGCTGGCAGGGCCGGGAACCACTCGGTGGCCGGATGTTTCAAAGGTACTTAGCCCTGATGCTGTCCCGCTGACCAGGCTCCCACCTAGCTGGCAGGGCCGGGAGCCGCTTAGTGGCCGGATGTTTCAAAGGTACTTAGCCCCGATGCTGGCCCGCTGACTAGGCTCCCACCTAGCTGGCAGGGCCGGGAACCGCTCGGTGGTCGGATGTTTCAAAGGTACTTAGCCCCGATGCTGGCCCGTTGACCAGGCTCCCACCTAGCTGGCAGGGCCGGGAACCGCTCGGTGGCCGGATATTTCCAAGGTACTTTGCCCCGATGCTGGCCCGCTGACCAGGCTCCCACCTAGCTGGCAGGGCCGGGAACCGCTCGGTGACCGGATGTTTCAAAGGTACTTAGCCCTGATGCTGGCCCGCTGACCAGGCTCCCACCTAGCTGGCAGGGCCGGGAACCGCTCGGTGGCCGGATATTTCAAAGGTACTTAGCCCCGATGCTGGCCCGCTGACCAGGCTCCCACCTAGCTGGCAGGGCCGGGAACCGCTCGGTGGCCGGATGTTTCAAAGGTACTTAGCCTCGATGCTGGTCCGCTGACCAGGCTCCCACCTAGCTGGCGGGGTCGGGAACCGCTCGGTGGCCGGATGGTTCAAAGGTACTTAGCCCCGATGCTGGCCCGCTGACCAGGCTCCCACCTAGCTGGCAGGGCCGGGAACCGCTCGGTGGCTGGATGTTTCAAAGGTACTTAGCCTCGATGTTGGCCCACTGACCAGACTCCCACCTAGCTGGCAGGGTCGGGAACCGCTCGGTGGCCGGATGTTTCAAAGGTACTTAGCCCCGATGCTGGCCCGCTGATCAGGCTCCCACCTAGCTGGCAGGGCCGGGAACCGCTCGGTGGCCGGATGTTTCAAAGGTACTTAGCCCCGATGTTGGCCCGCTGACCAGGCTCCCACCTAGCTGGCAGGGCCGGGAACCGCTCGGTGGCCGGATGTTTCAAAGGTACTTAGCCTCGATGCTGGCCCGCTGACCAGGCTCCCACCTAGCTGGCAGGGCCGGGAACCGCTCGGTGGCCGGATGTTTCAAAGGTACTTAGCCCCGATGCTGGCCCGCTGACCAGGCTCCCACCTAGCTGGCAGGGTCGGGAACCGCTCGGTGGCCGGATGTTTCAAAGGTACTTAGTCCCGATGCTGGCCCGCTGACCAGACTCTCACCTAGCTGGCAAGGTCGGGAACCGCTTGGTGGCCGGAGATTGTCAAAGTAAATTTTTCCCCCGAGGTGGCTCCACTAGCCAGACTATCGCTAGCTGACAGGGTGGAGGAACTCTCGGGGAGGCTATATGTTTTTTCCGAGGTAACACCGTTAGCCGGATTTTCGGCGATACTCGTCGAATATACAGGGTTGGACATTTCTTTCCGAGCGTGTACCTCGCTCTTAAAGAGCGGGGATTGTGTACAACCCTGTATTCGCCGAGTAGGTTCTCGAGGCAAGAGATATTTTGTAAAATTATTGTTCAGTATGATCCAGGGAAAGGAAAGAGGAGGGCGAGCGGGGGAGGTAGAGACCTCCCGCTCGCCCAGCCCACGTAAAGGGGGGGCGAGCTCCCCTCGCCCCCCGCGCCCCCAGCAGGAGGGGGCGAGATCCAGCAGCAGGGGGGGCGAGCTCCTCTCGCCCCCGCCCCATATAAAGGGGGAGCGAGCTCCTCTCGCCCCCGCCCTCAGCCAGGGGGGGCGAGCTCCCCTCGCCCCCGCGCCCCCCAACAGGAGGGGGCGAGATCCAGCAGCGGGGGGGGGGGGGGGGGGCGAGCTCCTCTCGCCCCCGCCCTCAGTCAGGGGGGACGAGCTCCCCTCGCCCCGCGCCCCCAGCAGGAGGGGGAAAGATCCAGCAGAGCGGGGGGAGCTCCTCTCGCCCCCGCCCCAGCAGGGGGGCGAGACCAGCAGGGGGGCGACCCCCGGGTCTCGCTCCACCCCAGTTAGTGGGCTCGCCGAGCCCCGCATGGTACCCCCTCTCGCCCAGTTCCAGGGGGAGGGTTTGGCCTGCGTTTAGCGCTGCAGAACAGCGGGAATTGGCTATCCGCAGCCAAATCCGAGGGTATTTTGGTAATCTGATATGCCAGAGTTTGGTTACTTGCAGCCCAAATCCAGAAATCCTATAAATAGGACCAAGGGGGCACCACTTGGAGGCAAGCTGGTTCTTGGCTAGTTAGCTCTCTCTCTCTCCCTCCCCAAGTCTCTCTAGTGGGGTGAGTAGAGCCTCCAGTGGTGCACAAGCCCGGCATTGGCTTGGGAGGGGAAGCGCTCTAAAGATCTTCCGGGTATGTGGTGGGACCTCCTCGTCGAGCCCTTGGTCCAGTTCATAGTACCAACGCCTTCAACCTAGAGCTCTCCCTTGGGGGGAGTAAGAGTTGGCCACCCCTCAACTTGTTGGGGGCCCCGAACTCCACAGAGACCGAGAAATTGGTTTCAACAATTACCTCATTGTTAATAGAATGATAAATTATAAATTGAAAGTAGGTAAAAAGAGCAATATTATTGGTTTTACCTAACTTATAGACATGTAGAGAAATTAGAGTAAGTGCTTCAGAATTCATGTCTATTTTGCTATATAAGTTCATAGGTTTTATAGGTTCTATAAGCATTGTTATATCCATGCAATCTTGCAAAACTTAAAACAAGGAAAAGTAGAGCAAAAACAAAAGAGTAATAAAAATGAAAAGTAGATATATAAAAGTACAGATTAAAGCAAATAACAAAATAATACTAATAATATTGTTGCTAGCTGAGACTATAGTGTTGTCAAATGAAACAACATAAGCAAGCTACTAAATATATAAGTTGTTTTGAAGCAGATCTCCCGATTGCAAAATCTCACAGATGAACATAGGTTCTTCTTATTCTTCAGTCTGATCAAAATGCAGTCCAACACTTTGTGATACTAGAAAAATTTGGGTTTGACTATAATACACCTGGAGGGTGGGGGGATTAGGTGTTTTCACAATTATTTTATACTTTATAAATTATTTAGCACAACACACAAGCAATTCAGAAAGCACACAAAGATTTATAGTAGTTACCTTCAAGACAATGTGTCAAGTGGTAGTCCACTGTCCCTCTCACCTATCTAGCAGTGTGCTAGATTAGGCAACTTCTCCAAAAACTCAGATCTCTTTTCAATACAGCAGATCTTACAACTCAGACCCACAAAGGATCCTAACTCAGACCCACAAAGAATGCTACCTCAGCCCTCACACAGAAAAGTTTACCCCCAGGTTACAAAAACCCTACAAATAATTCAGACTTTACAAGTCCTACCAACACTCAGATCTTCACCAAGATCCTACCAAACTCAAGCTCTCTAAGAACCCTACAGAATGAGAAGGTTGTTTTGTTGTTGTGGAAGATAAGGCTTTAAAGATAAAGCTTTTCACTGAATGGTCTTCTTCATCTTCTAGCAGATGTAGCCTTAGAGATCTTTTGAATCACTAAAGCTTTCTTGAGAATCTTCTTCTGAAAGTATCCGATAATTTTTCCTAACCAGGGAAGATGATTCTTTCTTTGATCTTCATTGCATAACAATGAAGACTTCTTCTTGAGCACTTTTCTCTTTTCTGATTGTACGTGTGAGAATGAGAGAGAGAGAGAGAGAGAGTGTGTGTGTGTGTGTGTGTGTGTAACTGTCGAAAATTTCTCTATTTATATTCCTTTTCACTTTTTGCATAGCAACCCTTATTAATTTTCTTCATAAGTAAATGACCAGAATGGTATATAATCTGAAATGGCAGAATTGAGTATCATAAATGCTGTACCATTTTGGAACTTGCATAAATATGAAGTATTTGATATTCTTCTTTAATTGATGTGTAACGACTATATTCTATAGATAATATATCATTTAAAATCCCTTGATTAGTCCACAAGATAGGCGGCGTGTATATTCATTGTATATCAATTTCCAAGAAAGATCTGCGTATTAAATGCAGCTCTGCATCTGTCAAGATGATGAACTTTCTTCAAGCCGATATCGTCTTGATCATCTAAATGATATATAGTCGTCAAGTCGATATCGTCGTGATTATCTAGATGATATATAGTTTTCAAGCAGATATCGTCGACAAGCTCTTTTCTTCATGACTTAACATATTCATCTAAACGATATAGCTTCTTCTAGACGATATAGTCGAGATGCTTCTTTCTCTACAATAAAGTTACAATCTTCAAGTCGATATAACTACTTCAACACAGTATCTTCGAGACCTTTGTCTGCATGATTTTACTTAGCCATCTCAACTATAGAGCTTCTTCAAGATGATATCATCGAGACTGTCTCGACGATATGCTTTCTGTCTCAATTATATTTTTACTAAGGCTTAAGACGATATTTTATTTAGTGATTCTTCACTTCTTGTATAGTCTTGATACTAAGAATATAGTCTTGATATATATGTCACATCATGAACAAAAATACAAGATCAAAAACAACTTTGATTATCTATACTTGTATTCCTTCTTCAAATCTAGGAACATTGATGGTCCAATACCCAACAATCTCCCCCTATTTGAAGAGGCCAGAACTTACAATTATAGATAAGCTTGACTAACAAATATATTCAATGAAGATCAAACAAAGTTTAAAGAACTTGATATATTGGTTAAATATTGTCCCTGAAGCAAAAAGATATACCAAACAAGAATGTAAAAACATAGAATTGTGCATTGTGTTCCTAGAATCCTTGTTCTTCATTAATCCTCCTGAATAGCTTTCCCTTTTTCAGATGATCCAACCTTCTTAGATTGCTCACCTTCAGCCAGCTTTTGCCTTTGCCTTTCAGCCAGCTTTTTCCTTTGCCTTTCACCTTCAGCCAGCTTTTGCCTTTGCTTTTGCTTTTGTTATTTGTTTTGTTATTAAAATTTTGTCAAATAGTGTCCTAACCCAAATAGGGGGAGATTTTTGGAACAACCCTATTACTGATTTGGGCTAGGATCACTATCTATTTATTTAGGACTAAGTTGACCCCAATGTATAGTCCAAAGGGTCAAGGTTTTAGGCTGATAGAACTAAGGAAAAGACAAGTTTTCTGCGTTCGACGAACTCCATACTGCGTTCGACGAACTCCATCCTGCGTTCGACGAACGGCATGCTCCTGCGTTCGACAAACATGGCAAGGTTCTGCATTCGACGAACTCATTCTGCGTTCGACGAACTCTAGTCTGCGTTCGACGAACTCCTCTCTGCGTTCGACGAACTTTCTCTCCAGCTCGACGCTCTCCGTTCTCAAGCCAGTCCAGCAGTTCATCTCTTCAGTTCGATGAACTCATTCTGCGTTCGACGAACTCCTCTCAGCGGTCGACGAATTCTTCAGTTCGACGAATTGCTCTCTGCGTTCGACGAACGGCTTACACTCTGCGTTCGACGAACGGCTTGCCTCAGTCTCAGTGGTCGACGATCTTCAATACTCAGCGCCTCAGCGGTCGACGATTTTATTCAGTCTCAGTGGTCGACGAATTTGCTCAGTTCAGCGGTCGACAAATTTGCCAACTCATTCTGCGTTCGACGAACTCCTTTAAGCGTTCGACGAACTCAGCTTTGCGTTCGAAGAATAAGTATCAGATGTTCAGATCGACGAAAGTTCTTCTCAGCTCAACTAATTCAATTCTTCCAGCCAGATTCACTTGAGATCGACGAACTCCAGTCTGTGTTCGACGAATCAGTATCAGATGTTCAGTTCGACGAACTCAACCTTTCAGATCGACGAATTTCTATCTCAGATCGACGAATTTTCTCCCAGTTTATTCAGATCAGTTATATTTTTCTCAGAACTCAGTTCGACTATCAACAATGAATTTATTCTTCCAGATAAGACAAGATTTTATCCTTCCTTTGTTTTTTCTCCTTTCCATTCTCTTCCCGAGAAAGTAGCCGTTGGGATATATTGGAAAAGGATATCTTTTATTGAAAAGGAAAAGGATTAAAGATTTGCTGAATCAGTTGCAGTTCCAAGGAAATAATTAATGCTGATTATTCTATTCCTATTCAGAGATTTGAATTTCAAATCTATTATCATTCTCTCAAAGGAAATAGGATACCAGAAGAAAGATATCTGTAACAGATAGAAAATATCAAAGTATCAGTCGAGAGAGAAAATATTCATTCAATCAAAAAGAAAGATCATCTTCCTCAAGCAGCACGTCTCATTCTCTGAGAACAACATCATCAAGATCAATCTCTCAGATCTCTGCTGCAAGTTTCAAATCTTCAAAGAGCAACAAATAATCTGAGGAACTTATTCTCTCAGATTCATCAGCTACAGGAAGATCAGTACATTCAAGAGACAGCTCCATCCATCTACTATCAAACATTTTCAATCAGACAGAGGAGCTTTACAACAGCATTCCACTAAAGTCTTCTCTCAGAATATTGACAGAGAAGAACATCTAACCCTCTTTATCCCATCTTGTACAGGGTTCTAACTCCCTTCAAAAGTTAACCCATTGGTGACAGGGCACCTGAACAAAAACCAGTGGTTGGGTTAGAGCGCCTGATCAAAAGCTCACTTGGTGTTTTGGGCACCTGATCAAAAACCCCTTGGTGATAGGGCATCTGATCAAAAACCTAGTGGAATCCTACCAAGTGTGGTAGAAGAGTAGACGTGCCCAGGTTTATTGGGGAGCTACTATAAAAATCTTTGTGTCCTCTGTGTTGTGATTATTTTCTGTGTTGTGCTGTGTGCTTTCTTTATTTTATTTTATAACTCACTCTGCATACACATATAAGTATCACTATTTTAATTCCGCTATAAAATTAAGTGAAAAACTTTTTAATACTCTATTCACCCCCCCCCCCCCCCCCCCCCCCCCCCCCTCTAGAGTAACTTTAAGATCTACCCTCACTTTCAACCCCAAACATGGGGTGGGGTCGTTATAAATCTGGGTCAGCTAAAACTGACCGGTTACCAGTTTTCCCACTGCTTGGTGGATTGTGCTTGACAGGTCCTGGCGAGACGAGCGGAAAATAGCGGGTTGGAACCCTAGCTGCTGTGCTTTGCTGGCCCTCGAAG
The DNA here is from genome assembly GCA_033032865.1 of Dactylorhiza incarnata. Lineage (NCBI taxonomy): Eukaryota > Viridiplantae > Streptophyta > Magnoliopsida > Asparagales > Orchidaceae > Dactylorhiza > Dactylorhiza incarnata. The sequence continues at coordinate 21,602,931 of JAWHQI010000001.1, read as the reverse complement.
GCCTAAGTATTTTGTTTACTACTTTTCATGTCTGGCCGACCTGCGTGCCGATGTTTGGAAGTCACTGTCGATGTAAACATTTCACATGTAAAACTTGTTTTGTGTATTCATTTCTAGTGAACAAGTGGACAACTTATGTAATTTCGTTTTACCTTAAATAAATGCTTTTGTTGTGTATAACTCTGTGTATGCTGAGATGGTTTTATTTGAAACTATTTAACTGCTAACTACGTAACACACTTTACTGTCCATTTAATAAGGCGTGGGGTCCCGACCGGACCAACTGTTATATTCTATGTGATGGGGCGGGTGTTACAAATTCCCTCATCACATTTTCATCAAATTTTCCTAATGCATCTTTAGTATTTAAAATAAAATATTTGCGACCAAAAACATGAAAATAAGATACATTAGGTTTTCTTTTAAAATAAAGCTCATAAAGGTGTTAATTTTAAAATAGGTCGAAGCATGACAAGATTAATAATATAACATGAAGTATTAACTGCTTTGGCCCAAAATGATTTAGGCAACCCATATTCACAAAGCATAGTGCGTGCTATCTCTTGAAGGATTCTATTTTTCCTCTCCACTACATCATTTTGTTGTGGTGTGCATGGAGCGGAAAACTCATATTTAATATCTAAATTATTGCAAAAAGTGGAAAACATATCATTTTCAAATTCTCCTCCATGATTCAAGCGTAAGCATTTAATTTTTAAATCAAGTTCATTTTGAATACGAATGCATAGTTTAGTAAATTCAAGAAATACATCAGATTTGGAAGATAAAAATAAAGTCCAACAAAATCTAGAATAAACATCAATTATTACAAAAGTATATTTTCTACCACCTAGACTTGAAGTGTTAACCGGTCCAAATAAATTCATATGAATTAATTGAAGTGGTCTAGTAGTAGAAATTACATTTTTGCTTTTAAAATAATTTTTTGAAAACTTTTCTTTTTGGCAAGGCGTACAAAGAGAAGATAAATTTCCATTAAGCATAGGTAATCCCTTAATTAATTTATCTTTTGATAATTTCAAAATAAGCTTGGTGCTAGAGTGACCAAGACGCCTATGCCAAAGTTCTAATTATTCATTTTTAGAAATAAAGCATTTTAAAGAAGAATTTGAAAGATCATTAAAGGCAATCATATAAACATTATGCATCCTAGGTGTGGTGAGTACGACATTATTTGTTTTAGAATTTATGATTTTGCAAAGATGTGTAGATGATTCAAATAAAACATTTAAACCTTTATCATAGAATTGACTATTTGTTATTAAATTATGCTTCAAACCATATACAAATAAAATGTTAGAAATTGAAAACAATTTGTTACCCACTGTGTTGATGCCCAAGATCCTTCCTTTTCTGTTATCTCCAAATGTTACCAACCCTCCTTTATTCAACTCAAGACTAAGGAACTTTGCTTTGTTGCCCGTCATGTGTTTGGAGCATCCCGAGTATAAATACCACACGTCCTTTTTGTCATTAGCCTGCCAACATACCAAAAAAAGGAGATGAGAGTAAAGATCCGGATACCCAAGAGGTTCCTCCCATAGAATAAGTGGAAATCTTAGGCACCCAGATTTGCTTTATAGCACTACGACTCTTCTTCCTACATGAGCCCGAGGTGTGTCCAAAAATATGACATTTGGCACACGATATAAAAGGGGATGAAGCTCTTTTTGGAGTTTTGGATAAACTCTTGTAAGAAGATGACATAACATTTAAATTCTTAACTGAATTTTTATTAACAGAAATAAAATTTCTGAATTTATTGCTAACGCCTGCGTTAATAGTTAACGATGGGCGGTAGCTCCTAGTAATATATCCATGGTCATATTTGGCACTGCCATGGCATTGGTTAGCCAAGATCATGTCTAGAGATCTTTGCCCAACTCCGAATTTTTTAATAGCCATATTTAAATCATGAATACGAGCTTTGAGAGCGGTGTTTTTCGTTACTAACATAACGCACCGATTCGCAAAACTCTTCTTTCCTTCTTCTATTTGAGAAAGAGAGATTTTTAAAGTTCATTCTAAATTCCCCTTCTCCTTAATTAGTAAGAATTTCGATATTGGAGTGAGACTTAGAAAGAGCTTTTTCAAGTTCTTTCACTCTTTCCAAGGAGTGATTGCACTCTTGGCAAGAAACCTTCTCTTTCCATAATAGTTTAGATAATTTTTTGTTTTCTTTTAACAAAAGTTAATTTTCAGAATTTAGAATCTCAATATCATTTAAACTTTTATATAAAAATTTGAATGTTTGTAAATACTTAATATATAAATCATCATAAGTAGTATGGAGAGTTACCTCAGTGTCGCTTTGGACACTGCTTTCATCATCGGATGGCTTGTTACTTTTTCCCATAAGGCACATATTTGCCTCTTCTTCATCGCTAGTGGATGGGCCGCTTGAATCTTCGGAGGAGGAGTCATCCCATGTAGCCGCTTTTAGGATCTTCTTCCTCTCTTTTCTCATGTGTCGCTTTTCTTTATGCTCGTTCAGATATTTCGGGCACTGGCTCCCGATGTGTCCGATCTTTCTGCAATGGAAGCACTTCCGTGGTGGTCGCTCATCATCGTCCTCGTAACTACCTCTTCCTTTCTTTGATGAGGATCCCTTCTTGATGAAATATTTCCTGAAGGTGTTTCTCCTTTCTAGATTCTTCATGAACCTTTTGAATTTCTTCACAAAAAGGCTCTCCTCGCCCTCTTCATTGTCATTTCTGTTAGCCTCCTTCTTTGATTTTAAGGCCAAATCCTTCTTCTTTGGCTCCATGTTGTACTCTTGTTGTTGAACTTTGAGTTCAACATCATGGGTCTTGAGGTTCCCAATGAGGCTCTCAATTTGGAGCTTCTTCAAATCGTGCGAATCCGAGATAGTCGTGACCTTTGGATTGAACTTTGGAGGGAGAGACCTTAGAATTTTTCTCACCAAGTCGTCGTTGGAGAACACCTTTCCAAGTACTCTTGAGTCGTTGACAATCTTGGTGAACATTGTGTACATTGAATCTACGTCTTCGTCCGCCTCCATCCGGAATTTCTCATATTTGGATTCAAGTTGGAAGAGCTTTGAATCATTGACCTGCGAAGTACCTTCATGAGTAATTTCTAATAAATTCCATATGTCATAAGCTGTTTCGCAAGCACAAGTTCTATTAAATTCCGTTTTATCCAAAACACAAAATAACACATTCATTGCTTTAGCGCTATTCCTACATCTCAACTTATCATTGTCATCCCATCTATCTCTAGGTTTTTCCATAATAACATCTCCAACAACTAATGTTGGTGGAGAGTAGCAAACTTCTATCATGCCCCAAACGTCATTATCTAAAGCAGTTAAAAAACAATGCATTCTTGTTTTCCAATAATTATAATCAGTACCAGTAAATAGTGGAGGTCTACTTATCCCTTAACCCTCCAAGAAAGCATGATCATGATGCGCCATTATTCCATGTTGTGAAACCGTTTTGGAATAACCTATTCTCTGATACCACGTGTTGAATCTTGTGGCGCCCTTAGAGGGGGAAGGGGTGAATAAGGGGTTTACGAATTTTTCTGTAAAATGAGAGATTTATAGAAAAACAAAACTTTTTCTTTACTGTTGCTAACACCTGACGTTAAGAGTTAACGTTGGCATTCTTATCATGGCGTCGCCTAGGTGTCGCCTAGGCGACGCCTAGGCGTCCAGTCGGCCAATTGAAAACAAGGCGAAGGCCGCCTTATTTTTTTTTAAAATTAGGTGTATATATATAAACCGCTGTCTATTGTACACGTAATGTTACAATAGACAGCGGTTTATATATAAACCGTTGTCTATACTCTCATAGACAGTGGTTTATATATAAACCGTTGTCTATTGTACAAATAAACAGCGGTTTATATATAAAGCGCTGTCTATTGTACATGGAATGTTACAATAGACAGCGGCTTATATATAAACCGATGTCGAATTGGGATATAAACGAAAGAATATACCCCGTCTTTTTACTTTTTACCGTCGCTGGATCGTTTGCTGCTCTGTGCGAAAACCCTAAAGGCGATTTCTCCTCGACAAGTCGACATCTTCCTTAGGTTCGTTTTTACGATTTCTTTCTTGCTCTTCTAATTTCTAAGTTGGAATGGTATAATTTCTAAGTTGAATGGTATAATTTCTATTTGAATAATCATTTCATAATTCATATTTTCCTACTTCCTAGTTCCTAGTTCCTACTGCTTCTATAGTTCTGTATTTATATGTGTTATTGACTTAATGTGTGGTAGACTAGTATTACCTCAATATCATTGCGGTTTTGTATGAATTTTGTTTAGGTTTTTTGGATGGTTTAGGTTTTTTTAGGGCTTTCTTATTACAGGAAAATGACTGATAAAGGATCCTCATCAAAGTCAACAAGAGGCTTCACTAAAATGATGGGATTGAATAAGCTTAGAGCAGAGGGGAAGAAGATTTTTATTTCTGTTAATGATGATGGCCACATTATTCCCGGGCCTGAGTGTAATAAATTGATGAGTCTAATTGGTTCTCTTGTGAAGACGTATGTTCCAATCACATGTGCTAGATGGAAGGAAGTTGATAAAGAAATTAAAGATCGAATATGGGAAGAAGTAAATGTACGTAATTTTGTTATTAGCGATTAGATATAAGTGTTTTTTTTAGTTATTTATTAATATTATTGTCTATTATTTTCAGAATTATTTTGATAATGTTGATGGTGTTCGTCATGAATTGATGAAAAACAAGGGTGAAAGTTGGCGGTCGTGGAAATCTAAACTTTATGTCCATTACATAAAGGATGTTGATTTGGAGCATCGTTACAATGTTCCAGTCAAGTATAATTTTATACCTCTCGAAGATTGGAAAATTTTTGTTGACAATCGCACCACTCCGGAAGCTATGGTTATGTGTTCTTATTTCTTAAAAAACTCAATGTTTTATTGCATCTACTAACTTTGTAAGCATTATACTCTAAGTATTAACAAATATTTATTTGTGTAGGAGAAAAGTAAACTTAACACAGAGAGAGAAAAACACAGAAGTCGTTTCATACTACTTCCAGAATGGGTTATTCTGGATTAGAAAAAAGGATGGTATTAGTATTTACTATTTAGTCCTCTACTTCTCTCTTGTATATTTTGTTTTAAAAATGTATTTTTTCAATAATTTATTTGCATTTTATTGTCAAGATTGAACAAGGTGCAAATGCACCAATTTCACGTACGGAGCTATGGAAAGCCGGTCACAAAAGAAAGACTGGTGAATACATTAGTCAGGATGCAGCTGATTTGGCAGCTAAAATTGTATGTTTAAATTATCATTTCATCATTTGTAAATTTTCATTTCATCAATCATCGTTTGCATTAATATTTATTGATTTCACTTAGGATGAGGTCTCGAGCCAAGAGTCTGCTGCAAGTGCAACAGAGTCACAGGTAAGAGATGACATCCTTGCATCTGTTTTAGGCAAGGAACATCCGGGCAGAGTAAGAGCTGGTGGCAAGTTTTCCACCATTACAAGTTTTTTCAAGAATGATAAGCGGAAGGAGAGAACAATAGCTCATATTGAAGACGTGGAATCTATTGTTCAAGAAAGATTGAGCCAAAACAAGAGTTATGGAGGCAAGAATAACAACAACAACAACATGAGCGGGCCTTTCAGAGCCAACCCTACCAACAACAACAAGCGCATCAAGCAGAGATGTCTAGCATGAAAAATCAAATCGATGAACTTATGCGCATGTTTGGTGCTAGAACCGAAACATCTCAAAACATGTCTCATGTATTATTATGTATTTATGTTTAATTATTTATACTTTTATGAAATATCATGTTATCTTTATACTTTTATTTATAGTTAACTTTTATTTTTGTTTTGTCAGCAGGCACTTGTATTAGCCTCACAAGGGCCTGAAACATCACATCAACCCGAAACGTCACATGGGTGTTTACCGTCTTCGGTATTATAAATTTATAATTAATATTTTTTATTTTTATAATTAGTATTTCGTCTTGGGTGTCCGAAATACTAAATACTAATTGTTTTTAATTCCACAGAATGCCAATTATGTCATTATCCTGTTACCCAATTTCATTTCTACGATGGAGAAACACGACAAAATAATAACTATGGTATTAGATCCAAATGTATTTGGAACTAAAGAATCAACACGTACATACTTTGAAGCTTCCGAGTTGTTTGATTTTCTTAAAATGGAACAAATTAGAGTTAACATCATATTATCATGTATTGGGTGAGTAATGATTATCAAATATTACAAAGCTATGATTTTTAGTTAATATATATATTGATTATGAATTTACATATTTTTTACAGGTACATAGATTCATAACTAAAGAAGTTTAGATACACAAGAAATGTATATTTTTATAATCCGACATCTATTTTTGCTTTTAATGATATGTTTGTCAAGGAGCGTATTAAATCACGAGGACAAGAGCTAAAAAATAGGCTTGCTCAACTTCAACCGAATTCTTTATTATTTGTGTCATATCATAGAGAGTAAGTATCAATAATTATTGCTATTCAAGTTATTACTTATTAATGATTTATTGATTTTATTTGTTAATTGTTACACAGAGTACATTGGATGTTGGCCATTATTGAAAAAGATAACAATACAATTTATTGGCTTGATCCTTTAAATAAGGACATTCGTGACGATATAAAAAATGTCATTGCACTGTAAGTTTATTAATTAGTATTTTCCCTATTTGAAAATTAGATTCTGCTGTAAACTAATTTTTGTTAATATTTTATGAAGTGCATTGAAGGATTTGGCAAAGGATCGAAATCTCAATTTTTAAAAACCAAAGGTTTTACGGTGGAAGCCGGTAAGCTATAACATATATGATAATATGAGTATATGTTAAATAATTATTTTCATATTTACAATTCTAAATTCTAATGTTTATTATTTGTTTATTTATTTAGTGCCCTAAACAACCGGATAGTATTCAATGTGGGTACTATATCATGTGCTACATGATTGACATAGTTGATGCTCTTAGAAGTACGACAATGCCATCAGTTAACTGCATATAGTTTCATACATGATAAATGATAATAAATGTGTTGAATTTATTTTAACAAATATTTTTGTTCTTATTGCAGATCTATGATTGAGTGGATGAATTTTCTCATGAGAAAATAGATAATATGCGAAATAAGATTTGTGATTATATAATCACTACATGTGCGACATGAAAAACGATTGAAAGTTAGAAAGTAGAAACATATATTGTTTTATTGCTAAACAAATGTAATTGTGTAATTGTGTATGTGTTAGTGTGTTGCTTTATACTTATGTAGAAAACTAGAAATAGAACTGTATGAAAATTGTAATTGTAATTGTTTATTTGTTTATGGAAATTGATGTATGCACTATTTGTGTAACTCTGAATTTTATAGCTCTTGTTTCAGTTGTTTGTGAAAGATGGAAGACCAAAACATCAACAGTCTTGCTCCATCCGTTGATAGCAATGAGCTTGAGCCAAAAACTGATTCTAAAAGAAAAGCAAATTCAAAGGATCCTGGATGGAAGTATGGACATTGGTCTGACATAAAGGATAAAAATACCGTTAAATGTAATTTGTGTGATAAAGTATATAAAGGTGGGATCAAAAGATTGAAACAACACTTATGTGGCGGATGTGGAGATGTGACAAAGTGTTTTAAGACTACTTCAGAAATAGCAACTGAGATGTATGCAGTTTTAAATGATAAAAAAAGGACAAGGTGGATTTGACAGCTGATTATGATAATGTAAGTGAACAAGAAATAGAGCGAGCAGGTTCTCAAAATGTATCTCCGGCATTATCTACAGCTAAAAGTTCATTTGTCCCAAGTTCTGGGATAAGTGCCAAAAACAGAAAAGTACTCCACCTTCCACAAAAACGGGGCCCTATGGATGCTCATGTAAGACGTGCTCCCGAATATGTAGTTGATGAAAGACGTGCTAAAGGTCCTGCACAAACTACTATTGAGAGATGTTTTAGATCTCCTGAAGAGAAAAAGAGAGTTGATGGCTATGTTGCAAATTGGTTCTATGAATGTGGAATTCCTTTCAATGCTGCAAAGGCACGAAGTTTTGAAGTAATGCTTAAAGCAGTTGGACAGTATGGGCCTGGTTATAAAGGCCCTAGTTATCATGATTTACGAGTCCCTTTGTTAAAAAATACAAAAGAGAAAGTTAAGGAGATGAAAACAAAGTATCAAGCGTATTGGAGGAGATATGGTTGCACTCTTATGTCAGATGGTTGGACGGACGGGAGTGGGAGACATTTGATCAATTTCCTAGTTAACTGTCCAGAAGGAACTTATTTTATGGGTTCCGTAGATGCATCCGGTCATATTCAAGATGCCACAATGCTATCAAAGTTGCTTGATAGTAAAATAACCGAGATAGGAGCAGATTGCGTTGTTCAGGTAACTTTTTTTGGTTATTTTAATTTTCATATTTCATGTTTAACAGTCTACAACTATAGACTACAAAAGTATAGAACTTTGCATATATAAAAATTTATGTTGTATGCAGGTAGTGACTGACAATGCCTCCAATTACAAGGCTGTTGGTAAAATTTTAATGGAGAGAAGGCCCACATTATTTTGGACTCCTTGTGCAGCTCATTGCATTGATCTCATGCTAGAAGATATAGGCAAGCAGCAACAAAACAAAATGGTGATAAGAAAGGCAAGGATGATTACAAATTTCATCTACAGACACACTCGTTTACTTGATGCAATAAGGACTACTATTGGTGGTGATCTAGCCCTGTATTCAGTGACTAGATTTGCAACATCATTCCTTACTCTACAAAGTGTGCTTAAGCATGAGGAGAAGTTGAAATTATTCTTTGTGTCGCCTTCATGGAATGCTGCAAATCTGGCAAAAACCGAAGCCGGAAAACAAGTTGTTGCAGCAATACTTTCAACTGTTTTTTGGAATGGAGTAAAAGATTGCCTAAAAGGAGGAAAGTCACTAATAGCAGTGTTGCGATTAGTAGATGGTGATGAAAGGCCAGCTATGCCTGAAGTATATGTGGCAATGGAAGAAGCCAAACAAAAGATCAAATATCATTTTGATAATAAAGAAAGATTATATAAAAAAAATTATTGACATTGTTCAAAATAGGTGGACAAATCAAATGGAGCAACATTTGTATAGGACGGCTTTATTTCTAAATCCAAACAAATATTTTGAATATGAGGAAAAACATCCCGATGATACTTGGAAAATTCAAGATGCTTTCAATGATGTTATTGCAAGACTAGTGCCCAATCAACAATTGCAAGATAAGATTGCAGAGCAAGGCACTAACTATAAAGCATCTCGAAATAGTTTTGGAAAGCCTATGGCTATTAGGCAACGAACCACCTTAAATCCAAGTGAGTATTGATTACGTTTTTATTTTTTCTTAAACTACTTATATGTTATACAAATTTATTTGTCTTATATAAATAGTGGATTGGTGGGGTGCACATGGAGGACCGAATGTTGACCTTACAAAGGTAGCATTGCGCATACTTGGCTTATGTTGTTCTTCTTCTAGTTGTAGCGCAACTGGAGTACTTTTGAGTTTGTAAGTATACAAAAATTTAATTTAAAATTGAACTTGTTTTATCCACTAACAAATAACAAGTTTGCAACTATCTTGATTTAGATTCACACGAAGAAAAGAAATAGATTGGAGCATCAAAGGCTTAATGATCTTGTATACATCCAATACAATCGTCGTCTACAAGCACGATTCCAAGAAAGAAGTGAAAAAGGAAGAAATTACAACCTTTTAGTGCTTGATGAGCTAGATTGGAGTAGTGAGTGGATGATGAACAAACCGGAGGAAGCTTTAGTTTATGATGATGATGATCTCACATGGGAAGCTATAGAGAGAGCTATTGGGACTGGAGCTCGAAATTTACGAAGTGGTGCTCAAGCTAATCTTGAACAAATATTTGAAGGGGATGAAGATCTAGATCATTTTAGCGTTGCAAATGATGATGAAGATCTTGTTGATAATTACGGGCAAATGCCGAGTACCTCAAACCAACTAAGCTCATGCAATGCCAATGACGATTTACTAGATGATGATTCTATTTGATATAAAAAATTATTAATGCTACATTGCTACTGTGTATCAGTGTATGATGTTGATGATAACATTTTGGTATTGAGTGAAATAGTTGTGAATCTTGTGATTGTCAATTTGACATTATATATATTGATTCTAAAATCTGAATGTTATTTCTATTTGATTCTGAATGTTATAATGCTGAATGAAAAAAACTGTTTATCTGAATGCTGAATGACTTCTGGAGTTCTAGCTTCTAGGAGTGTTGAAAATTCTCTTTCAGTCTTTTAAAAAAAAATGGGACTATAGACAACGGTTATTTCAAAAACCGTTGTCTATAGTCCCCTGACAGTGACTATAGACAGCGGTTATTAAAATAACCGTTGTCTATATTCACTGTCAAGTGAAGCGGTTATTGAAATAACCGCTGTCTATATTCTTCATTTATTTTTAAAAAAAAAATAAATGTCGCCTAGCATTTGCTCGCCTTATTGTCGCCTAGGCGTCTGCCTTGTCGCCAAAGCGTCAAGGCGGTCGGGGCTCGCCTTGGTACGCCTTGATGCCAAGATAAGAATGAACGCTGGGCGTTAACTCTTTACTGTTGCTAACACCTGACGTTAAGAGTTAACGCTGGGCGTTAGCTCTCCAGAAAATTAAGCTTCTCAGAATATTGTCAATGTGATTTTACTTATGCAAACTTTAATGAAATACAATTTCAGAAAATCTGAGATAATGAAAATGAATATTGTATTACAAAGATAATATTTTAATAACGCTTAAAATTAAATGCGATAATGTAAAATCAATTTTTGTTCCTTCACTGGTCCTTCTCCCAAGGACCAGTTGGCTATAGTCTATCCTTCCCCAAATAAGGCCTCTAGTCGCCCCCTAGATCTACCCTTGACCTAGTCGCTACGCACAAGGCGGCGAATTAGCCCCTAAACCGAACCCGGCCTAGTCGCCACACACAAGATGGCGAATTCACTACCGTTAACAAGAAAAAATGAAAAGATAAAAGTAAATTCAGAATAAAAACTCCCTATAATGAAGAGCTCTGATGGAGATGTTGAAGACACGCAATGACCATCGTCGGATTTGAAGAAAGCGTCCTTCTTCAAATTTGACCATTGGAAATCTCTTTCTCAATGCTGGTGTAGGGAGTGCTCTCTGAATTCGGGGATGAAATGCTCTCACAGAAGATTGGAGTGAAGGCTTGGAAGATTAGCATTTGAGCAACAAAATCAGCTCTTTAAATAGACACATGAGCTGGCGTTAAGAGTTAACGCCAGCGTTAAGGATCGTGTACGGTCGTGGCTGAGATCGTGCAACCGTCGGGATCGTGGCAGATCGTGGACTCAACACGAGCATTAACTTCAACGCTGGCGTTGTCTCTGGCTTCTCGACGGATTCCTTCTCGACGTCATTTCATCTCGACGGATTCTTTCTCGACGAAAGTTAACGCGGGGCGTTAACTTCTAACGTCGAGCGTTAGATCTCTTTTCAGAGAATCGTCATTAATAACAATCCAATTCATATAGATATGTACCTATAGAACCTACACACTATAAACACAAGAAAGATCAAATACATAGTGTGATTTGTTATTCTCAAACTAAGAGATGTGGAACACAAGCTCCAACATTGGCTTCCTCCGAAAGAGGCATTTTTTATTGCTACAGTAGCAAATGATAAGAGAAGGCGAGAGGAGTCAGTGCTACTCATCGTCCCGGAGTGGTGGTATTTATAGCTTTTGGGATGGGACCCACCAGAAGATTCTCGTCAGGTCAGCACCCCTCCGGCGAACACCAAGGGTTGGATGTTTCTTCGCGAGCTTGGACTAATTTCGCGAAGAGCGGGGATTGTGTATAATCCCGTGTTCGCCAAAGGGTGGGATGAAGAATCGGGTATCGACAAAGCAAGGCAAGGTGAGGCGAGCCAGGCATGTAGCCCTGTGAGGAGCATAGCGTGAGAACGAATTAGGCATGGTCTCGGCGCTCCGGGGGTGAATTTAGCAATGACGAGTAGAACAAGGGTTCGCCGCCTGCAGCGAGCGAACAAGACTGGTGTGTACGATAGGGGGTGGCGAGCAGTGCCCTCACGGGTCGCTCGCAGAAGGGGATCTCGCGAGCCTCACTCGCGAAGAGACTGGCGAGTGGAGCCTTCATAGGCCACTCGCCAGTAAGGGTCTGGGGAGAAATTTACCCAGATGCCCTTGGTGGGCTGCCAATAGCCCTTCAGAACAACGGAGTTTGGCTGTTAGCAGACCAGTTTGGGGTGCGGTTAGTAAAACTAAAAGGCAGAATTGCACTATTAGCAGGCCATGAGAGAAAAACAATATATAGAACCTAAGGGCACCTTTGGAGAGGATCCACTTCTTTTGGCTTCTTCCTCCTTAGGACACTCTTGGTTAGCTCCTCAGGCTCTCCAAGGTGCCCAGCTTCAACTTTGGCTTGGGAGGGGAACCGCTCTAAAGATCTTTCGGGTGTGTGGTGGAACCTTCGCGCTGTAGCCAAGGGTCGGTGTTCAGTTCTGAATCTTAGGTCAAGTTCTTCTTCGCGAAAAGTAAGTGCTAGCTGCCCCCTCTTAGGGGTCTGAACTCCTCGTTGGGTCGATTCTCGATTCCAACAGAAGGAGATCTTCAAGCGCTGAATGAGAACTCAGAGGAAATCTTCAAAGGAGCTCTTGCGTGCATAGAAGAAAAGGTGTCTTGAAATGAAGGCCCTGAGCTTCTTTTATAGCCTTGGGCAGGGGTAGCCCGGTAATTTTGTCGTTGTAACCACTGTAATCACCTAACGAGCGAATCACACTTGTCAATTTGGAACACACAGATCGCCATTTTTTGGATATTCTCGTCTTGTCCCCCGGGCAGTTCGGGTAGTTTCGTTGATGACATTAAGCGCAACGAACAAGACCTGCAATCTAGGAATTTATGAAAGGTTAACTGTCGCGCGCGTTGTAAACACGAAAGTGTTTTGAGCGAACAATGAACACAGGAGCGTTCTGAGCGTGCAACGAACACATGAGCGTTCTGAGCGTGCAACGAACATTGGAGCGTTCTGAGCGTGCAACGAACATGGAAGCGTTCTTAGCGTGCAACGAACACGGCAACATTCTGAGCGTGCAACGAACACAACGTTCTGAGCGCGTGGTGAGCGCGAAGGCGTTCTGAGTGCATCGTGAACTTGGAAGCGTTCAACGCGCGTCGTGAACTTAGACCCAAACAAAGTAGCTGAGTGATGCCTAAGAGGTGCGACCAAAAGAGGGAGAGCGCACCCATTAACGGGGGTGCTCCCTTGGCTGCACCCCTCAATGGACGGGCCGGGGGGGGGGGGGGGGGGGGGGGGGGGGGGTGCGACTGCTCGGTTTTGCCCGCACCCCAGCCTCACGCACCCCTGTAAGGCTGGGGTGCGACCATAATGACTATGACCGCACTCCGCAAGGGAGAGGTGCGTGCCTAGTCGTATTGCGCTAGCTCGACTCGATTGCGAGCCCGTCGAGGTCGCGACGGAAAATTACGGGTCCGACCGGATACAATTTGGGGAACCCTATCAATATTATAATATATGTCAAGTCATTAGAGTAAAAAAATAAAACTATTTGTGTTAATTTTGAATGTTGCACCAAAGCCAGCTTTTCCCTTATAATATAGTAAAAATATATATACAAATTTGTTGGGCGAAAATATTTGGTGGGCAGCAACATTCAGATGACAACAATATTGGACGAGCGACATCATTTGGCGGGTGACATCATTCGACGAACGATATCATTCGGCGGACGGTATTATTCAACAGGCTTTGCCGCATCCAAGCGGGCTTCGCTCGTACCCATGTACTATCACTCGTATGCTTATTCTAATTTATCTTTTAATTTCTATAAATATGGTATAAATGTTATAAATATTTTGTAAAAAATTTTGACGTTAATATAATATGAATTATATTATACAAACGTTTATATAATATAATTTATATTATATTGTATAAACGTAAATATAATATAATTTATATTATATTAGTTATATAAATATAATATTATAGTATTACGCCTTAAATGGATTTCTGTACACTAATAGTATAGATATATAATATTTGAAAAAAAAATATTTTAGTGAAAATATTCATTTTTTTACAATTTTATTTTTCTTTATTATAAATGTATAAATTTTTTATAAGTGATTATATATGTATATATAATAATAATTTTATGAAATTTTTAGAGGTGAATTTAATTTATAAAATTTTTATTTAACTTTAAAGTATACACACATACATGAGTGATAGATACGGGGCTCCACCTCTATGATCAAACGCGATAGTACCTTGACCCCGTCTTATAAGAGGCTCTGCCCCTATTAAATAAATAATACAACTTAAAATAAATACACTATCAATTAATAAATGCGGAAATTCGTTAACATTATTTTTCAATTTTTATTACAAAATTATTACCTTAATGTATATGTTATCATGCATGTTAAATCAAATTTAATAAAGTTGATGAGTATAATGGTAGCTCCTCGAAAACACCGTTGACATGCCTAATGATAATCTTTCTCGAAAAGACCACTTACATATCTAATGACAGCTTACTGTAATAGGTCTATGAGCTCCACTAAAAACTATCTATTTTATGAATTTTCATCATTAAAAATACTCATTTTATTCCCTAAGCTTTGCTTGCTTTAATATTCCAGTCCCTAAGTTTTTTTATAAGTATTTCAGTCCCCAAAGTTTAATAGCTTTACGATTTTGGTCCCTAAATCACTATTACTTAACATCATTAACGGAATATTCTATTTTGATGCTTAGTTAGGACTATATCATATCATAAATCCATCTAATATCTTCTCAAACTATAACTAAATATATCATAACAAATTATAATACCTGATGATGGTCTCCCCAAATTTATTCTGTAACTTAATTTCTCTTTTCTGCAAAGAAGAGAAATCCGAGTATATATAATTTTTAATTTAAGAGAAATGACAGCGATATAAAATGAAAAAATGTCATCTAAGCATCAAAACAGAATATTATGTTAACGGTAAGTAATAATGATTTATGGATCAAAATCACAAAGGTAATAAACTTTAGGGACTGAAATCTAAAAAAAAAACTTCGGGACTGAAATATTAAAGCAAGCAAAACTTAGAGACTGAAATAAGTATTTTGCTTTTTTAATTTGAGAATATGATGTATTTACATAAATCTGTTGAAACCGATTTCTCAGTCTCTTGTGGAGTTCGGGGCCCTCACCGAGATGAGGGGCGGCTAGCCCTTACTGATCCCTCGGAGAAGGTAGACCGGAAACTAGGAAGATTGACTAAGACCTTAGTCACAGCGAGGAGGTCCCTCCACTAACCCGGAAGATCGTTGAGCGTTTCCCCCTTCCAAGCCAAAGCTGAGACAAAGCACCATTGGGAGACTCTCTTGGCCAACCAAAACATCTAAAGGGAAATCCCAAACCGAATCCCCCTCCTAAAGGTGCTCTCTTGGGTCTATTTATAGCGTTCCCCGTCCGGGCCGCCGATAGCGTAATCCCGACAAATAGTCTGACTATACGCAGCCCAAATGGGACTGCCGACAACGTAACTCCGCCGTTCTAAGAGTTAATTAACTGCCCCTTAAGGTCTTCCCGGTAATTTCACCTCGGGGTTCCCACGGGGCGAGTGGTTCGTGAAAACACCACTCGCCTACGATAAAAATATAAGCTACCTAAAGAGGGCATCACAGGCATTTTAATTTACAAGAGCATAAGCTCCACACTTCGGCACGCAGGCCGGCAAATATAAATAAATATGCCCTTCTCGGGGCGACACAACTTTGGGCTTAAGCCCGCAACCCCCTGCTTGGTACTGCGACACCTGTACGCCAACGTCTCGCCATGCGGTGGCAAACTGAGCCTCGGCCAATTGAAGCAAACCGAGCTACATTACCCACACCCCTTTCCCGAGGCGGCGACATTTTACAAATACGAGCAAATACTAAATATCTTCCACAGAGTCTTCTCCGGGGTCCCCAAAACATCACCAATCCGGCCCCCCGTCCGGACGGGCTTCACACAGAAACATCACCAATCCGGTCTACACACCCGGATGGGCTTCACACAGCAACATCACCAATCCGGTCTACACACCCGGATGGGCTTCACAAAGAATGCCTAAACCCGTACTCACACTTTCGGGCGCTAATGCAGTTAATAGCGGGGACGCGCACGTCAACCCGTCGGAGAGCTCCCTCCCCCCACCCGTTGGTGGAGAGGGGCCTCCATGCAAATATGAGAATTGAAGGCTTCACCTGCCCGAGTTGAAATTCGTTACCCTTGACGCGTGCCTTGGCGGAGTCGCAACCGAAGACCTTGTGCGAGCTCGACGTCCAGCGGCCATAACGGCTTTACACGATTTGATATGCCTCCACTTTCATGCTTTGGAGACAAGAAGAGGAGTGGTGGGAGAGAAGCCCCCGACGCTCCTCGCTCCGGTCGGCCACGGGAGAGGAGCTCCCGGCCGGATTTCGTCTCGGACGGCCACGGGAGAAGAGCTCCCGGCCGGATCTCGCCTCGGTCGGCCACGGGAGAGGAGCTCCCGGCCGGATCTCGCCTCGGACGGCCACGGGGGAAGAGATCCCGGCCGGATCTCCCCTCGGACGGCCACGGGAGAGGAGCTCCCGGCCGGATCTCACCTCGGACGGCCACGGGAGAGGAGCTCCCGGCCGGATCTCACCTCGGACGGCCACGGGAGAGGAGCTCCCGGCCGGAGCGAGGGTCGGCCTCCTGCTGTTGCTGGCGGCGAGGCAGAGAGACGAAGGGGGGTCGGGATCGGGCCTCCTCCTTCCTGGCGCGAGACGAAGAGACGAAGGGGGAGTGAGGGTCGCCTCCTCCTTCCTGGCGCGAGACAGAGAGACGAAGGGGGAGGGGGTTTGCGGCTGCTCCAAAGAACCGAGAGAGAGGGGGTCGGGAAATTGGGGTGGGGGAGGACTCCTCCAAGGGGGGGTTTAGTTTCTAGGTTTTATAAAAAACCCTAGCCCAAACTGTCTATCCGCAGACCATACCTGCTAAACGCACCCTAAACGCACCCCAAACCCGCTAAACGCAGACCACGTCCCAAATTTATTAAATATCAAAATATTGGGGGGGCGTTACACTCGGGTCCTGGCCATCTGGGGAGGGTCCCACCCGACGGGTACGGGGTTGTACACAATGCCCGCTTTTTGCGAGCGTGTCCCACGCTCGGAAAGAAATGTCCAACCCCAAGTATCCGGAGGGTGGGAACCGACCCGAAAAAAAAATGGGTATATAATCATGTGAATGATGATTCTTCCCTTTTGTACTCATATTTGTCCTGACGTGATAACTTTCCCCTTTGTTGCCTTCAAATGATCAATTTGGTTGTCAACAACCTTGGTTATACACTATGCCTTCTTTTTTATGGTAGAGATACTATGCCCTTCAGGTTCTCAGAACGTCATGCCACTTAATGTCTATTAGCAAGCAAACTCATAATTTAGATCGCAGTTCTTTTTACTGTTGCATATTGTGTTATTCAGGAATGGGCCTCAAGGATGATTGATGGTGCTGAGGAATAGAATGCTCACTATTATCTACAATGATTACATAAACAATCATGCATTGACAATTCAAAATGAATCTGATTTTGTTTCTAAAACTAATCAAATAATGTTGTGACATTGTAGGATTCGCTATCTTAAGCTTTTGTTTTCAAAACTATTCTTAAAGAACTTCGATTGTCAGTGAAAACTATCAATTTAACAAGCATAACTGATCTCTTATATGCTAAGGCCTTATATTGAATCTCATCCCGTCTCAGACTGTCATCCGAGAGGTTTACCCGCTCTGCCAGTTAGATGAGAGCCCGAACAGCGGAACCATCACGGAGCCGAAACCAAAGAGCCTCCACGAGAGGTCAACCTGCCATTCCAAAGAACTTGTCACCTTGCCAGCCTCTCCAGAGATCAACCTGAACCCCCCGTCTAGGTGAGAGCCCGGGAGCGGAATCGATCTGGGGCATTCCAGCACCAACATATCCAACCTTGCCAGCCTCTCCAGAGATCAACCTGAACCCCCTGTCTAGGTGAGATCCCGGGAGCGGAATCGATCTGGGGCATTCCAGCACCAACATATCCAACCTTGCCAGCCTCTCCAGAGATCAACCTGAACCCCCCGTCTAGGTGAGAGCCCGGGAGCGGAATCGATCTGGGGCATTCCAGCACCAACATATCCAACCTTGCCAGCCTCTCCAGAGATCAACCTGAACCCCCCGTCTAGGTGAGAGCCCGGGAGCGGAATCGATCTGGGGCATTCCAGCACCAACATATCCAACGTTGCCAGCCTCTCCAGAGATCAACCTGAACCCCCCGTCTAGGTGTGAGCCCGGGAGCGGAATCGATCTGGGGCATTCTAGCACCAACATATCCAACCTTACCAGCCTCTCCAGAGATCAACCTGAACCCCCCCCGTCTAGGTGAGAGCCCGGGAGCGGAATCGATCTGGGGCATTCCAGCACCAACATATACAACCTTGCCAGCCTCTCCAGAGATCAACCTGAACCCCCCGTCTAGGTGAGAGCCCGGGAGCGGAATCGATCTGGGGCATTCCAGCACCAACATATACAACTTTTTAGTCACCAAGCCAACATATGAGTCACCATAGTCAAAGAATTTAATAGTTATATGTATAAAAGGAAAGAACTTTCAAGGATAAAATCTTCTCAGGTTATCTCCACTTCTAGCCCGGCCGAGGGGTACCCCTTCCACATCCTGGAGATGATATCCCCCGGACCTGAGCGCCTCATTCACAATATACGGCCCTTCCCAATTGGGTTCAAGCTTCTAAAACGCTATCAACTTCTCGACAATGGATAAGGTAAAATAATCTAGGCATAACCCGAAATCTCATGAGAACGGGGCTCACAGAATGGGGCAAAATCGCAAGAGCGGCATGATAAACAAAATCGAAAGCCTTGTGAAGCCAAAATCATAGTGCAGGCCGGACCAAGCCTTATTAAGCGCACAATTCTTGAACCAAGTAAAAAGTACTAACACCGCCTATTTTGAGATGTAAATAACTTTCTTCAATGTTAAGTGTAAAACTGGCCATAAGATCAAGTAAAACACAATCTGTATGGTTCTTACCCTTTTTTTTGAAAAGGACTTACCTTAAATAAAAAGCTTAGCAGTAGCGTCTGCAATTTTACCCTTCTTCGACAAAAACTCGGTCAATAAAATATTTGGGCTAGTGATTAGCACATTTAACTTACTATCGTTTTAACATTATCTGATAGGAACACATTTTTATATTAGCACAAACCATCACGGTCAAAATATTTGATGAAGCGGAGAAACACCACTCAACAACACCAAAAATATATCACCAAGTTTCTGGGATGACTTGCATATGAAAAATGTAGTGAAAACAACGGTGCAAATGGTTTGTCAAGACAACACCAGGAAGTTGAGGCACGACTAGTGGCCCTAGTAGTTATGGCATCTTATCTATTGCAAAGAATCAAACGTACATGAGGCTATTGAGGTCACATTTTATAATAGAAGAATTAGTTAAGAGGAAAGAAGATAATACATATAAGCCCGAATATCAGGGTGTTAATAGAGTGTTGAAGCGGAAGCGAAAGCTTGTAACTGGAGATGATGAAGTTAAGAAACTTTAATTACAGTTATATCATGACACTGGAATTGGTGGGCATTCAGGAATAACAATCACTTAATTGCCCAAACAACTCTATTATTGGAAGAAGCTCAAGGTCACCTTTCACGACTATATCAGTAAATGCAGTGTCTAGATCTCACTGGAAGGAAATAATCTTTGTTGTGGTAGACCATTTGAGTAAATTGACTCTCTTTATGACATTATGTCATCCCTATTTGGCAACAACCGTGGCGTAGAGCTTCCTGGACTTAACTGATACAAGAAAATAAAAGTTTTAAACACGATGTTAATAGATGCTCACAAGAAAACTCTGAGATGACAATGTTTCCTCCGAAATGAGCATTTATCCGGTTGAAGAGACTTTGCATTTTCTATCTTACTAAAAAAATGACATTGAACCACGAAACCTCTCAATGATTCACTTCACAGTATTAGTTGCTAGTACCAGATCCCTTCGTCTTACGTCTAGAATTTCTTATGACGTATACTTGGCTTGTGCAAAAGTGAATGTCGTAGGGGAGAAAAAATGGTATATACATTTTTCGGGATCACTTCAAGTAGAAAAAAGTTTAGAAGAAGATTGGTACGTAGAATATTTTCCGGCACCTCCCTCCTGAGGTCCGCGAACATCCTCGGTGTTACCACCTGCGGTGGCTCGCTGAACCCCTCGCCTTGATCCTCGCCTCCTGTCATGCCTGCTCTTTGGAACTTTCTTGGACCAGCCACACTCCACGCTCACCGCACCAAAATGTTGAAACCGATTTCTCGGTCTCTTGTGGAGTTCGGGACCCTCACCGAGATGAGGGGCAGCTAGCCCTTACTGATCCCTCAGAGAAGGTAGACCGGAAACTAGGAAGATTGACTAAGACCTTAGTCACGGCGAGGAGGTCCCTCCACTAACCCGGAAGATCGTTGAACGCTTCCCATCCCAAGCCAAAGCTGAGACAAAGCACCATTGGGAGACTCTCTTGGCCAACCAAAACATCTAAAGGGAAATCCCAAACCGAATCCCCCTCCTAAAGGTGCTCTCTTGGGTCTATTTATAGCGTTCCCCGTCCGGGCCGCCGATAGCGTAATCCCGACAAATAGTCTGACTATACGCAGCCCAAATGGGACTGTCGACAACGTAACTCCGCCGTTCTAAGAGTTAATTAACTGCCCCTTAAGGTCTTCCCGGTAATTTCACCTCGGGGTTCCCACGGGGCGAGTGGTTCGTGAAAACACCACTCGCCTACGATAAAAATATAAGCTACCTAAAGAGGGCATCACAGACATTTTAATTTACAAGAGCATAAGCTCCACACTTCGGCACGCAGGCCGGCAAATATAAATAAATAAGCCCTTCTCGGGGCGGCACAACTTTGGGCTTAAGCCCGCAACCCCCTGCTTGGTACTGCGACACCTGTACGCCAACGTCTCGCCATGCGGTAGCAAACTGAGCCTCGGCCAATTGAAGCAAACCGAGTTAAATTACCCACACCCCTTTCCCGAGGCGGCGACATTTTACAAATACGAGCAAATACTAAATATCTTCCACAGAGTCTTCTCCGGGGTCCCCAAAACATCACCAATCCGGCCCCCACGTCCGGACGGGCTTCACACAGAAACATCACCAATCCGGTCTACACACCCGGATGGGCTTCACACAGCAACATCACTGTTGGAACACGGTCTTCCGCATCTCCTAGGTTTGAGAATAACAAATCCTATGTGTGTATTTAATCTTGTGTGATCTAAGTGTGCAGGATAACAGGTCAAAATGACTCAAGGTTTACATATGGTGGTTGCCCCCGAAATTGAGCCATCAACTCCAAACTGATCACTAGCGCAGGCGATAGTGGATAGCGCCGGCGTTAGCTCGATGCACAGAAGGCTTGCTGGAATTGTTGCCTCGGATTGAAGATCTTGCCGCGCAAAGAGTTTCTTAACTTGGGATAGCTCCGGCGGTAGTAGATAGCGCCGGCGGTAGCATGACTCACTTAAGGCATAGTGCAAGAGGTTGCCGCGAATGGGAGATTCTGCCGCGCAAAACGTTGCCTAATCCGGGCTAGCGCCGGCGGTAGCGTGAAAGCTATAAATTGGACCCCTTGCCTTCGTATTCTTCATCCTCCTCCAATTCCAAAACTCCAGAGCTTCGTGCCATAGCAGAGAGAGGAAGATTCAGAGCGATACTCCCACAATTCCATAAAGCCTTAAGGAGATCCGTGGAGAAGATTTCAACACGCGTCATCATCGTGACGAAAGGCCACATCGACTATGATCATACTCTGCGGGCCTTCGTCCACTTCTCCAAGAGATCCACATAGAGGGAGTTTTTATATTATTGTCTTTTCATTTTATATCTTTTCTGTAAACGGTAGTGAAATCGCCTCGTGTTGGCGACTAGGTCTGGGGTAGGACTTAGGGCTGAAATTCGCCTCGTGTTGGCGACTAGATCTAGGCTAGGTCTAGGGGGTGCTCGAGGCCTTTCTGGGGATAGATTGGCTAGAGCGGCTTGAGGCCGTATCTGGGGAGAGATCGGCTAAAGCCAACCGGTTCGTGGGGATACGAGTCGGTATAGAAAATGAAAAAGAGTTTTACTAGTCGCCTTAGATTTCTAGCGTCATAGAAGTCAAGTTTTGTAAAATATTATTTGATATTAATAAAGCATGTCTCTTCTTTTGTTTTTACTAAACTTCTTATTGTTTTAATATTGCATTATATCAAAGTTTTCTAAATATAATCTAAACTTATTGAAAACCCTTATTCACCCCCCCCCCCCTCTAAGGGCGCCGACCGATCCAACAAGTGGTATCAGAGCGAGGTTTTATTCCAATCGGCTTAACAACCGGGAATAATGGCGTCTCATGATCTCGCTTCTACTAGTGGGGTAAATTTTTATGAAGAAGAAAAATCTCCTAAACCACCTTTATTCGAAGGGAAAAATTATAAAGGGTGGAAATTATTAATGGAAAAATTTATTAAAACTTTAGACATCGAAGTATGGAACTTAGCAATTATAAGATGTACGGATGAGTCGAATAAAAAGGAACGTCAGCTAAATGCCAAAGCCAAACATTATTTATTTTGTGCACTATCTAATGAAGTTTTCAAATTTGTATATTGCTTTTCTAGTGCATACAAAATATGACGCTTTCTTGAAGAAATGTATGATCTTCCTCTCGCAGGTGTGGAACAAACACAGGAGGAAAAGAACGTACAAGCATCCATAATCATCCAAGAAGATCTCTCTCGGAGCGAAGCCATGGAGAATATTGAAATAGAAAAGGAGAACAATACACCAAGGGAAAGGGAAGGTATAGATCCATCTATAATGGAGGAAGAACTAAAAGATGACGAAGGAATTTCATGTTCACAATCTGCCTCCTCCAATAGCGCTGTAAGGAAGACTAAATCTTCTTCTTGTGTGATAACTTCCACTTCTAGTTTCAATATACTAAAAACTGTTAAACGTAAGATCAAGAAATTGAAAATCACTATTAAAAATTTACATTTAGAAAATAAGCGATTAAAAGCTAATGTTAATTTAGAATCAAAGTGTGATGTGTTTTCACCATCTTGTCCTTTACTTGAAAACACAAAACCTTGTTTTGATTGTGATATTATTAAGGAAAGACTTAAGGAACTTGAAAAAGAAATTATTTTTATAAGAGAACAAAATGAAAAATTATGTTTAGAAAATTCATCTTTAAAAAGTAATTGTGCTAAGTGTAAGGACTATGAAATTGAAATAAAAGAGATGGATGAAACATTTGATGAGTATAGGGATAAATATGAAAAACATATTGACTCAATTGTTACCACTCTTAAAAATAGCACAATAAATTATAATAAAGCTAGACATAATTTAAAAATCAAGAATGATGAACTAAAATCAAAAATCAACTTGCTTAAGGAAACCATTAAGAAAAATACTCAAAACATTCATTCACAATCTCAAGGTATATCTAAAAGTAAGTTGAATATAATTTCTCAAAATGTTGATAAATCCAACAAAGGAAATAAAGAATATCAAATGCTTGAAAATAAAATTCCAAATCATTATCATTTACAAAATAACCACTCTCCTAACATAAACTTAAAGATAAACAAATTTCCTATAAAAAATGTTTTGCAAAATCATCATGGAAATTTGATAAATAAGAATAATATTAAACCAATGTTTGAATGGCGGCCAAAAGTTAAAGATGAAACACAAACTCAAATCAAAAGGGCACATTCAAACATATCTCCCCAAAAGAAAACACGATGTATTTGGGTACCCAAAGGAACCGTCACTTCCGGTCCTCTTTGGATACCTAAATCTCTCATTCATTAGTATCCCATCATTTGCATGAAGTAGAAATCAATTAAAATGAAATACACAAATTTCTACTTCATGATGTGCTTTAATGTCTTTTCTATTTTTTTTTCTATTTGTTTTTTTTTTCTTTTGAACTATCATGTCTTGGTCATCCTATACAATTTCTGAAAATATGATCTTATCTCTTAAAAGCTCAATAATGTTTATAAAATCAAATTGATCAAAATTCCAAATCATATTTTATTTTGATGACCTATCTTTTATTATTATATTCAATACTTCTAAATATCTTATATTATCCATATGAATCAAACTATAAATTTGCTATAAGATATTTTAAATTAAATCAGGTTATTTGGCTATTAAGACTCTTAGCCTTCACCAACAAGTGGTTTAGTGAAATAACTTGATCTAAAAGAAAATTCAAGCTTTAAATAAAAGCTAAACTTTCAATATGGGTGTCATTGTTCACAACAAAAATTATATTGTGTTCTCTCCTTGATATCAAACATGATCTAAATCATCACTATTGTTCACCTATCAAAAAATCACATATAAATATTCAAAATTCTTAATTAAAGGAAAATCACTAAAATGTATTGAAAGGAGTTATCTTCATAATGAATATTGAATTCACAAACACCACCATGATCTAGTGATATCCTTTGCCAAACATCTCTAAAATCATAATTCATATCAAGAATCATCTATAAACAACTATCACAAATTATATGATAACAATTGACATTATAATGGTTGGTGTTATGATGTATTATGTGTGTATTGTAATATATATTTCTAGTTTAGACCTTTGAATCATTTTGATATCAAATAAAATAGAATTATCACTCCATTCTAGGTCTCTAAGTTGAAACACAATCAAACTTTGGCATAACATTATTCTGAAATTTATCATTTTAACCTAAAGAATATTTATATCTATGTTAGGGCATATCCATGTTACTATTTGCCTTGTTCACCGAAACCATGCATATTTGATTTGTTCAAACATGATATCTTGGGTTTTCATTTCCTATAAGCACAAGTCTTTAGAAAAATCAAAATGAAAACATAACTAAATATAACTCGTGCAATGATTAGTTTGTCAAGTCATATAAGAAAACACTATCATTTCATGCAATTTGGACCATCCAAAACATCTCCTAAAAATCTGCAACTTCAGCATGGAACTACTAATGGGACACCTAATCCAGTTCAAGCATCAAAATTTTCAAAACCCTAAAAAATCACTTACTGTTTCCCGCGCTAGCGCTAGCGTCGAGTTTCGAATTTCTGTGTTTTTAAAATTTCTAAAAATTCCTAAAAATATTTTGATCTATATTTTCTACTTAGTTTTGCACTTCGGTGTTTCTTTATTTTTTGAAAAATCAAATACAAAACTACAAAAAAACCAAATTACAAAAAATATGTTTTGTTTTTTCACTTGTGTTGTTTCCTTTATTTAAAGTTCATCTTTATGCAAAAATCAAATATAAAAATTACAAAAGCAAAAATTACAAAAATATGCTTTTATTTGTAAAAATCAACTACAAAAATATAAAACAAAACAAAAACAAGTATCAAAATTATTCTTCTGAACTTAACTTTTCTATGTATCTTGCGAAAGGGTGATTTGGGCTATCATCCCATCATATCACCTAGTACCGGGCGAACCTCTCACAAGGTAGTCCTCGGGAAGTCCAAGATCAATCTTATGAGTTCAAACTTTAATTCAAAATTATTTCTCAAAAATATCAAAAATACTGTATGGACTGTATTGAAAATCAAGCATGATTTAACCCATCATTTAGAACTTCTATGATGTTGCAATTTATCTTTTCAAACTACTTTGAACATTGCTTTCATCATGCTTTGATACATCTATTAATGTGTGCATCAATTATATTGTAAAAGTTGTGTAGAACTATGCGTAGCATGCCTCTAAGTATGAGTAAATGTTTTATGTTTGATAATGATCTTTATTCACTCACTTATTTTTGGCATTGTCTACATTTGTGTTTAAATCTAAGAATGCTTGTGTATGTTCTGTATTAGTACAATGAATTAAAATTGCACAAGTATCTTATCTACACTCCTTTATTTGCACTTTTACAAATTAAGAAAAGTGGTTATCTTTCTTATAAATTATATTGGTTTGCAAAACAAGTGTATTCGGAGAACTTTGCACAAAACAAAAAAAAACATGAAATAATTTAACAAAGTTATCTCCACCAAGCACTACTTGAACCTCCTGATAAGTCTTAATAAGCATTGTGAGGTTGAGCACCTTGGAAAGAATAATAAAGTATTTTGTGCAAACCATATCTTTCTTTCAAAATAAAAACCACTTATTCTTAAGTACACCAGATCACAATAAAAAAAACACAAGAATAAAATTATGTGATCCCCCAAGCACTACTTTGCACCTTGATAAGTCTTAATGAGCATTGTGTGTGCAGAGCACCTTGGTTGTTGTACATTTTTTTTTGTGCATTGAAGTGAGTGGAAGTAAAATTATTTGTGTTTTATTGTGCTCTTTACTTTACATATTACTTGTATTTTTGATTAAAACATTTGTTTACTCTACTCAAAAATACACTAATGTGCACATCATTATCTTCCATAACACTTCTTCTCATGAGTATTGGATCCTAATGCAAACTCTATACTACTCTTTACTTATGAAATACACTAGATAACCTAGCATGCTTTCTACAATGTTTGGTATGACTTGAAATTGTGAATTGAAATAACATTGTAGTAATCTCTTTGTGATAGTATTATTTCATGCTCGGTTATTCTTGTCAACCATAAAAGATTTTCATTGAAACATGATTTACATAAACATCTTCTTTTTGAAATTAACTCATATATCTTTTTATGGATTATCCTTGATTAAAATAAGATGTTTCATGTATTTCTACAAGTCTTCCGCATTATCACCATATCACTTTTACCTTGCATTTTCATGCTTATATCAAGTCTTAAATCTCAATTTTTATTAAAAACAAATGGTAGACTTGCTTGGTAAAATTTACATTGGTTGTTCTAACACGCATATCATTTTTATAGTAACAAACTCTGATTTCTTTCAATATAAACGTGTATGTTAAAAGCTCTTCCAACAAGTGAAACATTGCTAAAAGGATGTTATTTCTTTCTTCTAAAATGCTTCGACTCTTATCTCTATAAAGTTAGTTTGGAAACTCAAAAAAACATCTCCTTTTTAAACTTAAACTTTAATTCAGTATTATGATGTTTCTTTTTCGAAATCTTCCGCAATGCTCAAACTCTGATTCATTCATTTCAATATAGCTAAGAGTATTTTATTGTCTAATAAAAATCCATATGCTATGAAAATTCCCATTAGATTTAAATGCTTAATGTTTCCAATAATCGTTATCCATGACTTCATTTCTCACCATAGCGGGGGCGTAGGGTTGTAGACATTAGATAACCTTATCTCTAGTCATGTCTTGTCCTTAACCGGGGAGGGTTCCAGTGGGGCCTTGCGAGGCACTGGGGGGAAAGAGTGCTAGGTTGAGTTTTGTCTAGTATTTGCATAAGGGACTAACACCCCAACCTACGGCTTGTTTGCAGCTCCTCATGCCCATCCGTCACTTAGTACGGGGCTAGGGTGTTGACATATTGTCTGGGTAGACTGGTTACATGGAAATCATTATTTTTTATGCTTAAAACTCTTACCTAAAGGGAAAATTATTATTTTTTGCTTAAACTCTGATATATAAAAGGGGGGGGGGGGGGGGAGAACTACAAACAAAAGGGATAAAATAAGTCATAACTCTGATCATTTTCAATGAAAGACAAGTCTAAAACTCCTTATCATTTACTTAAAAAAAGCTCGATCATGCCTTCTTTTTTATTTACACATTTTTTTAGTGCTTTGTGCCGCCTAACCCACTTTTGCTAATAACAAAGGGGGAGAATTAACATGATAAATTACAAAAGGGGGAGACCTATAAATACAATCCGCTATCAAAATAAAAACCCAACATGATTAATTAAAATGATAGCTTACATATTAGGAGAGCATTCACATAGGGGGAGCATGTATTTAGGGGAAGCAATACTAAAGTGCTATAATCATTATTTATCCTAAGTCATCCTTTTCACACACACACACAAATATGTTTTCTTCATGCTTATATAGATTAATGCTCTGATTTATCATTAATGGATTTGTTATTATCAAAAGGGGGAGTTTGTTGGAACACGGTCTTCCGCATCTCCTAGGTTTGAGAATAACAAATCTTATGTGTGTATTTAATCTTGTGTGATCTAAGTATGCAGGATAACAGGTCAAAATGACTCAAGGTTTACATATGGTGGTTGCCCCCGAAATTGAGCCATCAACTCCAAACTGATCACTAGCGCAGGCGATAGTGGATAGCGCCGGCGTTAGCTCGATGCACAGAAGGCTTGCTAGAATTGTTGCTTCGGATTGAAGATCTTGCCGCGCAAAGAGTTTCTTAACTTGGGATAGCGCCGGCGGTAGTAGATAGCGCCGGCGGTAGCATGACTCACTTAAGGCATAGTGCAAGAGGTTGCCGCGGATGGGAGATTCTGCCGCGCAAAACGTTGCCTAATCCGGGCTAGCGCCGGCGGTAGCGCTAACGCCGACGGTAGCGCTAGCGCCGGCGGTAGCGTGAAAGCTATAAATTGGACCCCTTGCCTTCGTATTCTTCATCCTCCTCCAATTCCAAAACTCCAGAGCTTCGTGCCATAGCAGAGAGAGGAAGATTTAGAGCGATACTCCCACAATTCCATAAAGCCTTAAGGAGATCCGTGGAGAAGATTTCAACACGCGTCATCATCGTGACGAAAGGCCACATCGACTACGATCATACTCTGCGGGCCTTCGTCCACTTCTCCAAGAGATCCACATAGAGGGAGTTTTTATATTATTGTCTTTTCATTTTATATCTTTTCTGTAAACGGTAGTGAAATCGCCTCGTGTTGGCGACTAGGTCTGGGGTAGGACTTAGGGCTGAAATTCGCCTCGTGTTGGCGACTAGATCTAGGCTAGGTCTAGGGGGTGCTCGAGGCCTTTCTGGGGATAGATTGGCTAGAGCGGCTTGAGGCCGTATCTGGGGAGAGATCGGCTAAAGCCAACCGGTTCGTGGGGATACGAGTCGGTATAGAAAACGAAAAAGAGTTTTACTAGTCGCCTTAGATTTCTAGCGTCATAGAAGTCAAGTTTTGTAAAACATTATTTGATATTAATAAAGCATGTCTCTTCTTTTGTTTTTACTAAA
Organism: Dactylorhiza incarnata; assembly: GCA_033032865.1. NCBI lineage: Eukaryota > Viridiplantae > Streptophyta > Magnoliopsida > Asparagales > Orchidaceae > Dactylorhiza > Dactylorhiza incarnata. Next base: position 21,573,569 of record JAWHQI010000001.1, on the reverse strand, counting down.
CTTCTTATTGTTTTAATATTGCATTATATCAAAGTTTTCTAAATATAATCTAAACTTATTGAAAACCCTTATTCACCCCCCTCTAAGGGTGCCGACCGATCCAACAATCACCAATCCGGTCTACACACCCGGATGGGCTTCACACAGAATGCCTAAACCCGTACTCACACTTCCGGGCGCTAATGCAGTTAATAGCGGGGACGCGCACGTCAACCCGTCGGAGAGCTCCCTCCCCCCACCCATTGGTGGAGAGGGGCCTCCATGCAAATATGAGAATTGAAGGCTTCACCTGCCCGAGTTGAAATTCGTTACCCTTGACGCGTGCCTTGGCGGAGTCGCAACCGAAGACCTTGTGCGAGCTCGACGTCCAGCGGCCATAGCGGCTTTACACGATTTGATATGCCGCCACTTTCATGCTTTGGAGACAAGAAGAGGAGTGGTGGGAGAGAAGCCCCCGACGCTCCTCGCTCCGGTCGGCCACGGGAGAGGAGCTCCCGGCCGGATTTCGTCTCGGACGGCCACGGGAGAAGAGCTCCCGGCCGGATCTCGCCTCGGTCGGCCACGGGAGAGGAGCTCCCGGCCGGATCTCGCCTCGGACGGCCACGGGGGAAGAGATCCCGACCGGATCTCACCTCGGACGGCCACGGGAGAGGAGCTCCCGGCCGGATCTCACCTCGGACGGCCACCGGAGAGGAGCTCCCGGCCGGATCTCACCTCGGACGGCCACGGGAGAGGAGCTCCCGGCCGGAGCGAGGGTCGGCCTCCTGCTGTTGCTGGCGGCGAGGCAGAGAGACGAAGGGGGGTCGGGATCGGGCCTCCTCCTTCCTGGCGCGAGACGAAGAGACGAAGGGGGAGTGAGGGTCGCCTCCTCCTTCCTGGCGCGAGACAGAGAGACGAAGGGGGAGGGGGTTTGCGGCTGCTCCAAAGAACCGAGAGAGAGGGGGTCGGGAAATTGGGGTGGGGGAGGACTCCTCTAAGGGGGGGTTTAGTTTCTAGGTTTTATAAAAAACCCTAGCCCAAACTGTCTATCCGCAGACCATACCTGCTAAACGCACCCTAAACGCACCCAAACCCGCTAAACGCAGACCACGTCCCAAATTTATTAAATATCAAAATATTGGGGGGCGTTACACTCGGGTCCTGGCCATCTGGGGAGGGTCCCACCCGACGGGTACGGGGTTGTACAAAATCGATCGTTGTACTTTGTTTATTTTTAAATATATTATAATATAGGTTAAATTATTATGAGTAAAAGTATAATAAAAATATTTGTCATAATTTTAAATGTTGCACCAAAGTTAAATAAAAATTTATATCCTGCAGTCTACCCACGTTCGAGTTTAGATCCTGAGGTCATAAATAACGAGACAACCACTGACACTAATCTGCTTCTTACTTCTGATTTCTAGAGGGAGGGGGAGAGAGAGAGAGTGTGTGAGAGAGAGAGAGAGAGAGAGATTGACAGAATGGGAGGCGTGACATCGACGATGGCGGCGAAGCTAGCGTTCTTCCCACCAAACCCGCCTACTTACGAGCTACTGACGGAGTCGGTGACGGGCCTGACGACGCTGAGTCGTTTCCCTCACCGGGAGAATGTGGAGGTGTTGCGGCTACCGACGCGGCGGGGGACGGAGATCGTTGCTGTGTATATCCGCAACCCCATGGCCACCTCGACGTTACTCTACTCCCACGGAAACGCTGCCGATCTCGGCCAGATGTACGACCTCTTCATCGAACTCAGCATCCACCTCCGTCTTAATCTCATGGGGTACGCTCTTCTGCTGATTTCTTATTTATACTCCAGTCCTTTTCAGCCATTTTCGACGTTGAATGCACGTTCTATGTGGTTTAGAGTGTCGTTGTCTGGGGGCTCAGCTTAATTGTTGCCGAGAAGGTTGCTTTGATTTCTGTTTTCTCGCATTTTGTATTGGGGATCTGATTTTTGTTGGATGATGCTGGTTCCTGCTTTAGGGATATTTTAGGCAATTTGTTTGCCATTGCAGATCTTTTCTTGTTGCTTCTTGTAAGGATAGGGGGTTGCATAGTTCATACTCTGAACTGTCTGAAGGTCTTTAGATTCGTTTTATGTGTGTATTTTTCCCTTTTTTTGAAAAAAATAGGTTCATTTTCCTTTTCTTCCATTCCTGTAGTTTTAGATTTCTGGATGTGATTTGGAGCAAGGGCTCTTCATAATTATTCTACATGTTCTTTTTTGATGTCAATCCTTTTTAAAACGGTACAGTTGGTAAGGGAGACATTGAATCTGTCTTGAACTTTACTTTCTAATGCGAGCTCCTCTCTAAGAAGGCTTGATCGCAGGAAATTAAAGCTGAATTCAGCTAGCGCTACACTACATCCATGATCTACCAGGAAGAGAATTGCAATCATGTTTCTACTCAAAACAAGAGCAAAGGAAATGAAGACAGGATTCAAACTTATGAATAGACTCGACTTCTAGCAACAGACTTTTATAAACCTAAAGCTGCCGAAATTACAAAAATATACTTAACTAACAATTCAAAATAACAGCCTTCACCCACTTCTTTTCTGAGCATGATTTGGTGGCAATTCAACTGCCAATTGATGGGCAAAACTATGCTTGCAAACGATAACGGCAAGTGTACCGTATCGAATGTAGTATAGGTTATTAAAACAAGGTCGTATTAGACTCGGGGCGGTTGAATACTCTTACTTCGAAAAATCTCTATTATTTTATCGAATAGAATTTGTGGTTGGTTGGTTGCGAAAAAGGAGAAATAGTTTATTTAAATTAATGAATTAAAAGTTAGTACTCAACCTTGAATCACCTTGGAAAAATAAATAAATAAAGAAATAGAACTTCTAATCCTCTTTAAAAGAAATGCTTGACCGTGGAGGTTCCTGATTTATGAACGTACCTCTCTCGAGGATACGCCAAACTGAGTTTAGGTTGATCAATCGAACTCTCGTTCTAGAATTGAAACCCCTAAAGCTCGCTTTATCGAAGTGAACCCCTCTATTGGATATAACTCCAATCCGGGAGATTTATGTCGTCCTCTCTCGAGGAGTGCATTCAAATCTCTTTATCCTTAAAGTAATCGATTCGAACTCAAAACCTCTCGATTATTTGACTACGAAAACAAGAATGAGATTAAATATCGATAATATAATCTCAATCAATATAAGTTCAAGGACAAATCTTAAGCGATCTAAATAAGAGAAAAAGAATTTCTAAACTGAATTATGGATTATATTTTCCTTGGATCATCTCGGCCGAGTACTAATGAAATTTAGCTACTCATGGAGATGAAGGAATTGATGAAATACAAGAGGTGCATAATGAAGATTGAGAGCAGAATAAGAGTAAAAGTGCTATTTTATTAATCGAAAGGGAAAATTAAAACTAGGAAACAAGAGATTACAAACCTGAAATGAAAGTGCAAGCTAAGGAAGAAGATTACAAGCTTAAGAATAATGAAAGCAGTGCAAGAAAATAAACTTAGAACTCCCAAAATTCGTCCCCAAACATCTGGAAAAGCTCCCTTTAAATAGCTGAATTTTTGGTGTTACACGCCCTTGGTCACGCCCGTGACCAAGGGCGTGATCGAAGCAGCAGTGGAGAGGGCGCCTTCTGGAGTAATTACGAGCGTTTCGGCCGTGTCACGCCCTAGGTCACGCCCGTGACCTGGGGCGTGTAATCTTGAAATCTGGCTGCTGGCGGGAAAATATGGCGGGAAGAAGCGCGGGGCGAGTCACGCCCGTGACCTGATGTCACGCCCTTGGTCACGCCCGTGACCTAGGACGTGTAATTTTAATTGACGTGTCAGCGTGCTCCTGATGCTTGTGGCGGGTCGTGGCCGTGACATTGGGTCACGCCCTTGGTCACGCCCGTGACCTGGGGCGTGTACTTGGCGAAATCTTCACAGAGCGTCCCCAGAGTGGCAGAAGCAGGTCTGGAGTATTTCGTAGGTTACACGCCCATGGTCACGCCCGTGACCTGGGGCGTGTAATTTTAACTTTTTGCTCGAAACAGCCCAGAAAACCTGAAAACACAAAATAAACTTAAGTTAGCTTATGAAATAACAATGGAAGGATTTATATGATAAAATTCCATAAAATAACATAATTTTATATAAAAAAAACATAATAAAACTAAACTAAAAGATGAGTAAATAAATTACTCATCAAATACCCCCATACTTGCTCATTGCTCGTCCCGAGCAGTCCATTTTTCACAAGGGTGAGAAAAATTAATGCAAGATAGAATTACGAAGACTAGAGAGTAAAATGCGAAGTAATATGCTGGCATATGTAGATATTTTAGTAAAAAGATGTTCTTGGCATAAATGCTAATTTATGAAATACTTAAAAAAAAATGCGTTATAATTATTTATCATTACTTTAAAAATGAGTCGACGGTCAATCAAAAAGTTATGTGAAGGGAGAAAATAGCGTGATTGCTGAGATTTAAATTACTAGATGTAGACGTTCGGGGTGGCCTCCAAAGAAATCCATCAATGTCGACGGCCATAGGCTTGCCCGTTTGCACTTTCTCCACTACACTTCGAACTAAATCGACTCTATGGATCTTTAGGACTTAAATAGGGTGCATTTTAAGGCTTGAGTTTAAGGGTGAGGTAACAATGATAAACATGAAGGCGCATTCCACTTAAACAAAATTTTTGAGCTAAAAGAAAATGATTGCCACCATAAAATAATGAAGCTTTACCCCCATACTTGTATTTTTTCAAAGGGGAAACACTCTCATACTCATTTATTTAAATCATGAATCTTCATAATTGGGATCATTCCAAGTATGCATGTACATACCTAGGCCACATATCATTATGAGATTATTACTTTTTGAGATTTAAACATTTTTTTTTTTGAATTGATACCCATAATTGTCTTTTTTCATAGAATCGTACCCAAAATTTTTTCATTTTAGCTCAAAATCTCAAAGTGTTTATTTGGGTTTTGGGCTTTTTAGCTTTGGTGCCGAAATGAGGAGGGTGGATCAAATAAATGTGTAAGGCTCAAGTTTGTGTGAACAATGGTGGTAAATCTAGGTTGGGTGCAAATGCTCAAACTATCCAAAGAAAGGCCTAAATCATTTCTGTAAAGTTAATTTGTCTAAAGTGCAAATGTTTTGAAAATAGCTTGGGGCAAGTTCTAGACATCGAGAAAGGATACCCTTTTGTTCAATTCGAGTAATAGCTTTCTAACAATCTTCTACACACTCACCTAAACTACTTTTGGATAAGACCGGATTCGAATTTAAAAGTAAAATAAATTATTACTACGCAAGTTAATAAAACATAATTTTAGATCTATGCCAAGAATTTAATTTTACACCAAAACTACTCAAAGACAAGCATATGACTAGGAGCACTACATGAGTCAACAATTTTACTCTAAAGTTTCAAAAAACTATTCTAGCACAAAATTATTTTAGTCCATATGAAAAACAGTCTACTTGGAACTTACAATTTAGCAAGTGGGAGTTTTGATGAATAAAAAGAACATTTTCTAATAGAATTTTTTTTGTTCTTGGACTTCCCAAGATCTGCCCGGTGAAGGGTTTGCAAGGTACTAGAGGCTATGATGGGAATTCAAGCCCAAAGCGTCCTTTCCAAGAAATTTAATTGCATTTTTTTTTATTATTATATTTTTTTATTTTTCAAGAAAAACTACAAAGAAAGCTATGCTACACCCCCATACTTAAAATTAAACATTGTCCCCAATGTTTAAAACTAAGTATGAAAGATAAAACAAAAAAAATGTCAATAAAGAAAAATCAAGAGAAATTACTAAAGTGTAAAGAGGGCTTCCCTGAATGATAGTCGGGGTTGCCGGTCGAACACCTGCAGAGTTAAATTAGAAAAAAAAAAGCAAACAAGAAAAGAAAGACAAAATAAAGAGGTTAACATTGGGTTGCCTCCCAGGAGCGCTTTGTTTACCGTCGCGTAGCTTGACTAAGTGGTAATTTTAAAGATTTTGGAAGTGAATGGTTTCGATGTTTCCGGGCGCTGGGTCGCCCGGGTGATATAATTTTAAGCGTTGTCCGTTGACTTTGAAAGAGCCTTTTTCCGGGTGCTCTATTAGCACCGTTCCGTATGGCCAAACTTCTTTAACTATGAAGGGACCGGACCATCGTGATTTTAATTTACCCGGAAAAAGCCTAAGTCTTGAATTAAATAATAGGACTAAGTCTCCTGGTGAAAAAGTTTTTGGATTTTTGATTTTTTTATCATGATAAAATTTTGTGCGCTCTTTATAAATCTTATTATTTTCGTAAGCGTTTGCGCGTCACTCGTCTAATTCATTTAATTGTAGTTTTCTATGCTCGGAGGCTAAGTTTAAATCCAAATTTAAAAATTTTAGCGCCCAAAAGGTGCGATGTTCTAATTCCACCGGTAGATGACAAGCTTTTCCGTAGACTAATCAGTACGGTGTACATCCGATGGCGGTTTTGTACGCTGTCCGATATGCCCATAGAGCGTCGTCTAATTTTAGCGACCAATCCTTCCTATTAACGGACACAGTTTTTTCTAAAATTCTTTTAAGTTCACGGTTCACCACCTCCACTTGGCCATTTGCTTGTGGGTGGTAGGCGGTAGATAGCTTGTGGGTAACTCCATACTTTGCTAAAATTTTAGCAAGTTGGTTGTTACAAAAATGTGTGCCCCGATCACTAATTAGTGCTCGGGGTGTGCCAAATCGTGAAAATAATTTTTTTAAAAATTTTACGACGACTCTCGCGTCGTTAGTGGGAAAAGCTTGTGCTTCCGCCCACCTTGACACGTAATCGACCGCAACAAGGATATATTTATTATTAAAAGAGGAGGGTAAAGGACCTATGAAATCTATTCCCCAAAGATCAAAAATTTCGCATTCTAAAAAAAAATTTTGGGGCATTTCGTCCCGGTTAGAAATGTTACCTGACCGTTGGCACCGATCACAATTACTCACGAAATTGTGAGCATCTTTGAATAAGGTGGGCCAATAGAAGCCCGACTCTAGCGCCTTTCTTGCGGTCCGGTTCGCTTGATAATGGCCACCGGTTGGCCCTTCGTGGCAGTGCCGCAGAATTTGGGCGCCTTCCTCGTCCGAAATACACCTTCTTACCACTTGGTCCGCGCAGACACGAAATAAAAAGGGGTCCTCCCAAAAATAATTTTTCAAATCTGAAAAGAATTTATTCTTTTGTTGACTTGAAAAATCTTTTGGTAGGACCTGGGCCACTAAATAGTTGGCCAAATCCGCGTACCAAGGGGTGGAAGAAGTCGTTACCTTTTCGATAGCAAGGAGGCGCTCTTCAGGGAATTTGTCGTCAATTGCGGATTCCACTAGTGCTCCTGCAGCCGGATTCTCCAACCGTGAGAGGTGGTCGGCCGCGACATTCTCCGCTCCCCTTTTGTCTTGGATCTCCAAACCGAATTCTTGTAGTAGGAGGATCCACCTTAGCAGTCGAGGCTTTGCATCTCCTTTTTGTAGTAAATACCGGAGAGCGGAGTGATCTGTAAAAACAATAACTTTTGAAAGCGTTAAATATGATCGAAATTTGTCAAACGCAAAAATTATTGCCAAAAATTCTTTTTCCGTTGTTGTATAATTTGCTTGTGCGGATGTTAGCGTTTTACTTGCGTAATAAATTGGGTGAAAATGTTTATTCACCCGTTGGCCTAAAACTGCGCCTACAGCAAAATCGCTCGCATCGCACGTGATTTCAAACGGAAGAGACCAGTTTGGCGCGATTAAAATAGGGGAATTTATTAGTTCATTTTTGATTTTGTTAAACGCTTTTAAACACTCGTCATCAAAATTAAACGCGGATTCTTTTTCCAAAAGATGAGTTAGCGGTTTCGAAATTTTTGAGAAATCTTTTATAAACCGTCTATAAAAACCCGCATGTCCTAGAAAACTTCTAATAGATTTTATATTGGTAGGAGGGGGAAGTTTTTCTATGACCTCGATCTTGGCCCTATCGACCTCGATCCCCTTATTAGAAATTTTATGCCCAAGGACTAATCCCTCTTGGACCATAAAGTGACACTTCTCCCAGTTGAGTGCCAAATTCGTGTCTTCGCAGCGTTGAAGAACACGATCAAGATTATTTAAACAATTTTTAAATGAATCGCCAAAAACAGAAAAATCGTCCATGAAAATTTCCATGACGTCTTCTACAAGTTCATTAAAAATTGCCAGCATACATCGTTGAAATGTAGCCGGCGCGTTGCAAAGACCAAACGGCATTCTTCGATATGCGAAAGTGCCGAACGGACAGGTGAATGTGGTTTTCTCTTGGTCTTCGGGCGCAATTGGGATTTGAAAATATCCCGAAAGACCATCGAGAAAACAGTAGTGTGAGTGACCGGATAAGCGTTCTAAAATTTGGTCAATAAAGGGTAACGGAAAGTGATCTTTGCGGGTAGCATCATTTAATTTTCTATAATCGATGCATACTCGCCAACCCGTAACAGTACGGGTCGGGATCAACTCATTATTTTCATTTGTGATTACCGTTATTCCACCCTTTTTGGGCACGACTTGCACTGGGCTAACCCAAGTGCTATCAGAGATTGGGTAAATAATTCCCGCATCTAATAATTTTATTATTTCGGCCTTAACGACGTCCTTCATATTTGGATTAAGCCGTCGTTGAGGCTGAATAGTACTGCGAGAATTATTTTCTAAATTAATTTTGTGCGTGCAAAAAGAGGGATTAATCCCCTTGATATCAGAAATTTTCCATGCAATTGCATGGCGGTGATTATTTAATATTTTTATTAATTCGGAAATTTCTGAATCGTTAAGCGCGGAAGATATAATCACAGGCAATTTTGAATCTTTTTCTAAAAAAACATATCTTAAATGTTCCGGCAGTTGTTTCAATTCCAAACTCGGTGGCTCCTCGTAAGATGTTTTTATTTTAGAAATATTTAATTTTACTTCTTCAAATTTGAGCGGCCGAGTTATTTCTTTTAGACAAAATAAATTTTCAATTTCCGGATTTTCAAATAAGGGTGAAATTAATTCAGAAATTGACGTTATTTCTTCTTCAAAATTTGATTCTAACGTGAAGTAAGAGTCGTCATTAGACAACGAATTTCTCATAGAGTTGTTAATGCTAAAAGTTACTTTTTCATCCCTAACTCGTAGGAGAAGTTTGCCATTACTAACATCAATGATTGCCCGAGAGGTGGCGAGAAAAGGACGTCCGAGTATAATTGGGACTTCGGCGTCTTCCTCAATGTCTAGGATGACAAAATCTACCGGGAAGATAAATTTGTCAACCTTGACAAGCACGTCCTCAATCACCCCTATCGGGTATTTAATAGATCTGTCCGCTAGTTGGATGCTAATATTGGTTGGGCTTGGGGTGCTCAAACCAAGCTTTTTAAATAATGAAAATGACATCAAATTTATACTAGCGCCCAAGTCTGCCAAGGCGTGTTTTATTAAGAAATTACCAAACAAGCACGGGATGGAAAACCGTCCCGGATCGTTTAGTTTTTGCGGTAATTTATTTAATAAAATTGCGGAGCATTCAGCATTTAAAGATATACGCGAAAAATTTTCAAGTTTATTTTTATTGGAAAGTAGATCTTTTAGATACTTTGCGTATTTGGGCATTTGGGCGATTGCTTCGAAAAATGGCACGTTTATTTGAACTTGTTTAAAAATTTCAGTAAATTTTCTATATTGCTCCTCATTGCGTTCATTTTTAAATTGCGAAGGATAAGGAATAGAAGGATTTTTAAGAATACGCGGAGCTAAAGCAGAAGAAGGTAGAGTATGAGAAGAAATAACTTGCGGAGATGAAGTTGAAACGTTTACCTTTGGCTCGACCAATTTTGAAGAAGTTACCTCCTTTCCGCTACGGAGGGTAACTGCGTTGGCGCTCTCCCGAGGGTTGGGCTCAGTATTGCCCGGTAGAGCTCCCTGCTGGCGTTCGGAGAACATCTTGGCGAGCTGTCCAATTTGATTTTCTAGACTTTTGATAGATCCGGAAAGGTTCCGGATATTGGAGTCAGTAGTGGCAACGTATTTGGTGAAGACCTCTTCAAGCGAAGGGGACTTTGGTGGTTGTGGTTGAGCGAATCCGGGAGGATTCACTAGTGGGGGGCGTTGAGCATTATTGGGGTTGCTCCATGAAAAATTTGGGTGGTTCCTTAAACCCGGATTATAACTATTAGGAATATTATTTGGGTTATAAGGAGGACGATAAGAGTTTCCCATATAGTCTACTTGTTCTTGATTATAATTATTATTATAATTAGCCCCGTTAATGGCGGAGGAAGCAGACATCTCCGCCAATTGCTTAGTAAGCCATTCTACTTGATGTGCTAAATTCGGTGTGGCCTCGACTTCAAAGAGTCCGGTCGGTTTGTTAGGACGCGACCGTGGCGCATTCCACTGATAAGCATTCATGGCCATCTCCTCAAAAAGCTCTTGAGCGGCATCTGGGGTTTTATTATTTAGAGTTCCCCCAGCTGCTGCGTCAATCATCTGCCTCGTTTGGAGATTCAAACCATTGTAGAATGTTTGAACTTGTTGCCATAAGGGAAGGGCGTGGTGAGGACATCTCCGCAATAATTCCTTGAAGCGCTCCCATGTGTCATAGAGAGACTCCGAGTCTATTTGCGTAAACGAGAGAATGTCCGTACGTAATTTAGCGGACTTCGCCGGAGGAAAATATTTAGTCAAAAATTTCTCCGTCATCTCGGCCCATGTAGTGATGGAACCTCTAGGAAGAGATCCCAACCATTGCTTGGCCTTAGTCCGCAAAGAAAATGGAAATAAACGCAAGCGAATGGCGTCATCGGTGACGCCATTAATTTTAAACGTATCGCAAATTTCCAAAAAATTCAATAAATGTAAATTTGGATCTTCATCTGGTAACCCGTCAAAGATGACGGTTTGTTGTACCATTTGAATGATACTCGTTTTGATTTCAAAATTATTATTTGCCACTGCTGGGCGAATAATACTTGATTGTGTTCCCTCCCAATTTGGCCTAGCATAATAGGACATAGTCCGTAGCGGAGCCTCATTATGGTCGGGGTCACCCATTATATCTTCGTTAGTCTCTCCGACTGACTCTTCGCGAATTATTGGTAGATCACTAAATCGGAGACGTCGCCGTAGGGTGCGCTCGATTTCCGGATCAAAATCAAATTCAAAATCAATTGAAGAGTTTCCTCGGGTCATAAACCAAAAAGAAAAGAGAGAAAACGGAAAAAGTAAAAGGGAAAAATAAGATTGTTAGATAAAAAAAGTTAATTTTTATTTTATTAAAATTTTTTGATTGATTTATTTTATTAGGTGATTTAAAATTAGTCCTGGACTTCCCAAGATCTACCCGGTGAAGGGTTTGCAAGGTACTAGAGGCTATGATGGGAATTCAAACCCAAAGCGTCCTTTCCAGGAATTTAATTGCACCTTAAAATTAAGAAAAAGGAAAAAGATAAAATTAATAGATATTTCGGTTTTCAAAATATCAACCGTGTCCCCGGCAACGGCGCCAAAAACTTGATGGGCAAAACTATGCTTGCAAACGATAACGGCAAGTGTACCGTATCGAATGTAGTATATGTTATTAAAACAAGGTCGTATTAGACTCGGGGCGGTTGAATACTCTTACTTCGGAAAATCTCTATTATTTTATCGAATAGAATTTGTGGTTGGTTGGTTGCGAAAAAGGAGAAATAGTTTATTTAAATTAATAAATTAAAAGTTAGTACTCAACCTTGAATCACCTTGGAAAAATAAATAAATAAAGAAATAGAACTTCTAATCCTCTTTAAAAGAAATGCTTGACCGTGGAGGTTCCTGATTTATGAACGTACCTCTCTCGAGGATACGCCAAACTGAGTTTAGGTTGATCAATCGAACTCTCGTTCTAGAATTGAAACCCCTAAAGCTCGCTTTATCGAAGTGAACCCCTCTATTGGATATAACTCCAATCCGGGAGATTTATGTCGTCCTCTCTCGAGGAGTGCATTCAAATCTCTTTATCCTTAAAGTGATCGATTCGAACTCAAAACCTCTCGATTATTTGACTACGAAAACAAGAATGAGATTAAATATCGATAATATAATCTCAATCAATATAAGTTCAAGGACAAATCTTAAGCGATCTAAATAAGAGAAAAAGAATTTCTAAACTGAATTATGGATTATATTTTCCTTGGATCATCTCGGCCGAGTACTAATGAAATTTAGCTACTCATGGAGATGAAGGAATTGATGAAATACAAGAGGTGCATAATGAAGATTGAGAGCAGAATAAGAGTAAAAGTGCTATTTTATTAATCGAAAGGGAAAATTAAAACTAGGAAACAAGAGATTACAAACCTGAAATGAAAGTGCAAGCTAAGGAAGAAGATTACAAGCTTAAGAATAATGAAAGCAGTGCAAGAAAATAAACTTAGAACTCCCAAAATTCGTCCCCAAACATCTGGAAAAGCTCCCTTTAAATAGCTGAATTTTTGGTGTTACACGCCCTTGGTCACGCCCGTGACCAAGGGCGTGTAAGGGGCGTGATCGAAGCAGCAGCGGAGAGGGCGCCTTCTGGAGTAATTACGAGCGTTTCGGCCGTGTCACGCCCTAGGTCACGCCCGTGACCTGGGGCGTGTAATCTTGAAATCTGGCTGCTGGCGGGAAAATATGGCGGGAAGAAGCGCGGGGCGAGTCACGCCCGTGACCTGATGTCACGCCCTTGGTCACGCCCGTGACCTAGGGCGTGTAATTTTAATTGACGTGTCAGCGTGCTCCTGATGCTTGTGGCGGGTCGTGGCCGTGACATTGGGTCACGCCCTTGGTCACGCCCGTGACCTGGGTCGTGTACTTGGCGAAATCTTCACAGAGCGTCCCCAGAGTGGCAGAAGCAGGTCTGGAGTATTTCGTAGGTTACACGCCCATGGTCACGCCCGTGACCTGGGGCGTGTAATTTTAACTTTTTGCTCGAAACAGCCCAGAAAACCTGAAAACACAAAATAAACTTAAGTTAACTTATGAAATAACAATGGAAGGATTTATATGATAAAATTTCATAAAATAACATAATTTTATATAAAAAAAACATAATAAAACTAAACTAAAAGATGAGTAAATAAATTACTCATCACCAATCAAACACGTAAATTCAGGCCGCCGGTTATTCGAAATGCATCAATAGCTCCTCCTCCAATTGTTCCTTGTACTCAAGGAACAAAGTCAGGAAAGAATCGTCGTAGGGACCATAGATCCTCCCATGTTGCATCAACGGCCTCCCCAGTCCCCATTGCTCCATTGCATGAGTAGCTGAGTTATCACATTGCCATTTTTGGGCGCATTATGACGGTCTAGAATTGCCAGAGGCTCAATCATCAGGTTGCTCTCAGAGTTCACCGTGGATGGAAGATGAGAGTTCTCTTTTGGCATAGGGCCATGGTGTTCTCGCAGCTGGGATATATGGAAGGTGGGATGTATTTTAGCATTCTCCGACAAGTCTAGGCGGTAAGCAACTGCCCCATTTTTTTTCTAAAACCCGGAAGGGGCCGAAGAACCTGAGTGATAATTTTTGAAAGCCATGTGATCGCATACTTGTTTGCCTGTATGGTTGGATCATTGGATGTGAACATAGGCCCAGGAACCAACTTCCAAGGCCCTCTCCCGTCGTTTTTTATTTGCCAATATGCGCATTCAATTTTGGGTTTGGGACAAGTTGAGCTTTAGAATGGCTATTACTTTTCTCTAGCTTCCAGGGATCGGTCAACTTCCTCCACCGCAGTTTTGCCCGTAATGTAAGGGGGATGTAAAGGGGGTTCCTGTCCAAAGAACACCTCACAAGGTGTCATCTTGGCGGCTCTATGGAATGTGGTGTTGCCATTCCTCTAGAGGTAACCAACTTGCCCAACTCCTTGAGTCCTTGGTTTTTCGAAGCACATGCACCGTAGGTAGCCTTCAACACAACGGTTCACTACCTTCGTTTGCCCGTCAGTTTGGGGATTGTACGACATAGATAATTTTAGCTACACATGTAAGATGCGGAAAAGTTCTTACCAAAACAAGCTAATGAAGATAGGATCCAAGATAGGATCCATATCACTGACAATTAATTTTGGGAGTCCATGTAGCCGAAATATGTGATCCATGGAGATTTGAGCTATTTGTTCTGCTGTGTATGGGTGGGAGATGGCGATGAAACGTGCATGTTTGCTCAGCCGGTCGACGACCACTAGGATTGCGGATTTGCCATTACTTTTTGGTAACCCATAAGTGAAGTCATGGGAAACATCCTGCCAAATCCGGCCAGGGATGGGTAAAGGCTGCAACAACCCTTTTAACCTTTGGTTGTCAGGTGTACACTTTTGGCAGATGATGCAGTTCCGGATGTACTTATAGATTTCTGGTTTCAATTTCCTCCACCAAAATAGTTGTTTTAAGCGTTGATATGTGGCGGTGATGCCCGAGTACCCCCTTTGAGCTCCATCATGGTACATTTTGAGTAGTTTAACTTTGATTGCCTCCTCATTCCCCACGACCAGCTTTTTCTTTCACTTGAGTAAGCCATTGTCCCACCGGAATTTTGGTTGACTGAGCCTGTTCTCCTCTTTCTCAGCGATGAGTTCCTGCATGTATTCATCCTGATTTCAGGTTTCTTTAATATGTCGTAACACATCAGAGGTGAAGGTAACCATAACATTGAGCTCACCCATAGCCATTTCATCTCACCGAGATAGGCATCGACACAAATGTTCTCTTTCCCCTTCTTGTACTGGATCATGTAGTCATACCCCAGAAGTGTAGCAAGCAATATATCTCTGTTGAGCCATTGTTGCATTGCCAACACCATTGCCACTAGTTCCTTTTCATACATTGAATGAAGACTGTTCTTCTTACCCAAGGCTTTACTGAAATACGCCATGAGCTGCTCATCCTGCAATAGCACTGCTCCCATTCCTGCTTCAGAGGCGTCGGTCTCAACGACAAATGATTTTTGGAAATTGAGTAAACTCAACACAAGGGGTTGAGAGACCGCCCTCTTCAATTGTTCTAATGCAACATCGACCTTCTTGTTCCATTGAAATTGTTTGCACTTAAGTAATTCAGTTAAAGGCTTAGCAATATAACCATACTGATGTAGGGGTAGGCTGTGAGTGCGCAGGACCTAAGGCTAATGCTAGTGTACGTGCGGAGTATTAGCCTATGCTACATGCAATGCGATAATCGGCAACGACGATTAAGAATTTTAGAGCAATGAAAATTTGTAACACCACGTAAATTCACAAAAGCTAACGCAATAATTAATTTTAGCAATTAGGTGCGGCTTTCCTCCGGATCGGAGGGCCAATGCGAGCGTGCGGCGAATTGGTCCCACCTGCAATTATAATAATATGTAGACAAATACCCACAAGTAGGAATCCAACAAATAAAGGAAATAATCGAATAAATAATATCAATTCAAATGTCACAATACAACAGAGTACTCACGAAGTAGAGGGCTGATCGAGGCGGTGAAGATCTAGGGATCCGAAATAGCAAATCGACGATCGGTAGCGATTCAGGAGGCGTGAACACGGTGGTAGTGGCTGTCCTAGGTGGAGATCGGGGAAATCGGGCCGGGAGTGGTTAGATCCGACCGTTAGAGCCTAGATCTGGGAAACGGGATGATGTATGGAAGTTGAAATAGCGGACTGGAGGGCAAAACCTTAGATCTGGACTTGGGGAGTGGCTGCAGTTAGGGGAAAAGGTTGGAGGTGTGCAGCGGGTAGAAGGCTGATGCAGGGAAAATAGTTAGAAGAGGGAAAATAGTTAGAAGGCTGAGGCACCCGTACTCACAGACGGCTCGACCACGCCCTTGGATCTATCCCGAGGCTGAGTGGGTGTCAATGTAATCTTCCGCCCCTTATGTTCGAACGACCGAAACACGTGACGTCGCGATCAAAAAGCCAGGGGCGGCCTAGCAACACATGGGCGACGTTCATAGGAATGACATCGCACCAAACCTTGTCCTGAAATGATGCAATAGTAATCGGGACAAGACAACGCTGAGTAACTTGAATCGCCGTCTTATCCACCCAGACTACACGGTAGGGGTGGGGGTGAGGCTCTGCCTTCACCTGCAACCGGCCAAGCCCTTTCTGGGCCACGATGTTCACACAGCTCCCACTGCTGATGGCCAACTTGCAGAGCCCGCCTGCGCTGGGGAAGTATGTGTAAAAGATGGTGGTGCGTCGCCAGTCCTCATCCACACGCGGGGTGTGTAGGAAGCGCCTGACCACGCCCAACTCTAAGGCTCTCTCTGCGTCGCTCTCCCAGCCTTCCTCGACAGTGGCCTTAACCTCTTCCGGACTCTTCTCCTCATCCTCTAACTCATGCTCCTCATCCTCGACTAGCAGAGTTCGCGTGGGGCACTGCGCCGCCACATGTCCTCTGCCAGAACATCTATAACATACAATGCCCCCAGATCGCTGGCCATCAGTGTCGGCGACTTTACCCCTAGTGTCCGCGGAGACAGGTAAGGGCGTAGCTGGGGTGGTCTGGGGCGGAGCGGGCTTCCTAAAAGTCGAGGAATCAATCCGAGTGGGGAACTGCTTCGCACTAGATGATCAGAGGTACTGCTCGTACTCGAGGGTGAGCTGGAATATCTGGTCAATGGTCTCTAGGCGATGAGGAATCAACTCTCTACGAATCTCAGAACGGAGACCGGCCTTGAACCTAGAAGCGGTGGCAATGGGCTCCTCTGAGATATCACTCCGAACAACTAGTTCGTCAAATCGGGCCATGTACTCGGCTACAGAAAGTGTGCCTTGCTTCAGGCTCTGCAGCTGCTCAAGCAACTGATCTCTATACGAATGGGGGAGGTACTTTTCCTTCAATCTTTGCTTCATGTCCTCCCATCGGGTGATGGGATAGTAACCGTCCCTCTCATCCGCTCTCTCGACGCTAATCCAGTATACTTTGGCCTGGCCGACTAGCTTCATTTTTGCGAAGCGCACGCAACGCTCATCGGTCATGTCATACCACTCAAAGTAGTGGTCCATGTCCAAAAGCCAATCGCTAAAAGCTTTCGGATCTAAGCGACCATCGAACGTCGGTGCGTCGAGTAATGTCCATGTGGTGGTCGCCTCTCCGTGGATCAGGGTAGTCCTCTGGATAATCGTCATTGGCATAGTCGTGACAAGCGGGTGGGGGTCCACGCTCTCGACGACCGGGGCCAAAATACTCATCGTGATCTGGGTTGCGACGACCACGTCGTGGTCCACGTTCGCGACGGCCGGGGTCGAAGTACTCATCATGGTCGGGGTCTCGTCGGCCGTGCGGAGGATCACGAGCCCGATGCTCCTTAGGGGGAGCCCGGGGCCGATAACGCTGGGGTGGGTACCCATCATACTAAGGATCTGGATGGTATACGGGGGAGATCCCACGCCGAGGAACCTCACGACGCTGTCGTTCAGGAGGTGGTGGAACGTCCCTCTGTCGGGGTTCTGGACGTAAAGGGGCACGTGGTTCAGGCCGGGGATGGATCTCTGGCCTCTCTACACGCGGCTCTCCTTCATGGGAGGGAGTGTCGCTAAGATTTTCTAGACGACCTAAACGGATGTTTACTGCTGTGAGGTCACGACGGAAATCCTGAAACTGGGTACTCATGGTGTCCAGGCGGTCTAGGATAACCCGCTGTAACTTCGCCTGTGTGGCGCCAGAGTCCGAACTGTGTGTGCGATTATCTGTAATGTTATGACCAGACATTGCGTTTCTATAATCCCTACCACTACGGAGCATAGACGGCCCAAACCTTGGGCTCTGATACCAATTGATGTAGGGGTAGGCTGTGAGTGCGCAAGACCTAAGGCTAATGCGAGTGTACGTGCGGAGTATTAGCCTATGCTACATGCAATGCGATAATCGGCAACGACGATTAATAATTTTAGAGCAATGAAAATTTGTAACACCACGCAAATTCACAAAAGCTAACGCAATAATTAATTTTAGCAATTAGGTGCGGCTTTCCTCCGGATCGGAGGGCCAACGCGAGCGTGCGGCGAATTGGCCCCACCTGCAATTATAATAATATGTAGACAAATACCCACAAGTAGGAATCCAACAAATAAAGGAAATCACCGAATAAATAATATCAATTCAAATGTCACAATACAACAGAGTACTCACGAAGTAGAGGGCTGATCGAGGCGGTAAAGATCTAGGGATCCAAAATTGCAAATCGGCGATCGGTAGCGATTCCGGAGGCGTGAACACGGTGGTAGTGGCTGTCCTAGGTGGAGATCGGGGAAATCGGGCCGGGAGTGGTTAGATCCGGCCGTTAGAGCCTAGATCCGGGAAACAGGATGATGTATGGAAGTGGAAATAACGGACTGGAGGGCAAAACCTTAGATCTGGACTTGGAGAGTGGGTGCAGTTAGGGGAAAAGGTTGGAGGTGTGCAGCGGGTAGAAGGTTGATGCAGGGAAAATAGTTAGAAGAGGGATGCGGCTTGGGGTCTACAGCAGGGCAGCGGTTAGAGGATGCAGCAGAGGTGCGGCTTGGGGCTTATAACAGGTAGGCGGTTAGGAGGCTGTAAGGGGAGGCGGACTGGAACAGGGGGCTACAGGCGGACAGGTTTTGGAGGAGGCGGGCTGGGGTTTGTTGCCGGATGGCTGCCGGCGGACTGTGACAGGATGGCTGCAGGCGGACGTGTTTAGGAGGGTCGGTGAGGGCTAGGATGAGGGGAAAACGAAGGAGGAAGATAGAGAATACCTTGGGGGGATGAACAAGCGCCTAGGAGTCGTCATCTAGAGTTCCACGACGTCGGCACCGGTGGGTGATCGCAGAGATCCGAAATTTCTTCTCCCAATTTCTGCAATAACCTCTCTTCAGCCCTCATAACAGCTATTTATAATGGAGAAGAGTCTAGGACATCCCCATCAACGACTATGATTCGCCTGTGGGGATCGGCCATTAAATAAATAAAAACAAACTAAAAAATAGTAAACTAATATATGATTTCGACTCGCAACGGCGCGCCGGACGCAACCGCGGAGTCGGATCGGCGATCCGATCACTTCTTCCTGCGCGAATAGACATATGTGGGTCCCGCCTTGGCGCGAACCCCTCCTGGTGCAACAACTGATGGTTCCCCATCACATACCCTTGTATAAATCGACGGTAATAACCCGTTAATCCCAAGAATCCCTGCAATTTCTTCAGTGTCGTTGGAATAGGCCATTTTAGCATAATTGCAATTTTGAGGGGATCCGTGGCTACCCCTTCACTGGAGATAATGTGGCCCAGAGAGTGTGCCTGTTGGAGGCCAAAACCACACTTGCTGTGCTTGAGGAAGTGGTAATGTTGCCGTAATATTCCAATGGTGAAAGAGAGGTGTTCCAAGTGCTCATGCCACGATTGGCTGAAAATTAGTATATCATCAAAGAAAGTTATAATAAACTTACTAAGTTGGTTTTGGAAGATCATATTAATCAAGCTTTGGAAGGTGGAGAGAGCATTTGTTAAGCCGAATAGCATCACAAGGAACTCGTAGTCCCCTTGATGCGTTTTGAATACTGTTTTATGGACGCCGACAACCACCATTCTCACCTAATAGTAGCCTTAGTTATTAAAGGCGAAAGGCGCACCAAGGCGCAAAGGGATCTTGGAGCCTAGGCGCAAGGCTCAAGGCGCAGGCGCGCGCCTGACGAAGACAAGGCGCAACCACATTCATTTTAAAAAATAAGCATCAAACATCAGTTCATCTTCTTGATCAGATTTTTCATCTATTCTACTCATTAATCATTCATTACTATCGTTTATAACTCTTAAAAAATAGAATTAATGTGGTCATTTGCATAATATCTAAGTATTAACACTCGATTATGTTTCACAAACACTAAATCATGCAAAAAATATTGAGTTCTTATATTATTTCTTTCTTTCTTTTGGGAAAAAAGGTTTGCAACAAAAATCGCTCTCAGGCGCGCCTTTTATACTCCAAAGGCGCAAAAAAGGCGCACGAAGGCGCAAGTCTCTGAGCCTATTGAGCCTGGAGCCTTAGGCGCGCCCGAGGCGCGCCTTTAACAACTAAGATAGTAGCCCGCTCGTAGATCTAGCTTTGAGAAGAAGACTGCTCCCTGTAGGTCATCAATAAGCTCCTCAATGACTGGAATGAGGAATTTGTCCTTTACCGTGGTTTTGTTCAATTGTCGATAATTAATACAAAGCCTCTAGTTACCATCGCTCTTCTTCACTAACACTGCAGACGAAGTGTATGGACTAGAGCTGTGCCGGATAATTCATGTATGCAACATCTCTTTGATGATCCATTCAATTTTTGACTTTTACAGAGGGGGATATCAGTATGGGTGCAAGTTGATATCAACTTTGCCCTCTTTGAGAGGAATGTGGTGCTCGTGTTCACGTAATGGGGGTAATTCTGTGGGTTCAGCGAATAAGTCATTAAATGACTGCAACAATTTTTGTAGCTCCCTGGTAGCTTAAATGCTTAGACCGCTTTCTCCTTCTACCGAAGTATTAGGCCTGCAGCCCGCACTTACGTCAGAGGAGAGCTCATTCAATTGAATACTACAGACTACTAACATATGGAGTTGCCCGCTCTTGGCCACCAAATTATGCAACATCATTCTTCTTCACTAACACTACGGGCGAAGCGTATGGACTAAAGTTGTGCCGATTAATTCCTATATGCAACATCTCTTTAATGAGCCTTTCAATTTTTGACTTCTGTAGAGGGGGATATCAGTATGGGCGCAGGTTGATATCAACTCTGCCCTCTTTGAGAGGAATGTGGTGCTCATGCTCACGTAATGGGAGTAATTCCGTGGGTTTAGTGAATAAGTCATTAAATGACTGACAATTATTGCAGCTCCCCGGTAGCCTCAATGCTTAGACTGCTTTCGCCTTCTGCCAAATTATTAGGCCCGCAATCCGCACTTACGTTAGAGGAGAGCTCATTCAATTTAATATCACAGATAGCTAACATATGGAGTTGCCCGCTCTTGGACACCAAATTATGCAACCTCTTTTGCTTCATCTACGTGCCAACGAGATACTTAGATCCTCATAGGGAAATCTTCTTTCCTTGGCTTGTAAACTCCATCTTCAGGTTGCTGAAATCCCAGTTAACCACACTCAGTGTTACCAGCCATTGCACTCCCAGGATTCACACCCCCAATGGTAATACCAATACATCTGAGGTGAAAGATACTCCCTGCATCCTCCACTTGAACCCAACTACCCTGTGAGAGCTTGATATTCTTTTTCCATTGGCAATTGCCACATGGAACTTGGGAATTGGAATAAGTTTGCATTGTAGCCGGTTAGCCGCTTCCAGATCCAGGAAGTTGTGTGTGCTACCTGAGTCAATTAGAATGTTGATTAATTGGCGTTGATGAGAAGCAGTGACACACATTGTATAAAAGTGGGTAATCCTAGTCAGACTGTGCAATGACATTTGTGGGAGTCTCCTTCATTAGGTTCAATCTGAATTGGGAGCTCCCCCTCATTCCCGTGGTGCTCCAAATTTTCCTTTTCCCTGCCAGGTAAAAGCTCCAGCGCGTATGATTGCCGCTTCTCCAAGCATTTGTGTCCAGGGGTGTACCTTTTGTCACACCGAAAGCATAACCCTTTCTTTGTTTGTCATCCATTTCCGTAGATGTTAGTCGCTTCCCCCTCTCCTGGGATTTGTATTGTGATGATATGCTGTAAGAGGATTAGATGGTGGAGATGATTTGGCCGCCAACAGATGTTTATCCTCCCTCATTCTCGACCCTTGAAGATGCACTGGGAGCCGTTTATGCGCGATATTGAGTTTGTGTTCTTGTATGCGAGCAAGGGAATACACATCTTGAGGGATTTTGGTTGAAACATCCTGAGTGCATACTCTATCTCATCCTTGAATCCCGCTAAGCAAAAGCTGATCACATATTCCTCCGAGACGTGGACACGATTGTGCAGAACGTCAAACACATCCAGATAATTTTGGACAGATCTCCCTCCCGCAAGTTCTTCAGCTCACTCATTGGATCATCAACCAAGATGGGACCAAACCTGTGGAATAGCTGATGCAGGACATGCCCATCCTGGAATCCACCAGGGGGCTGTTAGCTTCACGCCAATCTTCCTGCCATTATCAAGACTGCAGTCCTGATAATGGCAGGAAGGTTAGGCGTGAAGCTAACAACTCCATGGTGGATTCCAGGGTGGGCCTGTCCAGCATCAATAGCAGTTGGCTGTTCTCTTCCCAATTCGACCATTGGGGCGGAATGCGGGACTTCATATAGGCTTGATGCCCGTACAAAGTTTTTCCTTCCATGTGGACCGACACGATCTTCACTTTCAAGTCCGCCGGCGTGTCGTCGATGTCGAAGAATTATTCGCATTTATAGATCCATTCTTGCAACGCCTCTGCAAAAAAGCGCGGGAACTCCAACCGAGAATTCCGAGTTGCCATGTGTGAGGAAGAAGAAGAATGAGGAGTTCGAGTATCCCCTGAAGAACCCAGACCTTCAGAATTCCCCAATCTATCTGTTTTGAGGTTGCTGAACATTTCACGCATATCCTCCAATGTTTAACTCTGGTAGTCATATAGGCTTGATGCCAGTACAAAGCTTTTCCTTCCATGTGGACCGACACGATCTTCACTTTCAAGTCCGCCGGTGCGTCGTCGATGTCCAAGAATTATTCGCATTTATAGATCCATTCTTGCAACGCCTCTCCAAAAAAAACGCGGGAACTCCAACCGAGAATTACGAGTTGCCATGTGTGAGGAAGAAGAAGAATGAGGAGTTTGAGTATCCCCTGAAGAACCCAGACCTCCAGAATTCCCCAATCTATCAGTTTTGAGGTTGTTGAACATCTCATGCATTTCCTCCAATGTTTAACTCTGGTAGTCATTTAGCAACTAGATAGATCGCGCCATAGACTTATGGTTTTGCTTGAGCACCTCCAGCTCATTGTGAAGATCCTTCGAGCGAGTGGCCTCTGACGCCGACATGATTGTGCTGGATCGTCAGGTGCCCTTAGAGGGGGGGCGATGGTGAATTAGGGTGTTTTAAAATTCTTTTGAAAACAATTATCTTTTATAAAATATGAAATTACTTTATAACAAAGTTCGAAAATTATAGTTTGATAATTAAAAACAAAGAGACATGATTTTTATTTCATCAAAACGATTACAAAATTGTGATTTCAATATCGCTAGAAATCAAGACGATAATTTTTACTCTTGGGTTTTTTATACCGATCCTTTCTCCCTAAGGACCGGTTGGCCGTATCATCTCTCCTTAGATAGGGCTCGACCCGCCCCCTAGACATACTCCCTAGATTTAATCGCTTACTCACACGACGAATTCCTCCTTCAGCCGCACACGGACCTAGTCACAAACACGGGCGATTTTCACTACCGTTACACAAAAGTAGTAACCAAAAGAAAAACGAAAAATACAAGATAGAGAAACACAATTCTGTAGAAAAACTCGCTATAGAGAAAATCTGGAGGCGATGAAGAAGGAAGATGAGAGATCGGAGTTGTAGTCGCGTTCATGCTTCGTGTAGAATTAACGTTGATGATCCCCGCCTTCAAGTTCTCCTTTGAATCTTCAAGATTGCTGTAGGGAGGGCTCTGGATGTCTAAGACGAGAGCTCACACGAAATAGTTCGGATGTGGCTTCAGCGTTCTTCAAATGAAAGAGCGGAGCTGTCTTTTAAATAGAACTGTGAGCTAGCACTGACGGTAGGTGTAATCGCCCCGCGGTACCCATAATGGTAAGAGATTAACTCGGCAGTTGTCCAGAATTGGTAGTCGTGCTTCGTATTTTAGGAAACAACTACCGCGCCGCATTAGCTCAATATACGTTCCCGCTGTCAGATGGATCACATGCTCCATTTGGCTCCTCAATCAGCAGATGATCGCTGTGCTTGCCTTTCGGTTACCGCTGTGCGTTTGCGTTAACGCCGCGCGTTAGTCGCTTTACAAATTAGCTTTCCTACTCCCGCCAATGATTTCATTTGAATGTGTTGTGCCAGCTGTCCAACTGTCACGATCGCTACCGTCAGCGGTAGGTGCTACCGCCCTGCGGTGGGACATATTTCAGAGCATCATGTCCATTTTTGCATCCCATTTAATTGTACGCATTCAGTATGATATTGTACATGTATTTCCTATACACTATAAACACAAAAAAGCTCGATCGAATACATAACGGGATTTGCTATTCTCAAACAAAGAGGTGCAGAGCGTTTGTTCCAACAAACTCTTTTTTTTGATAATAACATATCCTCCAATTAGAAATCTGTCATTTTAAATTAGAGTTGTGTTTATAGAATAGTGCGATTGGTGATAATCGTGATAAAATAGGTTTTTCGAGTGGTGTAGTTGAATACATAACAATGTTCGTATTTTAGAAATGTGTACTCCCCTATATGAATGCTGCCCCTGCATAGATGCTTCATTTAGACAAATTGGTGTCATATTTTACTCCCCCTAGAGTATTAGATTTTTCAACTTATTCTCCCCCTTTTGGTATTATCAAAAGAGGGTTGAGGTGCGTATATTCATGAAATTTACTTGCCCCATCTAGTTATGAACTAAGATACCACTTTTGTCAAAGATAATCATGATCGAGCGTAAGAGTAAACACAACGGAAAAAAGTCATGCAAATAATGCATAAAACATATATACGATAGACATGAAGAAGCAGAAGCTCCCCGTTAAAAAAATTGAATTTTAGAGAGAATCATGAAAGGTATGAGAGGCGGTAGCCATAGGCCCCGTGACGTCCTTTCGGAAGAGCACTCTGTCCTCGGACACCCATAACCACACAGGACGACCTCGGCAGAGGGAGGCCCCGCGGGCATTATATCATCACCCATAAAAGTTTTGGAAAGCAATACCTCCGAGCAGGTAAGTACGAGACTTACGCAAAGCACTATGCATATCTCAACAACCGTTTCTTTATGCCCAAGAGGGCAGACCTGTTAGGAAAAGAGAATAGTGCCGCCTTGGTTTTTCATCTTAAATAGGCGGACACTCAGCGAATAATGCTGCCTTGGTTTTCTATCTTAAATAGGCGGGCACTCGGCGAATAGTGCCGCCTTTGTTTTCTATCTTAAATAGGCGGGCACTAGGCGAATAGTGCCTCCTTGGTTTTCTATCTTAAATAGGCGAGCACTCGGAGAATAGTGCCGCCTTGGTTTTCTATCTTAAATAGGCGGATACTCGACGAATAGTGTCGCGTTGGTTTTCCATCTTAAATAGGCGGGCACTCGGCGAATAATGCCGCCTTGGTTTTCCATCTTAAATAAGCGGGCACTCGGCCAATAGTGTCATCTTGGTTTTCTATCTTAAATAGGCAGGCACTCGGTGAATAGTGCCGCCTTGGTTTTCTATCTTAAATAGGCGGGCACTCGGCGAATAGTGCTGCCTTGGTTTTTCTATCTTAAATAGGCGAGCTCTCGGTGAATAATGCCGTCTTGGTTTTTTGTCTTAAATAGACAGACACTCGGCGAATAGTGCTGCCTTGGTTTTCTATCTTAAATAATCGGGCACTCGGCGAATAGTGCCGCCTTGGTTTTCTATCTTAAATAGGCGGGCACTTCTTCAGAGAAGCCGCGGCCGAGTTCCAAGCGCCGCGATAGCGTTACCGCGCCGCGATAGCGTTACCGCGCCGCTTTAGCTCAATATACGCTCCCGCCATCAGATGGATCACATGCCCATTTGATTCCTCAATCAGTAGATGATCGCCAAACTTGCCTTTCAGTTACCGCCGCCCGTTAGCCGCTTTACAAATTAGCTTTCCAACTCCCGCCAATGATTTCATTTGAATGTGTTGTGCCAGCTGTCCTACTGTCACGATAGCTACCGCCAGGGGTAGGTGCTACCGCCAGGGGTAGGTGCTACCGCCCCGCGATAGAACTTATTTCAGAGCATCATGTCCATTTTTGCATCGCATTTAATTGTACGCATTCAGTATGGTATTGTACATGTATTTCTTGCACATTATAAACACAAAACAAGCTTGATTAAATCCATAACGAGATTTGTTATTCTCAAACCAAGAGATGCAGAATGCATGTTCCAACAGATTGCACCGTCCTGGTTGTTGCTCTGATACCAGTGATGCGATCCCTTCTCTAAGAAAGCAATTAAAGCTGAATTCATCTAGCACTACATCTAGGATTTACCGGGAAGAGAATTGCAATCATGTTATTCTTCACCTTAAGGTTACAAAACTGAACAAGTGAGACAGTTAAGAGATCGACGATCTCACTGCAGATCCACTCAAAACAAGAGCAAAGGAAATGAAAACAGGATTCAAATTTTTGTATAGATTCGACTTCTAGCAGTAGCCTGTTATAAACCTAAAGCTGCCGAAATTACAAAATACCCTTAACTAGCAATTCAAAATAACAACGTTCTGCCACTTCTTTTCCCAGCGTGATTTGGCAACAATTCAACTGCCAATCAAACGCATAAATCCAGGCCATCAGTTATCGAAATGCATCACTTTCCGCGTTTTGGATATTTCCTTTAGCTGGAATCTGTGGTGGTTATAATATTTGAGCTTCTGGACTGTTTAGTGTCTTGTGTGTGTGTAGTCCCCACCGTATATTTTATTTATTTATTTAGACCCCGCCGTTTGTTAGGGGTGAAGAGAGAAAACCGAAAACCGACGAAACCGATCAAACCGACCGAACCGCACCGATCGGTTTGGTGTCGGTTCGATCTGGAGCTTGTGAAAATCGAGTCCATATTGACACGGTTTGGTTTCCAATGTGTAGAAATTGATCAAACTGAACCGACTTGAAGTCTATGTAATTAAATGTTTAGTGGTTAATTAGTTAGTGATTAGGAATTAGGATCACCATAAATAACCGATTTAGGCGTTTATGTCATTCACGGGCGTTTATGACTGAGCAACGTAAACGTGTCTTCAGGTTTCAAACTATTTTGTTTATACTTATATATATATCATCTGAATTTTTATTCGTAAATAAGCGGTTTAGGTTGAGCCTATGACATTTTATTTACTGAACAAAGTAAATGTGTCTTTTGATCTTGATTATTTTTGGTGATTTTATTTTCATAAAAAAATAATAATCTCAAGTTGTCCGGTTATTAGTTCCTATTACAAATATATCTAGATTTTTAGGTAACTTGTTTAGGCCATCTCATGTTTTTGACTTTGGAATTATCTAAAATACTTATTACAGAGGCGACTCCTGACATTTCAGATCCAGAAACCAAAGAAATTAGTATGAATAATAATAATTTGGACATGGAATATAAAAATAACATGCTCCCAGACCATCATTCTGGAATTGAACATGATTATGAGGTTTAGAACTACGTGATTTATAACTATTTTTTTTCGAGACTATTTACTTATCAATCAATTGATTGTATAATAAATCCATCAAAACCAGAGAACAAAATAAATTGAGATGGTTTAAAATGATTCTCATAATTCAAATTCACTTTCAGAAATTTTTTGTGAAAAAATATCCAGAAAACCCGAAATCGAACCGCCTAGTATAACAACTGGCTTGAGATGCAAGTACAATTGCAATTGCTGGTGGTTTTATGTGCAGGTAATTTTGCAAAACAAAATTAATATTGCTATAAATTATAAGCATATATATTTTTGTGAGATAATTATATATACTTAGTGTACTTTCAATATTGATTATTTAAATAAGTTTAATGTGTGATGTGATGACTAATTTCTTTAAGAAGATTGCTTAAGCGACCCGGTGGTGGAGTGAAGACATACACAAATTCCTTTCGAACCTTGTTGGGAAAATGACCCTCAATGTTCCCTTGATTTGAAGAGACCTCACACTCAATGCTAAGTACAAGTTGTATTTGATAAACCCAATTTCTATCTCATAAGTATGCAGGACTAGGGCACACCATGGTGTAATGTATGATCAGCTGAGACGAGCTCTCTGTCTCAGCTGAACCGCTGAGACAAGACCAGGAGCCGCTGAGAAGGTGTCTGGGCAAGCTGAGCTGCAGATAGAAGAAAACCGCTGAGACAACTGTCTGTCTCAGCGGATCCGCTGAGACGGGACAGAAGCAACCGCTGAGACGGTTGACCATCTCAGCCCAACTGCTGAGACAGATTCAAAAGTGAACTGGCGGGTTCTGCTTTTGGCGCAAGCTGCAGAAATGCATATTGGGTTCCACCAATCACACCCATACCTGTCAGGAGGACAGCTAAAAGCCGTTGATGGTCAGTGGGTATAAAAGGAATAAGTTAGGGTTGAGCAAAGAACTTTTGCTATTACTCTCCAACACACAAACTCACGAACAATACTGTTCCATTGTCGGCAGCCAAGAACTGAGCTTACACAAGGCTGCAACGAGAAAAGAGTTTGCTTATCTTGATTCATCTCAAGATAGAGCAAGTAGATCAAGTCTATCATCTGAAGGGCTGATCAAGAAGAATCAAGTTGGAGCTGCACTTCTCCTCCCTGGTTCAAGTCTGCAACAACATCTGTTAAGAAGAAGAAGAACAAGACTTGATCTCTTCTTCCTTCAATCTGTAAACCTTATTATATCATTTGTAGGAGCCTTTGGGTTCTGAGACTGTAGGGCTTTATTGCCTGAGTGTGTAAGGTTGATTGACCTGAGTTGTAGAGCTGAGAGGTCAGCTTGAGGTAGGACCAGGAGGTGGTCTGAGTTGTAGGAGGTGGATTCCTCTGAGGTATGACTGCTGTGCCTGAGGTAGGGTTTGGGAAAACCTGAGAGATCCTGTGGGATCTGTGCTGTAGGCTCTTGGAGCTGAGTTTGGAGAAGTTGGCCTTGTCTAACTCATTGTTAGAAAGGTGAAGGGGGAAAAAGGACTACTCAAGACACCCTGTCTTGAGGAACCTCTATAAATCTCTTTGTGTTTTCTGTGCTTGATAATTTGCTAACCTAAAGTCAGAAAACACTAAGCCTAAAATAAAAGAAACCTATTCACCCCCTCTAGGTGTTTAAGACTACATCCTATATATAAACTATCAAGTGGTATCAGAGCCAGGTTGGTCAAGGACATAACTGTCTGACCAGATCCTATTAAGGAATAGTCTTATCAATCCAATGGCTTCCTCTGGATTGCAGAAGGAGATGGGATCCATGAAGTTGCCCATATGCAACAAAAAAACTTTGGCATATGGAAGCAAATGGTTAGATTGTTTATGGAAGCATCTGATCCAAGGATCTACATAGCTGTAAAGCAAAGGCCTTTCACCTTTCAAATTGCCTCCACCATATATCCAACAAGAAGAGTGCCCAAGACCTTCAATGACTTGACCAAGGATGAACTTGCATTGTTCACTATGGACAAAAGAGCCCAGAACATCATAGTTAATGCTATTGATGATTCCACATTTCAAAACTTAGTACACTGCACTACTGCCAAGGAAATGTGGGACACATTAGTAGTATATATGGAAGGGACAGCTGAAGTGAGGGATGATAGAAAGTCACTCCTTAATCAAGAGTATGAAGCCTTCAGGCAGCTCAGCCAGGAGAGCATCTCTATGTGCTATGAGAGGTTCTTCAGAATAATCAATGAGCTGAGAACCTATGAGAGAGTATTCACTGATTATGAGCTGAATGATAAGTTCCTTAGATCTCTAACAAGGGATTGTGATACAAAAATCTGTGCTATCAGGGAAGTGGCTAGGCTTGGTGAGACCCCCACTCATACACTGTTTGGAAAGCTGCTCTCTTATGAGATGCAGCTGTCTGCAAGAAAGGAAGAGGACACCTCAACAAGGGTTCAGGCAAGGGAGAAATCTGTAGCTCTCAAGGCTGACAGCTCCAAGAAAATCAAGGGCAGGATGGTGTCTCCTCCAAGGAGAGGTGCTGAATCTAAAAAAATCTGAAATCAGCACCTCAGATAGCTCTTCCTCTGATGAAGAGTTTGCTGCCTTCTCAAGGCAGTTCAAGAAGATGATGAGGAGGAAGCAATGGAAGAACAAGCCCTCTTCCTCATCACACTCCAAGAAAGAACACAGGAAACTTGAAAGACAGCACCCAAAGGGTGACAGGTATGATTTCAAATCTAGTAAACATGTTTCAAATAACATTATTTGCTATTGCTGCAGCAAACCTGGACATGTCATAGCTGACTGTCCAGCCAAAAGAAAGGAGAAGAGTGATAAGAAACATCATCACCAAAAGGATAGGAAGGGTGAAAAATCCTTCCTAGCAAAGAAAGGAAAAAGCTGGAGTGAATCTGAATCCTCAACTTCAGATTCAGAGAATGAAGAAGAGGCCTACATAGGGCTCTTTGCAACAGAAGAGGATGAAGATTATCCTGCTGCCAAGGTTGGAGTCAGGGCCCCTCTATCACACTCAGACAGTGATATAGAGGAGGATGAAGAGGACAATGTTCAGCTAGGCCTCATGACCATCACTGATGGGGAGGACAGTCAGAACATCTCTGAAAATGAACAGGATAGTTCAAGTACCAGCCTCAATCAAATTTGGTACTTGGACAGTGGGTGCTCAATGCACATGACAGGAACAAGAAATCTTCTACAGGACTACAAGGCTGTGAAGAATGGACCCAAAGTTATCTTTGGGGGGTCAGAAAAGGGAATCACCAAAGGATGTAATATGATCTCCAATGACATAGTCTCAATTACAAGGGTAGCTTATGTTGAAGGGTTGCAACACAACCTAGTAAGCATAAGTCAACTATGTGATCTAGGATATGTCATTGAATTCCACAATGACAAGTGCTTGATTAAAAAGTCTAAAGACTTAGAAACCATTCTCTCAGGCACTAGGAGTGAGAATGTTTATTGCTTAGACTTTATATGCAGTAATTCTCTTACATCTGTTTGTCTAGTAGCTAATGAGAATGAGTCCTTTTGTGTTCAATGACACAAGAGACTTGCTCACATTAACTACAAGACAATGTATAGACTATTCTCTAAAACCTTGTTAGGAATAGTCTTAATATAAAATGTATTAAAAGTGGCCCCTGTCATGCTTGCCAAATGGGTAAGCAAACAAGGGCCACCTTTAAAAGTATTGGCTCCAAAGACACTGAAAGATGTCTTTATCTCTTGCATATGGGACTTGTTTGGTCCTTTGCCAATTCGGAGCGTAGGTGGGAAGTTGTATACTTTGGTGATTGATGATGATCACTCAAAATATACATGGGTATTCTTCCTAAAGAAGTCTGATACTCTAAATATCTTTATAACTAATGTCAAAGCAATTCAGAATGATTTGCAATGTGCTGTGGTCAGAACTAGAATTGACCATGACACAGAATTTCAATCTGAAGCTATGACAAAGTTTTGTCAAGAATATGGTATCACCTAAGAGTTCTCCTCCCCAAGGACTTCACAACAAAATAGTGTGGCTGAGAGGAGGAATAGGACCTTAATAGAAGCTGGGAGAACACTGCTTAGTGACTCCTCACTCCCAGAATACTTCTGGGCTGAGGCAGACAATACTGCATGTCATGTTCTCAATAGAGCTTCCATTAATAAGGTTCATGAAATAACTCCCTATGAGATTCTGAAAGGCAAACAACCTACAATTTCATACTTTAAAATCTTTGGCTCCAAATGCTACATTTTAAACAATGGAAAATCTCAATTAACAAAGTTTGCAGAGAAATGCAATGTGGGTGTTCTTGTTGGCTATAACTCACATAGTAGAGCTTATAGAGTGTATAACAAGAAAACTCATATTGTAGAGGAGTCTATGCATGTAGTATTTGATGAGACCAGCCTAATATATAAGGGCTTGTCTAGATCTCCTGTCTTGGCAGGAAATGAACAGGATTTGGAAAGGATGTCTATACAAGACACACCCAACAACAACAAAGCTTATTCTGATGCTGCCATCCCTGAAGAGGAAGAAGTCAATGCTGATGAAGACACTGCTGAACTAGCAGAAACAGCACAGCAAGCTGAGAACAGATTGCCTACAGCTGTAAGACATCTAAGGGATCATCCAAGAGAACAAATAATTGGAGATCAGAATCAAGGTGTATTAACCAGAAGCAGGGCTTATAATGAAGCCCTATTCTTGAGCTTCCTATCACAAATGGAGCCCAAGAAATTTGAAGAAGCCAACCAAAACACCTTTTGGATTCAAGCTATGCAAGAAGAACTTCTATAATTCAAGAGATGCAATGTATGGAAATTGGTGCCAATACCACAAGGACACAATATCATAGGCACCAAATGGATTTATAGGAACAAGTTAGATGAAAATGACACAATCATAAAGAACAAGGCAAGACTGGTAGCCAAGGGGTATAGACAAGAAGAAGGGATAGACTTTGATCAAACCTTTGCCCCTGTTGCAAGGTTGGAAGTAATTAGGCTATTCCTTGCCTATGCTGCCCACAAGGGGTTCAAAGTGTATCAAATGGATGTCAAATCAGCCTTCCTCAATGGTGACTTGAAGGAAGAGGTATATGTTGAGCAACCATTAGGTTTTGTACATCCTAACCTCTCTAGTTATGTTTACTTAGGAAAGCTCTTTATGGTCTTAAGCAAGCCCCCATGGCTTGGTATGAGACATTGTCTAGCTTTCTCATCAAGAACAAGTTCTTGAGGGGAAAGATAGATAACACATTGTTTCTTAGGAAAACTAGGGACAAGTGTCTCCTAGTCCAAATATATGTTGATGACATAATATTTGGATCTACTGATGACAACCTCTGCAAAAGGTTTGCCAACCTAATGCATGAGGAGTTTGAGATGAGCAGTATGAGAGAGCTCAAGTATTTTTTAAGCCTCCAAGTAAAATAGTCTGATGAAGGTATATTCATTTCTCAGACCAAGTACACTAGGGAGCTTATCAAGAAGTTTGGGATGAAATCAACTTTCACCATGAAAACTCCCATGGCGTCCAACATTTCCCTGGACAAGGATGGGAAGGGCAAGGCCTTTGATGAATCCATGTACAGGTGCATCATTGGATCCATGTTATATTTAACTGCTAGTAGACCAGATATTATGTATGCTACATGTGTGTGCTAGGTACCAGACATATCCTAAGGAATCTCACTATTCAGCTGCAAAGAGGATTCTGAGATACCTTAAAGGCAGCCTACATCTTGGCCTTTGGTACCCTAAGAACAATGATTCTGAACTAACTGGATTTTCAGATGCAGATTTTGCAGGCTGCAAAGAAGACAGGAAAAACACAAGTGACACTTGTCAATTCCTAGGAAGAAGGTTGATATCATGGAGCAGCAAAAAGCAGATAAGTGTGGCTATCTCCACTGCTGAGTCTGAATACATTGCTGCAGGGAGCTGTTGTGCACAGCTATTGTGGATTCAACACCAGCTAGAGGACTATAACCTCAAGGTAAGTAACTCTCCTCTTTATTGTGACTCATTCAGTGCTATCTCTATTGCTAAGAATCCTGTCTTTCACAACAGGACTAAACATATAGAAATAAGATATCATTTTATAAGAGAACATGTAGAATCTCAAGATATCTGCCTTGAATTTGTCCCCACTGACAGTCAAGTGGCTGATATCTTCACTAAGCCATTGGATGAGGCCAAGTTTAATGTCTTCAAGATTGAACTAGGAATGTTAAATGTAGAATAGTGTAAAACACTTCATTCTTCCAATCTTGATTTGATATAACTTAAAATGTTGACACATCAACCCTATGAGAGACATGATTAGGCATTCAAGTAATCCTATCTCTAATAATTTTAAAGTAGTATGATCAGCTTAACCAGAACAATCTGTTTCAGCTGAGCTTCAGATTGCACTTAGACAGCTGGGAAAAGTCTCTGTTCGACGAACTCTTTCCTGGGTTCGACGAACGTCGTGTTTCAGTTTTACGAAATTGCTCCTCAGCTCGACGAATTCAGTCTTCCAGCCAGTTCAACAGATTTTGTCTTCAGTTCGACAAACTCCAGTTTGAGTTCGACGAACTCAGCTTTGTGTTCGACGAATTAATTCAGTTCGACGAACCCCAGATTCAGTTCGACGAACTTAGCTTTGTGTTCGAAGAATTAATTCAATTCGACGAACCCCAGATTCAGTTCGTCGAATGCAGTTCGACGAACCCCAGACTCAGCTCGACGAACTCAGATTCAGTTGACCCATTTACACTTACAATTATAAGAACAATCAAATCAACTTACTAGGTTTAATTTTACCTAAGTCTTAAGCCATATAAATAGCCAATCTGATTAGTGAAAAGCACACGACCCTTCTCTTCCAGCCGCCGAGACGAATCACCTACTCTTCCGTCCCAGCGCATTCCTCCACCACTGCAATGGCTCCCAAAAGCTCTAAAGTTCTTCTTGAAGGATATGAGATAGTAAGGCATGAGTTTGCCCATGCTCCAGAAGAAATTAAGGGAGTGATTCAACTCCTACAAGACCAAGGCCTGAAATTTCTACTATCTGAACCCTGTGTCATTCTCAGAACCGAAGTTCTGGAATGGTTTGGTAATGTCAAGTTGTACACCTTCAAATACTCCCTCAAGTCAAAGATTGGAGAAGATAGAATCAAGATAACCCCAACAAAACTACAAAAAACATTACATCTTCCATCCTGCAGTCCGAGTGAAGAGGATGACGTCTCTGAAAAGGACGAGAAAAAGGCTCTAAAATGGACTGAGTACAATGATGCCAAAATTGGCTCATTGAAGAGGAAATTTTTCAACCAAAAGGGAAAACTTTTATCAGATATTGTGGGAAAAACCATTCTTTGCAAACCAGGGTCCCATGATACAATCTCACAGTACATGTTTGACCTCATGACAAGAATAATTCTGAAAAAGAAAACCTCTTGGGGAGAGGTCATCTTTCAAAGAATAAAGGAATGCCTTCAGACACCCAATATGGGAAGAATTCTCTCCTTATACCTCCTGCAAACCCACCCTAACAAGTTCAACACATCCAAAGGAGCAAATCTTCACTATCTCAAGAGAATGGACATCAAGACTTTAGAAAGATTCACCAGGGTATTGCCTATGAGTTAGCCCTCTAAAACTAAAGGAAAAGAGAAGACAATCCCCTCATCTTCTAAAGAAACCAGGCTGATCATGTCCAGTTCTGAGTCTGATCATTCAGACAAAGATGAAGATGCTGGTGCTGACATTGGGTCACCCAACATTCTTGACAAAGATGCTACACCAAATGTTAGCAAGAGGACAGTTGCATTGCATTAACGTAGAAAATAAAGATACAATCGAGACGAATCTCGCCAAGCATCCGGAGGCTGGGTCCTCCTTGATACTCCACTCTCCAAGAGAGCCAAAACCCTAGACTTCCAAGCTGATGAAGACTCACCCCCAAGGCTCCTTATATAGATGGAGCCCCGGACTACAAGACAAATATTAAAATAATATAGTAACGAAATAGACGATAATGCGCGAGGGCTACATAAACTCATAACGATTGCAGGGCCGCCGGTCGCTTCGTATCATCTGGTCCCGCCGGAAAAACGACCTTGTCCTCAAGGTCGAGGGCCATATGGGTCGTCAGAAAGCGTCAGTGGATCCAGCGCCCCAAAGTCAGGATCAGTATCTTCAGCTCCCAGTAAAATGCATAGGTTCCGTTGAGGGCAGACGTGGGTGGGTGAGTACGGTTGCTGGCAGCGGAAGGAGAGGCCCTTGCGGCGAAGCTCTTCGTGTTATTGGTAAGACAAGTGATGAGGCCGTCGCGGGGGCGGTGGCCATGGAGCTGGCGGTTGCGGGGGCGGAGTCAGAAGCTGGGGCCCAGGTGGGGGCAGAGGGTCCATCGGCGGAAGAGGTGGCAGTTGTGGCCGCGGCGGTGGGGCCGGCCATGTCGAGGAGGGTGGTGTGGCTGGGTAGAGTTCCTCGTCGAGAAATCTAGCCTGCTCCATTGCGCGGGAAAGAGTAGTCGGATTGTGGACCCGAAGGCGCGCGCGTAGGTGGGGGTGCAGACCTGCCAGAAAATAGCCCAAGTAGTGGTCGGGTGCCAGATCGGCGACATGTGTAGCGACCACGATGAATTCGTCGATGTAGGTGGCCACAGAGTCGGACTGGCGGACGGAGCTGAGGCGCTCAAAGGCATTGCCCGCCCGGCGGCTGTCGTAGTGGCGGAGGAGTTCCTCCTTCAATGTGGGCCAGGTAATGTCCGGTACCTGCTGGCGCATCCAACGCACCCAATGGAGCGTCGAGCCTTCCATATAAATTGTGGCGAGGGGAACCTTCTGGTCGGCGGGGGTGGTATGCAAGTCGAAGAACTGCTCTGTGCGGGCGATCCACCCGAGAGGATCGGTGCCATCGAACACTGGAATCTCAATCCGGCGGAGGTGGGCCGGGGCACAATCGGCCGTGGGGTGCCAAACCCCCATGTGGTCGAGAACCACGGGACTTGGTGGCGGAGGAGTGGTTGGAGGGCGATTAACTGCCGCGGTAAGTCCTCGGAGGAGGAGCGTGAGGTCCGTCAGTTGGGCTTCAATATCATCCAGGCGCTGCGAGTCCGAGTGTGCAGGGGTGCAGGTGTTCTCGTCGGCGTGGAGGGCCATGGACCGAGTCACGGGCATGAACTGTGGCTCGGTGTGGAGCGGCCAGGGCAGCCGGAGCGCAACAAGTGCGGTAGGAGGCGGCCGACACGGCGGTAGGCGGCGAGACTGGGAGCCGAGGCAGGAAGAGGGCCTCCGGAAGGTGGCGAGGAGGAGAAGAAGCCGTTGGGAGGCCGCTGGAAGGCCGTAGAAGCCGCTGGAGAAGGCGTTGTGGGCGGCTCTGGACTCAACGCAATAGTCGCTGGAAGGAGGAGGAGCTGCGCCAGGCGAAGTCGCGGAAACTACTAGCGCAGTCGCAGGAGAAGTCGGCGATGCGGTCGGCGTTCTCGCGGGAGAAGGCGTGCGATGTGGTCGGCGGAAGGAGCAGGCGGACCGATGATTTGGATCGGTAGCAGCGGGGCGTCTGTTTCTGGATTGCGGGGTCAGCAACAGATCGCGGATCGACAGGATCGGAAGTGTCGTCCGCAGGCGGGGGAGTTAGGGCTCGTTCGAACCCTAATTTAGGGCAGGTCGGACCAGTTGTTAGCAAGAGGACAGTTGCATTGCATTAACGTAGAAAATAAAGATACAATCGAGACGAATCTCGCCAGCATCCGGAGGCTGGGTCCTCCTTGATACTCCACTCTCCAAGAGAGCCAAAACCCTAGACTTCCAAGCTGATGAAGACTCACCCCCAAGGCTCCTTATATAGATGGAGCCCCGGACTACAGGACAAATATTAAAATAATATAGTAACGAAATAGACGATAATGCGCGAGGGCTACATAAACTCATAACGATTGCAGGGCCGCCGGTCGCTTCGTATCACCAAATGACCTGCCAACTGAACCTGTCCATCCACTGCAGCTGGACAAAGTCATAACTTCTGGTAACTAATTCAACTCCTCCTAACTCATTAATCATAGCTAATAACAATAGTTAGTCAAATCTTACATTTAATTAATGTGGACCCTAGATCCTCAAGAACTGGTGTGTGCTTCATCTGAGGGGGAGTATCAACAAGAACCATCACCCATTGATATTACAATAATCAATGATGATGATGTGAACACAAGACCATCACCTCAAAATTTACAAGGTCAGATTGACACAATTATCTTCAGTCTTGAAGAAAGAATAAGAAACATTCCTGAAAATGCATCAGCCCTGTAGTCATTACCTTCACAAGGTTCATCTGATGCCCTATCTGAGGGGGAGCAGCCACAAGAGCCATCAGCTGATCAAGATCAGGTTATAGGTAAGCTCTAAAAACCCAGTCTAAACATTCAGAATCATAAAATCTAACTTTACAATTCTTATTCTAGAATTCCTAGATTCATCCATTCAAGTTGATTTATCTGAGGAGGAGGTGCATAATGCTCCTCCTGCAGAGAAAGATGAAGTTCTAGGTAAATCTTAAATTATTATCCTTAGAACCTCTAAGTAGTTCAATCTAACTCTAACTCATTGTCCCAGCATTCCTGGACTCAACAGAAAAGAATGCTCTCGTGAGGGGGAGGAGGATGATAATGCTGGTGATGTCAATCTGAGTGATCATCAAGATGCTGACACTGAAGATGAGCATGATGATGCCCCAACTGCTGTTATCAACATTCAACAAGCCTCTTCCTCCACCTCACCCAATGAGGCTCTTCTTAGTGCCATAAACCTGCTACTACAGTCCCATCTCACCACCATGCAGTCACATGTAGATCAATCAATTACATCTGTCAGGGGATACATTGATCAGTCCATCTTGAATGTGAAAGCTGATATCATGACTGAGGTCAAAGAAATAAAGGAAAACACTGACATGCTCACCAAACAGATGACCAGGTGGTTTGAACTTGCTGAAAAATCAGTAATTTCTCAGAATACCATGCTAAGATCCATGGACAAACATCTCCAGCTGTCTGAACAGGACATGAGATATGTCAAGAATTATGTAAGTAAGACAGATGAGGTGATAGAGAAGTCAACCAATCATCTTCAAGAGTATGTCTATTCAACTGCTATGCAGTTAAATGAAGAAGCTGACAGGTACAAGGAAGAGCTGAGAGCAGAAATTGCAACTGTCTCTCAATCCATTGCTGCAAGAGCCACCTCTTCCCATCTGAATGAAGAAGTAGGAAAGTTAAAAGATGTACTTCAAGCTGACCTTGAGAATGTATTCCAAACTCTCTCTGGCACAATAACAACAGCTAAGCAAGACCTCCATCAACAGATCTATGAAGAAGCCAGAAAGGGGGAGGATACAAATGCAGTCATCAATTCTGACCTCACACTGAAAGTCATACAAGGTACAAGGATAGCTCTGAATCTTCCTATATTAGATGTTAATAGGGCAGAAGACTGAGATTTCTCTCATCAAGAGGCAATAACACAAAATGAGAGATTGAAAAAGAAAAGAGAAAGAGAGTATGTGTTGCTCACTGAGGAATTCATGGCCAAACAAAGGGATGAAAACAGTAGAGACCCTGATTTTGAATATTGGAGTGATGACTCCAAAGAGATAATCCTAAATGCCTGGCTAAGCCATGACCAAATAAGCAAAGACATTGATAAGCTATATCCATCTGAAGAATGGATAAAGCATTTAGAGAGGAACACAAAAAGAGATAAAGTATTCAAAGCAAACCTTGTAAGAAAAGATAACCCAAGAAGGATGCCATCTAAATACATTCGAAAGCATTCATGTATTTTAAAAGGCAAGAGAACAAGAGGAAGATAGCTGAGATTGAAACAACAAATGCTGAAAAGGACACAACCACAAATCTGCCTGAAGACATGGCTGTACCTGCTGAAGATAAGGAGCCTCCAGTCCAAGAAGAAATGGTTGCTGAAAACATGGATGCTGCAGCAGACCAACTGGCCCCAGCTAAAGGAAAAGAAGCAGCTGCTGATTTTCCTGAATGTTCTTCCAATAAGAAAAGAAAGCTTTGAATGACTATTGAAACAGTTTATGTATATAAATGTTAATGAACTATAATGATTTATGATTATATGAATGCAAACTGAGCTTTGAATTACTATTCTATCTGGATTGAAATTGATGGATTGTTAATGTAATCAGCTTTGTGTTCGACGAACTCCAGTTTGAGTTCGACGAACTCAGCTTTGTGTTCGACGAACTAAGTTTGTGTTCGACGACCTCAGCTTTATGATTGGTTAATTCATAAATCAGAGTGTAATCAGCTTGTATTATAGCTAAATATGAGTTATATCTAAACCTTACCCTGTTCTGATTGGTTAATTCAATATATGTTGCATTGTTATGTTTATCAAATCTTACTAATGGATTGATTAAACTCTGTGGTAGAATCTTTTCATAACAATCATATGTCTTAAAATAACTGATGCACTAAGCATGATATGTTGAACTCATTATTGCAATAACACATATCAAGAATTTATGAGTAATGTACTCTAGCATTTGAGGGTGTTTTGCCTTCTTCAAATATAGAGAGATTGTTGGGAAAATGACCCTCAATGTTCCTTTGATTTGAAGAGACCTCACACTCAATGCTAAGTACAAGTTGTATTTGATAAACCCAATTTCTATCTCATAAGTATGCAGGACTAGGGCACACCATGGTGTAATGTATGATCAGCTGAGACGAGCTCTCTATCTCAGCTGAATCGCTGAGACAAGACTAGGAGCCGCTGAGAAGGTGTCTGGGCAAGCTGAGTTGCAGATAGAAGAAAACCACTGAGACAACTGTCTGTCTCAGCGGATCCGCTGAGACGGGACAAAAGCAACCGCTGAGACGGCTGACCATCTCAGCCCAACCGCTGAGATAGATTCAAAAGTGAACTGGCGGGTGCTGCTTTTGGCGCAAGCTGCAGAAATGCATATTGGGGTCCACCAATCACTCCTATACCTGTCAGGAGGACAGCTAAGAGTCGTTGAAGGTCAGTGGTGTATAAAAGGAATAAGTTAGGGTTGAGCAAAGAACTTTTGCTATTACTCTCCAGCACACAAACTCAAGAACAATACCGTTCCATTGTCGGCAGCCAAGAACTGAGCTTACACAAGGCTGCAAGGAGAAAAGAGATTGCTTATCTTGATTCATCTCAAGATAGAGCAAGTAGATCAAGTCCATCATCTGAAGGGCTGATCAAGAAGAATCAAGTTGGAGATGCACTTCTCCTCCCTGGTTCAAGTCTGCAAAACAGCAGCTGTTAAGAAGAAGAAGAACAAGGCTTGATCTTTTTTTTTTTCCTTTAATCTGTAAACCTTACTATATCATTTGTAGGAGCCTTTGGGTTCTGAGACTGTATGACTTTATTGCCTGAGTGTGTAAGGCTGATTGGCCTGAGTTGTAGAGCTGAGAGGTCAGCTTGAGGTAGGACCAGGAGGTGGTCTGAGTTGTAGGAGGTGGATTCCTCTGAGGTAGGGCTGCTGTGCCTGAGGTAGGGTTTGGGAAAACCTGAGAGATCCTGTGGGATCTGTGCTGTAGGCTCTTGGAGCTGAGTTTGGAGAAGTTGGCCTTGTCTAACTCATTGTTAGAAAGGTGAATGGGGAAAGAGGACTACTCAGGGTGTCTTGAGGAACCTCTATAAATCTCTTTGTGCTTTCTGTGCTTGATAATTTGCTAACCTAAATTCAGAAAACACTAAGCCTAAAATAAAAGAAACCTATTCACCCCCTCTAGGTGTTTAAGACTACATCCTATATATAAACTATCAAACCTTCTACTATTTTTTAATTAATTGTGATTTCATAATAACAAAAAAGTTTATGAATAACCATTTCAGAAAGAGTGACTTGCTATTAGTAGTCATTTTCTAAAAGCCATTTTAGGTTTGCTTATAACAATGTTTTTTTTAAAAACTTTTTGAATATTATTTTGAGATTTAGGTAAGAGAGGTTCGCGTGGCGAAATTATCGTGGCCGCACGACCGGGATTTGCACGCCCGACAATTCTGCCAATCTCCACGGATTTCCGCAGATTTACCGCGGATCATGACCTACAGTCGTAGCCGCGCGGCGACAGATTTGCTTCACGCCAAACCCACCGTAAATGATTTGATTGGATGGTTTGAGCCGTCATATTCATTTAACATAAATTCAACCTCTATATATAACTCATAATTACTGGAATTAAGGGATTGTAAGCAAATTAGACCCATTGGTCTAAGATCGATGAAGATGTCGATCCCTCATGGAAGTCAAAGCCCAGGATGAGTCGCTTCCTCATGGAAGTCAAATCCCAGGATGAGTCGCTTCCTCCTTCAACGGTGTTGACGCTGCTGAAATCTCCCTGCCTCCACGACATAACCCGCCATCGACGGCACCAAGGTCCCCATCATCATCATCATCGTCATCATCTCAACTACTCCAACATGTACAACTGAGGGTCCCGCCTCCGTCTTTGCCCTTTTTCATCATCGACACCCCTCTTCCTCTCCCAGCCCTCGCCACCACTAACTTTCCCCCTACATCCTTGTCTCCTCGGCTGCCCTTTGCATCCCTAGCAACCACCTTCCTTCTCCCTCCATACTCCTTGCCCGAGCCCCAACCTCCTCCGCCCCTATCTCTACTACATCACAACCACCTCCATCTCCTTCCTGGTTCCTGGCATGGTCACGAACATCATCGATGAGCCTTGCCTAGTCTCCCCTCCATCCCAAACACATTGGAACGCCTCCTCTCTTCCACCACCTTCACCAATTATTTGCATATTTACTTTTGGTCAACTTGTATAGTTTATTCGCTTTGCACTTAATTTATGCACGTTCTCACTAGTATGCAATTGCTACTCGTAATCTAATTTGATCATTTGCAATTGTGTGCTTTTAAATTTTGTTATTTAATTAATTGCACTTCGAAAATATTCGCATGACTAAATCATTTGCAATGCATTAGGGTTAGAGTTTAGTAGTCTTATATCCAGTTCATTGATTGCGAGCATGTATGCATTTGCAATTTTCATTTAGTTAGGCCAATGTCGGTCTCCTATAGATTCATCCTGCAGTAAAATTAGAGCTCAAGGTTCGGGGCTAGTCTATGATACATAATAGTAATGTCTATAGGTCACTCCATTACAGGTCATAATATCTGTCTAACACAAGTTGATTATGGTCAGGATGTGCTTCTTCTAGGTCTTCATCATTACTCCTCTCCCTTATTCGAGGATCTTGAGCCCGTTTATGCTCCAACCCAGAGAGCTTGCCAGGTGAGATTGCCATACTATTATGAAAACCATCCCCGTCCCTAGCCATCAGTTCATAAAGATTACTATGATAATTATCATGGACCTTGTCGAGGGTATTATCAAGAAGATGACGTCACGTCTAAATTTAGGTTAAATGCGTCATTCTTTGACGGTC
Organism: Dactylorhiza incarnata; assembly: GCA_033032865.1. Classification (NCBI taxonomy): domain Eukaryota; kingdom Viridiplantae; phylum Streptophyta; class Magnoliopsida; order Asparagales; family Orchidaceae; genus Dactylorhiza; species Dactylorhiza incarnata. Next base: position 21,530,791 of record JAWHQI010000001.1, on the reverse strand, counting down.
AATTGGACACAGAGGTGTTTACAGATTGGTTAGTCTGTATGAATGATGTCTTTGATTGATGTGAGTTATATGACGAGCTTTGTGTTAGGCTTGCAACGATAACGCTTCAGGGTCAGGCTAAAATTTATTGAACTGAACTAAATTGTATGATTGAGCACAATGATCTTCGCCCTATATCTTGATGGGCAGACATGGGCCGACGTTAAATAAGTATCTTCCGATATCTTATAGGCATTTTGTTAGGAGAGGGAAAAGAGAGGGAGAGGGAGAGGAGAAATTAGGAGAGATAGAAGAGAGAAGTCCCAATTTTTCATTCCAAATTCCAGATACCCAAAATACACTAGCTATCGGTTTATATAGGTGCTGTGCTCAAGTATATAACAGAGATACGAATAGAAACCCAATACTTTCGGCTAAGCCGACACGTGACTGGCCTGATGCTCGCGACGTCGATACACTCGCCATACAGGCGGACACCCTTCACCTTCTCCCGCCTCATCGGTGTCCATAACAATACTGCCCGCTGGGACATTTTCCTTGTCCTCAAAGCAAAAGTCTGGAAACTGGTGGCGCAAGTCCGATCGATCCACCCATGTAGCCTCTGATGGTGGACGATCCTGCCAAACCACCAAGACCTTCTCGACTGGCTTCTCCGCGCGGAGGATCGTGCGCGTGTCCGAGATGTACTGGGGTAGGAACACCGATGGTGTGTCGCTGGGTGCAGGTGGGGGAAGCACTGCCTCAACTGGGTGGTCTCCGATCATATGCTTGAGCTGCGAGACATGAAGCACTTATTGAATGTGGCTCCCGAAGGGAGGCGGAGGCGGTATGCCTCAGTGCCGACCCGGGTGAGAATCTCAAAAGGGCTGTAAAACTTGGCCGCCAACTTGGAGTGGGCCCGCGGGGTCACTGTAACCTGGCGGTGCGGTTGAAGCTTGACAAACACCGCGTCACCCTCTGTGAACTGGTTATCTCGACGATGGCAGTTGGCCGAGGCCACCATCCTGTCTTGGGCGCGCTGGAGGTGATGGCGAAGCTGAAGGAGTATGGAATCTCGGTTGCGGATGAGGCCGACCACGGCGGCCACGACTCATTCGCCGGGAATAACACGTGCGATGGAGGGCGGAGGTCTACTGTAGACTGCCTCGAATGGTGTCATCCTGGAGCTGTAATGGAAGGACGTGTTGAAGGAGTACTCGGCTCAAGAAAGCCATTCCGCCCATGCGTGCAGGTGGTCGCATACGAAGCACCTCAGATAGGTCTCTAAACAACGATTCATGACCTCAGACTGTCCGTCCGTCTACGGGTGGTATGCTGTACTTATCCAGAGCTGTGTGCCCTGCATCTTGAACAACGCCTGCCAGAACAAGCTCAAGAAAATGGGGTCGCGGTCGCGGTCGCTCACGATGGAGCGAGGAAAACCATGTAGACGAACCACCCTGTCAATGAACGCTGTGGCCACCCCCGGGGCTGTGAATGGATGGCAGAGGGGAATGAAGTGCGCATATTTGGAAAGGCGATCCGCGACCACTAAGTTGCAGTCCCATGTTTTGGAGCGGGGAAGCCTGCAGATGAAGTCCATGGATATGTCCTCCCAGATCTGAGTCGGAATAGGGAGTGTCTGAATGAGGCCCCGAGGGAACGTGGACTCGTACTTGGCGCATTGGCACGATAGACAGGAGGCGACAAACGCCTTGACCTGTCCAAACATCCCTGCCTAGTAGAGCAAAGCTGCAAGGCGACGGTACGTCCCTAAGGCACCGTCGTGACCCCTTTCTGGGGTTGCGTGGAGCTCGGCTAACAACGGGGAATCAGCTGTGATGAGGCGGAGAGTACCAGACGTTCACTGTAGTAGAGATGCTCGACTATAAGGCGATAAGGCGGGCGGGTAGTGGCGTCAGCCCGTAAGGTCTCCACAAGCGGCTGTTGGATGGGGTCAGCCGCCACTTCGCGCTGAAGAAGCGAAGCATCCTCCTAAACTGGTATGGAAATGACAGTCAAGCTCGCAGTCTGTGGCTGTCGAGAGAGATCGTCGGCCGCCCGGTTGGAAGATCTAGCTCGAAACTCGATCGAAAAGTCGTAGCCTAAAAGTTTGGATACCCAAACTTGCTGAGATGGCGTCGCATCTTCTAATGGTAGAGGTAGCGCGGACTATGCATCAAGTCTGGACTGTGAAGTGGTGGCCCAACAAGTAGGGGCGCCAGTGCTGGACTGCAAGAACCAAGGCTATCAGCTCGGACTCGTAAGCAGAGAGGGGGCGCACGGTGGCTGCGAACATACGACTGAAGTAGGCGATGGGCTGTCCCGCTAGCATCAATACCACACCGACACCCGAGCCAGACGCGTCGCACTCAACCACGAACGACTGTGAGAAGTCGCGCATAGCTAACACGGTGGCGGTACTCGGAGCCCCATACAGGGTCTGGAAGGCCATGGTCGCTGCCGATGTCCACTGAAAGCTTCTGATCTCTGCCTTCTTCAACATGCTGGAGAGTGGATTGACTATCTTGCCATGGTCTCTGATGAACCGACGATAGTACCCTGTGAGACCTAAGAACCCGCGAACTTCACGGAGTGATCGAGGTGCGGGCCACTGAAGGACGACCCGAACCTTGTACGGGTCCATAGCCACGCCGTGTGCGGAGATGGTGTGCCCCAAAAAGCTAATTTTGGTCTGACCGAAAATGCACTTCTTGGGGTTCACCTGAAAGGATTGCTCTCGGAGAGTACGAGAGTTGCCCGAATATGATCCAGATAGTCCTGCCAAGATGAACTGTAAACCAGGATGTCATCGAAGAAAACCAAGATATACCTGCGCAGGGCCGGTCGGAATTGATCGTTCATGGTGTCCTGAAAAGTGGCGGGAACATTCGTCAAGCCGAAGGGCATGACCAGGAACTCATAGCGGTCGTCGTGCGTGCGGAAAGCCGTCTTGGGGACATCCTCCTCCCTGACCCGAATCTGATGGTTACCCGCGCGAAGGTCAAATTTCGAGAAATAGACGGCCCCGCGTAACTCGTCCAGTAACTCTTGAATGACCGAAATAGGATATTTGTCCAGAATCGTGACATTATTGAGTTCCCGATAGTCCACGCAGTAGCGCCAATCTTGCGGACCAGGAGGACGGGGCTAGAAAAAGGACTGGTGCTGGGGCGAATGATGTCCGCGGTTAGCACATCATTGACCAGTGTCTCGATCTCATCCTTCTACGCATGGCCTTGCCGGTACAGTCGAACTGATATGGAGGAAACACCCCCTTGCAAGGAGATGCGGTGATCGGTCGGCCTGGATGGGGGAAGGTGTGTCGTGTCAGCGAAGACATCCGGAAAAGGTCCAAAATAACCTGTAGTGCTGGGGAAGTCGGGGAACGGGGGGCCTCCTGTTCCACCACGTGCCATAGGGAAGCCACCCAATCCACATCAGTGGATTTCTGAAGGGACCGTAGGGAGACAGATTGGCGAAGTAAAGCCGAATCGCCTTCGAGCAAGCAAGGCATCTGTTATGCCTCCGCATCCGCTACAATTCGCAGGCCAACAATATTCAAGACGGCGCAAGGAGATACAAGACAACGGGGCTGAACCATCCGGTTCAGCCCCCTCGCAACAATAAATAAAGAATAGGGGCTGAACCGCACCGGTTCAGCCCCTACTGGGGGGGGGGGGGGGGCGGCCAGCCCCCTTGTCCCCGGGTATTAATAAGCCCGGGGACCCTCTTTTGTGGTTATGCAACATTATTCTCAGGTATTCTTCTCTCTTTCTCCTCTCTCAAACCCTAGCCGTCTCTCTTTTCCTCTTGCTCTTCCTTAGATCTCTCTTCCCTTCTCTTCCCCCTAGCAAGTTCATATCAATTGGTATCAGAGCATCGCTCCTACGACCATGGTTACCACACGCACCGAAGCCGAAATCGCTCGCCTCGCCGCCATCGAGGAGAACTACGTCGCCGTGGCGGATTCGGTGGCCGGCATCGAGGAACAAGTCAAGACTACCACCAAAAATCTGGAAGAACGGATGGAAGGACGCTTGGATGAACTCAAGGCGTTGTTAACGCAATCCCTCCGAGGAAAATCGCACGAAAACAACGATTATGCGGGGGAAACCTCAAATCCAGCGCCGCCAGCCAACGGAGGAAGCACGGGGGGGGGGGGGGGGGGGGGGGGGCTGGCGTGATGCCCTACGCCTACCCTGGCCCGGAACAAGGCCGATCGAGCAGCCAGGGAACGCCCGCACCCGTCCCAGGCGCGCTAGGGCCGACGGCCCAGTTTCCGCCCAGCGCCTGGGCGGGTGCTGCTGCAGCCAGGCCGCCGGCCGGACCGACCTCCACTCTCCACCAGCAGGTCGCCGGGAGGTGGTCCGGCCCTGGAGGGGTGGCCGCCGGTGGTGGGATCGCCGGAGGGGCTGCCGGACGTCATTTTGGAGCCCCGGAACAAAATTTTCGGCCGCCGCCACCTATGGGAGGCCCGATTGGAGTTGGAAACGACATTTTACCTATGCCACCACCCCTTGGGACACCGATGCGGATGGGGCAAGGAGAACCATGGCGGGAAAACCCTCCGAGACACGCATATGAAGAGGAGGGCCCTCCAATGGAGCATCAACACGATTACTATGAGCGACCAAATCTTAGGGCGGAACCATTCCGGCATGGAGGACACGAACCGGATTTTGGGAGGAATGGCGGGGCCAATCAGCGGGCGTACATGCAGCCGAAGAGGACTCGGATGAATTTTCCAAAATTCAGGGGCGGCGACGCCCTGGAGTGGGTGCAAAAGGCCGAGCTGTTCTTTACCTACCAGGAGATCCCCAGGGACCAGTGGGTGCAGCTGGCTTCGTTTCACTTGGAGGAAGACGCATATCAGTGGGCGCAGTGGTTTGTCCGCAACCAGGGCTACGCCCCATGGGAATATTTTGTGGAAGGGTTCACGGCCCGTTTCGGTCCCCTGGAGTATGAGGATATGGAGGCGACCTTGCAGAAGCTCAGGCAGAAGGGGACTGTCATGGAGTACCGCACTGAGTTCGAGCGGTTAGCAAATCGGGTCAACTGGGGCGAAAAGACCCTTCTCAGTTGTTTCATCTCGGGACTGAAGGACTATCTGAGGGACGAAGTCCACGCATACATGCCGTCCAGTTTGAGCCATGCCATTAGTCTGGCCCGGATACAGGAGGAGCGCTTCAACTGCCAGCGAAATCGGGGAACAGCACGGGCTACTCCAGCCGTGCCTGAAGCACCAGGAGCCGGGCGGCGGGAACCGCCACCAGCAGGACGACCGACTGTGACTCGGTTGACGTGGCCAGAGCTACAGGCCAGAAAAGAAAAGGGACCGTGCTTCAATTGCGATGAAAAGTTTACCCCCGGACATCGCTGCCAGAAAATACAGGTCTTTATGCTACGAGAGGAGGATGACGAGGAAGAACACATTAGTTGTGAGGAGGTGGAGGAACTAGACCTGGCAGAGTTTGGGATCTGCCTGCAAGCCATGGAGGGATGCCCCGCACCGCTCACGTTACGCGTTTCAGGGAAGCTGGGACACGAGCGGGTGACCATCTTGATCGATAGTGGGAGCACCCACAATTTTATCACCCCCGCAGCAGCACTGAAGGCGGGGTGTGCAGTTGACAGAGGGGCTTCTTTCCAGGTCATGGTCGCCGACGGCAGCAAGCTGCGGTGTGAGGGGGTCCTCAAAGGGGTGGAGCTGCGGATCCAGGGTTATGTGTGCCAGACGGATGTTTACCTTTTGCCGATTCGGGGGTCTGATATGGTTTTGGGTGTGCAGTGGCTCCGCCAGCTCAAGAGGGTCACGACGGACTGGGACAAGATGACCTTGGAGTTTACGCATCTGGGAATGGAGCATTGCCTCCAGGGCATTAAATCACCGCCGCTCAAGGAAATTTCCGTTCGGAGTTTACAGAGGATGGAGGAGGAGGGCAGTACTATAGCCATGATTTTGGGGGCTGAGGCCCTGGGGCCGGACATAGCAGCCGAACCAGAGCAGATACAGGGGTTGCTATCACAGTTCGAGGATGTTTTTCAGGAGCCGTCGTCTTTGCCACCCTCTCGGTTTCGTGACCACCAGATCCAGTTGAAGGCCGGCTCAGATCCGACTAATATCCGGCCTTACCGCTACCCGCATATTCAAAAGGCCGAGATCGAACGCAGTGTACGAGAGATGTTATCCACTGGCATCATCCGTCCCAGCACGAGTGCTTTCTCTTCACCGATCATTCTTGTGAAAAAGAAGGATGGCTCGTGGCGCTTTTGTGTAGATTACCGGGGACTAAATGGCTCGACTATTAAAGATAAATTTCCTATTCCGATGATTGAGGAACTGCTGGACGAGTTGCACAGAGCTGGCTTATTCACCAAGGTGGACCTCCGGTCTGGGTACCATCAGATTCGGATGAAAGAGGAGGACATCCACAAGACGGCCTTCCGGACCCACGACGGTCACTACGAGTTCCTGGTGATGCCGTTTGGGCTGGCCAATGCCCCATCTACCTTCCAAGCAGTGCTGAACGAGATCTTCCGGCCACTCCTCCGTCGGTACGTTTTAGTTTTCTTTGATGACATACTGATCTATAGCAGGACCTGGGAAGACCATCTGGAGCACGTCCGCCATGTCCTGAGCATTTTAAGGGAGCACCAGCTGTACGCCAAGCGCTCCAAATTCTCTTTCGGGCAGGAGGAGGTCGAGTACTTGGGCCACCTGGTGTCCTCCCGAGGGGTGCAGGCGGACCCAAAGAAGATCGAGAGCATGGTGACCTGGCCACAACCCACGACGGTACTATACTATACTATCAAAATACATAGAAAAATTAGCTAGCATGAATTACAACCACAATATATACTTTGGTTAAGCAATACAAATCAAACGTTGTAGAAAATCACAAGAGTTCATACACGTCATGCTATTCATCAAGTGTTAGCTGATACAATGGTGTTGCAATTTTTGAGGTTTTAAATATTTGGAAAGTAGAAACAGAACAACGTAGAGGAAAAACACACAATGAACAAACCAACGAGACATTTTTTTGGAGTTTTAATTTTATATGATTTTTTGTGTTTTGATTATTTAAAATAAAGGCAAGGTAAAATTAAGAAATAAATAAAATACTATGTGCAAGAGGACCTCCCCCTGAGGTGCGCACTCTGGTGGACGCTGATCGCAATCAATGTGATGCAGGACGGGCGTCCCACCCGCCTGCCACCCTGGATACCTGGCGTCCCACCACAACCCAGGGGTCCCACCGGGAGTCCACCCGACGAGCCTTATCAGGTCCCGCAGACCATACACCCCAACCCATCCCCGGCCCCACCACAGGGCCGATAGGTTGTTGAGGCCGGGGCTCGATCCCCCGACCTCCTTGATAAAGAGCTCTTCGGCAAGCTCTCATCAGTTGGTGATGAGAGCTTGCCGAAGAGCTCTTTATCAAGGAGGTCGGGGGATCGAGCCCCGGCCTCAACAACCTATCGGCCCTGTGGTGGGGCCGGGGATGGGTTGGGGTGTACGGTCTGCGGGACCTGATAAGGCTCGTCGGGTGGACTCCCGGTGGGACCCCTGGGCTGTGGTGGGACGCCAGGTATCCAGGGTGGCAGGCGGGTGGGACGCCCGTCCTGCATCATAAAAGTGCACTTTTATGATGCAGGACGGGCGTCCCACCCGCCTGCCACCCTGCGGCCTGGCGTCTCACCAGCCCAGGGGTCCCACCGGGAGTCCACCCGATAAGCCTTATCAGGTCCCGCAGACCGTACACCCCAACCCATACCCGGCCCCACCACAGGGCCGATAGGTTGTTGAGGCCAGGGCTCGATCCCCCGACCTCCTTGATAAAGAGTCCTTAGGCGGACTCTCATCACCAACTGAGCCGCGGCTCAGTTGGTGATGAGAGTCCGCCTAAGGACTCTTTATCAAGGAGGTCGGGGGATCGAGCCCTGGCCTCAACAACCTATCGGCCCTGTGGTGGGGCCGGGTATTGGTTGGGGTGTACGGTCTGCGGGACCTGATAAGGCCTATCGGGTGGACTCCCGGTGGGACCCCTGGGCTGGTGAGACGCCAGGCCGCAGGGTGGCAGGCGGGTGGGACGCTCGTCCTGCATCACAATGTGCTCATGATTGGGTTCACTAGTTCTTAGTTGTCCGTCTTACAAAAAAAAGAAATAAAGTAAAACGTAAAGTTAAGTCAGACTATTTTTGGATTTTTATTTTTAATTTCTCTGTGTTTTTATATATATATATATATATAAAAACACAGAGAAATTAAAAATAAAAATCCAAAAATAGTCTGACTTAACTTTATGTTTTAGGGTTTAGGTTGTACATATATATATATAAATAATTAAAAATAGTCTGTACATATATATATGTATATATATATACACACACGCCCATGCTCGCTGACTCTCAGCGGGTTGCGCCCGCATTCGAGCGGGCTGTGTGCCCGCATACGACAGTACCCGACCGGCGGCGGCGGGCTTCCCCCGCAACATATAAGTACTCAAAATGACTGTAAAAAAATATAAATCAATATTTTATAATTATTGTTTTCAAAAACATTTATATTTTAACAAAAAATCATTTTAAGGTAAGCATTATATTTCGAAATTAATTTTTGAGGCAAAATGATTACCTATCATAGTAGGTGTAGGAGGTCTACTAAAAAGTTTTGGATTTTATGAATTTCCATCATTATTTTTATTATAGGGATATTGTGTAATTACACAAATAGTCATTATATTTTATGAATTTCCATTTTTTTCATAGTATATGTTAAGTCATTAGAGTAAAAGAATGAGGCTATATTTGCCACTTTTGAATGTTGCACCAAAAGCAACTTCTTGTATATAGTAGTTAAAGATATATATATCAAAAAACACAGAAATAAAAAATAAAAAGAAAAATATATAAAAATATGTATATATATATATGTATATGTATATATATGTATATATATGTATATATACATATATATATGTATATATATGTACATATATATACATATACATATATATGTACATATATATACATATACATATACATATATATGTACATATATATACATATATATATATACATATATATACATATATATACATATATATATATATATGTATATACATATATATATACATATTTTTATATATATACATATGTATACATATATATATGCATATATATATATATGTATATATATATATATGCATATATATATGTATATATATATGTATTATATATGTATATATATATATGTATATATATGTATATATATGTTAGGAACGAAGTGGGAGGGAGAGAGAAATCTAGAGAAATAGAGAAACTAGGGTTTGAAGGAGAAGGAGGGAATTACCTGGAAATATTCTTGCATAATCCCACCAAAAGGGGGTTCTGGGCTATTTATACCCGGAACCAAGGGGGGCCGGCCAAGAGGGCTTGCCGGCCCCAATAGGGGCTGAACCGGTTTGGTTCAGCCCCCAATAGCCGATTTTTAGAGAGTGGGGGCTGAACCAGATGGTTCAGCCCCGTTGCCGCCTTCTTCCTGCCGTTGCCGATGCTTGTATTGTCTCCCAAATAGTCGCGACTCGGCCCCGGGCGTAACGGGCGTAACATTCCCTTCCCCATCAAGAACCAGCTTGTCCTCAAGGTGGTAGTCGGGATAAAGCTCCTTGAAATCCAGCAAATCAATCCAAGAATTGTGTGCCGCCGATAAATTCTTCCACTTGACCAACAACTCTGGACGGTACTCCGCACCGCACCGCTTCCACTTGAGCAGCAGCACATCCTCAGGAAGTTGGAGAAGTTCGCCCGCACCGATGACCTCAGGCAAAAAAGCACTCGGCTGCACATTGGCACCCACCTTCCGCTTGAGCAATGAGACATGAAACGTCGGGTGAATGCGAGAACCCGTAGGAAGATCCAGCTTGTAAGCCACCGGCCCCACCCTGCTGAGAATACGAAAGGGGCCGTAATAGCGAGGAGATAACTTCTGGTTGAATCTGCGAGCTACAGACAGTTGATGGTACGGTTGGAGCTTGAGAAAGACTTCATCACCAACTGCAAATTCCCTCTCCTTGCGATGCTTGTCGGCCTGGAGCTTCATAAGGTCCTGGGCAAGGCGGAGGTTGTCTCGTAGTGTCACTAGCATACGATCTCGATCCCGAAGAGCCCGATCAACGGCGGGCAAAGCCGTGCTGCCCGGCTCATAACTGCTCAGAGTCGGCGGAGGACGGCCGTAAACAATCTCAAAGGGGGTCATCCTGCTGGCTGAATGATAAGACGTGTTGTAACAATACTCTGCCTAGTGCAACCAATCGGGCCATGTGCGGGGCTCGTCCATCACAAAGCAGCGCAAGTATGTCTCGAGGCCCCGGTTTAAAACCTCTGTCTGTCCATCGGACTGGGGGTGGTGTGCCGTGCTGAAGCGTAAACATGTCCCCTGCAGATGAAACAGCTCCTGCCAAAAATGGCTCACGAAGGTCGGGTCCCGATCAGAAATAACAGCACGAGGAAGACCATGTAAGCGAATAATCTCCCGAGCAAAAAGTGCGGCTACCGACTCGCCAGTATAAGGGTGACTCAAAGCTAGGAAATGCCCGTACTTGGAGAGTTTGTCCACAACCACCAAAATCACTGATTTACCCTGAGACTTGGGCAATCCGCCGATGAAATTCATGGAAACGGTGTCCCAAATCTGCTGCGGAATCTCCAAAGGAACAAGCAGTCCAGCTGGAGAAGTCGTCTCGTACTTCTGTCGTTGGCAGATTTCACACTGTCGCACAAACTCCTGTATGTCTCGCCGCATTCCGGTCCAAAAGACATTGGCTCTGGCCCTCTGAAGGGTACGAAGCACACCTGCATGCCCGCCCGCAGGTGAAGAGTGAAACTCATGCATCATGATAGTCTTCCAAGCTGAATCTGGAGGAATAACCACCCTGCCCTGATGGTAAAAACGACCATTCTGAAGATGATAACCGGATTCCACGGTCTCGCCACGCTGCAAGCAAGCTTGTCAAGATCGAGATCTTACGTAAGATCGGTCGGCAGTGGCGATCGTAAAACGTGGGATCGACACGAAACGGTAAGATCTTACTTATTATAAAAAAATAAAAAAAATCTAATTTATATATAAAAATATCTAGTAGATCAACAATCATAAAGCAATATATATATATATATATATATATATATATATAAGTTCAAGTGTTCAACTGCAGATATCTAAGGAAGAACATTTACCGGCAAATCTTAAGCAAGCGCATTTCTCTAATAAATCATCATTATGACTACAGATATCTAAGGAAGAACACTTAGAAGCTATAACCCAAAGAAACTTAAGTTATGACCTATCTAATTGATATTTATTTATAATTGGCTAACCAAAGAGAGTATTGCTAGTGTCTTGATTTCAAAAGATGCCTCAAAGAAAAAATGACCTAAATATGAAAATATATAAAATACTGCTATGAAACGCAGATTAATGAGAAGGATACATTTTTTATGAACCAAAGAGTATACTCATGAAAATAGGATATGTTTCACGAGGACCTGAACTAGCTGGGTCATAAATTAGTCTTCTGCGGCTGTGAGCCTGTGATGCAGAGGAAGAGGTGTCGACTGCGAGCAGTCTGCGGGTAGCGTCGAGCTGCGATCGGCGAGCGGCCAGCGTCGAGCGTCGAGCTGCAGAGGAAAGCTAGAGGCGAGCGTCGAGTGGCCTGCGAGTGACAGAGTGAGGAAGATAATTGACGAGTGTGGAAGAGTCGATCCACTCCGCTCTGCTTAAACCTAAAATAGGTTGGATTTACGCGTGGAGTAGGATCGGCAAGATCGCAAGATGAGGCGATCTTACGATCCTGAACGGCGATCTTGCCGATTCTACTCCAGCGGCGATTTTACATCACGCACGAAACGCTCCCCTCTAAAAAATCGTAAGATCGTACGATCTTACGTGTAAAAACGCGTTTTTGAAAACCTTGGCTGCAAGGCCTCCACTAATGGACGTAGCGTGGAAGTACGCATAACTTCCTCCTGTATCTCATCCAAGGAGTCAGCAAGTGGCCCGGTGATGTGAGCAACAGTAGCTTCAGGGAGGCGCGAGAGAGCGTCTGCTACCACGTTCTCTTTGCCCTGCCGATAGGTAATCTCATAATCATAACCCAAGTGCTTAGTAACCCATTTCTGTTGAAGGGGCGAAGACACCCGCTGGTCCAGGAAATGCTTCAAACTCTGATGGTCAGTGCGCATCTTAAAATGTCGGCCAAGCAGGTATGGCCGCCACAGCACGCCACAGCGTGGATGATGGCCAACAGTTCCTTCTCATAAGTAGACATCCCCAATGTCCGTGGGGCAAGGGCCTTGCTGTAGAAGGCCAACGGTCGCCCCTCCTGCATCAAAACGGCCCCGATGCCCACACCCGATGCATCCGTCTCGAGCACAAACTCCTTCGTGAAATCAGGTAAAGCGAGGACCGGAGTGGTGGTCATAGCCCGCTTGAGCGCCTGAAATACCTCCTCAGCCTCCCCTTGCCAAGAGAAGGCGTCCTTCTGCAACAGTTGAGTCAATGGCCGAGCAATCTTCCCATAATCTTTCACAAACCGCCGGTAATACCCAGTCAATCCGAGGAATCCCCGTAGTGCTCGAATTGTAAGTGGTCGTGGCCATGAAACCATACTCTGAATTTTCTGAGGGTCGGCTCTGACGCCATCACCGGAAACCAAATGTCGCAAATATTCAACCTCCTTCTGACCAAAAGAGCACTTGGAGCGCTTGGCGTAGAGTTTGTGTTGACGGAGAATGACGAGGACCTGCTCAACACGGCCCACATGATCCTCCCAATTGGCGCTGTAGATCAGAATATCATCAAAGAATATCAACACAAATTTGCGGAGGAGTTCGCGGAAGATCTCATTCATATTTGCCTGAAAAGTGGACGGCCCACCGGTCAACCCATTGGCCATGACTAGGAACTCGTAGTGGCCATCATGTGTCCGGAAGGCTGTCTTGTGGATGTCCTCCTCCCGCATCCGAATCTGATAATAGCCGAAACGTAAGTCCAGCTTGGTGAATACGAACGCCCCATGTAACTCATCCAACAACTCCACCAGAGGGATTGGGAATTTATCCTTCACCGTGACACTGTTCAGAGCTCGATAATCAACACAGAACCGCCACGAACCATCCTTCTTTTTCACTAGAATGATCGGCGCTGAAAAGGCACTAATACTGGGACGGATAATTCCCGCATCCAACATCTCCCGAACACTATGCTCGATCTCTGCCTTCTGCACATGCGGGTAATGATAGGGTCGAACATTGATTGGCTCGGTCCCCGCCTTAAGCTGGATCTGATGATCCCGGAACCTCGTGGGTGGTAGTGTGCGGGGCTCCTGGAAAACGTCAGCATACTCTTCAAGAAGAGTCCGTAACTGGATCGGTACCTCCGACTCGCCCGTAGTCGATGCCTGAATCGTCATAAGTACTGCCATCATATTGCCTTCCTCTCCCAGCCGCTGCATGCTACGTAGAGAGATCACTTTGATCGGCGATGATTTGAGACCCCGCAAGCAAAACTGTTTCCCGGCCTGGTGGAATTCCATAGTCATGTGCTCCCAATCAAATGTGCCCCGACGCAACTGTCGTAGCCAATGAACTCCCAAGACCATGTCAGAACTCCGGATCGGCAAGAGATATATGTCGGTGTAACCCGTATATCCTTGCATCCGAAGCGCCACACCCTTGAGCACCTCTTCACACTGTAATTTGCTGCCATCCGCTACCATGACCTGGAAAGCAGACCCGGTATCCACAATATGTCCAACGCGCCGCGCTACTGCAGCGTGAATGAAATTGTGGGTGCTCCCACTATCCACCAAAATGGTGATCTTCTCTTGATTCAACCAGCATGTAAGCCTCATGGTGAGTGGCGGACTGCACCCCTCCAGGGCATGTATAGACACCCCGAGTTCACTCAAATCTAACCCCCCGTGTACCGTAGCGAGCCCCTTACAGGGTAACCCTCGGGAAGTCCAAGATTAACCCTAAATCGCAATAACAATTAAAGTAGGCAAGAGTAGCCATAGTAGGGTAAGCTTGGATTTATGTATCTCCTCCCAGTTGCGGGAGTTCCTCAGGCACCGTTTCCCCTTCCTCATCCTCGTGCAACATGAATACTTGTATTTTCTGACACTTATGGCCCGGTGCGAACTTCTCGTTGCAATTGAAACATAGGCCCTTCTCCTTCCTGACGGCAAGCTCACTTCAAGAAAGTCATGTCACTGTCGGCTTGCTACCAGTTGCCGGATCCCGTCGTGCTGCTGTTGGTGCCGCGGGTGGCCTTCCCACAGCTCGAGCTCTCTGTCTATTGAACCGTTCCTCCTGAATGCGTGCCAATGTAATGGCGTGGTTCAGTGTACGGGGCATGTGCGACTGCACCTCATCACGTAGATGCTCCTTGAGTCCCGACACAAAACAGCTGAGCAGCGTGCGCTCCCCCCATTGCACCCGGTTGGCCAACTTCTCGAACTCGGTGCGGTACTCCATCACAGTCCCCTTTTGTCGAAGTTTCTGCAAAAGAGCCTCGAAATCCTCGAACTCAAGTGGCCCAAATCGGGCTGTAAAGCCCTCCACAAATTCTGCCCACGGTACAAAGTCGCGCCCCCGTAGGAACCACTGTGTCCACTGAAATGCGTCGTCCTCCAAATGGAACGAAGCTAACTGGACCCACTGCCCCTCCGGCACATCCTGATAGCTAAAGAAAAGTTCCGCCTTTTGTACCCATTCCAGTGCGTCCCCCCACTAAAACGGGGAAAATTCATGCGTGTTAATTTTGGAGGAAGGTACGCCTGCTCCCCGCCACCCTTGATCATATCCGGCACCCGGATTTCCTTGTTGATACATTGGTCCCCATGGAGGATGATGTGCGATCCCAGGAGACCCTGGTCCGATTCCCCCGGCTGCTCCAAATCCTCGGGGGTGAGGAAGAAGACCCCCATGCCTCCCGAAGGGACCACCGCCTGCACTGGAGGCCGACCGAGCCCATCGGGTCCTCCCCAGTTCGCCGCCACGCGCTGCCGCCTCCTCCAAAGTCGCCAGGGCCACAGCGGCCTGCCCCGACGCCGCCAGGGCCCCAGCGGCCCATCCCGATGTCGCCCGAGCCGGAACGGCCCCCTCCGATGTCGCCAGGGCCACAGCCGCCCGTTCCGCTGTCGCCAGGGGCGTATCTGCCTGTTTCGATGTCGCCAGCCCCCGCCGAAGTCGCCAGGGGCGTATCTGCCTGTTCCGATGTCGCCAACCCCCGCCGAAGTCGCCAGAGCTTCCCGATCCCGATCCAGCCCAGTGCGTCCGTCCCCGATCGGGTCCTGTCGTCGCCGCTACCGCCGGCCTGAGCCCTCCAGTGGCTGCATCCACCAGAACCGGCGCCGACGGGTGAGATCCGGCGGTTTCGGAAGCCGGGTTCGTAGATCCGCCATTCTCAGCGGCCGCCAGACTCTTCCCCTTCAGATTTTGCGCTAACAGGGCCTTGATCTCTTCCATGCTAGCCTCGATTCGCTCTTCCAAACGTTGTGTAGACGTTCTCATACTCTCCTCGATGGACGCCACCGAATCTGATAGCCCAACAAAGTTTTCCTCTAGGGCTTCCAGACGAGAAGCCTCTTCTTGCGTGCGAGTGGTAACCATGGCGAAGGAAAGTGCTTTGATACCAAATGTTAGGAACGAAGTGGGAGGGAGAGAGAGATCTAGAGAAATAGAGAGAAACTAGGGTTTGAAGGAGGAGGGAATTACCTGGAAATATTCTTGCATAATCCCACCAAAAGGGGGTTCCGGGCTATTTATACCCGGAACCAAGGGGGGCCGGCCAAAGAGGGCTGGCCGGCCCCAATAAGGGCTGAACTGGTTTGGTTCAGCCCCCAATAGACGATATTTAGAGAGTGGGGCTGAACCAGATGGTTCAGCCCCGTTGCCGCCTTCTTCCTGCCGTTGCCGACGCTTGTATTGTCTCCCAAATAGCCGCGACTCGGCCCCGGGCGTAACGGGCGTAACAATATATGTATATATATATTTATGTGTACACACACACACACAAAAAGCAGAACCTGATAAAATAAAAAACAATGCATAAAACAAAGAAAAACAACAAAGATATTTAATAGTTGTGAGTCAGTCTCAATAAAACTTATTTTGACATTTTCTTTTTTGATGTGATCATCAATGAAATGTCGCTTAACCTTTATATATTTTGATCTGGAATGATGAACATGATTATTGGTTAAGTATATTACGCTCTTATTGTCACACTTTAATTTTACATTACGGAAGTGTAAACCAAAGACTTCTAGAGTTTGCGTCATCCATAATGCTTGTGTACAACAATTATCTAGTGCAATATATTCAATCTCAGTAGTGGTGAGACAACATATTTTTGTTTCCTACTCGACCATAAAACTAATTGAAAGTGCCAAGTGAGTCCTCTGAGTATTCTCTAGGGGGGGTGAATAAAGTTTTAAAAACTCTTCACAAAATATGCATAAAATTAATAAAATAATTCTAACAACTATGTATTCAAAAATCCAACCAGAATAAATCAAACACAGGATGACAGAAATAAAGAAGGGACATCACAAAAAATTCACAGCACAGATTGAGACAAGATCTATAGTGGTTCCCCAAAATATAGGTACTCTACTCTTCTACCACCTTGATAGCAATACACTATCCAGTGCCTGAGTCTTTTGATAAGGAGAGTCTTAGAACCAGTGTCTGAGTTTTTGTTTAAGGAGACTCTTAGAACCAAGCTAGATCTTTTGATAAGGAGATCTTGAACAAAATCTAGATCTTTTGATAAGGAGATCTTGAACCAGTGCTAGATCTTTTTTTAAGGAGATCTTGAACCAGTGCTAGATCTTTTGTTAAGGAGATCTTGAACCACTGAATCCTTTGAAGAGAGATTCTAAGGACTCTTTACTCAGTTTTACAGAAGTGGAAGAAAGAGTAAAGAAGAAGAAAATAAAAATGATTCTTCTGAATGAATCCTCCTGCAGCAGCCAATAAGGATTCAGACACTTAGTGTTTTTCTGGATATCTGTTTAGTAGATGAATCCTTGCTTGAGAGAGAGAGATGCAAGGATTGTGAAAGCCCAAATGTTGATGATGATCTCTATATATCTGTATGCTTCTTGTTGTGAGAGGAAGAAGAAGAAGAAGCCTTGTTGTATATTGTCCAGTACAGAGATCTGTTCAGTATTTTTCTGTCTCAGAGAAAGCTGGAGAAGAAGAAGGCAGAATTGTTATTTCTTGTGTTTTCTATTCCATTCAGTATACTTATTCTTCTGTCGAATAATGTTGAATTACTTTCCTCTTCTGTTGTTTCCCTAGTAGGAATGTCCAAAAGGTTGTATTGCTCTCTTTCCATTTCTGTTGACCCGTCCAAAACCTTTTTGAATAACTTCCAAATATATCTTTATTGTATCTCTGGAGTTCTTCTTTCCATTCTTGGTTATGAATGACCCGTTAGAATTCAAATAACTTCCATTTATAACTTCTGAATAAGCTTTAGAATCGAATCCAGAAAGTATTCTAAATCTGTGTCTGTATTCGACGTTGCGTCGAATTCCTTTGCCTTCTTATCGACGCACCTCTGAGTTCTAATAGAAGTTGCTTCGGCATCTTCTTCAGCTTTGAAATGAACTTTGATATCGACGTTGCGTCGAGTCCTTATCGACGTATCCGTTGAGATGAAGACCTAGACTCTGAGCTCTGACTTCTGTGTCGAATATAATTTGAAGTTGCGTCGACTTCAAATGTTGCTTTGACTGACTCAAGCTTCTGCGTCGAATACAATTCGACGTTGCGTCGACTTGAACTGATACATCGATTACCAGTCTGAGTTATCCTTACTTCTATTCGAAGTTACTTCGACTTGAAGTCGAAATTGCGTCGACTTCTAGTCAACGCATAATTAACTCAACTGGATTTTTGCACTTTTTTGGACCGGTCTTTGACACCCTAACATGAGTGTGACATCCTAGGACATCTAATGACCATATTGCCCTCACTATACATCACGGGTAATGAATCCTAGATGATGAAATCACTTTTACATAATTTGTAAGATAAATCCAGAGGATGTTTTTCCCAACACTAATGACTGACCTAAGAAATGACAAGTGCCGCTCGTGCTCTACGATCTAATGAATAACCAACATAATCAGAATTAGAATAGCCATGCAAAATAAATGACTCTTGGTGTGGATGCCATATAACTAACTTGTGTTCCTATAAGATATCTAAATGTTCACTTTACAACCTTAAGATGAGGCTCTTTATGTTCGACTTGAAAATGAGCATACAAGCATACAACAAACATATTATCGGGGCGTGATGCACTTAAATATAATAATGAACAAATCATACCTCAATATTTTGTTTGGTCAACTGAAATTCCCGCTTCATCCTTTCTTAGCTTTAATGATGCACTTATTGAAGTAGACACTTGCTTGAGTCCTTCAAAGACATCTTTTTTTTGCATATTTTGCACATTTTTTTATTTGGCATATGAAGATGCCTTTATCACGTTGCGAGATTTGGAATCCAAGAAAGTATGTGAGTTTTCCAACCAAGCGCATTTCAAATTTGTTCTGCATCACTTTTACAACTTCCTTGCATAATGATTCATTAATAGCACTAAAAGTAATATCAATATATATTTATAAGATAATCAAATTGTGATCTATATGTTAAATGAAAAATGTTGTCGACACTACTCATTGTAAAATCATGTTTTATCTGAAAAGATGTTTAACGATCATGCCATGCACGAGATACTTGTTTTAAATCATAAAAAGCCTTTTCTAGCTTATAAATATGATTAGGAAATTTATTATTAATAAAATCGAGGGTTGTTCAATATAAAGTTCTTCTTTTATGATTCCATTTAAAAATGCACTTTTAACATCCATTTGAAATAATTTAAAGTGTTTATGACTAGCAAATGCAAGTAAAATGCGTATGGATTCTAAATTTGCAATGAGTGCAAAAGTTTCTTCAAATAAACCCTTTCAGTTTGTGAAAATCCTTGAGCAACTAACCTAGCATTATTTTTTTTATCTTAGACTCACCGTTCAAGTTATTTTTGAAAAATCTATTTTGCACCTACAACTGGATGATCAGAAGGACGTTCTACTAAGTTCCAAATTTTATTCTTTCAAATTGGCTAAGTTCTTTACTCGTTACAAGTAATCATGATTCACCCTTTAAAGCGGAAGACACATTCTTGAGTTCAATAGCAAAAATAAAACATAAATTAGAGAAAGATTCATGTAAAGAAAAAAGTGTTGTTACCCCTCTTGATGGTTCATCAACCACAAGCTCTCGTGAATGTTTTATTTGAGAATTTTAAGATGCTAGGCAGTTCATACTCATGCTCTTCTTCCACCTCAATATTATCACTTTTATTATTTGTGTCATTCTCCAAAGTCGCCACTTGTTCATCATCTTTACGGCTTTACCTACAAAAGTGCTTGGAACTACACAACAAACAAATTCATCAAATTTAACATGAATAGATTTTTCAACTTTTTTAGTCTTTTTATTAAAGATTTGTTATGTGCGACTAGGTGAAGAATCACCTAAGAATATTCATTAATATGATTTTTCATCAAATTTACCTAAGTTGTCTTTCGTGTTTAATACAAAATATTTGCAACCAAAAATTTTAAAGCAAGACACACTAGGTTCCTTTGATAATATAATTAGTAAGAAATTATTTTTAGTAGCAGGTGAAACAAAACTCTATTCATAACATACTATGTGGTATTAACTGCTTCGGCCCAAGAATGTTTAGGTAACCCATACTCAGATAATATAGTGCGTGCAAGTTCTTGTAGGATTATATTTTTCCTTTCCACTATCCTATTTTGTTGAGTACGTGGAGAAGAAAACTCATGTCGAATACCTAAACGATCACAAAATTCAGAAACTTTTCTTTTTCAAATTCTCTTCCATGATCTGACCGAATATAATTAGTTTTAAAATCATGTTTATTTTGTATTATGTTACATAATTTAGAAAACTTATGAAAACATCAGATTTGGAGGATAAAATGATTTTCTAACAATTATTAGACATACTAACTCGACCAAAAGTGATCCATGTGAATTAATTGCAAATGTCTAGTGGTGTAAACTTCAGTTTGCTTTTCACATGGCTCATACAAAGAAGTTAAATCGTCATTTCAATCAAGAAGACCACGAATTAACTTCTTTTTAGATAGTTTTAGAATTAATTTAGTGTCGGTGCGATCAAGTCATCTATACCATAATTCTAGTTTTTCATTCTTAACCATTAAACATTTAAAAGATGAAGTAGAAAGGTCATTAAAAATGATATTATAAACGTTATCAGTTCTTGATGCAGTGAATAAAATAGCATCAATACTCACATCAATAATCTTACATGTATTTGTAGATGATTCAAATAGAACATTTAAACCTTTATCACATAATTGACGAGTTGAAATTAAATTATGTTTCAAGTCATCTACAAATAATACATTAAGATAGAGAATGAAACGTTAAATACCAAACACTTTTGATCTTTCCTTTGCTATTATCGCCAATGGTGACAGATCCACCTTTCTTCTCCTTCATGCTAAGGAATTTTGCTTTAATGCACGTCATGCGCTTGGAGTATCCCGAGTCCAAGTACCACATATCTTGTCCTTGGCCCGCTAACACATCTAAAAAGTAGAAGGGAGTAAATATCTGGATACCCAACCCATAACATAAATGCAAGCCTTAGGTACCCAGATTTGCTTCATAGCATGGGTTCCCTTCTTCAAGCATGAGTTTGATGCATGTCAAAATTTAGAACAATTTGAACACAATAGAAAGGCGGTAGATACCGACCTGAGTTCTGGGTGGACTCTTGCTAAAAGAGGGATAACCAGTGACAATATTTTTCCCTTTTTTCTGTTTGCTGGGTGTTGTTCGTGAAGAACAACTATCACCAGCGGTAGTAGGTTCCACCAACGCTAGTTACAATGCAGTGTACGCCAGTCCATTTCTTCAACTTCCAGGACATTTGCCAGCCAAAATTATGTCCAGGGATTTTTGTCCAACTCCGAATTTTTGCATTGCAAGGTAAATTCCACTTCGTACCATGATCTAGTTGCCACACTAGAGGTAATTTTCCACGATTACAATTATAATCAATCAAAATCAAAAGAGAAAATACAAGAGTGAAATGAAAATAATTGCTCTAGAAACTCCCCTATATCAGATGTTAAAGGAAGAGGGAGAGGGCTCGCTCGAGATTATCATCGTCCTTACAAGTCCTCTAGAATGATCCTTGAATGTTCAATCTTCTTTTGAATCGCTTGAAGTTGGAGGTTGGGAGTGCTACACGACTCTAAGATGGCTAGGGAGAACTCTCTTTTGAAAAATTTCATGTTGAATCCTTAATCCGAGCGAGTAAAATGATATTTAAGTTCTCTGGGAGCTACCGCCAGACGATAACGTTGAAATTCGAATATCCCATGCTCGTTTTGATCATCCACACCGCAGAGGTTTCCATATTAGGCGATAGGTCCTACCACGGGGTGGTAACAAATTTGAATAACCCGTGCTCTTTCCTCTACTGCATCGCTGGGTTTCCTTGTGAAGCTTAGCGCTAACGCTGAGCGATAAGCATTACCGCCGGGTGCTAGTGTCCTTTGGAATGCATCTTCAAAACTCAGTATTATTAGCACTTACGCTAATGACTACCTCGAGGCGGTAGTGGAATTTCTTCATGTCCATCTAGGTTGCCTCAAATTCTTCTAGGGACTGCTCTTGGTGCTCATCTGAGCTATCACTGCTGGCCGATAGGCGCTACCGCTGACGGTAGTGCTTTTCTTGAAATTCCTCCAGACAACCCTAGTAATCTCTAAGTCCACAACTGATCATCGATAACATGTCGATGTACATCTAGTATTACTGTGGGACGGTATCGGCTACCGCTGGTGGTAGAATGCAATTATGAACTTCGCCATTTTCTTTCAATCTGATTCGTGCCGTAGAATCCATCACAAGTATCATCAATTATTCATGAACCCACACAATATGAAACACTTGCAAAGATAGATTGGAGACTTATCAGAATATGTTATTCTTATACCAAGAGAGTGTCAGACCATATTCCAACAAATGTTATATGCATGAAATCGCAAATAAGGCTAACTATACAATACAAATATACGATTGGCAGTAAAACACTATCGAGTGTCCTAGCAGACGACAGTAAGAATCTGCATAGAAGGATCATCAAGATAGACTAACTCTTTGCCATAACAATGAGTAAGAATAGGGGATGTACCTGACCTTGTGAGTGAAGGCTCTCGTGGGATAGTGGGGGATGGGGCATTCTAGAAGGGGAAGATGGTAATGATATGGGATGTCATAATCGGTCCATCCTATGTTCTAGAGAAGGATGAATGACCTCTGTAGACACAATGGATGGAAAATTAGAAATGTGTTGAATGTTGGGTAAAAACATAAAATCAAGGGAAAGTAGAATGAGAAGAAAAGTTTAAAATAATATTCATGGAAGGTAGGATCATGGTAAGAATAAGGAGATGACTAACAATAAGGAGACAACTTGAAGATGATAAGTGTTTTATCCCTTGGACTGATTTTAGTAACCCAGAATGATGCAACATAAATATGTGTAATTTAACTTTTCGAGGGAGGTACAAGTATCATGTAAGTAGGCGACACATTTAAATAATCAAGTGTCTGTGAGAAACTAGTTGTAGAGGGATCTACAGTGCACAAGGTGCAAGTACCAAGAAAAAACATGAGTGT
This sequence comes from Dactylorhiza incarnata, assembly GCA_033032865.1. Classification (NCBI taxonomy): domain Eukaryota; kingdom Viridiplantae; phylum Streptophyta; class Magnoliopsida; order Asparagales; family Orchidaceae; genus Dactylorhiza; species Dactylorhiza incarnata. Next base: position 21,507,971 of record JAWHQI010000001.1, on the reverse strand, counting down.
AGCTAGTTGATGACGTAACCGGGAAGAACATCAAAGCGCAACTGGTAAGAATGTTAAAGGACCAATAAACTACTATAAGTGGTGTCTCACAAGGACTGCACAAGTGGTCCTCATATATGTCATTTTTTTCATTTAGCCACACCATTTTATTGTGGTGTGTAAGAACATAGCATCACACATACAATTTCGTGTTCCTATAAATATACCTTAAGTTGAGATGAAAAATATTATTTTTCATCACCAATGCGAATTGATTAAATAATATCTTTAATCAAATTGTGAAGAACATGGTCTGAGTCACCTAAATGATTAAATGAGTAGTTAGAACACTGGGATGTCTACTGCTTATTTCTAAAAAAATCATGCTGGATTGCTTTATTCGAATTGACATGTGATTAGACCGCTTGCGCAACCAAATTAGAACTTTGACCACTAGGGTTGTCGATCTAGAGCCTCCTAAAAGCTCAAGTCATACCACCCATCCACCCGCTAGACTCCACTTAGATCGACTAGATGAGGTTCATGATTTCGAGAGCCTCCTAAGCATCACTTTAGAAACCCTTATGTTAAACCACCCTCCATTTGCGAGGGACCTCAGTCCTGCGTATGATCGTTTTTAGGGAGCCATCCCCTATAAACTTTCTACCCTCAGGAGGAGCATGAAATGGAAGTTTTATAAGTACTTTATGGTATCTTATTGTTATTAGCTCCTCGATCAGTTGCATTGAAAGTGCAAAATATAATATCGGAATACTTCTCTAGAGGGGGGGGGGGGGGGGGGGGTGAATCGAGAAGACACATAAATACCCTACTTTTGATTTAGGTGTTAGGTTAACATATTTGAAGAAACAAAAAGCTAATCAGAAAATAAAGAAATGCATACAGTTGACACAAGATTTTTAGAGATTTCTCAATCAACTGGGTACGTCCTCTCTTTTACAAATCTACGGTCTAGCACTCTCTTTGCACTAAGGCAATATGTCTTTTCCTCTGGTGACTCTAACCCATAAAATCTTTTCATTTGGAGATTCAAGATTGCGAGTTTTGTAGTGGCCTTCAGTCTTCTTACATGATAAACTCTTGATCTCCCTTAATGAAATCTCTCTTGAATGAGTGAGGATGATCTCTCCAATCCCTCTATACGGCTAGGGCGAATAACTCCTTAAAATTTTGTGAAAAACGCCTTAGAGGAAGTAAATTTCGGGTTGTTTAAATAGAGATGTTCATGTGTAGGGAGCGACCTCGCAGCGGTAGCAGTTATAGCGCAGCGGTAGCGTTCAGTATTCAAGTTCCCTCTTCATTTGCTTTTTAATTTCGAGGCCCGTGCTGTCATCTTAGGAAATAATTATCGCGCGCGGTAAGACATATCGCCCTGCGGTAGTGTGATATTTAAGCGGGCAAAAAATAAGATCTTCTGCTTCATTTGGCTCCCCATTCATACTGTAATTGCCCGGGGTTTCCTTAATGTTACCGCATCGCGATAAGGCTATTACGACGCAGTATGGCTTGACATAGTAGGTTTTGTGCTCCCGTCAAGCCCCATTTGAAATGTTCCTTGCCAACTGTTCTTCTGGAACGAGAGTTACCTCCGGCGGTAGTACCTATCGCCCGTGGCAGTAGCAAATTTCGTCCATGACTCCCATGCACTTCTTTTTATTATACCCATAGGACCTGCATACTATAAACACATGCAAAGTAGATCAAATACAGATTAAGATTTGTTATTCTCAAACTAAGAGATGCAGAATCCATGTTACAACAAACTCCCTTTTTTGATAATAACAAATCTCATGAATGAGAATTTACTCATTAAATGCATTGTTTATAGGAATGTGTGGTAAATGATAATCGTGAAAATAATGTTTTGGAATGATAATGTGAATATGAAAAAGTACACTAATATAAAATTCTTCCTAAGTGTGTGCTCCTCTAAATATGTGCTCCCCATACACTTAGTGGTTTTATAATTCTTCTCCCCCTAGATTTATTAATTTATTCTCCCCCTTTTGGTATTATCAAAAGTGGGTGGAGATGAAATATTTTGCGAAACAACAAACTACTTATTATAGATATAATCATGATCGAGCAAAGAGTGTATGCAGCGAAAAAGAAATCGTGAAAACAATGCATAGTGAGGGAAAGACATATGTAGATAATCGTGCAAAGCATAGAAACACAACCGTATAAAACGATGATCATGATAGATTATAAATCATAAAAGATTAGCATTATAAACTAGTGAACTTCGAACAAAATGATCGTGAATGAACAGGAAGCAGAGTGCAAGGCATATAATCATGAAAGAGGAATGTGCAAGGAGTCGATACATAAGGGATAGGCATGATAAACCAAAGATCAAACATAAGATATGAAGTAAATGATAAGCATGAGAAGCATAATAGGATAATCAAACACTCGTAATGAAAATGTGATTAATAATGCAATGATAGTTATACGAGCATACACATACGCATGCATTAATGCAAAGATGAATATAGTCCCCACCCATCAAGGATTTAAATGTAGCAACGGAAGGTACATCATAAAGTTAATGTTTTAAACAATGAGATTGCTACCACCGGCGGTATCAACTATCGCCCAACAGTATCATATAGAAACTGAAATTTCCATTTTAAATATCTGTATTCCTCTTCTAATATGTAATAATTCATTAGTAGTCACAAGATAGATTATAATTTTTGTAGAATCAGCAAAATAGGCAAAAAAAAGATAATCATATCAATTGATTTTAAGAATTAAGGTTTCGTGTTTATTTGAGGATTGAGAGGATCATAAAAGATTTGCATTGTAATTTAAGACCATCACATAAGAATTACCGTTATAAACCAAGAGAATGTCTTCCTTTATTTGTTTTAATTTTTGAATAAGATAATCGTTATGGTTCACATTTCATTTGCCAAACATGCACGATATAACTATAAAGAGATTTTAGCAATATAATGTGAAATGATTTGCAATTCAAGCTTCAAAAAACACCGTAGCGATCATGCTTAGTCATTTAGTACATTTACTCATTCATGTAGAAAGTTATGTATTTTTACTTTAGTTCAAATTCTCACGAGTGGAAGATTTCTACAAGACAATAATGTGTACAATATGTGAATTGATAAAATATACATAAGCAATAATCAAGACATGCAACATATAATTAAATGTACACAACATACAACAACACTCAAGCCTTTATCCCACTATAGTGGGGTTGGCTATATGGATCCTTTGCCACCATTGTGCCCTATCTTTAGTCATAATTTCACTAAGGCTTAAGTACATCATGTCTTTCCTTATAGTCTCATTCCAAGTCTTTATTGGTCTACCCCTCCATGGTTTAACCTGCCTAGTGACTAAACTCTCACAACGCCTAACATGTGCCTCTAATGGTCTCCTTTGTGCGTGTCCAAACCATCTTAGTCGAGCTTCTCGCATCTTCTCTGCAATTGGTGCCACTACTATCTTATCCCTGATACATTCAACATGCAAAGTAAAATTACTTCTACTAATTCTAATACACAAAAATAGTACAACTTCCAAGGTGCTTCACACACACAATGCTTATTAAGACTTATCAGAGAACGAAGTATTGCTTGGTGGATCACATAATACTATTTTTATTTTTAGTTTTGGTGATCCGGTGTACTAAAGAGAATTAAAACTGTGTTGTTTTTAGATAGTTTGCAAGGCACTTTACAATTTTTTTCAAAGTGCTCAACCTTACAATGCTTATTAAGATTTATCGGGAGGAGAAGTAGTGCTTGATGGAGTTATCCTTGTAATTTATTTATTTGAATTTTTTATTTTAATGACCAAGAACTTCGAATTCACTTGTAGGCAAACATTTGTTTTATTTATAAACCACCCTTCTCTAATGTGAGTGCATGAATATTCATAGATCGCATGAGGGCAATCCAATGGTGTGTAGGTAATTTAGCCGTGCATATTAATTAGCCATAACATTACACTACACATGCATGCATAAACAAGAATATAAGCACATGTAAGAATCAAAATGAGTGAACATGTGAATTATTATCTAACATAAAACATCATTCATACTTAGAGGCATACATAAGCATTTATATACAAATTTCCTATATAAGATTTTCATTTTACATTATAAGATAAAGTGCAAAGCATGAAAAACAAAAACAATGTTCATGAAGTTTGAAAATAAAATCATACATTGTAAGGAATCTTTAAATGTCATATTATTCCTGTTTGACTTGTTCAATGTAGCTTAAGCAGTTTTTATGGATTGTTGTTTTTAACATGAATGTAAAGTCATAAGCAAAACAACAACTCAGAAATAATGTAAGAAAAAAAATCATATTTTTATATTTTGAATTTGTTTTGTACTTTTCTATTTCATTTTTGATTCTTTCAAAAGAAAAGAAAAAATAAGATAAAATTACATTTTTGCCGAAACATAGAAAACTGTTATGACCCCCTCTCTTAGACCTCGTGACCGGCGGAGGAGCAATGGCGGTGGAGGAGGACGCGCCGCTGATCTGGAAGGGGGGGGGGGGTACCTGCGCGGGATTCGGCTAGGGCTAACTCACGACTTTTCCGTGGGTTAGAGAGAGAGAGAGAGAGGGAGAAGGAAATTAAGAGAGAGAGAGAATTTTAGTTCTATTTTTCTTGTCCCCCAACAAAGCCCAACCGGGCACTATTAAAGTTCTCGCGACGCCCCCCATTTGGGCTTACGACAAATGGGCACAAAACGCTATAAATAACACCACAAAATAACATAACATAAAATTAAAGATACGAAGATAACAGGCGTCGTCACGCCCATAACATCGCCGCCCTCAACGGAAGATAGCTTGTCCTCAAGCTGGATCAAATGGTATTGCGGTGCGTTCGTCCCTTGTCTCGTCGTCACTGGGAGGATCATCTATTCGAGCCAGAATAAGCGTTTGCAACGATGTCCCGGTGTAAAGTGTTCATCACAATTGTAGCACAAGCCTTTCTCACGACGCGCGGCCATCTCCGAGCTGGACAAACGGCGGCGGACAGTAGGTCGCAGAGGATCATCCCGGAGTGGAGCCTTGACGGGTAAATTGGCTGGAGGGTGAGCGCCCTGATAGTTCCGACGTCCCAACGGTGGACGATCTAATAGCAGTCGCCGTTCACAAGCCCTGGCGAGGCTCATAGCTGTGTTGAGATCACGTGGCAGCAGAAATTCCACATCCCAACGTAAACGCTCATGGAGGCCGACAGTGAAGAGGTGCACTTGTTGTTCCGGTAGGACTGACGTCGCCCTAGAGAGAAGAAGTTGAAATTGTTCAAGATAGGTGTCAATGGAGCCGTCCTGTTTGAGGTTCACCAGATGGCCGAGTGGGTTGCCCTGTAGAGGAGGACCAAATCTTAAGGTGCAGGCCGCACTGAAGTCCGCCTATGAAGTGTGGGGGTGTTCGCGCATAAGTTGGGTGAACCACAATTGCGCTGGCCCAAGTAAGTGGAAGGAGGCGATGCCGATGCGTTCTGCCTCCGGCGTGCAGTGGGTTGCGAAGAAAATATCGCAGCGTGTGAGCCAAGGAAGAGGGTCTTCACGGCCCTCATAGATCGGGAAGTCCATCCGGAGAGATCGAACGTTGGCGGGGTAGTCCGCTCCTGGAGGCGTGGCGGAGACCACACGGCTTGTCGAAGGGTGATCGGCTGCGTTCAGAGGCGGAGGAGAAGCCACCCCTTGTAGGGCATCCAGACGTGCGTTGAGGGCGTCCATTTTGGCGTTCTGAGTCGCAAACACGGTTTGGAAGAGTGCCATGACTTCCGCGAGCGAGAGAGTACTGTCCCCCATCTGTACTAGGGCTGGACCGACAGTCGGTGGTGTAGGGAGTAGGCCGACGGAGGAGGAGAGGTGCGGGGCTATTGCTGTGGGGCTGAGAATGGAAGCAGACGCCGTGGGAGCGGTGGAAGAAGAAGCCGGGGCTGTTGCTGTGGGGTTGTGGGGCTCGGAGATGGCCGGAAGACAGTCGGGGCTGTCGCTGTGGGGCTGTGGGGCTCGAAGATGGCCGGAAGACTGGGCGTCGGCGTGACTGGGGCGCGGTTTGGGGTGAACCGGCGCCGAGGGAAGGTCGGAGCGTGAGCCGACGAGGGGCTCTGATACCAGACTGTTATGACCCCCTCTCTTAGACCTCGTGACCGGCAGAGGAGCAATGGCGGTGGAGGAGGACGCGCCGCTGATCGGGAAGGCGGGGGGGGGGGGGGGGGTACCTGCGCGGGATTTGGCTAGGGCTAACTCACGGCTTTTCCGTGGGTTAGAGAGAGAGAGAGAGGGAGAAGGAAATTAAGAGAGAGAGAATTTTAGTTCTATTTTTCTTGTCCCCCAACAAAGCCTAACCGGGCACTATTTAAGTTCTCGCGACGCCCCCCATTTGGGCTTACGACAAATGGGCACAAAACGCTATAAATAATACCACAAAATAACATAACATAAAATTAAAGATACGAAGATAACTGGCGTCGTCACGCCCATAACAAAAACATTGTCATGTAAATCAGTAATTGATATTCATGTCAGCAAAATAGAAATAAAAGCAAAGAAAATTAAGAAAATCAAAAGTAATAAGCTATCGCCAGCGGTAGAAGTTACCGCCCGACATTAGTAAACCAAAATATATATTTTTGCATTAAAAGCATTTTTTGGAAATTTTACCTTTTCAATTTTTATAGATTTCGTGTGTAGACTATAAGGTGTAGCTAATACAATCAAGAAAACACGATAAATTACCAAAATAAAAATAGAAAAAAATGAATGCAAAACAAAAAATAGAAAGCTCAAAATAAAAATAGAAAAAAATGAATGCAAAACATTATTCCTAACTTCCAAGACAATGAGTTAAAGTACATGAGATAAAATAAAATATGATTAGCGATCAAATATAATATTGAAGGAACCTGTTCAAACAAATACACATGCGAATATGTTAATCTCTTAAACATATCAAAAATGTATGAAATGAAAAATCATGAAGTGTAAGAAAGCTTGTGCGCAACATATATAATCTAAGTATGATTGAGACCATAGTAGAGATTGTCAATTTTACAACCACATACAAGATTACTCATACATGTTTTCACCACTTAGATATAGTTATTTTAAAACATGATAGACACTCAAACAATGATGTAACATAACATGTCATTAAGAATGAAAACTAGCATAGACAATGCAATGCATAGATAACTACATGGTAATGCTAGAGGCAATGAAACTAGATGACAACATGCAATGATAAGATATTTTTGATCAAAATAAGTTTTAATACAACATATTAAGTAGAGTTTATATTGCATATATTAAAGATAGATTTTTAATATAATTTTCATGAAACTAGAAGTGATAAAAATAATTAGTTTTTAGATCATTACAATAAATTCATGATAATCCTAGAATCATGATACATGACGAGAGACATGCAAAATATGACATCAAACATCCATAAAAAAATAATTAATAACCTATAAGGATATATGTGATGTAATACCTGGTCGATGAGACGCGCGAGGGTGTAAACGCGAAACTTGAATTTTGGCTAGACACTTTAGAAAAGAAGGGTTTTAGGTTGAGCAGGACAAAGACAGAGTTTATAGGTCTTAAATTTAGTAGTGCAAGAAGGTCGGATGACTCCGTCATTAAATTGGGTGACCAAGATATTTCCCGCAGTGAGTGCTTTAAATATCTGGGATTGATAATTCAAAAAGATGGAGGTGTAGATAAAGATGTGATACATAGAATCCAAACAGGTTGGTTGAAGTGGAGAGGCGCGTCTGGGATTTTATGTGATCGTAAAGTACCATTAAAACATAGAGGCAAGTTTTACTGTACTGGAATTAGGCCAGCAATGCTCTACGGTTCTGAGTGTTGGGCAGTGAATGGTGTACATGAGAAAAAAATGGGAGTTGCGGAGATGAGAATGCTTAGGTGGATGTGTGGTCACACGAGACTGGATAATATTAGGAATGAATGTATCAGAGATAAGACAGGAGCGACGAAAATTGTAGGAAGATGCGAGAAGCTCGTTTAAGATGGTTCAGACATGTACATAGGAGACCATTAGAGGCACCTGTTAGGCGTTGTGAGAGTTTAGTCACTAGACATGTTAAACGGGGGAGGGGTAGACCAAAAAAAACTTGGAATGAAACTATAAGGAGATATATGATGTACTTAGGTATTAATGAGGCTATGATTAAAGATAGGGCGCAATGACGACAAAGGATCCTTATGATGCAAGATTGTGCAAGGTGAATGTGACTTATAATAACATGCATAAGATCTAAAGATAATTATATTTGCTTAACACTAGGATTTACAACAATAAGGAGACACAAAAAGGTAGTGTAGCCGTTTCAGAGGGCTTTCACCAGGCGATACGTACTATTGCCGGTGGCATCAGTGAAAAACAGACTCATACATAACATAGTAGAAATATGTGAGTTAAAATACACATAATATGTGTCACCCTCTGCTGATATGATCATAAAAGTGTATGCAAGGAGCCTTAATAAAGGGAAGATTAAAACACAAAATAAATAAACATAAAGAAAGAAAATAACTATTTTTATATTTGACTAGGGAGCAAAATAGGTTTGATAAAGTATTACTCATTTTTATGCAATCAAATCATAACATGACAAATATATTCCTAGTCAATCACTAAGTTCAAGGTACATGAAGGCAAGATTTGGGAACCCATATGGATTCAAATGTTTTGGATAATGAGATTTTGGGAACCCAAATTTGGTGAGATGTGCAAGGTTTAGATTTACCTTTACAATAAGATGATGTATTTCCAAATTTAGAGCATACAGAACAGTTGATGTAAGATGTGCTTGCATGACTAATTGTTCTACTAGGTGTGTGTTGATTTACGAGTTTAATAATACTGGTAGAGACCTTGCATAAATTTCTTGATAAAACTAGATATAAAGGATTTTTTATCATTTGAAAGTTTTTGTACAAATAATTTTAGTGATTCAGGTTTATTTATAAGAGTATTTTTTTTATCAATTGCTCACTATGCTCTTTTGCAATAGTTAGCTCTTTTTCAAAAAAACATGAATTTTTCTCTTAGCTCATTGCAATTACAAGATATAACATTTTCAAATGTAAAGAATGAAGAAGATAAAACAGCAGACACATCAATGTTGAATTTCACGTCAAGTTTTGCTTTTAAAGTTTTGTTTTCTAAACGTAATCTAGAATTTATAGTTTTTAATTTTGCAATTTTACGTTTAGCAAAATCAAGCGCACGAGATGTAGAAAATGAGTGAGTCAAGAAGGGAAGAATTCATTTTGCTTACAATGTTATCTGATGAAATGTCATAGTAAGATTCACTGCCTTTTTCCCTTCCACTTGATGTGCACTCCAGAGAGCCGTCCGAACACGAAACATCTTGAACATTTGCACAAACATGTAGACTCTTCAATTCTTGTAATTGTTTGGTGTCTGTAGATGTTGAGTCATAAGTTTCTTCAAATTTTTTTCAAATTTCATAAGCAGTGTTAATGAATGTACAAGTTTAAATATATTTTTATCAATAACACATAATTAACAATTCATAGCTTTAATATTTAAGATACATTCATTTTTTTTAGTTTCATTAAAATCAAGTGTAGACTTAAAAATTATAATATTGTTCTTTAAAATTGATGATGCAATATACTTATTTATAGTCGTATTCCACACATCAGTATCAATAAAAATAAGAACATTTTATTATTATGTCTTTCCATGTACCATAATGACCTCCGGTGAATACTTGAGTAATTAATATAGAATTGTGGTCACTATTCATCGGATCTCTAAGGGTTGACATCTAATACTCTGGGTTGTTAATCCCAATGAGAGTAACCTAGCTCTGATACCATTTCTTGGATTGAGAAGCGCCATTAGAGGGGGCTGAATAAGGGATTTTGAAAATTTTTCTTAGTTATTTTAATTGATGAAAATTTAGTGTAATTAGACTTGAAATTCAACAATAAAATATTTATCGGAGAAATGAAAGAGACATGATTTTATTGCAATTAATCAATGATTACAATATTTGATCTTTATAATGCTAAAGATCGAGGTGAATAGTAAAAATGACCCTTTTGTTTTCTATACCGACTCGCACCTCGAATCGGTTGACTTTAGCTTATCTCTCCCTTGATAGGACTCAAGCCACCCCTAGACATAAACCTTAGTCTAGTCGTCTAACCCTAGAGACAAATTACCCCTTGATCCTCACACGGACCTAGTCGCCAACACCCGAGTGAATTTCTCTACGCCCAACAAGAGTGTAACAAAAAAAAAGAGAGAAGAAAATACAATAACGAGAAAAACTCCCCTTAACCCTTAATGTTGATGTCATTTCTATTACAAAGGTTCGATCTTTGTGGGTTAGGATGCTTCCTCTTTGATGACCTTCGGATCTTTGGAACTCACTGTTTGATGCAAGTTTATTGCGGCATGAAGACTCCAAGTGAATGTTGAGAGAAGGCCCCTTTGATCATCATTTTGTAGTGACCTTCAATCTTCTTGCATGATAAACTCTTGATTTCCCTTGATGAATTCTCTCTTGAATGAGTGGGAATGACCTCTCCAATCCCTCTAGACGGCTAGGGCGAATAACCCCTCTATTCGTGAAAATATCCTCAGAGGATGTAAGTTCAGGTTGTTTAAATATAGATGTTCATATGTAGGGAGCTACCCCGCGGCGGTAGTAGTTATAGCGCGACGGTCGCGTCTAGTCTTCAATTTTCCGCTTAATTTGCTTTTTAATTTCGAGGCCGGTGCTGTTTTCTTAGGCAATAATTATCGCGCACGACAAGACCCATCGCTCCGCGGTAGTGTGATATTTCAGCGTGCCAAAAATGAGATCTCCTTGTTCATTTGGTTCTCCAATCATGTTGTGGTTGCCCGGGGTTTCCTTAATGTTACTACTGCGCGATAAGGCTATCACGACGCTGTAAGGCTTGACATAATAGGTTTTGTGCTCCCATCAAGTCCCATTCGAAATGTTCCTTGCCAGCTGTTCTTCTGGAATAAGAGTTACCGCCGACGGTAGTACTTATTGCCCACGGTAGTAGCAAATTCCGTCCATGACTCTCATGTACTTCTCTCTATTATACCTATAGGACCTGCACACTATAAACAAATGCAAAGTAGATCAAATACATATTAGGATTTGTTTTTCTCAAACCAAGAGATGCGGAACTCATGTTCCAACAACTTTATCCTTGGCCAAAGGCCTAAAAAAGATTTGTCTTGCTGGGCTCCTTATGGCTGACCCTGTTTATAAGCTTCTTGAGCTCATCTTCTCCGGATAGCTTTTCCTCTGAATCTGAAACTTGGGCTGGTCTGAGATTAGAATGGATTTGCTCCCATTTGTCCTAAGGAAGAGAAGCTACTTCATGGGTCTGAGAGAAGGGAAAAGCAGGGGCTCGAAGAGTTAAGGCAGGGACCTTTGATTTAGTTCTCTTGGGATATCTGACAAAGGGGACCTTCAGCTTAGGAGGTGACAATGGGGGGAATGGGAGCTGGATCTAGGTCTCTCCTGGATCCAAGAGCAGAGGTTGGATCAACTGGAGGTAGAAGGCGCTCTGCCCTTTAGAAGACTGTGATCATCTCTTCAAGAGGAGGAACAAGTCCTTCCAGAATCTCAGAAGGAGCAGGGTCCTCAGATGGAGGGCTTGAGATGTTGAGGGAGTGGGATCTTTAGGTGCTGGAGCTGGAGAAGATGGAGGAGCTGGATCCTTAGTTCCTGAGGCCAGATATGAAGTTGAATCTTCAGTTGGGGCCAGTTCTTCAGAGGTTGGATCCTTGGGCTCACTGGACACAGAGGCAAGGGAAGAATCTGCAGTCGCCCCCTCAGGCCCTGAGCTCTTATAATAGGTCACTATGGTAGGGGAAGGAGGAGGAAGAGGTAGAGAGACCTCTTGAAGAACCTCAATTGGAGGAACTTCATCTCTAGTCTCCATTAAGATGTGATCTCTGAGATTGGAGAGGCAGGAGGCACAACTGCATCTGCTGGAGGCACCTCCTCTTGTGGTAGGAGTTCTATGAGTCGTCCTTCCATTACTGCATCAATTGCAACTTCTTCTAACACTGGTGCAGGAGAGGCTGGGGCACCCTCATTGGATGGAGCCTTGGCAGGAATGAATGTGGAGATGGAGGTGGAGAAGGAATTTTCTCTAGAGAGTGAGGTGGAATAGGTGAACTCATTTATGGAGAGTGAGGTGGGGAAGGAATAGGTGACTGGATTGGAGAGAGAGATGGAGTTGGAAGATGCTCCTGTGAGGGTGATTTCTCCCCCTCAACATGAGCATTCTCCTGTTGCTAAAAAGTGCATATGCATTGGTAATAAAAGGCAAAGAGTACAAACAACAACTACAGAGGAACCGTGCTAGCCAAGTCATCTTAAACAAGCTCAAGGAACTCGACAGTAGCAGGTTCTAAATCAGCCCATAAAAAAAAACAAGTTGCTCCATATCGCGCACAATAATCTGCCAACCTATTAGCCTCTCTGGGTATATGGCGGTCTAAAACTTGGTCAAATCAGCAAGGATAAATGCATGGCCTGAGAGGAGTTTCTGCAAAACGTGGTGATATTCTTGCAATCGCTTTCCAAAATAAACCCTTTAGCCTCGAACAAAGTAGGTGGGAGAAATGCTTGATGGCATGATGAGTTTCCATCACACCGCCAGGCGCCAGCATCCCAGTGAGAAATCTTGGAACCAGCGGCAAATAAAACAACTCCTTGGTCATTACGGTCACCATAGCCCAAACCAACATTCTCCTGTTGATGTACTTGATCCTTCCCTTGAGATGGAGCATGGTCTTATACATCAATCTCTATAGGAGTGGAGGTATTTAGATGGATGGGTTCAGATGGGATGGGAGATTGAGTAGGAGCGGGCTATGGGGTAGAGGTAAAGACATCAGACACACTCTCCCCCTTTTGTAGTAGAGATAAGATCTTCTGTAAATCCAACCTGATATCTTGTTTGGAGGAGAGTACCTTAGAGACCCGAGCCTCCAAAATTTGTATTATGGAGACCATGAAGCTCTTAAATGAATTATCAAAAGGAGAGGTGGAGGTTGAAGCACTGAGGGTACCTTAAATGAATTATCAAAAATCGATGAGTCTTTTCCTTTGGAGACTTCAACCCATTGGATTATTTCCATCCAAGTGGTCACCGACCACCCGCTGAGAATCATTCTAGAGAAGCCCAAGTATTCAGGAAGGCTAGCCAAGTCGGCAATCGAAATCAGTGAATTCAGCATTTCATACATCCCGAGGACGACCATCAAAGCCCAAGTCCTGACAGGTTTTATTACCGACTTCGCTGAGGATGACATTGAAAGGCAGGAAATTCCTATCCCGCTATGTTGGGTTATGTTTGTGGATGGTGCCTCAGGGAAAAACTCTAACGGCGCTGGAGTCATCCTAATCAGTCCTAATGACATCAGAATCAAGCAGACAACCATGCTTCATTTTCCTACCACCAACAATCAAGCAAAATATGAAGCGTTAATAGTCGGTTTGGGCTTGGCGTGGGAACTCGGCATCGAAGACATCGAAGTGCGGGCGGATTCCATGGTAATGATGTCGTAAGTAAATGGGGTCTTCGAGACCAGGGAGCCCCTTCTTTAGAGATATCAGGCCCAGGCAAAGCAGCGGATCGTACGTTTCCATACCTTCAGCATTCGCTATATACGGCGAGAATAAAACATCGAGGCCGATGAATTGGCAAAGTATGGCCTCCCCGCAGGAGGAACCCTCACAGAGTTGTTTTTCCCAGCAATCGAGGAATCTGATGTCATGGAGATCGATCAGCGTCCATCCTGGATGGATCCTTTCATTCATTACTTCATAACAGGAGAAATTCACGCCTTAATGACGGACAAAAGGAGATTCCGGCTCAAGGCCGCGCACTACTCCTTCCTCTTCGGAGTTCTCTACCGGAAGACCTTCCTTTCACCTCTGGCGAGGTGCGTACCGGAGGAGGAAATTCTCAAAGTCTTGCAAGAAGTCCATTCAGGGTAGTGCGGTAGCCATTCAGGTGCCAGGGCCCTCGAGAAAAGGATTCTTCAGTAAGGCTATTTCTAGCCAACCATCAGAAGAGATTGCGGTGACTACACAAAGAAGTGTTTCAAATGTCAGAAGTTTGCACCTCTTCATACCCAACCAGCGCAGTGGCTGCGATCCATCTCTGCCCCTTGGCCGTTTGTTGTTTGGGGGATGGACCTCGTGGTCTTTTCCCCATGGAGAGCGGGCAACGACGCTTTATCCTCGTGATGATAGACTACTTCAGCAAATGGATAAAAGCCAAGGCTTCGGCCAAAACCACGACTCAAGTCGTCAAAAATTTCATATGTGGGGGGGGGGGGGGGGGGGGGGAGATCGTGTTTCAACACGAGATCCCCATGGCCATCATCACGGATAATGACCCTCAATTTGCCAATTCTAATTTGTTGAGTTTCTGTGAACATGTTGGCATATAGATCCGTTTCGCGTTAGTCCACGACCCACAGAGCAATGGGCAGGTGAAAGCAACTAACAAACAAATTTTTAATCTGCTAAAGGTGGAGAACAATCGTGGTAACTGGGCAGAGCAATTACCCGCAGTGCTATGGACACTGAGGACCACTCTCTCCTCCGCCACCGGGGAAACTCCATTCAAACTGTCATATGGTTCTGAAGCTCTCATCCCGGTGGAGTTCGATGTCATGAGCCCGAGGGTCCTCTCCAAGCAGAAGAATGAAAGTTGGATGGAGAACAACGATGAAGAGATGAGGTGCAACCTCGACCTCATCGAGGAACTACGTGATCAATCTGTCATCAGGCAGGAGGAGATCAAAAGAAGGATGTCCTAGCATTTCGACAAACACATCAGGGTGAAGCAGTTCACCGTGGCAGACCTCGTCATGAAAAAGGTGGATGCAACAGGTAGGGAGGCCTCGGTGGGGAAGCTCAACCTGATTTGGGCAGGACTTTTCATCATCGATGTGGTGCTCCAGAGTAGTGCCTGTCGCTTACAGTCCCACGAGGGAGAAGAAATTTCCAACACTTGGAGCGGCGACGACTTAATGAGATAATACTCTTAGGTCAAAATATCTCTCCCACTTCAACTGTCTTTCAGTCCTTTTATTTGAACAATGAATATGCTTTCATGACTGCTTCTGGGATACTAACGCTTTTGTTATGGTGTGAGGTCTTTCGAATTATCTCAGAGCATCAAACAATAACTTGGATCCTAAGTCGTGGCTTATTTATTCTCCCTTGACCCGTGACATTCATCCCATCAAGCGGAGGACTCTTGGCATCGCCCTATTTGCTCCCATTGAGTAGTCCCGGAACTTGCTTGAACCCCCTCCATTCGTGATGTCCAGATCCAATGGCTTCCGGAGGTCTTCAAGCCTCCGACCATCTTTGCCGGCAAGTGTTGTGTCCTCTTATCACTCCTGTAATTCCATTACAATTGCCCTCGTTAGAGACTCTCACGACTAACATACGTGGTGGGCATTGTAGATCTTAGTGAACCTGACAGTTGGTCGCGCATCAACAGAGGTGTCGCTATCGTCCTCTGGGTACCTTTCTGTGGTCAAGCTCTGTATAACGGATACCTCATCCCCCTCGAGCGTGGCCGCACGTTTCTTGCGAAGTAGAGCTCCACGGATGCCATATGCCCAACTGGTGACCCACACCTCTGGCGGTAGACTCCCTTGGTTGAGTAGTGGTTGCCATTGTCCCCACGAGACATCTTTTCGGAGGAGCACTCTGTCTTCGGACACCCATAACCCCACTAGGTGATCCTAGCGGAGGAAAGCTCCACATACCCTTATCTCTGTTTGACAGTGCAATACTCTAAGTCCCGTTATCTGAATTGAATAATGGACGGTTACGTCGCCGGTAACCGCACCAAGCTGGTATTCTATTTGGAAATTCTGGTAGTAAACTCATGTATTGTGGTGGTACCTGTATGGAAGCCGCACAGAGCACTAAACGCCAAAATTCACGTTATAGCACAACGATAATATTTCATAATATGCGGACACTCGCACGAAGGTCGCATAGGGCGTAAAATATTCTAGTCCCCCAATTTACATGACATTAATAATCGTATAGTACGAACACTCGCAAGGTAGTCACACAAAACAGGATGTGATTTCGGTATTCAGGCAGTGCGGTTTCCCCTGCAGTGGATGCATATCATTCATTCATGAGTTAAACGGTTGCGCGGCTCTGACAATAAAGGTACGCAAAAGTTACATGTACAACTGCACGCATAATTTACAAATATCTACAGGTGCACGCATGAAGACCGCAACAAAATTGTTTTTTTCATTAATTTGTGGCAAATATACAATATGAGGGAACCACAGTTACAAAAAACATCAACGTGGTCACCTTGAAGATAAAGGCAAAGTTACATCAGTCTTCGTCCTCAGACTCAGAAGCGACCTCCTTGCCCTTTTCGAATCTTCTCTTCTTCATGCGAGATTCTGCGGAAGGGCTGTTCCCTGTCGAGTTAGTTTCCGACTGCGCGGACTGGTGACCTTCCTCCTCAGTGGCAGCAACCCCTCGGCGGAGTCCGCGTCCTCAACGGAAGCCTCGCCCTCTGAGTCCGGAACGTCGGCATCCCCGTACTCTTCGTACAAGGTCTTGTAGTCGATGTCCGCGAACTCTTCTTTGAGATCTCCTATCTCCTTCAGAAGTCTAAGGGCGATCTCCATAGAACGCTTGGACAGTCAGAGAACTGCCCTTCCGAATTTTGGGTTCTCCGTGGTTAAGCTCACCTGGTAAACAACAAACAGATTAGTAATCTTACAAAGGTATGTGCGGATATTTCAATTAAGAGAATTTTTGTGCTACCCTTAATTCCTCTCACAGACGAGTATTCTCGGCCAAAGCATCATCAAGGGAGCTCAGAGCGGTGCAGTTATTTGTGTGCACCCTCAAATTCAACGTGGTAGCCTTCACCGTGATGTCGCCTATGCAGTCTCTCCTCATCTCGGCGAAGTCATCTCGGCCGATGGCCGCGGAGGAAACCGCAAGGGCATGCGACAGTGCCCGCTCAGACTCCCTCCAAGATGGGAGGCGGATGCTGAGAGTAACTCACTCAGCGTCCCGCAGCATTAGTGGACTGCCTCCAAGGTCAAGCAGGCCCCCACGGTCCCGGGAAGCGGGAACCCCTTCATTAGCACCCGTGGTCGCTCGTACGACCCGTCGTTTCTGCCTTGAAGAAGTGCTCGCCCCACTCTGGGCTAACTCAGTTTCCCCCTTAATATCCTGGGCGCGCCGTTTCTCGGTCGTGGTCAGGACCTCACCCGGGGGCTCATACGACTTCGAATCTGGTACCCTCATAACAACTGCAGAAGGGAAAATCATCGGCACCCGCAGGTACGCTCGGTTATATGTATTTCTATCCCTTTCTACTTACAGTTCTTTGTAATCAGGTCATTGACCTCCCGCACGCGACGGGCATAATGGTCGACGTCCAGCGGAGTGTTAGCAAGAAACTCCACTATCCGCTCCCCTGTCATCGACAGCTCAGGCAGACGGAACGCGTTCTCATCCCAAGGAACGGGAGCGGTAGGGAGCCCGCCGAAGTCGCCTTTGAATATGATGAACCGCAACGGCCAACCATGGATCTTGTTCGCGAGATTGAGGACTCGGAACTTCTCCGAGCCAAAGTACATCTGTCAGAATTTGCCCACGCGCACGCGGAACATGCACCGGAACACCTCCACGCTGAAGCTGGCACTTTGTGTCCGCAGGTAGGCGATATATGATGTTATCGCCGCGATGGTGTTCGGGGGAAGATGCGCGAGCACCACTCCGATGAAGTTCATGATCTCCACCATCTCCGGGAAGATTGGGAACGTCCAACCCGCGTCGAACTGCTCGAAGGGGACTACGAGCTCGTCTTCGAAGATGGTGGTAAACCGCTCGTTGCCTTCCGGAAGTCGTGCAACGTTGAGGTTCTCATCGATTCGGTGTCGCGACAGGAACGTAGCGAAGTCCAAATTAGAGATCGCTAGGCGGGCTGTTATATGACTCAAGAAGGTAACAACGCAATTAGTCTGCTTAGCGCCCTCGCCTTGTGCCCACACCATCTTGTTCTAGCTTTCTCGAGACAAGCATTAAATGAGGGAGGTCGTCCCTATTTATAGTAAGGTGCGGCATTCCGCATCGAAAACCGAAACACCCACAGTCAGAAGGTTCACGCGGGCAATTCTCGGTAACCGCCCCTTCTAAGCAAATTTTCCCCTGTAAAAGAAGAGAAAGCGGCAAAAGTATTCACACAAAGCTGTAGTATTCGCCACAACACAATCAATCCAACATCAAGCAAATATAGAATTATAAATCAGAAGTGCGGTTAAATAATGAAGTTCAAGTGTGAAGCCGCACAAAGCACATAGTTATCAAATTATTACAAGACAAAGAATGTCCTCTAAAAAGAACCCGCGCTCTCTAGCCGTCCTGGGGAGGAGCCTGCTCCACACCAAAATACGCCAAGCCGACCGAGATTTCGATGAGCGCAGTGTGCGCAACTACCAAAATCTTATTCAACTTGGTGTTAGATGCGTGCTAAGCACGGACGTCCTCCCCGACTCTCGCCGCATATTTAACTAAAGCTCCCTCGGGAGCCTGAGGCGGCCGCGACTCGGAGGATGCATCAATAGGCAAAGCTGTCGACTGGGTGACCCCGACAGCGAGTGCAGCGTACTGCTTCTTTAGAGCCTCCACCTCCCTCTTGAGTTTGCCGATTCGCACTCGTGAATTCCATAAGTCCTTCCGCATGACATCCATCCCACTGCCCACAACTATTTTATTATGGTTGCCGCGTTCTCTGCAGAGGAATCCGCTGCGTCAGTTAAGTTTTGTAATTTCATTCATTTTCATAAGATTAACTGAACGACAGATGGGGCAGATATACCTGTGGTATCCGCCACAATCGCGTCCTCAATCACCGAACCATCGATGGACTTACCGTTGGAGGCTCGCTTGGCGCCTATCCTGGCGGCTTCCTTCTCGTCAGCTTCTCTCCTGGCCGCCTTCCGCGACTTCCCCTCGGCAGGTATTCATTGTCTTTTTTCTCTTCTTCTCCGCAGGCTCTTGTGCGGGCAGCCCCTTGAGGAGTCCTCCTGCCCGAGCTGCTCCTCAGCCAACTTGGAGGTCTCAAACCGCTTTGCCCCCTCGAGCTTCTGCAACTCCCCCTCCTCGGACACCTCTATGTTCACGTCGCCCTCCTCTGCTTTTGATGCAATCTGCTCATCCGTGTCATCACGCGAATCAACATGCACGGTGTCATCCGCGGGGAAGATCTCATTTCCACTGCCTCCATGATCCTTCTCAGGATCCCCCTTCTCTGGCGAATTCGTCGGAGGAACCGCGTCACTTGCAGGAGTGCTCTCGATAGTCGGCTCCACGGGCAGTTTCACGGTAGTATCCGCGCCTCCTCCGGGGATAGATGCACTCACTGGATCGATGGCCTTCTCGGATAAATCTTTGGCCGACGGGATTCGCGGGGTCTCCTCCCGCTCGACAACCTTGGAAGGGGTATCCACCCCATCATCAGCAGTCAGGCTAGCCTTCTTGGCAGGATTCTTCTTCGGAGGCTTTGTTGCCCGCTTCTTCGCAGAGGAATCCGCCAGAGGCTCCAACGACATCCTCTTCTTTTCGGGGGCATCACTCATTGCCTTTTGGCCCGGTAGTACGATGTCATCCGTCGGGTCGTTGACCAGGAACTTGTCCATATAGGAGAGCGTGCACCCCATCTCCGAGCTTGCCCCTTTCTACGCGGGAACCTGGGCGCCCGCCTCTAGAGCGGCAGGGACCTTGGAAGGGGACGCGACAGCTGGGAGCTTACCGGGGAGATCGCTCTTTGACGATTTCTTCGCGGGCGCGGGGGCTTTTCCCTCACTCGCCTTGGCCTTGGCCTTCAGAACTTTGGCCTTCTTCGCCGGTAACTCCCCCAAAAGCTCCTTATTGCGACCAACCATTGTTTTAAGAATGAACTCGCAACGACAAGGGGAGTGCAATTCAGAATGGACCTGACAGGTCCAGCTCTGAGCTATTTATAGACCACAACAGCTAGGATCGAGTCGCAGTATTCGCGGCTACTAGTGTACTTTTTTGAATTCCGCGCAGACTTAAAAAAGTGCGGGGATTATGTTAACCCGAAATCTTGCGACCGCAGTCAGAGCCCAGCTCAGTCCAGAGTTAGGGCAAGCTTCGGACATCCAACAGTATGGGTGGTTACCTTCCTGGTAGTCGCACCATCACCAGTCTCAGTGGAGCGGGTGGTTACGTATCTAGTAACCACGCATCCCTCCAGCCAGCGCTCAACATCAACCTGTGCAGGGGGGTTTTGGCGAATGTCCCCGGAGTCCGCCCGAGCTCCCCTCTCTCCTTAGCTAGTAGTGTCCTGTGCAAATACATGTTGTAACTGCACAAGCCCCCTCTCTCCCGCCTGCCTAGTTTCTCCTATTCCTCAGCCAGTTAGCATTTAATGCAACATTGATTTCTCCCAACCGTCTAGGCAGCCCACCCTCTTGTATAAATAGGGGCCAGATGTGCTTACAGGGGAAGCGAAATTTGAGCTAGAATCTAACCTTGTAGTAGGCGTAGTTACAAGTTCTGAGTCATCGGGTGCCTTTAGTTTTCTGTGCCTTGTAATAGTTTGTAATATCACCCTTTGTGGAATATTACTATCCGTAGCGGGCATATCTGGTGTTCGTCGCTGCTAGCGGCAAGCTCTTTTCTGTGCTCTGTTCGCCCGACTCTCAAGGGTTAGTAATTGTTTGCTTGCAGTTCCTGATTCCCCCGCTATACTCCTGACCTATCGCTGAGTGTGGAAGTTGGTGACAATTTTTGCACCAACAGAGAGCTTTGGATATTAATTTCATACCCTTCTCATTTCAACCAAAATACCCCCCAATAGGGTGATATGTATAGAGTATCCGAATTGCTCTTCACAAAGGCTTGACAAAAAGTGAATAAAATATTCATGGTGCATGAAGTTGAAAATACTAAACGTAGCAGAGATATTAGAAGTGCCGCTCAGTCTGTGTGCAATTTCGCCCATCGTTGGTACGCTGCACCCTAACGTGGGCCCGTAACATCATCCTACCACTAGGTTGCAAGTCATAATAAAATTATATAACTTAAGCAAGATACTCACAATGAATTGCAAAAGATATTAAAGGTAATAACAAGTTACAAATTTATGCACAATGAGAGTGCTCGAGTTCAACACACACCTGCACATCTTAGGAATCAAGTAGCAAAATAACTGGGAGCAAATATTCTTATAATACGAACATTCACATGCACAATGAAGAAGATAAAACTATCATAAAATGCTCAATTAGTCACGGGAATCCGAGATGGAGGTTGAGATCAATGATGGATGAAACCCACCAACGGGAGTTGCGTACAAGATACGACATAAGCCTAGAGGCCGTGTCGAAAGGAATATGGGGAGACACAGAACAACATACGACATAAGCCTAGAGGCCGTGTGGAACGAAGGCGAAAGGTCGGGAAAGATCATCCGAGCTGCCTTCGTCCCAAACACTGCCAATCACGTGAAACTCACGTGCATACGAGCATAACATGACTATCAGCAAATTCGAACAACAATACAACAACAACAACAACAACAATAAGAAAATAAAAAAAAAATACATACAATCATCAAAAATAGCACAAAACTTCAACTTCGGCGAGAGATCAGCGCCCCAAAAGGGGTATCAGTGTCTGGTAGCGGCAGGAGCACGAGCAGCGGAGTGGCCGAGGACAGACGGGAACAACGGCTGGGCACGATGAAGGAAGTGGTGGCTGGAGCAGAAGACGACATCGTCGAAGAAGCAAAGCTGTCGGCCAAGACCAGAAATGACGACAGAAGGTGAGAGGATGCCAGCTAGATCTGGACAGGAACAACGAAAGAGACCCTCAGAAGAGCAGTGGCATTACCTCCACAGAGAGAAGCGTCGAATAGGATCGACACAGGAAGTAACTCAACTGGATCAGCAGGAAGAAGGCGAGAGATCATCTGAAGAGGGGTACAGAACAGTGTCGACAAACCAGAGATTGACGGGATCGACTGGTGCTGTGGAAGAAGGCGTCGACCGGGATCAGCACGCTCGCTCGAGGGAGATGACATCGAGGGCTTACAGAGGCAGCGGGCATCTTGCGCATTGAGGACTGGAGCAACAACATAGACGCGAGCGTCGATGAGGACTGGAGGCAGGATCATCGACAAGAAGCGTGGAAGACGATGTCTACGGGAATAGAGTCGATGAGCAGTAGCAGCCGGTGGAAACAGGATCGACATGATCGACTGGTGCTGGGACGGGAATTGGTCGAAAGGAGCAGTGGAAGCGAAATATCGGAAGCATTCCCGCGAGAGGAGCGGACGAGGCCACTAGGGTTGCAAAAGACGGAACTCGTCAGTATCATTTTGGCTCTGATACCATGTTAGAAGAAAAGAAAAGAAATAGAAAGTGTATATTATTCTTCCACATAGGGATAATATATATGGGATTACAAAGACACTTAAACCAGACTCATGATGTGGGACTAAACTCCCAAAGACTCTAATAGACCGACATAATAATATCAAACTCATAATTCCAACAAAATTCTTTAAGAGATATAGAAACAATGGTTGTATAATTTAGCAAAGGCTAAGGAAAAGAAGTAGGTGGCGGGCCCATATAACTATATGACTCACAATAAGATGTCAGGTCCTCCATGTTTAATACATAATGGATGCCCGTACTTATTGGGATATTCAAACTTATAAGCATTCCCTCGAATCATTTTTAAGACTGAATGATGAGGAAAACAAAGGAGTTCTGCCATACTTTATCTAGGGTGTCTTCCACAAGTAACTCATGAAGCTCGCATACAGTCAGGCACGATAGTCTTGTGCAATCTGTGGTGCTTAAATACATCCCTAATAAACAAAGATGCGACGTGAGAGGCATTTTGGTGGTTTTGCTACACAACGAAATGTGCCATCTTCAAAAATCTGTTGACCACTACAAAGATGGAAGCATGCTGCCTAAAACTACAGGAGAGTCCCAACAAAAAGTACATGCTAATGTTCCGCAAGACTGTAAGGAATCAGTAGGGGAGTGTTCAAACCCGTGTTCTGCTTAGATCTTTTGGCCGCCTGTTAGATGCGATGGTGACACACCACTCTAGCTATATTTAAGTTTAGCCAATAAAAATGGTGCTCAATTAGCGCTATCATTATTGTCTTTTGTGGATTGTGGCTGAATTCATTCTTTTTTCTTGCCCAAGATCTTTAATGAACGTATATTATCATAATAATCTTCTAACAAATAATATTTGTAACCTTAATGATATTTAAATAGGCATCTTAATTCTTAAACTGATTATACACTTGATCTTTATAATATAATGCCTAACAAGTATTATCCTTTTACATTTATGTTTGAGTGTCATCTTCTTCAATAACTGTATCCCAGTTATTTGGAGTCAGTTTTATGGATCATTTTTCATTTCCATTGACTGCTACCTGGGGTTTAAAACCTTCACTAATCATTTTTAATAGCCTTCTTTTGTGTTATCTTGGGATCTACTCTTCTCTTACCTAATACTTCTACACTAACTTCACCAACTCGTCTAATTGATGCATTCTCTAACCTTCATTGTACATGTCCAAGCCAACTAAGCCTATGTTCTAATCTTCGGTAGATGTCACTGCTACATATTCTTTGATTTTTTCATTCTTTATTCTATATTTTCAAGTTTTTTCACACATCCAATTTAGCAGTGCAAGAAGGACGGATGACTCCGTTATTAAGTTGGGTGATCAAGATATTTCACACAGTGAGTGCTGTAAATATTTGGGATCGATAGTTCAAAAAGATGGAGGTGTAGATAAAGATGTGATACTTAGAATCCAAGTAGGTTGGTTGAAGTGTTGAGGCGTGTCAGGGTTCATATGTGATCGTAAAGTACCATTAAAACTTAAAGGCATGTTTTACCGTACTGCAATTAGACCAGCGATGCTCTACGATTCTGAGTGTTGGGTAGTGAATTGTGTATATGAGCAAAAAATGGGAGTTGCGGAGATGAGAATGCTTAGGTGGATGTGTGGACACACGAGACTGGATAAAATTAGGAATGAATGTATCAGGGATAAGACAAGAGTGACACCAATTGTAGAGAATATGCGAGAAGCTCGACTAAGATGGTTCAGACACGTGCAAAGGAGACCATTAGAGGCACCCGTTAGGCGTTGTGAGAGTTTAGTCACTAGGCATGTTAAACGGGGGAGGAGCAGACCAATAAAGACTTGAAATGAATTTATAAGGAAAGACATGATGTACTTAGGCATTAGTGAGATTATGACTAAAGATAGGGCACAATGGCGACAAATGGTCCATATAGCCGACCCCACTATAGGGGGATAAAGGCTTGAGTGTTGTTGTTTGTTGTTGTAGTACTCCCAACATTCAGATCTATATAACATTGTCGCCACAATAGCATTTTATAAAATCCACCTTCAAGTATTTAGTTAGTCTCTTATTGCACAGTACTCCCAAGCCATTCAATCCAAAATATTACGTATTAGCAATATGATACTTCGCCAAAATAGTTCATCATGTCCATTATTTTGTTTGTTTAACAAATTCATTTCTTTTGGAATCATACATTTTACAAGAAATCCTCTGGATTATCTATTAAAAATTAATGCATCTTGAACTATACCTCCCATGAATATAGGAATGTAATTATGAACCTCCTAATCATCTGGTAATTTGTGCCAAAATATAACTCTAGGATTTTCTAATGCAGAACTAATATGAGATGTGTTGAACTCGGAAACCTGGGCTAACAGAAAGTTGGACATGGAAACCTAGGCCAATTGAGTTCGGACCGACTGGGTGTGGCTTGCGCTTACTTCTTCTGAGTGCGAACACAGTGCCGGACACTCGGAGCAACGAGTCACACTCACAATGATGAACAACAAATAGACCCCGTGAGCTGCCGCGAGGAGGTCCCAAACCAAGGCTGAGCTGGGCACCTAGGAGAGCACTAGAGAGCTCTAGTGTTGAACCCGAAAAGCTGGGTCAACTGAGCACAGGAGCTCTTGCCCAAATGCCAGAAAAATCCTCCTCTCTAATGGTGCCCTTGGGGTCTATTTATAGTTTTCTTAAGTTGGTCCGTGGATAGCGGAATCCTGCCTTTCGGTGTCACTAACCGCAACCCAAATTGGCCCGCTGATAGTGAAATCCCACCTTTTTGTGTTACTAAACGCAGGCCAACACGAAATTCCCTGAGAAAATGGATCACTTATGAGAGACGACTACACGCTGCTCTAGGCGTACTCGCCTAGGGGCGGAGAGCACCCGATGGTGCTGGGTACTCGCTACACGCCCGAGATTGCGGTGGGTGCGGGCAGCCCGGGGTGCACTCGCCCGGGGGCGGCGAGTACCCGATGGTACTGGGTACTCGCCCCCCGGGGGCGGCGAGTACCCGATGGTACTAGGTACTCTCCCCCCGCCCGTGACTAGGGGCGGATTCAGGCCAGCTGGGGTGTACTCGCCCGCTCCATACTGGTTGTTCCATTCTACTAGTTGGTTCGGTGAGTCCACTCGGCAAATACGTGGTTGTACAAGATGCCCAATATCATGTAACAATAACACATTCCTTATCAGAAACTCTTAGGCTCTATTTGTTTGCGTGTTTTAGCTTCATCTACGATGGATGAAAAATGCCACCGGAGTTAACATGTGTTTGGTAAATCTCCATTCTCAGCACATCAGTTGTGCGGAAGACTAAAAACTCCATTTTTAGCCTCCATTTCCACCATAGGGTGGGAACTCCCGTTCCCACTGCTCCCTCCATTTCAATCGCTTTCATTCCCACTGCTCAAATAAACAGAGCCGTAGTTTTGACAAACTATTTGTTGAAAGTACAATGAGAATCAATGTCATGATAGTTCGGTATTCTTCTACTAGAAACAACACCTAGAAATTTGAAAAATCATGAAAACACGCAAACAACTGAAAAACACAATCTTGAAAACCCAATGTACAAACTTGATTATATTTAATCATGCCATTAATCCAATAACAAGATTTAGTCCATTGAATAGAAGTAAAAATGTAAAGAGATCATCCAAGTAGTAGAATGAAGGCTCATGCTTCTACATGGAGAAAGACTTTCGTAGAGGCTTCAAATCTCCCTTGTGTTCATAGTGTATATTCCTGGAATTTGAAGTAATAACAGATCCAATTGAAATTTCGTGCGAAGTACAAGCATACAATTTTTAAAGCGAAGTAACCAGCCTTTGATCAAGTAGGACCTTTTTCCTCACCTTTTTTTTCTCTCGAAGTGATTGCAGAGTTACACTTAAAGTCATCACTGTACATCTATTGTCGCTTCTTAATGCTTCTGTTCTAATTGCCTTGTGTATACATACTTACATTGTTCAACTCACTCCGTGCTTCTTACCTTGTCTAATGGTTTTTGATTTTATGATTGCGATTACCCTGATGAAAGTTTAATACTTTGCAGGTATGATTATTCTGGCTATGGCCAGTCATCTGGAAAGGTTGCACATTTTCTTGTATTCTTGATGATGATTTTTAATCAAGAAAAATAAATAATGGAAATGAGACTAGTTTTTTCTCATTGAAAAGCTAACTTTTGTAATTCTTCGTAGCCAAGTGAGCAGAATACGTACGCTGATATAGAGGCTGCTTATAAGTGCCTTACAGAGAACTACGGTGCCAAATATGAAAATATTATACTCTATGGACAATCTGTTGGTAGTGGACCTACTCTCAATCTGGCAGCACGCATTCCATGCTTACGGGCTGTTGTTCTGCATAGCCCCATATTATCTGGTTTGAGAGTGATGTATCCTTTAAAACGTACATATTGGTTTGATATCTACAAGGTTGATGTTCATTTTTCATTTTTTTGTCCATATTTCTTGCTTGTCCACAATATAATTCTGACTACTTGGGTTTTTGGATTTGATCTGTCTCGACTTGCAGAATATTGACAAAATGCCGTTAGTCAACTGCCCTGTGCTAATAATACATGTAAGTTTTTCGCCCTTGATTTTATTGAACATTTTGATCACCCTTTCATGCTTTATTTACTAGAATGACATACCATATATGTTTCTTAGGTTAGCACATTGAAGCACTCTCATTTATGCACTTCATACTATTGTCAAGATCCTGCATATGTTTGTCTTGGAATAGCATTTTAATTTGATTTCAAACATGTTTTCTTAACATTGCATGCTATTGGTTACTCTCATAGGGCTTCTTTGAGTAAATATCACCTCTCCTAGGAAATCTTTGGTCTTTTAGAAAATGATCTCAGGTTTAAATAAAGATTATGCTATAGCTCTCCACCTAGAAGATATGAACCGTTATTGTATACCCAATATAAGTCACTTTGTCCACGATATTGTAGGTGCCAACTCAGCATATCAGGAGACGATACATGGTGCAACATGCCAGCTAGAGCGGTATCATCCATCTGGAGTATTTGGCGAAGGGAAACCACAATTTGGTGGTTGGAAGGGCATCATGTGTAGGCCCCTATTCACAGATCGTTGTTGTGACTAGAGACTAGTTACTTAATGCTTTCAACAAAGCACACTAAGGGTTATTTGTCAATCCTACCCGTAAAATGGACATGACTACTTCCTAGCTCAATCCAAAATGCACGAATACAGTTATTTTGCAGCCCAATCCGCGAAAGCGCCTATATGGAAATTGAAGGACATAATATGGACTACTTATAATGGATGACATCCCTCCTATGTTTCTTAATCAAGATGGTGCATTAAAGGGTGTGTGTTAACCCATACAAGTAACCTAGTGATACGTATACACCCGAACAAAATTACCCACGACAATAAGAGAAGCACTCAGATTCTCGGCACAATGGATCCGCCCACAATAATATGAGTTATATGTATATTGCATTCAAAATAAATGATTTTAATTAATTAGTTGATATTAATTAATGAGTATTAATTAATTATTTCCCATGTAGGCTTGCCATCTCCGTCTATATATGAAGTGACTTAGAATGATGTGGGCATCTTGGAAGCCTCGAGTATTCTCTTTTGTTGGAGAAGGACTCTTTGGACGACCCAGCCATCAAGGGTTAGGCGAGAGCTTGTCTCTTGAAATTGTATCCCGTTGTAATTTTTAATGTTAGTTCACTTTTAGTGTTCATCCCTTTCGACTCACACTCGTGGAAATCTCCCATCATAACAATTATCTAACTTGCCTCTCTCCAACTGCCGCCTTCACACTTACCGGGAACCAACACTTCAATTAACACTTACCTCCAGCAACTTCGTGCCTTCCTCAGTCATCTTGATGCTAGACTTGACCGACTGGATGAGATCGACGCGTAGACAAAGTAGGCGAAACAAGAACGACACTCCAGGTGGCCACCGTCACACTTGAGCCACCCGTCGTGTAGCAAGACTCCACAGAATAGCTCTTTACTGATGTCTTGAACGGGAAAGGAGTGCAAAAATAACAACAATTGATGGTGTGGGAACCCCTCGTCGTTCATGAGCTTGCTGTCATGTAGAAGTATGTTGTGGATGGATATGACGTAGCTATCAATCATGGAAACACGAGGACACGACCTACCAAAATATTCAAGCTTCCCCACCTTCCACGAGCTCTCGATCTCATCATCAAACTCTACATGCACAACGATGTCACCGCTAGAGCCACTCACTGCTTTTCTGTCCTCAACTTGCGTCCGTCGAGCCCTCTATTTCTCAACACCGACGTCATTTCCATCACCTCGACCATTGCCCGACCTGCGAGCGCTATCCTCTCTACGTCCCGATTTCTCCATATTTTTCTAGCCTTTCCTCTTCCCGCAGCCTTCTGTCTTGCACCTGATCTTAAAAGAAGATGTCTCCTCTACAACCACTAGCATTACGTTATGCCACAAACCAATGTCCCCCGTTCAAATTTTTTGCACGACCAAAATTATCAGAGATCATGATAAAATTTGGGCGGGACATTGATACTTATACGCCCAAATGAAATTATCCGCAACCATAAGAGAAGCACACAAATCCTCATCATAAGGGTGCCTACCATAATAATTATGAGTTATATGTATTTTGTATTCAAAAAAAAGTTGTAATTAAATAGTCATTGATTAATGAGTATTAATTAATTAATTATTTTCCGAGTAGGCACGTCATCTCCATCTATATGAGTGACTTAGAATGATGCGGGCATCTCGGAAGACACGGGTATTCTCCCTTGTTGGAAAGGGACTCTTTGGGAGACCCAATCCTTAAGAGTTAGACAAGAATTTGTCTCTCAAAATTATTTCCAATTGTTATAATTTTTAATGCTAACTCGCTTTGAGTGTTCATCCCTCTTGTCTCACGTGCATGGAAATTTCCCATCATATCTCATAGCCATAAACTTGTATTAGTGTGCTTAGGAGGGTCCCTAAAAAGCATCAGAATAAATCTCACCAAAATTCGTACAGGTGGGGTAACTGCTGAGCAGTTGATCAAATCAAGTCGCGCTAACTCTCAGTATGCGGAGTAGGATTATACGTCAATTGAGAGCATCGACAGACTTGTTCTCAACACTTGCGCGGTGTTTGAGAACATAATGAAAGTCCTGTAAGTATTCGACCCACATAGCATGCTTATGCCCCAATTTTCGCTGCGAATCAAGATATCGCAGCCTTGTGATCAGAGTATAGAATGAACTCCTATAGGAGGAGATATTGTCTCCAATAATGAAGCGACTGGACTACTGCGTAAAACTCTATATCATAATTTGAGTAACTTCTACCGGGCCTCATTCAGCTTCTCACTAAAGTACGAAACTGGATGACCCTCCTGAATTAGTACTCCGCCAATTCCAACGCCAGATGTGTCACAGGCTACCGCAAATACCTTAGAGAAATTGGGCAATCTTAGAACGGGTGCGGTCGTCAGTTTTCCCTTGATCTCAGTAAAAGCTCGAGTGGCGGTAACCATCCACTGGAAATCTCCCTTTCGAAGACAGCTCGTGAAGGGGGCCATAATGGTGCTAAACCCCCAAACAAACCTCCTGTAGAAGGTGACTAGTCCATGGAAGCTACGGCTTCAGTGATAGTGGTAGGAATAGGCCACTCGTGAATGGATCGGACTTGTCTGGGTCAACAGACACGCCAGATGCTGATATGATAAACCCGAGGAAGTGCACACAATCAGTCAGGAAGGAGCACTTCTTCAAGTTCACATATAACTTCTCCTTTCAGAGAGTATCGAATACGCCTCAGATGGCTCAGATGGTCATCAGAAGAGTGACTGTAAATCAAAATATCATCAAAGTAGACGACCTGGAATTTGCCCATGAAGGGGATCTGAGTCATGACCCGCATAAAGGTACTAGGGTAGTTGGACAATCCAAATGGCATGACCAACCACTCATAGAGACCGTCTTTGGTTTTAAAAGCCGTTTTCCACTTATTTCCCTCGCGTACCCTAATCTGGTGGTACCCGCTGCGAAGGTCGATCTTTGAAAATACTTAGGCACCAACCATCATATCAAGTAAGTCGTCCAACCGGGGGATGGGAAAATGATACTTAATGGTAATCTTATTAATGACCATACTATTAATACACATTCGCCAGATCCCGTTCTTCTTCAGGGTGAAATGACAGGGACTGCGCAAGGGCTCAGACTCTCACGTATGAATTGTTTCCTCATGAACTCGTCAACCTGTTTCTTAAGCTCAGCATGCTCATCCAAATTCATCCGATAATGTGGTATGTTTGGGAGTGAAGCTTCCGGTGCCAAATCTATGACATGCTGGATGTCTCGTAACGGAGGTAACCGATCGGGTAACTCATCCGGGATAATATCATCATAATCATCAAGAAGTCGCTGGACCTCATGTGGTTGCTCAGGAATCTCTGTAGGGCTCTCAGAAGCCATGATGGCTGCCACTACGTAAAAGTTACCTGCATTGGTGCTCTCCCTCATAAACTTGCTGCGACACAGGATGTGCAGCGACCTAGATGAACTCGTACTAGTGGAGGGTATGACCATCCCCGTGGATTTCTCCCTGGGTTGGGTCGGCGTCAAAGTGAGCTTACGACCCTTGTCGTAGAATACGTACGTGTTTGAGCGACCGAAACACGTGACATCACGGTCGTAGAGACAATGGCTCCCTAATTAAATGTCGGTGACATCTATAGGAATGACGTCACACCAAACACGATCCTCAAACAAAACGAGAGTGATCGGAACTAGGCACCTATAGGTAACCTGTATAGTTTTCTTATCCACACAGATAACTCGATAAGGATGTGGATGAGGCTCAGGAGTCACTTGCATCTGCTCTAAGGCTCTCTGGGTCACGATGTTCACGCAACTCCCGCTATCAATGGCTAGCTTGCAGGGACCGCCTGCGCTGGGAAAGAAGGTATTAAAGATTGTCGTACGATGTCAATCCTCATCAGAATGTAGGGTGTAAAGGGGACGTCGTATAACGCCTAACTCTAGGGAGCATTCAACATCGCTCTCCCAACCGTCCTCGACGGTGGAAACAATCTCCTTATCGGCGATCTCCTCAGCATCAACACTGGGTTCACCTTCTTCAACTAATAAGTTTCTCGTAGGGCATTGGGCAGCAGAAGAGAGGAAGACGGGCGCTCGGCGCGCTGGGAGACGGAACCGAGGGCGGAGGGGCCGCTGGCCGACGGAGACGGGGCTGACAGAGTGAGCAGGAGGAAACGAAAGCGGAGCGGAGGATGTACGAGCAGTCGGAACGAGCCGCAAAAACCCTAGGCCTCTGATACCATGTTGGCGGAAGTTAAGTTCATTCATTAGCCCCACTCCTTAATATAGGAGTGGTAAATACAAGGGTTACACAAGTAATTTAAAATATAAAAAATACAACATAATCCAACATGATCCACCAACCAATACTACGCCCTCTGATTAGTTTTAATGAGCATTGTGTGTGCGAAGCACCATGGGTAGTTGCACTATTTTGTTTGTGCATTAGAATTAGTGGAAGTAATTTTTACTTTGCATTTTGATGATGTTGTGTACATTTCATTATATTTTGCATGTGTCCTTATTATAACCTATGTATACTCTATCAAATCACTTATAGTACACATTATTGTCTTACATAAATTTTCCACTAATGAGAATTGGAAACTTAGGTACAAATACATCACTTCTACATAAATGAGTAAATGTACTAGATAACTAAGCATGAACGCTACAATGTTTGCTAAAGCTTGAATTGCAAATCATTTTACATTGTATTTTGAAATCTCTTTATGGATATCTGTCATGCTTGGCTAAATCAAAATCTAAACTATATTGATTATCTTTTCACAAAAACCAAATCAAATGGAAGAACATAATCTCTTGGTTTAACACTAATTCTTATATTATGAACATGATTTATAGCGATAATCATTCTAATGATCTACTTGTTTTTCATACTTATCTTTCATAGTGTTATGCTCTTATGTTTATATGAACATTTATACATGTCTATTCTTCTATCATGCATTATTTTCATGATTATTTTTCCGCTGCATTCAGTCTTTTTGCTCGATCATGATTTTATTCATTACAAATGGTTCATTGTGTCATGTAATTGTCCACCTCCACCCTCTTTTGATAATACAAAAAAAGGAGATTAATATTGAGAAATCTAGGAGCGTGATAAATCTCGGGGGAGAAAAATTTAAATACCGCGCCACTCCAGAAGGATAGCTAACAAGGGACATTTCTAAAGGTACTTGGTGGGAGCTGGAAGCTTATTTAGGAATCACTTACCGTGCCGCGATATGATTATCGCGCGACGGTAACTATTAGGCAACTCCGACAATCATCAAGCTGATCAAGGAGCCAAATGGTGTATGATATCAAATTCTGGCGGGACAAAATATTTGTGCTACCGCGGAGCGATAGACTTATCGTGGAGCGGTAACCGTTGCCTAATGTACGAAAAGTGGATTCCATTTCAGGCTGGCTGGAGTGGGAAATTGTTTCTTAAAGGGTACCACCGCGCCGTAACCATTACCGCTGGTGATAGTGGCCAAACTCCTAATTAAAGATCCCTCCGCTCCATCTTTTTTAGCGATGCGAACACTAATGTTTCTGGAGGGAGACCACTTCCAGACGTCCAGTGGAGTTCCAAGAGCACACTCTAGCGTTCAAAGGAGAATTTGAAGGCGATCCAGATTAAAGCTTATTCAACACGAAGGACGAACACTCGAGAACGACGATCTCTCTCGTTCCTTTGCCCAACCTTTCAGATCTTCACTTGGGGAGTTTTATTTTCCAAAAACTTTTTGTTATCTCTCTTGTATTCTCTTTTGTTTTTTATTACCCTTTTCATTGAGCGTAGTGGAATTCACCCGTGTGTTGGCGACTAGGTCCGTGTGTGGCTTAGGGGGAATTCTTCTCTTGTGTTAGGCAACTAGACTGAGGTTTAGGCCTAGGGGAGACTTGAGGCATGTCTAGGTAGAGATAGACTAAAGCCAATCAGTTCGAGGTGAGAGTCGGTATAGAAAACCAAAAGTTATTTTCTTTTCGTCGCCTTGATTTCTAGCGTCATTGAAATCAAATTTTGTAATCTCTTTTGTTAGCAATAAAATCTTGTCTCTCTTTTTCTATATAAATATTTTATTGTTGAATTTCATGATGAATTAATTCAAAGTTTTTCATTAATCAAAACGATTTCAAAAAGAATTTTTTAAAACCCTTATTCACCCCCCTCTAAGGGCGCTTCACGATCCAATAGGATCAATCATCAAAGTTACGATTCGCGATAAGGAAATTATCCTAGATGCTTCAACAATCTCCTAGTCTTTTGGTCTACCTGAGTGTAGCGGTAATATTGAGGTCACTGAAGAAAAATGGAAGAAGCCCTAATCAAAATGGGATGTTGCGGAAAGAAGGTTGTGAAATATTAAAGTCGGATCTGTCAGAAGAATTTGGTTTTTCTGCGGACATTGTTAGGAAAGTAATTGTGTAAAATATTCATCCACAATGTCATTACTGAAGATCAGCTGAAGCTGATGGCGGTTATTTATTGTGCTTAAAACGGACTTTGACTGGGGAAAATCTTCTTCCAAGGCCGAGTCGTTTTCTTCAAAGCCACTGCATTGTCTGCCTCCAGAAATAATGTTGTCGATTTCCTTGAGCTGCGTTTTTAGTGATAGCTTCCTTCCCTTTTGTCATCCTGAATACGGTGGTTCCATTTTCCTCAACAATAGTAAGTATGAAAACTCCTGACCGGTCGCTGGAGGAAGCTTATTAACTGGAAACAATGAAAAATCTAAAATTTCCAACCTAAAAGATTTCACCTATTCTTGAACCATAGGGATGAGTACCCCAGCCTTGATTACTCGAAAAAAATGGACAAAAACTACATCTCTTGGTCAAGAGGACTGCAAGAATGACAATTCTTGGAAGTGGACTTGGAAATTACCTCAAGGTTGATTTCACGGAACTAGAAGAAGATGAAATGTTTTGACTCATGGGAGCTTTAGGATAATATTGTACCAATTCTTCTTTGCAATTCTGTTGAATATGAAATTATTGAGGGGGTATCTATCCTTCAAGATTGCAACTGAACTCTGAGTGGAACTTCGTTTCACTTATTTTAATTCTGATATTGATGCTAGAAAAATTAAGGTTGTTCTTAAGGTTAGCAACCTTTGTCAAGGGGAACTCACATTGTCATCATATTACTTTGGATTTCGTCCACTCTATCAAGAGTGGGTAAATTTAGATGACAATGCGTTCAAGTTACCAGAAGATTAATTCCACTATTGGAAGAAGGGTGAAGTGCTATCACTCTAGAAAGACAGGACATATCATAGAGAAGTTATCATTTAGTTGGTTTTCCACCAACTTGGTAGGGTGGAAAGAAGGTGAAGGTACATTTGGTGGAAAAAAGTATCAATTTTTCCAGTATCTCTAAAGATCAATCAAAAGGTGTTTTACGACAACTCCTCAATATGGGGTCATCATCTCAAACAGCATCTGCTTCTGTCTCCGTCTCTGAAGTTATTCCTTCCAAACCATCATGTATACATGGTATGGTGGTAAAACTACTCTCTAGCCATTGTGACTTATTGGCTCTGATATTACGAAGAAATGGATGCGTGAAGGTGAAGCTCACTTGATGTGGTTTTGTGCTCGTTAGCTGCAGCTCACTTTCTTTCTTCTTGATTAAGGCGCACGCAAAAGATGTCAAATAAAAGTAGCTGTAATTACCAATGACCCCTCCTGGAGGTGAATAACAAAAAATCCACGTGGTTAATTGCGCCAACCATCAACAACGCCTTGGTTATCAAACAGCTCAGTTGGAGAGCCAATTTCTACTACCTTTTTTTCTAGTCTACATAAAATCCGAGTTGCAAAGTAAATTTTTTAGGTTTGAACTTTTTTTGGATTGGGAGTGTTGAGTTGTACTCATGCTAAGGATGCTGGCGATGTACACCACTTGTGAATTTGTGTTCTGTGCATCAAATCATCTATCCTCTCCCATGACTGTAGGTTTGTTCTGGCTGAACCACAGATCTTCATATTCTCTAGTTTGCTTGACCTCATTTGTGCATAACATCATGCACATCACATTTTATCTTCTGCATTCGGATATGTATCTGTCACACTTTTTCATTTTTGCTGAACCATGTACATCTAGGGTATTTATAGGTAGTGTTTGGTCTCTTCGCATTCTTTCCTCTAGCGGCTTCTACCTAAACAATTAGGTTTTTGCTAACGTCGTGAATTATATTTTATTGGTTGTTTATCATGACAGTATTATTCTCAGTCATGATTGAATGCATGTGCTTCCGTACCTTATAATTTTATGTTATTTTAGGCTGTCATCCATTCATATAATGAAAGAACCATAGTTTTTTTTAAACAAATATTAAACATCACTTGCTTATATTTTGTATTGTGTATATTCAGGGAACAGCGGACGATGTCGTGGATTGTTCTCATGGTAAACAGCTTTGGGAGCTTTGCAAGGAAAAATATGAACCATTATGGCTGAAAGGAGGAAAACACTGTGACTTGGAACTCTTTCCCGAGTACATCAAACATCTTAAGAAGTTCATATCAACTGTAGAAAAATCACCATCCCCGCAACGACAAGCTCATAGGAGAAGCACCGATTGGTACGAGCCCTCAAGGAGGAGCACCGACTGCTTCGAAGCATCGAGGAGGAGCACCGGGCGAAGGGAGAAACCTTACCTTGAGAAATTTAGAAGCACCGGTAAAGAAAAGCACGAAAAACTCAAGTTCTCGTTCGACCACATGGATAAGTCAAGGAGGAGTGTAGATTGCCTTGAACGTCCGAAAAGGAACACCGAACAGATTGAAAAGTTTAGGAAAAGCGTCGACCGATTGGATAGAATATGGGCCGGGTAAACCTTGTTCCCTCCTTGTAAAGTATAGACATGAGCTTGGTTTGGTTGTTTTGGGAAATTTGTATGTGTTTTAGTTTACATGGGGTGATTGTGTGTGGAAGTTACACACTAGTTGTGAACAAGATATGGGTTGGTATAGTAGTTAGTGAATTCAATATAAAAAAATTCCTTTCATGCTGGCTGTGCTAACATTATATGTCTGCATCTAGTCCTTCGCTGCAATCCATTACTTTGAGATTTTATTATTGAAAAGTTTTTTTTGAGCTCCTTTGAAATTATAAAGAAAATAAAAATAAAAAATCCGGGGTCTTTTTGAGATTGTGTTGGAGAGCCATTGCGGAACCCGGAAAATGCCGTCCGAGGTTTCTCAAATGTTAGAAATTGACCACGCACTCCCGTCAACGTTTGTCGTTGCCCTTCCCGTTCCCGAATTGTTAGGTGCCTAGTTCCCAAATGGGGAGCTCGAATTTGGAGAACCTGGTATGTTTTGAGAAACACTAGTTTAATTTGGGTGGTGTTAAAGGCAAACCAGAATTGGCTATTGGCAAACCAATTTCTATGAGTTATTACGCGCCTTTTGAAAATACGCTTTGTACATGCATTTTTAGGAAAAGTGTTCAACACGAAAATTGTAGATCTCGTCGAGATCTACAACTTTTGTGTTGAACACTTTCCTACAAATGCACGCACAAGGCGTATTGTCGCCCTGATCGTAACTATAACGATTTTTTTTGAAAATACGCCTTGTACATGCATTTTTAGGAAAAGTCTTCAACACGAAAGTTGTAGATCTCGACGAGATCTACAATTATCTTGTTGAACACTTTTCCTAAAAATGCATGTAAAAAGTGTATTTTTAAAAGGCGTGTAATAACTCATAGAAATTGGTTTGCCAATAGTCAATTCTGATTTGCCTTTAACACCCTTTAATTTCATCGTTTTTGCGTGTTATTCCTCACAAAATGTACAAATTTCTGTTGCTGTCTTTAATCTCTTTCTAAAGTTTCTTTAATTTTAATATGTTTGAAGCCCATTCAATTGGTCCTTTTTAGTTTGTCCCTATGTTATATATTGCAGTAAAAAAAATTTTGGGTTTTGTAATACGAGTCAGGCGCAAAAGGAAAATGCTGCTGTGGCTGCTACGGAAACTGCGGAGCTTGAGGAATGCCTTTGGAATCTGCCTCGAAATGAATCGACCGGGTCGCCACCAACCTCGCCGGGAACCGCCTTGAACCATTGTCCACGCCGACGCATTAATCCAAGGGCACAAAGGTTTTGGAAAGTGATAGGCGCGGGCGCTTGTAGTGGATACATGGGAGGAAGTGCATCCCAAACCCCCATACGCTTGGCGAGAAATGTGACAAAGGGCCCGCCATGTAGCGCACTAAGAATCCGATTTTCGGCCTGAGCCAAAAAAATATTGCAAGCGCCGAACCAAGATTGAGTGGAACTCGTTCGTGCATACTATATAAATATAGTAGGTTCGTGCGGATCACCACTCCATGGCTATCGCCGCGAGCGGAAATGGTGAAAGCGAGTAGGTAGTGGAGGTAACATAATGCGGGGGAGAGGAGATAAATTCCCTTGGATTTTTTTGGTCGAATACGGATTGACGTCGTTACTGATTTCTGCCCAAAATCCATGAAGGCTGTAGTCGCAGGGGAAATTGAGGGCGAGGGCGGTGTAGGCCTCCGTAAGGGTGAAAGCCTTATCGCAGAAGCCCATGAGAACATTGAACTCACGCAAAGTAAGGCTTTGCGAAAGTCTGCCCATCCTGAATTCGAGCACGTTGTCGGCCCCGGTCCAGTGAAAATCGAAAGAGGAGAAATACTCCACCATAAGCTCGCAATAGGCCGGCTCCAAAATGGAGAACAAGGGAGCCCATCCAGGAGTAGCAAGAAAATTTCGCACCGCTTCGGCTTGCCCGAAGGTGGTGAGGATGCTCCAATCGATGACGCGAAATACTCCAAATTCCTTCCCACGGAGGCGTTCACTCCGTTCTTGGTGAGTGCGGGAAGGAAAATTGAGCATGACATCCGCAGTGAGGGAGTCATCAAGGATTGAGGAGGAGGACTCGCCAATGGTGTGGTTGTGGCGGGGGGCCATTAGGAAGGAAGAAAATGAGAAATTCAACTAAGAGAAGAGAGATAAGAAAAGAGAAATGTAGGGGAAGGTTGTTGGAACCTTAATTTTGATTTGAGTTAGGATCCATCTTTAATGTCTAAGTTTCTATCATAACACATCTTATAACTTAGATCAAATTCCATTAAGATAGAAGACTGAAAATATATATAATTAATAGGCTGAGAAAATAAAGAGAAAGATAAAAATTATACATGTTCTCTGCGTTCAACGAACGGCTACCTGCGTTCGATGAACGGCGCTCTGCGCTCGACGAAATCCAGCCATCTCAGCGGTCGACGATCCAGTCTCAACAGTTCAACGTTCGACGATCCCGTCTCAGCGGTTCAGCGGTCGACGAACAAATCGTCTCAGCGGTCGACGAACAGACCCCGTCTCAGCGGTCGACGAAATCCTGCGTTCGACGAACTCAAGTCTGCGTTCGACGAAAAACTCAATATCTCAGCGGTCGACGATCCATCCCGTCTCAGCGCTCGACGAAAAGTTGCGTTCGACGAACGGCTATCTGCGTTCGACGAATATTCAGCAGAAGCTCAGATCGACGAATCAAATGTTCAGATCGACGAACTTGAAGCTGAGCTCGACGAAATATCTTCAGCATTATTTTAATATCATTCTCAGTTCGATTAATATTATATATGCTGTCAGAGCAATATTTTGAATAGTTTCAAATTATATATTGTTGCCTTTCCTTTGTTTGAATTAGCCGTTGCAGAACAATAAATGTTATAGCCGTTGCAGAAAAGACAGACGGAAATTGTTCTGCTCGAGGAATCAGAATTAAAGAGACTTTATCTCCTTTCCTTTCTGGTCGGCAAGAATTCAAATCAGCCGAATAGTTCTCCAGATTATATAAAGACAGAGAAAAGAAAGAAGAATAAGAGATAGAAAAAATATACAGATACAGGAAGAGAAAAACAGAGAAGCAAAAAGAAGAAGCAGATCTAACATATTATTTATCTTCTTTTTGCTAACTCTTCTTTGCAGAACATATACATCCAGAGACACCAATCAATATTATTTGCTCAGGATCAAAACTGCAGAAGAAGAAAAGAGTTATTGCAATCAAGTGAAGAAGCTCCATCCACAAGCTGTCATCAATCTCAATCAGACAGGGGGAGCTCTTCAACATCATCATCAAGATCCAAACTCAACAACCCATCAGGATCTTCAAGAGTCTTCTCAGCAAAAGAGAAGAACAATATATCTTTTCCCCTTCTTTATTCCCCTCTTGTACATGGTTAAAACTCCCTTCAAAAGTTTACCTCTTGGTGGCAAGACACCTGATCAAAAAATCCTGTTTGGTTTTTAAGCACCTTATCAAAAGCTTATTGGTGATTTGGGCACCTGATCAAACCTCCATTGGTGTGTGGGCACCTTATCAAAAACCCCTTAGTGTTAGGGCACCTTCTCAAAAATCCTAATGGATTCCTACCTGTGAGTAGAAAAGTAGATGTACCCAGGTTGATTAAGGAACTACTATATATTTTGTGTCATCTGGTTGCTTGTTTTGTTTATGCTTTACTTTCTTGCTGTGATTACCGTGCCTTCTTAGTGTTTGATTTTATTACTCACTCAGCACCATATTTTTATATATCATTATTTTGAAATAAACTTAAACAAAGAGCTTTAATTTAAGAACTAAAACCTCCTTTCAATTGGTATCAAAGCAGGTTGATTATATTAATCACCTTCAACTGATACTCAATTGCACTTTCAATTGGTATCAGAGGGAAGTTGATTTTATATACAGGCTAACACCTGAATCATAAAGATCACTTAGTCCTTAATTTTTTTTAAAAGGTTTTTCTAAAAACTAATGGCACAAGTAGAATTTTCAAATCCACCAATCTGTAATTTGGATAGATTTTCTTTATGGCAAGTTAGAATTAAATTATACATGAATGTCATAGATGAAGATATTTATAATTCTATTTTGACAGGACCTTCAACTTCATCAACATCAACAGATGATCAAGAAAAGCTGAAAAGTGCTGATGCTAAGGCCATGAACATATTGGCTAAATCAATGTCAAAAGACATTCTTCAAAGAGTGGCTGATTGCACTTCAGCAAGGGCCATCTGGAACTCCCTCTCAAGGATGGTAAATGAATATTCTTTCACTTCTTCCACTAACTGTATTTTTGATGCAGAACCATCATCTAATCTAAGTGAAGAAGAAGAAGAACAGAAGGCCAGAAGATTCTGCATGTTGGCCATATATGGCTCAAACCACTACTCAGATGCAGAATTTGAATCTGAATCCGAAAAGGTAAACGAGGTAACTTCAAATCCCATCTCTACCTCTGAAAATTATAAATCAGATTTTAAAATTCTATATACAGTTTTAATAAAATCTGAAAATGAAACTTCTGATAAACTTAAAGAAGATTTGAAAGAAAAGAAAATTATTTCTTTGAAAAATAAATTAATCAATGCTGAAAAATTTGAACACACTAAATTGACATAGTTACCATTTCCATACATTAGAGGTTTAACATAGTTACCATTTCCATAGCTTTTTGCATCTTCTTGAGCTGGTTGCTCCCCCTTGATCTTTACTCTCCCTTGATCTTTACTCCCCCTTGATGTGATACATCACCATGTTGCATCTTCTCTACTTAGGTTATTCTTCTCTCCCCCTTTCTAACTTTTTCAGTATATGCGTTTTATGACCCGATTGTTTCAGTACTTGTCCTGCAAGTTCTTCTTACAGTTATATGTAGGGAGATTTGTGAGCAGTAAGTTGAAGTTTTTTTATTTTAAGTTTAACATTCCCAATTGGAATTTGAAGAAGTTAAACTTAGCTTCATCTAGGGGCTTTGTGAATATATCAGCCACTTGTTTGTTTGTGGGAACAACTCAAGGATGATATCCTCATTCTCTACATGCTCCCTGATGTAGTGATACCTGATCTAATTGTGCTTAGTCCTGCTATATGAGACAGAGTTTTTAGCAATTTAGATTGCACTGGAAAAGTCACAAAACAAGGGTGTTTTGGTCATCTTTAGATTGTAATCTTTAAGTTGATGCTGGATCCATAGCAGTTGAGCACAACAGCTCCCAGCAGAGATGTATTCTGATTCTGCTGTGGAGATTGCTACACTTGTCTGCTTCTTGCTGCTCTAGGAGATCAGTCTTCCTACAAGGAATTGGCATGTTCCTGAGGTACTTTTCCTATCTTCTGTAAATCCTGCATAATCTGCATCTGAGTAGCCTGTTATTTCACACCCATTGTTCCTAGGGTACCATAGTCCAAGATTTGATGTACCCTTAAGGTGTCCTAGGATTCTCTTTACAGAGACATGATTGGATTCCTTAGGGTTCACCTGATATCTAGCACAAACACATGTGGCAAACATTATGTCAGGCCTACTTGCAGTAAGGTAAAGTAAAGATCCAATCATGCATCTGTACTTTGTTTCATCAAAGGGTATTCCCTTCTCATCCTTGTCCAGAGACACATTGGTTCCCATTGGAGTCTTCATAGAGGAAGCACTCTCCAATCCAAACTTCTTTACTAGCTCTCTAGTGAACTTGGTCTGAGAGATGAATATGCCATCTTCAGATTGTTTCACTTGGAGACCTAGGAAGAATTTGAGCTCACCCATGTTGCTCATCTCAAACTTTCCCTGCATCAAGTTGGCAAACTTTTTGCAGAGATTGTTATCTGTAGAGCCAAAGATAATATCATCTACATAGATCTGCACTAGCAAAATCTTTCCCTTAACTTCCCTTAGGAACAATGTCTTATCAATCTTCCCCCTTGAGAATTTATTCTTAATGAAAAAGCTGGACAGAGTCTCAAACTAGGCTTTAGGTGCCTGCTTCAAGCCATATAAAGCTTTCTTAAGAAAATATACATAGTCAGGATGAGTTGAATCAACAAAACCTGAAGGCTAATCTAAATAGACTTCCTCTTTGAGGTCACCATTTAAGAAGGCCGACTTCACATCCATCTGATAGACTTTAAATCCTTTGTAGGCAGCATATGCAAGGAATAGTCTGATGGCTTCTAGTCTGGCTACAGGGGCAAAGGTCTGATCATAGTCAATCCCCTCTTCCTGTCTATATCCCTTTGCCACCAGTCTTGCTTTATTCTTTGTGATTATTCCATTCTCATCCAATTTATTTCTGTATGGTAGGTAATCATTAGACCTCATAGACCTACTTTAAAATGATTTTTGTCAAAATATAAATGTTTTTGAAAAAAAAAATTATAAAATATTAATTGAAATTTTTGTGCGGTCATTTTGAGTACTCATATGTATATATTGTGGGTGCAAGGGCTGGCAATGCCCGCCCGCGCGAAGTCGTCCGGCGGCGGGCGAAGCCTGCCGTCGCCGACCGGGTACTATCCTACTTGGCAGTAGGAGCAGAGCCCCATGCCTGTCACTCGTATATATATATATATATATATTTCTGAAAACATAGTGATGATTAAAGTACTACAACAATTTTTTAGAAATTAATAATTAGAGAAATCAGATTTTTCAGTAAAATATAGATACCACCGACGATAGAGTTAGCGTCAGGCGATAACAAACAGAGGTTCTAATTTTCCATCTCAAACACATGCTTTTTGAAATTTTGCAATTCCGATTTTTCAAGTTTATTATTTTACATTATTGGGGCTATCACATGCATCAACGAAATTAGGAAAATAATCAAAAAGTTGCGCATTTTAATTTTTATCCCAAGACCCCTAAATAGCTTCATTAGATCAATTTTCAAAAGTTATTTCATTAGTCTTGATAGTATCCTATAACAAATTTTCTATTCAATTTATAATGATAGTATTAGACTTTTACAGGTAATAGATTTAGAAGGATAAAACAAAAAAATGATAGATAGATCACTTGAGAGTTGATATGACTTTATTCAATTTCATTCAATTTTATTCATTAGTGAATTTAGGCTTATTGTGTGAAAGTCACATCACAGGTTATATAAAGTGACATAGTATGTTGGCTCAAGAAAAGTCAAAAGAAAACAAACAAACAAAAATAAAGTTAAGCATATCATGAAGTAG
This sequence comes from Dactylorhiza incarnata, assembly GCA_033032865.1. Lineage (NCBI taxonomy): Eukaryota > Viridiplantae > Streptophyta > Magnoliopsida > Asparagales > Orchidaceae > Dactylorhiza > Dactylorhiza incarnata. The sequence goes on along the minus strand of JAWHQI010000001.1, from coordinate 21,464,310 downwards.
AGTAATGCTATTCATTTTTATTTGTTTCTACTTCATGCAATTGTATGATACCTAATGAATAAGAGATTTAGGTATCCAAAGAGGACCGGGTGTGGCGGTTCCCTTGGGTACCCAAATACATCGTGTTTGCTTTTGGGGAGATAATGATGAGTGAGCCCTTTTGAGTTAAGTTAGTGTTTCATGTTTAACTTTGGGCCTCCATTCAAACCTTGGTTTAATATTATTTTTATGCATTAAATTTCTATTGTGATTTTCTTTATCTTGAAGATTATAATTTTAATGAATATTGAAAATATCATTCATTGGAAATTTGTGTAATTCTAATTTTAAGTTGGGAGAAAAATGATTTTGTAAATAATAGTGATTTGGATTTTGATTTACAAATACTTTGTGTTTCTTACTCCTATTATTAGACTTAGTCAAGATATTCATATTCATATTCAACATGCTTTTGGATATTGCTTGATATTGTGAACTTATGTGTTATGAATTTTTATTCATAATTTCCTTAAGCAAGTTGATTTTTGTTTTTTAATTCATTATTCTTGATCTTAAGATTATGCCTAGCTTTATGATATGCAATTGTGCTATTTTTATGAGTGGTGACAATAGAGTCAATGTGAGTTTGATAGTTATTTCTTAATTCCTCAAACGTTTCATCCATCTCATTAATTTCAATTTTATAATTTTTACACATAACACAATTAGTTTTCAAAGATGAATTTTCTAAAGACAATTTATCATTATGTTCTCTTACAAAGATAAGTTCCTTTTCAAGTTCCCTGTATTTTTCTTTTAATTCATTAAATTTTATATAAGGTGTAATATTCTCAAATAAAGAGCCAAGGGGGAAACTAGATACATCAAAATTTGATTCTACATTAACTTTTGCTTTTAAACTTTTATTTTCTAAAAGCAATTTGAAATTAACAATTTTCAATTTCTTAATTTTACGCTTAGTAATTTGTAGCAATTGTAATGTAGAAATAGAATTACAAACAAAAAGAGAATTTGATTTCCATACAACGCTTTTGGGTGAGGCAAGATTTGAACATAAAGTTCCTTTGACATTCTCTTTTTGCTCTTCCATTAATGATTTGCCATCTTCCCTTTCGCTTGATGTGCATTCCATGGATTCATCAGGAGAGGAGCTTTCTTGAATACATATGCAAGCTTGCATATTCTCCTGTTCTTGCGATTGTTTCATACCTATAGAAGGAGAATCATAAGTTCTTTCAAGAATGTTCCAAATTTCATAAGCAGTAGGTAACGTATAAATAAGTTTGAAAGTGTTTTGATCTAGCGCACAAAATAGACTATTTATAGATTTTTGCATTTAAAACAATTTCATTTCTATTGAGTACACTTGATGGCTTTTCAATAGTAATATTCCAAACTTTTTCATCTAAAGACTTAAGAAAATGTTCCATTAATATTTTCCACCCTTTATAGTTTTTGCCCATACAAAAGATTTTTCATTTAATAAAAAATCATCTCCTCTATTGGATGCGAGATGATGAAGCGCCAATGTTCCCTCTTGTGAAGGCATTTTAGAATAACCTAGCTCTGATACCACTGGTTGGATCTGTGGCGCCCTAAGAGGGGGGGGGGGGGGGTGAATAAGGGTTTTAAATACTTTAGACTTAATTTAGTTAATTCAAATATGTTGACTGTATTTATGAAGATATTTCAGTTAAGACACTACTGTAGGCTATTTATGAAACTGGGTTTTATTTGGCATGACAGATGTGAACTCTGTTACTACCACCATCGGTAGTGTTATCGCTCGACGTTAGTGACAGAGAATGCCTTTTCGTTTAGATTTCACCAATCAGCAAAGACAAGTCTGTAATAGAGAAAAATATATTATTATTGAATTAAACATGATTACAAAATCAGTTTTCTATCAAGCTAGAAATCAAGGTGAATAATATGAAATACTCTTTTTGGTTTTCTATACCGACTCTTCTCCCTAAGAACCGATTGGCTTTAGCCGATCTATCCCAAGATAAGGCCTCAAGCCGCTCTAGCCTCTCTATCCACAGAAAGGCCTCGAGCACCCCCTAGATCTAGTCCCAAGACCTAGTCGCCGTGTGGAAAATTCCCCCTAGTCCTCGCAAGGCTCTAGTAGCCAACCACGCGACGAATTCTCCCAAAGCCACTCAAGACCTAGTTGCCAACATAGGTGAATTTCTCTACCAATACGAAGGTTAAGAGTTACAAGATAAAATAAAAAAAATAAAGTCAGAACTCCCTCTTAGGTTGAACTCGAAGATCATGTTGATGTTATGGTGAAGTAATGTTTGATGTTGATGTGTGCGATCTTCGTGTAGAATAAGCGTGATTGATCCTTCTTCAAGTTCCTTGTGTTTATGAATGTTGATGGAGTTATCTTTGCTGCAAAGAGGAGGCTCTCACGAATATAGGAGTTGTTGCTTCGATATCTCCTCACATCTGCTTGATCAGCTCATCAAAATGGAGGAGGACCGCTCTTTAAATAGACTTTTATCCTAGTGCAAGTGGTAGTGCTACTGCCGGGTGGTAGCCTCTTTAGGCAACAATCTGACACGCAGATCAAGCCATTTTTGGCAACCCTCTGGCTCCAGAATTGGTATCCCCTCCTACTACGCTGTGGTAATGCAAATGCGCCACGGTAATGCTAACGCGCCACATTAGTATATATCATTCCCAGTCGTCAGATCTCCTTCCTTTTCTGCTCCTCAATCAGCACTGTGATCGTGGGACTTCCAGAAGTTACTGCCGGGCGTTAGCCTTAACGCTCCGCGGTAAGAGTTGCCATGTTTAGTCTCGACGACCTTCCTTTCTCGATGAATGTTTCCTTTTCGACGAAGTTTCCAAATCTGCACATACTATCTCTAGTGGTAGCATTAGCGCACCGCGCTAGCACCAGAGCATTGACCTGTTAGGGAATTCATCATCTTTCTTTCTCGAACTTATAGAGACATGAGAACAGAAGATCCTGCACACTATAAATACATGACAAGTATGATCAAATACAATGAGATTTGTTATTCTCAAACCAAGAGATGTGGAAAGCATGTTCCAACACTCCCATGGGCTAACATGAAGATCTAAAGAAAATTTTGAAGGAGAAGGTTTACAACGCATATTCTATATGAAGGACGAACACTTCAAGAACGCCAAAGTCTATATCTCCTTTGTCTTCACCTTCAGAATTTCTTGCGGAGTTTCTCTTACTTTATTTTTTTCTTGTAATATTTTATTGTATTCATTTTGTTACGGGTGTGAAGAAATCGTTCAGGGAGAACGTCGGATTCTGGGAAGGATTCCGTTGGAAATTCGCCGCAATTGTGGTCGACTAGGCCTTGCAAGGTTTAGGCCAAATTCACCACCTTGTGTGTGGCGACTAGGTCAAGGATAGATCTAGGGTGTAGCTAGAGGCCTTATCTGGGGTTAGATATGCTATAGCCAACCGGTCCTTGCGAGAAGGACCGATGAATCGCAAAAAAGGTTTTTCATATTCTCGCCTTATTTTCTATAATGCCATATTCTAGCATTATAGAAATCAAACATTTGTATAATCTATTTCTTACGAACACCAAATTCATGAGACCATAATCAATTTCTTATGAATATTCATTGCCCTCTCGTACCAGAAATCATCTCAATCCTATGGTAGGTCCAGTCCATAGCTTCGATAACCGCCCCATCTCGGTCCAATGACTAATATCTCTCCCGGTCACTATGGGATAGTTTCCCAACCAGGTAACCCATAACATCTAGTTCATGGTCATAGACTCCAGTTCACCTTACAACACCATATTCAGGAGACCACTCCAATACATCTTTAGAGCGGTCCCATCCATCTTGCATGTAGCCCTGAAATTCCCAGCCACAGGAGGAAAATTTGTCAATCGAGGAAGTCACGTGGTAGCCAGAACCTGTTACTAGAAGCAAGCTCAGCCGACAAAGACAATCATCCTCAACATCGATAACTTTGACTGCGTGATGAAGCCATGCTGCAATGTGGGGATCCCATCGAAGGGTTAGTGGAGGTGTCACTCTCTCCGCTAGATCTGACCTGGATAATTAAAGTCGGATCCCTCCTATCCCAAGAAGAAAGGGAGGAATAAACATCTCTACTCCACGCAAACAAGAACATTTTCGCTTGGAGTCTAGAAGACATGCAAGGGGTAGACCCAGAAGTGATCCTGCATTCTCTAAATGTCAACCCCTCCTGCAGGCTGGTTATTCATAAAAAAAAGAAACTTTGCTCTAAGCCATCAAAGAAGAAGTAGCAAAGCTTCTGGAAGGAAGGTTTATCCGCGAAGTGGAATACCCGACATGGCTTGTGTACAACCCCGATATTCGCCAGGCGAGGAGGCACGATTTAAGAAGGCAACATGATGAAGGAAATAATAAGAGAGGAAGACCATAGGGCCAAAGACCTCGCGAGAGGGGCCTTGGAGAGATCTCTCCCGGAAGGCTCGCTGAGAGGCGAGCGAGAAGTGTCGGCGAGATGAACGCTCGCAGGCAGTTTGAGGAAGCTTTCTGAGCTCGACGAAAGGAGTCCCGCGTTCGACGAACTTTCCCGTGTTCTTTGAGCTCACCTGCGGTCGTCGAGCTCACCCCTGTTCGGCGAAATCATCAGAAGTCGACGAAGTGTTCTAAGCTCATTAAAGCTAAAGGGATGGTCTCACAAGAGGAGTCGCGAGATCCTGATCTCGACAGATATCTTCAAAAGACTGGGCCAAGCGAGGGCTGGCAAACCAATGCCTCGCAAACCACTGGCAGAAGAGACCTATGTTCGGTAAAGAGTTGTTCAGCGAAATGTGCTCAGTGCGCGACAAAGTCAAAAGGCGGGATCCTGCTATTTGCAGGCCAGATCAGAAAACCTATAAATAAGACCTAAAGGGCACCTTTGGAGAGGACTTCACTTCAGCTTCTCTCTCCTCAGGATCTCCTTGGCTAGCATTTCCAGAGCTCTCCAAGGTGCCCGAGTCTCAGCTTTGGCTTGGGAGGGGAAGCGCTCAACGATCTTCCGGGTTAGTGGAGGGACCTCCTCGCTGTGACTAAGGTCTTAGTCATTTTCCTAGTCTTTAGTCTATCTTCTCCAAGGGATCAGTAAGGGCTAGCTGCCCCTCATTTCGGTGAGGGCCCTGATGAGTCCTGATCATATACACCTTTTTGGACTCATCCGGGCCGTTATTCAGTCATTTCACCGCACTTTAGCCATGTTATAGCTTATATTTGATATTCCATGCTAGGTGCACTTCTGGGCCCATTTTCGTGTGATTTCATGTTTATTGTCCTTAGTAGTTTCCATGCACTGTTAGGTGCCACTTTCAGTGGCTAGATTCGTGGTTGTGCTGGCATTGGAGTCGTGCAGGTGTTCCCGGTGCAATTCTGTACAGGAACACTGCGCACGATAACCGGTTCTATTGCGCACGACCACTGGTCGTGCGCCACTGATCGTGTGCACTTAACCCTTTTTCATGAGTTCTGTTTGGTGTAGTGCGCACGACCATCAACGCCTGTGCGCACGACCACCGGTCGTGCGCCACTGTTCGTGCACACTTAGCATTAAATTTCTGAGTTCTGTTTCGTCTAATGCGCACGACCACCGGCGATAATGCGCACGACCACCGGTCGTGCGCCACTGGTCGTGCGAACATTTTATTTTATAAATTTCGTGTCTTGCAAGTTCCACCCAGGTTGTGCGCACGATCGCAGAATTCTAGTGCGCACGACCACTGGTCGTGCGCCAATGACCGTGCGCACTGTTTAATTCAGCGCCTATATAATGACCTGTTCGCGAATTAGGTCGGGAATTACGTCTTTTGGCTCCGTTCAGTCCGCCGTTTTCGCCATTTTCAGAGGGTTTTCACCCCCTAGGCCTCCTCCATCATCCAAGGACTTAAAGGAAGGGATTCTACACTCATTTTGATCGCTTAAGAAGAAATTCTTCGCATTAGACGTGGCCGGATGGTAAATCGCTGGAGAAGACGGGTCCATTGGGAGGTGTGACAGCCCTCCTCTACCCCGGACGCAGTTGGGACTGAGCTAGGACGCGGATTGACAACCCGGTGCTTCCTACCGTGAATCTACGACGAAACTCCGGATTCGGTCGTATTTCTTGCCTTTTTCTTCTACTTGTGTGGTTATATTTGTTGTATTCTCTTTATCTAGATGATGAACACTATGAATCATGATTAGTAATGTTTATTTCATGTTTATGAAATCAATTTGTTCATTTGTGTCAATGAGGTGCGCCCCCATTAATTTTCCGCTCCACCACCATGTCCGGTGCCGCACTAGCAATTGCTAGTGGTGTGCTTGTCGAAGAGGTGCTTGCGACCCTCATTCCGCTTTCCTACTCGTCCATCCGCCCTTGCGACGCAGTGCGCTCAAGGCCTGCCTAGTCTCCATCCCGCCAATCGAAGCTTTGCATAGCGACATTGCATAGGAGTAGGCGTAGTATTTCTTTTTTTTGTGCAAACCTCAAAGCCCCTTTCGTTCGCATTCCGCCTACCGCAGGACTTCGATCTCAAGTCCTTCCTCGATAATAAACTCCACCTTACTGTGTTCCTCAAGAGACCGACACTCGGGGATTCTATTCCCAAAATTATTACTTGACAGCGACCAGTGCACTTGCCGACACACATCAAGTTTTTGGCGCCGTTGCCGGGGATCACAGTCGTGTGAGTTTTCTGGAGAGGGAGAACCTGAGAGAGAAGCCCATCCATTTGTAAATTGCATTTTTTTGTTTTATTTCTTTTTATTTCATTTTCCTGTTTTAATTAGGTTGCTTTAGTAATTTTTGTTAGGTGTGGTATTTCGCACAATAGTGTTTTTCTATTTGAATCATTTTATCTTCGCACTATGTGGGCACATCTTAATTTCTGTTGCCGTTGGTGTGGAGCTACCTCCCACTCTAGTGATGAATGCCCTACGGAGAATAGTAGGCATAATTCTTATAGCCCAGCATATGGAGCACCGACTTCGTCTGATACTTCATATGGTGCGCGTAAGTCTTATGGCTACTCTGCTGAGCCTTTACCATCTTACTTCTTTTCGGCTTCAGCCCCCGCTGTGCCAAAGAAGCCCGCAAGGCAGTGCCGGTTTTGTCGGAGCACTGATCATGTCTTGAAGGACTGTGACGAGTATCTTCGCCAATTGGATGAGGATGACGAGCCGGATATCCGGATCGTCCCAACTCCTAACTCTGGCGGCACACCTTCAACATCCGGTTATGTGTCTTTGTCACCTTCACATCCTGAAGGGAATGACATGGATACGGTCACTGGATGTGCGGCTGATCTATGCACCGACATTGCTGAGCCTATTTTCCATGTGCATCCACCACCCCTAGTGGATTCGATTCTTTGTGAGGAATCGGTGCTCGACTTTTATCCGAGCACTACTCCTCCCCCTATTGTGCATACTATACTCGTCTCCGACGACATTGTTGAGGATGTGTCGCAGGATGAGGCTGGCGATCTATGTGTTGTGCCTATTCCTATGAAGGAGGACAACCTTCTAGGTGAAGAGGAGTTTTCCTCAACACCGGTGGAGGAAGTCCAAATCCTAAGCCTGGTCACCGTTGATCCCGCCGAATCTTGTAGCATTGATGACAATGCTAACATTATTTTACTTCCCCAACCTGATGGGAGTGAGACCGGGATCACTCCCCCGATTGATGTTTATTTATGTTCTTCGTCTTCTTTATTTCTTGATCCCCTTCCTTCATCTGAGTCTGTGCAGGTTGACTCTTCACAGGTACTTCAGGAGGACTTGGAGCTTTTTGCTCAAGTCAATGATGAGAACATCCTCTCATGTGAGGAGGTTTATCCCTCCTCCATAGAGGAAGCTCCACTCATTGCCTTCGCCTCCTGCTGCCTCCCTGTTGACGACACCTTGCTAAGCAAGGATGTTTTTTGTGAGTTGAGTGAGGATGTGTCCTCCTCTTCTTACTTTCTTTTCCCTCTACCTGTGGTGGGCAGGTTTTATCAATATTCGGGTAGAGGCGTGACTGTTCTGTCGCCGTATCGGTACCCGTTACCGACACGCATTTTAGAACAGTTACCTGTGCATTTTCTCTTCCATAGGCCCATTAGCTAGAACTTTTATGTTTTCGAATAAGTCGTGCTGGGATGACAGTAACCCCAATAGTTATCTTTCTTTTTCCTGAAATTTTATTCTGTCTAGTTTAGTTAAGTTATTGTTAAGGCTGTGAATGTCTCGCTGCTTTTGCTGATTCCTGGTTGTGCGTAAACTGCACGGTGGATGGAGTTTTTACTAAAATTTTGGCTGCTGGAAAATTCCTAAGGCGCACGATCACTGGTCGTGCGCACTACTTATCGCGCACGACCACTGGTCGTGCGATCGGCCCAAATTTTTATAAAAAGCCCATCCGCCCGAGCCTTTCACGCACAATCTAGGGTTTTCGTTTTTCGTCGTCCGTGCGCCGTCTCCGCTGGGTTGCCGCCGATCGTGCGCCCGCCTTCCTTCCGGTGAGCCCATTTCCTATTCTCCTCTTTCCCCTTGCCCTCCTACCACCATGAGCTCCAGAGATCGCCACAACGTCTACCAACGCTCCGGCCACACTTCCGCCTCTCCTGCTTTGATCCTTGCTAGGATGGCTACTTTTTCTAAGGATTCGCACACGCGGCGATTCAATTCTCTTAAGGAGAAGCCATTCCTATCACAGCGTCTCGTGGATTGGAACGAGTTGAACTCTATCGGCGACAATGGGGAGTTGGGGGAGGCCGTCCGCCAACGCTATTCTTTCGATCACTAGAGTGGGGTGTTTGAGTGCAATGACCTCGGCTACCGGGAGCTTACCTTGGAATTTCTCGCAACGTTTGAGTGGGATGTGTTGCCCTCCGGTCAACGTCCGGGAAAGTGCTCTTTCCGAATTTTGGGCAAGGTCTTCACTCTATCTTTGTCTGAGCTGGCAGTGCATGCTGGATTTTACACTGAAGCCGAGGCTGCGGCGATCCCTTTTCTGGATTTGGATGTCTCCTTCCCTGATGGCGTCACCCCGCGTGCTGCGTGGTGTGCTCTCACGGGTCGTGATGAAGAATATGTTGCCAGGAAAAGCAAATCTACCTGGATCGTCGCGCCTTCTCTCCATTTCCTGCAGCACGTCCTTAGCCACTCTCTTGTCGCCCGTGCCCTTAGTCAGAACGTGGTGGGGTGGCAAGATCTGATCTCCCTTTATAGTATGGAATTTCGGCAGCCTTTGCATCTTGGCTACATGCTAGCTTTCTTCTTCCACCACGAGGCCACTTACGGTCTCACAGGTGCCATTGGTGGTGCCTACTATATTACCCGCATTGCCAAAAGCCTGGGGGTTTGGAGTCATCTGCCTCCGATGGTGCAGGTGACTGCGCCCTCCTTCATCACTCGGGCCACCATGGTGAGTTTCCATCTATTACGGGTCGTGGGGAAGAAGAGTAGTAGACGCTTTGTGGTCGTGATGCCGGGAGATGCGCCTAGGGAGAGGCAAGGCGACGAGGAGCACGGAGAGCCGGCTGAGCCGCCAAATACTCACCGCGAGGTAGCCCTTCCGCAGCCGCGAAGTCATTCATTTCAGCAGGAGCGGAGAGCCAAGGAGGAGGGCAGTTCTTCTAGAGCGCCGGAGGTGCCAAGTTTCAATCAGCGCCTCTCCGACCTGGAAGCAAACCAGTACTGGCTAACGGATTTTGTCTATCAGCAAGCATTGCGGGGAGGACTAAATATTCCCCCACCTCCTGGTCGGGCCGCATCATCTTCCAGACGGTCGCCGTCCGTTGTGGTTATAGATAGCGACAGCGATGACGAGTGATCTTTCTCCCTGTGTGCGAGCTTTTCGAAGCCTTGTTATCTTCTTTTTCTTGCTTTTTTTTTCGGTCTTTTGTTGAGTCGCTTGAACTCCTTCTCTTTTGTTAATTGTAATAATAGCATTTTGCTTTTGGATGCTCCTCCGGGCATAGTTTTATGTATTCAGCATTTTTTTTTGTTTCCTTTATCTTGTGTGCGAGTGCTTAATTTTAATTGCAGGAACAGGTTCACTTTCATGGGTGATAACCCAGATTTCTTAATTTTTAGTGCTCTTGCATGTCTAGTTCAGTTTTTACTATTTTTGCTGTTTCTAGTGTGTCACTTTCAGGTGGGTCTTTGTTCCTTGTGATGGCGGATGCTGCGGACTGCTTTTGATCGTAAACGCCAATCGTCTGGTATGCTCAATTCTGAGCATTGGGTAACACTTTCCCCCCTCTTTTTGCTTCAAATATTCTAGATTGTTTAGCTTAAGTCTGGGGGAGCGAATTTGTCATCCACTGTGCACGAGTTGCACTGCATTCTAGAAGGTTGTTTCTTATTTATCCTATTCATTATCATTGTTTTCATTCTTCACACACCACTTCACCCACTTGAGTGCGCGCTTATCTTTTTGTTGTTGTTCTGTTTAGACTATTGTGGTTGGATTGTGAAATAGGTTGTTAACATAGGAATTATTATTTGGAGTGCGATGTTGACTCACGTAGTGTTCTAGTCACTTCGCATGTTATGGTAGAATCTGAGTAGAACTAGATTTTCTTTATGCATCTAATTTATGTTTAGTATTTCTGCGTAAATTTAGATTTATTTTACTCAAATGGTGAATTTGAACGAAATTGACGATAACCCGGTATTGTGTGTGTACGAGTGCTAGTCGTGTGTTGCTCGAGTCGGGAGGAAGGTCTAACTTTCTCGTGGGCTAAGAACTTGCCCCAAGCGACTCTCGAAGCATGGGCGAGAGCGACTCGTTGAGTCAAGCTTGATGTAGGCCACCCTTTGGCTAGTTTGAGCTTTGTTACTCCATGTCCATTTCGTTCACCGTTGCAAGCCTATTTTGTGCCTACCATTCCTTTGTTCAGCTCCTCTTCATCCACCAAAGCCTGAAGCCTATCCTACACCCGCAACCAAATTGTTTTTAACTGCGCTCATAATTCTCAACTTGTGTGGTGTGTGGAATCATTGTGTTATGAAGGGAAAATAAAGTCTATCTGCTGATTTTGAACCAACCGGAGGATACATAAAAGAAGTAAAATATGTTAAAAAAAAAAAAAGCGTATTTTGAAATGAGATCCTTCCGAGCTAAACAGAAAATCTGTTGGTATTTGTGAAGTAGGCCGTGTGCACACCTGGTTTTCATGATAAGTCTGGGGGTGTGTCACACGAGCATAGTTTGTTGGTCTTGTGGGGTGCAGCGTTCCGTTAGCTCTCTTGGGTTGCGTAGCCATCGTGTTTACCTTTGAATATCATACCGTGACCTAAGCCCCATTTTAATCCCAAAAGTCCTACTGATTTGATTTGCGAGTTTGCTAGCGCCGTGGAGAGAGTGTGACCGGGCGAGCGTATGGTTCACGACGTTGATGGATTTCAGCGGAGTTATTCCTAAGCCCCGATCTCTTGCAACACCCACCTCAGTGTCTCATCACTTTCATACCGGGCATGATCGTTCAAATTCTTCATAATTCACCAACTGAGTACAACTAAATCTTTCCTTACGCTTTAATACTTCTGTAAATTAGTTAGCATAGTTAGAATCCTCTTCTACTAGAATCTCTACTCGCATGCGTATGTTACTTCGCACCGTACTCCATTGTGTAATTCTCTATGTTAATTATCGTTTTCACACTCCGCCGGATTCGTTTGCTCGGGACGCGCAAACAGTTAAGTCTGGGGGTGTGATGAGTCCTGATCATATACACCTTTTTGGACTCATCCGGGCCGTTATTCAGTCATTTCACCGCACTTTAGCCGTGTTATAGCTTATATTTGATATTCCATGCTAGGTGCACTTCTGGGCCCATTTTCGTGTGATTTCATGTTTATTGTCCTTAGTAGTTTCCATGCACTGTTAGGTGCCACTTTCAGTGGCTAGATTCGTGGTTGTGCTAGCATTGGAGTCGTGCAGGTGTTCCCGGTGCAATTCTGTACAGGAACATTGCGCACGATCACCGGTTCTATTGCGCACGACCACTGGTCGTGCGCCACTGATCGTGTGCACTTAACCCTTTTTCATGAGTTCTGTTTGGTGTAGTGCGCACGACCATCAACGCCTGTGCGCACGACCACCGGTCGTGCGCCACTGTTCGTGCGCACTTAGCATTAAATTTCTGAGTTCTGTTTCGTCTAATGCGCACGACCACCGACGATAATGCGCACGACCACCGGTCGTGCGCCACTGTCGTGCGAACATTTTATTTTATAAATTTCGTGTCTTGCAGGTTCCACCCAGGTTGTGCGCACGATCGCAGAATTCTAGTGCGCACGACCACTGGTCGTGCGCCAATGACCGTGCGCACTGTTTAATTCAGCGCCTATATAATGACCTGTTCGCGAATTAGGTCGGGAATTACGTCTTTTGGCTCCGTTCAGTCCGCCGTTTTCGCCATTTTCAGAGGGTTTTCACCCCCTAGGCCTCCTCCATCATCCAAGGACTTAAAGGAAGGGATTCTACACTCATTTTGATCGCTTAAGAAGAAATTCTTCGCATTAGACGTGGCCGGATGGTAAATCGCTGGAGAAGACGGGTCCATTGGGAGGTGTGACAGCCCTCCTCTACCCCGGACGCAGTTGGGACTGAGCTAGGACGCGGATTGACAACCCGGTGCTTCCTACCGTAAATCTACGACGAAACTCCGGATTCGGTCGTATTTCTTGCCTTTTTCTTCTACTTGTGTGGTTATATTTGTTGTATTCTCTTTATCTAGATGATGAACACTATGAATCATGATTAGTAATGTTTATTTCATGTTTATGAAATCAATTTGTTCATTTGTGTCAATGAGGTGCGCCCCCATTAATTTTCCGCTCCACCACCATGTCCGGTGCCGCACTAGCAATTGCTAGTGGTGTGCTTGTCGAAGAGGTGCTTGCGACCCTCATTCCGCTTTCCTACTCGTCCATCCGCCCTTGCGACGCAGTGCGCTCAAGGCCTGCCTAGTCTCCATCCTGCCAATCGAAGCTTTGCATAGCGACATTGCATAGGAGTAGGCGTAGTATTTCTTTTTTTTGTGCAAACCTCAAAGCCCCTTTCGTTCGCATTCCGCCTACCGCAGGACTTCGATCTCAAGTCCTTCCTCGATAATAAACTCCACCTTACTGTGTTCCTCAAGAGACCGACACTCGGGGATTCAATTCCCAAAATTATTACTTGACAGCGACCAGTGCACTTGCCGACACGCATCAGGCCCCGAGCTCCACAAGAGGCCGAGAAATCAGTTTCAACATTTTGGTGCGGTGAGCATGGAGCGTGGCTGGTCCAAGAAAGTTCCAAGGAGCAGATATGGCAGGAGGCGAGGATCAAGGCGAGGAGTTCAGCGAGTCACCGCAGGTGGTGATGCCGAGGATGTTTGCAGATTTCAGGAGGGAGGTGCTTGACACTTTCGGACTCATGGTCGCGGTGCTGCGAAGTGAGTTCGTGACCCCAGCACCCCAGGTAACCCCTCCCCCAGCAGCGGTCTGCGAGAATGCCCCAGGGGGAAGGGCCGGAAAGGAAATCGCCGGAGGTTCAGTACAAGACCTGGAGGGGCGAGTGCAATTCGCCAGTCCGGCGAGCTCTGTGCCGGCCAGCGCAACACAGGTGAGCACGCGCCCGGAGGATGTAGCGATTGTGGGAGTGGTCCAGGCGAACACCGTTCTCGCGAGCGCTGTCCCCGCGAGCCCGAGTCTGGCGAGAGAGCTCGGGGGGCATGTTGAGCGAGAAAGGATGGAAGGAGGGGGAAGTCCCTTCTGCGAGTTAGTACTTTCTGCACCTGTCCCGGCCGGGTTCGGAGAGTGGGACAGGGTGTACTACAACGGCAGGGATGACCCTGTCCAGCATCTCCAGTCTTTTGAGTACTCGGTCTCTATCAGGCCGATGTCGGATGCTTGTAAGTGGCGGCTCTTCGCCATCACCCTTAAAGAAAAGGCCAAGGACTGGTTCCATCAACTCCCTATAGGGTCGATCTACGCCTTTGAAGATTTGTGCCGAAGTTTCCTGCTGCGATTCTCAACTTCAAAGAAGAGGAAGAAGGACGCCGAGTCCCTCTTCAAAGTGAAGCAGGAGACAAAGGAGTTGTTGAATCGCTATGCGGACCGGTTCCAGGAGGAGGTGCTGCTCAACCAGGAGATGCCTGGGTTTGCGCTCCAGCTCGCCTTCACAGTCGGGCTGAGGGAACGTTTCTTCAAATGGCTCTGAAGAGGAAGGCCCCCGTCTCCTACGAGGAGCTGATGGAGAGGGTGGCAGAGGAAATCGAGAGTGAGGAGGCCAACCCGGAACTCACCAAGAGGCTAGCAAAGCTCAGTGAGCCAGAGGTCAGGCATCAAGAGGTGAGGAGAAGGGAAGAGCCCAGGGCCCCGGAGGGGGAGTGGAGGCATCATGGCAGAGGAATGCAAGGCCAGGGAAGGGGTTACGCCCCGGGGAGGGGTAACTTCAATGGGGGTCAAGGAAGACCCCATCAGTTGGGATGGAGGCAGGGTCCGAGGCCGATGCCTCCTCCACCACAATAAGCCATGGCAATCAGGCGAGGAAGAGGAGGAAGAGGAAGGAGAGAAGAGGCGAGAGAAGAAGCATGAGCGGGAAGGAGAAGAAGGAATAGGATGGCGGAGGCCGAGGCGGGGGAGGTGACTCTGTCGTACTGTGACTTCCATGATGAGGAAGGTCACACGACGGCCACCTGCCCGGAGTTCCTAGAGACAAAAAGGGCCCGAGTGCTGATGCGCAAATCCTGCACACCGCTATAGGCGGTAGCGAGACTGCGATCCGAACGGCAGTGAACCGGTCGTTGTCAAGTAATAATATGAGGAAGTAAATCCCCAAGTATCGAATCTCTCAAGGAACACAGTAAGGTGGAGTTAACGTTCGAGGAAGGACTTGAGATCGAAGTCCTTTGGGTCGGATGAATTGCGGACACGGGGGTTGATTTGGTTTGTGGAAAATAAAGAGAAAAAGCTACAACTACTCCTATGCAATGCCGCTATGCAATGCTTCGCTCGGCGGGATGGAAGACTACGTAGGCCTTGAACGCGCTACTTCGTAAGGGCGGATGGACGAGTAGGCAAGCGGATCGAACTATGCAGGCCTTGAGCGCGCTGCTTCGTTAGGCGGGATGGAGTACGGGCCGCGATGCCACGCTTCGGTAGGCGGATGGGCGAGTAGGCTAACGGAATGAGGGTCGTAAGCGCCTCTTCGCAAAGCACACCACTAACAATTGTTAGGGCGGCACAACACAACGAACAATCCACACCACGGGGCACACCTCAAGTGAAAATATAACAAGATTACTCAATCACATAGACATGATTTCATACTAATGTTAACAAGTAAAAATACACTTCATCAAAATGTTGGTTCTAGCTACATACACATCAATAATAGAAGAATAAGGCAAGAAATCGACCGAATCCGAAGTCTCGTTGTAGATTCACGGTTGGAATCGCCGGGTTGTCAATCCGTGTCCAAGCTCGGTCCGCAACTACGTACGGGGTAGAGAGAGCTGTCACTACTCTCCAATGACCCCGTCTTCTTCGTGTCACGATCCGGTGGAGGTTGCAAACTTCCTCTTGCTTGATGGCGATGGCGGCTAAACCTTCCTTGGAGCACTTGGATGAAGGAGGAGGCCGAGAGGAAGCTCCGGCTCAAGATTGGCGTGAAGAACAAGCCCGGAGCACCTCCATATGGTGGGCGGCTGTGGAGGGGCGAAATCGGAGCCCTGGAGCGAGAAAACGGCGGAAGAAAATCGGGATCCCGACCTAATTCGCGAGCAGGTCGTTTTATAGGCGCTGGAGTAAACAGTGCGCACGGTCATTGGCGCACGACCAGTGGTCATGCGCACTAGAATCCTGTGATCGTGCGCCTGACTGGACAGAGCCTGCAAGAGAAGAAATTTATAAAATATAATGTTCGCACGACCAGTGGCGCACGACCGGTGGTCGTGCGCACTATCGTCGGTGGTCGTGCGCACTGATCGAGGCAGAACTCATAAAATTAATGATAAGTGCGCACGAACAGTGGCGCACGACCGGTGGTCGTGCGCACTATCGTAGATGGTCGTGCGCACTGCACCAAACAGAACTTCGTGAAAAAAGGGTTAAGTGCACACGATCAGTGGCGCACGACCAGTGGTCGTGCGCAATAAAACCGATGATCGTGCGCAGTGTTCCTGTGCAGAATTGCATCGGGAACACCTGCACGACTCCTATTCCAGCACAACCACGAATCTAGCCACTGAAAGTGGCACCTAACGGAGCATGAAAACTACTAATGAAGAAAAGCATGAAATCACACCAACATGGGCCTAAAAGTGCACCTAGCATGGAATATCAAATATAAACTATAATAAGGCTAAAGTGCGGTGAAAAGACTGAATAAAGGCCTAGATGAGTCCATAAAAGTGTATATGATCAGGACTCATCACACCCCCAGACTTACCTGTTTGCGCGTCCCGAGCAAACAAATTCCATGCGAACGGGGAAAGAAAAGTAGATGTCTTAAAACTACAATACAGAGTACCATGCGAAGTCGCATGCTCACGTGCATAAGAAAAATAGTAGAAAAGATTTCTGATTATAAAAACAGTTTATATATTTCTAAAAGAGTAAAAGCATATTACAACTACTCAAAATGGTGAACAACGGTGAATCGTTCGGTCATGCATACGGAGAAAGTAAACTAAACGCTGAGATGAGCATTGCTCAAGATTGGGATGCCGAACAAACTCCACCGAAATCCATCGGTGTCGGTGACCATAGGCTCACCCGGTCACATTCTCTCCACGACACTAGATTGGTTCATAGCGTGAGTCGGTAGGACTTTAGGCTAGAGATGGGGCTTGGGTTACGGTGAGGTAAACGATGATAAACAAAATGGCTTAAACGCATAACCCAAATGAGCTTTAAAAATAACTACCCGCGCACCAAAATCGAATGCAAGTGCACCACACCCCCAGACTTGAACTTTTGCAACATGGTGTGTGCACCGCCTACTCCCAATACATAATTTTTCTACATGATTTTTCAATAAAACTCATTTTTCTTTCTTCTTTTTTTTTTTCATTTTTCTTTCTATCTTTCTTTTTCTTGTCTTTTTTTTTTCTTTCAGCAAAATTTTCAAATGAGCACATCCACAGATTCACATAATAGACACCACAATCAACATCCCCCAAAATGTAAATGAAACTACAACTAAAGCTCAGATTTGGGTGTGTGACTAGGCTAGGCTTTTAGGCTTTGGTGAAATAAATGTGGAGCTGAATCAAGAAAAGGGTAGGCACAAAGGGGCTAGCAAGGGTAGACGATAGGCATGAAATAAAAAGTTCAACCGAGCCAAAATAATGGCCTACGTCATTCTCACGCACTAGAACTATCCTATGCCAATGCTTCAAGAATCGCTTGGGGAAAGTTCTAGCCACCGAGAAAGATTCTCCTTTCTCCCGACTCAAGCAATACGAGTCTAGCGATCGTTTACACACATCCCTACGCTACCGTTTGATTCACACCGGATTCACCATTTGAGTAGAGTAAACAACATTTACACTAATAGAGAAAAATATAAAACCATAGTATAAAAAGAGATCTAACCTACACAAATTCCTATGCAACCGAGCACTCGACTAGGAGCACTACTAGAGTCAACATTTTACTCTGCTACATAGTCCTAAGCCATCACCTAGACTTTCCCACATAAGCAGAAGAATTAAATTCACAACAGAGCAAGCAAACAGATGAGTACGCGCTCAAGTGGGTGCTGTGGTGTGCAATGAAAATAAACAAAACATTTTAAATGAAATCTTCTAGTATGCAGTGCAATAGTGCACGTGAGCGGGTAAACAAAACTACTCTCCCCCAGACTTAAACTAAACAATCCGCAAAATATATGACAGGAAAATCAAAATAGGGCTAGGGAAAGAGAGTACCCAATGCTCAGCAAGTGAGCATACCAGAAGACGCGTGCAAACTAAGACAACGCTGCAGCATCCGCCATCCAGAAAAAGATACCTGCAGGGGTCAGCTCCGCAAAAACAAAGGAAAATAGAAAACTGAAATAAAGTGCAATTAACTAAATAAAATTAGAAAAGAAATGAAAATGCAGGAAAAATTAAGATAACTACTGGGGTTATTGTCATCCCAGCACGACTTATTCGGATTTTGAACAGTTCTAGCTTATAGGCCTATGAAAAGAAAAGTGGACAGGTAGCTGTTCTAATATGCGTGTAGGTAGCGGGTACCTATACGGAGAAAGAACAGTCACGCCTCTACCTGAATAAAGATAAAACCTGCCCATCACAGGTAGAGGGAAAAGGAAGTAAGAAGAGGAGGAGGCCTGGTCCTCACTCATCCTACCAAAACTACCCTTGCCCAGCAAGGTATCGTCCACAGCAGGTCCGTAGGAGGAGAAGGCAATGAGTGGAGCTTCCTCTACGGAGGGGGGATCAACCTCCTCACATAAGAGGATGCTCTCATCATTGACTTGGGCAATATACACCAAATCCTCCGGGGGTACATGTAAGGACTCAACCTGCACAGGCTCAGATGAAGAAGGGGGGTCAGGAAATAAAAGAGAAGAATGACATAAATGATCAAAAATCGGGGGAGTGGTCCCAGTCTCACTCCCATTAGGTTGGGGAAGTAAAATAATGTTTGCATTGTCATCAATGCTACAAGATTCGGCGGGAACAATGGTGGCCAGGCTTGGGATTTGGACTTCCTCCACCGGTGCTGAGGAAAACTCCTCTTCACCTAGAAGGTTGTCCTCCTCCATAGGAGTAGGCACAATACTAAGATCAACCGCCTCCTCTTGCGACACATCATCAACAATGTCGTCAGGGACGAGTGTACTATGCACAACAGGGAGAGGAATAGTGCTCGGATAAAAGTCGAGCACCGATTCCTCACAAAGAATCGAATCCACTAGGGGTGGTGGATGCACATGGAGAATAGGCTCAGCAATGTCGGTGCATAGATCAGCCGCACATCCGGTGACTGTGTCAACGCCACACCCTTCAAGATGTGAAGGTGGCAAGGACACAAAACCGGATGTTGAAGGTGTGCCGCCAGAGTTAGGATTCGGGACGATCCGGATATCCGGCTCGTCATCCTCATCCAATTGGCGACGAAAAGCAGCACAATCCTTCAGGGCGTGATCAGTGCTCCGACAAAACTGGCACTGCCTTGCGGGCTTCTTTGGCACAGCGGGGGCTGGAGCCGAAAAGAAGTATGATGGTAAAGGCTCAGCAGAGTAGCCATAAGACTTACGCGCACCATGTGGAGTACCAGACGACGTCGGTGCTCCATATGCTGGGCTATAAGAATTATGCCTACTATTCTCCGTAGGGCATTCATCACTAGAGTGAGAGGTAGCTCCACACCAACGGCAACGAAAATTGAGATGTGCCCACATAGTGTGAAGATAAAACGATTCAAAATCAAAAAGCTATTGTGCAAAATACTACACCTAACAAAAATTACTAAAGCAACCTAATAAAAAAAAGAAAACAGAAAATGAGGAAATAAAACAAAGAAATGCGATTTACAAATGGAAGGGCTCCTTTCTCAGATTCTCCATCTCCAGAAAACTCACACGACTGTGTTCCCCGGCAACGGCGCCAAAAACTTGATGCGCAAATCCTGCACACCGCTATAGGCGGTAGCGAGACTGCGATCCGAACGGCAGTGAACCAGTCGTTGTCAAGTAATAATATGAGGAAGTAAATCCCCAAGTATCGAATCTCTCAAGGAACACAGTAAGGTGGAGTTAACGTTCGAGGAAGGACTTGAGATCGAAGTCCTTTGGGTCGGATGAATTGCGGACACGGGGGTTGATTTGGTTTGTGGAAAATAAAGAGAAAAAGCTACAACTACTCCTATGCAATGCCGCTATGCAATGCTTCGCTCGGCGGGATGGAAGACTACGTAGGCCTTGAACGCGCTACTTCGTAAGGGCGGATGGACGAGTAGGCAAGCGGATCGAACTATGCAGGCCTTGAGCGCGCTGCTTCGTTAGGCGGGATGGAGTACGGGCCGCGATGCCACGCTTCGGTAGGCGGATGGGCGAGTAGGCTAATGGAATGAGGGTCGTAAGCGCCTCTTCGCAAAGCACACCACTAACAATTGTTAGGGCGGCACAACACAACGAACAATCCACACCACGGGGCACACCTCAAGTGAAAATATAACAAGATTACTCAATCACATAGACATGATTTCATACTAATGTTAACAAGTAAAAATACACTTCATCAAAATGTTGGTTCTAGCTACATACACATCAATAATAGAAGAATAAGGCAAGAAATCGACCGAATCCGAAGTCTCGTTGTAGATTCACGGTTGGAATCGCCGGGTTGTCAATCCGTGTCCAAGCTCGGTCCGCAACTATGTCCGGGGTAGAGAGAGCTGTCACTACTCTCCAATGACCCCGTCTTCTTCGTGTCACGATCCGGTGGAGGTTGCAAACTTCCTCTTGCTTGATGGCGATGGCGGCTAAACCTTCCTTGGAGCACTTGGATGAAGGAGGAGGCCGAGAGGAAGCTCCGGCTCAAGATTGGCGTGAAGAACAAGCCAGGAGCACCTCCATATGGTGGGCGGCGGTGGAGGGGCGAAATCGGAGCCCTGGAGCGAGAAAACGGCGGAAGAAAATCGGGATCCCGACCTAATTCGCGAGCAGGTCGTTTTATAGGCGCTGGAGTAAACAGTGCGCACGGTCATTGGCGCACGACCAGTGGTCGTGCGCACTAGAATCCTGTGATCGTGCGCCTGACTGGACAGAGCCTGCAAGAGAAGAAATTTATAAAATATAATGTTCGCACGACCAGTGGCGCACGACCGGTGGTCGTGCGCACTATCGTCGGTGGTCGTGCGCACTGATCGAGGCAGAACTCATAAAATTAATGATAAGTGCGCACGAACAGTGGCGCACGACCGGTGGTCGTGCGCACTATCGTAGATGGTCGTGCGCACTGCACCAAACAGAACTTCGTGAAAAAGGGTTAAGTGCACACGATCAGTTGCGCACGACCAGTGGTCGTGCGCAATAAAACCGATGATCGTGCGCAGTGTTCCTGTGCAGAATTGCACCGGGAACACCTGCACGACTCCTATTCCAGCACAACCACGAATCTAGCCACTGAAAGTGGCACCTAACGGAGCATGAAAACTACTAATGAAGAAAAGCATGAAATCACACCAACATGGGCCTAAAAGTGCACCTAGCATGGAATATCAAATATAAACTATAATAAGGCTAAAGTGCGGTGAAAAGACTGAATAAAGGCCTAGATGAGTCCATAAAAGTGTATATGATCAGGACTCATCAAGTGCCCGGGCTGCGACAGCAACAACCGGTGAGGATTGAGGAGGTTGAGCCTCAGGAGGAGGAGGAAAGGTGCGAGGACCGAGCCGATTTAGGGTCCAGAGGGGAGATCAGAGTGATCCATGGGGGGGGGGGGGGGTAGGGATTGAGGCAACCCGGAAGGCGAGCCTCCATACTATCTACCGTCGTAGCATGGCTTCGACATCCCTAGCCCCGCCCCCGACGGAGAAGATTTCCTTCACCCAGAAGGACATGCCAGGTTACGAGGACCCATTCTGCGATGCGTTGGTCATTCAGACAGCGATCGAGAACTTCACCGTTTCCCGAATTCTGGTGGATAACGGGAGTTCGGTCAATGTCATTTTCAAAAAGGCGTTTGATGGGATGGAGGTGGAGGCGCGAAGGGTGTTGGTCTCGGACGGTCCGTTGTTTGGATTCTCTGGAGAGAGAAAAGAAGTAGAAGGGGGAGTAGGACTCCCTGTGGTCTTCGGGGGGGGGGGGGGCAGTCCATGAACTGCCGCTTTGTCATAGTGGATGCTCCCAGCAACTATAGTGCCATCTTCAGATGGCCGCTCATCAGCGCGTTCCGTTGTGTCCCCTCCACATTCCACCAGTGCCTTAAGTTCAATGACGGAGGAGTCCAAGTCCGAATCAGAGGAGATCCCAAGGTAGCAAGGCAATGCTACGTGACGGCAGTCAACACCATCTCTTGGATGGGAGAGGCAGAGAAATGGGACCAGGAGGTGGGTGAGCCGACAGGGCTTGGAGGAGATGGCTAGAAGGAGGATATGGAGCAGAGGTCAGAAGAGCCGATGCAGGAGGAAGAGTTAGAGGGTCAGGCCCAGGAAGGGGCGGCAGAGGAATTGATGGTGGTTGGGCAAGAAGGAAAGGAGGGGGAGGTCGAAGCACTCGCTAGTAGCGAAGAGAAGGAGGGAGATTGGGGAGAACATTCCCGGTTGGAGTCCGTGGAGGAGGTCGTGGAGCTCGAAGTCACCACCCGAGCCGGGGTGGTGGAGAAAGTCAGGATCAGCGGGATTCTCGGCCCAGAGGAGCAGAAGCAAATCCTAGCCTGCGTTCAGGACAATGTAGATATCTTCGCTTGGAGCGCCGCGGAGATGCCCGGGATCGATGCGGATGTGGCTTGCCACCGCCTCAATCTCGACCCCGACACCCGTCCCATCCGTCAAAAGAGGAGGGCTATAGTAGACAAGCTGGAAGGACCCATCCGAGAGGAGGTGGGTAAGCTCATTCAGGCAGGGTTTGTATCAGAGATCCAGTATCCAGGCTGGGTCTCTAACGTGGTCATGGTGAAGAAGGGGCGAGGTAAGTGGAGAATATGTATCGACTTTTCCTTGCTTAATAAATCATGCCCAAGGATTGCTACCCTTTGACTAGAATCGACGCGCTGGTTGACTCAGCCGTCGGTTTCCCTATAATGTCTTTTCTGGATGCTTTTTCAGGTTATCATTAGATTCGCATGCACCCCCCTGACATCAAGGATGTCTCCTTCATCACGGAGGATGGGTGTTATTGTTATAAGATGATGCCCTTCGGGCTCAAGAATGCATGTGACACGTACCAAAGAATGATGGACAGGATCTTCCGGGAACAAAAGGGGAGAAACCTGGAGGTCTACGTCGATGATCTCATCGTAAAGAGTCGGGACCTCGAGGCCCACCTCCGAGACCTTGAAGAGAGATTTAAGACTTTGCGGAAGTATAAGACGAAGCTCAACCCCTTGAAGTGTGTCTTCGGGGCTAGCTGAGGGAAATTCCTAGGTCACCTGCTCACCCCGGCGGGGGTGGAGCCTAACCCGGATAAGGTCAGAGCAATAATGGAATTGGGATCCCCAAGAAATCTGAAGGAGGTTCAGAGCCTCATGGGGAAGCTGGCCAGACTCAGTAGGTTCCTCTCCAAGGCGGGAGACAAGTGTGCACCCTTTTTCAAAGTGTTAAGGGGAAACAAAAAGTTTGAATGGACCTCAGAGTGTGAGGGAGCCTTCCAGGCATTGAAAGAACAACTCACTCAAACTCCTCTACTCCAAGGGCCGAGACCGGGAGAGGACCTATCCCTATACCTGGGGGTAGGGTCCAAGGCAGTAAGCTCAGTACTGATCCGGGAAGAAGGGAGAAAACAGTTCCCCGTCTACTACGTCAGTCGAGTGCTGAGGAAGGTGGAGCTCCGGTACCCGATTCTGGAAAAGTTGGCCTTCACATTGGTAGTGGCGGCCCAGAGGCTCCGACCTTACTTCCAGGCACATTCGATCAAGGTAGTGACTGATCACCCGCTTCGCAAAGTCATGGAAGGGGTGGAACACTCGGGAAGATTGGCAAAGTGGTCCGTGGAGCTGAGTGAGTTCAATGTTACGTTCGTGCCCAGGGCATCGATCAAGGCCCAAGCAGTGGCAGACTTCATGGCTGACTACACAACCGAAGTGGGGGAACATGAACCGCCTCCCCCAGTGGCGTGGAAGATGTTGGTGGATGGTGCGTCGGGAAAGCACTCCTATGGAGGGGAATCATCCTGGTAAGCCCTCAAGGGACAAAGATCGAACAAACTTTGAACATCCACTTCCCGATTACCAACAACCAAGCGGAGTACGAGGCGGTGATAGCGGTCCTGCGGTTAGCTCGGGAACTGGGAGTGCAAGATGTGGAGGTCTCGACGGACTCCATGGTGGTGGCATGCCAAGTCAAGGGAGAGTTTGAGGCAAAGGACCCGACCCTCCTGCGGTACTTGGAGAAGGTCAAGGGAGTCATTGGGTGATTTCGCACTTTCTCCATCAAACACGTGCCGAGAGAGGATAGCACCCCCTCGGACCTCCTAGCCAAGTTCGGTCCCCAGGCAGGGGGAACAATTTTGGAACTCTTCCGACCCACCATCGATGAAGGAGAACTGATGTAGGTGGATCAGCGGGTCTCGTGGATGGATCCTTTCGTCACCTTCCTATCATCAGGGAAGTTTCCTGAGGGAGACGTAGACAGACGACGCTTCAGGTATAAGTCAGCTTATTATTCCTTGCATGCACGAGGGATGTATAGGAAGACGCTCTCGGGACTCCTGGCCCGTTGTGTCTCCGAGGAGGAGGTTCCGAGAGGCCTAGAAGAAATTCACTTCGGGGAGTGTGGCAGTCACTCCGGGAGCCGAACCCTGGAGGGGAGAGTGTTGAGACAAGGCTACTTCTCGCCTACCCTCAGCAAAGATGCGGCGGAGTTCGCAAGGAGGTGTTCAAAGTGCTAGCTCTATGCCCCGCTCCAACTCCTCCCAGCCCAGAGGCTCCGGACCATCACAGCTCCCTGGCCCTTTGCCATATGGGGGTTGGATCTCATTGGCCCTTTCCCTTAAGCTAGCGGCCAGAGGAAGTTCCTACTGGTCATGATCGATTACTTCTCCAAATGGGTAGAAGTGAAGGCCCTAGCCAAGGTAACATCTCAAGTTGTAAAGAATTTTGTGTGGGGAGAAATAATTTGCAGGCACGACCTCCCCCTAGCTATAGTGACAGACAATGGGCCACAATTTGCTAGCGAGGAATTTGTTATCTTCTGCACCCAGCTTGGCAATGATCTCAGGTTCGCATCGGTTCACCACCCGAGAAGCAACGGCCAGGTGGAGGCGACAAACAATGTAATCGTCAACCTACAAAAGAATAAGGTGGAGAACCTCCGGAGGAACTGGGTAGAGCAGCTACCATCGGTTCTCTGGGCCCTGAGGACTACCCCAAACACCGCAACCGGGGAGACCCCGTTCAAACTTTCTCATGGGTCCGAGGCAGTCCTTCCCATAGAGTTCGAAGTAAAGACCCAAGGGTGA
The DNA here is from genome assembly GCA_033032865.1 of Dactylorhiza incarnata. Lineage (NCBI taxonomy): Eukaryota > Viridiplantae > Streptophyta > Magnoliopsida > Asparagales > Orchidaceae > Dactylorhiza > Dactylorhiza incarnata. The sequence continues at coordinate 21,439,196 of JAWHQI010000001.1, read as the reverse complement.
TCGCTGCAGGTGAGGGGGATGAAGAGTGGCTAGTGGCTAATGATGCGGAACAAAGGCTATCCTTGGACCTGGTGGAGGAACTCCGGGGCCAGGCCACCATCAGGCAGGAGGAAATCAAGCGACGAATGGCCTGATCTTTTGACAGGCACATCCAAGTAAAACACTTTCAGAAGGGAGATCTGGTCCTGAAGAAGATCGACGTGGCCGAAAGAGGGAACACGGTAGGTAAGCTTAACCCCAACTGGGAGGGTACGTATATTGTGAGTGAAGTGCTCAAGTCGGGGGGATATCACCTCCGAGATGTGGAAGGGGTACCTCTCGGCCGAGCCATAAGTGGAGACGATTTGAAGTGATTCTACCCTTGAAAGTTTTATTATGATATTAGTTGAATATTTTACTTCTTCACGTGATAGTTGTAACTGTTATGCGAGGGCAACCAAGGTGACAAGTATTGGTGCTGGAATGCCCCAGATCGATTCCGCTCCCAGGCTCTCACTAGACGGGGGGTACAGGTTGATCTCTGGAGAGGCTGGCAAGGTGACAAGTATTGGTGCTGGAATGCCCCAGATCGATTCCGCTCCCGGGATCTCACTAGACGGGGGGTACAGGTTGATCTCTGGATAGGCTGGCAAGGTGACAAGTATTGGTGCTGGAATGCCCCAGATCGATTCCGCTCCCGGGCTCTCACTAGACGGGGGGGGGGGGGGGGGGGGGGGGGGTACAGGTTGATCTCTGGAGAGGTTGGCAAGGTGACTAGTATTGGTGCTGGAATCCCCCAGATCGATTCCGCTCCCGGGCTCTCACTAGACGGGGGTACAGGTTGATCTCTGGAGAGGCTGGCAAGGTGACAAGTATTGGTGCTGGAATGCCCCAGATCGATTCCGCTCCCAGGCTCTCACTAGACGGGGGGGGGGGGGGGGGGGGGTACAGGTTGATCTCTGGAGAGGCTGGCAAGGTGACAAGTATTGGTGCTGGAATGCCCTAGATTGATTCTGCTCCCGGGCTCTCACTAGACGGGGGGGGGGGGGGGGGGGGGTACAGGTTGATCTCTAGAGAGGCTGGCAAGGTGACAAGTATTGATGCTGGAATGCCCCAGATCGATTCCGCTCCCGTGCTCTCACTAGATGGGGGTTTCAGGTTGATCTCTGGAGAGGCTGGCACGGAGGTGGTTTCCTCATGAAGGTAGGTAAGAAATTCGCAGGTAGACAAGTCTTCAGTACTGTCCAGGGCCTTCTCGCTCGGCGAGAAGAATGGATTTCACACAGCAATAAAGGGGCTGACGAGACCCTCGCAGGATGACCTCTTAGGAGAGGTATCGCGAGTTGTATCCGCGAGAAGTCCTGCAAGAACTCCAATGGAGGGAGAGGGGTTCTCGCCGGGAGGGGGTATATCGTGCGAGACCTTAAAAGAAGGGGTAGTCCTAAACCCCAAACCCAAGTTACGGCGGAGAATCCACGCCAAGACATGAGGAAAAGTGAGACTAAGCGAGAGCGGAGTTTACGCCATAACCGTCGAAGCACGCGAGAATCGGCTTGGCGAGAACGACAAAAAATATGCGGCAACGCGATATAAACATGCAAATAATGAGGCAGAAGAGATGAACAAAATGAACAAGGCATAGAAGCTGCGTTTACACTTCAACAGTCCAATTACAATTTGCGGCGATCTCGCCAGCCAAAATGGAAACAAAAACAGAATGTCGACGATTCTCAAGAATCGCTCGCGGACTCCTCCTCATCGTCGCTGCTCTTCACGGGCGCGAGAGAGATGAAGAGCTTTAGGGCGACGTCTTCTAATGTGATGTCGGACGCGTCATCAGACATTAGGCCGGCCACCTTCATCGAATCGAAGATGAAGCGTGCCGACACGATTGACGCCAGACGAACCTCCTCGTCCCGCGCCCGCCGCTCTTCCTTCAGGCGGCGGGGAGAAGGGGGAATGACTGCACGGGCGAGCTCGCAATTTAGAGCTTTTAGCCCGACCACCTCGCCCTCTAGGTCCTGGAGGCGAGCGTCGTCTCTTCCGGCGGCCTCGACATCCTGCTGTTGGAGTTACCATTGTGATCTAGAAGTGGTCAAACATGTAATGTCACTGCCAACGCGATATGAGCCTGCAGGGTCGCACATAAGAGCATGTGGAGAAGTTGGAAGATTAACTGTGTTGGTAAAGGTTACCAATCATCATAAAGAATGGGGAAGTCCAGCAATTGTTGCTGTCTGAATTCGTCGGATATGACTTGTCAGATTCGTCGGAATTCGTCGGATTCGTCGGATCATTCCGTGGAATCCTGACGAATTGTCACAGAGGCCCTTCACTCGGCAAATGTTGCTGTCTGATCGGATTCGTCGAAATTCGTCGGATCATTCCGTGGAATCCCGATGAATTATCACAGAGACCCTTCACTCGGCAAATGTTGCCGTTTGATTGGATTCATCGGAATTCGTCGGATTGTCCCGTGTAAACTCGACGAATGCTGATTCGTGGAATCCCGACGAATTGTAACAGAAACACCAATTCTGCTGTGTGGTCTGCGGATAGCGATTCTTCTAGAAGCCTGTTTATGCTTTGGGTATAAATAGATCTTCTTTTAGGGTTCTCATGACTGACGAAAGGTTTAGCCGACGAAAGTGTTCCGCTCTCGCCCGAACCCTAGACGGAAAGTGTTCCGCCGCCCAGTTCGCCTCCGCCGACCTCCTCTCCGTCGATTGTCGCCGGGATTGTTCTTCCTGGAGCGAAGCTAGCAGTTCGTGGAAGTGCAAGGTGCAGTTGTTCTTCCTTCCGAGTTGCGTGCGACGTGACTTGGCATTCTCCCGGCTCGTGTGGACTTCTGTAGAGACGTAGACAATATTCTACGTGAGGACTCGCACAGCCGACGACAGGATTCAACTCGTGGAGCATCTAGGTTGGATTTGATCCAATCCCACTAAGGTAATTTTTGCCTAGTATTTTTATTAACTTCTTGATTCAATATTCATGGCCGATCCAAGTCTTTTTGGGTTGTTTCTCTTTTATTCCGCTGCGCCTACATGTGATGTATGGTTGTAGAAAAACCCAACACCTGCAAGTAAGATAAATTAAGGGAGTGAAATGGCCGAAGGAGAGGAGGGTGACGAGGTCTAGGTAACTCACCACACCGCTCTCTACGGCAAGTAGCTTCTCCTTCAGCTGCGCGTTCTCGGCGAGGAGCCCCTGATAGGCCCTCGCGAGCTCCACGTTCTATTGCTCCAGATGCAAGCAGTGCCTCCCCGTCATGTGGGCGAGCTCGGCGGAGCGCAATTGAGACCTCGCGCTCTCGAAAGTGAGGGTCCTCGCAGTCTCGTCTTTGTAAGCCCCGTGTTGGGTCCAGCGTTCCTTCACTTGACCCGTAACGCCTTTCCGTTGATATAATGATCAAGTTGCGCCTTCACCAATAGTCCGGGATTTTGGTGTAGTTGGTTGCGCTGGGTCCTCTCAATTGGTATCAAAGCAGGTTGCGGGTTCGAGACCGGGGGGGGGGGGGGGCGCTGATAATTCCTAAAATTCTCTCTACCTGTGTGGGTCCTGGCGGGTCAGGCGGCCGGAGCCATGTGTCAAGCCACCTCTGAGCTTGCGGGCCATGTGGAGCACCTCTGAGCTTGCGGGTTGTGCTGGACGCTGGGGGGGTGGGGGATTGTTGGATCCAGCGTTCCTTCACTTGACCCGTAGCGCCTTTCCGTTGATATAAAGATCAAGTTGCGCCTTCACCAACAGTCTGGGCTTTTGGTGCAGTTGGTTGCGCTGGGTCCTCTCACTCCGCATCCTCGCATCCATAGAGGACGAACGAGAAATCAAAGGCATGACCGCTGACTGTTGCCTTCTCCACCCAGGTAGGGAGGGTGGTGGAGATGTCCGCCCGGTTCGTCTCCGGCTTCCAGTTCACCAAGAGCTCACCGGTCTCATCCCGGTGCCTCTGGCCGAGACTGAAGTTGTAGTGGTTGACGGGGATGGGCGGAGCGGAGGTTCTGGCAGCCTCCTGGCTGGGCTCGTCACCCTCACCTCCCGCGGAGAGGCCGGTAAGGTCGAACTCATCAAATGCAGCCTCGCCAGGCTCCTTCCCCTTTGAGGAGGCGAGCGAGACCCGACTCTTCTTATTCTTTTTCTTCGGCGGGGATTTTGTGGGAAGGCCATGGCTACTAGAAGCCCCCGATCACTTGCGAGAGGATGGCTCACCTGGTGTGATGGCGTCTCGGCAAGCCTCCGCCCCCATGGTCGCGAGAGCAAGGGTAGCGTCGGTCGTCCGATTGCTCACGTAGGGGGATGAAGGGGGAGATCTCACTCGCCTAAAAAGTGATGGAATTACAATAAATACGGAATTACTTGGAATAGCAGGAGTTATTGAGCGAGATCTTTACCTTCCCCAGCGAGCATTGGAAGCAGCGAGTCGAGGTTGCGGCGGAGATGAACAACCTCGAAGTTCTTCTTGCAGAAGAACTGATAAAGGACGACGTCATGGCCGCCGAGGGCAGTGGGCTGATAGGTGGTCTCACCGTGTTGGACTGGCGAGATTGGGATATTACCGAAGTTCCCCTTGACGAGGAGGAACTTCTGGGCCCAAAAGTGGGCCTTGTTGACGGTCTCGATGACTTTAGGACCCGAGCCCACGAAGTAGGCGGTCCCGTCCTTATAGGCGCGGAAGGAGAACAGCTTCCGAAAAATCAGAAGGCTGAACTCGATGCGTTCCTCGCGCAAGTAGTATGCGAAAGCTGTAATCACCGCCATGGCATTAGGGGTAAGCTGACCCGGAACAACGCCATAATGTTTGAGCACCTGGCGAGCAACAAGAAAACCAGGATTAATTTATATAATAAGCGAGACTTGACCTGCAGAGAATAAGAAATGGGCGAGAACGATTATTGCCTGGCGGATTTTCGGCCACAAGGGGAGACGCAAGCCAACCGCAAAATGAGCGGTGGAGATGGCCAGCTCATCGACGAGTGGCGCGTTGATCACGTCGTCCTCGCTAGGGCGGCGCGCCGCGAATGGTGGGGTGACGTAGTCAGCGACCGCGGTGAAGTATTCATCATCCGTCAGGTTGCAATGAAAGAAGTCATGCTCGGCGTAAGCCTTAGCAATCTTTCGCCGACCCTCCGACTCGTTAGCATCACCGCCCATTTCAAAAACCTGCGAGAAAGGAAATAGAATGGGAATGGCAAGGAGCGAGAGCTCTGAAGCAAAGGAGGTAGAAGGTTGACAGTAAATGCGGTGGTTGACTCAGCTATGACAGCTTATTTATAGCAAAAGTAAAAGGGCGGGAAGAAGCCCAAGCGTCGGTGAGCGCGGTTAGCCAAAACATCACATCATGACAGCGGGCGAGAAAGGCCTGCGAGGTTAGTACAAGCAACATCTTTGCGAGAACAGCACAAGCAAACATAATGGCGTAAGGGGGGGGGGGGGGGGGGGGGCACCGCGAGACATTTAGCGAGAACGGAGGCTCCTCGCGAGCACAACATAACATGAAAAAGAAACGAACATGTTAACAACGAGCGAGAACTAATAAAAAGCTTGTAATAATTATTATCAGACGAGATAAAGCCAATATATGAGTTGCAAGCCATTGCGAGATTGTCCAGAATAGCGGCACTCAATAACAGGTAATAAGAGTTTGCGACAACGTAGAAGTTAGTCCACCTACCCCCACCTCGCGACCCGGACCGCGGCGGTACCCTAGAATTGTAGTAATCCTCGGCAGCGCGGCCCTCCCGGTCCACGAGGAAGGCGTAATCCCTCACCCTCACAATATGCACCTTCGGCGTAGTGACGTTCTCATCGTGATCACATTGTCTCGCGGCCCGGAGCCTCGCACACACTTCCATCAAGACAGCATGCCTATCCTCGGCGGCTTCTCTGTCCCGTCTCGCTTGCAGGTTGAGGTCCATCAGCATCCAACCATGTTTTCTAAGCAACTCTGCGGCTCGTTTTTTCATCATCTCAGGATCTCGCGGATCCCCTAAGAAGTCTTCCACTTGGTCAGGGAGGGGGGACATCTCGTCGTCCCCCAACTCGGAATCGGTAGGCGGATTTTCAGAATTCTCTGCGAAATATTACGAAAAGGTTAGATAGCGCGCTTGAGTTCGCGCATGGCAGGGGGCCGTCAGGATACTTACCCAGAGGGGGGCGATAAGTCTCAGGGCGGCCCTGGAAGATGTTGCCATAGTGGGGGTAGAGAGATTTACCCAGGCCAGGAGGATAGGCTGCGCTGTTGGATGGAGGGATCTTTGGCGGTATAGAGCCGCCGGTCTCCTCGCTCATCAGGAGTCTGAACCCTGGCCTATCTATAGTTTTGTCGGGAGGAGGCGGAGACGGAGGCCGCAATGCCCGGCGAGCCGGGGACTCACGGGGCGAGACTGTAAGAAGCAGGGAATAAAGGTCAGATAGTTGACAAAAGGAGGGCTGGCATGCGAGACTAAGGGCGTACCTGCAACATTTTTCCCAGCAAGATTTGTATCCGCTGGCAGACTTTTGCGAGACCCACCAGCAGGTTCGCCAACTTTATCGTTCGGCAAAGAATCCTGCGAGTAAGCAAGTCGTTAGAGCGAATCTATTGGTTTAACTAAAGGAATAATTTCTACCTTCGCGGGGGAGGGGTTATCGGAGGAAGAATCCACCAACAAGGAGTCACCCCCGGTTTGGCAGACCGCTTTCGCCTTCTTGGTCTTTGGCGTCACTGCAGGGGGCGGGCTAGACATCCAGGCGGGAACTTTTACCATGGAGGATAGCCCGCCAGCCTTGGCAGTCCTTAAGCAAGCTTTATCTTCTTCGGAAAGTGGCATCTCCTGGCAGCTACAGTATGGGACAAAAAGAAAGAAAAGGAAGTGACGGCGCACGTCACTGAGGACTCGGGACGATATTTATAGCCCTCAGGGTGGACCCTACCAAAGATTACTGACAGATCATCAAGTGGCTGGCGAATACCAGGGGTTGGATGTTTCTTCGCGAGCCTAAATAGCCTCGCGAAGAGCGGGGATTGTGTACAACCCCGATATTCGCCATGCGAGGAGGCACAATTTAAGAAGGCAACAGGATGAAGGAAATAATAAGAGAGGAAGACCATAGGGCCAAAGACCTCGTGAGAGGGGCCTTGGAGAGGTCACTTCCGGAAGGCTCGCTGAGAGGCGAGCGAGAAGTGTCGGCGAGATGAACGCTCGCAGGCAGTTTGAGGAAGCTTTCTGAGCTCGACGAATGGAGTCCCACGTTCGACGAACTTTCTCGTGTTCGTCGAGCTCATCTGCGGTCGTCGAGCTCACCCCTATTCGGCGACATTATCAGAAGTCGACGAAGTGTTCTAAGCTCATTAAAGCTAAAGGGATGGTCTCGCAAGAGGAGTCGCGAGATCCTGATCTCGGCAAATATCTTCAAAAGACTGGGCCAAGCGAGGGCTGGCAAACCAATGCCTCACAAACCGCTGGCAGAAGAGGCCTATGTTCGGTAAAGAGGTGTTCAGCGAAATGTGCTCAGTGCCGCGCGACAAAGTCAAAAGGCGGGATCCTGCTATTTGCAGGCTAGATCAGAAAACCTATAAATAAGACCTAAAGGGCACCTTTGGAGAGGACTTCACTTCAGCTTCTCTCTCCTCAGGCTCTCCTTGGCTAGCATTTCCAGAGATCTCCAAGGTGCCCGAGTCTCAGCTTCGGCTTAGGAGGGGAAGCGCTCAACGATCTTCCGGGTTAGTGGAGGGACCTCCTCGCTGTGACTAAGGTCTTAGTCATTTTCCTAGTCTTCAGTCTACCTTCTCCAAGGGATCAGTAAGGGCTAGCTGCCCCTCATTTTGATGAGGGCCCCGAGCTCCACAAGAGGCCGAGAAATCGGTTTCAACAGCTTGCAAACGTGGTCATGGTGAAGAAAGCATCTGGGAATTGGAGAATGTGCGTTGACTACAATAACCTGAATCAAGAGTGCCCGAAAGACAGCTTCCCAGTTTTGAGAATCGATTAACTCGTGGACGCAATAGCCAGACATGGGCTCTTAAGCTTCAGGAATGCCTATTTCAGATACAATCAGATTCAGATGAATCCAACTTTTGAGGAACATACTGCCATCGGAACCGGCAAGAGCATCTACTACTACACGATGATGCTTTCGGCCTCAAAAATACCGGAGCAACCTATCAATGATTGATGAACAAGGTATTCAAGGACCTCATCGGGATGTCGATAGAGGTTTCAGTGGACGATATGTTAGTAAAGAGCGTTCACAATCACGATAATCTGAAAGACTTGGAAAATGTTTTTAACTTCTTCGATGTTTGCAAATGAGGCTCAACCCCAACAAGTGCGCATTTGGCATAATGGAAGGGAAATTCCTGGGTTTCATGGTAACTAATCAAGGGATTAAGGCAAATCCCTAGAAAAACAAGACATTAGGAGATGTGGCACCCCCTCACTCTATCAAGGAGGTACACCATTTAAATGGGAGAATAACATCGCTCTCACGTTTCCTAGTGCGGACAGGAGACAAAAACCTCCCCTTATTCAAGATTATCCATGGAGAGCGCAACTCTTGCTTCCAATTGATAAATGAATGCCAGATGTCTTTAGAGCACTTTATACAATACCTGGCTTCACCTCTGCTCCTGTCAAATCCCATCCCCGGAGAAGTATTATTCCTGTACTTGGTAGTATCTCCAACTGCCTTCAGCTCAGTGCTTGTCAAGGATGAAGGAGGTCTTCAGTGACCCATTTACTACCTCAGTAAAGTCCTCACCGACACTGAGGCCAGGTACCTGGTGGCAAATAAAACTGCCTTGTCTCTTGTCTTCTCTGCGAGGAAGCTCTGACCCTACTTCCATGCCCATGCGATAAAGGTGTTGACACAACTACCGCTGTGAACCATCCTCCAAAAACCAGAGGTCTCCGAAAGACTAGTCAAATGGGCAGTCGAGCTTAGCGAATTTAATATCTAATTCCTATCCCTGCCAGATATCAAATTATAAGTACTCGCTTATTAGAATACACCATTCCCGCAAAGTCATCTCCTACCGAAGATCCTTATGCCATCCATTGGACTCTCTATGTCGATGGTTCTGTTGGAACATGGTCTTCCACATCTCCTAGGTTTGAGAATAACAAATCCTATGTGTATATGATCTTGTGTGTTTAAGTGTGCAGGAAATCAAAGTCCACATGACTCAAGGATGGTTGCCCCTAATTTTGTGCCAGCAATTCCAAGTCTGCCACTAGCGCCGGCGGGTAGCACTTAGCGCCTGGCGCTAGCGATGATTTTGAAGAATGAGGGGTTTATTGAGAGGGAGTTTTGTGGCTGGAGAGCTGCTCTTCATCTAACTTCTCCCCCTTCTTGACCTTCTTAGCCAAGGAGGTGAAGAAAGACTTGGTGACCCTAGATGAAGAGATAGAGGATTTCAGGTTTTGCACAGAGGCATTAACCCCATCTATTTGGGTTTGCATGTGCATGATGGAGGAGTGAATTTGAGAGCAGTGTCCATCCAGCAAATCCTGAAACTTTTGGGCTATTGACTGGATACACTAGGTGATGAGGTTTTCAGTGGATGGGGATGGTTCATGTTGTGTTGGAGAAGGAGGAGACAATGAAGGAGAATATAATGGTGGAGGTGTATGTGATGAAGGTGGAGAAGGGACTATATCATTTGAATGAGGTGTATTTGATGGAGGAGGTGGAGGAATAGATGAGGTGTGAGCAGTTGATTGAGTTGGTATTTGGGAAGGTGTGGATGATGGTGGTACAGAAGAGATGTCTGTATGAAGAGGAGGAGGAGGTGAAGATGGATGAGCAGGAGAGTTAGGAGGAGTTGGAGTCCTTTCAGGAATGGAACCAGGCTTGGGAATTTGCCTGGTCCATTTTGAGAAGAGAGCTATGGACATTCTCTTGCTAGGTGGAATGGGGATTCCTTTTGACGTACATAGGTCAGGGAAGGAGTGGAAGAGTACTTGGCTCATGATTCTCATGTAGGCATTCTCTTTGTGAGAATATTTAAAGCCTATCATTGTGAGCAGGCAGCTTGCCCAGTCTACCTTCTTCTTCAGCACAAGGGCCCCCATGAGATTTAGTTGCTGTCTGGGCACTGTATCATGGGCAGAGATCTTGCATAGTAGAATTTTTCCTACTATATCTGCCAATAATCTATATTCATCAGAAAAGTCAATTTTCTTCAGGTGGATTGGTCTATCTTTTGAAAACTTCATGGTGATTAACAGATTCTTGATTTCATCAGGAGTGAGTTCCACAAGTTCATCACCTGATAAGGGAATGAAGGAGACTTGTTTAGTTGCTCTTTAGAAACTGATTTTCTTTTCCTATTTGAGTTGATCAAAGATAACATTGGAATGTACCTGATGGAAGATCAAAGGTGGTCCTAATGTGTTCTGCAGAGATTGAGACAGGTGTCTCATGGATTGTTCCTTGGATTTCTCCTTGTTCAGATATCTGAACATGAGTCATGAGCTCTGTGAGTTCTGTCTCCAGGAGCTTGCATCTTGTGGAGATGAGCTTGTCTAATCCAGCTTCAGTAAACAGAGCTATGATGCTCTTGTAATTTTCTGCGGCGGCTTGGAAAGATTTGAGGTCAATGTTAAAGCCTGAGTTGGTCTTAGGAGCCATTTTAGGTCAGAGAGAGAGAGAGAGAGAGGAAGAAATGGTTGGACTGAGGAGCAAGAAGGATGAAAGATGCAGAGGTCGTGAAGGTTTCTAACTGAAGAGTCTATATAAGTCAGGTGAAACGTCAAAATGAGGCACAATTCGAGGCTTATTCGGTACAACAGTGGATGTGACCGAAAATATTTTAGTATTGCCGCTCGTTTTCATGAAGTCGACATTACGTCGAGTGGAATTCCACGTGAGTGTCAGAATAGTCTGATTTGGGATGATAGGGTTTCCTATCGACGTATGCGTCGATTGGAGTCGATGCATGCGTCAATTTTATTTATTGAACTGAGTTATCGACGGTGCGTTGAGTCGAAGTCGATGTGACTTTATTTGATAGATTCTGGGTTTTCCTGAGGGATTCTTTCTTCGTAATCCTAAAGTTTTCTGAGTTATCCTAGGAATAATTTTATGGGCAATTTGATTGATTATGCCAACACTGTTTGGCAGTGTGGCCAATTTTATTGCAAATATAACACCTGATTTTCTTTTGACTAAGAAAATTTAAGTTTAGGGAGGAATAGGGATGTTGATTTGGATAGAAATTTTGATTAGGATAGAAATTTTGGTTAGGATAGAAATTATGATTAGGATATAAATTATGATCAGGATGAATGGGTCATGAATAGCGGTTAAGATGGAAGGTTTTTGGAGGATGGAAGTGTTCTGTCTTTATATTGCTCTGAGTTTGTATGCGTCGATATCGATTCGACGTATGTTGATAGTTGCGTCGATTTATATTCGGTGCTTTCTCCAGATTGCGTTGATCTGGAATCGATGTATGGAAGAAGTTGCGTCGATTTGAAGTCGACATACTTTTATTCAAGCGTCGAATTGAGGTCGAAACATCTGAGAGATTGCGTCGAGTAGAATTCGACGCACTATCATTCATGCGTCGATATGAAGTCTGAGAGTCATCAGCTGAATAGTATGATGTTTCATCAAATTGGTTTATTTCCTTGAAGTCTTCTGCCTTATTTTGTAAGTCTTCTTCTTGGTTTGTTGATTTGATGGGTTTAGTAAATTTAACAGGGCTCATCCAAGCAGGCTTGTTGGATGGAATTAGACTAGCTGAGGGATCAGCTCCTAGTCCAAGATTTTTATGTCTTCTTGTTTGTTTTTCTGTGATTTCTTTGAGTGTTTGGCTTCTCATTTTTATTGATTCTTCAAAAGCTTTTGCTTGGGATACCTCATTTTTAAGAAGCTGGTTTTCTATTTTAGCCCTCTCTATTTCTTTTTCTATGATATTAGCCTTTAACTCATGATTTTTAGAACAAGTATCCTCTAAATTTCTCTAGTTTTAATGATATTAATTTGTTCTTTTAGATTATTAATTTCTTGTTTAGCTTTTAGTTGATCTAAACATAATTCTTTAAAATCATTTTTGAAGTCACACACATAAAATCTATGTCATCAAAAATGCTTACCTCATCCTTATCCTCAGATTCCTCTATGAGAATAAGGCTATTTTCTTTACCATCTTCAGAAAAGATGCTTCCTTCTGATTCTGTCTCACTCCATGATTTGGCATCATGTTCTTCCTTTGAGCTTTCAAAAGCCATTAGGCATAGGTCTTCTTGCTTAGACTCTTCATTGTCACTTTTGGATGAGGTGCTGTCCTCAGAATCTGTTTCACTCCAAGCTTCTGCAATGAAGCCTCTTTCTTTCTTCTTCCCCTTTTTCTTAAGATCTTTCTTTTTCAGATCATTATTTTTCTCAGTATTTTCTGGACATTCTGGTGCTATGTGTCCAGGTTTCCTGCAGGAATAACAAATGATTTCTGTAGTAGGAATTTTATCATACCTTGATTTTGATTCTCTCCTTCTAGACCCATCTGTCTTGACCCATTTCTTGAATCTTCTGGCCAGGAGGCTGAACAATTCTTCTTCAGTGTCAGGGGTCTCTTCTTCTGTTACTTTCAAAGCAATGTTTCTATCTTTTGAGGAGGTTGAAGTGCTTCCTCTTCTTTCCTTCTCTTCTCTGGTTTTTAGCAGTTGCTCATAGGATTTGAGTTTTCCTAAGAGGGCATCTGTTGAGATTTCCCTTTGTCCTCTTGTATCTCTTATTGCCCATATTCTTGAGTCCCATGAACTTGGGAGACTCATTAATAGTTTGTCATTAATCTCTGTGAGAGTGATCTCTCTATCCAGGCTCCTTAATTGATTTATGATCAGACTGAATCTGTCATACATCTCAGATATGCTTTCTTCCTACTTCTTTTGAAAGTTCTCATATTGGGAGATTAATAGAGCCTTTCTATCTTTCCTTTCATCAGTACTCCCTTCTACCATCTTTGTAAGAGCTTCCCAGATTTCTTTGGCTGATTCACATTCAACAACCTTTCGAAAGATTTCATCTGAGAGGGTTGAGACCAGAATGTTCACAGCTTTTGCATCACATGTTCCTGCCTTCTTTTCTTCAGCTGTCCACTCAGCCTTTGGGACAAGTGTTTGAGTCACTTCACCACTTGAGTCTCTTCTATAAGGCTTGGGAGGACCTGTCAAGATAACATTAAATAATTCTTCATCAATATAATTCATATAAATCCTAATTCTTGTTTTCCAAACTGCAAACTTTTCAAGATTGCACATTGGTGGTCTGGTGGAAGCATAATCTTTGATTTGTGCCATGTGAAAAATATTTTTAGAAATATATATAAAAGTATAAAAGAGGTAGGATCTTTTTGATCAAGGAGTTAACCTTTTTAGATCAACCTCGCTTTGATACCAATTGAAAGTGCACAGTTAACCTCACTAGAATTCTCTAGAGGGGGGGGGGGGTGAATAGAGATTAAAAATACTTTGTGCAATTATATATATATATGTGTGTAATAATCACAGATTTAAACTTCCCACACACCAACAAGAATTAAGCAAGTAAAGAAGAAAAATAACAAGTAGAAAATCACAGCACAACACAAGGAAATATAGTGGTTCCCCAAACTTTGGGTAGTCCACTCTTCTACCCCCTTGGTAGGAATTCACTAACTTGCACTGAGTCTTTTGATAAGCAGACTCTTAGAACTAGACTGAGTCTTTTGATAAGGAGACTCTTAGAACCACTACAACTGAATTTTTTGAAGAGAGATTCTAAAAACTCTTTTACATAGTTTGAAAATGAAGTAAGAAAGAAAAGAAGAAGTAGAACAAGTAGAAGAATAGAAGACAATATATGTAAGAAGCAATCTTCTTCCTAGCAAGAAGATTAGAAGCACAAGTATAGTGAATATGATCTCTCTTCTATAGTGAGAAGGAGATTTGTAAGCTTTTCTCTCTTTTGTGAGAGCTTTCAGAATTTGCAGCAGAATGGCTTCAGAAGAAGGAGAAGATGAAGGCTTTTTCTTTTGCTGCAGCACACTATCTCTTTTCTTAACTTTCTCACTCTTCACTTGGGAGCTCTTCCTCTTTTTCAAATGTATATGGTGGATCACTTCTTTTTTGTTCTCTGCCGACCTCCTTCTTATTTATAGCTCTGTTTAAAATATATTGCTAAAGGAGAATAATAAATTAGCAGACAGAGAATTAGAAAGAGATAAGAGTTTCCATAATTAATATTTCTGTAGAAGGAAATGTATTCATTCTGATTTCAAATAATATCCATAATAGTCTTAATCAAATTAGCCAAGAATCAAATAGAAGGAAAGGCTGATTCAGAACGGCTATAAAAGAATAATATCATTCCATATAATTCAGATCTACAGAAAGAAGGAAAGAGATCTGGCTTATTTTTGAATTACTTATAGATATCGACGTGCGTCGATTACTATTCAATGTAAACGTCGATTTCATCCTGACTGGACGTCGAGAGGAGAATAAGGAAGGTGCGTCGACTAAGATGCGTCGACTTTATCACATGCGTCGACTAGAAGTTAGAGGTACGTCGACTAAGATTACGTCGAATTCTTCTAAGAGTTACTTCGACTCATTCTGAGAGAAACGTCGACTATATTTCGGCGTTGCGTCGAATACTATTCGACGCATATTTACTTAGCCTAATTTTTTATACTTAGAATTTATATTCTACTCAATTCTAGGGGTTAAGATAAATCATTTCCCCAACACGTACCCTGATCACTAATTATTGTGATAATTTTTTAGAAAATGGATGACGACTCTCGCATCGTTGGTTGGGAGAGCTTGCACTTCCGCCCACCTAGATACGTAGTCGACCGCCACTAAAATATAATGATTATTAAAAGAAGAAGGCAGGGGCCTACAAAATCTATGCCCCACAAATCGATGATTTCACACTCGAGAAAAAGGTTTTGGGGAATCTCATCACGATGAGAGATGTTACCCGACCGCTGGCAGCTATCGTATTTACTCACAAAATTGTGAGCATCTTTAAAGTGAGTGGGCCAATAAAAGCCTGCCTCTAA
Source organism: Dactylorhiza incarnata (assembly GCA_033032865.1). Classification (NCBI taxonomy): domain Eukaryota; kingdom Viridiplantae; phylum Streptophyta; class Magnoliopsida; order Asparagales; family Orchidaceae; genus Dactylorhiza; species Dactylorhiza incarnata. The sequence continues at coordinate 21,424,186 of JAWHQI010000001.1, read as the reverse complement.
CGCTTTCTGCGCTGTCCGGTTGGCTTGATAATGCCCCCCGGTCGGCCCGTCATGGTAGTGTCGAAATATTTGTGCACCCTCCGCGCATGAAACACATCTCCGCACTATTTGGTTCGCGCAGATGCGAAAGAGAAAGGGGTCCTCTCAAAAGTAGTTTTTCAAATCAGAAAAGAATTTCTTCTTTTGCTGTGTCTAAAAAACTTTTATAAGGACCCATGCAACTAGATAGTTGGCGTAGTCTACGGACCAAGGGGTAGAAGAAGTGTTTATGTGGTTTACTGTTAAGAGGGGCTCCTCATGAAATGTATCGTCCATTTCGGGTTCGACGAGCGCTTCTGCGATGGGGTGTTCTAAATGCGAGAGGTGCTCGACTGCCAAATTTTCAGCCCCTTTCTTATCCCGGATCTCTAAGTCAAATTCCTGCAAAAGGAGCATCCATCGAAGCAAGTGAGGCTTGGCATCTATTTTGGCCAAAAGATATTTGATAGCGGAGTGATCAGTGAAAACAATTACTTTTGAAAGGGTGACATAGGGCCTGAACTTATCGAAGGCAAAGACGACGGCAAGAAGTTCCTTTTCCGTCATTGTGTAGTTAGCCTGTGCGACTGTAAGCATGCAAGAAGCGTAATAGATTGGATGAAAATATTTATTGATGTATTAGCCTAGTATGGCTCCTACCGCTATATCGCTTGCGTCACACATTATTTCAAATGGAAGGGACCAATATGACGCCACCAGAATGAGAGAGTTGATAAGTTATTTTTTTATAAAATTGAATGCCTCTATACATTCGCTATCAAAAATGAACGGAGAATCCTTCTCCAAGAGGTGGGTTAGCGGTTTCGTTATTTTGGAAAAATCTTGTATATACCGCCGGTAGAAACCCGCGTGGCCCAGAAAGCTTCAAATAGATTTTACGTTTGAGGGTGCGGGAAGTTGTTCAATTATTGCAACTTTGGCCTTATCGACCTCCATACCCTTGGAAAAAATCTTATGGCCAAGGACTAAACCCTCTCGGGCCATGAAGTTGCAATTCTCCCAGTTTAAAACTAAATTCGTCTCTTCACACCGCTGGAGAACTCTATCTAAATTTTTCAAACAGTTTTTAAAAGAGTTTCCGAAAACGGAGAAGTCATCCATAATGACTTCCATGATATCTTCTACGAGCTTGCCAAATATTGCTAGCATACATATTTGGAATGTAGATGGCGCGTTGTAGAGGCCAAACGACATCCTTCGATATGCGAAGGTGCTGAAAGGGCAAGTAAAAGTTATTTTCTCCTGGTCTTCGGGAGAGATACGGATTTGGAAAAATGCTGAGAGATCATCGAGAAAAAAATAAAAGGGATGACCTGAGAGATGCTTTAGGATTTGATTGATGAACGGTAGCAGAAAGTGGTCTTTTCGTGTGGCATCATTTAATTTTCGATAGTCGATGCACACTCGCCAACCTGTAACAGTATGGGTTGGGATCAGTTCATTGTTCTGGTTTGCCATGACCGTTATATCGCCCTTTTTTGGGACAACTAGTACTGGGCTTACCCATGTACTGTCTGAAATATGATAGATAATTCCCACATCGAGAAGTTTTATTACTTCCGTCTTAAGGACATCCCGCATGTTCGGGTTAAGTCGTCGTTGAGGCTGGATGGTTCTGCGGGGGTTATCTTCAAGAAAATTTTTGTGGGTGCAGAATGATGGGTTTATTCCCCTAATATCTAAAATTTGCCAAGCAATTGCATGGCGGTGCTTGTTTAAAACTTCGACTAATTCCGAGGTCTCCAAATCACTTAAGGTGGAAGAGATAATAACCAGAAGTTTTAAATCTTTTTCGAGGAAAACGTATTTCAAATTATTAGGGAGTTGTTTCAGTTCGAGGAATGGAGGTTCTTCATAGGATGGTTTGATTTTTAAAACTTCTGAATCGAAGGGTTCGAATGGAAAATCTGTCGGCATTTTGTCGAGACAGAATAGACTCGCCAAATTCGAATCATCTAGCGTTAAGGAGAGAAATTCAGAAAGGAAGAACATTCCTCGTCAAACGTGGGTTCTAGATTAAAACAAGAATCACTATTCGATAGGGAGTTCCACATAGAGGGATTAATTTGCAAAGTAACTTCATCGTCTCCGACCCAAAGGAGGAGTCGACCGTTACTTACATCGATTAACATGCGGGAGGTTGCGAGGATGGGGCGACCGAGAATGATTGGCACCTCAACGTCCTCCTCTATGTCTAGGATGACAAAGTCTATCAGAAAGATGAACTTGTCGACCTTAACCAGAACATCCTCCACTACCCATATCGGGTACTTTACCGAGTGATCCGCGAGTTGGATGCTCATCTTTGTCGGGCTCTGAATGCCCAAATCGAGTTTTTTGAAAAGGGAGAAAGGCATCAAATTGATGCGGGCGCCCAAGTCTGCTAGAGCGCACTTTATTAAAATATTGCCGAAGAGGCACGGGATGGAGAACCGTCCCGGGTCGTTCAGTTTTGGCGACAATTTGTTAAGGAGAACAGACGAGCATTCTGCATTAAGAGAAACACACGAAACATCCTCGAGTCGCTTTTTATTAGAAAGCAACTCTTTAAGATATTTTGCGTACTTTGTCATTTGGGAGAGTGCCTCGCAGAATGGAACATTTATGTGAATTTATTTTAAACTTTGTAAGAATTTTTTGTATTGCTCGTCTTTCCGCTCGTTAATTAATTTTGAAGGATAAGGACGAGACATGCTAAAAGTGTTCGACACAGTTAGAATACTTGGTGATTTATCAATCGAGAGAGAGGGTGGAGGGGTCGGTGTCGAGATATGTACTTGGGGCTCAACCCATTTTGGGGAGATTACCTCCTTGCCACTGCGAAGGTTTATGGCGTTGGCATTTTCTCTGTGGTTCGGCTCCGTGTTGCCTGGTAGAGGTCCATATGGCCGCTCGGAGACCAGCTTTGCAAGCTGTCCAACCTGATTTTCCAATTTGTTAATCAATCCAATAATATTCCAGATATTTGACTCAGTGGACGCGAAGTATTTAGCAAAAATGTCTTCGAGCGGAGAAGGTTTTGGAGGAGGAGGCTGGAATCCGTGCGGAAATCCTTCTAGAAATCCTTGCAGATTCACATTTGGGGGCCTCTGAGCGATGTTTAGATTGCTCCAGAAGAAGTTTGGGTGGTTCCTCCAACCCGAATTGTAATTATTACTATACGGATTATTATTAGGGTTGAAGGGGGCCGAACTGGGTTGCCTAGGTAATCTATGAATTCTTCGACTAAATTATTATTATTATTATTTGGAGCCCAAGCGGGAGTGGAGGAGGAAGCAATCATCTCTGCCACTTGCGTACTTAAAATATCAACTTGAGAGGCTAAGTGAGAAGTGGCATCCACTTCATATATCCCAGTTGGTTTGTTAGGGTACGATCTAGGAGCATTCCATTGATAGGCGTTCATGGCCATTTCTTCAAACAAATCTTGAGCGGCCTTCGGGGTTTTGTTGTTTAACGTTCCCCGGCGGCTACATCGATCATCTGCCTCGTTGAGAAATTTAAGCCATTATAGAACGTCTGGACCTGCAACTAGGATGGCAACGCGTGATGAGGACACCTACACAAGAACTCTTTAAAATGCTCCCAAGTCTCATAGAGAGACTCAGAATCGAATTGAATGAAAGAGGCAATATCCGTGAGTAATTTAGCAGTTTTAGACGGGGGAAAATATTTTGTTAAGAATTTCTCCGTCAATTAGGCGCACGTAGTTATGGATCCTCTGGGGAGAGAACTTAACCACTCCTTTGCCTTTGTCCGCTGCAAAAATGGAAATAAGCGTAAACAAATAACGTCATCAGTAACGCCATTAATTTTAAAAGTGTCGCAAATTTCCAAAAAGCTTGAAAGGTGTAAATTCAGATCCTCATCCGGCAAACTGTCAAATTGGACTGACTGTTGTACCATTTGAATGATGCTAGATTTTATTTCAAAATTATTATTAGCCACTGTTGGGCGTATAATACTCGATACCGTATCTTCCAAATTCGGCCGAGCATAATATGCCATGGTCCGTGGCGGGGCCGCATCTCGAATTGGATCGGTCATAGCTTCAATGTAAGTATCTCCAATAGACTGTTCGGGAAACTCGAGTAAGTTTTGATCACAAAATCGAAGGCGCTCACGAAGGGTGCGCTCGATTTCAGGGTCAAAAGGAATGTTTGAATCGTCCGAGGAGTTTCCTCGGGTCATATACTAATAATATCAATTATTTTTTGTTTGTTTTGGCTTTTTCAATATTTTTTGTTTTTTTTGGTTTTTTATCTTTTTTTTTTGTAAATTTATGAGTAATAAAATTAATAGTGATTCCATTTTAAAAATAACAACAATGGTCCCCGGCAACGACGCCAAAAACTTGATGATTATTTTTGGAGCTTTCTTTTTAAAGCTTTTGGAAAATGATCCAAACTAAAATCAATGAAGGCAAGTATACCTTATCACGAATAGTATTAGATATTTATAGAAAATATCAAGGTCGTATTTAGTCTTGAGTCTCGTTGATTACTTCTACTTAGAAGGAATGAACTATTATTTTATCAGAGTAAAATTTTGAGGTGGTTTTTAATTTTTATAGAGCGATAATACCGGAAACATCTTTTTCCACTCTTATCATCCGCTCTCCCTTTTCTTCTCGAAAAGATTCAAATGAATCATCTCGAGCCCCTCGGGATGACGCTCCTCGTCGGAGTGGTGGTCGAGTAGATGTTGATGGCTCATCCAGGAGGGATGTAGCTCGTAGGTGTGAGGTACTATAGATAGGAGGAAATCAGTCTATCAAGTAAAAACCTATCTCAATAGAAGGGTATATCATTTGAATGACCCGTTGTATGATGCCACCCAGGGGCAAGTTGTTATATCTCTGGCGGGATGGTTGCCTCAACTTGTATGAGTAACAAATCAAGGAGAGTAATAAGTCAGCCACGTCAAACTTTTCCTCCTCCAAAATGAAATAGGAGACATAACTAAGTTGTGCAATGACCTTCGTTGTATCACCCAACTTTAGCATAATTGTGTGGCATAATACATCTTGAACTACTAGGGCGTCTACTGTGAGTGTCGACAAAGAGGAGATCAGACTCCTGCATGCCCTATTATGCAGCACCATGTTCAAATTAGTCCAATCTCTATCTACCCTAAACTTCTCAACTATCTCCAACCAATTTGGATGCTACGTCAATCCAAACATGGCCCTCAGTTGTTCATGGGTGATAGTCACCACTTGTCCCTGCACCTAAGACCACACTCCTCCTTCCAGATCAGTCTGTGATGGGTCTTCCAAGTGCATATAGAAATCTCGTACTAACTCTGAAGAAAACCCATCAGAAAGAAACAAATTCAACACTTCGGAGGTTCCAAACAGCTGCATGATGTGGTGGTGTTGAGGCATGTCAAACTCCACAAAATATGGGACACCTACTACTGCAGCCTCCACGGCCAGCTCTGCGCTTTTCTTCCCTTTTGATCAAGGAGCCATCTGCCACATTATAAGAGAAATTAAAATTAAGCAAAATTCATTAGCGCCAGCGCTAGCACTAGCGCCCAGCGCTAGCACTAGCGCCCAGCGCTAGCACTAGCGCCCAGCGCTAGCACTAGCGCCTGCAGTAGTGCCTACGCTAGTTCTCTGATCTGAAATGGTAAGTTCTCTCTAAAATAAAATATTTCCAAATCCTAAATTGCTAGATCCAAAAAACTCACACAATCTAAGCTAAAATCAAAACTAAAAATCTTCATAAAAATTCAAAATGAAAAAAAAAAAAAATCTTGAAGATTCTTTTTTAGATATATAATCAAAAATCAAAAGTTTTTCTTAAAATATGATATAAATCTTCATCACAAACATCAAAATCAACTATTTAGAACAAGAATCATAAAAATAAGGAAGATTTGTTCTAGCCCCTCTCTTCAAAAATAAAAGAATAAAGCATTGTAGATCTAGCATCTAAAACCACTTGATAACTTCAAATATCTTCTTCTTCATTATCAAAATCAAAGTTTATAACAAAATCATAAAAAATGATGAAGATCTACCTTAGATCAATGAGTGGGCTGCGTTATCTGCTAGGGTTTTTCGGGAGAGCTTCAATGATAATGGCCGAAATAACAAGGGAAAGGAGATTTAACTAAAGTAGAGCTAGCGCCAGCGCTATCGTTAGCGCGAGCGCTAGCGCACCGTTATGCTTTTTTATATTTTTTAATTCTTATAAAATACCTAAAATTATGCCCTATTATATGTACTACATAGTTTTGCAGTTATATTTTGAATTGATTTTTGAAAAATTAAAATAAAAAAATTAAGACAAGCCAAAATTACAAAAAAAAAAATTCTTTTATTTTTTCTTTTTCTTTGTTTCATTTGTTTAAATTCTATTTCTAAATGCAAAAATCAAATACAAAAATATAAACACAAAAACTAAAAAAAATTGTATGGAATTTATTGTGAATATCAAGCATGTTTTAAACTATCTTTAGAACTTCTACAATGTTTCAATTTATCTTGTCAAACTACTTTGAACATTGTTCTTATCATGCTTTGATATATCTATTCATATGTGCATCAATTATATTGTAAAAGTAGTGTAGAACTTAACTTAGCATGCCTCTAAGTATGAGTAAATGTTTTATTGTTGATAATGATATTTCTTCACCCACTTTTTGGCTAAGTCTACTTATGTTTTTAATCTAAGAATGCTTGCTTGTGTATTGTTAGTGCACAATGAATTAAAATTGCACAAATGGCTTACCAACACCACTTTCATTTGCACTCTTAAAATTAAGACAAGTGTGTGTGATTTCAAAATTTCATTGGTTTGCAAAACAAGTGTATTCAGAGAACTTTGTCCAACAAAAAAATTGAATAAAGTAAATTAATAAAGATAACTCCACCAAGCACCACTTGAACCTTGTGAGGTTGAGCACCTTGGAAAGAATAGTAAAGTGTCTTGTGCAAACAAAAAACTTTCTCTTTACACCACTTGTTCTTTTTTATGTGCTTTAATGGGTGTGGAAGTAAAATTACTTGTGTTTTATTGTGCACTTTACTCTACATTTGTCTTGTATTTTTGATTATAACATTTGTTTACTCTTTTCAAAATACACTTATGTTCACATCATTATCTTTCATAACACTTCTTCTCATGAGTATTGGATCCTAAGGCTAGAATTCTATACTCTCTTTATATATGAAATGCACTAGATAACCTAGCATGCTCTCTACAATGTTTGGTATGTTTTGAATTTATGAATTGGAATAACATTGTAGTAGTCTCTGTAATTCATACATCTCTTTCATGCTTGGTTACTTCATGATAATCTTTTCAAAGAAAAATGATTTACAAAAACATCTTTTTCATTTTATGAATCATCATGTCTTACAAAGAGATGTTTGTTGTATTTTTATATAAGTCTTCCGCTACATTACGTTTACCTTGTATTCTTTTCATGCTTATCTCATGTTTTCCAACTCTAAATTTTCTTTGGTAGACTTGCATGGTAAATGTTATATTATTCTACAAACTCTGATTTATTTCTATAACCATACTCATACTAAAAACTCAGATTTACTTCTATGAAAATTATTCTATAACTCCTTATCATTTTCTTCTCTCTCAAAGCTTGATCATGCCTTTAACTTATATTGAAAACTTTTATGTGTTTTGCTTCCTTACCCACTTTTGCTAATAACAAAAGGGAGAGAACTACCATGATAAATAAAATCCGCTGTCCGAATGAGAACTAACATGATTAATTAAGATGATAGCTTACATATTAGGGGAGCATTCACTTAAGGGGAGCATGTACTTAGGGGGAGCATGAGAACTATCCCAAGTCATCACTCTCTCACACACACAAGTAGGTTTCATCATGCTTATACATTAATGCTCTGATTTATCATTAATGGATTTGTTATTATAAAAAGGGGGAGTTTGTTGGAACATGGTCTTCCGCATATCTTAAGTTTGAGAATAACACATCCTATGTGTATTTGATCTTGTGTGTTTAAGTGTGCAGGAAACAAAGTCCATATGACTCAAGGATGACATAACAAGGTTGCCCCAAAATTGGGCCAACAATTCCAGCATGCCCACTAGCGCCGGCGGTGGCACCTAGCGCCCGACACTAGTGATGAGTAGCGCAATTCTGGGAGCACATATAGAAGGAGCTAGCGCCTGGCGGTAGCTGATAGCGCGGAGCATAAGAGGCAAGATAGAAATGTTTTCTCAGATTGAAGATTCCCCCGCGCAGAATAATGCCTAATCCAGGATAGCGCCGGCGGTAGCGCTAGCATAGGCGCTAGAGCTGAGGCTATAAATAGGACCCCTCTTTTCTCGTTTTGTACACACATCAGAGAGATAGGTTGAGTGCTAGAATTCAGAGTCTGATTTGGCCGAAAGTTGATCTCCGACCAAAGCTCTGCAAATTTCTGAAGGAGGACTTCTTCACGCCGGATCCAAACGACATTTGCTTCTACAACGCTTACTCTACCACGGATCTTCATCTCCAACTTCAGAAGTTCTTCAAGAGGGCATTTTTATTATTATCTTTTCATATTCCTTGTAAACCGTTAGAGAATTCGCCTCGTGTTGACGACTAGGTCTGGGTAGGACTTAGGGCTGAAATTCGCCTCATGTTGGCGACTAGATCTAGGTTAGGTCTAGGGGGTACTCGAGGCCATATCTGGGGTTGGATTTGCTAGAGCGACTTGAGGCTGAATCCAGGGAAGGATAGACTAGGGCCACTAGTTTGTGGGGATGTGAGCCGGGATAGAGAACAAAAAGAGTTTATTATTAATCGCCACCGATTTCTAGCGTTATAGAAATCATCTTTTGTAAACCTTATATTTCATATTAATAAAACATGTCTCTATTTGCTTTTACTTAGTGTGCTTTTATTTTCTCTTCATCTTAATCGCTTATTATTTAAAATATAAGAAAAAGTATTGAACCCTTATTCACCCCCCCCCCTCTAAGGGCGCCAACCGATCTAGAACTTAGGAGAGATGGGATACGACCAACCGGTCCTTAGGGAGATGGGTCAGTATAGAAAACCCAAGAGATCATTGCCTTAATTTCTAGCGCAATTGAAAACACAATTTTATAAATGTTTGTTGATGAAATAAAAACCATGTCTCTTTGCTTTTAGTTATTAAACAATTATTTCTAAACTTTCTTATGAAGCAATTTAGTATTTTATAAGAGAAATTGTTTACAAAAGAATTTTTATAATAACCTTATTCACCCACCCCCCCTCTAAGGGCACGTGATGATCCAACAAGGGGTATCAGAGCCAAGTTATTTCAAAAAGGTTAATCACCTAAATAATGGTGCGCTACTATCTCGCTTTCAATGAGGGTCAGTGGATTAGTCGACCATTGTTGTTCACCGGAATAGATTATAACTAGAGGCATACTGGGATGAGGTTTTTTCTAATGACTCTATAACTAGAAATTTGGGCTATGGTAGAACAATGATACTCCCCTCCCACAATTGTAGTTGGTGTAGAAGCTATTGAAAAACCAAAAGAAAATGGGATGATAATGATAAAATGATGTAAGAATAATGCAAAAGCTATGAATATTTAATTTTGTGCTCTTGATTGAACTGAATTTAATCAGACATGTGCATGTGAAACTGCTTATGATATGTAGAATTTTTTGAATTAACTCATGAAGACACATTGCATATCAATGATTCAAAACTCTTTCAATTAGAATCCGAATACGAGACATTCAGATGGATGTCGATGAAGTTGTGGACACCATATACACAAGGTTCATGAAGATCATAAATGCTTCAAGAGTCCTTGGAAAAACTTTCTCCAATGGCGACTTGACGAGGAAGATACTAAGACCTCTCCCACCGAGATTCAACCCAAAGGTGCGGCCATCACCAAATTACATGATCTTGGGCCGCTCCAGATTGAGAGATTTATTAAAAATCTTAAAAACCATGAGGTCGAACTCAAGATTCAACATGAATAATACCACAAAGAGCCTAAGAAGAAAGCCTTGGCGCTGAAATCAAAGAAGAAGACCGACGATGATGATAAAGATGATTAAGAAAGCCTATTTGTGAAGAACTTCAAGAAAATTATGATAAATCTGGAAAAAAGAAACACCTTCCGGAAATACTTTAACAAAGATGCTAATAAGAAGGGGTTGTTGTCTAAGAAGGTCAAAGCAAGCAGCAACGATGATGAGGAGCAAACACTACCAGAGTTCTTTCACTGCTAAAAGCCAAGTCATATCCGGAGTAAGTGCCTAAAATATCTTAAGTAACAAAAATAAAAGTGATGCAATGGAAAGGAGAAGAAGAAGGTGCTAAAGGCGGCAACATGGGATGACTTTTCCTCTAAGGAATCAAGCGGCTCAAACTTAAGTGATGTTGAAGAGGCGAATATGTGCCTCATAGGAAAGCACAACTCACCTTTGGATGACAAAAGTAGTGTCCAAAGAGACACTGAGGTATCTCCTCCCTCCTATGATGGTCTTTATGCAGAATACATAAAAACTTTCAAATATTTTGAGAAAAACATAAATGATCTTGACATCCTAATATCATAAAATAAAACTTTACTAAAAGAAAATAAATTTCTATCTAAAGAATTAAAAGCATTTGGGAAAAAAGATGACTTGTCAAGAATGTAATCTCTCCTTGGCAAGAGTCGAAGAACTAGAAGAATCACTTACTAAGACCTACTCTGATATCGAATCTCTCACTAATGAGAGGAGGGAGTTAGAAAGCAAATTGAAATCTTCTATTTCTCAAATTGAAAATGGCAAAAATATGTTTGCAAATCAGTGCGTTATGCTTTCAACCGAAAACACTGATCTAAAAGCTCAAATCCATGACCTAAATATTGTAATTGAAAAATTAGGTGTTGGTGAAAAATCTCTGTATATGATTTTGGCTAACCAATGTCATGAAATTGGAAAATTCAATCTTGTATATAACTCTGTGGACAATCTCTCGGCAGTAACCTATACTGCTGGTGGTAGAAAAAAATCCAGCAAAATCAAAAACTCTAACTAAATATTCAATAAATTTTCTGTTGGTTTCTCATCTTCCAGAAAGAGTCCACCTAGAGATCCAAAAGTGGTGACTTGGTCATTCTGGCACCAAGTTAATCATAAAATTATCAAAATGTAAATTAATTAGAGGACAACCTACACTTAATGGTAATTTATCTTCACTTTGTACACCATGTCAAAAGTAAATAATTCTCTAGATCTTCTTTCAAGAGCAAAAATAAAATTTCTATAACTACACCACTTCAATTAAATCGTATGGTTCTCTTTAGTTGAGTTACCACTTCTAGTCTAGGTGGAAGAAAATATACTTTTGTACTAATTGATGATTTTTCTAGATTTTGTTAGACTATTTATCTCACCTCTAAATCTGATGCTTTCTTTGAATTCTCTAAATAAAGCAAACGTTCAAAATGAACTTGATTTAAAAATAAATTGTATACACTCAGATCATGAAGGTAAATTTGTAAGTTAAAAAATTTCTTCTTTTTGAAATAATCTAGGTATTAAGAATTAATTTTCCTCTCCACGCACACCAACAAAATGGTTTAGTGGAGAGGAAAAATAGAACCCTTTAAGAACTAGAACGCACTATGCTTTCTGAATGTGGGTTGCCTAGACATTTTGGGTTGAAGCTAGTTGCACTGCATGCTATGTTATCAATCGATTTATGCTTTCCCAATCTTAAAACAAACTCCTTATGAACTATCAAAAGAATCCTAATGTATCTTATTATCATGTCTTTCGATGTAAATGCTTTCTTTTAAGCACTAAACATAACTTAGGTACATTTGATGAAACTTATGATGAAGGTATTTTCATTGGATATTCTTCAACTAGTATGGCTTAACGAGTATGCAATAAAGAACAAAATAGTTGAAGAATCAATTCATGTTAGATTTGATGAGTTTGTCTCTTGTGTAGATTCTATTGACAGTATAGGAAATGAAGAGGAACCTACTTCCATCATAGAGCATCCTGATGATGAGCCACTTAATGTTGAAGTAAAGAAAGAAGAAAAAGGACATGAGGAGTACATGTCACCTAGTGTTCTAATGTTTATACAAGATCATCCATGAGATTTTATCATTGGAGAACCTTCTAAAGGGGTAAAAACTCGCTCATCCTTGCATGAATCTTTTTTAAGCCTTTGCTTTATTTCTGAAATTGAACCTAAGAATGTTGCCACCACTTTAATTGATGAATCTTGGGTTTTGGCTATGAATGACAAACTCAATCAATTTGAAAGAAATAAGGTGTGGAAATTAGTTGAGAGTCCATTTAATCATCCGGTAGTAGGAGTTAATGGATTTTTAAAAATAAATTAAATGGTGAATCTAAAATAACTAGGAATAAAGCTAGACTAGTAACACTTGGTTATTCTCAAATTGAGGGCATAGATTTTGATGAAACATTTGCACATGTTGCTCACTTAGAATTTATTCGAATCTTTCTTGCATTTGTGAGTTTTAATGCTTGTTTTAAACACGATAATTAAAGAAGAAGTTTATGTTGAACAACCCCCCCCCCCCCCCCCCCCCCCCCCCCCCCCACCACCACCACCACCCCACCCCCCGTTTCATAAATGTTAAATTTCCAAACCATGTTTATAAAATAGAAAAGGCACTGTATGGATTAAAACAAGCGCCACGTGCTTGGTATGATAGTTTGACTTCATTTTTGATACATCGTGGTTATATTATGGGTAGTGTCAACACAATACTCTTCATTAAGCATTTAAGTGATGATTTGATTATATTGCTAATTTATGCAGATGATATTAACTTTGGTACCACTAATGAAGAGTTGTGTAATGAAGTATTTAAAGCGATGCATAATGAATTTGAAGTAAGCTTAGTAGGAGAACTCACCTATTTTCTTGGATTTCAAATAATTCAACGTCATGATGGAATATTTATTTGCCTATGTAAATATGTTCATGATATGCATAAAAGATTTGAATTTGAAAACCTTTAGCAAGCTAATACACCAATGAGTGCATCACTAAGACAAGGAAAAGTTGAAGGTAGAATTTCAATTGATCAAACTCTCTATCATGGAATGATTAGATCTTTAATATATTTGAGTGCCTCTAAACCGGATATCATGTTTGTCGTATATTTATGTGCTCACTTTGAAGCTAATCCAAAAAATCTCATTTAAAAGCCGTTAAATGTATTTTTAGATATCTAGTAGGTACACCTCAATTAGTACTGTGGTATCCTCATAATGATTCATTTACTTTGCATGGTTTTTCTAATTTTGATTATGCGTGATGTTCGTTAGATTGTAAAAGTACTAGTAGTATGTGTAATTTCTTAGGGCCTTCACTTGTATCATGACCGAGTAGGAAATATAATTATGTTTCCCTCTCCACCACCGAGGTCGAGTATATCGCACTAGGTAGCTATTGCACGCAAGCATTATGGATGACTCAAATACTATAGTATTTTGGAATCCATCATAATAATGTAGAACTAAAGTGTGAGAACAAAAGCGCTATTGATCTAACCAATAATTTGGTTCACCACTCTAGATCCAAACACATTGAAATTAGGCACAACTTCGTTCGTGATCATATAAAAGAGCAGCATGTTAGAGTAAGCTTTATTATATCCGACTCACAACTTGCAGACATATTCACAAAACCACTATCTGATGCAGAATTTTCATTTCTTAAATTGGAGTTAGGGTTTTTGGATATCTTAAGCTAAAATTTTAAAATCCACATATTTTTTATTTTTTCTATAAACTCTTTATTGTAATAAGTGTTCCGTGTTCCTTATAGTTGAGGACCATAATCATGAAAAATTAAAACTACAAAATGTTGAAAAACATGGTTTTGTAAAGAAATAACAAAACTCTTTTTGATTTCACCCAGCGGTAACTATTACCGATGATGGTAGAACTGATTTACTTTTTAATGCCTTTTTCTACATTTTTTGCTGACATAGAAGACTATTCTATTGACTAACTCGACAATGACTTCTATGTTTTCAGTAAAATCATTTCATTATTTCTGTGTTTATGAGTTTTCTTAAAACCTAAAACAAAAGAGAAAATTAGCAAATAAAACAAAATCACAAAAATATGTTTTTTTATTTGAATTATTGAATTTATTTCTATTTTAATCCCAAAAAATTCCTACAAACTGCTTATTTTTCATTGTTATAGTAAATGATGAATTGATCTATCATTTAAAGATTCATAATAATGTATGATTTAATTTTCAAACTTCTAAAACATTGCTTTGTTTATTCATATCTTGTATACTATCTTTTGATGAACATTGAAAATGAATGTAGGAAACATAGGTAGAAGTGCTTAATATGCCTGATGAGTACTTTTTGTACTCATCTTCTAGTATAATTTTAGTATAGTTGTAATATGAATTTATATAAATTATTGCTATTATCTTATCTAATTCATTCCTTTTTATTTTTTGCCACTAATTTATGCTTATTTTATGTTTTTTTTCAGATTTTCTGGGCACTTTGAGTAAAAATGTCAAGTACACGCCCATGGTCACGGGCGTGACCAGGGGGCGTGACAGCATAGATGTGTTCCAGACCCGATTTCGCCACCCCGGGATCATTCCGTGAAGATTCGCCAAGTACACGCCCCAGGTCACGGGCGTGACCAAGGGCATGACATCCTATCACGGCCGGGACCCCGCCACCAGCTGCCAACACGCCTGCCACATCATTTAAAGTTACACGCCCTAGGTCACGGGCGTGACCAGGGGGCATGACATTTAGTCACGGGCATGACTCATCCCGCGCGCCTTCCCGCCAAAGATTTCCCACCAGCAGCACATTTAAAGATTACACGCCCCAGGTCATGGGCGTGACCTAGGGCGTGACGCGCCCGAAACGCCTGCATTAAAGCCAGAATGCACCCTCTCCGCCAGCACCGATCACGCCCCTTACACGCCCTTGGTCACGGGCGTGACCAAGGGCGTGTAACATCAAATTTCTGCCTATTTAAAGGGAGCTTCTCCAGATCTTCAGGGACGAATTTTTAGGACTTAGACTTTTCATTTCATGTCGTTATTTTCCTATTTTAGTAGTTCTTGTACTCCTTTTCTTCTTGCAATTGGTACGTTCAATTAAAATAGTTTGTAATATTCAATTCCTAGCTTGTAACTTTCTTAGTAATTTAATAAAATAGTTGTTTTCTTCTCTCATTTTCTCCCTCTTTTATCACGTGCTCTTTTATTTATTTTGATTCCTCAATCTCCATGAGTAGCTAAATTCTATTAGTACTCGTCCGAGATGATCCAAGGGAAATATAATTCATGATTTAAATTCTAGCTTCTTTTTCTCTTCCTTAGATCGCTTAAGATTTATCCTTGAATTTTAATTGATTGAGATTATATTTTCGATATATAATTCTCATTCGTGTTTTCGTATTTTAATAGCCGAGAGGTTTTGAATTCGAATCGATCACTTCAAGGATAAAGAGAGTTGAATGCACTCCTCAAGCGAGGATGACATAATTCTCCCGGATTGGAGTCAAATCCAATAGAGGGGTTCACTATGATAAAGCGAGTCATAGGGATTTTGATTCTAGAACGAAAGTTCGATTGATCAACCTAAACTCAGTTGAGCGTATCCTCGAGAGAGGTATGTTCATAAATTGGGAACCTCCACGGTCAAGTAACTTATTAAGAGAATTAGAAGTTGTTCTTATTATGTTTATTTTTCGCGGTGATTCAAGATCGAGTGCTAGCCTTTTTACTCATCGTTTTAATCTTATTTTTATTTTCTTTTTGCAAAATCAACCTCAAGTTTTATTTGATAAAATAATAGAGATTTTCTTGAAGTAAGAGTACTCAACCGCCCCGAGTCTAATACGACCTTGTTTTAATAACCAATTCTACATTCGATACGGTACACTTGCCGTTGTCGTTTGCAAGCATTGTCTTGCCCATCAAGTTTTTGGCGCCGTTGCCGGGGAACAGTTGATATTTCGAAAAAAGAAATATTTATAAATTTTATCGTTCTCTTTCTTCTCCCCCTTCTCTTTAATTTTTTTTTTATAAAAAAAAAATCTTAAAAAGCGCAATCTAAATTCTTGGAAAGGACGCTTTGGGCTTGAATTCCCATCATAGCCTCTAGTACCTTGCAAACCCTTCACCGGGTAGATCATGGGAAGTCCGGGACTAATTTAACCCGCTTTTTCAAAAAAATATATAATAGAAATATTTATAAAATTCCATTCATTTAAGTAAAGGTTGTTTCCTTTTTTTTATTATGCAATCACTTGAATTGGCCGTAAAAGTTGCCGAGCTTCAAAGCCAAGTATATCTTTTGGAAGCGGCACAAAAACGCCAAAATTGCTGTTATTATTGTAATGCGCCTCATCAAAGTGAGGAATGTTATTTACATTCATATGCTCAAAATAATTATTATGAAAATAATTTTTCTCAATATTATGCAAATAATTTTGATAATAATTACGATCATAATTTTCCCCCTTTTAATGAGAATAATTTTTCAAACTTTGATGAAAATATTTTTTCTAATTATAGTGAAAACAAATTTTTGGTATTTAATAATTGTTCTTCTAGCTCCGAAGTTGATTATTCTTGGTGGCAAGCTCACCCGGATAATTCTCTGAGCGACGAAGATAAATCTTTAGACACAAATTTTTGTTTTTCTTCTTATACTCCGCAGTCTTCGTTCTCTAATTTGGGGGAAATTTCGCAGATCCAAATAGATGCTTCCCCCCAGAATTTAGAGGAAAATATTATTTTGTCTAGTGCTTTTTCTAATTTTCACGAGAATAACTTTTCGGCTTCTAATAATTTTTCTTCTAGCCCCGAAGTAGATTATTCTTGGTGGCAAGGTCACCCGGATAGTTTTCGAGGCGATGAAGATAAATCTTTAGATCCGAATTCTTGTTCTTCTTCTTTTGCGCCGCAATTTTCGTACTCTAATTTTGGGGAATGTCCGCCTTTTCAATTTGATACTCCACCCCAGAATTTAGATGAGAATTTTCTTTCTTCTAGTGTTTTTTCCTCATCTTTGGAAAATTTAGTTATGGAGGAACATGATTGCTCCTGTACTCCTATAGATTCTTTTCCCAATTATGAAAAAAAATTCTCTTACCAAGAAATTCTTAATGTTTTGGGCACCCCGGATGAACTAGAAGAAGAACAAGTTTCTTCCCCTTTCACCCGGATCTTCTTTTCTTTATCATGAATTTTCGCAAATCTCTTCAATTTTAATTCAACCAGAAATTCATGAAATTTTTATGTCCGAAAATTTTATTCCGCTTGGTAATACGCTAGATTTTCCTAATGAAAAATTTATTTTAGAAAAGGAACAACCGGAGCTTAATTTTATATTTTCGCAAGCGCCTCCTCCTTGCGAAAATTTTTCTGAATCGCTTAGTTCTGATTCTTTTGATACTAATAATTTCCTTATAGATGATGAGACATTGCTACCCCAAATAATCGACGATCCATATGCCGCTCATCTCTATAAATTCAAATCACCTCAGGTATGTATAGGTGATTTGGATGTACATATTCAAATTCAAAGACAAACGAAGAATCACATGATAAGCGGAGGAGTAGTCGGGCGACTGACGCCGGCACATTCGCCTCGACACAAATTAAGGGAGTTGCCTATCCACTTCTCTTTTTATTTTCCTTTTTCCTAACACTAACCTTCTAGCTTAAAGACTGGAAAAAGAAAGCGCTCTTGGGAGGCACCCCTTGCTTATCTTTAATTTTTATGCATTTTTCTTTTAAAAGTTTATTTTTCAGTATTCTTCATACTTAGTTTTAAACATTGGGGACAATGTTTAATTTTAAGTGTGGGGGTGTAGCTTCGCATTCCCTGTATTTTTATTTGATAAAGAAAAAAAATTATAAAAATTATAAAAATCTAATTTCTTGGAAAGGGCACTTTGGGCTTGAACTCCCATCACAGCTCCTAGTACCTTGCGAACCCTTCACCGGGTAGCCCTCGGGAAGTCCAAGAAATATTATATAAAAAAATTATTAATAATAATAAATATGCCTAGCCGTGTTGTTTTTATTGTTCTAGAAATTTAGTTTGAGGTTTGATTATAAGTATTCTTTCATTTTTAATTTAGCTAATATTTTGTTTAATCAAAATTTGTTAAATTTAAATTTGAAGAAATTTGGTTTTAAGAAACATTTTATGTTTTTAATTCAATTAGAGAATTAATTTAACACTACTTCTCCGTTTAATTTTAAATAGCTTCACTTTGTGGTAAATTGGCTAAACATCTCTAGATTTCTATTATATTCTCTTTTAACTTTAAGATCTTAGGAAATTTCATTCCACTAAAAAAGTTGCTCTCAAAATAGTTTAATTTATAAACTAGGAGTATTTCTTTACCCTTGTTAAACATATGTATTTTTCTTTTTCCCCTATTGTTAGATCATATGTCATGGGAATAAAGAGATGTTAGTTCTTTATTCTCTGGTAAGCATATGCAACCCAAAAATAAAAATGAAGAGAGAAAAAATGTGTATATGTCGTGGAAATGATAGGATAATAGTCTATCATTCTCTGGTATTACATATACTTAAAAAAAAGGGGGTTGAGAGGATAAAATTCATCACCCCAATCAAAAACCTCTTCATATCCTTTGTCTTCATTTTGCCATTTCGTTCAAACCCATCCCTAGCCAATTTCATTGTTTCTAGTCCTAAACTAAATTATTAAGAGAGCAATATTTTGGTAGGTGTCTTTTCCTTAAGATTCTTTTATGTTAGAGTGTCTATCATTTCAATCTAATTTTGTTTGAAAATTTCTATAATTTTGATTGCTAAATAGTTATCTTGAGAAGTAGTTAGCTAAACAAATTTCTCTTTTTAAATTATCAACATAACTTAAGACTTAATTCTTGAATTCCTAAAAATTTGCTTTTGACTTATTCTTGGTTTAATAAAATTTTAGTAAATTAGAAATAATATCGATATCTTGTAATTCTTTCCTCACTCTTTTGCTCTGGAATAGCAAGAGCTCAAGTATGGGGGTGTTTGATGAGTACTTTTTGTACTCATCTTCTAGTATAATTTTAATATAGTTTTAATATGAATTTATATAAATTATTGCTATTATCTTATCTAATTCATTCCTTTTTATTTTTTGCCACTAATTTATGCTTATTTTATGTTTTGCAGGTTTTCTGGGCACTTTGAGTAAAAATGTCAAGTACACGCCCATGGTCACGGGTGTGACCAGGGGGTGTGACAGCCTAGATGTGTTCCAGACCCGATTCCGCCACCCCGGGATCATTCCGTGAAGATTCGCCAAGTACACACCTCAGGTCACGGGCGTGACCAAGGGCGTGACATCCTGTCACGGCCGGGACCCCGCCACCAGCTGCCAGCACGCCTGCCACGTCATTTAAAGTTACACGCCCCAGGTCACGGGCATGACCAGGGGGCGTGACATCCAGTCACGGGCGTGACTCGTCCCGCGCGCCTTCCCGCCAAAGATTTCCCGCCAGCAACACATTTAAAGATTACACGCCCAGGTCATGGGCGTGACCTAGGGCGTGACGCGCCCGAAACGCCTGCATTGAAGCCAGAACATGCCCTCTCTGCCAGCACCGATCACGCCCCTTATACGCCCTTGGTCACGGGCGTGACCAAGGGCGTGTGACATTAAATTTCTGCCTATTTAAAGGGAGCTTCTCCAAATCTTTAGGGACGAATATTTAAGACTTAGACTTTTCATTTCATGTCGTTATTTTCACATTTTAGTAGTTCTTGTACTCCTTTTCTTCTTGCAATTGGTACGTTCAATTAAAATAGTTTGTAATTTTCAATTCCTAGCTTGTAATTTTCTTAGCAATTTAATAAAATAATTGTTTTCTTCTCTCATTTTCTCCCTCTTTTATCATGTTCTCTTTTATTTATTTTGATTCCTCAATCTCCATGAGTAGCTAAATTCTGTTAGTACTCGACCGAGATGATCCAAGGGAAATATAATTCATGATTTAAATTCTAGCTTCTTTTTCTCTTCCTTAGATCGCTTAAGATTTATCCTTGAATTTTAATTGATTGAGATTATATTATCGATATATAATTCTCATTAGTGTTTTCGTATTTTAATAGCCGAGAGGTTTTGAATTCGAATCGATCACATCAAGGATAAAGAGAGTTGATTGCACTCCTCAAGCGAGGATGACATAATTCTCCCGGATTGGAGTCAAATCCAATAGAGGGGTTCACTACGATAAAGCGAGTCATAGGGATTTTGATTCTAGAATGAAAGTTCGATTGATCAACCTAAACTCAGTTGAGCGTATCCTCGAGAGAGGTATGTTCATAAATCAGGAACCTCCACGGTCAAGTAATTTATTAAGAGAATTAGAAGTTGTTCTTATTATGTTTATTTTCCGTGGTGATTCAAGATCGAGTGCTAGACTTTTTACTCATCGTTTTAATCTTATTTTTATTTTCTTTTTGCAAAATCAACCTCAAGTTTTAATTGATAAAATAATAGAGATTTTCTTGAAGTAAGAGTACTCAACCGCCCCGAGTCTAATACGACCTTGTTTTAATAACCTATTTTACATTCAATACGGTACACTTGCCATTGTCGTTTGCAAGCATAGTTCTGCCCATCAATGCCACTACGTTTGAGTGATGCTATGTTAGATAGTGATTTTTCACACTCACTGTTGAAACCAAGATCTGGCCCAACGAGGAGTTCAGACCCCCATGAAGGGGTGGGGGGCAGCAAGCACCTATTGAGCCCACGAAGGAATCTGATCGAAGACTTGGAGCTAGTCACAAGCCCTTGGCTACAGCGTCGAGGTCCCACCACACACCTAGAAGATCTTTAGAGCGCTTCCCCTCCTAAGCCAAAACCGAAGTCGAGCACCTTGGAGAGCTGAATGGGCAACCGAAGGCATCCTAAGGAGAAGCACAAGATCTGGAGTGCTCTCCAAAGGTTCCCCAAAGGGTCTATTTATAGCCTTTCAAGTCTTGTCTGCAAATAGCGCAATTCCGCCTTTTGGTTTTGTTATACGCACCCAAAAATGGTCTGCTAATAGCCAAACTCCGCAGTTCTGGAGGGCTATTGGCAGCCACCCATGGGTATCAAGGTAAATTCACGTGTAGACCCTCGTTGGGCGAGTGGCCCGTGAGGGCGCCACTCGCCTCTCTCCCTTCGAGTTGGGCTCGCGAGAACTCCTCTTGCGAGTGGAGGCGAACACCCATTTGCCATAGCTAAATGCACCCCAGAGAGGGTTTGGGAACAGACCTCGCCCTGACCCTGCACCATTCGCGGGATCGATTCTCTGACCCATTTCGCCTCGCCATAGCATGATGCTCGCCCTGAGAGCGCCGAGCCGACAACTGCCTCGCTCTTTCATCACATTTGCATGGATGTTAGCCTGGCTAGCCTCCCCTCGAGGCCCGCTCGATGCGAGGAGGTGAGCCCTTGCCCACTTCGGCCGCTTGCCGCGAGGCGGCGGGCCCTTGCCCACTTCTAGGGCCCTACCGAGATGGAAACCCGACCTCTTTGTTGAGCCAGCTCCCTACGAGATCCTCTCTACTCGCTCCAAGTGGGCGAGATCTCTTAAGCCGCCCTCAAACCTATTTGACCTCGATGAATTACGGGTTATACACAATCCCCGCATTTTTTTGGACTCGGCACGAGGTCGGAAAAAATTATGGAGAACCCGTGGTTTGGAGAGATTAGAGCTAGAACACATACCACTCTGGGCGAGTGCCTGATGGAGCCGACACTCCCCTGCTTCCCTTACACCTTTGGGGAGTGCCTGATGGAGCGAGCACTCTCCTGCTTCTCTTCCACCTCCGGGCGAGTGCCTGATGGAGCCAGCACTCCTGTGCTTCTCTTCCACCTTCGGGAGAGTGCCTGATGGAGATAACACTCCACTGCTTCTCTTACACCACCAGGCGAGTGCCTGATGGAGCCAACACATGCCTGCTTCTCCTACTCCGCCTAGCGAGTGCCTGATGGAGCCTGCACTCCCCTGCTTCTCTTACATTGTCGGGCGAGTGCCTGATGGAGCCAGCACTCGTTTGTTTCTCTTACCTCGCCGAGCGAGTGCCTAATGGAGCCAGCACACCCCTGCTTCTCTTACACTGTCGGGCGAGTGCCTGATGGAGCCAACACTCACCTTCTTCTCTTATACCACCGAGTGAGTGCCTGATGGAGCCAGCACTCCCCTGCTTCTTTAACACCGCCGAGCGAGTGCCTGATGGAGCCAGCACTCGCCTGCTTCTCTTACACCACCGAGCGAGTGCCTGATGGAGCAAGCACTCCCCTGCTTCTCTTACACCATCGGGCGAGTGCCTGATGGAGCCATCACTCACATGCTTCTCTTACACCACCGGGCGAGTGCCTGATGGAGCCAGCAGTCCCCTGCTTCTCTTACACCATCGGGCGAGTGCCTGAGGGAGCCAGCACTCGGCTGCTTCTCTTACCCCGCCAAGTGAGTGCCTAGTAGAGCCACCACTCCGCTACTTCTCTTACACCGCCGGACAAGTGACTGATGGAGCCATCACTCGCCTGCTTCTCTTACACGCCAGGCGAGTGCCTGATGGAGCCAGCACTCGCCTTCTATCTATATATCTTTTCGGGCAAGTGCCTGTTGAAGGCAGCACTCGCCTGCTAAGTACTTTTTGAAACCTTCCTGCCACCGAGCGATCCACGACCCTGCCAGCTTAGTTGGAGCCTGGTCAGTGGGCCAGCATCGGGGCTAAGTACTTTTGAAACCTTCATGCCACCAAGCAATCCACAATCCTGCCATATTGGTGGGAGCCTGGTCAACGAGCCAGCATCAGGGCTATGTACTGTTTGAAACCTACCTGCCACCGAGCGATCCACGGCCCTGCCAGCTTGGTGGGAGCCTGGTCAGTGGGCCAGCATCAGGGCTAAGTACTTTTTGAAACCTTCCTGCCACTGAGCGATCCACGGCCCTGCCAGCTTGGTGGGAGCATGGTCAGCGGGGCAGCATTGGGGCTAAGTACTTTTTGAAACCTTCCTGCCTGTTGAAAAACTTGAGGTCCGGAGGTGAAGTAAAATGCGGAACACTTCACAAAACTTTTCACATGTGTAGCATAATAATGACAATGAGAAGACCGAATAGTGCTATGGTATTAACTATCTCTTTACAATTCGAGGTATAAATGGCGAGACATGATTCATAAGAATCACGGAGGGGAGAAGCACAAACACAAAAGGAAACAAGCTGCTGGCGACTTGACAACTTCAGACTGCCAGAACGCGCGAACAGACAAGCCAGACGGGTAGCCCCTGAGACCGCGCGAACAGAGCACAAGCCGCACCAGTCATACCGCAACCACAGACCGCCCGACCTGCTTTTTTATTCCTCTGCTGAAAACAACCAGTTCACACTCCTTGATCGCCCAGACCGCACGGTCTTAAGATCACAGAAGAACCCGCGAACACTGAACAACGAAACTGCTACCTGCTACAGACTGCAACACAAGATCGCCTGGCCACTTAAGACTGCCTGAACAACTGAGTTCGCTGCACAGACTAAGAACACCTAAACATAGTCTGCCCGGACTGGTTTATTCAAAGCTGGAAGAAGGGAGACAAGCTGACCGTGAGCTGCTAGCCGCTAACCTGCGAACACACAAACCGGTCAGAAAAAATCTCAGACCGCACGACCTCAAATTGAGACCGGCACAATCAAGCCATTTTGGTTCTTACAGTTCTCATTATGAATCACGGGCCCTGCACCCCTATTTATAGGCGAGTAGATGGATGTTGTCACCGCAAAAATCGGGATACAATAATCGCCCATCAAATCGCGAGCGGTCTCACAAAACAGACCACCCGAGCTCAGCACCGCTGAACAGCTCCCTTATTAACCATACGGTTATGTACAAACCGCCCGGTTACTGCAGTCTTCCTAAAACAGACTGCCCGGTCTTTATTGAAAAGGCAAAGAACTTCTTCAGTAAACCAGACCGACTAGAACAGTCGTCAGACCGCCCGGTCACTACAAGAAGACAGACCTACTTGAACATCTGGCCAACTTGAACAAGTTGCCAGAACAACCCATGCGAGCTGCTTGGATAAACAAGCAATCTCCCAGATCAGACCGCCCAGATCAGATCAACTGAGACATAACCAGCCAGAGCACCAGCGTAGATCGCGCGGTCTCTGCGGTGTAAGACCCCATTTTTTTTTCAAAAACCCGGGTCATATGCCCAGAACCACCGCATTGCGGTGACACCATCACAGGGGAAGGTCGCCACTACAAAGCGCCGATCCTGCCGGCCATATCGATCACAGAAGAAGAAAAGTATAAACGAATAATAGGAGTTGAAGTCCATAAATCACATGCTATGTATAATAAATGTCCACATAATATAACTGAAATAACAAAGGTTACAATAATAAAGGGCGCATGCCCTGTACATCATGTCCTCACTACAAGATCACTCGGGGAAGCTAAGTACTAATCACTCACTGACCCTAAAACTTGTGCTCCTGCCGGTCTTTTGATTCTCCACCAAATGCAACGATCTAGTACTCGATTTCAACTGATATCCCCCTTCTGAAGGTGATGGAAGGGTCAATTTGAGGAGGGAAAGGCTTAATGGTGGAGTGCCATTAATGGCCATTTCGGTTTCACTTGAAACCTCTTCAATCCTCCAC
Source organism: Dactylorhiza incarnata (assembly GCA_033032865.1). Taxonomy (NCBI): domain Eukaryota; kingdom Viridiplantae; phylum Streptophyta; class Magnoliopsida; order Asparagales; family Orchidaceae; genus Dactylorhiza; species Dactylorhiza incarnata. The sequence continues at coordinate 21,399,466 of JAWHQI010000001.1, read as the reverse complement.
CGGATGGCATGGTAAAGGTTGTAAAACATCTTAGAATTCAATGGGGAGATGAATAAGGGTCAATTTGCCTTGAATGCCATGAATTCACCTTGAATGACCACTTTGTCTCTCTTCAAATTAGGGAAAACTCACAATTTCTCTCTCCTAGTCACCCCCTCCAGAAATTGGATGGCATTTCATATAATTTCAGTGGTTACTAATCATTTGGGCCATTAAAATTCGGCTTAGCCCAAAGGGATTAAGCTTTGGGCTTAATTAACCCAAGTTGGGCAATTTTGCCCAAGTGTTGACTTTGGTAAAATTGGTGAAATTAATTAGGCCCAATGGGTCAATGTTGACCCATTGGCCTCCCTTAGTGACCAATGGAACTTGGTGAAAGTCAATTGGTCCAATTGAACCCTAATTGACCTTAAATATGGTGGTTTGACTTATTTGAGGCTAGGGTTGACTTTGGTCAATTTGGCCCCTATGATTGACCCCAATGGGTCCTAAATGCTCTAAGGGACCCTCCAAAGGGTTAGGTGTGCCATGGTGGGGTCAAAGGGTCAAGGTGAGGCCCTAAAGTCCAACATTAAGCTTGGTAACTAGAAATTACTATTTGCAGACCAAGGTGCTCTTCCCCTTCAAGCCTAAGGCCAAGTGATCTCTTCAAGCTTTCTAGGGTTTTGTCATGACCTAGTCATGACAAAACCACTCTAGGGGTCTAGTTGTTTGGGGGATGTTACAAATCCCAATAAACAAAAAAAAATAATTTCATCCTCGAAATTCAGGCTAGGCTCGCGGGGTTTTCACCGAGTGTGACTGAACGTAACATCCCCTAAGAATTGAAGTTATTTCTGACTTGATGAGAACCGACTATCTATGCCACACCAGTTCTAGTGGCTCTCAGGTGAATCAATCGATCGGAGGCTACCAGGCCGTCTATAGTAGAAATTTGCTGCTCCGGCCATAGTAGAGCTCTCCTAAAGGAGGAGACATGGAAGACGTCGTGCAATCCCGCTAACTCCAGTGGCAACTCCAGTCTATATCCAACGGGCTGATCCACTCCAGGATGCTATAGATCCCCATCTATCTCAGACTGAGCTTCTTCCGCCTACGAACCTGCAAGACTCCCTGCATCAGACGTATCTTCCGGAACACCGGTCTCCAACCTGGAACTGTACTTGACGATACCACGCATCGTAATACCTGACCTGGCAATTCTGGTACCCAACATCCTAACTCAAATCAGTCGTACCTGGGTATCTATGTCCTCCATAAATTCCGAGCCGAGTGCCTTGGGATCCTCATCCTGGATGCAAGATAGTGGAGTTCTGCGCCTCCGTCCCTATGAGGGTGGAAAGCATGTGCTGACGTGAACCAAGAGCCCAGATAAGCCTGGACTGAACTTCACTTTTTGGACATACACCGTCCATCCTGATTCGACACGATCGCCCTGGTCACACTACGATAATGGACAAACTGCTCAACAAATCCCACCAAACACCAACGGTAGCATCCTTCCAGCCCAGGGTGACCCTAGCTACCTTGGTCAGTTTATCCTCGATGTTCCAAATGAACTTGTGCCCGAAGTGGGGTGGTAACCTGTGTATGAAATCCATAATTATGTCCTCGAACTCCACTCTAACATGGGCAGTGACTGTGGTAGTTCTCCAAAGACTCTTTCACTTGGCCTTCACCGTGCATCAAAAAACTTATGACGTCTTTCTTCCTTCTGAGGACATACGTGTTCCGGAATACACCATTTTTCCGGTGACTAAAGCTCTTGTTAATATGGGTAGACAACGCTTCTATAATGTTTTCTCCACATGTTTAGGTTCTTATTCCTTCAAGTACGTCCGAGTGTTCAATCATCTCCACTCTACAACTTATCCAGTTCTTACCATTGGTGGAACTGATCAGATCATCAAGCGTCCCAATCATCCTCAAAATTTTATGGTGGTGCACTTATGAACTTATGAGTATATGTTAACCAATCTTTATTAGTATTCATGTTTATAAGATGACTCCCAATCACTTTCTATGTGGAGTTTGATTCATAAGGTACGGGTAAAATTCTTTTGAAACCCTAAGATTTTCACAAGTCAATTTCACATGGAAATATCATCACGTTTATTTCACAAATTCCTATCGCTTCCACATATGCTAGTCTTGATCACTTTCGGATGGTCCAAAGTAAGATAAACTTAGATCGTTCTTATCATAGTAAAATCAAACACTATATTTTAATTCCAATAAGTCATCGTCTAAGATCTCGGGTTATTCATCGTCATAGCTCCCAAGGTATAAGGGTTATTATTGTACTTAAAATTTTCTACCATGACAGGGCGTGATTTTTAATAATTCATGAGTTAATTACTTCCGAATGCCCCAAACTACCAGAACTTCAAATATAACTAAAGCTTGCACGACTTAATTTCAGTTCCCAACTTCCAGAAAGGCATCTGCATCCCTAAGTGACTAAACCTAGCAACTTTACATTTCTAATGCTTCAACTAAGGTCAATTCGTTGCTCGATCTACGATGTCCTTTCATTGTCCTTGTAATACTTCAGATCATCATTCCAGACCTATTGTTACACCATCTCATCTTTGCCTGCGTAACGTTGAATAAGATCGACCTCAAAATCACTATGTTTACGACGCAACATCTTCTAAATTAGATCCAAAGGAAACCCAAGTCAGTAACTAATTTACCCAATAAACAAAAGGTCAGCCCCAATAAACAAAAGATAAGCCCCAATAAACAAAAGATAAGCCACTATCTATTTTGGGCTGAGTATCTTCAATATCACCAAGTTATATTCATCCCAAGTTCGGAAACAATTCTTAGGGCACACAACCTTAGACTTGGGGTTCTATCTTGAGGCTCATTGGTATACTCCATACTTTAGACTCTTCAAGGTCCCCTTTACGACAACCTTATCAGGGTCAACTTGTGTCCCAATCCCAAACGGGTCTCTTCTGAACTTGAATTCTTATCTGACCCTCGGTGTTTGTCGCGGTGGTTGTCTCAATGTAATCATGTCACCGATACGAGGGCTGAGTCTACGAGCCCCCTAGCTTCTGGTTATGTGTCAATCTCTCTTTCTCTAGCCTCTTTGGGGTATCCTTATACCTTCACCAAAGTTATACCTATGGTCTATTTCAGACTAGGGCATGGTATAAATTGTCATGGTAAGTCATGTGTCCTAGTGGGGTTGAGTCTAACTCCTTGACTAAGGGAATATCTAAAGAGAATTTTGTAGCCGGAGGTATTCCCTGCCGGGGGTAGGGTTCGCCGCAGGCTACAAAAGAAAACTTGCCACTCGTAAGGAGATTTGGCTAAAAAGATCCAGTTAAAAGTGGACTTTTCATGTGATTTCCCCATATGGGCACACCATTGCTTTCGCTGCTTAGTTTTTCCTCAAACTAAACTCGCGCGGGGTGGCCCAGGGTTTGTGGACTTCTTTTCTTTGGATCGAGGTTTGCTCTGATACCACTTTGTAAGACCCCATTTTTTTCTTTTTGAAAACTCGGGTCTTATGCCCAGAACCGCTGCTTTGCGGTGACACCAACACACGGGAAGGTCGCCACTACAAAGTGTCAATCCTGTCGGCCATATTGATCACAGAAGAAGAAAAGTATAAACGAACAATAGAAGTTCAAGTCCACAAATCACATGCTATATATAATAAATGTCCACATAATATAACTGAAATAACAAAGGTTACAATAATAAAGGGCACATGCCCTGTACATCATGTCCTCACTCCAAGATCATACTCGGAAGCTAAGTACTAATCACTCACTGACAATGAAACTTGTGCTCCTGTACTAGACTGTGTTGGAACATGGTCTTCCGCATCTCCTAGGTTTGAGAATAACAAAACCTATGTGTATTTGATCTTGTGTGTTTAAGTGTGCAGGATAACAAAGTCCACATGACTCAAGGATTACATAAGAAGGTTTCCCCCAAAGTTGAGCAATCAAATCCAAAACACCTACTAGCGCTGGCGGAGTACTAGCACATGCGCTAGCTGCCGTTCGACGAACTGTTAGCGGCGCTCGACAAATTGCTCATAGATGCGTTCGACGAAATTTCATTCGACAAACTCCTAGCGGCGTTCGACGAAATCTCATTTGACGAAATTTTCGTTGGACAAACTCTTAGAGGCGTTCGACGAATTCTCGTTCGACGAATTCTCGTTCGACGAAATATTGGATTAAGCGCAATTGCCGGGAGATCTTATAGAAGGAGATAGCGCCAGGCGATATCCGATAGCGCAGGCGATAGCGTGGAGCACAGTAGGCAAGAGATAATTGTTTCCTCAGATTGAAGATTCTGCCGCGCAGAATGTGTCCTAATATGGGATAACGCCGGCGGTACCACTAGCGCAAGCGCTAGCGCTGAGGATATAAAAAGGACCCCTCTTCTCTCATTTCAGATAGACATTACAGAGATGAGAGAGAGATAGAGTGCTAGAATTCCAGAGGCTACCTTGGACAAAAGTTGATGTCCTACCAAAGTTCTGCAAACTTCTGAAGGAGAATCTCATCACGCCGGATCCAAACGAAGTCCGCTTCTACAACGCTTATTCTACAGCGGATCTTTGACTCCAACTTCAGAAGTTCATCAAGAGGGAGTTTTTATTTTCATTTAATAATTTTCTTGTAAACGGTTAGTGAAATCGCCTCGTGTTGGCGACTATGTCTGGGTAGGACTTAGGTGGAAAACCTGCCTCGTGTTGGCGACTAGATCTAGGCTAGGTCTAGGGGATGCTCGAGGCCATATCCGGGGAAGGGTTGCCTAGAGCGACTTGAGGCCGAATCCGGGGAGGATAGGCTAGGGCCACGGTTCGTGGGGATGCGAGTCGGGATAGAAAACAAAAAGAGTCTACTATTCATCGCCACCGATTTCTAGCGTTATAGAAGTCAACTTTTGTAAAACCTTATTTGATATTAATAAAGCATGTCTCTACTTTATTTCAATTGTTTTACTTGACTTTTTGTTGTCTTAATCATGCATTATTACAAAGCTTTTCAAAATATAAATTAAGTTTTTGAAAACCCTTATTCACCCCCCTCTAAGGGCGCCTACCGATCCAACAAGTGGTATCAGAGGGAGGTTTTATTCCAATAGGCTTAACAACCGGGAATAATGGCGTCTCATGATCTCGCTTTTCCGGAGGGTCAAGGGATTAGTCGACCACCTCTCTTTACTGGGTCAGATTTTAACTACTGGAAAAATCGAATGATGTGTTTTCTTATGACCATGGATGTAGAAGTATGGAACATGGTAGAAGTTCGGTACTCTCCTCCTACAACTGTAGTGGGAGAGGCGACATTACCAAAACCTAAAGATAAATGGGATGATAACGATAAACTAAGATGTAAAAATAATGCTAAAGCAATGAACGCTTTATATTGCGCTTTAAATAGGACTGAGTTTAATAAAATTTCTGCATGCATAACTGCTTATGATATTTGGAATCAATTGGAAGTTACTCATGAAGGTACATCGCAGGTGAAAGATGCAAAGCTATTCCAACTGGAATCTGAATATGAAAAATTCAGGATGGATTCCGAAGAGGACATCAACTCGATGTACAGTCGCTTCACCATGATCGTCAATGCTTCAAAGGCACTTGGAAAGACCTACTCAGACGGGGACTTGGTGAGGAAAATCCTTCACTCCTTACCTCCAAGGTTCAATCCAAAGGTGACAGCCATCTCAAAGTCGCACAACTTAAGAACACTCCAGATCGAGAACCTTATTGGGAATCTCAAAACCCATGAGGTAGAACTCCAGATTCAACACGATGAATACAACAAAGAGCCAAAGAAAAAGGCGCTAGCACTAAAATCAGAGAAGAAGAGCATCGAAGATGATGATGAAGATGAAGAAGGTCTCCTGGTGAAAAACTTCAGGAAGTTCATCAGGAATCCGGAAAGAAGGAACACATTTCGAAAATACTTCCAAAAGAATACTCGACGAAAGGGATCTTCCTCTTCATCAAGGAAAGAAAAAGGAAGCAAAGATGAAGAAGAAAGACCACCACCAGAGTGCTACCACTGCAGAAAGACCGGGCACATTCAGAGCCAGCTCCTAAAGTATCAAAAGGAGCAAAAATAACAACACAAAGCAAAAGAGAAGAAGAAAGTACTGAAAGCCGTAACTTGGGATGATTCTTCCTCTGAAGAGTCAAACGAGTCTGAGTCAATTAGCGAGGAGGAAGCAAACTTAGGCTTAATGTCAAAAAGCAACGATGACGACACCAGTGTTCTTAGCAACATTGAGGTAACTCCTCCTACTTTCGAAAAACTCTATGATGAATTTGTTCTAACTTGCAAATCCTATGATCAAAGTATAAAATATAATATTGTATTAAATCGTGAAAATGAATCTATTATCAAAGAAAATCATAAGCTCACAAAAAAATTGATTTCCCTTGAAAAGAGAAAGGTTTCATGTCAAGAGTGTGAGCACTCTTTATTTAAGACAAAAGAATTTGAAGTTTCTCTTTCTAAGGCCCTCGCACAAAACAAAACTATTGCCAAAAAGGGGGACTTAGAGAGAAAACAAAAAACCACTCTTTTACAAATTGAAAATAATAAAAAGAGATTTGAAAATAAATGTGTTATGATTGTACAAGAAAATACTTTTCTTAAAAAACAAAATCATGACCTCAATATAGCCATAAAAAAATTCGGGATTGGTCAAAAATCCCTGGATATGATTTTGGGAAACCAATGTTATGGTTCTGGAAAATTTGGGGTCGGATATAAAAGTGAACCCTACCGTCCAGCGCTAGCCACTAACGCCGGCGGTAGCTCAACTGTTAAAAAATCTTTTGATTTCTCTAATGTTCAAACATCATACAGCATGAGCAACGTAGAAACTCAGAAAAGGGTATCAACCCCCTTTATTTCGTGTGCTAATTGTCTTAAGTTTGGACACACGTGCAGCTCTTGCAGGAATATAAAACAACGATCGTTAAAACAAATCTGGGTACCTAAGAAATCGACTTACTCTATGGGTGGTACCTCTTGGGTATCTATATCTTTACTCTCATCTTCTCTCTAGATTTGCAGGAAGGCTAAGGAAACGGAGGATGTGTGTTACTTGGACTCAGGCTGCTCCAAGCATATGATGGGCAACAAAGCAAAATTCCTTAGCCTAGAAATGAAGAAAGGAGGGATCGTAACGTTTGGTGATAATGGTAAAGGAAGGATCGTGGGAGTTGGTAGAGTGGGTAACGAATCTTTTCTTATCTCAAATGTTCTTTATGTAAAAGGATTAAAACTTAACTTAATATCTATAAGTCAACTGTGTGATAAAGGATTAGACGTATTATTTGAATCATCCACTAATCTTTGCAAAATAGTTAATCCTCAAACAAAAGATTTGTTACTAACTGCACCTAGAATTCACAATATTTACATAGTTTCATTTCATGATCTTTCCAAATCATCTATGAAATGTTTTATAACCAAAACTGATGAATTAGAACTATGTCATAGACGTTTAGGTTACGCTAGTACAAAGCTCATTTTAAAACTAGCAAAAAGGGAATTGATTAGAGGATTGCCTAAGTTGAATGGAATTTATCTTCACTATGTTCACCATGCCAAAAAGGAAAATTTACAAAATCATCTTTAAAAAGCAAAAACGGAATTTCTACTTCAAAACCATTAAAATTAATTCATATGGCTTTGGTCCCGTTAACACCGCAAGTCTTGGTGGTAAAATATACACTTTCGTTCTAATAGATGATTTCTCAAGATAATGCTGGACTTTATTTCTCTCTTCCAAATCTGATGCATTTTGCGAATTCTCAAAATTATGTATGCGTATTCAAAATGAACTAGATTTAAAAATAAAATGCATTCGCTCAGATCATGGAGGTGAATTTGAAAATGAAAATTTTAAATCTTTTTGTGAAATGTTAGGTATTAAGCACGAGTTCTCAGCTCCACGCACACCTCAACAAAACAGTGTTGTAGAATAGAAAAATAGGATCTTCCAAGAACTAGCACGCACCATGTTATCTGAATATAAATTACCTAAGTCTTTTTGGGCCGAAGCCGTAAGCACATCATGGTATGTAATGAATAGAGTTATGCTTCGCCCATCACTAAATCTCAAACCGTATGAACTAAACTATCAAAAGAAACCTAACGTATCATATTTTAAAGTATTTGGATGTAAATGTTTATTCTTAATACAAAAGATTCTTTAGGAAAATTTGATGAGAAGTGTGATGAAGGAATATTTCTTGAATATTCTTCAACCAGTAAAGCCTATAGAATATTTAACAAAAGATCAAGTAAGGTTGAAGAGTCTATTAATGTTAAATTTGATGAGTTTATTCCATGTGCAGAGAAGCTTTCTACAGGTACAAATGATGAACCTTTGCCATCTTTGGAGTACGACGAAGAGGAATCGTCCAAAGAAGAGGAGGAAAAGTCCAAGGAAGATGAATATGTACCTCCAAGCGTTTTGAACTTCTCAAAAAATCATTCAAAAGAGCTAGTCATTGGGGAACCTTCTACTGGGGTAAGAACTTGATCCTCTCTTCATGAAACGTTTTCAAATATTTCCTTTGTTTCCGAAATCGAACCTAAAAACGTTTCCACCGCTTTAAATGACGAATTTTGGTTTTTGGCTATGAATGAAGAGTTAGGTCAATTTGAAAGAAATAAGGTTTGGAATCTAGTAGATAGACCATCTAATCATCCAATTATCGACGTAAAATGGATCTTTAAGAATAAATTAGATGGTGAATCTAGGATTATAAGAAATAAATCACGCTTAGTTGCTCAAGGTTATTCTCAAATCGAGGGGGTAGATTTTGAAGAAACTTTTGCACCCGTTGCTCTCTTAGAATCTAGAAGAATATTTTTGGCATTTGCGAGTTTTAAAAGAATAAAATTATTTCAAATGGATGTTAAAAGTGCTTTTTTAAACGGGTTTATAAAAGAAGAAGTTTATGTAGAACAACCCCCCGGTTTCATAAATGAAAAATTCCCTGATCATGTTTACAAATTAGAAAAAGCGCTTTATGGTTTAAAACAAGCGCCCCGTGCATGGTATGATTGACTTACATCATTTTTGTTAAAACACGGGTATGTTATGGGAAGTGCCGACAACACACTCTTCATTAAGCATAATAATAACGATCTAATTATTTTACAAATATATGTTGATGATATTATTTTCGGAGCCACTAATGAAGAGTTGTGTAATGAAGTAGTCTTAGTAATGAAAAATGAATTTGAAATGAGTCTTGTGGGAGAACTATCATATTTTCTTGGTTTTCAAATCTCACAATGAACTGATGGTGTCTTTATTTGTCAAACAAAATATGTTCACGATATGCTTAAACTACTTGATTTGAAAATCTTAAACAAGCCTCTACTCCTATGAGCGCTTCTTTAAAACTAGGAAAAGATGAATCCGGAATTTCCATTGATCAAACGTTATATAGAGGAATGATAGGATCTCTTCTTTACTTAAGTGCATCTAGACCAGATATAATGTTTGTCGTATGTTTATGTGCTCACTTTCAAGCCAATCCAAAAGAATCTCATTTAAAAGCGGTAAAACGAATTTTTCGTTATCTATTAGGGTCATCTAAATTAGGATTATGGTACCCACACAATGATTCATTCACACTCCACGGCTATTCCGATTCGGACTACACCGGGTGTTCACTAGATCGAAAAAGCACTAGCGGTACTTGTCACTTTCTAGGACCCTCTTTAGTAGCTTGGTCTAGTAGGAAACAATCTTCGGTTGCACTCTCCCCCATGGAGGCCGAATATATCGCACTTGGTAGTTGTTGTGCACAAGCGTTATGGATGAGCCAAACACTAGAGGATTTTGGATTTCATCTCAAAAACATTGATCTTAAATGTGACAACAAAAGTGCAATAGACCTCACATATAATCCCGTACACCATTCTAGATCCAAACACATCGATGTTCGTCATCATTTCATTAGGGATCACAGTAAGAAAGAGCATGTAAAAGTAAGCTTCATTGGCACGGACTCTCAACTCGCTAACATATTTACTAAACCTCTTCTCGATGCTAGATTTCGATTATTACGACTTGAGTTAGTGTCCTAGATCTTTCGAGTTAAAACACATTCATGATGAGTCCCAAATATATACACATTTATGGACTCATCTGGGCCGATTTTCTAGTCTATGCACCTCACTTTAGACATGTTTTCACTCATATTTGACACTCCATGCTAAGTGCACCTCTAGGCCCGTTTTGGTGTTATTTCTTGTTTATCTTCATTTTTAGTTTTCATGCATGGTTAAGTGTCATTTTCAGTGGTTTGATTAGTGTTGTATGCTGGAGCAGGTGTCGTGCAGGTGTTTCCGGTACAATTTTGTACAGGAACACAGCGCACGATCACTGGCTCTGTTGCGCACGACCACTGGTCGTGCACCACTGATCGTGTGCACTTACCCCCTGAAATCTGAGTTCTGTCTTCCTTATCGCACGACCACTTACGATAGCGCGCACGACCATTGGTCGTGCGCCACTGATCATGCGAACATTGTATTTTATAATTTTCTTACCTTTCAGGCTCCGTCCAGTCAGGCACACGATCACAGGATGCTAGTGCGCACGACCACTGGTCGTGCGCCACTGATCGTGCGCACTGTTTATTCCAGCACCTATAAATCGACCTGCTCGCGAATTAGGTCGGGACTTCGCCCTTTTTCTCGCCTAGCTCCGCCGTTCCGCCCATTTCCGCAGGTGTTTGCCCCCTAGGCCTCCTCCATCATCCAAGGGCTTCAAGGAGGAGATTCTACACTCATCTTCATCGCCAAGGAAGGAGTTCCTCACATCGGACGTGGCCGGATTGTAAAACGCTGGAGAAGACGGGTTCATTGGGAGGTGTGACAGCCCTCCTCTACCCCGGACATAGTTGAGACCGAGCTAGGACGTGGATTGACAACCCGACGATTCCTACCATGAATCTACAATGAGACTCCGGATTCGGTCGTATCTCTTGCCTCTTTCTTCTACTTGTGTGGTTGTATTTGTTTGTAATCTCTATATTTAGATGATGACACTATGAATCTTGTTTATTAATGTTTATTTCATGTTTATGGAATCATATTATTCATATGTGTGAATGAGGTGCGCCGCCATTCATTTTCCACTCCACCACCGTGTCCTGTGCCGCACTAGCAATTGCTAGTGGCGTGCTTTGCGAAGAGGTGCTTGTGACCCTCATTCCGCCGTTCTCTCCATTCCATTCGTATGCCTACTCTTCCATCCGCCTAGCGAAGCGTGGCATAGCGACCCGTGTAATCCACTCGCCCTACAAAGCAGCGCGCTCAAGGCCTGCATAGTTCGATTCCGCTTGCCTACTCGTCCATCCGCCCTTGCGACGCAGCGCGCTCAAGACCTGCCTAGTCTCCATCCCGCCAAGCGAAGCACTGCATAGCGGCATTGCATAGGAGAAGTCAAAGCATTTTCTCTTTATTTTCCACAATCCAAAACCCTCGTTTCCGCAATCCACCCGACCCAAAGGACTTCGATCTCAAGTCCTTCCTCGAACGTTAACTCCACCTTACTGTGTTCCTTGAGAGATTCGATACTTGGGGATTTACTTCCTCATATTATTACTTGACAACGACCGGTTCACTGCCGTTTCGTGCCGCAGTCTAGCTACCACCTATAGCGGTGTGCGAGATTTGCGCCATCAAGTTTTTGGCGCCGTTGCTGGGTAACACAGTCGTGTGAGTTTTCTGGAGAGGGAGAACCTGAGAGAGAAGCCCTTCCATTTGTAAATTGCATTTCTTTGTTTTATTTCTTTTTATTCCATTTTCCTGTTTTAATTAGGTTGCTTTAGTAATTTTTGTTAGGTGTAGTATTTTGAACAATAACATTTTTATTTTGAATCGTATTATCTTCACACTATGTGGGCACATCTTAATTTTCGTTGCCATTGGTGTGGAGCTACCTCGCACTCTAGTGATGAATGCCCTACGGAGAATAGTAGGCATAATTCTTATAGCCTAGCATATGGAGCACCGACTTCGTCTGATACTCCATATGGTGCGCGTAAGTCTTATGGCTACTCTGCTGAGCCTTTACCGTCATACTTCTTTTCGGCTTCAGCCCCCGCTGTGCCAAAGAAGCCCGCAAGGCAGTGCCGGTTTTGTCGGAGCACTGATCATGTCTTGAAGGACTGTGCCGAGTATCTTCGCCAATTAGATGAGGATGACGAGCCGGATATCCGGATCGTCCCAACTCCTAACTCTGGCGGCACACCTTCAACATCCGGTTATGTGTCTTTGTCACCTTCACATCTTGAAGGGAATGGCATGGATACGGTCACCGGATGTGCGGCTGATCTATGCACCAACATTGCTGAGCCTATTCTCCATGTGCATCCACCACCCCTAGTGGATTCGATTCTTTATGAGGAATCAGTGCTTGACATTTATCCAAGCACTATTCCTCCCCCTGTTGTGCATACTACTTTCGTCTCTGACGACATTGTTGAGGATGTGTCGCGGGATGAGGCTGGCGATTTATGTGTTATGCCTGCTCCTATGGAGGAGGACAACCTTCTAGGTGAAGAGGAGCTTTCCTCAACACCGGTGGAGGAAGTCCAAATCTTGGGCATGGCCACTGTCGATCCCGCTGAACCTTGCGGCATTGATGACAATGCCAACATTATTTTACTTCCCCAACCTGATGGGAGTGAGACCGGGACCACTCCCCCGATTTTTGATTATTTATGTTCTTCGTCTTGTTTATTTCTCGATCCCCCCTCTTCATCCGAGCCTGTGCAGGTTGAGTCTTCATAGGTACCCCAGGAGGATTTGGTGCATATTGCCCAAGTCAATGATGAGAGCATCCTCTTATGTGAGGGGGTTGATTCCCCCTCCGTAGAGGAAGCTCCACTCATTGCCTTTTCCTCCCGCCACCTCCCTGTTGATGACAGCTTGCTAGGCAAGGATGTTTTTGGTGAGATGAGTGAGGACCAGGCCTCCTCCTCTTCTTACTTTCTTTTCCCTTTACCTGTGAAGAGCAGGTATTTATATTCGGGTAGAGGTATGACTGTTCTTTCTCCGTATAGGTACCCGCTACCTACACGCATATTAGAACAGTTACCTGTCCACTTTTCTTTTCATAGGCCTATAAGCTAGAACTGTATAAAATCTGAATAAGTCGTGTTGGGATGACAATAACCCCAGTAGTTATCTTACCTTTTCCTGCATTTCTTATTTCTTCTTGTTTAGTTTAGTTAGTAGTATTCTTTTTTCAGTTTTCTATTTTCTTCTATTTCTGCGGAGCTGACCCCTGCAGGTATCTTTTCTGGAGGGCGGATGTTGCGACTCATTTTAGCTTACATGCGTCTTCTGGTATGCTCACTTCTGAGCATTGGGTAATCTCTTTCCCTAGACTTCATTTTCAATTTTCATGGTTACATCATTTATGTCTATTGCTTAGATTTAGTCTGGGGGAGAGCCGCTATATGTTACCCACTGCACGTGCACATTTCATTTGCATACTAGAAGTATTTTAATTTTAGATATTTAGTTATGTTCAATTGCATTGCACACCACTACACCCACTCGAGCGTGCACTTAGCTGTTGGCACGTCTTGACCTGAACTCATTTCTTTTTGTGTGATTTGGAAAATCATTGTGCTGGCTTAGGATTGTGAGTAGGAGTAAAATGTTGACTTCGATAGTGCTCCTAGTCGAGTGCTCATGTCTCACATAGAAATTCGTGTAGATTCAGTTTCTTTTTATGCTTTTAGTTTATATTTTTCTATTAGCGTAAATATTGTTTACTACACTCAAAAATTGGTGAATCCGGTGTGAATCAAACGGTAGCATAGGGATGTGTGTAGACGTTCGTTAGCCTCGTATTGCCCGAGGCGGGAGAAAGGATTATCTTTCTCGGTGGCTAAGAACTTGCCCCAAGCGATTCTTGAAGCATGGGTATACGGTTAGTCAATTGCGTGAATGTGATATAGGCCATCATTTTGGCCCGGTTGAGCCTTTGTGCCCACTCCTATCGCTTTATCCTCGTTAGCCCAGTTGTGCCTACCCTTTCTTTGGTTCAGCTCCACTATTGTTCACCGAAGCCTAAACTCCAATCCTAGTCGCACACCCAAAATGCAAGCATTTTGTTTAAATTTTAAATTGGTGGTGTTGATTGTGGAAGTACAATGTGAAAATGTGGATGTGCATCTTTGAAAATTTGCTGAAATTGCTAAAGAAAGAAAAAGAAAAGAAGAAAAAGATTTGAAAAGAAAAAGAAGAATGAAAAGTTTAATTGAAAAAAATCTGTTTGAGATTTATATTTGGGAGTAGGCGGTGCACACACCCATGCGTCTAAGTCTAAGTCTGGGGGTGTGGTGCATCCGCGTGTTTTTTTTGGCTACTTGGATAGTGTTATGCATTTGTTCATTTGGGTTTTTATGTTCTAAGCCTTCATGTTTATATTTGTTTACCTCACCTAAATCCAAGCCTCATCTAAAACCTTAAGTCCTATTGATTCACGCATTTGAGTCAAACCAGTGCCGTGGAGAGAGTGCGAACGTGCAAGCTTATGGTCACCGACATTGATGGATTTCAATGGAGTTGTCCCGAGCCCCGATCTTTGGCAATGCTCGCCTCAGCGTTCAGTTTACTTTCTTCCTATGTACGACCTTATGATTCACCGTGATTCACTTTTTGAGTAAATGTAATATATAAATATGCCCCTAAGAAAAGTATAAACTAATATGTATAATTAGAAATTTTGTCTACTGTACTTCTATGCACATGAGCATGCGACTTCGCATAGTACTCCGCCTGATAATTTCTTCGCCAGCTTATGTTTTTCCTGTCCGCGAGAGATGGTTTGCTCGGGACGCGCAAACAGTTAAGTCTGGGGGTGTGATGAGTCCCAAATATATACACATTTATGGACTCATCTGGGCCGATTTTCTAGTCTATGCACCTCACTTTAGACATGTTTTCACTCATATTTGACACTCCATGCTAAGTGCACCTCTAGGCCCGTTTTGGTGTTATTTCTTGTTTATCTTCATTTTTAGTTTTCATGCATGGTTAAGTGTCATTTTCAGTGGTTTGATTAGTGTTGTATGCTGGAGCAGGTGTCGTGCAGGTGTTTCCGGTACAATTCTGTATAGGAACACAGCGCACGATCACTGGCTCTGTTGCGCACGACCACTGGTCGTGCGCCACTGATCGTGTGCACTTACCCCCTAAAATCTGAGTTCTGTCTTCCTTATCGCACGACCACTTACGATAGCGCGCACGACCATTGGTCGTGCGCCACTTATCGTGCGAACATTGTATTTTATAATTTTCTTACCTTTCAGGCTCCGTCCAGTCAGGCGCACGATCACAGGATGCTAGTGCGCACGACCACTGGTCGTGCGCCACTGATCGTGCGCACTGTTTATTCCAGCACCTATAAATCGACCTGCTCGCAAATTAGGTCGGGACTTCGCCGTTTTTCTCGCCCAGCTCCGCCATTCTGCCCATTTCCACAGGTGTTCGCCCCCTAGGCCTCCTCCATCATCCAAGGGCTTCAAGGAGGAGATTCTACACTCATCTTCATCGCCAAGGAAGGAGTTCCTCGCATCGGACGTGGCCATATTGTAAAACGCTGGAGAAGACGGGTCCATTGGGAGGTGTGACAGCCCTCCTCTACCCCGGACGCAGTTGAGACCGAGCTAAGACGTGGATTGACAACCCGACGATTCCTACCGTGAATCTACAACGAGACTCCGGATTCGGTCGTATCTCTTGCCTCTTTCTTCTACTTGTGTGGTTGTATTTGTTTGTAATCTCTATATTTAGATGATGACACTATGAATCTTGTTTATTAATGTTTATTTCATGTTTATGGAATCATATTATTCATATGTGTGAATGAGGTGCGCCGCCATCCATTTTCCACTCCACCACCGTGTCCTGTGCCGCACTAGCAATTGCTAGTGGCATGCTTTGCGAAGAGGTGCTTGTGACTCTCATTCCGCTGTTCTATCCATTCCATTCGTATGCCTACTCTTCCATCCGCCTAGCGAAGCGTGGCATAGCGGCCCGTGTAATCCACTCGCCCTACGAAGCAGCGCACTCAAGGCCTGCATAGTTCGATTTCGCTTGCCTACTCGTCCATCCGCCCTTGCGACGCAGCGCGCTCAAGGCCTGCCTAGTCTCCATCCCGCCAAGCGAAGCACTGCATAGCGGCATTGCATAGGAGTAGTCAGAGCATTTTCTCTTTATTTTCCACAATCCAAATCCCTCGTTTCCGCAATCCATCCGACCCAAAGGACTTCGATCTCAAGTCCTTCCTCGAACGTTAACTCCACCTTACTGTGTTCCTTGAGAGATTCGATACTTGGGGATTTACTTCCTCATATTATTACTTGACAACGACCGGTTCACTGCCATTTCGTGCCGCAGTCTAGCTACCGCCTATAGCGGTGTGCGAGATTTGCGCCATCAATTCACACACGCAATTTTTTAATTTTTAACCATCGAAAACATCTCTTAAAATTCTGAAATTTCAGCATTAAACTACTATTGGGACCTTTAATCAAGATCAACAATAAAAAATTTCAAAATCCTAAAAAATTGTGTTCTGTTTCCCGCGCTAGCGCTAACGCCGGCGCTAGCGCACTTATTCATTTTTCTGTATTTTTAAAATTTTGTAAAATTCCTAAAAATATAATAATCTATATGTACTATTTATGTTTGCACTTCTGATTCTATTTTATTTTTGAAAAATCAAATACAAAAATATAAAAGACAAATTAAAAAAATTTGTTTTGCCTTTTTGTTTAAAGTCTCTTTTTTATGCGAAAATCAAATACAAAACTACAAAAGCCAAATTACAAAAAAAAGATTATGTTTTTACCTTTTTGTTTTTGCCATTTGTTTAAAGTTTATTTTTTGCAAAAATCCAATACAAACATATAAAACATTAAAACAAAAAAAAATGTATGGATTTTCCTATGAAAATCAAGTATGATTTAATCTATTATTTTGAACTTCTATAATGTTGAAATTTATCTTTTCACACTCTTTGAACATTGTTTTCATCATGCTTTGATATATCTATTAATATGTGCATCAATTATATTGTAAAAGTTGTGTAGAACTAAGCTTAGCATGCCTCTAAGTATGAGTAAATGTTTTATGTTTGATAATGATCTTTATTCACTCACTTATTTTTGCATTGTCTACATATGCGTTTAATCTAAGAATGCTTGTGTATGTTTTGTATTAGTACAATGAATTAAAATTGCACAAGTATCTTACCTACACTCCTTTATTTGCACTTTTAAAAAAAGTTAAGAAAAGTGGTTATGTTTTTTCATAAATTATATTGATTTGCAAAACAAGTGTATTCGGAGAACTTTGTACAAAACAAAAATCATAAAATAAAGTGACAGAAAACTCCACCAAGCACTACTTGAACCTCCTGATAAGTCTTAATAAGCATTGTGAGGTTGAGCACCTTGGAAAGAATAGTAAAGTATCTTGTGCAAATCAAATATTTCTTTCAAAATAAAAACCACTTACTCTTAAGTACACCGGATCACGAGTCTCAACTTTAAAAATTAAATATTTGATCCCCCAAGCACTACTTTGCACCCTGATAAGTCTTAATGAGCATTGTGTGTGCAAAGCACCTTGGTAGTTGTACATTTTTTTTGTGCATTGAAGTGTGTGGAAGTGAAATTATTTGTGTTTTATTGTGCTCTTACTTTACATATTTCTTGTATTTTTGATTAAAACATTTGTTTACTCTACTCAAAAAGACACTTATGTGCACATCATTATCTTCCATAACACTTCTTCTCATGAGTATTGGATCCTAATGCTAATTCTATACTACTCTTTATTTATGAAATGCACTTGACAACCTAACATGCTTTCTACAATGTTTAGTATATTTTGAAATTGTGAATTAACATAACATTGTAGTACTATCTTTTTGGTAACATTATTTCATGCTTGGTTACTTTATTATTGGATTTAAAGATTTTACTTGAACAATGATTTACAGCAACATCTTCTTTATGAAATTTAACTAATATATCCATTTTGAATCATCATGACTTACAAAAGATGTTTGCTTGTATTTTTCTAAGTCTTCCGCAAACTTTACATTTACCTTGTATTTGTTTATGCTACAAACTCTGATTTATGACAATATTATAATACTCAAACTCTGATTTATTTTCATAAATATATTCTAAAACTCCTTATCATTTCCTTCTCTACAAGCTCGATCATGCCTTTATCTTATTAATTTTTAAGTGGTGTCTCCTTACCCGCTTTTGCTAATAATAAAAGGGGGAGATCTAACATGATAAATAAAATCTGCTATCAAAATATAATGCTTAATTAAGATGATAGCTTACATATTAGGGGGGCATTCACTTAGGGGGAGCATGTATTTAGGGGGAGCAATTCTAAATGCTAAAATCGATAATTATCCTAAGTCATCACTTTCACACACACACAAGTAAGTTTCATCATGCTTATATATTAATGCTCCGATTTATCATTAATGGTTTTGTTATTATCAAAAGGGGGAGTTTGTTGGAACATGGTCTTCCGCATCTCCTAGATTTGAGAATAACAAAACCTATGTGTATTTGATCTTGTGTGTTTAAGTGTGCAGGATAACAAAGTCCACATGACTCAAGGATTACATAAGAAGGTTGTCCCCAAAGTTGAGCCATCAAATCCAAAACACCTACTAGCGCTGGCGGTAGTACTAGCGCAGGCGTTAGCTGCCGTCCGACAAACTGTTAGCGGTGCTTGACAAATTGCTCTTAGCTGCGTTCGATGAAATTTCGTTCGACAAACTCCTAACGGCGTTCGACGAAATCTCGTTCAACGAAATTTTCATTCGACAAACTCTTAGCGGCGTTCGACGAATTCTTGTTCGACGAAATATTGGATTAAGCGCAATTGCCAGGAGAACTTATAGAAGAAGATAGCGCCAGGCGATATCCGATAGCGCAGGCGATAGCGAGGAGCACAGTAGGCAAGAGAGAATTATTTCCTCAGTTTGAAGATTCTGCCGCGCAGAATGTGTCCTAATATGGGATAGAGCCAGCGGTACCACTAGCGCAGGCGCTAGCGCTGAGTATATAAAAAGGACCCCTCTACTCTCATTTCAGACAGACATTACAGAGATCAGAGAGAGAGATAGAGTGCTAGAATTCCAGAGGCTACCTTGGCCGAAAGTTGATGTCCTACCAAAGTTCTGCAAACTTCTGAAGGAGAATCTCATCACGCCGGATCCAAACGAAGTCCACTTCTACAACGCTAATTCTACAGCGGATCTTCGACTCCAACTTCATAAGTTCATCAAGAGGGAGTTTTTATTTTCATTTCATATTTTTCTTGTAAACGGTTAGTGAAATCGCCTCGTGTTGGCGACTAGGTCTGGGTAGGACTTAGGGGGAAAACTCACCTCGTGTTGGTGACTAGATCTAGGCTAGGTCTAGGGGGTGCTCGAGGCCATATCCGGGGAAGGGTTGCCTAGAGCAGCTTGAGGCCGAATCCGGGGAGGATAGGCTAGGGCCACCGGTTCGTGGGGATGTGAGTCGGGATAGAAAACAAAAAGAGTCTACTATTCATCGCCACCGATTTCTAGCGTTATGGAAGTCAACTTTTGTAAAACCTTATTTGATATTAATAAGCATGTCTCTACTTTATTTCAATTGTTTTACTTGACTTTTTGTTGTCTTAATCTTGCATTATTACAAAGCTTTTCAAAATATAAATTAAGTTTTTGAAAACCCTTATTCACCCCCCTCTAAGGGCGCCTACCGATCCAATAGACTGGCCTACCTCCGTCTGCACCGGCCTCTGGTGCTGCTGCGTCTCTTCGACCCCCTAAAATGATATGGTCCATCGACCGTTAGTCAAAAAGACTAAGCCTTATGTTCCCCACCCCACCCCCAATGGCTCCTAGGCACCGTGTGGGAGGATGAAGCGGAGGACAACAAGGGGTATAACAAAGAGTAGATGACAGGGGCATAATCTACATGGAGTGTTTCTACCACTACACATTTGTAGATAGATAATCGAAGCAGTAATGAGCATAGTAAGAGCAGGTAAGGAATAAGTAAGTTGCAGTAAGTAAAGATATATATAATAGAAAAGTAACCATTGATTTATAGGAATGCCCACAAACCTATAGACCAAGGGGTCGTTTAGCAAGGCCTATCGTATAAAGAGTCCCATAACCACTTTATACGATAGGGGTAGGGGTTGAAATGCAATGTTTATGCTATGACATACAAGGTATGCAGTTTATGCTAGGTTCATACAAGTGCAACTCACACACTTCGACTCTATGCGCACAGACCTTTAGTTCCCCCTTTTTTGGAGCTAGCAAGACTCCCAGGATACTCCCATAGTGGCAAACGGAAGCTGTGGGTTCGGCCTCACCCACCTCTAGGTTGGTATTCACACTACCTAACCTAGACCTATCATACGCCTCAATGCAAAACCGCGGAGCATCTGCATACTCTTACTGGATGGACCACCAGACTTTCATGGCTAAGTGCAAATTCCACACTTGCCGAGTCAACATATTGACGTCGATGTGAACGATCGTCCAATACCAAAGACCCACCACCTTCATGCACATGCAAACATGTTCTACTATATCCTGAGCCCGAGCCATAAACTCCCTGGCCTAACCTGCCCGTCATCATAACCATCTAGGCCAACGGCTCGCCGGACCAACCCGTTCGTACCAACAAGCATTACTGAGTCACAAGCTCACTGGACTAACTAGTCCGCTGCTTCAACCACCGAGACTACTGATGAGTCCCATGTATATGCACATTTATGGACTCATCTGGGCCGGTATTTGAGTCAATGCACTACATTTTAGATCCATAATCACTCATATTTGTTTTCTACCTGTTATTCCAAGCTAAGTGCACTTTTAGGCCCATTTCGATGTATTTTCTTGTTTATCTTTGTTACTAGTTGTCATGCTGTGTTAAGTGCCACCTTCAGTGGCCAGACTGGTGTCGTATGTTGGAACAGGAGTCGTGCAGGTGTCCCTGGTACAATTCTGTACAGGAACACTGCGCACGATCACTGGCTCCTTCGCGCACGACCACTGGTCGTGCGCCTCTGCTCGTGCGCACTTAACGCCCATTTCATGAGTTCTGTCTGGCTTATCGCACGACCACTTACGACAGTGCGCACGACCACTGGTCGTGCGAACTTTGTATTTTATAATTTTCTTCCCTTGCAGGCTCCGTCCAGTCAGGCGCACGATCACAGGATTCTAGTGCGCACGACCACTGGTCGTGCGCCAACGACCGTGCGCACTGTTTATTCCAGCGCCTATAAAATGCCCTGTTCGCGAATTAGGGCGGGATCCCGCATTTTTCCGCCGTTCCTGCTCCAGTTCCGTCCGTCTTCGCCCGTCCATCGCCGCCCACCATCAGGAGGTGCTCCGGGCTTGTTCTTCACGCCAATCTTGAGCCGGAGCTTCCTCTCGGCCTCCTCCTTCATCCTAGAGTTTCAAAGGAAGACCTAGCCGCCATTACCGTCAAGCAAGGGGAAGTTTGCAACCTCTACCGGATCGTGAGACGAAGAAGACGGGTTCATTGGAGAGTCGTGACAGCTCTCTCTACCCCGGACGTAGTTGCGGACCGAGCTTGGACGCGGATTGACAACCCGGCGATTCCAACCGTGAATCTCCAACGAGCCTTCGGATTCGGTCGATTTCTTGCCTTGTTCTCCTCTTATTGATTGTTGTAATAGTTAGATCTTGTATATTTTGATGAAGAACACTATAGACCTTGCTATTTAAAGTTATTTCATGTCTATGTGAAATATCCTCTTTGTTTATTTGTGTGCTTGAGGTGCGCCCCATTCCATCCTCCATCCCGCCGTCACGTCGGGTGCCGCACTAGCAATTGCTAGTGGCGTGCTTGTCGAAGAGGTGCTTGCGACCCTCATCCGTATGCCTACTCTTCCATCTGCCTAGCGAAGCGAGGCATAGCGGCCCGTGTATTCCATCCCGCCTAACGAAGCAGCGCGCTCAAGGCCTGCACAGTTCGACTCCGCTTGCCTACTCGTCCATCCGCCCTTGCGACGCAGCGCACTCAAGGCCTGCCTAGTCTCCATTCCACCAAGCGAAGCATTGCATAGCGGCATTGCATAGGAGTAGTCATAATATTTTATTTTGCTATTCGCAAACCAAATCAACCATCCATTGTAACCCCGACCAAGGACTTCGACCTCAAGTCCTTCCTCGAAACCTAACTCCACCTTACTGTGTTCCTTGAGAGACCGACACTCGGGGATTTTCCCCATTATTATTACTTGCGCGACCGGTGCACTTGCCGAAATAATTGCATCAAGTTTTTGGCGCCGTTGCCGGGGAGCACAGTCGTGTGAGTTTTCTGGAGAGGGAGAACCTGAGAGAGAAGCCCTTCCATTTGTAAATTGCATTTCTTTGTTTTATTTCTTTTTTATTCCATTTTCCTGTTTTAATTTGGTTGCTTTAGTAATTTTTGTTAGGTGTAGTATTTTGCACAATAGCATTTTTATTTTTGAATCGTTTTATCTTCGCACTATGTGGGCACATCTTAATTTCCGTTGCCGTTGGTGTGGAGCTACCTCCCACTCTAGTGATGAATGCCCTACGGAGAATAGTAGGCATAATTCTTATAGCCCAGCATATGGAGCACCGACTTCGTCTGATACTCCATATGGTGCGCGTAAGTCTTATGGCTACTCTGCTGAGCCTTTACCATCTTACTTCTTTTCGGCTTCAGCCCCCGCTGTGCCAAAGAAGCCCGCAAGGCAGTGCCGGTTTTGTCGGAGCACTGATCATGTCTTGAAGGACTGTGCCGAGTATCTTCGCCAATTGGACGAGGATGACGAGCCGGATATCCGGATCGTCCCAACTCCTAACTCTGGCGGCACACCTTCAACATCCGGTTATGTGTCTTTGTCACCTTCACATCTTGAAGGGAATGGCATGGACACGGTCACCGGATGTGCGACTGATCTATGCACCGACATTGCTGAGCCTATTCTCCCAGTGCATCCACCACCCCTAGTGGATTCGATTCTTTGTGAGGAATCGGTGCTCGACTTTTATCCGAGCACTATTCTTCCCCCTGTTGTGCATACTACATTCGCCTCTGACGACATTGTCGATGATGTATCACAAGAGGAGGAGGTTGATCTTAGTATTGTGCTTACTCCTATGAAGGAGGACAACCTTCTAGGTGAAGAGGAATTTTCCTCAGCACCTGTGGAGGAAGTCCAAATCTTAGGCATGGCCACTGTTGATCCCGCCGAACCTTGTAGCATTGAAGACAATGCAAACATTATTTTACTTCCCCAACTTGATGGGAGTGAGACCGGGACCACTCCCCCGATTTTTGATTATTTATGTTCTTCATCTTATTTATTTCTCGACCCCCCCTCTTCATCCGAGCCTGTGCAGGTTGAATCTTCACAGGTACTTCAGGAGGACTTGGAGCTTTTTGCTCAAGTCAATGATGAGAGCATCCTCTCATGTGAGGAGGATTATTCCCCCTCCGTAGAGGAAGCTCCACTCATTGCCTTCGCCTCCTGCTGCCTCCCTGTTGACGACTCCTTGCTAGGCAAGGATATTTTTGGTGAGTTGAGCGAGGATATCTCCTGCTCCTCTTCTTACTTCCTTTTCCCTCTACCTGTGATGGGCAGGTTTTATCTTTATTCGGGTAGAGGCGTGACTGTTCTGTCGCCGTATCGGTACCCGTTACCGACACACATATTAGAACAGTTACCTGTGCACATCTCTTTTCATAGACCCATTAGCTAGAACTGTTTTCAATTTGAATAAGTCGTGCTGGGATGACAATAACCCCAGTAGTTATCTTACTTTTCATGCATTTTATTTTTTCCATCCTGTTTAGTTAGCTGTAGTTTATTGTAGTTTATCTTTTTCTGTTTCTTTTGTTTTGCGGAGCTGACCCCTGCAGGTACTTCTTCTGGATGGCGGATGCTGCAGCTTAGTCTTTGTTTAAACGCCAATCTTCTGGTATGCTCACTTGCTGAGCATTGGGTACTCTCTTCCCCTAGCCCTATTTTGATTTTCCTGTCATATATTATGCGGATTGTTTAGTTTAAGTCTGGGGGAGAGTAGTTTTGTTTACCCGCTCGCATGCACTATTGCATTGCATATTAGAAGATTTCATTTAAAATGTTTTGTTCATTTTCATTGCACACCACAGCACCCACTTGAGCGCGCTTAGCCGTTGGCACGTCGCGAGTTGAATTTGTCTTTTTTGTGTGATTTGGAAAATCATTGTGCTGGCTTAGGATTATGAGGTGGAGTAAAATGTTGACTCTTGCAGTGCTCCTAGTCGAGTACTCATGTCTCGTAGGAATTCGTATAGATTCAATTTCTTTTTATGTTTTAGATTATATTTTTCTATTAGCGTAGATATTGTTTACTTTACTCAAGAAGTGGTGAATCGGTGTGAATCAAACGGTAGCATAGGAATGTGTGTAGACGTTCGTTAGTCTCGTATTGCCCGAGCCGGGAGGAAGGATTATCTTTCTCGGTGGCTAGAACTTGCCCAAAGCGATTCTTGAAGCATGGGTATACGGTTAGTCAATTGCGTGAATGTGATATAGGCCATCATTTTGGCCCGGTTGAGCCTTTGTGCCCACTCCTAACGCTTTATCCTCGTTAGCCCAGTTGTGCCTACCCTTTCTTTGATTCAGCCCCACTATTGTCTCACCAAAGCCTAAATGCCAAACCTAGTCGCACTCCCAAATCTGAGCTTTAGCTGTTTAATATTTTCATTAGTTGGGTTGTTGATTTGGTGATATGTTTGTGAAGATTTGGATGTGTTATTGTTTAGTTGCTGAAAATGATAAGAAAAGAAAAGAAGAAAATGAGAGAAAGAAAAGAAGTGAAAAGAAAAGAAAAAGATTTTAGCTTTAATGAAAAAAATCTGTGTACAAATTTATGTTTAGGAGTAGGCGGTGCACACACCCATGTTGTTAAGTTCAAGTCTGGGGGTGTGATGTACCCGTGTGTTTGTGTTGCGAATAAGGAGAATTTCTGCACTAGCTAATTTGGGTTTAATATTTGAGCCATCGTCTTTATCATTGCATACCTCACCTAAACCCAAGCCCCATTTAAAACCTAAAGTCCTATTGATTCATGCATTTGAGTCAAACCAGTGCCGTGGAGAGAGTGTGAACGGGCAAGCTTATGGTCACCGACATTGATGGATTTCAATGGAGTTGTCCCGAGCCCCGATCTTTGGCAATGCTCGCCTCAGCGTTTAGTTTACTTTCTTCCTATGTACGACCTTATGATTCACCGTGATTCGCCTTTTGAGTAAACGTAATATATAAATACGCTCCTAGAAAATTATAAACCAATAAGTATAATTAGAAATTTTGTCTACTGTATTTCTACGCACATGAGCATGCGACTTCGTATGGTACTCCGCTTGATAATTTCTTCGCCAGCTTATATTTTTACTGTCCGCGAGAGATGGTTTGCTCGGGACGCGCAAATAGGTAAGTCTGGGGGTGTGATGAGTCCCATGTATATGCACATTTATGGACTCATCTGGGCCGGTATTTGAGTCAATGCACTACATTTTAGATCCATAATCACTCATATTTGTTCTCTACCTGTTATTCCAAGCTAAGTGCACTTTTAGGCCCGTTTCGATGTATTTTCTTGTTTATCTTTGTTACTAGTTGTCATGCTGTGTTAAGTGCCACCTTCAGTGGCCAGACTGGTGTCGTATGTTGGAACAGGAGTCGTGCAGGTGTCCCCGGTACAATTCTGTACAGGAACACTGCGCACGATCACTGGCTCCTTCGCGCACGACCACTGGTCGTGCGCCTCTGCTCGTGCGCACTTAACGCCCATTTCATGAGTTCTGTCTGGCTTATCGCACGACCACTTACGACAGTGCGCACGACCACTGGTTGTGCGAACTTTGTATTTTATAATTTTCTTCCCTTGCAGGCTCCGTCCAGTCAGGCGCACGATCACAGGATTCTAGTGCGCACGACCACTGGTCGTGCGCCAACGACCATGCACACTGTTTATTCCAGCGCCTATAAAATGCCCTGTTCGCGAATTAGGGCGGGATCCCGCATTTTTCCGCCGTTCCTGCTCCAATTCCATCCGTCTTCGCCCATCCATCGCCGCCCACCATCAGGAGGTGCTCCGGGCTTGTTCTTCACGCCAATCTTGAGCCGGAGCTTCCTCTCGGCCTCCTCCTTCATCCTAGAGTTTCAAAGGAAGACCTAGCCGCCATTACCGTCAAGCAAGGGGAAGTTTGCAACCTCTACTGGATCGTGAGACGAAGAAGACGGGTTCATTGGAGAGTCGTGACAACTCTCTCTACCCCGGACGTAGTTGCGGACCGAGCTTGGATGCGGATTGACAACCCGGCGATTCCAACCGTGAATCTCCAACGAGCCTTCGGATTCGGTCGATTTCTTGCCTTGTTCTCCTCTTATTGATTGTTGTAATAGTTAGATCTTTTGTATTTTGATGAAGAACACTATAGACCTTGCTATTTAAAGTTATTTCATGTCTATGTGAAATACCCTCTTTGTTTATTTGTGTGCTTGAGGTGCGCCCCATTCCATCCTCCATCCCGCCGTCACGTCCGGTGCCGCACTAGCAATTGCTAGTGGCGTGTTTGTCGAAGAGGTGCTTGCGACCCTCATCCGTATGCCTACTCTTCCATCCGCCTAGCGAAGCGAGGCATAGCGGCCTGTGTATTCCATCCCGCCTAACGAAGCAGCGCGCTCAAGGCCTGCACAGTTCGACTCCGCTTGCCTACTCGTCCATCCGCCCTTGCGACGCAGCGCACTCAAGGCCTGCCTAGTCTCCATTCCACCAAGCGAAGCATTGTATAGCGACATTGCATAGGAGTAGTCGTAATATTTTATTTTGCTATTCGCAAACCAAATCAACCATCCATTGTAACCCCGACCAAGGACTTCGACCTCAAGTCCTTCCTCGAAACCTAACTCCACCTTACTGTGTTCCTTGAGAGACCGACACTCGGGGATTTTCCCCATTATTATTACATGCGCGACCGGTGCACTTGCCGAAATAATCGCATCAACTACCGCTCGTACAACCAAACCAACTAACCTCCAGTAACTACGGGGTGTGGGTGTGCATATTATTAAGTTAATCTTGTACATCAACTTATCCCTACAATTTATGGTTAATCTTGAACTTCCCGAGGATTACCCTGTAAGGGGCTCGCTACGGTACTAGGAACTATAATGGGATGACACCCCAAAGTTCCCTTTCTCAAGACACTTAGTGTTGTTGGTATCTACCCATAAGATTACCCCTCTTAACAATTCACTTGAATTACTCTACATATTTTATGACCTTCTAAGGGGAAAGACGATATTTCGTCGGTCCCGGACACCACCTTACCCTTAACTCTCCAAGCACACTCTCATCTCATAAACTCCTTTTGGTGACCTTTGATCTCTTCAACCTGACCATGTGCACCAAATACATGCCACTTGCACTTGGTAGGCCCCTAAATACCCAAGTTTCACATTTTTACTATACGCAGACCAAACTAACTATATGAAGCTTGTAAGTAGAGGTACTCCAAATATTCATCCAACTGACTCAAGATATTTACTGGAGGACTACCATGGTATTTTAAGACTAAATCCAGAGAGTCATATTTTTCCTCAACATTTTAGCATTTATTTAAATTTCTCCAATATTTGCCAAGTATGAATATGAACATGAAGTGTAAGGTATTATTATGATATGGCTTCCATAAAATCAAGATAAATCTATCATGCCAAAAGAACAGTAAGTACAGAGTGTCACAATTTTACAATCATGAATTGTCCTCTAATTATAATATTTAGCATCTATCCAAATTTGGAGGTTATTGAAGGAACAATCAAAATTACTTATGCCAAAATTAGGAAAATTTACCAGACCTCTATTGTGTCCAGAAAAGCTTAATTACAGAGTTTCCCAATTTATGGGAATCATTTCCTCACTGAAATAATTAATCCAAATAATTCCTAATTTGCACATGTTGTGAAGTAGCCTACTGATAACAACCACCAAAATTATATAAAAATTCACAGAGCTTCCTAATGCCCTGAAATGTCCTATCACCAAGTTGCACATTTTTCCAGAGTGTTTTAGACCCTTAATTATATTTCTTAAGATTGAGACAAAATAGGTGACTTGAGGATGAAGTACTAGTTAAATCATAAAATAAATTATACAAAAATTACCAGGGGTCTAAAATATGATTAAAAAGACACCACCAAGATTTCATCTTCATCCAAGATCATTTGTGCATGTAAATATCTCTTAAAAGAAGTTTACCTAAAGGGGTTATGACCTAATTTAGGGGGAATAATTTCTCCTAAAATTCTCTCAAAAGTCCCTAGGGCATAATTACATCCCATGAACACATATCCTAGGTTCCATGGCCATTCTATAGCTTTTGACCACATATCCTTCACAAGCTCTATATGCACCCCAAGGGGTAAAGCTAGGGTTCTAGGGCATATCCACCTCTACACCACCCTATCTTACTCATGAAGGTGTTTTAGGTGATCCTAAACCAGTGGCCAAGGTTTCAACTCATTGTGATGAGTTTTGACCACCATACCCCAAGATAAACACCATGCCCTAACTTTGACCCAACTTGACCTAACTTGGGTTGACAAATTACCCAACCAAATCAGTCCCAATTGGGGTGATATTTTTACCAAGGTCATACAATAACCCCAAGGAGAACCTACCAAAATTTGGAGGGCATTGGAGGTCATTTGACCCACTAAATAATTAATATTTGATTTATGAAATTATTACAAATAACTTAGAAAAAGGTTCTCCTAAAATTCCCATCTTTGGGTATTATATGTGGGTAGGTGTAAATAGCCTAGGTTTCAATTTTCAAGTCAATCCCATAACCAAATCAAAAGTTATTCAATAAATGGTGGCTATCCTACACTAGGGACCAGTCCCACCAAAATGGACCTACAGGGAGCTACATAACTCCTTTTGGGGTGAAATCAATTTTAACATAAAGTAGACTCCAAGGGCTACAACTTTGATGTTGACCCACTTTTTCAATTGAGGGGTTCTAGTATTTTTAATAATTAAAATGAAATACTGCAGGAAGTATGAAAAAATGTGTTGGAATAAGTCTCTGCGTTCGACTAAATCCGACCTGCGTTCGACAAAATTAGTTTTGCATTCGATGAACGCCGTGCTTCAGTGCGCTCGACGAAATTCGATCTTCGTTCGACGAAATCTATTCTGCGTTTGACGAACGCTGTGCTTCAGTGCGTTTGGCAAAATCAGTTCTCTAGACAGTTCAGCTGATCATCTCTCAGTTCGACGAATTAATTCAGTTCGACAAATTAATTTAGGTTCAGTTCGACGAACTCAACTATCAGTTCGACGAACTCCAGAGTGTGTTCGACGAATGAATTTCGGGTTCAGTTCGATGAACTCAACAATAAGTTTGACTAACTCTAGGGTGTGTTCGACGAATGTATTTCGTTCGACGAACTCCGGATTCGGTTCGACGAACTCAACTATCAGTTCGACGAACTTCTTCTACTCAGATTGACGGATCTGAACTTTTTCAGAAGACCGTTGGGAGCCTCGCGGTCTTATAAAAGAGATAAGAGGTTGCCCTAAAGATGAATCAATCAGAAAGAACTTACGCATACAACAAATAGAATAGTAAAAGCGGCGTAAAGAAAGTAGAGAACAAGAATCAAGCGTTCTCAGAAGAATCAGTCATCTCCATTGACTGATAAGAAGCCGATCATCATCAGGCTAAGAAAAGAGATTGAAGAAGAACTGTGCTTTCAAGATCTGAATAAGAAACATCCTCTTCAACCTCAAGAAGCCGATCTTCATCACGCTAAGTTGCCGATCTTCATCAGGCAGAAGAAACAGCTTTTATTACTGTAATTTCTTGTATGGCTTGAGGGCCTAAGTGTCTAGCTTGAGGGCTGGAGAGCTGTGAGGCTTGAGGGCTAGGGCAGTGGACTTGCGGGTCCGATAACGTCGAGCTTGAGGGCTGGAGAGCTATGAGGCTTGAGGGCCAGGGCAGTGGACTTGCGGGTCCAAATTTGTCGATCTTGAGGGCTTGGGTGTAGTAAGGGCTTGCGGGCCTAGGATGTAGGCAAAGGACTTGCGGGTCTGTGTTGTGTAGGGCTTGAGGGCCTGAGTGTCGAGCTTGCTGGCTTGAGTGCAGTAGGG
The DNA here is from genome assembly GCA_033032865.1 of Dactylorhiza incarnata. Classification (NCBI taxonomy): domain Eukaryota; kingdom Viridiplantae; phylum Streptophyta; class Magnoliopsida; order Asparagales; family Orchidaceae; genus Dactylorhiza; species Dactylorhiza incarnata. The sequence goes on along the minus strand of JAWHQI010000001.1, from coordinate 21,369,154 downwards.
GCTTGCGGGCCTAGGCTGTAGGACTTGTGGGTCCGTGCTGTAAGGCTTGAAGGCCTTAAGTTTTGGCAGAGTTTGCCGATCCTAGCACACTGCTAGGTAGGTGCAGAGGGACAGAGGACTACTCAAGACACCCGGTCTTCAGGAACCTCTATAGATCTTGTGTTGTCTGCTGTGATTTTCTTGTGCAATACTTGTGTGCTCTGCTTGAATAGTCGTAAATCACCCTAATATTTTGAAAAGAAGCGAGATCACCTAACACCCCCCCTCTAGGTGAACGTTCCATTAACAACAAGTGGTATCAAAGATAGGTTGATCAAAATAAGACTTAACCATCTGATCTAGATCGTGGAACGATTCACCATGGCTGGTGGATTTCAGAATCGAGAAATGAGAGCCATAAAACTCCCAATCTGCACAAAGGAGAACTTTCCCATCTGGAAGGAGAGGGTAAGGCTTTTCATGGAGGCGGCTGATCCATGAATTTACTTAACAGTCCAACAGGGTCCCTTTATCCCTATAACTCCCTCCACCATTGATCCAACAAGGAAGGTGATAAAGAAATATGAGGACATGACCAAGGATGAGCTAGCCTTGGCAGACCTAGATAAGAGGGCCCAAAATGTTATTGTGAGCGCCAAAGATGACTCTACCCTCCAGAATCTGATTCACTGCAAAACGGCCAAGGAGATGTGGGACTCCCTAATCGTGTACATGGAGGGTACTGAAGAGGTAAGGGATGATATAAAATCCCTTCTCAACCAGGAGTATGAGGCCTTCAAGCAAGGCAAGAATGAAACAATCTTTAACTGTTTTGAGAGATTTTTCAAGATAGTGAATGGATTAATAAACTATGAAAGAGAGTTCACCAACTCTGACCTTAATGACAAATTTCTTAGATCCCTCACAAATGAATGGGACATCAAGATCTGTGCCATCAGAGAGATGGGTCTGCTGGGCATCATGGAGCCCAAGAACCTGTATGGGAAGTTGCTGTCTAATGAACTTCAGCTCAACACCAGGAAGGCTGAAGAAGAAAGCTTAAAGGGGAGCTCAAGAGACAGATCTGTGGCTCTAAAAGCTGAGAGCATGAGAAGATCCAAGGGCAAGACCTCTACAACTCAGAACAGATCTGAGAGCAGTGAAGAATCAGAAGCCAACTCTTCAGATTCTGATGATATTGACAGAGAGGTGGCCCTTCTCTCAAAATAGTTCAGGAAGCTGATACACAGAAGGAGGAGGGACAATCACAGAAACTCCTCCTCAAGCTCCAGAAGATCTAATTATCATGACAGATCCAAAGCCCCCAGGGAGGAAAGGTACAGATCTAACCTTGGTAAACATGATTTAAATAATACTGTTTGCTATTCCTGCAGCAAAACAAGTCACATGGCTGCTGACTGCCCCTCTATGAATGAGTCAAGGAACCATGAAGAAAGAAGAAGCTCAAGGAGCAAGAGGAAATCTGAAAAAGGATTCATGGCCAAGAAGGTCAGAACACTGAGTGACTCTGACTCAAGCTCCTCTGGTACTGAGGAAGATGCACTCATTGGCTTGATAGCCATCGGTGAAGACAACCAGGATGACATCTCTCCTGGGAAGGTAACTAACAAAACTTCTTTTTCTGTCTCTGATTCTGAATTAGGAGCAGATTCCTTGCATGATGATGAGGGTGTGTCTGCTACCAACAGCACAGCCTCAAGATCCCAATATGAAGTTGAATCTGAACTAATAAGGCAATATAAAGCCTTGTGGAAAGCCTTCAAAAGCTATAAGAAACTCTTCAAAGTCCAGACCAAGGAGTTAGATTCCTTGAAGTCGGTTCAATCTCAGCTCCAGGAGACAGCTGAGAAGCTGGCCACTATGAGAAAAGAAGTGGACAAATTCAAGGAAGCCATAAGGCTTAAGAATGCTGAATTAGGACAGAAGAACAAGGTCATCAAGGACCTTGCGGAAATGATGTTGGCTGAGAAGAAACTTGCATCTAGCTTCTCTATGCCCAAAACTATCCTACCCATCATCGACACCTTCTCTGGACAGTTCAGAGCTGGTATCGGTTCCAATCAGGAGACAGTTACGAGCAAAGATCCTGAAGCTAGACCTTCCTATAAGAAGGTGCTGGTGTCAAGTCCTTCAGCCCACAGACCTGCAACAACAGCAGTCAAGGGCAGGGGAAAGGTTGTTCCTACAACGCCTGTTCCCAAGAAGGTGAATCAAAATGTGGTGAGACCAATTCCTCCCCAGACTCACACACGTGAGGTTCACCCAAGATCTATTAGGCAAGAAGCCTTCTCTCCTGCTCATCAGCACTGCCACCCCATTCAGATGATGAAGCAGAAGAGAAGATACAATAGATGTGAGTGTTGGTGCTGTGGTAAAGTAGGCCACTTTGCTTTGGACTATTGGTTCAACCCAACAGGGCTCAATGCAAAGAGAGTGCAGAACCCTCAGAGGTTTGTTGTTCCATTATACCACCCTAATAGAAACCAAGGACCCAATCCATATTAGGTTCCTAAGGGGAAGTGATTTGTTTTGCAGGTATGTCCAAATGCCAACCAATCTCCAATTTGGTATTTGGACAGTGGTTGGTCCAAGCACATGACTGGAGTCAGAAAGTACTTAAGAGAGTTCATCCTTGTGGAGAATGGACCAACCGTGATCTTTGGAGGTTCAGAAAAGGGGGTGACCAGGGGCTATGGCAACATCTCTAATGGGTTGGTTACCATCTCACAAAGGTAGCTTATGTGTAGGGGTTGAAACACAATCTCAAAAGCATAAGTCAACTTTGTGACTTAGGCTTTGTTATTACTTTCCACAAGGACAAGTGCCTAATTAAGAAGTCCTCAGATTCTGAGGCTACCTTAACTGGCAATCGGAGTGGCAATATGTATTGCTTAAACTTTCTCAATACACATTCTTCCATGCCCATATGTCTTGTAGCTAATGGTAAAGAGGCTTTATTTGTACAATGGCACAAGAGACTTGCACACATCAATTATAAGACAATGGGCAAGCTTTTCTCACAAGACCTAGTTAGGAATGAACCTAATATTAAGTGCATCAAAAATGGTCCCTGTCAAGCTTGCCAACTAGGAAAGCAGACTAGGACCAGTTTTAAAAGCATATCAAACAAAGAGTCCTCTAGGTGATTATTTTTACTGCATATGGATTTGTTTGGTCCTATGTCAGTTCATAGATTAGGAGGGAAGGCCTACACCCTTGTAGTTGTTGATGATTACTCAAGGTTCACTTGGGTATTCTTCCTTAAGAAGAAATCAGATACCTTAGATATCTTGAGAAATTTTGTCAGGCAGATCCAGAATGAGATGGATTGTACTGTGGTCAAACTCAGAAGTGGCCATGGAACAGAATTTCAGTCAGGGACCATGACAGAATTCTGCCAAGAACTAGGTATCTCCCAAGAATTTTCCTCACCCAGAACCCCCCAACAGAATGGGGTTGCTGAAAGGAAGAACAGAACCTTGATAGAGGCAAGTAAGACAATGCTAAGTGACTCCTCTCTACTAGAATACTTCTGGGCAGAGGCTGTCAACACTGCTTGTCATATGATAAACAGGGCTTCAATCTTCAAAGACCACAAGAAAACTCCCTATGAGTTAATGAAGGGCAGAAATCCAACACTATCCTACTTTAGGATCTTTTGTAGTAAATGCTATGTCCTTAATAATGGGAAATCCAAACTAACCAAGTTTGCTGAGAAAAGCAGTGAGGGTATTTTTGTTGGCTACAACTCTCATAGCAAGGCCTATAGAGTGTACAACATCAATACCGAAACAGTGGAAGAATTTGTACATATTGTATTTGATGAGACCAGCCTCATTCACAAAGGCTGGTCTAGTTCTCTAGTGAATGCAGGACTGATGAGAAGATGGAAAAATTATGCATTGATGACCAAGCTAGAACCTCAGCTAAAAATAAAGATCAATCAATAGATGTTGAGCTTGAAACAGATGTTGTGGAAGACACAGAAACAACCGAAGAAGTGCAACCTGAAAGACCTGTAGCTGAAGAAATCCCCAGAATACTGCCAGCCACATTTAAACAAGTAAGAGATCATCCTCGGGAGAAAATTATAGGAGCTGTCAACCAAGGTGTGCTGACAAGTAGTAGAGCTACAAATGAAGCATTGTACATGAGTTTTCTCTCTCAAATTGAACCCAAGAAATTTGAGGAAGCAAATCAGGATCCATTTTGGATTGCAGCAATGCAGGAGGAACTGAACCAGTTTAAGAGATGCAATGTTTGGAAACTGGTTCCAAGACCCCAAGGACAGAACATCATAGGAACTAAATGTGTCTACAGAAACAAATTGGATGAAAATGGAATCATCGCCAAGAATAAAGCAAGGCTTGTGGCAAAAGGCTACAGACAAGAGGAAGGGATAGATTTTGATCAGATATTTGCTCCAGTAGCCAGACTGGAAGCAATAAGACTGTTTCTGGCTTATGCAGCCTACCAAGGTTTCAAGGTCTACTAGATGGATGTGAAGTCAGCCTTCCTAAATGGTGACCTAAAAGAGGAAGTATATGTAGAGCAGCCCTCAGGTTTGGTAGACTCTACTCACCCTGATTATGTTTACTTTCTAAGAAAAGCACTTTATGGCTTAAAATAGGCACCTAGGGCCTGGTATGAAACTTTGTCAAGCTTTCTAATTGAGAACAAATTCTCAAGGGGAAAGATTGATAAGACATTATTCCAATGGGAAGTAAAGGGCAAGATCTTGCTAGTGCAGATCTATGTGGATGACATCATCTTTGGCTCTACAGATAACAATCTCTGCAAAAAGTTTGCCAACTTGATGTAGGGAAAGTTTGAGATGAGCAGTATGGGTGAGCTCAAATACTTCCTAGGTCTCCAAGTGAAACAATCTGAAGATGGTATTTTCATCTCTCAGACCAAATTCATTAGGGAGCTAGTCAAGAAATTTGGATTGGAGAGTGCTTCTTCAATGAAGACTCCAATGGGAACTAATGTGTCTCTGGACAAGGATGAAAAGGGCATACCCTTTGATGAAACCAAGTACAGATGCATGATTGGATCCTTGCTCTACCTAACTGCAAGTAGGCCTGACATAATGTTTGCTAGATATCAGGTGAATCCTAAGGAATCTCATCATGTCTCTGTCAAGAGAATCTTAAGATACCTAAAGGGTACATCAAATCTTGGCCTATGGTACCCTAGGAACAATGGTTATGAGCTGACTGGCTACTCAGATGAAGATTATGCAGGGTGCAAGGAATATAGGAAGAGTACCTCAGCGACAAGTTAATTCCTTGGTGGAAGACTAATCTCTTGGAGCAGTAAGAAGCAGACCAGTGTGGCAATCTCTACAGCAGAATCAGAGTATATCTCTGCTGGAAGCTGCTGTGCCCAACTGCTATGGATTCAACATCAACTTGAAGACTACAATCTAAAGATGACCAAAACACCCCTGTTTTATGACTCTTCAAGTGCAATCTCAGTTGCTAAGAACCCTGTCTCTCACAGCAGGACTAAGCGTATTGAGATCAGGTATCACTTCATCAGGGAGCATGTTGAAAATGAAGATATCACCCTTGAATTTGTCCCAACTGAAAAACAAGTGACTGATATATTTACAAAGCCCCTAGATGAAGCTAAGTTTAACTTCTTCAAATTCCAATTGGGATGTTAAACTAGAGTAATCCTTAACTTATTCTTCACTAACCCCTTTCTAGATGATTGGTTAGAAAATCTCTCAGGATTTGGATGAACTATGACTGAGCAAGGGGGATCTTGGACTATTGTCTACCTAAAGGAGAGCTGCATGAAAGAAGTCAGAAAGGGGGAGAAATGGCATCAATATGTTCAAGACAAGATGCTCAAGAAGACCTCAAAGATAGGGGGAGCAAAGGAGTAGGGGGAGCCCCAAAAGAAGAGACATCAAATCAAGGGGGAGCTACAAGCTTGATGTTCTCATAAGTTCAGCAAAAGAGATAAGAAAAATCTTAAATGCTCATGTCTTCCATTTAAGATTATAACATTTATTGTCAAGTGAAAGTAGTCTTGAATTGAGATTCTGACTTCTTCAAATAGGGGGAGATTGTTGGGAATCTTGCCGATATGATTCCTGATTTGAAGAAGTCACCAAGTCAAGACTACTTCACTTTGTATCTGATCACTTCTCTAGATCATAATCTCAAGAAATTAAAGGTATGTCGTCGAGAAGAATAGGAGATGTCGTCGACAAAGTATGCTTGTCATCATGATGATGAGCAAAGCAAAAGCTGATACTTGGCGAGTTCGTCAAACGCAGAATGTTGTTCGTCGAACGAAGAATGAAGTTTATCTAACGCAAAGAGAGGATAGAAGCAAATGCTGAGACTTGTCAAGTTCGTCGAACGCAGAATGCTTTTCGTCGAATGAAGAATGAAGTTCGTCGAACGCAGAGACGGGACAGAAGAATGAAGTTTATCGAATGCAGCATACTGTTCGTCGAACGAAGAATGCAGATCATCGAACGCAGAAACTTCTCTATAGATCGACGAATCCGCTGAGAAGAAGAAGCCATCTCAGCCCAACCGCTGAGACAGATTCAAGAGGAAGGATTGTCGTCGAGAAGATGCAGTATCGTCGACATCATCAAAGTAGACTTGTCGTCGAGAAGAATAGATATCGTCGTAAAGAAGGCGTGGCATCAAGAAGACTGAACAAGGACAGCTGAAGACTGTGAAATTTTTCGAATCTTTATAAAGCGAGCAGGAGTTAGTCAACTTAAAGTTCACAAGCCAAACAACCAGAAGCAAATGGAGGCAAACAAGAAATCTTTATTGATAGCAGTACTTCAATTACAAGGCAAGGCATGCTTGGCGAGACATGATTTCGCCAGCACAAACACCAAAGAGAAAAATACAAAGTTGAAGATAACTTGAGACCGCTCAGACCGCGCGACCTCCCTGTGACTTGAGCAAGCTGCCAAACCGCAGCGACCTGCCGATCAAAGAACACAACCAAACCGCACTTCTTCTTCCGAACTCCTGATTCTCCCGAAATCCAGCACCACAACTCCAAGCCGCAGACCACCCGAACACTTTCAGAGGAAGAGGTGATCGCTGCTGCCCACACTATCAGCAGAAGCTGCACAAGAAGAGTTCAATCAGCAGACCGCCCGGTCAGACAAATAGAGACCGCAGGAAAGAAGAGAACTCGGCTTACACTTGGTGTGTCTTGATTATTGCTGCCGATGGGTCCTATTTATAGGCGTGAGACCTGATCCAGTCACCACCCTATGAGATAGGATCACCACCCTCCAGACCACGCGACCTGACCGGTCACACCGCGCGATCAGCAACAGTACTCCTGCTTCATTTTGGTGAACTTGCCAGCTTCAATATCAACTATGAGAGACCGCCACTCTCACAGCAGATCGCGACTCCAAGAGAGATCGCCATACCGCCCGAAGCTGATCACCCCCTGTGTTCGTCCGAGACCGCGAACACAGCCAGTTCGCCATCAACCCGCAAACTCAAGTCTGCATGCCGGTCTCCACCTGAGACCGCGAACAACGTCCAGCTTGCATACCAGTCTCCTCCTGAAACCGCAACCTGAGACCGCGCGACTAAGACCCTTAGTCCGTGATCACCACCAGAAAACCCGGTCAACCACCAGACCGCATTCTGGAGAAACCTGGGACAAGCTGTGCGATCACACCAGACCGCCACAGCTTTGAGGAAGACAGCCCGCCACGTGATCACGAACAGACCGCGCACACCAGAAGATGAACAACCCACCACACGGTTAGAGACAGACCGTGCGGCCTTCACCTTCAGCCGCCTTGGACCCAGATACCAGCGATCAAGCCAGGAGACCGCAGCTAGGCTAAGACAAGACAGACCGCAGAGGCAGACCGCCAAGTCGTGAGGTCACGCCAGACCGCCCGACCTCCCCCCAGACCGCCCAGGTCCAAAAGTCTCCAAACTTCCACTTCAACAATTTCAACAAAGACAAGCAGTTGCTAAAAGCATAGTCTGTCGACATGATATCGTTCATGTCGTCGAAAGATCAAAGTGATTATGATGACAGTCTACAAGAAAGAAGATCACGCTGACACAATTTGGGTTAGCATATCGATGTATATGCAGAAACGCCAGAATATCTCGTATCGTCGAGATATCAATGTCAGAGGCAGAAGCTAGAAGGCTTGAAGATCTTCCAAGTCCTAAGGAAACAAAGTCCTGTCGTCGAGATATTTTCCATATCGTCGTAAACGGTCAGTATCGGCATGAAGCTGGAAATATCACCGAGACGGAATGCAAAATTATGGACGCGCTGTTAGCAATTAATGTCGCTGCCTGATTGTCCAATCAGCGCGTGCTCTTAAGGAATGTGGGTATGACTCTTAAGGTACTTTTTTAGAAGACCGTTGGGAGCCTCGCAGTGTTATAAAAGAGATAAGAGGTTGCACTAAAGATGAATCAATCAGTAAGAACTTATGCATACAACAAATAGAACAGTAAAAGCGGCGCAAAGAAAGTAGAGAACAAGAATCAAGCGTTCTCAGAAGAATCAGTCATCTCCATTGACTAATAAGAAGCCGATCATCATCAGGCTAAGAAAAGAGATTGAAGAAGAACTGTGCTTTCAAGATCTGAATAATAAACATCCTCTACAACCTCAAGAAGCCGATCTTCATCAGGCTAAGTTGCCGATCTTCATCAGGCAGAAGAAACCGCTTTTATTACTGTAATTTTTTGTAAGGCTTGAGGGCCTAAGTGTCTAGCTTGAGGGCTGGAGAGCTGTGAGGCTTGAGGGCCAAGGTAGTGGACTTGCGGGTCCGACACCATCTAGCTTGAGGGCTGGAGAGCTGTGAGGCTTGAGGGCCAGGGCAGTGGACTTGTGGGTCCGAATTTGTCGAGCTTGAGGGCTTGGGTGCAGTAAGGGCTTGCGGGCCTAGGCTGTAGGCACATGACTTGCGGGTCTGTGTTGTGTAGGGTTTGAGGGTCTGAGTGTCGAGCTTGCGGGCTTGGGTGCAATATAGGTTTGCGTGCCTAGGCTGTAGGACTTGCTGGTCCGTGTTGTAAGGCTTGAGGGCCTGAAGTTTTGGCAGAGTTTGCCGATCTTAGCACACTGCTAGGTAGGTGCAGAGGGATAGAGGACTACTCAAGACACTCGGTCTTGAAGAACCTCTATAGATCTTGTGTCGTCTGCTGTGATTTTCTTGTGCACAGAAAACACACAAGAATTTATAGAGGTTCCTCAAGACAGGGTGTCTTGAGTAGTCCTCTGTCCCTTTGCGACTACCTAGTAGCGTGCTAGGCTTGGCAAACTCTGCCAATGTCTCCAGTGATGCGATGATTCGGCAAGTGCACCGGTCGCGCAAGTAATAATAATGGGGAAAATCCCCGAGTGTTGGTCTCTTGAGGAACACAGTAAGGTGGAGTTAGGTTTCGAGGAAGGACTTGAGATTGAAGTCCTTAGATCGGATGGAATGCGGGGGAGTTGGGTTGGCTTTTGGAAAATAAAATAAAAGCTATCAACTACTCCTATGCAATGCCGCTATGCAATGCTTCGCTTGGCGGGATGGAGACTAGGCAGGCCTTGAGCGCGCTGCGTCGAAAGGGCGGATGGACGAGTAGGCAAGCGGAATCGAACTGTGCAGGCCTTGAGCGCACTGCTTCGTTAGGCGGGTTGGAATACGGGCCGCGATGCCACGCTTCGGTAGGCGGATGGACGAGTAGGCTAGCGGAGTGAGGGTCGCAAGCACCTCTTCGACAAGCACGCCACTAGCAATTGCTAGTGCGGCATACGAACGTGACGACGGGATGGAGGATGGAATGGGGCGCACCTCAAGCACACAAATAAACAAAAAGGGTATTTCACATAGACATGAAATAACTTTAAATAGCAAGGTCCATAGTGTTCTTCATCAAAATACAAAAGATCTAACTATTACAACAATCAATAAGAGGAGAACAAGGCAAGAAATCGACCGAATCCGAAGTCTTGTTGTAGATTCACGGTTGGAATCGCCGGGTTGTCAATCCGCGTCCAAGCTCGGTCCGCAACTACGTCCGGGGTAGAGAGAGCTGTCACGACTCTCCAATGGACCCGTCTTCTTCGTGTCACGATCCGGTAGAGGTTACAAACTTCCTCTTGCTCGATGGAGATGGCGGCTAGATCTCTCTTTGAAGCTCTTGGATGAAGGAGGAGGCCGAGAGGAAACTCCGGCTCAAGATTGGCGTGAAGAACAAGCCCGGAGCACCTCTAGATGATGGGCGACGATGGAGGGGCGAAACTGGCGCGGAACGGCGGAGCTGGGCGTGAAAACGGCGGAGGATCCGACCTAAATCGCGAGCAGGTCGATTTATAGGCGCTGGAATAAACAGTGCGCACGGTCATTGGCGCACGACCAGTGGTCATGCGCACTAGAATTCGGTGATCGTGCGCTCTGCCTGGACGGAACCTGCAAAGACAGAAATTATGAAATAACATGTTCGCACGACCGGTGGCGCACGACCGGTGGTCGTGCGCACTATCGTAGGTGGTCGTGCGCACTGGTTGAAACAGAACTCATGAAATTGATGCTAAGTGCGCACGAACAGTGGCGCACGACCGGTGGTCGTGCGCACTATCGTAGATGGTCGTGCGCACTGCACCAAACAGAACTCATGAAAAAGGATTAAGTGCACACGATCAGTGGCGCACGACCAGTGGTCGTGCGCAATAGAACCGGTGATCGTGCGCAGTGTTCCTGTACAGAATTGTACCGGGAACACCTGCACGACTCCTATTCCAGCGTATACCACTAATCTAGCCACTGAAAGTGAGACTTAACAGCGCAAGAAAACTAATAACAAAGAAAGATACGAAATTACACCAAAATGGGCCAAGACGTGCACATAGCAAGTGATAACAAATATAAGCTAAAACAAAGCTAAAGTGCAGTGGAATGACTAGATAAACGGCCCAGATGAGTCCATATATGTGTATATAATCGGGACTCATCACACCCCCAGACTTAACTGTTTGCGCGTCCCGAGCAAACAAATTCTAAGCGAACTAGGAAAGAACAGTAGATGGCTTAATGATTATACTACAGAGTACCATGCGAAGTCGCATGCTCACGTGCATAAGAAAAATAGTAGAAAAGATTTCTGATTATAAAAACAGTTTATAAATTTCTAAAAGAGTAAAAGCATATTACACTACTCAAAATGGTGAACAACGGTGAATCATTCGGTCATGCATACGGAGAAAGTAAACTAAGCGCTGAGATGAGCATTGCTCAAGATCGGGATGCGGGAAAAACTCCACTGAAATCCATCAGTGTCGGTGACCATAAGCTTGCCCGGTCACATTCTCTCCACGGCACTGGTTTGACTCAAATGCATGAATCAATAGGACTTTAGGTTTTAAATGGGGCTTGGGTTTAGGTGAGGTTAAACAAAGATAAAAACGACGGCTCAAGCACTAAACCCAAATGAGCTAATGCAAGAAACTATCCTCATTCACCACACAAACACGCGGGTACACAACACCCCCAGACTTGGACTTAACAACATGGGTGCGTGCACCGCCTACTCCCAAACATAAATCTCAAACAGATTTTTTTTTTCAATCAAACTTTTCATTCTTCTTTTTCTTTTCAAATCTTTCTCTTCTTTTCTTTTTCTTCTTTTCTTTTTCTTTCTTTAACAATTTCAGCAAATTTTTAAAGATGCACAACCACATTTTCACAATGTACTACCACAATCAACACCACCAATTTGAAATTTAAACAAAATGCTTGCTTTTTGGGTGTGCGACTAGGATTGGAGTTTAGGCTTTGGTGAACAATAGTGGGGCTGAACCAAAAGAATGGGGTAGGCACAACTGGGCTAGCGAAGAAATAGCGGTAGGGATATGCACAAAGGCTCAACCGGGCCAAAATGATGGCCTATATCACATTCACACAATTGACTAACCGTATACCCATGCTTCAAGAATCGCTTGGGGCAAGTTCTAGCCACCGAGAAAGATTATCCTTTCTCCCGACTCAAGCAATACGAATCTAGCGATCGTTTACACACATCCCTATGCTACCGTTTGATTCCACCGAATTCACCATTTGAGTAGAGTAAACAACATTTACACTAATAAGAAAAATATAAAACCATAATTATAAAGAGAAGTCTACTCTACACAAATTTCTATGCAACCGAGCACTCGACTAGCAGCACTACTAGAGTCAACATTTTACTCTGCTACATAGTCCTAAGACATCACCTAAACTTTCCCAAATAAGCAGAAGAATTAAATTCACAACAGAGCAAGCAAACAGATGAGTACGCGCTCAAGTGGGTGTTGTGGTGTGCAATGAAAATGAACAAATAATAAAACTGAAAATAAAATACTTCTGGCATGCTATGTATGAGTGCACGTGAGTGGGTGAACAAAACTACTCTCCCCCAAACTTAAACTAAACAATCCGCATAATATATGACAGGAAAATCAAAATAGGGCTAGGGGAAGAGAGTACCCAATACTCAACAAGTGAGCATACCAGAAGATTGGAGTTTAAACCACGACTAAACTGCAGCATCCGCCATCCAGAGAAGATACCTGCAGGGGTCAGCTCCGCAAAAACAGAAGACAAAAGAAAACTGAAAAGAAAGTACTACTAACTAAACATGATTAGAAGAAATAAAAATGCAGAAAAGAAAGATAACTACTGGGGTTATTGTCATCCCAGCACGACTTATTCTAAATTAAAACGGTTCTAGCTAATGGGCCAATGAAAAAGAAAATGCACAGGTAACTGCTCCATTATCCGTTTCGGTAACTGGTACCGATACGGAGATAAGGCAGTCACCCCTCTACCTAAATAATAATACCTGCTCCTCACAGGTAGAGGGAAAAGAAAGTAAGAAGAGGAGGAGGCCTGGTCCTCACTCATCTCACCAAAACTATCCTTGCCCAGCAAGGTATCGCCCACAGCAGGTCTGCAGGAGGAGAAGGCAACGAGTGGAGCTTCCTCTACGGAGGGGGGATCAACCTCCTCACATGAGAAGATGCTCTCATCATTGACTTTAGCATCATGCTCCAAGTCCTCCTGATGTACCTGTGAAGACTCAACCTGCACAGGCTCAGATGAAGAAGGGGGGTCATGAAATAAAAGAGAAGAATGACATAAGTAATCAAAAATCGGGGGAGTGGTCCCGGTCTCACTCCCATTAGGTTGGGGAAGTAAAATAATGTTTGCATTGTCATCAATGCTACAAGATTCGGCGGGATCAACGGTGGCCAAGCTTAGGATTTGGACTTCCTCCACCGGTGTTGAGGAAAACTCCTCTTCACCTAGAAGGTTGTCCTCCTCCATAGGAATAGGCACAACACTCAGATCACCCACCTCATCCTGCGACACATCATCAATAATGTCGTCGGAGACGAGAGTAGTATGCACAACAGGGGGAAGAATCGAATCCACTAGAAGTGGTGGATGCACATGGAGAATAGGCTCAGCAGTGTCGGTGCATAGATCAGCCGCACATCCGGTGACCATGTCCATGCCATACCCTTCAAGATGTGAAGGTGACAAAGACACATAACCGGATGTTGAAGGTGTGCCGCCAGAGTTAGGAGTTGGGACGATCCGGATATCCGGTTCGTCATCCTCGTCCAATTGGCGAAGATACTCGGCACAGTCCTTCAAGACATGATCAGTGCTCCGACAAAACCGGCACTGCCTAGCGGGCTTCTTTGGCACAGCGGGTGCTGAAGCCGAAAAGAAGTATGACGGTAAAGGCTCAGCAGAGTAGCCATAAGACTTACGCGCACCATATGGAGTACCAGACGAAGTCGGTGCTCCATATGCTGGGCTATAAGAATTATGCCTACTATTCTCCGTAGGGCATTCATCACTAGAGTGGGAGGTAGCTCCACACCAACGGCAACGGAAATTGAGATGTGCCCACATAGTGTGAAGATAAAACGATTCAAAAAGAAGAATACTATTGTGCGAAATACTACACCTAACAAAAATTTACTAAAGCAACCTACTATAAAACAAGAAAATGGAATAAAGAGACAGAAATAAAATAAAAGATGCGATAAACAAATGGAAGGGCTTCTCTCTCAGATTCTCCCTCTCCAGAAAACTCACACGACTGTGTTCCCCGGCAACGACGCCAAAAACTTGATGCGATGATTCGGCAAGTGCACCGGTCGCGCAAGTAATAATAATGGGGAAAATCCCCGAGTGTCGGTCTCTTGAGGAACACAGTAAGGTGGAGTTAGGTTTCGAGGAAGGACTTGAGATTGAAGTCCTTAGATCGGATGGAATGCGGGGGAGTTGGGTTGGCTTTTGGAAAATAAAATAAAAGCTATCAACTACTCCTATGCAATGCCGCTATGCAATGCTTCGCTTGGCGGGATGGAGACTAGGCAGGCCTTGAGCGCGCTGCGTCGAAAGGGCGGATGGACGAGTAGGCAAGCGGAATCGAACTGTGCAGGCCTTGAGCGCACTGCTTCGTTAGGCGGATTGGAATACGGGCCGCGATACCATGCTTCGGTAGGCGGATGGACGAGTAGGCTAGCGGAGTGAGGGTCGCAAGCACCTCTTCGACAAGCACGCCACTAGCAATTGCTAGTGCGGCATACGAACGTGACAGCGGGATGGAGGATGGAATGGGGCGCACCTCAAGCACACAAATAAACAAAAAGGGTATTTCACATAGACATGAAATAACTTTAAATAGCAAGGTCTATAGTGTTCTTCATCAAAATACAAAAGATCTAACTATTACAACAATCAATAAGAGGAGAACAAGGCAAGAAATCGACCGAATCCGAAGTCTCGTTGTAGATTCACGGTTGGAATCGCCGGGTTGTCAATCCGCGTCCAAGCTCGGTCCGCAACTATGTCTGGGGTAGAGAGAGCTGTCACGACTCTCCAATGGACCCGTCTTCTTCGTGTCACGATCCGGTAGAGGTTGCAAACTTCCTCTTGCTCGATGGAGATGGCGGCTAGATCTCTCTTTGAAGCTCTTGGATGAAGGAGGAGGCCGAGAGGAAACTCCGGCTCAAGATTGGCGTGAAGAACAAGCCCGGAGCACCTCTAGATGATGGGCGACGATGGAGGGGCGAAACTGGCGCGGAACGGCGGAGCTGGGCGTGAAAACGGCGGAGGATCCGACCTAAATCGCGAGCAGGTCGATTTATAGGCGCTGGAATAAACAGTGCGCACGGTCATTGGCGCACGACCAGTGGTCGTGCGCACTAGAATTCGGTGATCGTGCGCTCTGCCTGGACGGAACCTGCAAAGACAAAAATTATGAAATAACATGTTCGCACGACCGGTGGCGCACGACCGGTGGTCGTGCGCACTATCGTAGGTGGTCGTGCGCACTGGTTGAAACAGAACTCATGAAATTGATGCTAAGTGCGCACGAACAGTGGCGCACAACCGGTGGTCGTGCGCACTATCGTAGATGGTCGTGCGCACTGCACCAAACAGAACTCATGAAAAAGGATTAAGTGCACACGATCAGTGGCGCACGACCAGTGGTCGTGCGCAATAGAACCGGTGATCGTGCGCAATGTTCCTGTACAGAATTGTACCGGGAACACCTGCACGACTCCTATTCAAGCGTATACCACTAATCTAGCCACTGAAAGTGAGACTTAACAGCGCAAGAAAACTAATAACAAAGAAAGATACGAAATTACACCAAAATGGGCCAAGACGTGCACATAGCAAGTGATAACAAATATAAGCTAAAACAAAGCTAAAGTGTAGTGGAATGACTAGATAAACGGTCCAGATGAGTCCATATATGTGTATATAATCGGGACTCATCATCCAGCCCGCAAACCTTACAACTCGGACCCGCAAGTCCTATAGCCTAGGCCCTCAAGCTCCTACTGCACTCAATCCTGCAAGCTCGACACTCAGGCCCTCAATCCCTACACAGCACAGACCCGCAAGTCTTGCCCCTTGGACCCGCAAATCCTGCAGCCTAGGCCCACAATCCCCTACTGCACCCTAGCCCACAAGATCGACACGGTTGGACCCGCAAGTCCTCCGTCATGGCCCTCATGCCTCACAGATCTCAAGCCCTCAAGCTCCACACTCAGATCTGAAAATAGATCTTACAGTTTTGGCCCGCAAGCCTTATAAAGAAAGATAGAATATAAATTCTTCTGCCTGGTGGAGATCAGCTTCTTGACTTGAACGATTCTTATTAGTCAATGTGGCTTGAATGCAACTTGGAGAACACTGGATGTGCGTTTTGTTCTCCTCTCTTTTTCGTCTCTTCTTCTCCACAGCTTATACTGTTGTATTTCTCGGCGGGAACCTTTTTCGATTCTTCGTTCTCCCCTTTTTTTCTTCGTCTCACTTACTTTTTGATTAGGACATCCACTGTTCCCTTTTATAGGACGGGGGAGCCACTTAACGGTCACCTATGATGTCTTTCACTAATAGACGTCCATATCTTAAGAGCACGAGCTGATTGGACAATCAGGCGGCGACATTAAATGCTGACAGCACGTCTGACAACTTTTGAATCTGTCTGGACGATATTTCCATCGTTACATGATACGTAGTATTTATATAAGTTTTTAATAGAAATTTTTGTAATTATTTAAAATGAATTTTTCCTTTTCATGTCAATTTTAGGTTATAAGTAGTTCTTTTTGTAATTTTGATTATAACCTAGCTTAATTCCAATATTTGCAAAATTTTGGGAGAAATAGGTGAAATTTACAAGTCACGCCTAAGGTCACGCCCGTGACCAAGGGGCATGTAACCTGAAGATCGAACCAGAGTCGATGCGCACTGATTGAGATAGCCCACAACAAGTCACGTCCCAGGTCACGCCCGTGACCCAAAGTCACGCTCATGACCATGGGACGTGTAAATTTAAAATCTTCCCAGCGGGCTGTCATTGAGACGTGGAGCTGCCGTCGAGAAGTCAACATGAGTCACGCCCATGACCATGGGCGTGTAAATTTAGAATCTTCCCAGCGGACTGTCGTTGAGATGTGGAGCTGCCGTCGAGAAGTCAACATGAGTCACGCCCGTGACCCATATGTCACGACCGTGACTTTCCCGCGTGATCTCTGTGTTGGAACATGGTCTTCCACATCTCCTAGGTTTGAGAATAACAAATACTATGCGTATTTGATCTTGTGTGTTTAAGTGTGCAGGATAACAAAGTCCACATGACTCAAGGATTATATAAGAAGGTTGCCCCCAAAGTTGAGCCATCAAATCCAGAACTCCTACTAGCGCTGGCGGTAGTACTAGCGCAGGCGCTAGCTGTCGTTCGACGAACTGTTAGCGGCGCTCAACGAAATGCTCATGACGGCGTTCAACAATAATTCGCTCGATGAACTCTTTGCTCCGTTCGACGATTTTTCAATCGAAGAAAATGATTGCTTAAGCGCAATTGCCGGGAGAACTTATAGAAGGAGATAGCGCCAGGCGATATCCGATAGCGCAGGCGATAGCGAGGAGCACAGTATGCAAGAGAGAAAAGTTTCCTCCGATTGAAGATTCTGCCGCGCAGAATGTGTCCTAATATGGGATAGCGCTGGCGGTACCACTAGCGCAGGCGCTAGCGCTGAGGCAATAAAAAAGACCCCTCTTCTCTCATTTCAGACAGACATTACATAGATCAGAGAGAGAGATAGAGTGCTAGAATTCCAGAGGCTACCTTGGCCGAAAAGTTGATGTCCTACCAAAGTTCTGCAAACTTCTGAAGGAGAATCTCATCACGCCGGGTCCAAACGAAGTCCGCTTCTACAACGCTTATTCTACAACGGATCTTCATCTCCAACTTTAGAAGTTCATCAAGAGGGAGTTTTTATTTATTTTCATTTCATATTCTTCTTGTAAACGGTTAGTGAAATCGCCTCGTGTTGGTGACTAGTTCTGGGTAGGACTTAGGGAGGAAACTCGCCTCGTATTGGCGACTAGATCTAGGATAGGTCTAGGGGGTGCTCGAGGCCATATCCGGGGAAGGGTTGGCTAGAGCAGCTTGAGGCCGAATCCAGGGAGGATAGGCTAGGGCCACCGGTTCGTGGGGATGCGAGTCGGGATAGAAAACAAAAAGAGTTTACTATTCATCGCCACCGATTTCTAGCGTTATAGAAGTCAAATTTTGTAAAACCTTATTTGATATTAATCAATCATGTGTCTACTTTGTTCAATTGTTTTACTTGACTTCTTATTGTCTTTGCCTTGCATTATTACAAAGCTTTTCAAAATATCACTTAAGTTTTTGAAAACCCTTATTGACCCCCCCCCCCCCCCCCCCCTCTAAAGGCGCCTACCGATCCAACAAGAGTTATCAGAGGGGTTTTATTCCAATCGGCTTAACAACCGGGAATAATGGCGTCTCGTGATCTCGCTTTTCCGGAGGGTCAAGGGATTAGTCGACCACCTCTCTTTACTGGGTCAGATTTTAACTACTGGAAAATTCGAATGATGTGTTTTCTTATGACCATGGATAAAGAAGTATGGAACATGGTAGAAGTTCGGTACTCTCCTCCTACAACTATAGTGGGAGATGCGACATTATTAAAACCTAAAGATAAATGAGATGATAACGATAAATTAAGGTGTAAAAATAATGCTAAAGCAATGAACGCTTTATATTGTGCTTTAAATAGGACTGAGTTTAATAGAATTTCTTCATGCACAACTGCTTATGATATTTGGAATCAATTGGAAGTTACTCATGAAGGTACATCGCAGGTGAATGATTCAAAGCTATTCCAACTGGAATCTGAATATGAAAAATTCAGGATGGATACCGAAGAGGACATTAACTCGATGTACACTCGCTTCACCAAGATCGTCAACGCTTCAAAGGCACTCGGAAAGACCTACTTAGACGGGGACTTGGTGAGGAAAATTCTTCGTTCCTTACCTCCAAGGTTCAATCCAAAGGTGACTGCCATCTCAGAGTCGCACAACTTAAAAACGCTCCAGATCGAGAACCTTATTGGGAATCTCAAAACCCATGAGGTAGAACTCCAGATTCAACACGATGAATACAACAAAGAGCCAAAGAAAAAAGCGCTAGCACTAAAGTCAAAGAAGGAGAGCATCGAAGATGATGATGAAGATGAAGAAGGTCTCCTGGTGAAAAACTTCAGGAAGTTCATCAGGAATCCGGAAAGAAGGAACACATTCCGAAAATACTTCCAAAAGGATACTCGACGAAAGGGATCTTCCTCTTCATCAAGGAAAGAAAAAGGAAGCGAAGATGAAGAAGAAAGACCACCACTAGAGTGCTACCACTGCAGAAAGTCCGGGCACATTCAGAACCAGTGCCCAAAGTATCAAAAGGAGCAAAAAGAACAATACAAAGCAAAAGAGAAAAAGAAAGTACTGAAAGCCGCAACTTGGGATGATTCTTCCTCTGAAGAGTCAAGCGAGTCTGAATCAAGCAGCAAGGAGGAAGCAAACTTTTGCTTAATGGCAAAAAGCAACGGCGATGACACCAGTGTTCTTAGCGACACTGAGGTAACTCCTCCTACTTTCGAAGAACTCTATGATGAATTTGTTCTAACTTGCAAATCCTATGATCAAAGTATAAAAGATAATATTATATTAAATCGTGAAAATGAATCTATTATCAAAGAAAATCACAAGCTCACCAAAAAATTGATCTCCCTTGAAAAGAGAAAGGTTTCATGTCAAGAATGTGAGCACTCTTTATTTAAGACAAAAGAACTTGAAGTTTCTCTTTCTAAGGCCCTCTCACAAAATAAAAATATTGTAAAAGAAAAGGGGGACTTAGAGAGAAAACTAAAAACCTCTCTTTTAGAAATTGAAAATAACAAAAAAGAATTTGAAAATAAATGTGTTATGATTGTACAAGAAAATACATTTCTTAAAAAACAAAATCATGACCTCAATATAGCCATAAAAAAATTCGGGATTGCTCAAAAATCCCTGGATATGATTTTGGGAAACCAATGTTATGGTTCTGGAAAGTTTGGGGTCGAATATAAAAGTGAACCCTACCGCCCAGCGCTAGCCACTAACGCCGGCGGTAGCTCAAGTGTTAAAAAATCTTATGTCTTTTCTAATGTTCAAACATCATCCAATAAGAGCAACGTAGAAACTCAGAAAAGGGTCTCAACTCCCTTTATTTCGTGTGTTAATTATCTTAAGTTTGGACACATGTCTAGCTCTTGCAGGAATATAAAACAACGATCATTAAAACAAATATGGGTACCTAAGAAATCAACTTACTCTATGGGTGGTACCTCTTGGGTATCTGGATCTTTACTCTCATCTTCTCTCTAGATTTGCAGGAAGGCTAGGAAATGGTGGACGTGTGGTACTTGGACTCAGGCTGCTCCAAGCACATGACAGGCAACAAAGTAAAATTCCTTAGCCTTGAAAAGAAGAAAGGAGGGATCGTAATGTTTGGTGATAACGGTAAAGGAAGGATCATGGGAGTAGGTATAGTGGGTAACGAATCTTTTCTTATCTCAAATGTTTTCTATGTAAAAGGATTAAAACATAACTTAATATATATAAGTCAACTGTGTGATAAAGGATTAGACATATTATTTGAATCATCCACTAATCTCTGCAAAATAGTTAATCCTAAAACAAAAGATGTGTTACTAACTGCACCTAGAATTCACAATGTTTACATAGTTTCGTTTCATGATCTTTCCAAATCATCTATGAAATGCTTTATAACCAAAAATGATGAATTAGAACTATGACATAGACGTTTAGGCCACGCTAGTACAAAGCTCATTTTAAAACTAGCAAAAAGGTATTTGATTAGAGGATTGCCTAAGTTGAATGGAAATTTATCTTCACTATGTTCTCCATGCCAAAAAGGAAAATTTACAAAATCATCTTTTAAAAGCAAAAATGAAATTTCTACTTCAAAACCATTACAATTAATTCATATGGATCTCTTTGGTCCCGTTAACACCGCAAGTCTTGGTGGTAAAATATAGACTTTCGTTCTAATAGATGATTTCTCAAGATATTGCTGGACTTTATTTCTCTCTTCCAAATCTGATGCGTTTTGCGAATTCTCAAAATTATGTACTCGTATTCAAAATGAACTAGATTTAAAAATAAAATGCATTCGCTCAGATCATGGAGGTGAATGTGAAAATGAAAATTTTAAATCTTTTTGTGAAATGTTAGGTATTAAGCATGAGTTATCCGCTCCACGCACACCTCAACAAAACGATGTTGTTGAATGGAAAAATAGGACAATCCAAGAACTAGCATGCACCATGTTATCTGAATATAAATTACCTAAGTCTTTTTGGGCCGAAGCCGTAAGCACATCATGCTATGTAATGAATAGAGTTATGCTTCGCCCATCTCTAAATCTCACATCGTATGAACTATATTATCAAAAGAAACCTAACGTATCATATTTTAAAGTATTTGGATGTAAATGTTTTATTCTTAATACAAAAGACTCTTTAGGAAAATTTGATGAGAAATGTGATGAAGGAATATTTCTTGGATATTCTTCAGCCAGTAAAGCCTATAGAATATTTAACAAAAAATCAAGTAAGGTTGAAGAATCTATTAATGTTAAATTTGATGAGTTTATTCCATGTGCAGAGAAGCTTTCTATAGGTACAAATGATGAACCGTTGCCATCCTTGGAGCACGACGAAGAGGAACCGTCCAAAGAAGAGGAGGAGAAGTCCAAGGAAGATGAATGTGTACCTCCAAGCATTCTGAACTTCTCCAAAAATCATCCCAAAGAGCTAGTCATTGGGGAATCTTCTACTGGGGTAAGAACTCGATCCTCTCTTCATGAAACGCTTTCAAATATTTGCTTTGTTTACGAAATCAAACCTAAAAATGTTTCCACCGCTTTAAATGATGAATTTTGGTTTTTGGCTATGAATGAAGAGTTGGGTCAATTTGAAAGAAATAAGGTTTGGAATCTAGTAGATAGACCATTTAATCATCCAATTATCGGTGTAAAATTGGATCTTTAAAAATAAATTAGATGGTGAATCTAGGATTATAAGAAATAAAGCACGCTTAGTTGCTCAAGGTTATTCTCAAATCGAGGGCGTAGATTTTGAAGAAACTTTTGCACCAGTTGCTCGCTTAGAATCTATAAGAATATTTTTGGCATTTGCGAGTTTTAAAAGAATAAAATTATTTCAAATGGATGTTAAAAGTGCTTTTTTAAACGGGTTTATAAAAGAAGAAGTTTATGTAGAACAACCCCTCAGTTTCATAAATGAAAAATTCCCTAATCATGTTTACAAATTAGAAAAAGCGCTATATGGTTTAAAACAAGCGCCCTGTGCATGGTATGATCGACTTACATTATTTTGTTAAAACACAGGTATGTTATGGGAAGTGCCGACAACACACTCTTCATTAAGCATAATAATAACGATCTAATTATTTTACAAATATATGTTGATGATATCATTTTTGGAGCCACTAATGAAGAGTTGTGTAATGAAGTAGTCTTAGTAATGAAAAATGAATTTGAAATGAGTCTTGTAGGAGAACTATCATATTTTCTTGGTTCTCAAATCTCACAACGAACTGATGGTATCTTTATTTGTCAAACAAAATATGTTCATGATATGCTTACACGATTTGGATTTGAAAATCTTAAACAAGCCTCCACTCCTATGAGTGCTTCTTTAAAACTAGGAAAAGATGAATCCGGAATTTTCATTGATCAAACGTTATATAGAGGAATGATAGGATCTCTTCTTTACTTAAGTGCATCTAGACCAGATATAATGTTTGCCGTATGTTTATGTGCTCGCTTTCAAGCCAATCCAAAAGAATCTCATTTAAAAGCGATAAAACGTATTTTTCGTTATCTATTAGGGTCATCTAAATTAGGATTATGGTACCCACACAATGATTCATTCACACTCCACGGCTATTCCGATTCAGACTATGCCGGGAGTTCACTTGATCAAAAAAGCACTAGCGGTACTTGCCACATTCTAGGACCCTCTTTAGTAGCTTGGTCTAGTAGGAAACAATCTTCGGTTGCACTCTCCACCACGGAGGCCGAATATATCGCACTTGGTAGTTGTTGTGCACAAGCGTTATGGATGAGCCAAACACTAGAGGATTTTTGATTTCATCTCAAAAACATTGATCTTAAATGTGACAACAAAAGTGCAATATACATCACATATAATCCCGTACACCATTCTAGATCCAAACACATCGATGTTCATCATAATTTCATTAGGGATCACATTAAGAAAGAGCATGTAAAAGTAAGCTTCATTGGCACGGACTCTCAACTCGCTGACATATTTACTAAACCTCTTCCCGATGCTAGATTTCGATTATTACGACTTGAGTTAGGTGTGCTAGATCTTTCGAGTTAAAACACATTCACGCACGCAATTTTGTAATTTTTAACCATCGAAAACATCTCCTAAAATTCTGAAATTTCAGTATTAAACTACTATTGGGACACTTAATCAAGAACAACAATCAAAAATTTCAAAATCCTAAAAAATCGTGTACTGTCTCCCGCGCTAGCGCTAACGCCGGCTCTAGCGCACTTATTCATTTTTTTGAATTTTTAAAATTTTGAAAAATTCCTAAAAACATATTAATCTATATGTACTATTTATGTTTGCACTTCTGATTATATTTTATTTTTGAAAAATCAAATACAAAAATACAAATTACAAAAATATGTTTTGCCTTTTTGTTTAAAGTCTTTTTTTATGCAAAAATCAAATACAAATTTACAAAAGCCAAATTACAAAAAATATGTCTTGCTTTTTGTTTAAAGTCTATCTTTTATGCGAAAAAAAATTATGTTTTTGCCTTTTTGTTTTTGCCATTTGTTTAAAGTTTATTTTTTGCAAAAATCCAATACAAAAATATAAAACATTAAAACAAAAAAAAACTGTATGGATTTTCCTATGAAAATCAAGCATGATTTAATCTATTATTTAGAACTTCTATAATGTTGAAATTTATCTTTTCAAACTCTTTGAACATTGTTTTCATCATGCTTTGTTATATCTATTAATATGTGCATCAATTATATTGTAAAAGTTATGTAGAACTAAGCTTAGCATGCCTCTAAGTATGAGTAAATATTTTATGTTTGATAATGATATTTATTCACTCACTTATTTTGTCATTGTCTACATATGTGTTTAATCTAAGAATGCTTGTGTATGTTTTGTATTAGTATATTGAATTAAAATTGCACAAGTATCTTACCTATACTCCTTTATTTAAACTCTTAAAAGTTAAGAAAAGTGGTTATGTTTTTCATAAATTATATTGATTTGCAAAACAAGTGTATTCGGAGAACTTTGTTCAAAACAAAAATCATAAAATAAAGTGACAAAGAAAACTCCACCAAGCACTACTTGAACCTCTTGATAAGTCTTAATAAGTGTTGTGAGGTTGAGCACCTTGGAAAGAATAGTAAAGTTTCTTGTGCAAATCAAATCTTTCTTTCAAAATAAAAACCACTTACTCTTAAGTACACTGAATCACGAGTCTCAACATTAAAAATAAAATATGTGATCCCCCAAGCACTACTTTGCACCCTAATAAGTTTTAATGAGCATTGTGTGTGCAAAGCACCTTGGTAGTTGTACATTTTTGTTTGTGCATTAAAGTGTGTGGAAGTAAAATTATTTGTGTTTTATTGTGCTCTTACTTTACATATTCTTGTATTTTTGATTAAAACATTTGCTTACTCTACTCAAAAATACACTTATGTGCACATCATTATCGTCCATAACACTTCTTCTCATGAGTATTGGATCCTATTGCAAATTCTATACTACTCTTTATTTATAAAATGCACTAGATAACCTAGCACGCTTTCTACAATGGTTAGTATGTTTTGAAATTATGAATTAACATAACATTGTAGTATTATCTTTGTGGTATCATTATTTCATGCTTGGTTACTTTACTAGTGAATTTAAAGATTTTACTTGACCATTGATTTACAAAACATCTTCTTTATGAAATTTAACTCATATATCCTTTTTGAATCATCCTGACTTACAAAAGATGTTTGCTTGTATTTTTCTAAGTCTTCCGCAAACTTTACATTTACCTTGTATTTGTTTATGCTACAAACTCTGATTTATGAAAATATTGTGATACTCAAAACTCTGATCTATTTCAATGAAAAGTACTCTAAAAACTCCTTATCATTTTCTTCTCTCTACACGCTCGATCATGCCTTTATCTTATTAATTTTTAAGTGGTGTCTCCTTACCCGCTTTTGCTAATAACAAAAGGGGGAGAACTAACATGATAAATATAATTTGCTATCAAAATATAATGCTTAATTATAATGATAGCTTACATATTAGGGGAGCATTCACTTAGGGGGAGCATGTATTTAAGGGGAGCAATTCTATATGCTAAAATCGAAAATTATCCTAAGACATCACTCTCACACACACACAAGTATGTTTCTTCATGCTTATATATTAATGCTCTGATTTATCATTAATGGATTTGTTATTATCAAAAGGGGGAGTTTGTTGGATCATGGTCTTCCACATCTCCTAGGTTTGAGAATAACAAATCCTATGTGTATTTGATCTTGTGTGTTTAAGTGTGCAGGATAACAAAGTCCACATGACTCAAGGATTACATAGGAAGGTTGCCCCCAAAGTTGAGCCATCAAATCAAGAACTCCTACTAGCGCTGGCGGTAGTACTAGCGTAGGCGCTAGCTGTCGTTCGACGAACTGTTAGCGGCGCTCGACGAAATGCTCATGACGGCGTTCGACGAAAATTTGCTCGACGAACTCTTTGCTCCGTTCGATGATTTTTCGATCGACGAAAATGATTGCTTAAGTGCAATTGTCGGGAGAACTTATAGAAGGAGATAGCGCCAGGCGATATCCAATAGCGTAGGTGATAGCGAGGAGCACAGTAGGCAAGAGAGAAAAATTTCCTCCGATTGAAGATTCTGCCCCGCAGAATGTGTCCAAATATGGGATAGCGCCGGGGGTACCACTAGCACAGGCGCTAGAGCTGAGGCTATAAAAAGGACCCCTCTTCTCTCATTTCAGACAGACATTACAGAGTTCAGAGAGAGAGATAGAGTGCTAGAATTCAAGAGGCTACCTTGGCTGAAAAGTTGATGTCCTACCAAAGTTCTGCAAACTTCTGAAGGAGAATCTCATCACGCCGGATCCATATGAAGTCTTCTTCTACAACGCTTATTCTACAGCGGATCATCATCTCCAACTTCAGAAGTTCATCAAGAGGGAGTTTTTATTTATTTTCATTTCATATTCTTCTTGTAAACGGTTAGTGAAATCGCCTCGTGTTGGCGACTAGGTCTGGGTAGGACTTAGGGCGAAAACTCGCGTCGTGTTGGAGACTAGATCTAGGCTAGGTCTAGGGGGTGCTCGAGGCCATATCCGCGGAAGGGTTGGCTAGAGCGTCTTGAGGCCGAATCCGGGGAGGATAGGCTAGGGCCACCGGTTCGTGGGGATGCGAGTCAGAATAGAAAACAAAAAAGAGTTTACTATTCATCGCCACCGATTTCTAGCGTTATAGAAGTCAACTTTTGTAAAACCTTATTTGATATTAATAAATCATGTCTCTACTTTGTTTCAATTGTTTTACTTGACTTCTTATTGTCTTTGCCTTGCATTATTACAAAGCTTTTCAAAATATCACTTAAGTTTTTGAAAACACTTATTCACCCCCCCCCCTCTAAGGGCGCTTACCGATCCAACACTCTGCACGCCGCTGCACCGCAAAGAAGACCCATGCCACATTAAATGAAGCCGCCCAAGTACATGCCCGTGACCCAAGTTACACGGGCGTGTAATGTCCGAATTTCTCCCGCCGTCACGCAAAGCCCATGCCACTGTCCCAGCCATGCAGAATAGTGATTACACGCCCCTAGGTCACGCCCGTTACCAAGGGGCATGTAACATGAAATTTTCTTCTATAAATTCAGTGGCTCTCCTTGAGTCTAGGGTTCAGAAATTTGGAGAGGGGGAGGTGCTGCTAGAGCTGATAGTGAGTTTTTCCATTTCATGTTCATGTCTCCTTAAACTTTCATGTTCTCTTTTTCTTCTCATGCAATGTACTAGATTTCTTCCATGCACTAGTTTATTAAGCTTGTAATCCTTATTTTTCTAGCTTGCAATCTTGCTTAAGAGTTGTAATAGTTTTTCATTTCAATAAAAGTTGGCATAGTTTTCTTCACCTCTCTTTCTACTTAGTAATTTTCCTTCGTGCAATTTTATTTTTCATCCTCTTCCCTCTCCAACATGAGCACTAATCTCTTTTACCATCATTTAATCCCTTCTTTTAGCTTGCAATTTGTCTCTATTTAGCTAGTAAAGCAAAACTCAAAAATCATTTAGATAAGATAATAGTGATTTTCCTCGAAGTAAAAGTAATCAACGCCCCCCGTGGAATACGACCTTGGTATTTCTAAATATCCTTCACTATAGACGATAAGGTACACTTGCCTTTATCGGATATAGTTTTGGAGAAGATCTTTAACCATCTCACTTTGTAAAACTGTAAACATCTAAATCAAGTTTTTGGCGCCGTTGCCGGGGACTTTGCGTAGATATTTCGAAAAGAGGATAGCTATTAATTTTATCATGCTTCTTTTTATTTTATTTTGCTTTTTCTAAATTCCAAAAAAAAAAATTAACTGGTTTTTCCTCTTCCTTTCTTTTCTTTTTCTCTTTAGCTTAATCTCTTTTCTATTTTAGTTTATTTTTTTCTCTCTCCCCTTCTTTTCTTTTTATTGTATGACCCGAGGGAGCACTTCGAATATTCCTTTTGATCCATAGATTGAGCAAACCCTTTTTAGGCGCCGCCATTCTCATGATAAGGATAATCAATTAGAATTCGAAGAGTCAGTCAGGGACACTAACACAGCGAATATGGATCCTTATCTTAATCCTCCTAATCCTAATGCGCCAAATCCTATTTAGGCCGCGCAACGGACCATGTCCTATTATGCCTGACCGAATTTGGAAGGTACACAATCGAGTATTATTCGCCCCACGGTGGCGAACAATAACTTTGAGATCAAGTCCAACATCATACAAATAGTGCAACAATCGGTGACCTTCGATGGTCAACCGGACGAAGATCCAAATTCTCATATTTCTTACTTTCTTGAAATTTGCGATACTTTTAAAATCAATGGCGTCACCGATGACGCTATTTGATTACGTCTTTTTCCTTTTTCTTTGCGGTCTAAGGCCAAGTAGTGGCTGGGCTACCTACAGGATCCATCACTACATGGGCCGAAAGGGCGGAAAAATTTCTAAATAAATATTTCCCGCCTTCAAAGACCATTAAATTGCACACGGATTATGCGTCATTCATGCAAATTGACTCTATGACACATGGGAGCGCTTCAAGGAGCTTTTACGTCGATGCCCTCACCACGCACTTGCCACTTGGCAACAAGTGCAAACATTTTATAATGACTTAAATCTCTAAATGAGGTAAATGATTGATGCGGCCGCCGGGGGGACGTTAAATAACAAAACCCCGGACGCCGCTCAAGAGCTTTTCGAAGAGATGGCCATGAATGCATACCAATGGAACATGCCCCGAGCGCGACCTAACAAGCCAGCCAGAATTTTTGAAATAGATGCAAACGCAAATTTGGCTTTACAAGTTGAGCGCTTAATAAAGCAAGTGGCGGAGATGTATGCTTCCTCCGTCACTCCTCCTTGGGCTAATAACGTTTTAATTGAAGAGCGGGTTGACTACATGGGAAATCTGCCTCGGCCTTCCTATAACCCGAACTCCGCTCCGTATAACAACACATACAATGCGGTTAATAGGAATCATCCAAATTTCTCGTGGAGCAACCAAGGAAATGCTCAGCGTCCTATGAATCTAAATCAACCCCCCCCCCCCTAATCAACTTCTTAATTTAACTCCGCCTCTAAATTTGATTTCTCAAAATTTTAATCCTCCCAGTTTTTCACCTCGACAACACAAGCCCTCTTCGCTTGAAGAGGTCTTTGCAAATTATGTTGCTACAAATGAATCGAACATCCGGAACCTCACAGGATTGAAAAAAATTTTAGAGAACCAAGTGGGCCAGCTAGCGAAGATGATCTCCGAGCGTCAGCAAGGAGCACTACCGGTGAATACAGAGCAAAATCCATAGGAGAGCGCGAATGCGATTACACTCCGAAGCGGGAAGGAGGTGGTTTCAAAACAGGATGAGCCTAAGGTAACTTCCTCTCCTCCTCGTACTATTAATTTATCTTCAAATTTGCCCGCTACGTTAGCTCCGCACACTTCTACTTCTAATATTCCGTATCCGTCTAAATTTAAAAGCGAGTGCGCTGAAAAAAATTATAAAAAGTTTTTAGATATTTTAAAGCAAATTCATATTAATGTCCCTTCTGCGAGGCTATCTCTCAAATGCCTAAATATGCGAAATGTCTTAAGGAGTTGCTCTCCAATAAGAAAAAATTAGAAGATATTTCGCATATTTCTTTAAACACAGAATGCTCCGCGGTTGCACTCAACAAATTTCCTCAAAAAGCAAATGACCCAGGATGGTTCTCCATCCGTGTTTATTTGGCAATTAGTTAGTAAAACACGCCTTAGAGGATCTTGGAGCAAGCATCAATCTCATGTCATTTTCATTATTCAAAAAGCTAGGTCTAGGAAATCAAAGCCCCACTCGAATGAGTATTTAATTAGCGGATCGTTCTTTAAAATATCCGGTAGGAATAGTGGAGGACGTGCTCATCAAGGTTGACAAGTTCATCTTCCCGGTGGACTTTGTCATTCTTGACCTCGAAGAGGATGCCAAAGTACCCCTCATACTCGGCCGCCCCTTCCTTGCTACCTCCCGCGCTATTATAGACGTAAGTAACAGAAAGCTCCTCCTACGTGTTGGAGTCGATGAAGTTACTCTCGGCATAAATTCCTCGATGCGGAACACATTAGAAAATAACGATTCGTGTTTTTACCTGGAAGAGTGTTGTGAGTTCGATTCATCCCCCGAGTAAGTTTCATCGACAAGTAGTGATTCTGAACTCGTCGAGCTGTTTTATCTTGAAGAAGAAGTCTCTCACCCCACACCACCCGAACCATTATTTCCAGAAAAATTAAAAATTAAAACTTCTTATAAAGAGCCACCCGTGTTAGATTTAAAGCAACTCCCCCTCACCTTAAATATTTATTTTTAGAAAAAGAGTCTAAGCTACCCATCATCGTTTCATCCGAACTTAGCAACTCAGAAATTTCTGAGTTGACTATTGTCTTAAGCAAACACCGCCACGCAATTGCGTGGCAAATTTTGGATATTAAGGGTATAAACCCTTCCTTCTTCACTCATAAAATCTTTCTTGAAGATAATTCCCGCAACTCAGTCCAGCCTCAACAACGACTAAACCCGAATATGAAAGAAGTCGTTAAGGCCGAAGTTATTAAACTTTAGGATGCGGGAATCATCTACCCGATATCGGATAGCACTTGAGTTAGCCCGATACAAGTCGTACCGAAGAAAGGTGGCGTTACGGTAGTTGCAAACGAGAATAACGAATTAATCCCAACCCGTGCCATTACGGGTTGGCAGATGTGCATCGATTATCGAAAACTAAATGATGCCACCCGTAAGGATCACTTCCCTCTACCTTTTATCGATCAAATCTTAGAGCGCCTTTCAGGTCACTCCTACTACTATTTTCTCGATGGTTTGTCGGGAGATTTCCAAATCCTGATTTTTCCCGACGACCAAGAGAAAACCACTTTCACTTGTCCCTTTGACACCTTCGCTTATCGAAGAATGCCATTTGGTCTTTGTAACGCGCCAGCTACATTCCAAAGATGTATGCTGGAAATATTTGACGAGTTAGTAGAGAAGGTGATGGAGGTGTTCATGGACGACTTCTCCATGTTCGGAAACTCATTTAAAAATTGTTTAAAAAATCTCGAGCGCGTGCTACAGCGATGTGAGGAAACGAATTTAGCGCTTAATTGGGAGAAATGCCATTTTATGGTCAAAGAAGGATTAGTCCATGACCATAAAATTTCGGGCAAGGGGATCGAGGTCGATAGGGCCAAGATTGAAGTAATTGAAAAACTCCCCCCTCCAATAAACGTAAAAGCTATTAGAAGTTTCCTAGGCCACGCGGGGTTTTATCGGCGCTTTATACAAATTTTTTCCAAAATCACAAAGCTGTTAACCCATCTTCTCGAAAAAGAATCCTCCTTTATTTTTAACGATGAATGCCATTTGGCCTTTAAACTTATCAGAGAGAAACTTATAAACTCCCCGATTCTAGTCGCGCCAGATTGGTCGCTCCCTTTTGAAATCATGTGCGACGCGAGTGATATTGCGGTTGGTGCCGTTTTAGGCCAACGTGTGAGTAAGTATTTCCACCCGATTTATTATGCGAGCAAAACACTCACGTCTACATAAGCGAATTACACAACTACCGAGAAGGAGCTTCTAGCGATCGTTTTTGCCTTCGATAAGTTTAGGTCGT
This sequence comes from Dactylorhiza incarnata, assembly GCA_033032865.1. NCBI lineage: Eukaryota > Viridiplantae > Streptophyta > Magnoliopsida > Asparagales > Orchidaceae > Dactylorhiza > Dactylorhiza incarnata. Next base: position 21,337,688 of record JAWHQI010000001.1, on the reverse strand, counting down.
ATATCACTCTCTCAAAAGTTATCGCCTTCATGGATCACTCTGCTCTTAGATATATTTTAAGTAAATCGGACGCCAAGCCTCGTCTTTTGCGATGGATCCTCCTCTTGCAGGAGTTTGATTTAGAGTGTTGGGGAAATGATTTATCTTAACCCCTAGAATTGAGTAGAATATAAATTCTAAGAATGAAAAATTAGGCTAAGTAAATATGCGTCGAATAGTATTCGACGCAACGTCGAAATGTAGTCGACGTTTCTCTCAGAATGAGGCGAAGTAACTCTAAGAAGAATTCGACGTAATCTTTGTCGACGTACCTCTGACTTCTAGTCGACGCATTTAATAAAGTCGATGCACCTTAGCTGACGCACCTTACTTATTCTCCTCTCGACACTCAGCCAGGATGAAATCGACGTTCACATCGAATAGTAATCGACGCACGTCGATTTCTATAAGAAATTCAAAAACACGCCAGATCTCTTTCCTTCTTTCTGTAGATCTGATTTTTATGGAATGATATTATTCTTTTATAGCCGTTCTGAATCAGTCTTTCCTTCTATTTGATTCTTGGCTAATTTGATTAAGATTATTATGGATATTATTTGAAATCAGAATGAATTCTTTCCTTCTACAGATTTAATTATTATGGAAACTTTTTCTCTCTATTTGCTGATTGATTCTTCCCCTTTAGCAACATCTTTTGAAACAGAGCTATAAATAAAGAGGTCGGTAGAGAATAACAACTGGTGATCCACCATATACATTTGAAAAATAGGAAGAGCTCCCAAGTGAAGAGTGAGAAAGCTAAAAAAAAAGATAGTGTGCTGCAGCAAAGAAAAAGCCTTCATCTTCTCCTCCTACTGAAGCCATTCTGCTGCAAATTCTGAAAGCTCTCACAAAAGAGAGAAAAGCTTACAATCTCCTTCTCACTATAGAAGAGAGATTACATTCACTATTCTTGTGCTTCTAATCTTCTTGCTAGGAAGAAGATTCTTTCTTGTTTTAAATTATTTCTTCTAATTCTTCTTCTCATTCTTATTTCAACTTCAATTGTGTAAAAGAGTTTTTAGAATCTCTCTTCAAAAAATTCAGTTGTGCTGGTTCTAAGAGTCTCCTTATCAAAAGACTCAGGCTGGTTCTAAGAGTCTCCTTATCAAAAGACTCAGTGCAAGATAGTGAATTCCTACCAAGGGGGTAGAAGAGTGGACTACCCAAAGTTTGAGGAACCACTATATTTCTTTGTGTTGTTATGTGATTTTCTTCTTGCTATTTTCCTTCTTTACTTGCTTAATTCTTGTTGGTGTGTGGGAAGCTTAATTCTGTGATTATTAGACATATATATATAATTGCACAAAGTATTTTTTAAATCTCTATTCACCCCCCTCTAGAGAATTCTAGTGAGGTTAACTGTGCACTTTCAATTGGTATCAGAGCCAGGTTGATCTAAAAAGGTTAACTCCTTGATCAAAAAGATCCTACCTCTTATATATATATATATATTTCTAAAAATTATTTTTCACATGGCACAAATCAAAGATTATGCTTCCACTAGACCACCAATGTGCAATCTTGAAAAGTTTGCAATTTGGAAAACAAGAATTAAGATATATATGAATTCTATTGATGAAGAATTATTTGATGTTATTATGACAGGTCCTCCCAAGCCATTCAGAAAGGACTCAAGTAGAAAAGTAACTGAAACACTTGCTCCAAAGGATGAATGGACAGATGAAGAAAAGAAAGCCCAAGCATATGATGCCAAGGCTATGAATATCCTGGTCTCAACCCTCTCAGAAGAAATCTTCCAAAAGATTGCTGAATGTGAGTCAGCTAAGGAAATATGGGAAGCTCTCTCTAAAATGGTAGAAGGAAGTGTTGATGAGAGAAAGGACAGAAAGGCATTACTCATCTCTCAATATGAAAACTTCTAGAAGAAAGAAAGTGAAAGTGTTGCAGACATGTATGCCAGATTCAGCCTCATAGTAAATGAGTTAAGAACACTTGAGAAGGACATATCTCTCACTGAGATAAATGACAAATTGCTAACTTGCTTCCCTAGCTCTTGGGATTCAAGAATCTGGCCAATTAAAGACTCCAGATGTCAAAAATAAATCTCAACAGATGTCATGTTGGGTAAATTAAGATCTTATGAACAGTTATTGAAAAAAAGAGCTGAGAAAGAAGAGAAAGAAAAGGCTCCTCCACTCTCAAAAGAAAAGAGCATTGCTTTGAAGGCTACTGAAGGTGAACTCTCTACAAATGATGAAGAGCTGATCAGTCTACTGGCCAGAAGGTTCAAGAAGTGGATCAAAACAGAAGGATCTAGAAGGAGAGACTCAAAAACCAGGTATGACAAAACTCCTAATAAAGAGATTATATGTTACTCTTGCAGGAAACCTGGACACATTGCACCTGAATGTCCTAAAGAGATCAGCAATAAGAAAGATCTGAAAAGAACAGATCTAAAGAAGAAGAAGAAGAAGAAGAAGAAGAAAGAGAAAGGGTTCATTGCTCAATCATGGAGTGATTCAGAATCTGAAGGAAGTACCTCATCTGAAGATGATCAGGAAAAGGCTAAGCAAGAGGAAACCTGTTTGATGGCTACTGAAAAGCCTGAAGCTACATCTCTGGTAAATATATTTGATGATATAGATTTCTGTTCCACTGATTTCAAAAATAGTTTCAAAGAATTCTGTTTAGATCTAGTAAAATCTGAGAAAGAAGTAAAGGAACTAAGAAATGAACTAAACAATCTCAAACAAATAAATACACAACATAAAAACTATGAGCTCAGTCTACGACTCTCAGAGGAGCAACTAGATAAAATCAATACTGAAAATCAAGTACTAAGAAATGAGCTAGCAAAGGCAAAAGCCCTTGAAGACTCTCTAAATGCCAGAAGTCAGAAGCTCAAGAATATCTCTAACAATCTCACTGATAGATTTAGACAACTAGAATATAACTCTGACTTAGAACCCAAACCTCAATCACCCAGCAAATCTGTCTGGAGACATCCTATTCACTTCACTAGGGAGAATCATTTGACAGGAGAAAGATCACAAGAAAATCCAGAAACAACCACTGTTTTTAACAAAAATAATCTCACTATGCATGAAGGAATCCTAGGTAAATATCCTCAGAAAAGAAACAGACTTGCGTCGAATCATTATCGATGTGCGTCGAACTCTACTCAACGCAACTCAAATAATGCATCGATTTCTAATCAACGCAGACACCAAAATACGTCGACTCCCAATCGACGCAATCTCTCCTATGCTTAGACTAAAAGTAACCACAGAATGAAGGAAGCGTCGACTTCCACTCGACGCAACTTTAAACATACATCGAATTCATATCGACGCAACAAATCTAATAGAAATGTCTCCTTTTCCAAAAAGTCTTCTCAATCCATTTCCTTTTATTATGAACACTATTTCTGCAACATTACCAAAGAAAATTGGTATGATAAGCCAATACCCCTAAAGGAGGAAGGATATTATGAAAAATCCACTTATTCTTTCATTAAACCTTTCACTGTTGGGAGGAAGGGACCCCAGCTTAGGAGGGTCCAAACTAATGTTTAAAATTTTATGTGCAGATGTATCACATCTCCAGGATGGTGTGGTACTTGGACAGTGGATGCTCCATGCACATGACAGGGTACAAAAACCTATTAATCAATTTTGAGGATAGACTTGGACCACCAGCGACTTTTGGAGACTCTAGCTGTGGTCAAACCAGGGGCTTTGGAGATTTCAAAGAAGGGAAAGTTACCTTCAAGAATGTGGCAATAGTCAAAGGACTGAAGCACAATCTGATAAGTATAAGTCAGATATGTGAGAGTGGTAAGTGTAAGGTAAAATTCACCACACTATTTTGCCATATTATTGATATGAAGACTGGTGACATAGTACTCAATGGAATTAGAAAAGGGAAGGTATATATAGTAGACTTTAGCTCCTCACCCACAGAAGTTTGTTTGTTCAACAATATTATTAATAAAAGTGAATTATGCCATAGAAGACTGGGTCATCTAAACTACAAAACCATTAGTAAACTATCAAAGAATAACCTAGTCAGAGGCCTACCAAAGGGTAGATTCTCTAAGGACTCTCCATGTAGACCTTGCCAACTAGGAAAACAGACCAAGTCATCCTTCAAACCAATTGGTAAGGATGACTCCCCTAGGATCCTCTACTTACTGCACATCGATCTCTTTGGTCCCATATCCACTCAGAGCTTAGGTGGAAAGTCTTATACCTTAGTCATTGTAGATGACTATTCTAGGTTTAGTTGGGTATTCTTTCTAAGGGCTAAATCTGAAACCCATAAGATTCTCTCAAGATTCATAAGATAGATTCAATATGAGTTCAATACTCATGTTTCAATTATCAGGAGTGATCATGGGACTGAATTTGAAAATCAGTCAATTTGTAGTTTCTACGAGAATATAGGTATTAAACAAAGTTTTTCAGCCCCTAGAACTCCTCAACAAAATGGAGTTGCTGAAAGAAAGAATAGAACTTTAATTGAATCAGGAAGGATCTTACTTGCAGAATCAGGATTACCAAAAACCTTCTGGGCTGAAGCAGTCAACACTGCAAACTATGTTCTAAATAGAAGCCTCATTCACAAAACTAAGGCAAAAACTCCATATGAGCTTCTGAAGGGAAAAACACCCATTGTTAAATACTTTAAAATTTTTGGATGTGCTTGCTTTATTCTAAATAATAGGACAGATCATCTTGCCAAGTTTGACAAGAAGTCTGATGATGGAATATTTCTGGGGTACTCATCATCTAGTAAAGCTTATAGATGCTATAACAGGAGAACTCTCAGAATTGAAGAATCTATGCACATTATATTTGATGAAACTAACATGCTGTTTAAGGGGGAGTAAACTTCCACCAATCCTTTTCCACAGGAAAGTAGCAGCATAGAGACTCAGCTTGAACAACTGACTCTAGAGAATAGAGACACTGGGAAAGAAAACCAGCTACAGGAACCAAGTGAGGAGTCTGAACAAGAGCATAAAGAAGGTCCAGAAAAGAGCAACCAAAACCAACTCCCACAAGAGAACATGGTTCAGGAAGAACAGTTGGACAATGATCCCATTGTTAATGAGGAAGAAGAGCATCTGACAAATCCAAGCAGAACAGGAATCAATATGAAAAATCATCCATAATCCCAAGTAATTGGAGACCCCAATACTGGAGTAAGAACAAGACACCAAGTCTCCAATGGGATGATGCTCCAATGCTTCTTATCTCAAGTTGAACCAAAGAGGTTTGAGGAAGCAAATTGTGATCCTCACTAGATTATAGCCATGCAAGAAGAACTAAGCCAATTTGAGAGAAACAAGGTCTTAAAAAAGAGATAGTGTGCTGTTGCAAAGAAAAGCCTTCATCTTCTCCTCCTTCTGAAGCCATTCTGCTGCAAATTCTGAAATCTCTCACAAAAGAGAGAAAAGCTTACAACCTCCTTCTCACTATAGAAGAGAGATTACATTCACTATTCTTGTGCTTCTAATCTTCTTGCTAGGAAGAAGATTCTTTCTTGTTTTAATTTGTTTCTTCTAATTCTTCTTCTCATTCTTATTTCAACTTCAATTGTGTAAAAGAGTTTTTAGAATCTCTCTTCAAAAAATTTAGTTGTACTGGTTCTAAGAGTCTCCTTATCAAAAGACTCGGGCTGGTTCTAAGAGTCTCCCTATCAAAAGACTCAGTGCAAGATAGTGAATTCCTACCAAGGGGGTAGAAGAGTGGACTACCCAAAGTTTGGGGAACCACTATATTTCTTTGTGTTGTGCTGTGATTTTCTTCTTGCTATTTTCCTTCTTTACTTGCTTAATTCTTGTTGGTGTGTGGGAAGCTTAATTATGTGATTATTATACACATATATATGTAATTGCACAAAGTATTTTTAAATCTCTATTCACCCCCCTCTAGAGAATTCTAGTGAGGTTAACTGTGCACTTTCAATTGGTATCAGAGCCAGGTTGATCTAAAAAGGTTAACTCCTTGATCAAAAAGATCCTACCTCTTATATATATATATATATATTTCTAAAAATTATGTTTCACATTGCACAAATCAAAGATTATGCTTCCACCAGACCACCAATGTGTAATCTTGAAAAGTTTGCAATTTGGAAAACAAGAATTAGGATATATATATGAATTCTATTGATGAAGAATTATTTGATGTTATTATGACAGGTCCTCCCAAGCCATTCAAAAAGGACTCAAGTGGAAAAGTAACTGAAACACTTGCTCCAAAGGATGAATGGACAGATGAAGAAAAGAAAGCCCAAGCATATGATGCCAAGGCTATGAATATCCTGGTCTCAACCCTCTCAGATGAAATCTTCCAAAAGATTGCTGAATGTGAGTCAGCTAAGGAAATATGGGAAGCTCTCTCTAAAATGGTAGAAGGAAGTGCTGATGAGAGAAAGGACAGAAAGGCATTACTCATCTCTCAATATGAAAACTTCCAGAAGAAAGAAAGTGAAAGTGTTGCAGACATGTATGCCAGATTCAGCCTCATAGTAAATGAGTTAAGAACACTTGAGAAGGACATATCTCTCACTGAGATAAATGACAAATTGCTAACTTGCTTCCCTAGCTCTTGGGATTCAAGAATCTGGCCAATTAAAGACTCCAAATGTCAAAAAGAAATCTCAACAGATGTCCTGTTGGGTAAATTAAGATCTTATGAACAGTTATTGAAAAAAAGAGCTGAGAAAGAAGAGAAAGAAAAGACTCCTCCACTCTCAAAAGAAAAGAGCATTGCTTTGAAGGCTACTGAAGGTGAACCCTCTACAAATGATAAAGAGCTGATCAGTCTACTGGCCAGAAGGTTCAAGAAGTGGATCAAAACAGAAGGATCCAGAAGGAGAGACTCAAAAACCAGGTATGACAAAAATCCTAATAAAGAGATTATATGTTACTCTTGCCTGAATGTCCTAAAGAGATCAGCAATAAGAAAGATCTGAAAAGAACAGATCTAAAGAAGAAGAAGAAGAAAGAGAAAGGGTTCATTGCTCAATCATGGAGTGATTCAGAATCTGAAGGAAGTACCTCATCTGAAGATGATCAGGAAAAGGCTAAGCAAGAGGAAACCAGTTTGATGCCTACTGAAAAGCCTCAAGCTAGATATCTGGTAAATTTATTTGATGATATAGATTTCTCTTCCACTGATTTCAAAAATAGTTTCAAAGAATTCTGTTTAGATCTAGTCAAATCTGAGAAAGAAGTAAAGGAACTAAGAAATGAACTAAACAATCTCAAACAAATAAATACACAGCATAAAAACTATGAGCTCATTCTAGGACTCTCAGAGGAGTAACTAGATAAAATCAATACTGAAAATCAAGCACTAAGAAATGAGCTAACAAAGGCAAAAGCCCTTGAAGACTCTCTAAATGGCAGAAGTCAGAAGCTCAAGAATATCTCTAACAATCTCACTGATAGATTTAGACAACTAGAATATAACACTGACTTAGAACCCAAACCTCAATCACACAGCAAATCTGTCTGGAGACATCCTATTCACTTCACTAGGGAGAATCATTTGACAGGAGAAAGATCACAAGAAAATCCAGAAACAACCACTGTTTTTAACAAAAATAATCTCACTATGCATGAAGGAATCCTAGGTAAATATCCTCAGAAAAGAAACAGACTTGCATCGAATCATTATCGACGTGCGTCGAACTCTACTCAACGCAACTCAAATAATGCATCGATTTCTAATCAACGCAGACACCAAAATACGTCGACTCCCAATCGACGCAATCTCTCCTTTGCTTCGACTAAAAGTAACCACAGAATGAAGGAAGCGTAGACTTCCACTCGACGCAACTTTAAACATACGCCGAATTCATATCGACGCAACCAATCTAATAGAAATGTCTCCTTTTCCAAAAAGTCTTCTCAATCCATTTTCTTTTATTATAAACACTATTTCTGCAACATTACCAAAGAAAATTGGTATGATAAGCCAATACCCCTAAAGGAGGAAGGATATTCTGAAAAACCCACTTATTCTTTCATTAAACCTTTCACTGTTGGGAGGAAGGGACCCCAGCTTAGGAGGGTCCAAACTAATGTTTAAAATTTTATGTGCAGATGTATCACATCTCTAGGCTGGTGTGGTACTTGGATAGTGGATGCTCCATGCACACGACAGGGTACAAAAACCTATTAATCAATTTTGAGGATATACATGGACCACCAGTGACTTTTGGAGACTCTAGATGTGGCCAAACCAGGGGCTTTGGAGATTTCAAAGAAGGGAAAGTTACCTTCAAGAATGTGGTAGTAGTCAAAGGATTGAAGCACAATCTGATAAGTATAAGTCAGATATGTGACAGTGGTAAGTGTGAGGTAAAATTCACCACACTATTTTGCCATATTATTGATATGAAGACTGGTGCCATAGTACTCAATGGAATTAGAAAAGGGAAGGTATATATAGTAGACTTTAGCTCCTCACCCACAGAAGTTTGTTTGTTCAACAATATTATTAATAAAAGTGAATTATGGCATAGAAGATTGGGTCATCTAAACTACAAAACCATTAGTAAACTATCAAAGAATAACCTAGTCAGAGGCCTACCAAAGGGTAGATTCTCTAAGGACTCTCCATGTAGACCTTGCCAACTAGGAAAACAGACCAAGTCATCCTTCAAACCAATTTGTAAGGATGACTCCCCTAGGAACCTCTACTTACTGCACATCGATCTCTTTGGTCCCATATCCACTCAGAGCTTAGGTGGAAAGTCTTATACCTTAGTCATTGTAGATGACTATTCTAGGTTTAGCTGGGTATTCTTTCTAAGGGCTAAGTCTGAAACCCATAAGATTCTCTCAAGATTCATAAGATAGATTCAATCTGAGTTCAATACTCATGTTTCAATTATCAGGAGTGATCATGGGACTGAATTTGAAAATCAGTCAATTTGTAGTTTCTGTGAGAATATAGGTATTAAACAAAGTTTTTCAGCCCCTAGAACTCCTCAACAAAATGGAGTTGCTGAAAGAAAGAATAGAACTTTAATTGAATCAGGAAGGATCTTACTTGCAGAATCAGGATTACCAAAAACCTTCTGGGCTGAAGCAGTCAACACTGCAAACTATGTTCTAAATAGAAGCCTCATTCACAAAACTAAGGCAAAAACTCCATATGAGCTTCTGAAGGGAAAAACACCCATTGTTAAATACTTTAAAATTTTTGGATGTGCTTGCTTTATTCTAAATAATAGGAAAGATCATCTTGCCAAGTTTGACAAGAAGTCTGATGATGGAATATTTCTGGGGTACTCATCATCTAGTAAAGCTTATAGATGCTATAACAGGAGAACTCTCAGAATTGAAGAATCTATGCAGATTATATTTGATGAAACTAACATGCTGTTTAAGGGGGAGGAAACATCCACGAATCCTTTTCCACAGGAAAGTAGCAGCATAGAGACTCAGCTTGAACAACTGACTCTAGAGAACAGAGACACTGGGAAAGAAAACCAGCTACAGGAACCAAGTGAGGAGTCTGAACAAGAGCATGAAGAAGGTCCAGAAAAGAGCAATCAAAACCAACTCCCACAAGAGAACATGGTTCAGGAAGAACAGTTGGACAATGATCCTATTGTTAATGAGGAAGAAGAGCATCTGACAAATCCAAGCAGAACAGGAATCAATATGAAAAATCATCCACAATCCCAAGTAATTGGAGACCCCAATACTGGAGTAAGAACAAAACACCAAGTCTCCAATGGGATGATGCTCCAATGCTTCTTATCTCAAGTTGAACCAAAGAAGTTTGAGGAAGCAAATTGTGATCCTCACTGGATTATAGCCATGCAAGAAGAACTAAGCCAATTTGAGAGAAACAAGGTCTTAAAAAAGAGATAGTGTGCTGTTGCAAAGAAAAAGCCTTCATCTTCTCCTCCTTCTGAAGCCATTCTGCTGCAAATTCTGAAAGCTCTCACAAAAGAGAGAAAAGCTTACAATCTCCTTCTCACTATAGAACAGAGATTACATTCACTATTCTTGTGCTTCTAATCTTCTTGCTAGGAAGAAGATTCTTTCTTGTTTTAATTTGTTTCTTCTAATTCTTCTTCTCATTCTTATTTCAACTTCAATTGTGTAAAAGAGTTTTTAGAATCTCTCTTCAAAAAATTCAGTTGTACTGGTTCTAAGAGTCTCCTTATCAAAAGACTCAGGCTGGTTCTAAGAGTCTCCTTATCAAAAGACTCAGTGCAAGATAGTGAATTCCTACCAAGGGGGTAGAAGAGTGGACTACCCAAAGTTTGGGGAACCACTATATTTCTTTGTGTTGTGCTGTGATTTTCTTCTTGCTATTTTCCTTCTTTACTTGCTTAATTCTTGTTGGTGTGTGGGAAGCTTAATTCTGTGATTATTATATATATATATATATATATGTACAAAGTATTTTTAAATCTCTATTCACCCTCCCTCTAGAGAATTCTAGTGAGGTTAACTGTGCACTTTCATAGAGAACTGGGACAAAAGGGGAGCCGAAAACTTGGCGGCCGATCATCTTTCCCGCTTAGAAAACCCCGCCATACAAGCATTAATAGAAGCCAACATTAATGATAAATTTCCTGAAGAGCGCCTCCTTGCTCTCGAAAATATTAATTTATCTTCTACCCCCTGGTTTGCGGATTTGGCTAACTATTTAGTATCCCGGGTCCTGCCAAAAGAATTCTCGAGTCAGCAAAAGAAGAAATTCTTTTCTGATTTAAGGAATTACTTTTGGGAGGACCCCTTTTTATTCCGTGTGTTCGCAGACTAGGTAGTGAGAAGATGCATCTCGAGTGAGGAAGGTCTTAAAATTTTACGGCATTGTCACGAGGGACCAACCGGTGGTCATTATCATTCGAACTGAACCGCGAGGAAGGCGCTGGAGGCGAGCTTTTATTGGCCCACGCTCTTCAAAGATGCTAACACCCTTGTGAGTACTTGCGACAGCTGCCAGCGGCCGGGGAACATCTCCCACCGGGATGAGATGCCCCAAAATATTTTCTTAGAATGCGAAATTTTTGATCTTTGGGGTATTGATTTTGTAGGTCCTATCCCTCCATCTTTTTCAAATAAAGATATTCTCGTCGCGGTCGACTACGTGTTGAGGTGGGCGGAAGCCCAAACTCTCCCCAACAACGATGCGCGAGTCGTCGTTAACTTCTAAAAAAAATTATTTTCTCGATTTGGCACGCCGCGCGCTATAGTGAGTGATCGGGGGGCACCCATTTTTGCAATAGTCTATTTACAAAAATCTTAACAAAATATGGTGTCATGCACAAATTATCCATTGCATATCACCCACAAACGAGCGGCCAAGACGAAGTTGTTAATCGAGAATTAAAGCGGATTTTAGAAAAAAATGATTTATATTAATCGGAAGGATTGGGCAATAAAGCTCGTTGATGCGCTATGGGCTTATCGAATGGCGTACAAGACCGCTCTCGGTTGTACACCATATCGAATAGTCTATGGCAAGGCTTGCCACCTTCCGGTCGAATTAGAACACCGCGCATTTTGCGCGCTTAAATTTTTAAATCTCGATTCTACATTAGCGCCCGAACAAAGAAAATTTCAACTGAATGAATTAGATGAATGGCGAGCGAATGAGTATGAAAGTAATAAATTATATAAGGAGCGAACAAAGTTTTATCATGATAAACATATAAAATGTTCAAAAACTTTTTCGTCGGGCGATCTTGTCCTCCTTTATAATTCTCGCCTTCGCCTTTTTCCGGCAAAATTAAAATCCCGATGGTCCGAACCCTTTATTGTTAAAGAGGTTTGGTCCTACGGGACAATCCTAATTTCCCACCTGGAAAAAGGTTCCTTCAAAGTAAATGGGCACCGCCTTAAGTTATATCTTCCGGGAGAGCTAGCTAACGAGAAGAGTGAGTCATTATCTTTTCATCCTATAATATGATCGGCAAGTGGGTCAAATTACGCGACCTTAAACAAAGTGCTTTTGGGAGGCACCCCAAATTTATATTTTTATTGTTTTCTCTTGTTTTTCTTCTTTAACAACTTTTGTAGGTAAACGCCGCTTCCCCACGAAAGCTTCAAAAAAATCAGGGAAGCTCTTTTTCCTTCTTTATTCTTCCTTGCATTTCTTTATTTGCTTTTTTTTCTTTTACTTCATACTTAGTTTTAAACATTGGGGACAATGTTTAACTTTAAGTATGGGGGTGTAAATAGTTTTTAAATTACAAATTTTCAAAAAAAATTAAAAAAACGATTATTTAAATTATTTTCTTATTTTTTAAGCACTTGTAAAACCCAAAAACTCAAAAAAAAAATTTAAAAATTAAAAATTTAAATCTTGCAAAGGGAAGTTTGGGATATCATCCCATCACACTGATGCGATGATTCGGCAAGTGCACCTGTCGCGCAAGTAATAATATTGGGGAAAATCCCCGAGTGTCGGTCTCTTGAGGAACACAGTAAGGTGGAGTTAGGTTTCGAGGAAGGACTTGAGATTGAAGTCCTTAAATCGAATGGAATGCGGGGGAGTTGGGTTGGCTTTTGGAAAATAAAATAAAAGCTATCAACTACTCCTATGCAATGCCGCTATGCAGTGCTTCGCTTGGCGGGATGGATGACTATGTAGGCGTTGAACGCGCTACTTCGTAAGGGCGGATGGACGAGTAGGCAAACGGATCGAACTATGAAGGCCTTGAGCGCGCTGCTTCGTTAGGCGGGATGGAATACGGGCCGCGATGCCACGCTTCGGTAGGCGGATGGGCGAGTAGACTAACAGAATGAGGGTCGCAAGCACCTCTTCGACAAGCACGCCACTAACAATTGCTAGTGCGGCACCGAACGTGACGGCAGAATGGAGGATGGAATGGGGCGCACCTCAAGCACACAGATAAACAAAAAGGGGTATTTCACATAGACATGAAATAACTTTACATAGCAAGGTCTATAGTGTTCTTCATCAAAATACAAAAGATCTAACTATTACAACAATCAATAAGAGGAGAACAAGGCAAGAAATCGACCGAATCCGAAGGCTCGTTGGAGATTCACGGTTGGAATCGCCGGGTTGTCAATCCGCGTCCAAGCTCGGTCCGCAACTACGTCCGGGGTAGAGAGAGCTGTCACGACTCTCCAATGAACCCGTCTTCTTCGTGTCACGATCCGATAGAGGTTGCAAACTTCCTCTTGCTCGATGGAGATGGCGGCTAGATCTCTCTTTGAAGCTCTTGGATGAAGGAGGAGGCCGAGAGGAAACTCCGGCTCAAGATTGGCGTGAAGAACAAGCCCGGAGCACCTCCCTATGGTGGGCGACGATGGAGGGGCGAAACTGGCGCGGAACGGCGGAAGAACGGCGGAAAAATGCGGACTCGCCGACCTAATTCGCGAGCAGCGGAATTTATAGGCGCTGGAATTAAACAGTGCGCACGGTCATTGGCGCACGACCAGTGGTCGTGCGCACTAGAATCCTGTGATCGTGCGCTCTGCCTGGACGGAGCCTGCAAAGACAGAAATTATAAAATAATATGTTTGCACGACCAGTGGCGAACGACCGGTGGTCGTGCGCACTATCGTAGGTGGTCGTGCGCACTGATTGAAACAGAACTCATGAAATTGATGATAAGTGCGCACGAACAGTGGCGCACGACCGGTGGTCGTGCGCACTATCGTAGATGGTCGTGCGCACTGCCCCAAACAGAACTCATGAAAAAGGTGTTAAGTGCGCACGATCAGTGGCGCACGACCAGTGGTCGTGCGCAATAGAACCGGTGATCGTGCGCAGTGTTCCTATGCAGAATTGCACCGGGAATACCTGCACGACACCTGTTCCAGCGTACGACACCAGTCTAGCCACTGAAAGTGGGACTTAACATCGCAAGTAAACTAATAACAAAGAAAGATACGAAATAACACCAAAATGGGCCTAGAAGTGCACATAGCAAGTGATAACAAATATAAGCTAAAACAAGGCTAAAGTGCAGTGGAATGACTAGATAAACGGCCCAGATGAGTCCATATATGTGTATATAATCGGGACTCATCACACCTCCAGACTTACCTGTTTGCGCGTCCCGAGCAAACAAATTCCATGCGAACGGGGAAAGAAAAGTAGATGTCTTAAAACTACAATACAAAGTACCATGCGAAGTTGCATGCTCACGTGCATAAGAAAAATAGTAGAAAAGATTTCTGACTATAAAAACAGTTTATATATTTCTAAAAGAGTAAAAGCATATTACAACTACTCAAAATGGTGAACTACGGTGAATCATTCGGTCACGCATACGGAGAAAGTAAACTAAACGCTGAGATGAGCATTGCTCAAGATTGGGGTGCCTGATAAACTCCACCGAAATCCATCGGTGTCGGTGACCATAGGCTTGCCCGGTCACATTCTCTCCACGGCACTGGTTTGACTCAAATGCGTGAATCAATAGGACTTTAGGTTTTAAATGGGGCTTGGGTTTAGGTGAGGTATACAATGATAAAGACGATGGTTCAAATACTAAACCCAAATGAGCTAATGCAGGAAACTATCCTCATTCACCACACAAACACGCGGGTACACAACACCCCCAGACTTGGACTTAACAGCATGGGTGCATGCACCGCCTACTCTCAAACATAAATCTATACATAAAGATTTTCAATTAAACACTCCTTCTCTTTCCTTTCTTTTTAACTTCTTTTCTTTTTCTCATTTTTTTTCTTTTCTTATCATTTTCAGCAAATAAACAAAAGGACACATCCACATCTTCACAAACATATTACCACATCAACAACCCAACTCATGAAAATAATAAACAGCTAAAGCTCAGATTTGGGTGTGCGACTAGGATTGGCTTTTGGGCTTTGGTGAAATAAAAGTGGGGCTGAATCAAAGAGCGGGTAGGCACAACTGGGCTAGCGAGGATATAGCGGTAGGGATAGGCACAAAGGCTCAACCGGGCCAAAATGATGGCCTATATCACATTCACGCAATTGACTAACCGTATACCCATGCTTCAAGAATCGCTTGGGGCAAGTTCTAGCCACCGAGAAAGATTCTCCTTTCTCCCGACTCAAGCAATACGAATCTAGCGATCGTTTACACACATACCTATGCTACCGTTTGATTCCACCGAATTCACCATTTGAGTAGAGTAAACAACATTTACACTAATAAGAAAAATATAAAACCATAAGTATAAAGAGAAGTCTACTCTACACAGATTTCTATGCAACCGAGCACTCGACTAGGAGCACTACTAGAGTCAACATTTTACTCTGCTACATAGTCCTAAGCCATCACCTAGACTTTCCCAAATAAGCAGAAGAATTAAATTCACAACAGAGCATGCATACAGGCGAGTACGCGCTCAAGTGGGTGCGGTGGTGTGCAATGAAAATGAACAACAATTTAAATGAAATCTTCTAGTGTGCAGTGCAATAGTGCACGTGAGCGGGTAAACAAAACTACTCTCCCCCAGACTTAAACTAAACAATCCACAGAATATATGACATGATAATCAGGAAAGGCCAGGGAAAGAGAGTACCCAGTGCTCAGAAATGAGCACACCAGAAGATTGGCGTGTAAGCTAAAATGAAGCTGCAGCATCCGCCATCAAGAAAAGATACCTGCAGGGGTCAGCTCCGCAAAAACAAAAGAAAATAGAAAATTGAAAAGAAATATTACTAACTAAACATGATTAGATGAAATAAAAATGCAGAGAAGAAAGATAACTACTGGGGTTATTGTCATCCCAGCACGACTTATTCTAAATTAAAACGGTTCTAGCTAATGAGCCTATGAAAAAGAAAATGCACAGGTAACTGCTCCATTATCCGTTTCGGTAGCTGGTACCGATACGGAGATAAGGCAGTCACCCCTCTACCTAAATAATAATACCTGCTCCTCACAGGTAGAGGGAAAAGAAAGTAAGAAGAGGAGGAGGCCTGGTCCTCACTCATCTCACCAAAACTATCCTTGCCCAGCAAGGTATCGCCCACAGCAGGTCTGCAGGAGGAGAAGGCAACGAGTGGAGCTTCCTCAACGGAGGGGGGATCAACCTCCTCACATGAGAGGATGCTCTCATCATTGACTTGAGCATCATGCTCCAAGTCCTCCTGATGTACCTGTGAAGACTCAACCTGCACAGGCTCAGATGAAGAAGGGGGGTCAGGAAATAAAAGAGAAGAATGACATAAATAATCAAAAATTGGGGGAGTGGTCCTAGTCTCACTCCCATTAGGTTGGGGAAGTAAAATAATGTTTGCATTGTCATCAATGCTACAAAATTCGGCGGGATCAATGGTGGCCAGGCTTAAGATTTGGACTTCCTCCACCGGTGTTGAGGAAAACTCCTCTTCACCTAGAAGGTTGTCCTCCTCCATAGGAATAGGCACAACACTCAAATCAACCACCTCATCCTGCGACACATCATCAACAATATCGTCGGAGACGAGAGTAGTATGCACAACAGGGAGAGGAATAGTGCTCGGATAAAAGTCGAGCACCGATTCCTCACAAAGAATCGAATCCACTAGGGGTGGTGGATGCACATGGAGAATAGGCTCAGCAATGTTGGTGCATAGATCAACCGCACATTCGGTGACTGTGTCAACGCCATACCCTTCAAGATGTGAAGGTGGCAAGGACACAAAACCGGATGTTGAAGGTGTGCCGCCAGAGTTAGGATTCGGGACGATCCGGATATCCGGCTCGTCATCCTCATCCAATTGGCGACGAAAAGCAGCACAATCCTTCAGGGCGCGATCAGTGCTCCGACAGAACTGGCACTTCCTTGCGGGCTTCTTTGGCACAGCGGGGGCTGGATCCAAAAAGAAGTATGATGGTAAAGGCTCAACAGAGTAGCCATAAGACTTACGCGCACCATGTGGAGTACCAGACGACGTCGATGCTCCATATGCTGGGCTATAAGAATTATGCCTACTATTCTCCGTAGGGCATTCATCACTAGAGTGGGAGGTAGCTCCACACCAACGGCAACGGAAATTGAGATGTGCCCATATAGTGTGAAGATAAAACGATTCAAAATCAAAATGCTATTGTGCAAAATACTATACCTAACAAAAATTACTAAAGCAACCTAATAAAAAAAACAACAAAACAGAAAATGAGGAAATAAAACAAAGAAATGCGATTTACAAATGGAAGGTCTCCTTTCTCAGATTCTCCCTCTCCAGAAAACTCACACGACTGTGTTCCCCGGCAACGGCGCCAAAAACTTGATGCGATGATTCGGCAAGTGCACCGGTCGCGCAAGTAATAATATTGGGGAAAATCCCCGAGTGTCGGTCTCTTGAGGAACACAGTAAGGTGGAGTTAGGTTTCGAGGAAGGACTTGAGATTGAAGTCCTTAAATCGAATGGAATGCGGGGGAGTTGGGTTGGCTTTTGGAAAATAAAATAAAAGCTATCAACTACTCCTATGCAATGCCGCTATGCAGTGCTTTGCTTGGCAGGATGGATGACTACGTAGGCCTTGAACGCGCTACTTCGTAAGGGCGAATGGACGAGTAGGCAAACGGATCGAACTATGCAGGCCTTGAGCGCGCTGCTTCGTTAGGCGGGATGGAATACGGGCTGCGATGCCACGCTTCGGTAGGCGGATGGGCGAGTAGACTAACGGAATGAGGGTCGCAAGCACCTCTTCGACAAGCACGCCACTAGCAATTGCTAGTGCGGCACCGGACGTGACGGCGGAATGGAGGATGGAATGGGGCGCATCTCAAGCACACAAATAAACAAAAAGGGGTATTTCACATAGACATGAAATAACTTTACATAGCAAGGTCTATAGTGTTCTTCATCAAAATACAAAAGATCTAACTATTACAACAATCAATAAGAGGAGAACAAGGCAAGAAATCGACCGAATCCGAAGGCTCGTTGGAGATTCACGGTTGGAATCGCCGGGTTGTCAATCCGCGTCCAAGCTCGGTCCGCAACTACGTCCGGGGTAGAGAGAGCTGTCACGACTCTCCAATGAACCCGTCTTCTTCGTGTCACGATCCGGTAGAGGTTGCAAACTTCCTTTTGCTCGATGGAGATGGCGGCTAGATCTCTCTTTGAAGCTCTTGGATGAAGGAGGAGGCCGAGAGGAAACTCCGGCTCAAGATTGGCGTGAAGAACAAGCCCGAAGCACCTCCCTATGGTGGGCGACGATGGAGGGGCGAAACTGGCGCGGAACGGCGGAAGAACGGCGGAAAAATGCGGACTCGCCGACCTAATTCGCGAGCAGCGGAATTTATAGGCGCTGGAATTAAACAGTGCGCACGGTCATTGGCGCACGACCAATGGTCGTGCGCACTAGAATCCTGTGATCGTGCGCTCTTCCTGGACGGAGCCTGCAAAGACAGAAATTATAAAATAATATGTTTGCACGACCAGTGGCGAACGACCGGTGGTCGTGCGCACTATTGCAGGTGGTCGTGCGCACTGATTGAAACAGAACTCATGAAATTGATGATAAGTGCGCACGAACAGTGGCGCACGACCGGTGGTCGTGCGCACTATCATAGATGGTCGTGCGCACTGCACCAAACAGAACTCATGAAAAAGGTGTTAAGTGCGCACGATCAGTGGCGCACGACTAGTGGTCGTGCGCAATAGAACCGGTGATCGTGCGCAGTGTTCCTGTGCAGAATTGCATCGGGAATACCTGCACGACACCTGTTCCAGCGTACGACACCAGTCTAGCCACTGAAAGTGGGACTTAACATCGCACGTAAACTAATAACAAAGAAAGATACGAAATAACACCAAAATGGTCCTAGAAGTGCACATAGCAAGTGATAACAAATATAAGCTAAAACAAGGCTAAAGTGCAGTGGAATGACTAGATAAACGACCCAGATGAGTCCATATATGTGTATATAATCGGGACTCATCACACACCTCCTAGTACCGTGAGAACCCTTCACGAGGTATACCTCGGGAAATCCAGGAATTAACAAAAAATGTTAGGTTTAAAACTAGTTTCCTTTCGTATATTATCAAAAATTCAAAACAAAAGATAATATTCAAAAATAAAATAAAAAATATTCAAAAATTCAAAAAAGATAATATTCAAAAATTCCCAAAAAAATCTTATACCCCTCCTACTTGTTGTTTTGTGATTTCTTAGAAATCTACTTGAGAATGTTTATAGGTATTTTTAGGTTTTTAATTGGCTAAAATTTTGTTTATCATAGTTTGTTAATTTTAAATTTTAGGTAATCTTGTTTTAAGAACCGTCTTCTGATTTGAGTTTGATTAGAGAATTTTTGTTAGCTTTACTTCTCTTTTTATTTTTAAATGACTTCATTTTGTAGTAAATTTGCTAAACCTCTTTTGATTTCAGTTATATTTTCTTATAGTTTTTTAGATCTTTGCAAATTTAAATTTACTAGAATTTGCTCTCAATATAATTTAATTTATAAACTAGAAATTTTTCCTACCCTACCCCTTTGATGGCTTAAAGAAAAGTATTTTAAAAGATCATATGTCATGGGAATAAGAGGATAAAATTCATTATTCCCTAAACATATGCACCCAAAATCATTTAAAAGATTATATGGCATGGAGTAAGAGGATAAAATTCATTACTCCAAAACATATACATTTTGGGTTTATTTGAAGAGAATTTTAAAAGATTATATGCATGGGAATAAGATGATAAAATTTAATATTCCCTAAACATATACAAAAAAAGGAAAAGAAAAAAATAGAGGTGAGAGGATAAAATTCATCACCTCAAGTCAAAAGTCTCTTCTTATGCCAAGCTTTGTAACCCCCCCCGTAGCCAATATATTTGATCTAGGTTTAACTTAAGTTATGGAGAGAGCAATATTTAGTAGGTTACTTTTCCTTAAGTTTCTTTTAAGATAGAGTTCTTATAATTTTAATTTAATCTAGTTTTATAATTTCTACAATTTTGGTAAGCTAATTAATTATCTTGAGAAGTCCTTGCCTAAACAATTTTCTCTCTTTTCAAATCATCATCATAATTTAGGACTTAACTCCTCCTAGAATATATTCTTAACTTAACTTTTGGTTTAATAAAATTTTAGTTTGAAATTAAAAATTTTATGGATGTCTTATATATTATGTCTCACACTTTTGCTCTGGAATAGCAAAACCTCAAGTATGGGGGCATTTGATAAGTAGTATTTATATAAGTTTTTAATAGAAATTTTTGTAATTATTTAAAATGAATTTTTCCTTTTCATGTCAATTTTAGGTTATAAGTAGTTCTTTTTGTAATTTTGATTCTAATCTAGCTTAATTCCAATATTCGCAGAATTTTGGGAGAAATATGTGAAATTTACAAGTCACGCCCAAGGTCACGCCCGTGACCAAGGGGTGTGTAACCTGAAGATCGAACCAGAGTCGATGCTGTGCTGATTGAGCTAGCCCACAATAAGTCACGCCCCAGGTCACGCCCGTGACCCAAAGTCACGCCCGTGACCCAAAGTCACGCCCGTGACCCAAAGTCACGCCCGTGACCCAAAGTCACGCCCGTGACCCAAAGTCACGCCCGTGACCATGGGGCGTGTAAATTTAAAATCTTCCCAGCGGGCTGCCGTCGAGACGTGGAGCTGCCGTCGAGAAGTAAACATGATTCACGCCCGTGACCATGGGGCGTGTAAATTTAGAATCTTCCTAGCGGGCTGCCGTCGAGACGTGGAGCTGCCGTCGAGAAGTCAACATGAGTCACGCTCGTGACGCATATGTCACGACCGTGACTTTCCCGTGTGATGTCTGCATGCCGCCGCGCCGCAAAGAAGACCCATGCCGCATTAAATGAAGCCGCCCAAGTACACGCCCATGACCCAAGTTACACGGGCGTGTAATGTCTGAATTTCTCCCGCCGTCACGCAAAGCCCACGCCACTGTCCCAGCTGTGCAGAATAGTGATTACACGCCCCTAGGTCACGCCCATGACCAAGGGGCGTGTAACATGAAATTTTCTCCTATAAATTTAGTGGCTCTCCTTGAGTCCAGGGTTCAGAAATTTGGAGAGGTGGAGGTGCTGCTAGAGCTGGTAGTGAGTTTTTCCATTTCATGTTCATGTCTCTTTAAACTTTCATGTTCTCTTTTTCTTCTCATGCAATGTACTAGATTTCTTCCATGCACTAGCTTATTAAGCTTGTAATTCTTTTTTTTTCTAGCTTGCAATCTTGCTTAAGAGTTGTAATAGTTTTTCATTTCAATAAAAGTTAGCATAGTTTTCTTCACCTCTCTTTCTACTTAGTTATTTTCCTTCGTGCAATTTTATTTTTCTTCCTCTTCCCCCTCCACCATGAGCACTAATCTCTTTTACCATCGTTTAATCCCTTCTTTTAGCTTGCAATTTGTCTCTATTTAGCTAGTAAAGCAAAACTCAAAAATCGTTTAGATAAGATAATAGTGATTTTCCTCGAAGTAAAAGTAATCAACGCGCCCCGTGGAATACGACCTTGGTATTTCAAAATATCCTATACTATAGACGATAATGTACACTTGCCTTTATCGTATATAGTTTTGGAGAAAATCTTTAACCATCTCACTTTGTAAAATTGTAAAATTCTATATCATTACACGACATGGGTAATATCTCGACGACAGAGCTTGTCGATGTCTTGGACTTGGACAGACCTTCAAGTCTTCTTTGTTCTTCTTCAGACAAGGATATTTGAGGATTCGGGGCATCCCTTCTGCACTTGCATTTAAGACGACATGAAGTCATCTAACTCATGTCGGCGTAATCTTCTTGACTGCTTGATATCGTTGTAACCACCTTATCTTATTGATGACATAATCGATATCCTGTCGACAGACTATTCTTCATCAAATGCCTGTCTTCGTGTGACCTTCCTCAGTCTTCTCAACGTCAAGCCTTCTTTGCGAGGATATCGTCATCATCAGTCTTACTTGGCCTTTCCAACGATAAGGTTTCTTTACGACGATATCTGTCTTGATTAGCCTTTCCAATGACAAGGATTCTTTATGATGATATCTATCTTGATTAGCCTTTCCAACGACAAGGCTTCTTTACGAAGATATCGTCGACATCTAACTTGTTTTTGTGCTTGAGTCTTCTTCTTCATCTCGGCTTTTGATGTGCAAATCTCGCACACCGCTATAGGCGGTAGCTAGATTGCGGCACGAAATGGCAGTGTATCGATCGTTCAAGTAATATAAAATGTGGGAGTGAATCCCCAAGTATCGAATCTCTAAGGAACACAGTAAGGTGGAGTTAACTAATGAGGAAGGACTTGAGATCAAAGTCCTTTAGGTCGGATGGAAGCGAAGGGGTTGATTTGGTTTGTGGAAATACAAGAAAATAACTAAACTACTCATATGCAATGCCGCTATGCAATGCTTCGCCAGGCGGGATGGAAAACTACGTAGGCCTTGAACGCACTACTTCGTAAGGGCGGATGGACGAGTAGGCAAGCAAAATCAAACTGTGCAGGCCTTGAGCGCGCTGCCTCGTTAGGCGAATGGATTACATGGGCCGTTAGCACCGCTTCGCAACGTGGATGGACGAGTAGTCAAGCGGATGGAGTGAAAACACTTTGTGGAAAGGAGGGTTGCATTCACATCTAACAAATCTCAACCAAGATCACAGGCATACCACTCTATAATGATTCCACACACCAAACATAAACACAATGAACTTTCATAAAAGCATAATGAAAGCAAATAGCAATTAAAATGGTTTAAGAAAGGTTCATCATCAAAGTATAGGTGATTCCATACCATACAACCATAAAAGTGGAAAATAAGGGTAGAAATACAATCAACGATCGAGACTATGCCGTAGAAATGGGAGGATGCACTGGGTTGTCAATCCATGTCCTACAGTCTATTCATCTGTTGCGTCCGGGATCTCTGAAGCTCTGACCACCTCTAGCCCATCTTCTCGAGTGTCTACGTTGTCCACATCAATGCCCTCGTTCTTCCTTGCAATCTGGATAATATGGAGTAGAGATCACCTTCTTTAGAGCTTAGGATGATGGGGAAACACTATGGAGTGATACCCTCCCATGGAAGAAGAAAAACGGAGCAGTCGGACCCTTCCGGCGGAAGAAATCGCGGAGCTGTTCGGATCCTGAAAACCTTAAAAATCACAGTTAAAATAAAAAAGTTGCAGAATTTTGTTCATGCACGACCAAATACACGACCGTGCATAAAAACGCACGACCAAATTCAGAATGCTATTTTGGGTCATAGATGAACGTGCACGGTCAGATCGATCGTGCATCAAGGAAACGTACGACCATGCATTTCATGCAGACGTGAAATCTGGGCATAATGGATGTTCTACCCACCTGCACAACACAAAACATCAATCACAGAGTTGGGAATACCCTTCCAGCTCAATCCAAATACATTAAAAGGGTTGGGGAGCACCGTGTGCTTACCCCCAACAAACATTGCGCGCTGTTGCACACCAAAATGGGCCCAAAGAGTGCACTTTGTGAAGAAATTTGTTCAAGTGAAATTTAAGCAATAATGAACTAAAAGTGAAGTGCATATGAGTGCGAAAACTATCCCAGATGAGTCCATAAAAATGTATATAAATGGGACTCATCACACCCCCAGACTTACCTGTTTGCGCGTCCCGAGCAAACAAATCCCTCAAGCGGATGAGAAAATATAAAGTTGGCATAGAAATTGCTAGGTTGGAGTACCATGCGAAGTCGCAATTTCACGCTCATAAAAATTCAGTAGAAGAAATATTTAATTATGCATAAAAGTTTACATTTTTCTAAGAGCGTATCTATATATTATTATTACTCAGAATCTGAATCATGGTGAATCATCTGGTCACGCGTAGGAAGAAAGTAAACCGATCACTAAGGTGAGCATTGCTAAAGATCGGGGCTCGGGACAACCTCCAAAGAAATCCATCAATGTCGGTGACCATAAGCTTGCCCGTTCGCACTCTCTCCACGACACTAGTTTAATTCAATGCACGAATCAGTAGGACTTTAGGTATAAGATAGGGCTTGGATTTCGGTGGGCTATACAATGATAAACATGAAGGCTTACGCACGCAACCCAATTGAGTTACTGCAACAAAGCTAACCAAGCTGCCACAATATGCGCGGGTGCACCACACCCCCAGACTTGAACTTGAAAACATGTGTGTGTGCACCGCCTACTCCCAAAATATATCTCACAAAGATTTTCAATTAGGCTCGTTTCTTTTTTCATTTTTCTTTTCTTTTTCTCTTCTTTTCATTTTTTTTTCATTTTTTTTCTTTTTAACTATTTTCAACACAAATTCAAAAAAATACATCCACATTTCCAAATTAACATTACCACATCAACACCCCCCAAAGCAAATGTGAAAACAGCTAAAGATCAGCTTTGGGCATGCGACTAGGATCAACTTTTTGGCTTTGGTGAGAAAGCGGTGGAGCTGAATCAAAGGACGGGGTAGGCACAAAAGGGGCTAACAAGGAATAAATGATAGGAATGGTACACAAAGCTCAACCTGGCCAAAATGATGGCCTGCGTCATGCTCATGCACTGAACTAACCTATGCCAATGCTTCAAGAGTCGCTTGGGGCAAGTTCTTAGAAGACAATCCTTCCTCCCGACTCGAGCAATACGAATCTAGCAAACGTCTACACACATCCCTACACTACTGTTTGATTCACACCGAATTCACCACTTCTGAGTAGAATAAACAATATTTACGCAAATAGAAAAATATAAAACTATAAGCATAAGGAAAAATTAATTCTACACGAATTTCTACGCAAGACGCAAGCGCTCGACTAGGGGCACTATGGGAGTCAACATTTTACTCTGTCTCACAATCCTAAGCCAGCACCGAGATTTTCACAATCACACAAAAGAAATGAGTTGAACTCGTAATGCACCTACGGCTAAGTACACGCTCATTTGGGTGTTGTGGCGTGCGATGAAAATGAACATATAATATAGCTGAAAATAAAATACTTCTAGCATGCTATGCAAAAGTGCACGTGAGTGGGCACACAAAACTGCTCTCACCTGGACTTAAACTAGACAATACACACAATATATAGTTATGAAATTCAGAAAAGAGCTAGGGGAAGAGAGTACCCAATGCTCAGCAAATGAGCATACCAGAAGACGCTAGAAATACAAGACAAAGCTGCAACATCCCTAACCAGAAAAAGAACCTGCATGGGTGAGCTCCGCAAAAACAAAAGAAAATATACAACTAAAATAAAGTAAAACTAACTAAACAAACTAGATAAACTAACATTGCAAGACAGGTAAGATAACTACTGGGGTTATTGTCTTCCCTGCACGACTTATTCAAATTTAAACAGTTCTAGCTAATGGGTCTATGAAAAGAAAAGTGCACAGGTAACTGTTCTAATATGCATGTCGATAGCGGGTACCGATACGGTGATAAAACAATTACGCCTCTACCCAAATATAAATAATACATGCTCATCACAGGTAGAGGGAATATAAAGTAAGAAGAGGAGGAATCATCACTCAACTCACCAAAACTATCCTTGCCCAGCAAGGTGGTGACTTCATGGAGGTGGCAGGAAGAGAAGGCAATGAATGAGGCTTCCTCTATGGAGGAGGGATCAACCTCCTCACATGAGAGGATACACTCATCAATGACTTGAGCATCATTCTCCAAGTCCTCCTGGGGTACCTGTGAAGACTCAACCTGCACAGGCTCAGATAGATAAAGGGGATCAAGAAATAAATAAGAAGAAGAACATGAATAAAAATCAATCGGGGGAGTGATCCCGGTCTCACTCCCACTAGGATCCAAACATAGATCAATGTCGGTATCATATGAGTCGTAGCAAGGGGAGTCCGAAAGCTCAAGGTCCTCGGTGTTGAGTTGGACCTCCTCATCCAATATGGTAGTGCAAACTTCCTCATCACAAAGGGTTTCCTCCTCATCCCATCTCGGTGCGTCATCATGTTCCAAGGAGTCACACTCCCCATCGGAGAGAATAACATCCTCATCCCACTTTGGCGCATCCACAGGATTCGAATGAACTTCCTGCCTAACATCATCAACCAACTCACAAAAAATAGGTGCAGAGAGTTCTTGCAAAGAAAGCGGAGGAACAGGGGTAATAACATCATCAGAGAAAATGTGCACAGGTTCCTCCGGGGGTGAATCCAAAAGGAGTGATGAATGCGCCGGGAGACAAGTCTCCACCATGTTGTCACACCGATCAGCAGAAAGTCTGATGGGGATATCCACAGCAGTCCCCCATAGACAAGGTGGTACTGCGAATATATCATCAAAATTAGAATGAGCACCCAAAGGAGAGGTGGATGGAATGATACAAACATCATTTTCATCATCCTCCTCCATCTGGCGCCAAAACTCAATGTAATCTTTCAATGCGTGCTCGGTGCTATGACAACACAAAAACCATTTTCCATTACTCCTCGGTCCAAATGGGGTCGGAGAGGAATATGAAAATGGTAAATGTGGCGAAGAAGAGTGACCATAAGACTTAGGTATGGTATATGAAGTACCGTAAGAGGACGGTGCTCCATACACTGGGCATCGAGAATTATGCTCACCATCTCTAATGGGGCATTTATCACTAGAATGATTATGATTTCCACACCATCTACAACAGATATTGAAAGCAGAATACATGGTGTAGAAGTGGAAAATTCACCAACAGATAAAATTTCCTTGCAAAAATTAACTACAAGCAAGAAATAAAAAAATGAATGCCTGCTTTAGATAAATCACAAAATAGATAAGGAATAAAGAAATTTAAAACTACAAATTCTAAGAACTAAAACAAAGAAGAAAATGGTATAAACAAATGGAAAAGGGCTTCTATCTCTTGACTTCCTCTCCAGAAACTCACACGACTGTGTTCCCCGGCAACGACGCAAAAAACTTGATGCGCAAATCTCACACACCGCTATAGGCGGTAGCTAGACTGCGCCACAAAACGGCAGTGTACCGATCGTTCAAGTAATATAAAATGTGGGAGTGAATCCCCAAGTATCAAATCTCTAAGGAACACAGTAAGGTGGAGTTAGCTATTGAGGAAGGACTTGAGATCGAAGTCCTTTAGGTCGGATGGAAGCGAAGGGGTTGATTTGGTTTGTGGAAATAAAAGAAAATAACTAAACAACTTCTATGCAATGCCGCTATGCAATGCTTCTCCAGGCGGGATGGAAAACTACGTAGGCCTTGAACGCACTACTTCGCAAGGGAGGATGGATGAGTAGGAAAATGGAATCGAACTATGCAGGCCTTGAGCATGCTGCTTCATTAGGCGAATGGATTACACGGGCCGTTAGCACCGCTTCGCAATGTGGATGGACGAGTAGTCAAGTGGATGGAGTGAAAACACTTTGCGGAAAGGAGGGTTGCATTCACATCTAACAAAGCTTAACCAAGATCACAGGCATACCACTCTATCATGATTCCACACACCAAGCATAAACACAATGAACTTTCATAAAAGCATAATGAAAGCAAATAGCAATTAAAATGGGCTTAAGCAAGGTTCATCATCAAAGTATAGGTGATTTCATACCAAACAACCTTAAAGGAGGAAAATAAGGGTAGAAATATAAACAACGATCGAGACTATGCCGTAGAAATGGGAGGATGCACTGGGTTGTCAATCCATGTCTTACAGTCCATTCATCGGTTGCGTCCGGGATCTCTAAAGCTCTCACCACCTCTAGCTCGTCTTCTCGAGTGTCTACGTTGTCCACGTCAATGCCCTCGTTCTTCCATGCAATCCGGATAATATGGAGTGGAGATCACCTTCTAAGAGATTAGGATGATGGGGAAACACTATGGAGTGATACCCTCCCTTGGAAGAAGAAAAATGGAGCAGTCAGTCCCTTCCGGCGGAAGAAATCGCGGAGCTATTCAGATCCTGAAAACCTAAAAAATCACAGTTTAAATAGAAAAGTTGCAGAATTTTGTTCATGCATGACCAAACGGACGACGCTGCGTAAAAACGCACGACCAAATTTAGAATGCTATTTTGGGTCATAAATGAACGTGCGCGGTCAGATCGATAGTGCGTCAAGGAAACACACGACCGTGCGTTTCATGCAGACATGAAATCTAGGCATAATGGATGTTCTACCCACCCGCACAGCACCAAACAGCAATCACACAGCTAGGAATACCCTTCCAGCTCAATCCAAATACATAAAAAGGGTTGGGGAGCACCGTGTGCTTACCCCCAACAAACATAGCACATAGTTGCACACCAAAACGGGCCCAAAGAGTGCACTTTGTGAAGAAATTTGTTCAAGTGAAATTTAAGCAATAATGAACTAAAAGTGAAGTGCATATGAGTGAAAACTAGCCCAGATGAGTCCATAAAAATGTATATAAATGGGACTCATTAGCTTTCCGATATCGTTGTGAGGTGTTGTAGTGTTGATGTCACAACGATATCATCATACGCATGTTGTCTCGACGATAGCCGATAAGATCATTCAGCTATGCTCTGCACATCATTTCAACGACATGCATACCCTTTTCGATGATATGTCCAGTCTTTTTCGACGATATTGTACTTAGGCAAATTATTGAAGTACTGGACATATTGCATGATCTGTGCAAGCATGAACTAGATGTAACATTATCTACACCTTGTACTTATCATTGAACTGAGCATGTTCTTCAAATTAGAATATTGTTGGGCACTGTTCCCAATAGAGGAGGCGAGCCAGACTGACATCCGTGTGAATGTGATGCGAGAGCTAGGCAGACGTGGGCTCGACGCTCTCAGGGAGAGCATCATTCTATGAGGAGGCGAGATGGGCTGGAGACTCGATCTCGCGAACGGTGCAGGGTTAGGGCCAGGTTTGTTCCCAAACCCGCTCCGGGGTGCATTTAGCTATGGAGAGTGGGGGCTCGCCTCCACTCGCAAGAGGAGTACTCGCGAGCCCAGCTCACAAGGAGAGAGGCGAGTGGCGCCCTCACGGGCCACTCACCCAGCAAGGGTCTATAGGTTAATTTACCTTGATACCCTTGGTGGGCTGCCAATAGCCCTCCAGAGAAGCAGAGTTTGGCTGTTAGCAGACCATTTTTGGGTGCGTATAGCAAAACCAAAAGGCAGAATTGCGCTATTTGCAGACCATACTTGAAAGGCTATGAAAAGACCCTTTGGGGCACCTTTGGGGCACCTTTGGAGAACTCTCCAGATCTTGTGCTTCTCCTTAGGATACCTTCGGTTAGCTCCTTCAGCTCTCCAAGCTGCCCGACTTCAGTTTTTTCTTAGGAGGGGAAGTGCTCTAAAGATCTTCCGGGTGTGTTGTGGTACCTCCACGCTGTATCCAAGGGAGTGTGTCTAGCTCCAAGTCTTTGGTTAGATTCCTCTGTGGGCTTAGTAGGTGTTGGCTGCCCCCTTCACGGGGTTCTGAACTCCTCGTTGGTCCAGATCTTTGTTTCAACAGTAAGAGTTATCATGCTTCTCTTCATTAGTTAAAGCCATCAGTCCATAACTAATCCCATCTACTTCTGATTCACTGTCATTATCTGATAGTGACAGGGGTGTCCTTTTGAACACCCTGGCTATAGGATAGTCATCCTCCCACTCATCTTCTGATGAGCTTGAGTCACTATCAATCAAGGTATTTGGCTTCTTTCCTTTGAACCTCTTTTCAGACTTCTTCCCTTTGTGAGATCTTCTCTCATCATTTTTTTTCCTTCTTTCTTTTTATCAGGACAATCAGCTATGAAATGTCTTGGCCTTTTACAGCAATAACCAATAATATCAGTTGAAAACTATTTGTTCTGTTTAGAGGCAAACCTGACCCTTTTGGGGTTGTGCTTTTCCTTGTCAGGATTGTTGTAATTTTTCTTTAAGCTGGAGGAGGATGAGGGCTTGTTATTCCACTGCCTCCTCTTACTCAGTAGCTTATTAAAATGCATGGATAACAAGGACAGTTATCCATCTGAAAGATTTGAGCCTGAGGTGCTGGTCTGAGATTCTTCATCTTCAACATCTCTCTCCCTGAGGGTCGGGGAATCCTCTCTACTTATCTTGGATCTTTCAGCCTTGAAATCCACAGACATCTCTCTAAACTGAGATATGGATGACTCTTCATCAGGCTTCCTGGTGTTCAGCTACAACTCATGGGAAAGCAGTTTCCCAAATAGATTTTGGTGTTCGAGGTTAACCAGATTCCCCATCTCCCTTATGGCACAAACCTTGATGTCCCACTCTTTGTTGAGGGATCTAAAGAACTTGTCATTCAGATCATAGTTGGAGAAACTATTCCATAGTTCTGTAGTCCATTGACTATCTTAAAGAACTTTTCATAGTAGTCAGCAATCAAGCCCTTATTCTCCTGCATGAAGGCCTTATATTCTTGATTAAGAAGATATTTTATGTCATCTCTTACTTCTTTAGTGCCTTCTATGTATACAATAAGTGAATCCCACATTTCTTTAGAAGTTCTGTAGTGAATTAGGTTATAGAAAGTTTAGTCATCTATGGCACTCACTATTATGTTCTTGGACCTTTTATCCATAGAGGCCAGAACTACTTCATCTTTAGTCACCTCAGCAAATTTCTTTGGTACATGCTGATTTGCATCTATAGTGGAGACTTTCATGGGGATGAAAGGTCCTTCTTCAACAGTTATAAAGATTCTAGTGTCCGATGTGTAACAACCTAGAAGCCGATGTCCGATCGGGACAACGTCCACCGATCTAGCCTCAACTTGCCTCGCTACTGGGCTGCAGCCCAAGCACCCCAACCCCTCTCCAGCCCACAGGAAGGTTGTTGGTGGCCACAGCCTCCCTTTTGTGAGAAGTGATCCAGTTAAGCGCCTCTACGGGGCCTTCCCAGAAGGTCACCAATCCCAGTACTACTCCAGCCCGAGCATGCTTAACTATGGAGTTCTTTCACTTCTCATCACCAATTGAGCTACAACTCAATTGGTGATGAGAAGTGAAAGAACTCCATAGTTAAGCGTGCTCAAGCTGGAGTAGTACTAGGATTGGTGACCTCCTGGGAAGGCCCCGTAGAGGCGCTAAACTTGATCACTTCTCACCAAAGGGAGGGTGTGGCCACCAACAACCCGCCTGTGGGATGGAGAGGGGTTGGGGTGCTTGTGCTGTAGCTCGGTAGCGAGGCCAGCTGAGGCTAGATCAGTGGACATTGTCCCGATCGGACGTCGGCTTCTGGGTCGTTACAAAAAAAGTGCACTTTTTATTGTAACGTCCCAAGGACCTAGACTTACCATCAGGACAACGTCCACCGACTTGCCTCACCTTGCGACCGTTACCGGGCTGCAGCCCAAGCACCCCAACCCCTCTCCAGCCCACGGTCGGGTTGTTGGTGGCCACAACCTCCCTTTGGTGAGAAGTGATCCAGTTAAGCGCCTCTACGGGGCCTTCCTAGGAGGTCACCCATCCCAGTATTATTCCAGCCCGAGCATGCATAACTATATAGTTCTTTCACTTCTCATCACCAAATGAGTTGCAGCTCAATTGGTGATGAGAAGTGAAAGAACTATATAGTTAAGCGTGCTCGGGCTGGAGTAGTACTGGGATGGGTGACCTCCTAGGAAGGCCCCGTAGAGGCGCTTAACTGCATCACTTCTCATCAAAGGGAGGCTATGGCCACCAACAACCCGCCAGTGGGCTGGAGAGGGGTTGGGGTGCTTGGGTTGCAGCGCAGTAGCGAGGCCAGTTGAGGCTAGATCGGTGGACATTGTCCCGATCGGAAGTCGGCTTCTGGGTCGTTACAAGAAAAAGTACACTTTTTATTGTAAATCCCAAGGCCCTGGACTTACCATTAGGATAACGTCCACCGACTGCCTCACCTAGCGACCGTTACCGGGCTGCAGCCCAAGCACCCCAACCCGTCTCCAGCCCACGGGCGGGTTGTTGGTGGCCACAGCCTCCCTTTGGTGAGAAGTGATCCAGTTAAGCTGTAGCTCAATTGGTGATGAGAAGTGGAAGAACTATATAGTTAAGCGTGCTCAGGCTGGAGTAGTACTGGGATGGGTGACCTCCTGCGAAGGCCCCGTAGAGGCGCATAACTGGATCAGTTCTCACCAAAGGGAGGCTGTGGCCACCAACAACCTGCTCGTGGGCTAGAGAGGGGTTGGGGTGCTTGGGCTGCAGCCCGGTAACGGTCGCCAGGCGAGGCAGTCGGTGGACGTTGTCCTGATGGTAAGTCCAGGGCCTTGGGACGTTACAATAAAAAGTGCACTTTTTATTTTTATGACCCAGAAGCCGACGTCCGATCGGGACAACATCCACCGATCTAGCCTCAACTGGCCTCGCAATCGGGCTGCAGCCCAAGCACCCCAACCCCTCTCCAGCCCACTAGCGTGTTGTTGGTGACCACAACCTCCCTTTGATAAGAAGTGATCCAGTTAAGTTGCAACTCAATTGGTGATGAGAAGTGAAAGAACTATATAGTTAAGCGTGCTCGGGATGGAGTAGTACTGGGATGGTTGACCTCCTGGGAAGGCCCCGTAGAGGCGCTTAACTGGATCACTTATCATTAAAGGGAGGCTGTGGCGACCAACAACTCGCCAGTGGGCTGGAGAGGGGTTGGGGTGCTTGGGCTACAGCCCGGTAACGAGGCCAGTTGAGGCTAGATCGGTGGATGTTGTCCGGATCGGACATCAGCTTCTGGGTCGTTACAAGATGCTTCCATGAATAATCTGACTCCCTCCATCCAAATTCTGAAGATTTCTTGTATACATATCTGTAGCTTCATAGAGCTGAGTTCATTATAATTATCTCCATAATTCATGGAAAATAGACTGGTTTCCCTTGATGACGATATTATTCAAGCTGCTAATCTCTTTTTAAACAACCTCCCTCTGATACCACTTGTAAGTTTAGGGATGTCAAATCACCTAGAGGAGGGTGAATAGTGTGTCCAAGTGTTTTTCATCTATTAAAAATATTCAAGCGAATAAATCACATAAAAGCACACTCATCATAGGTTGCATAGATATTTATGGTGGTTACCCAAATTGGGTACGTCCACTTTCCCCCTCCACCTATCTAGTAGTGGGCTAGACTCAGCCAACTCCTCCAAATACTCAGATCTATAAGATCTTACAACTCGGAGTCCAAGAGTCCTACAACTCATGAATAACAGTCGATTCCCTACCTCAGATCCAGTCCCTAGATCCTACAACTCAAAGTGTATCACTCCTACAACTCTGATTCAAGCTTGAATCCTACCTCAGTACCTATGCAAAGTTCCCTACCTCAAATCCTTAGCAAGGATCCTACACTTAGGTCTAAAAGACCCTATACTCATAGAATTTCTACATAAAAATATGTAAAACAATATTTCATAAAGATGATTTAGACTCAAAAAATATATCTTGTATTACTTGAATCTTCTTGAAGCTTGTTGCAGAAATAGCTTCTTTAGAAATCTTCTTGCAATTAGATGTTAAATTTTTTGATCGGCAAGATAACTGAATCTTTTTTCAAAAGAATAGAATGATTGTCTTCAACGAATATCTTTGTTGTTTGCCCGGAATTTCGTGACCTCTCCTCTCCAGTCAGAATAACTCTTCCCAGCAGTCTCAGGTTTTGGAGGCAGCCCAGATCGCCAGCCTCCCCTCTGGATTTATTGTCTAAGGCTCAGTAGTCAAGATCTTGGATACCGCCAGACCGGGCAGTCTATTTCCTTTTTCTATTATCTCTACCCTGGCTCTCCTGTATCCCGGGCAGCCCGTAATTTTTGGATCTGTCCATTTGGACAGCCTCCGCGTCTATAAATAGGGGGTAGGGGTACCTAAAAAGGGACTTTTAGCATCGAGGATCCAGCTTACAACCTGTGTAAGCGGTCTCGAATCCTGTCACTATTCTATCTCTTCCCCTGGCCTGCTCTAGACTTTCATCTTGTGGCCCCTCTTGAGATTAATTGTAACAGTTTTTCTCATCAGAGGTTTCTCCCATGGCATATTTTGTCTCAAGTAACCTGCACTCAACAGTTTTCTCTATCCCTTCTCTAGTGTGAGTTTTGTAGGTACATTTTTTGTGCCAACAAAACGAACACACGACCTTCAGATTTGAAGTGTTCAGGTGAAATCAATAGACTTTTTGAGATGTCAGACCCCGAATGTCAAACTGGCCAGTTCACCGGAGGTCTCCCCTCTTCTATGAGTCCGACCTCTTTAGAAGCTCTTGAGCTTCGAATGGAGCTTCACCTTGCTCAAGCCCGTCGGGAGGCCGCTCAAGCCTGCCAGGAGACTGCTCGGCAGAACGAATCCATGAATAAATTGCTGTCCGAGCTCTCTAATAGGTTGATGCCTCAAGCTAGTTAGGTTGCGACCCCTGATCGGCTGGCCATCGGTCAACTGATAGACCGCGCAACCCATAAGCTTGTTACTCCCTTGCGGTCTCAGAATGAGGAGTTTGCTGCCCGCAAGTCCTTTTTTAGGGAAGCAGCCCATGGATCTCGATCTCAAGCCCTGCATTTCTAAGAGGATTATGTCTATCTTCCAGCCCCCTCTGTGCCCCTTTTGTTCCTTCTGGTGTCTATGGGGTAGAAGATCCCTCTCTTTTCTCAGACAGGATCCGTTGGGAGCCAACTCCCCACGGTCTTAGAGAGCTAAGAATTCCTATGTTTACTGGAGATAGTGATCCCAGTTCCCATCTTCAAGCCTTTGAGTCTGCAGTTGCTCTGAGAAATCTCTCAAACACAATGAGGTGCAAATTGTTGATCACCTCTCTGGATGGGCAGGCAAGGGATTGGTTCTCCAATTTATCTCCCCATTCCATCTCTAGCTTCACAGTTCAAAAGCAGGAGCTCCATCTGGGGTTTACCACCTCAAAGAAGAGGAACAGTGGTCCTATGGCCCTCTTCAAAATCAAGCAGAATGAAGGAGAGACTACAACTCGCTTCATCGACCATTTTTAGAGAGAGATCTAGGAGTAAAGGATGTTGATCCCTCATTATATTTAGTCGCCCTAATAGATGGTCTGCAGGAGGGGCCTCTGAAGTTTGGAGTCACAACCAAAGAGCCGAGCTCTTACCAGGAACTAATCAGCATCATGAATAGTTTCATATAAGGGGAAGCAAATAATCCCATCTATGTTTCCAATTTAACATGCAAGGCAATTCAGAAAGGCTCTGCAGGTTCTCCTCCAGCCCCTCCGTCGTCAAAATCATCGCGTCAAGAATTCCAACCTCCAGCTCAAAGAGGAAGGAATTTCCGTCACCATCGTCCTTACCAAGGGCATCAATAGTTTCAGCCTCAAGTGCCCTTATTGCCCGCTCCAGTTACTCCAGCTCTTCAGCAAGCTCAAATTCAACAGATTCACTTTGTTCAGCCTCATCCCATGGTCCCTCAGCATTCCTATAATGACTTTCAAGAATCATTCACCGAACTCAACATCCCAATGAGTGAAGTGATTCCGATTCTCCAGAAGTAGCCTTTTTATAAAAGGCCAGCCCCTATGCAATCTGACAACAAATTCAGGAACCCTTGTCTCTATTGTGAGCATCATAGAGAGAAATGTCATCTGAGAGAGAATTGCAGAGCCCTCAGAATGTTAGTAGAGAAGCTTGTGAAGGAAGGGAAGCTGCAGGGGCTGTTACAAAAAAGCTAATCCTTCTAAAGCCTCCACCTCCAAGAGCAAAGAAGTGGCAGAAGTCCACTAGGAATGTGAAGAGGTCAACGATGTTGGCCATACCGACAATTTCGGTTATCCTGGTGAATGCATGGATGCAAATGATGAAGGAACTTTGGGTTATCTTTTTTGCATCCATGGGGGAGCAGTCCTAGAATCATCAAAGAAGGCCTGCATGGGCAGAGTTTTCAGATCAGAGGTTGCTGCTACCTCCTCCTATGCTCCGGTCCGAGGAACAATCACTTTTGGGCAAGAAGATCTTCCTCCTACTTCCAACCCTTTCAACGATGCAGTCGTTATAAAGGCATTCATATAAAATTATGTAGTTGAGAATTTCTGACGATACCGGGAGTTCAGTAAATCTTTTCTTCAAACTAGCTTTTGAGGCCCTGAAGACCGGGAAGACTCTTTTTCCACCGAAGGGCCACTCTATGGTTTCTCCGGAGAGATGAAAAAGTGGAAGGAAAGGTCACGCTCTCAGTGACGCTTGGAGGCATCACAAAGTTAGTCAAATTCATAGTCATTGATGTCCCGAGTAGCTACAACGCAATTTTTGGGAGGCCCATCCTGAATGAGTATCAAGCGGTGGTTTCCACCTACCACCTTGCAGTTAAGTTTGCTCTGAATGGCAAACAATACCGGGTTAGGTGCGATCCGAGAAAAGCTCGGGAATGCTACATCAAATCAGTTAATATGACTGAATGTTTTCCCCCACAAGTAGCTGAGACCTCTTCAGCTCCTCAAGTCCCCAATTCTGCTAAAGATGAAGAAGAGGTCGTGGCAGAGGATTCAAGAGATGGAGTTCGCTTGAAACCTGCCCAAGCAACTCAAGCTGTGCCCATCGGTGATGAAGATGAAAGCAAAAGGCTTTTAATCAATGCTGAATTACCTGAAGCTGAAAAGAATCAGCTCATCTCTTGCCTGCTGCAAAATTACGATACATTCGCTTGGTCAGCGGATGATATTGTTGGAACATGGTCTTCCGCATCTCCTAGGTTTGAGAATAACAAATCCTATGTGTATTTGATCTTGTGTGTTTAAGTGTGCAGGAAACAACGTCCATATGAATCAAGGATAACATAAGAAGGTTTCCCCCAAGTTTGAAGCCAGAATTCCAACATGTCCACTAGTGTCGGCGGTAGTACCTAGTGCGGGTGCTAGCTCTGATTAGGCTTGTTCAAGCGACAAGTATAGAAGGCAATAGCGCCAGGCGGTAGCGAATTGCGCTGGCGGTAGCGCAGATTTTTGGAAAGGTTTCCTTGGAATGAAGATACGCACACGGAGAATGTTTCCTAATTCGGGATAGCGTCGGCGGTAGCACTAGCACGGGCGCTAGCTGCAAAGCTATAAAAAGAACCCCTCTTATCTCATTTTAACACATATCCTAGAGAGAGGCTGAGTGCCAATATTCAGAGCCTTATTCTGCCGAAAAGTGATCTCCCCCAAAAGTTCCATGAATTTCTGAAGGAGGATTTCTTCACGTCGGATCCGAACGACGATCGCTTCAACAACGCTTATTTTATAGCGGTCTTTCGACTCCAACTTCAGAAGTTCTTCAAGATGGAGTTTTTAATATTATTGTTTCATATTTCACATCATTATTCTTGTAATCATTTAGTCAATTCGCCTCGTGTTGGCGACTTGGTCTGGGAAGGACTTAGGGAAGAAATTTGCCTTATGTTGGCGACTAGGTCTAGGGTGTAGATCTAGGGGGTGCTCGAGGCTGTATCCAAGGGAGGATTGGCTAGAGCGGCTTGAGGCCGTATCCGGGGGAGGATAGGCTAAATCCACCGGTTCGCGGGGATACGACTTGGGATAGAAAATGAAAAGTCTTTTTATTATTCGCCTTTCGATTTCTAGCATTATAGAAATCTATTTTTGTAATCAATTTTATTAATAGTAATCATGTCTCTCTTTGTGTAATAAAATTAATTTGTTCTTTATTTCTCTAAATTGTTTATTATCTTCTCTTTCATTATAAATCAATTTAGATCTTTATTCAAAATCACTATTTTAATCTTTAGCTTTTCAAGTATGACAATATATAATAAAAGTCTTAAAACCCTTATTCACCCTCCCCCCCTCTAAGGGCGCCTACCGATCCAACAAGTGGTATCAGAGCGGTTTTATTCTAAAACGGTCTAATAACTGGGAATAATGGCGTCTCATGATCTCGTTTCTATTAGTGGGGGAAATTTTTATGAAGAAGAAAAATCTCTTGCACCACCTTTATTCGAAGGGAGAAATTATAAAGGGCGGAAATTTTTAATGGAAAAATTTATTAAAACTTTAGATATCGAAGCATGGAATATAGAAATAATAAGACCAGTGGATAAAACAAATAAAAAAGAACGTCACCATATTTCAAAGGCCTTGAATAATATCTTTTGTGCTTTATCTCAAGAATTTTTCAAATTAATATATTATTTTTCTAGTGCATACAAAGTATGGAAATTTCTTAAAGAAATGAATGATTTTCCTCTCACAGGTATGGAACAAACGCAAGAAGTGGAGAATGTACAAGCTTGAACAAATTGTTAAGAAAGCTCCTCTCATGATGGATCAATGGAGTGCACTTCAAGAGGAAAAGAAGAAATCCTATCTTTGGAAGAGGAATGCCAAAAAGATGTAGATAACAAAGGAACTCTATGCTCACCTCTCATCGCATCCAAAAGAACTATAAGGAAATCAAATTCCCTTATTGTTTGCAAATCTATTTCTACTTTACAATTGCTACAACTTACAAAATGCAAAATTAAGAAATTAAAAAATGCTAATTGCAAACTGCGCTTAGAGAAATAAAGATTTAAAAGCAAAATTTAAAGTAGAATCAAATTCGAATTTATCTAGTTTTACCCATGTCTCTTCAATTGAAAATACAAAACCTTGTTTGATTGTAATGATATTACAGAAAAATTCAAGGAACTTGAAAAAGAATTATTTTTGTAAAAGAACATAATGAAAAATTATCTTTAGAAAATTCATCTTTGAAACTTGATTGTGCTACGTGCCAAAATTATAAAATTGAAATCAAGGAGATGGATGGAACATTTGAGGAATTTAGAAATAACTATTAAAATCATATTGACTCTATTGTTTCCACTCTTAAAAATAGCACAATAGCTTATAATAAAGCTAGGCATAATCTTAAGATCAGGAATGATGAATTAAAATAAAAAATCAACTTGCTTATGAAAATTATAAGTAAAAATTCATAATATCAAGAAATACCTAAAAGCGCGTTGAATATGAATAGGAATATCTTAACTAAGCCTACTAATGGGAGTAAGAAACACAAAGAATTTCTAAATCAAAATCACCATTATTTACAAAATCATGTTTCTCCCAACATAAAATTAAAATTACACAAATTTCCTATGATTGATACTTTCAATTATAATTTTCAAAATAAAGATAATTGCAATGAAAATTTAATGCATAAGAATAACATTAAACCGCTGTTTGAATGAAGGCCTAAAGTTAAAAATGAAACATTAACTTCACATAAATGGACCCATTCATCACTATCTCCCCACAAGCCAACATGTTATATTTGGGTACCAGAAAGAACCACCACACTTGGTCCACTTTGGATACCTAAAACTCTTATTCATTAGGTATCATCAAATGCATGAAGTAGAATCTTTTCAAAATGAAATATACAAATTTCTACTTCATGATATGCTTTAATGTCTTTTGGTTTTTCTTAAGCTATTATGCCATGGTCATCTTATATATTATTGGAAATATGATTTTATCTTTTAAAGCAAAATAAGTTTATAAATCAAGTTTTCAAAATTCAATGTCATTTTTTATTTTTGATGACCTACCTATCTTTTTTAAAATTCATTGCCTATAAATATCAGATAAATTGAATTCAAAATTTGTTATGTGATATTGAAATCTCAAATCATAAGGAATCCATCAAAATATAATTGGATACCAAAATTGCTTAAACATCTCCACTTCATACAATTTCAAATTTGTGAATAAGAACGATAGACAAAATTCTTAAGACTACTAAATGGGATTATAAGAACCAG
Organism: Dactylorhiza incarnata; assembly: GCA_033032865.1. Classification (NCBI taxonomy): domain Eukaryota; kingdom Viridiplantae; phylum Streptophyta; class Magnoliopsida; order Asparagales; family Orchidaceae; genus Dactylorhiza; species Dactylorhiza incarnata. The sequence continues at coordinate 21,298,060 of JAWHQI010000001.1, read as the reverse complement.
ACAAAAAGATCCACAAATCCAAAAGCAATATAATTAAACATAACAGATAGCGTCGGCGCTAGCAGGTAGCGCCGACGGTAGTGGAAAATGTTCAAAAGATGTCAACGCCTGTATTATTACAAAACTCATATATATCAGTAACCCTTGGGACACTCCTCTTCCTCTACTCCGTCTCATCTACCTCCTCCACACGTGGACTTGGTGACCACCATCTGCAACTCCTATGAATCGAATGTCATAGCAGATCTTGTGTCGGGCTATACAATTCCCTCCGCTCCAGTGATGATTGATTCAACTTTAAGGCCTTTATCATAAACTTCATCATCTTCTTTATGCTAGAGAAATCCTTCTTTACCTCCGACACATCCTCCTCCACTCGTGTCATCCACTCCCCCATATCTTCTTAAAAATGATCAAATGAATCATCTTGAGTCTCTCGGGCAGATGCTCCTCGCCGAATTGGTGATCGAGTGGACGAAGATGGCTCATCTGAGAGTGAGATCGCTCGAAGATACGTGGTTCTGTAGATGGAAGGAAAGCAATCCATCAAATAAAAACCAATCTTAATATAAGGGTACCTATGTAGAATAACCCTCTAGATAATGCCACCAAGTGGGAGGTTGTTGTATCGCTGACGAGAAGGATCCAACAACTTGTATGTGTACCTAATCAATGAAAGCAACAAGTCAGCCACATCGAATCTTTCCTCCTCAAGAATGAAATACGAGACAAGGCTAAGCTGTGTTGTTATCTTCATTGTATCGCCCAATTTTAGCAAGATGGTATGGCATAAAACATCCTATACCGCAAGGACATCAACTGTAAGCATCCCCACCGAAGAGATCAAATTCCTGAATGCCCTTTGGTGGAGTACCAAATTTAGCTGAGTCAAATTCTTGTCAGCCTAAAACTTTTCAACTATATCCAATCTATTCGGGTGCTCGGTCAACCCAAACACCTCCCTCAAATCATCATGGGTAATAGTAACCATTTGTCCCTGCACCTAGGACTGCACACCTCCATCCAGACCTGCTTGAGATGGATCTTCCAAATGCCTATAGAACTCTCGAACAAACTCTGAGGAAAATGAATCCAAAAGAAACACATTTGATACCTCAGACACTGTAAGCAATTGCATTATGTGATGGTGTCACGGCAGGGCAAATTCAACAAAATAGGGCACTCTCACTATTGTTGTCTCCACTGCTAGTCCTGCACTTTTCTTCACCTTAGAACCAGGTGCCATCTGTAACATTTAATAAGAAAAATTAAAATTAAAAGATAAATTACTAGCGCAAGCGCTATCACTAGCGCCTGGACTAGCATCGGTGCTAGCGTTCTGGTTAAAATACTTACCTACTATTCATTTCCGGAATACTAACATTCTCAAACGTTTACATCCATGAATTTCATATGTTCTAGGCTAAAATAAAAACTAGAAATATTTATAAAATTCAAAGTTTAAATCAAAATCATAAAAATGATGGAGATCTACCTTAATCCAACCTTTTTGTAGATCCATCATCTAAATCACTAAAAATCTCCAATAGGCATATAAATCCTCATCGCAAACATAAAAAATCGAAATTTTAAAACAAGAATCATAAAAATGATGGAGATTTATCCCTGTTCCTCTCTCTAAAAATAAGAATATCAAAACTTTTAGATTAATCATCTAAACCACTAGATAAGTTCAAAAATCTTCATCTCAAAAATCAAAATTAAAGTTTAAAACAAAAATCATAAGAAATGATGAAGATTTACCTTAGATCAATCTGTGGGTTGCGCTATCTGATAGGGTTCTTCGAGAAAGCTTGAGTTGTAATAGCCAAAACGACATAGAAAAAGGGATTTATTAAAAGAAGTGCTAGCGTGGGCATTATCACTTAGTTTTAATTTTCTGTGTTTTTTTTGAAAAATCCATAAAATATGCTTTTTTTATTTGTACAACTTATTTTTGTATTTCTGCCTTTAATTGATTTTTGAAAAATTAAAATAAAAAATTGCAAAAGCCAAATTACAAAAAATATTTATTTTCTCTTCCTTTCTTTGTTTATTTGTCTAAATTCTATTTCTATAAGCAAAAATCAAATACAAAAATATAAAACAAAGAACTATCAAAAATTATTTTTGAACTTAAATTTTCTATTACATGTATCTTGCGAAAGGGAGATTTGGGATGTCACCCCATACATCTCCTAGTACCGGTGTGAACCCCTCATAGGGTAGACCTCCGGAAGTCCAAGATCAATTATAAGAGTTAAAATTTTCAACCAATTTATTTTCCAAGATCAATTATAAGAGTTAAAATTTTCAACCAAATTATTTTCCAAAACTGTATGGACTTTATTATGAATATCAAGCATGGTTTAATCTATCATTTAGACCTTCTACAATGTTGCAATTCATCCTTTTCAAACTACATTGAACATTATTTTTATCATGCTTTGATATATCTAATCACATGTGCATCAATTATTTTGAAATAGTTGTGTAGAACCAAGCTTATCATGCCTCTAAGTATGAGTAAATGTTTTATCGTTGATAATATTTTTTTTCACTCACTTATTTGGCATAGTCTACATGTGCTTTTAATCTAAATATGCTTACTTGTGTATTGAAATTGTACAATGAATTAAAATTGCACAAGTATCCTACCTACACTACTTTTATTTGCACTCTTATCATTAAGAAAAGTGGTTGTGCTTTCAAAATTTCATTGGTTTGCAAAATAAGTGTATTCAGAGAACTTTGTACAAAACAAAACAAAAATCATGAAACAAATTGACAAAAATAACTCCACCAAGCACTACTTGAACCTACTGATAAGTCTTAATGAGCATTGTGAGGTTGAGCACCTTGGAAAGAAAAGTAAAGTGTCTTGTGCAAACCATACGCATTTTCTTTACACCACTTATTCTTTTCTATGTGCATTGAAGTGTGTGGAAGTAAAATTATTTGTGTTTTATTGTGCACTTTACTCTACATATGTCTTGTATTTTTGATTAAATCATTTGTTTACTCTCTTCAAAATACACTTATGTGCACATCATTATCTTCCATAACACTTCTTCTCATGAGTACTGGATCCTTTTGTTAATTCTATACTCTCTTTATATTTAAAATGCACTATATATCCTAGCATGCTCTCTACAATGTTTGGTATGTCTTGAATTTGTGAATTGAAATAACATTGTAGTAGTCTCTTTGTGATATCTTTTTTCATGCTTGGTTACTTTATGGTAACCTTTAAAGATTTTAAATGAATAATAGTTTACAAAAACATCTTCCTTTTTAGATCTTAAACTCATTTTTTCTTCTAATGAATCACCATGATTACAAAGAGATATTTCTTATATTTTTATAAGTCTTCTGCATCATTACCATATACTTCTTACCTTGCACTTTCATGCTTACTTAAAGTCTTTTCTTTTGTGTGTATCATCACTTGAATCTTAAAATTCCTTTCATTCAACAAGTGGTAGACTTGCTTGGTGAAATCTATATTGGTTATTCTAACACACATATCATTTTTATGCTAAGAACTCTGATTTATCTCTATGAAAATTTGTATGCTTAAAACTCATTATCATTTCATTTCCTCTGAAAAGCTCGATCATGCCTTATCCTTTTATCAAAAATTCTCTTTTTACGTCTCCTGCTTCCTTACCCACTTTTGCTAATAACAAAAGGGGGAGAACTAACATGATAAATAAAAACCGCTATCAAATAGGAAAGAACTAAACATGATTAATTCTTAAGTTGATATCTTACATATAAGGGGAGCATTCATATAGGAGGAACAATTCTAAATACTAAAAATAATAATTATCCTTTGACATCACTCTCACACACACATAAGTAGGTTTCATCATGCTTATATATTAATGCTCTGATTTATCATTAATGGATTTGTTATTATCAAAAGGCGGAGTTTGTTGGGACATGGTCTTCCGCATCTCCTACGTTTGAGAATAACAAATCATATGTGTATTTGATCTTGTGTGTTTAAGTGTGCAGGAAATAAAGTCCATATGACTCAAGGATAACATAAGAAGGTTGCCCACAAGTTTGATGTCAGAATTCCAACATGTCCACTAGCGTCGGTGGTAGTACCTAGCGTGGGTGTTAGCTCTGATTAGGCAAGTTCAGGCAGCAAGTATAGAAGGCGATAGCACCAGACGGTAGTAGATAGCGCTGGCGGTAGCGCGGATATTTGGAAAGGTTTCCTTGGAATGAATATACGCACGCGGAGAATGTTTCTAATCAGGGATAGCGCCGACGGTAGCGCTAGCGCAAGCGCTATATCCAAGGCTATAAAAAGGACCCCTCTTCTCTCGTTTTTAACACACATCCTAGAGAGAGGTTGAGTGCCAATATTTCAGAGCCTTATTCTGCCAAAAAGTGATCTCCCACCAAAGTTCCATGATCTTTTGAAGGAGGATTTCTTCACGCTAGATCTGAATGACGATCGCTTCAACAACATTTATTCTACAGTGGTCTTTCGTCTCCAACTTCAGAAGTTCTTCAAGAGGGAGTTTTAATATTATTGTTGCATATTTCACATCTTTATTCTTGTTATTGTTTAGTGAATTTGTCTCATGTTGGCGACTAGTTCTGGGTAGGACTTAGGGCAGAAATTCGCCTCAACTTGGCGACTAGGTCTAGGGTGTAGATCTAGGGGTGCTCGAGGTTGTATCCAAGGGATGATTGGCTAGTGCGGCTTGAGGTCGTATCCGGGGGAGGATAGGCTAAAGCCACTGGTTCATGGGGATACAAGTCGGGATAGAAAATGAAAAAGTCCTTTTACTATTTGCCTTTCGATTTCTAGCGTTATAGAAATATATTTTTGTAATCAATTTTATTATTAATAATCATGTATTTCTTTGTATAATAAAATTGATTTGTTCTTCATTTCTCTAAATTGTTTATTATCTTCTCTTTCATTATAAATCAATTTAGATCTTTATTCAAAATCACTATTTCAATCTCTTAGCATTTCAAGTATTATAAAATATAATAAAAGTCTTAAAACCCTTATTCACCCCCCCCCCCCTATAAGGGCGCCTACTGTTCCAACAGATATGCTAGGAGTTGATCCAGATGTCGCTTGCCACCATCTTAACATTGATCCAGCTTTTACTCCGCTAAAGCAAAAGAAAAGAGCTGTAACAATGATCTTGGCTCAACCAATCAGGGAGGAGGTGGAAAAGCTTCTCAAAGATAACTTTGTTAGGTAAATTCAATACCATGGTATCAAATGTTATGATGGTGAAAAAAGCTGGTGGAAAATGGAGAATGTGTGTGGATTTCACTATACTCAATAAAGCTTACCCAAAAGATTGTTACCCCTTGCCTTAGATAGATTCTTTAGTTGATTCTACGATAGGGTACTCTTGCATGAGTTTTTTAGATGCATTATCTGGTTTTCACCAAATAAGAAAGCATAGGCATGATATCCCTCACATATTCATCACGAATGACGGTTCTTTCTGCTATCATGTAATGCCTTTCGGGCTAAAGAATGCTGGTGCCACTTTTCAGAAAATGATGGACACCGTCTTTAAAACTCAAAAAGGGAGAAATTTAGAAGTTTACGTTGATGATCTTCTAATAAAAAAGCAAGCTTTTCTCAGCTCACCTTAACGACTTGAATGAAATTTTTGCAATGCTCCGAGCCTTTAATATGAGATTAAACCCTTTGAAATGTGTCTTTGGAGCTAGAAAAGGAAAAATTCTCGGCCATCTCCTTACTCTGCAAGGATTAGAGCCAAATCTCAATAAAGTGCAGGCTATTCTAGAAATGTAACCTCCCAAGACGCCTAAGGAAGTTCAGCAGCTGGGTGGGAGGTGATGGGCAAAACTATGCTTGCAAATGATAACGGCAAGTGTACCGTATTGAATGTAGTATAGGTTATTGAAACAAGGTCGTATTAGACTCGGGGCGGTTGAGTACTCTTACTTCAAGAAAACCTCTATTATTTTATCAAATAGAACTTGGGAGTGATTTTGCAAATGAAAAATAAAAATAAGATTAAATTAAATGACGAGTAAAAAGGTCAGCACTCGATCTTTGAATCACCTTGGAGATAAAATAAGAACGAAGAATAAAAGCGCATTCTCTTAATAAAATAGCCTTGACCGTGGAGATTCCCGAATTATGAACGCACCTCTCTCGAGGATGCGCTCACCTGAGTTTAGGTTGATCAATCGAACTCTCATTCTAGAATCGAAACCCCTAAAACTCGCCTTATCGAAGTGAATCCCGCTATTGGCTTTTACTCCAATCCGGAAGGGTAACGTTGTCCTCTCTCGAGGATTGCATTCTACTCTTTTTATCCTTGAATGATCGATTCGCCTTACGAGCTTGTTCGGCTAACTAAAGAACGAAAACAAGAACGAAAATTATAATTCGAAAGTATAATCTCATTTCATTAAAATCAAGGATAAATCTTAAGCGTTTTTAGAAAAGAGAAAGAGCAATTCTAAATTACTTCAAAACCAATATTATTCCTTGGATCATCTCGATCGAGTACCAATAGAGATTTTAGGTATTCATGGAGATTGGGGAATCAAAATAAATAAAAGAGCGTATCATAAAAGAGAGAGGGAATGAGAGAAGAAAAGATCTATTTTATTAAATTACAAAAGAGAGTACAAGTTATGAAATTGAGAATTACGACTATTGAAATGAAAATACAATTTGCAAGAAGAAGGATTACAAGACTACTAAAACATGAAAAATAAACATGAAACGAAGTATCTAATCCTCCAAAACTGGTTTTTTAAACATCTGGAAAAGCTGGCTTTATATAGCTGAAAAATGAGGTTACACGCCTTTGGTCACGCCCGTGACTAAGGGCGTGTAAGGGGCGTGATCGATGCTGGTGCGGAGAGGGCGCGTTCTGGCTTCAATGCAGGCATTTCGGACGCGTCACACCCTAGGTCACGCCCGTGACCTGGGGCGTGTAATCTTGAAATAGTGCTGCTGGTGGGAAACTCTGTCGGGAAGAAGCGCGGGGCGAGTCACGCCCGTGACTGTAGGTCACGCCCTCGGTCACGCCCGTGACTGAGGGCGTGTAACTTTAAATGACGCGGCGGCTCGATCTGGATGCTGGTGGCGTGGTCCCGACCGTGACTTGGATGTCACGCCCTTGGTCACGCCCGTGACCTGGGGCGTGTACTTGGCGAATCTTCACGGAATGGGCCCGAAGTAGCGGCAGCAGGTCTGGAGCACATCTTAGGCTGACACGCCCTTGGTCACGCCCGTGACCTTGGGCGTGTACTTGATATTTTTGCTCAAAGTGCCCAGAAAACCTGCAAAACATAAACTAAACTTATATTAGTGACAGAAATAAAAAAGGAATGATTATTATAAGATAAAACAAATAATTGATATAAATTCATATTAAAATTACATCAAAATTATGCTAAAAGATGAGTACAAATAGTACTCATCAAACACCCCCATACTTGAGCTTTTGCTATTCCAGAGCAAAAGAATGAGGGAAGAGTTACAAGACATCGGTATTGTTTCTAATTAACTAAAATTTTATTAAACCAAGAATAAGTCAAAAGCAAATTTTAGGAATTCAAGAATTAAGTCATAAGTTATGTTGATAATTTAAAAAGAGAAATTTGTTTAGCTAACTACTTCTAAAGATAACTATTTAGCAATCGAAATTATAGAAATTTTCAAACAAAATTAGATTAAAATTATAGACACTCTAACATAAAAGAAACTTAAGGAAAAGACACCTACCAAAATATTGCTCTCTTAATAATTTAGTTTAAGACTAGAAACAATGAAATTGGCTAGGAGTGTGTTTAAGCGGAATGGCAAAATGAAGACAAAGGATATGAAGAGGTTTTTGATTGGGGTGATGAATTTTATCCTCTCAGCCCCTTTTTTTTTTCATTTTTTTTAAGTATATATAATACCAGAGAATGATAGACTATTATCCTATCATTTCCACGACATATACACATTTTTCTCTCTTCATTTTTTTTTGGAATTTTGGGTTGCATATGTTTACCAGAGAATAAAGAACTAACATCTCCTTATTCCCATGACATATGATCTAACAAAAGAGGAAAAGAAAAAATACATATGTTTACCAAGGGTAAAGAAAAACTTCTAGTTTATAAATTAAACTATTTTGAGAGCAAATTTTTAGTGGAATGAAATTTCCTAAGATCTTAAAGTTAAAAGCGAATATAATGAAAAAAATCTAGAGATGTTTAGCCAATTTACCACAAAGTGAAGCTATTTAAAATTAAACGGAGAAGTAGTGCTAAATTAACTCTCTAATCGAATTAAAAACATAAAATGTTTCTTAAAACCAAATTACTTCAAATTTAAATTTAACAAATTTTGATAAAATAAAATATTAGATAAATTAAAAATGTAGGAATACTTATAATCGTACCTCAAACTAAATTTCTAGAATATTAAAAACAACAAGGCTAGGCGTTATTTATTATTATTACAATTTTTTTTTCAAATAAAAAACAATGAAAGCGAAGCTACACCCCCATACTTAAAATTAAACATTGTCCTAATGTTTAAAACTAAGTATGAAGAAAATTTTGAAAAATAAACTTAAAAAAAAAAAAAAAAAAAAGGAAAATACATAAAATTAAAGATAAGCAAGGGGTGCCTCCCAAGAGCGCTTTCTTTTTCCCGTCTTTAAGCTAAACGGTTATTGTTAGGAAAATGGAAATTTGAAAGAGAAGTGAACAGGCAACTCCCCTAATTCACGCGTGGGTGAATGGGCCGGCGTCAGTCGCACGACAACTCCTCCGTTTATCTTGTGATTCTTCTTTTGTCCTTGAACTTGAATATGTAAATCCAAATCACCTATACATACCTGAGGTGATTTGAATTTATAAAGATGGGCGGCATATGGATCATCAATTAATTGGTGTAGCAACGGCTCATCTTCAACCTGGAAATTATTAGTATAAAGAGAATCACAATTAAACTTGTCAGATAATATTTCGCAAGGAGGAGGCGCTTGCGAAAATAAATGATTAAGCTCCGGTTGTTCCTTTTCTATAGTAATTATTTCTTTAGAAAAATCTAGTGTATTATCAAGCGGAATTAAATTTTCGGACACTAAATTTTCATGAATTTTTGGTTGGATAAAAGAAATTCGCGAGTATTCATGACAAAGAAAATAAAATCCGGGTGAAGTAGGGGAAGAAACTTGTTCTTCTTCTATTTCATCCGGTGTGCCCATAACTTTAAAAAATTCTTGGTAAAGTAATTTTTCTTCATCTTCGGTAAAAGAAGTTATGGGATTACATGAAACTACATGTTCCTCCATAACTAAATCATCCGAAGGTGGAGAAAAAATAAAATTTTCCTCTAAAATTTGGGGGGTAGTACCTATTTGAATCGGCGGACATTCCCCAAAATTAGAGTACGAAGGTTGCGGCGTAAAAGAAGAAGAACAAGAATTCGGTTCTAAAGATTTATCTTCATCGCCCCGTAAACTATCCGGGTGACCTTGCCACCAAGAATAATCCACTTCGGGGATAGAAGAAAAATTATTAGAAGCTGAAAAATTATTCTTGTAAAAATTAGAGAAAACGCTAGACGAAATGACATTTTCCTCTAAATTTTGGGGGGAAGTATCTATATGAATTGGCGAAATTTCCCCCAAATTAGAGAACGAAGACAGCGGTGTATAAGAAGAAAAACAAAAATTCGGAACTAAAGATTTATCTTCATTGCTCCGTAAACTATCCGGGTGAGCTTGCCATGAGGAATAATCTACTTCGGAGCTAGAAGAACAATTATTAAATGCCGAAAGATTATTTTCATTAAAATTTGAAAAATTATTTTCATCAAAGTTTGAAAAATTATTAAAAGATGAAAAATTATGATCGTAGTTATTATCACAATTATTTTCATAATATTGAGGATAATTATTTTCATAATAATTATTTTGAGAATAAGAATGCAAATAACATTCCTCACTTTGATGAGGCGCACCACAATAATGACAACTAAATTGGCGTTCTCGTGCGGCTTGTAAGAGATAAAGTTGGTTTCGAAGCTCGACAACCTTAACAGCCAATTCAGATTCTTTCGTATTAAAATAAATAAAAAGGAAACAACCTTCACCTAAATGAATGGAATTTTATAAATATTTTTATTATAAATTTTCTTTTTCAAAAAGCGGGTTAAATTAGTCCCGGACTTCCCAAGATCTACCCGGTGAAGGGTTTGCAAGGTACTAGAGGCTATGATGGGAATTCAAACCCAAAGCGTCCTTTCCGAGAATTTAGATTGCGCTTTTTAAGATTTTGTTTTTTCATATATATAGAAAAAAAATTAAAGAGAAGGGGGAGAAGAAAGAGAACGATAAAATTAATAAATATTTCTTTTTTTTCGGAATATCAACCGTGTCCCCGGCAACGACGCCAAAAACTTGATGGGCAAAACTATGCTTGCAAACGATAACGGCAAGTGTACCGTATCGAATGTAGTATAGGTTATTGAAACAAGGTCGTATTAGACTCGGGGCGGTTGAATACTCTTACTTCAAGAAAATCTCTATTATTTTATCAAATAGAACTTGGGAGTGATTTTGCAAACGGAAAATAAAAATAAGATTAAATTAAATGACGAGTAAAAAGGTCAGCACTCGATCTTTGAATCACCTTGGAGATAAAATAAGAACGAAGTATAAAAGCGCATTCTCTTAATAAAATAGCCCTGACCGTCGAGATTCCCGAATTATGAACGCACCTCTCTCGAGGATGCGCTCACCTGAGTTTAGGTTGATCAATCAAACTCTCGTTTTAGAATCGAAACCCCTAAAACTCAGCTTATCGAAGTGAATCCCGCTATTGGCTTTTACTCCAATCTGGAAGGGTAACGTCGTCCTCTCTCGAGGATTGCATTCTACTCTTTTTATCCTTGAATGATCGATTCGCCTTACGAGCTTGTTCGGCTAACTAAAGAACGAAAACAAGAACGAAAATTATAATTCGAAAGTATAATCTCATTTCATTAAAATCAAGGATAAATCTTAAGCGTTTTTAGAAAAGAGAAAGAGCAATTCTAAATTACTTCAAAACCAATATTATTCCTTGGATCATCTCGATCGAGTACCAATAGTGATTTTAGGTATTCATGGAGATTGGGGAATCAAAATAAATAAAAGAGCGTATCATAAAAGAGAGAGGGAATGAGAGAAGAAAAGATCTATTTTATTAAATTACAAAAGAGAGTACAAGTTATGAAATTGAGAATTACGACTATTGAAATGAAAATCTAATTTGCAAGAAGAAGGATTACAAGACTACTAAAACATGAAAAATAAACATGAAACGAAGTATCTAATCCTCCAAAACTGGTTTTTTAAACATCTGGAAAAGCTGGCTTTATATAGCTGAAAAATGAGGTTACACGCCCTTGGTACGCCCGTGACCAAGGGCGTGTAAGGGGCGTGATCGATGCTGGTGCGGAGAGGGCGCGTTCTGGCTTCAATGCAGGCGTTTCGGACGCGTCACGCCCTAGGTCACGCCCGTGACCTGGGGCATGTAATCTTGAAATAGTGCTGCTGGCGGGAAACTCTGGCAGGAAGAAGCGTGGGGCGAGTCACGCCCGTGACTGTAGGTCACGCCCTCGGTCACGCCCGTGACTGAGGGCGTGTAACTTTAAATGACGCGGCGGCTCGATCTGGATGCTGGTGGCATGGTCCCGACCGTGACTTGGATGTCACGCCCTTGGTCACGCCCGTGACCTGGGGCGTGTACTTGGCGAATCTTCACGGAATGGGCCCGAAGTAGCGGCAGTAGGTCTGGAACACATCTTAGGCTGACACGCCCTTGGTCACGCCCGTGACCTTGGGCATGTACTTGATATTTTTGCTCAAAGTGCCCAGAAAACCTGCAAAACATAAACTAAACTTATATTAGTGACAGAAATAAAAAGGAATGATTATTATAAGATAAAACAAATAATTGATATAAATTCATATTAAAATTACATCAAAATTATGCTAAAAGATGAGTACAAATAGTACTCATCAGGAGGATGGCAGGCTTGAGCCATTTCATCTCCCATTAAGGGGATAAGAGAGCTCCATTCTTCAAAACTCTCCGTGGAGGAGCTAAGTTTGAATGGACAAAGGATTGTGATGATGTGTTTGATCTGCTTAAAAAGTAGCTAACGTCCACCCCTTTACTCCAAAGCCTGAGAGAGGGAGAAGATCTCTTTTTGTATATGGGAGTTGGTTCTGATGCTATCAAATTTGTGCTGGCAAGGGAAGAAAAGAAGAAGCAATATCTGGTTTATTATGTTAGTAAAGTTTTGAAGGATGCAAAAGCTCGGTATCTGATCCTTGAAAAGTTTGCCTTAATGCTTGCAGTTTCAGCACGAAGGTTAAGGCCTTACTTCTAGGCTCATTCTATTCAGGATGTCACTGATCTTCCATTAAAGAACGTGTTGGAAAATCTAGAACATTCAGGTAGATTGGCAAAATGGGCGATAGAACTAAGTGAGTTGATATCTCCTATATTCCTAGAGTGGCAATCAAAGCTTAAGTGCTAGCAGATTTTATGATTGATGCTAAGGAAGTTAGCTCTGAAAAAGAGATTGGAAAATTGTTAGCATGGAAAATTTACGTGGATGGATCTTCCTGGAGACATTCGTCAGGAGATGGAGCTATATTTATTAATCCCAATGGGATTATATTGCATCAAACTCTCAACTTTCACTTCCCAACAACGAACAATCAGACGGAGTTTGAAGCCTTGCTCGCCGGTCTTAGATTTGCAAGAGAGCTAGGAATCGAGGATCTCCAAGTTAAAATCGATTCTCGGGTGATGTCATCTCAAGTAAATGGAACCTATGAAACTAGAGAATCAATATTAAAGCAATATCAAATGCTGGTGAAGATTGAGATAGGAAAGTTCAAAAGCTTCACTATTCAGCACATTCCAAGGGAAGAGAACATGGAAGATGACGAGTTGGCCAAATTCGGTCTCCTTTCAGGAGGAACTACTTCAGAACTATTGAAGAAGGAGACATCATGCTGATTGATCAATGGCCATCCTGGATGGACCCTTTTGTTCTCTATCTCTCAAGTGGAGAATTTCATCCGGCGGTAAAAGATAAAAAATGATTTAAGTTAAATGCAGCTTATTATTATCTTGTTGCAAGAATCCTCTACAGGAAATGCTTTAATCAACTTTGGAAAGATGAGTTTTTGAAGTGGAAATTCCCATTATTCTTCGAGAAGTACATTTAGGAGAATGTGACAGTCGCTCTGGAGCTATAACCTTAGAAAAAAGGATTCTAAGGCAAGGTTATTTCTTGCCTCAAATGAGGAAAGATGCAGAGAAATTTGCCAAAAAGTGTGTCCAATGCCAGAAGTTCGCTCCTCTCTAGCATCAACCAGCTCAACAACTTAATTCAATAGCAACCCCATGGCCATTTGCAGTTTGGGGAATGGATTTGATCGTACCTTTTCCTTTAGCTAGTGGCTAGCGCAAGTTCATTCTAGTGATGATTGATTATTTCAGCAAATGGATCGAGGCAAAAGCACTAGCTAAAACTACTACTCAAGTTGTGAAGAATTTTATCTGGGGAGAGATAGTATGCAGGCATGGAATTCCAATGACAATTATCACAGATAATAGTCCTCAATTTAACAACTCCAATCTAATAAATTTTTGTAATCAAATTGGCACCGAGTTGCAGTTCGCCTCTGTGCATCATCCAAGATGTAATGGGCAAGTAGAAGCTGCTAACAAATTGATAATTAACCTCTTGAAGAAGAAAGTGGAAAATCTCTGAGGCAATTGGGTTGAACAGTTACCTTCAATACTCTGGGCTTTGAGGACGAATCCAACATTAGCTATAGGAGAAACTCCCTTCAAATTATCTCATGGCTCGGAAGCACTCATTACTGTTGAATTTTAAGTTAAAAGTCCAAGGGTATTACTATCTCCAAAACATCAAGATGATTGGATGGAAGGAAATTATGAAGAATTGAAATGCAGCCTTGTTCTCATCGAAGAGTTGAGGGATATAACAACAATAAGGCGGGAAGAATTAAAAAGAAGAATGGAAAAATATTTGGACAAAGATATTCGAGTCAAAGAGTTTGTTGATGGTGATATCATCCTCAAGAAAGTTGATGCAGCAGCAAGATCTAGCTCGGTTGGAAAGATGAATACAAATTGGACAGGTCCATTTATTGTTAAAGAATCCCTCAAGAATGGAGCTTATCGTCTCCTAACTTGTGAAGCGGAAGATCTATCTCACACTTGGAGTGGCGATGATCTCAAGCGCTTCTTCTCTTAAAAACATGTATTCTTTCCCGTCTTTCTTCTTTCCTTCATTTTTTGCAAGCAGTATGATGTGGTTGTAATCTCTTGCATTACATATATCAGAAAGAAAGAATGAAGGATATATTGACTGACTATCAAAGGCAAAAGATCCTACCAAAGGAGATATTGACGGATCCTACTTGCTGCCCTCTCGACTTGAAGCTTGAGATGTAAATCTACCAGGACCACAAGTAGTGGGGAGATTTTGCACTTGTGTAGTAGTAGCTCGCCAAGCTCGTGCGGAGTAACTTTAGGATGTCGGGTCCTTGCTAATATCTGAGACACCCCTGCATCAAGGGAGGTATGGGTGAAAGTCTAGCTCTGTTATGCATTTCAGGACATTGTTATAGTCTTGATGATTTTTCAGGGAAAACAATGACGGTGTGGTCATTGTGGCATAACCACACCTGCACTATGAATCATCATGCCCTGTAACCTTCGAATACTCATTGGTGAAAGGATAGCCAAGAGGAGGCCGGTTGAATCTATGGCCATTTTTAAGAGCCCTTGAGTGGCTAGGGTGTTACAGTATAATGATCTCTTGAGGAAAGCAATGTCGGTAAAGCCTCCGCGGCATAATCACACCTGCCCTTTTGATCATTTATAATTATTTACCTCTCTTCTCTCCCTCTATCTTTATGGTAATTACAACCTTAGTGATCTCTTGAGGAGAGCAATGCTGGAACAGTCGCATCTGCCCTTTTGATCATTTGGAGTTGACCACCTCTCTCTCTTTCTGAAAAAAATTAGAATTGTGATGATCTTTTGAGGAAAGCAATGTTGGCACAGTCGCACCTGCCATTTATATCATTACATATTCTATCTATCAAGCCTTTAGGGTGTAGGAGCGGTCTGAGGTTTGTGTAGACCGGTGGTCTTAGTGTTGAATTATTTTGGGAATGGGGCGGTCTAGAGCAATTGAGACCGCCACCTAAAGTTCTTCAAGATCTTATAAAAATTTCAAATGGTCAAGCTTTACAGTGTTTTAGGATTCCAAGATATGGAAGGGCGGTCTGGGAAATATGAGATCGCCGTCAGGGTTCTTCTACATTCAAAATAGTCTTAAGAAAGCAAGAGATCGATGGTTATTCTCTTATGACTTGACTTTAAATATCCATTCTCATAACAGTTAATCTGAAAAGTATGAGATCACCTAGATATTCGACCTCAGGAGCATTTGGGAATAATTATTTTTCAAATGATGGTTTTGTTGGTGTTTCCAAGTTGATCTCAAAGCAATCAAACAGTTAGTCTTACTGCCAACGCAATTTGAGTCTATATGGTCGCACATAACAGTGTTGGAGAAATTGGATAAAGGATTGTGTTAGCCTTACTCATATTGGATATGAGTGGAGGACTAATCCTATGACTGATTGGAATTGCATCAAGAATGTCTCGATGGGAAGGGAAGTACACGACGAATCGACAAGAGTGTCTCGACGAATTGAGTTGTACTCGACGAATCGTCGAATTGTATCGACGAAATGTGTTAATTCGTCTTGTCGAAATTCGTCAAAATGTCTCGATGAATTAGATATACTCGATGAATTGTCGAGATTGTCTCGATGGAACACATATTGATTCGTCATGTCGAATCATCGAATTGTATCAACAAATTATACGCTGCTCGACGAATTCGTCGAATTGCCTCGACGAATTTGGTCTACTCGACGAAAATCCGTGTTAACTCCATTAAAGTCTCGGGTCTGTGGATTGCATGTTTTATGCCTTGATTATAAAAGGAAGCGATTAGGTTTCCACCAGTACATCTTCTCTTTTCACGAGTCTGAGAGAGCCGAAGCGGAAGGGTTCCGTCTGGGTCTTGATCATTCTGTCTGCATTCTGCAAGATTGTCATCGCCGCCTCTCCCTGTCGTCGGACTTAGTAGTTTGTGTGAGATGAAGAGGGCATTTCTTCTCCGACCTACTTCTTGTTCGACAAGAATCTAGGGTTCTTCTTCACTCATGTGGATCTCTACATAGGTGTCGAACGATTTCTGCGCTTGGGACTCATAGTTTGTCTTCGAGATTTCTTCTTGGAGCATCTTGGTTGACTGTTGACTCAATCCTCTCAAGGAACTTTGTTATTGCTATCTTTTTTATTTCTTGATTCATGAGATCGTAAGATCCTTAAACTCTTTTGGGTTGTTCTTGTTTGTTATTTCTGCTAAGCATATATGATATGTTGTCCATATTGATGTATAGAAAACTCAACAGTGGTATCAAAGCGAGGTTTCAATCTAGTGCGTGTAAATCAGAAATTTCAAAGTGTTCTAAATGTCTGGATTTCTTCCTGTATGTGGGGATTCTCATGAAGTGTTCTAAATTGGATCCCAGCTAGGAATGCTTGTGATTGTGTTGCGATTTCATTGTTTCAGAAATTGTTTCTCTTTTGCAGTAACTGTCCCTCAAAATGATTTGTGAAATCAAATGTCTTAGATTTTGAATCTGACATTGAGAGACGATCTTGTCTACTGCATAAGTGGATTTGTTATTCATTGGTCCATTACATGTAAATCTGGAGATTTAGAAGAGTTCTCAATGTTCATATTTAGCCCTTTTATCAAAGTGTTGATGTTTTTATTTTGTGCACTGGGATGTATTTGTATTGTGAATGTTGTAATTTTAGATTTTGTGAATGTGCACAATGATTAAATGTTAATCACGATGAAATGTTCATCGATTGAATCATAAAATCTCTTATCAAATATTAATTATATGGATGCCTTCCGATGGATGACACTCTTCCTGCCTCGATCGATGAAGTGTGGACTTGCCAAAGCAAGTTACATTAATCTATCTTAGTAAGGGTGCGAGCAGATATTTGTGATATCCTACTATCGACATCGGGTCCAACTTAACTAGGTGACCTCAAAGGTTGATTGCCTAGAGGCATAGGGTTGGCATGCACCATATTGATGGATGCGAATAAAGAGTTATTCATCAACCATACAAGAGTTGCATAATGATGCAATTGGCAAATGTTGTCTACCTAAATAACTGAATTATGAGATAAACGCCAAAGCGGGCTCGTTGTGTTGGTGAAATATGAATCTTGTCCACTAAGAGAGTAGCTCACATAAACTCATTGAATTGATATTAAGGGTTATCAATTTGAACAAAATAGTGGGAGCCTTTTAATAAAAGTCCTTATTAAATAAAATGTATTTTGAAATATAGTACTAAAATTTATTTTGCATAATTATTGTAAAATTTCCATGGTAAGTGAATCTCACTCCACCTTGTCCCTAAGAGCCATCCTTGAGAAGGATAAGCTCAACAGGACTAACTTCCTAGACTGGTACAGAAACCTGAGAATTGTTCTCAGGCAAGAGCGCAAGCTCTATGTCTTGGAAGGGGAAGCCTCCACAGAGCCGACTGGAAATGCTCCTTGAGCAGATATAGATGCTTACAAGAAGTATTAAGATGATACCTTAGATGTGGAATCTCTCATGCTTGCTACCATGTCCTCTGAGCTTCAGAAGCAACACGAGAGCATATGTGGTTATGAGATAATCGAGCACCTCAAGAAAATGTTCGAGGGACAAGCTCGGCAAGAGAGGTTTGACATATCCAAGGCATTATTTCAGTGCAAAATGGCAGCTCGAGACTTAGTAGGGACTCATGTACTCAAGATGATTGAGTATATAGAGAAGCTTGAAAGACTGGGTTTTCCCTTGGGCCAAGAGTTGGCCACTGATCTAATCATGCAATCATTGCCAGACAGTTATGAGTAGTTTGTCTTAAACTATAACATGAATGAAATAGACAAGAAACCGCCTGAGCTCCTAGGCATGTTGATAACTGCCGAGAACAACATGAAGAAGGTCAAGCCTGCTAGACCCATACTGATGGTACATAATGGCAAGGTCAAGTCCAAGGGATCAAAGAAGACAAAGACAGGATCTAAGTCTTATCTTGATCCCAAATCTTCTGCACTGAAAAAGAAAGGTCTGGCAAAGGAAGGAAAGTGTCACCACTATGGTAAGGTAGGGCATTGGAGGAGGACTGTCCCTCTATATTGAGAATTCGCCAAAGAAGAAGGGAAGTGTGACTTCCACTTCAGGTATTTTTGTTATAGAAATAAACCTTTCTACTCCTTCATCTTGGGTATTTGATACCGGATGCGGTTCTCACATTTGTACAAATGTGCAGAAACTAAAAAGGAGAAGAATGCTGGGTAAAGGGGAGGTAGACTTGAGCGTAAGAAATAGAGCAAGAGTTACTAATGTTGTCATTGACGTCTATCATCTTTCTTTGCCTATCGGGCTTGTAATAGAATTAGATAACTGTTATTTTGTTCGAGCCATAACTAGAAACATTATATCCATTTCATGTCTTGACATGAAAGGTTTTTCATTTATAATTAAGAACAATTATTGTTCAATTTTTATGAATGATGTTTGTAATGGTGTAGCCCAATTGTTTAATGGTTTATATGTTTTGAACTTAGACCATCCGATCAATAATGTAGAAAATACTAAAAGACTAAAAACAAATGACTCGAATCCTACATATCTCTGGCATTGTCGTTTAGGCCATATAAATGAGAAACGCATATCCAAGCTCCATAAAGATGGAGCATTGGACTCATTTGATTATGAATCAATTGAGAGATGCGAGTCATGTTTATTAGGCAAAATGACGAAAGCCCCTTTCACTAGTTGTAGTGAGAGGGCTGATGATCTCTTGGGTATAATACATAGTGATAAATGCGGACCCATGAGTTCTATGGCTAGCGGTGGGTAGTACTACTTTGTTATATTTACTGATGATTTCAGTAGATACGGATATATATATATCTTATGAAGTGTAAATCTGAAATCTTTGAAAAGTTCAAAGAGTTTAAGAATGAAGTATAGAACCAACTGGGAAAAAGGATAAAAGCACTCTGATCTGATCGAGATGGCGAATACCTAAGTCATGAGTTTCGTGATCATCTGAGAGAGTGTGGTATTGTATCACAACTCACTCCGCCAAGAACACCACAACACAATGGTGTTTCTGAGAGGAGGAATCGTACCTTGTTAGACATGGTGCGATCGATGATGAGTCATGCAAATCTGGATAGATCTGGCCATTTCCTTTTAGGGATTTTCTCTAGAGACTGTTGCATTCACTTTAAATCGTACTCCAACGAAAACAGTTCTAAAGACACCATATAAGATATGGACTGAGAAGTGTCCTAGTGTGGCTTTTATTAAGATTTGGGGTTGTGAGGCATATGTGCAACATCAAATGCCTGGCCAGCTAGAACCCAAGTCGGATAAGTGTTACCTAGTGGGGTACCCTAGCGAGACCAAAGGGTACTAATTCTACCTGCCGCTTGAGGGCAAAGTGTTTGTCGCAAGGACTGATGTCTTTTTGGAGAAAGAGTTCTTATTCAGAAAGACTACAAAGGTAGAACTTGAAGAAGTTCAAGAAACACAAACTGAGAACAAACCAGAATTGGAACCTGAGCAAGGACTACAAGAAGTTGTAGCTAGAGAGACTGCTCAAGAAACACAAGTCCTACGTAGATCTGGTAGACCAAGGTTTGAGCCTGAGAGATATGGATTTCTCATGTCTCATATAGGTAATGTGTTGCTTATGGATCATGATGATGAGCCTGCAACTTACCAATAGGCTATGAATGGACTGGACTCTAAGAAATGGCTTGATGCCATGAAATCTGAAATGGACTCCATGTATGCAAACCAAGTTTGGACCTTGGTGGAACCACCTGAAGGGTTACGACCCATAGGGTTCAAGCGGGTATTCAAGAAGAAGATCGACATGGATGGGAATGTACAGACATTCAAAGACCGTCTGGTGGCTAAAAGCTTCAGGCAAATTCATAGTGTTGACTATGATGATACCTTTTCCCCTGTTGCTATGGTCAAGTCCATCAGAATTTTGCTTGCTATTGCTGCGTATTATGACTACGAGATCTGGCAAATGGATGTTAAAACAACTTTCCTTAATGGAAACCTCCTTGAGGAAGTGTATATGAAACAACCCGAGGGTTTTGTATCTTCAAGTGAAGCCACTAAAATTTACAAGCTACAGAGATCCATTTATGGATTGAAGCAGGCTTCTCGAAGTTGGAATCTACATTTTTATGAGAATATCAAATATTTTGGTTTTATCAAGAACGATAATGAGCCTTGTGTTTACAAAAGGATTAGTGGGAGCATAGTTGTCTTCCTGATATTGTATGTAGACGACATACTGCTGATCGGGAACTACATTTTGACCCTGCAAGTTGTTAAGAACAACCTAGGGAACTGCTTTTCCATGAAAGACTTGGGCGACGCGACTTATATACTTGGTATTAAGATCTATAGAGATAGATCAAAGAAGTTGCTTTGTTTGACCCAGAGTACATACATTGAGAAGGTGTTGAAACGGTTCAGCATGCTTAAGTCCAAGAAGGGATTCTTACCCATGTCACATGGTGTGAGTCTCTCTAAGGACCAGTGTCCTAAATCTTTGGAAGATAAGGACCGCATGAAGTTGATTTCATATGCTTCGGCAATTAGATCAATCATTT
Organism: Dactylorhiza incarnata; assembly: GCA_033032865.1. NCBI lineage: Eukaryota > Viridiplantae > Streptophyta > Magnoliopsida > Asparagales > Orchidaceae > Dactylorhiza > Dactylorhiza incarnata. The sequence continues at coordinate 21,277,177 of JAWHQI010000001.1, read as the reverse complement.
ATACACTGTTGTGTACTTGACCCGATGTCTCATATGCTTTAAGCCTGTCAGTCAGGTATCAGTCTGATCCTGGTGATGGTCATTGGATAGCTGTCAAGAATATCCTAAAGTACTTGAGAAGGACTAAGGTCATATTCTTGGTGTTTGGTAGAGAGGAAGAGCTCGTTGTAAATGGTTACACAAATGATAGCTTCCAGACTGATAAGGACGACTCAAAGTCTCAATTAGGTTTCATATTTTGCCTGAATGGAGGAGTTGTAAGCTGGAAGAGTTCTAAACAAGAGATAGTTGCTGATTCTATGACAGAAGCAGAGTATATTGTTGCAGCAAATGCAACAAAGGAGGCTGTATGGATTGGGAAATTCATCGGCGAGCTAGATGAAGTTCCTAGCATTGTTGATCCCGTAGTTCTCTACTGTGACAACAATGGTGCAATTGCCCAAGCTAAGGAACCTAGATCTCATTAGTGCTCCAAGCACATACTTCGACGGTTCCATCTTATTCTAGAGATTGTTGATTGAGGAGATGTGAACATTTGCAGAGTACCGACTAAAGAAAACATAGAGGATCCACTGACGAAGCCTCTTGCGTAATGGAAGCATGATGGTCATGTTAGATTAATGGGTATTAGATACCTGAATGATCATCTTTAGTGGGAGCCTTGTGGATTGTATGTCTATTGGTTGGTTACTCATTTGATGAATTATGATTTGTACTATGATTTTCATTCTACATTTATGACAAGTTCTTTTATTATGTCAACTATTTCTATTTGATAGATTAATTAACATGATGAATGCCCTTAGAGTGTTTGCTTCCATAGGAATTCAAGTGCGTGACTTGAATGTGAGGGACTATATTTAAATAAAGCATCATTCTTACATGGTCCCTGGTCGAGGTATCATCGTAGCAATTAGGGTGAGGATGAGACCATAAGACTAGCATGGGCGTTGACTAGTGACCGGTTCTCACAGGTCATGATATTGTGATATCAAGTCATCACATGGGAACTTGTTAGTGAACAAGTTGTACTGGACAGACCCGCCTTGAGGCTTCTTTGTGGATTGTTATATGAACGTGTCACAAGTAGATCTCAACTAGCAATGGTGTTTGTGGTTCTTTGACCTGAAGTCATAGCATTCATTAAGTGAGGAAGATCATACTTTGATGCAATCAAAAGTCTTCCATGAAGAAGGTTGATGATAAAGATGGTTATTGGGTATGTTACGATTCAATTTGGGTGTTTGTGTGTGGACAGATATGGGATTTGTCCTCCTATATGATAGTAGTTACATCCAAGTGCCCCTTGATGGAATGAGACTGAGAAATCCATGGCCATGCTTGGTTGAGTCAGTATATGATATTGAGCTCACCAATTTCAAACAGTCTATTCTAGATCAGGAAACTAGGATTAAAAAATTATGAGTGTGATACGGTCCATGGCTCTAGTTCTATCTGGATGTAAGGGACAAAGAGACATGACATCACTGGTACATTAGTCAAGACAGGCTCATTATATTATGAACTCTTATTTCTTGGGTAGCAATGATGTATTGCTAGATGCCACTTATTGTTTGTGAGACTTTTCTTGATACATTGTGATCAAGTGGGAGACTGTTGGTGTTTCCAAGGTGATCTCAAAGCAATCATACAGTTAGTCTTACTGCCAATGCACTTTGAGCCTATAGGGTCGCACATAATAGTGTTGGAGAAATTAGATAAAGGACTGTGTTAACCTTACTCATGTTGGATATGAGTGGAGTACTAAACCTATGACTGATTGGAGTTGCGTCGAGAATTGCTCGATGGGAATGGAAGTACATGACGAATTGACGAGAGTGTCTCGATGGATTGAGTTGTACTCGACGAATTGTCGAATTGTCTCAACGAAATATGTGTTAATTCATCTTGTCGAAATTCATCGAAATGTCTCGACAAATTAGATTTACTCGACGAATCGTCGATATTGTCTCGACGGAACACATATTGATTCGTCACGTCGAATCTTCAAATTATATCGACGAATTATACTCTAATCGACGAATTCAGGAATTACCTCGACGAATTTGGTCTACTCGACAAAAATTTGTGTTAACTCCATTAAAGTCTCGGGTCTACGGATAACGTGTTTTATGCCTTGAGTATAAAGTGAAGCGATTAGGTTTCCACCATTATGTCTTCTCTTTTTGCGAGTCTAAGAGAGCCGAAGCGGAAGGGTTCCGTCTAGGTATCTATCATTCTGTCCACATTCCGCATGATCGCCGCTGCTGCCTCTCCCTATCGTCGGACCTAGCAGTCCGTGGGAGATGAAGAGGGCATTCCTTCTCCGACCTACTTCTTGTTCGACAAGAAGCTAGGGTTCTTCTTCACTTGTGTGGATCTCTGTAGAGGCGCCGATCGATTTCTGTGCTTGGGACTCAGAGTTTGTCTTTGAGATTTCTTCTTGGAGCATGTAAGACCCCATTTTTTTTTCTTTTCAAACACTGGGTCTTAGGCCCAGAACTACCGCTTTGCGGTGACACCTTCACTCGGGAAGGTCACTAATACAAAACACCGATCCTGCCGGCCAAATCGATCACAAAGAAAAGTGCATTAAAAAAGACAAATTCACAGAATCAACATGAAATATAAATGTCCACATGATATAACTGAATAAAAGATAACAAGGGTTACAATAATAAAGGGCTCATGCCCTATACATCATGTCCTCACTACAAGATCACTCGCAGAAGCTAATTACTAATCACTCACTGATCCTGAATCCTGTGCTCCTGTACTGCACTGGCCCTCCTCCGTCTGCACCAGTCTCTGATGTTGCTGCGTCTCCTCGAACCCTTAAAATGATATGGTCCACCGACCGTTAGTCAAAAGACTAAGCCAATCCCCCACCCCTTGATAGTGCATTATTTATAGGTATTTTTATATAGTATTTCAGTAGTAATTAATTAGCTTTTATATAATTTTAGTTTAATTTTTATGTAATTCGCTTTATTTTGTGTTTTCAAGTAATCTGGGGCTGCTAATAACAAATTCAATCCCACAACCGTGTTCAGGGGAAATTCCAGAAAAATCTATAAAAAACTTCAGTACACGCCCCAGGTCACGGGCGTGACCTAGGGGCGTGACCATGGTCACGACCGTGTTCCGCCTTCAGCTCCCGGATGACATTGCCACGTTGAATTAAAGTTACACGCCCCAGGTCTCGGGCGTGACCTTGGGCGTGACCTTCAGGTCACGGGCGTGACTCGCCCAACAAGCATTCAATACAAGCAGTTTCTGCCACCGAGCCGTTCCAGCTTACACGCCCTTGGTCATGGGTGTGACCAAGGGGCGTGACCTCTCCCGCAACTGCCAAATCAACTCCAGATTGCACCGTTTCCCGACGTTTCCTGACTCAGTCAAGACACGCCCTAGGTCACGGGCATGACCTAGGCCGTGACACGTTGAGATGATCAATTTTGGTGGTTTTTCTTCCCCAACGTTCCCGGGCTTTCATGACGCAGTTATGCAGCTTACACGCCCTTGGTCACGGGCGTGACTCACCAATTTTCTGCCTATAAAAGCTAGCTGCTGCCAAAGTTATAGGGATCCAGTCCATGCTTAGTTTGGATCGTTTCTAGTATAGTTTTTCTGCATTTGTCTTAGTGTAACATTATTTTATGTCTTGTCTTTTAATTCCTAGCTTAGATTTACTTTACTTGCAATTGTACTTTTCTTTACATAGAAATAAAAATGTCTTTCTTCTCAATTATGTTTAGCTAATTTTCATAGCATTTGATCGGATGAATTCTTAAGCTTTTATATTTCATAATCTCTTATTCATATTTTAGTTTTGGAAAACTAAGATTTACCGTTGATTTGCAATTATTGGTTTCATATTTCTAGGGTATGATAATTAAGTTTGATCCGTATTTTAGTGTATCGAGAGAACCGTAAATACGGGTAGATCTCTCATCGGTAAAAAGAGTTGTATGCATTCCTCGAGAGAGGGTGACGCAAATCTTCCAGATTGGAGTCAAATCCAATAGTGGGGCTCACCGCATAAAGCAAGCTTAGGGGTTTCGACTGGCCGAGGGGTCTTAATCGATCAACCTAAGGTTAGGTGGTAGTTCTCTCGAGAGAGGCTCTATCATATTTTGGGAACCTCCGCGGTCATGTTTGTCCAATTCAATTTATGATGTTTACGAAATATTTTACTTAAGAAGAATTCTCGATCAAATGTGTTCATTTCTTTTATTATTTCTTTCATAAAGCCTTTTAACTATTTTTTCGATAAAATAATTATAATTTGCGTGAGTAGAAGTACTCAACAACCCCGTGGAATACGACAATTGATATTTATTTATAAATATCCTATGCTATGAATGATAGGTGCTCTTGCCTATAGTTCGTAGAATTTGGAGAAATTTTATATCCTAAATTTTAGCTATCAAGTTTTTGGCGACGTTGCCGGGGGACTATTTTTGTTGATATTTTGAAAGCGTAAATTTTATTACTTTTATCATTCTCTTTCTCTGCCCCCATTCACTTTTTTCTTTTTCTTTTAAAATTCATTTCTATTAGGTAATGGTTGTTTAATTTTCTTTTTCACAAAAAAGTGATGTTATCGCAGTTGGCCGCAAAAGTTGCCAAGCTTCAAAATAAAGTCAATCTCTTGGAAGCCGCACGAATGCGCCAAATTGTTTGTCATTTTTGTGGGGGTCATCATTCTAGTGAGGAATGCTATTTTTCATTTCAAAATTTTTCTCATGAAAATCAAATTAATTTTTCTAATGAAAATTATAATTTTTATAATGAAAATAATATTTTTATGATGAAAATAATTTCTCTTTAAATTATGATTCAATTGAATTTCCTTCTAGCTCTGATGTTGATTATTCATGGTGGCAAGGTAATTCGGATAGTTTTCAGTGCGAAGAAGGAAATTCCTTCAATCATGATTTGCATTCCTCACATTTTCCGCAAATTTGTTCTTCTTCTGATCTTGAAATTTTTCCGACTTTTTCTCCAAATTTAAATAATTATTCTCAAGATCAAGAAGAACAGTTGTACCAAGAATTTCACAAAGTAATGGAGACACCGGGCGAATTAGAAAATGAAAATTTTTCTTCTTCTCCTTCGCCCCCCCCTTTCTTCTCCTTCTCATGAAATTATTATTCATGAAGAAATTGTGTCTCATGAATGTTCTCCACTTGGTATTGACTTTTTAAATAATAATTTTATTTTTGAAAAAGAACAACCAATGCTTAATCATGTGTTTTCGCAAGTGCCTCCTTCTTGCGAAAAATTTTCTGACCCGCTTAATCTTGATTCTTTTTCTTCTTACGATTTTCATGTAGAGGAAGAGCCGTTGCAACCAAACGTCTTCACCGATCCATTTGCCGCTCTTCTCCAGCAATCCAAATTACCTAAGGTATGTATAGGTAATTTGGATTCACAATTTCGAGCTATCGGACAACAAAAGAGTCAAGAGCATAGCGGAGGAGTAGCCGGGCGACCGACTTCGGCATGCTCACCTGAGCGTGAATTAAGGGAGTTGCCTGTGCATTTTCAATTTTATTTTCCTTTTTCCTAACAATAACCATCTAGCTTAAAGACGGGAAAAATAAAGTGCTCTTGGGAGGCACCCCTTGCTTATCCTTTTTGCAATATTTCTTTTCTTTATCTACCTTTTCTTTTCAAGTTTTTCCCTCTTCATCCTTGTTTATAAATATTGGGGACAATGTTTATTTTTAAGTATGGGGGGGGGGGGGTGTTCTCTAATGTTTGTTTTTATTCAAAAAAATTCAAAAAAAAAAATTTAGAAAAACACTTTTAATACAAAAAAATTCAAAATTATTTAAAAATCATAAAAAATCTTCTTTTGTCTTCTTTTTCAAATTTGTTTTTAAAATTTGGAAATTACAAAAAAAATTAAAAAAATTAAAAATTTAATTTCTTGCGAAAGGGCCGTGTGGGTTTTCATCCCACAAAACCACCTAGTACCTTGCGAGCCCGTCATTGGGTAGCCCTTGGGAAGTCCAAGAATATTTAAAAAAACATTTTGTTTTAATATATATATAAAATCCAAAAAGATCTAATCAAATAAATTTTGTATTATTAAATTTCTCCAAATTCATTTATGCAAAATTAATTTTAATTATGAGTTGTCTTTATAGGCTTTTTAAGGAGTTTTCTTTTTATGAATTTTTAAATCTTATATTTCTCTTCAAAATATGTTAGATTTAATTTTTAGATGAATTTGATTTAATGAATTTTTCATTATTTTGATTTGTTTAGAATATTTCTTAGTTCTACTTTCTCTCTTTAAAATATCATAATTCAATTTTGTAGTAATTGTGTTAAATATCTCTAGATTTTACTTCTATTAACTTTAACTCATGGTTTCTTAAAGATTGCTCAATTTGTTTTCTATGCTCTTAAAATGTATCTTTGGAATTTGTTTAGCCTTTAAACCCTAGCCCTTCCCCTACCTTTTTGTTTAACCCCATTATTTGGCATAATTTTTTTTTTGAAAAGTTCATATGTCATGGAATGAGAGGATAAAATTCATCATTCCTAAACATATGCACCCAAATTAGTAAAATATTATATGGCATGGATTTGAGAGGATAAAATTCATCACTCCTAAACTTATACATTTGGGATATAAAAAGAAGAAGAAATTAAAAAAAAGATGGAAATGAGAGGATAAAATTCATCATTTCCTATATACAAAGTAACTTCTTCAATGCCAATTTTACCCCATTTAGCCAAGTTTAATTGCTTTCCTAAGATATTTTTGGGAGAGCATAGTTAATATTTTGTAGTTTTCTAAAAAGTTTCTAATGATGTTTAAAGTTTCTATAATTTTAATCTTGGATATTTTACTTAATTCAATGCAATTTTGTTTATGAAGATTTAGTTAGAGAATTTCAAAACTAATATTTATTCTACTCATTTCAATTTATGAATTATGAATTATTTCTTATGAATCTGAATTTTAACTTCTTAACTTATTTTGATATGAGTTTTATAAGATTTGGAGTACATAATTAGAAGTAAATCTTTTTGCAAATGTCCTATAAATTCTTCTCATACTGATAAATTAGTTTTTGCTCTAGAATAGCAAAAGCTTAAGTGTGGGGGTATTTGATAGTGCATTATTTATAGTTATTTTTATATAGTATTTTAGTAGTAATTAATTAGTTTTTATATAACTTTAGTTTAATATATATCTAATTCGCTTTATTTTGTGTTTTCAGGTAATCTGGTGCTGCTAATAACAAATTCAAGCCCACAGCCGTGTTCAGGGGAAATTCCAGAACAAATCTGCAAAAAACTTCAGTACACGCCGTAGGTCACGGGCGTGACCTGGAGGCATGACCATAGTCACGGCCATGTTCCGCCTTCAGCTCCCGGATGACATTGCCATGTCGGATTAAAGTTACACGCCCCAGGTCACGGGCGTGACCTTGGGCGTGACCTTCAGGTCACGGGCGTGACTCGCCCAACAAGCATTCAATACAAGCAGTTTTCGCCACCGAGCCGTTCAAGCTTACACGCCCTTGGTCACGGGCGTGACCAAGGGGCGTGACCTCTCCCGCAATTGCCAAATTAACTCTAGATCGTACTGTTTCCCGCCATTTCCTGACTCGGTTAAGACACGCCCTAGGTCACAGGCGTGGCCTAGGCCGTGACTCGTCAAGATGATCAATTTTGGCAGTTTTTCTTCCCCAATGTTCCCGGGCTTTCATGACGTAGTTATGCAGCTTACACGCCCTTGGTCACGGGCGTGACCAAGGGAATGACTCACCAATTTTCTGCCTATAAAAGCCAGCTGCTACCAAAGTGATAGGGATCCAGTCCATGCTTAGTTTGGATCGTTTCTAGTATAGTTTTTCTGCATTTTTCTTAGTGTAACTTTATTTTATGTCTTGTCTTTTAATTCCTAGCTCAGATTTACTTTACTTGCAATTGTACTTTTCTTTACATAGAAATAAAAATGTCTTTCTTCTCAATAATGTTTAGCTAATTTTCATAGCATTTGATCAGATGAATTCTTAAGCTTTTATATTTCGTAATCTCTTATTCATATTTTAGTTTTGGAAAACTAACATTTACCGTTGATTTGTACTTATTGGTTTCATATTTCTAGGTATGATAATCAAGTTTGATCCGTATTTTAGTGTATCGAGAGATCCGTAAATACGGGTAGATCGCTCATCGGTAAAAAAAGTTGTATGCATTCCTCGAGAGAGGGTGATGCAAATTTTCCGGATTGGAGTCAAATTCAATAGTTGGGCTCACCGCATAAAGCAAGCTTAGGGGTTTCGACTAGCCGAGGGGTCTTAATCAATCAACCTAAGGTTAGGTGGTAGTTCTCTCGAGAGAGGCTCTATCATATTTTGGGAACCTCCACAGTCAAGTTTGTCCAAATCAATTTATGATGTTTACGAAATATTTTACTTTAGAAGAATTCTCGATCGAATGTGTTCATTTCTTTTATAAAACCTTTTAACTATTTTTCCGATAAAATAATTCTAATTTGCCTGAGTAGAAGTACTCAACAACCCCGTGGAATACGACACTTGAAATTTATTTCTAAATATCCTATGCTATGAATGATAGGTGCTCTTGCCTATAGTTCATGATTTGCATTCCTCACATTTTTCGCAAAATTGTTCTTCTTCTGATCTTGAAATTTTTCCGACTTTTTCTCCAAATTTAAATAATTATTCTCAAGATCAAGAAGAAAGGTTGTACCAAGAATTTCACAAAGTAATGGAGACACCGGGCAAATTAGAAAATTGAAAAGTTTTCTTCTTCTCCTTCGCCCGCCCTTTCTTCTCTTTCTCATGAAATTATTATTCATGAAGAAATTGTGTCTCATGAATGTTCTCCACTTGGTATTGATTTTTTAAATAACAATTTTATTTTTGAAAAAGAACGACCGGTGCTTAATCATGTGTTTTCGCAAGTGCCTCCTTCTTGCGAAAATTTTTCTGACTCGCTTAATCTTGATTCTTTTTCTTCTAACGATTTTCATGTAGAGGATGAGCCGTTGCAACCAAACATCTTCACCGATCCATTTGCCGCTCATCTCCAGCAATCCAAATTACCTAAGGTATGTATAGGTAATTTGGATTCACAATTTTGAGCTACCGGACAACAAAAGAGTCAAGAGCATAGCGGAGGAGTAGCCGGGCGACCGACTTCGGCATGCTCACCTGAGCGTGGATTAAGGGAGTTGCCTGTGCATTTTTAATTTTATTTTCCTTTTTCCTAACAATAACCATCTAGCTTAAAGACGGGAAAAAGAAAGCGCTCTTGGGAGGCACCCCTTGCTTATCCTTTTTGCAATTTTTCTTTTCTTTATCTACCTTTTCTTTTCAAGTTTTACCCTCTTCATCCTTGTTTATAAACATTGGGGGCAATGTTTATTTTTAAGTATGTGGGGGCGGGGGGGGGGGGGGGGGGGGGGGTGTTCTCTAATGTTTGTTTTTATTCAAAAAAATTTAAAAAAAATTAGAAAAACACATTTAATACAAAAAAATTCAAAAATATTTAAAAATCATAAAAAATCTTCTTTTGTCTTCTTTTTCAATTTTGTTTTTAAAATTTGGAAATTACAAAAAAAATTAAAAATTTAATTTCTTGCGAAAGGGTCGTGTGGGTTTTCATTCCACAAAACCGCCTAGTACCTTGCGAGCCCGTCATTGGGTAGCCCTTGGGAAGTCAAAGAATATTAAAAAAACATTTTGTTTTAATATATATAAAAAAATCCAAAAAGATCTAATAAAATAAATTTTGTATTATTAAATTTCTCCAAACTACATTTATGCAAAATTAATTTTAATTATGAGTTGTCTTTATAGGCTTTTTAAGGAGTTTTCTTTTTATGAATTTTTAAATCTTATATTTCTCTTCAAACTATGTTAGATTTAATTTTTAGATGAATTTGATTTAATGAATTTTTCATTATTTTGATATGTTTAGAATATTTTCTAGTTTTACTTTCTCTCTTTAAAATATCATAATTCAATTTTGTAGTAATTGTGTTAAATATCTCTAGATTTTACTTATATTAACTTTAACTCATGGTTTCTTAAAGATTGCTCAATTTGTTTTCTATGCTCTTAAAATGTATCTTTGGAATTTGTTTAGCCTTTAAACCCTAGCCCTTCCCCTACCTTTTTGGTTAACCCCATTATTTGGCATAATTTTTTTTTAGAAAAGATCATATGTCATCGAATGAGAGGATAAAATTCATCATTCCTAAACATATGATCCCAAATTAGTAAAAGATTATATGGCATGGAGTTGAGAGCAGTGGCGGACCCAGGATTTTCGTTCGACCCGGGCACCAAATAAAATATTTAGATTTTTGATAAAAAAATTTAAGTTACAGATCACTGAACTACTTTGCATTGACACATTTGTTGGAAGTGTGAAGAAGTATTACATCATCTATTCTATCCGGTATCTAACGTGTAAGTTTGAAGAAAAAAAATCTAATATGAGCAGAATGAAAACAGTTATATGCGCAAACATAAGATTTAATACATAATGCAAGTTATGACCAACACAATATATAAATATATGAATAATAAAAATGTGACATTTAAACAATTTATTTCAGATGCAGAGCCGCAGAGGATCAACAATCTAATGAATCAATAGATAAAAGTTTAATAAAAATGTGGCATTTAGATATTGAAGAGTTTAAGAGGCACAACTCATCAGTATCTACTTCGTAGGCGAGCTTCCAGTTTCATCCCCTATTCAATCTCAATCTCAATTGGAAAAAAAGAGGAAATGAACTCCTTGAGTAGGCGATGAAAGTAGTGATTTTCTTTCCTACGTCGTAACCTTTGATTGATATGAAATAGATAATCTCAATTTAAAATTAGTGCAGTTGGCAATTTTTCAGCGAGAAGCAATGAAAAAAAAATCCATAAAGCAAAGAAAAAAATCCTAAAATAAGAAGGAAATCCTGAAAAGGTAAAGAAAATTTCATACGGCATACCTTAGGCGGCGAGTGAAGAAGGCGTGAAAATCATGGATCCTGAAATCAGAAATAATAGCAAAATTCCTAAATAAAAAATGATAGCAAAGTCCTGAAATTATGCTAATAATTTCTACAAAAATAGTGGGGAAATGAAAATCCTGAAATAAAAAATAATATCGGAGAAGAATAGCGGAGAATAACGACAGTCGGCAGTGATCAATAGAGGAGAAGCGCACCTCCTCGTGGAAGAGGGGAAATGATTCAGTTGAGTTCTGGAGGAGAAGAATACCATTGGAAATCGCCAATACTGCAGCCCTAGTGATCAGTGGATGATCGTGAAATGGCTGATGCTTCTTGTCATGAGAGAGGAAATGAGTTGTGGTCGGTGGTCCTCATGTTTTTAGGGCTCGGTCGAGATCTCCTCGAAGGCGAAGAGAGGACTCAGGGAAAAGTAATAGCGGAGAGGAGAACGACGAGTGAACTCATTCTCGAATGGTATAGGTCTCGAAGGAGAGAAATGGCAACCGCTCCGCTCGTCGTCTCGGTCTTTTACAGCAGGTTGGCGGGCGCAGAAGAGAAAAAATGGAGCGCGGAGAAGCCCCTGTAAATTTCCGCGAAAATTCAGACCCGGGCACGTGCCCGGGTGTGCCCACACCTGCGTCCGCCCCTGGTTGAGAGGATAAAATTCATCACTCCTAAACATATACATTTGGGATATAAAAAGAAGAAGAAATAAAAAAAAAGATGGAAATGAGAGGATAAAATTCATCATTTCCTATATACAAAGTAACTTCTTTAATGCCAATTTTACCCCATTTAGCCAAGTTTGTTTGTTTTCCTAAGATATTTTTGAGAGAGCATAGTTAATATTTTGTAGTTTTCTAAAAAGTTTCTAATGATGTTTAAAGTTTCTATAATTTTAATCTTGGATATTTTACTTAATTCAATGCAATTTTGTTTATGAAGATTTTGTTAGAGAATTTCAAAACTAATGATTATTTCTACTCATTTCAATTTATGAATTCTGAATTATTTCTTATGAATCTGAATTTTAACTTCTTAACTTATTTTGATATGAGTTTTATAAGATTTGGAGTACATAATTAGAAGTAAATCTTTTTGGAAATGTCCAATAAATTCTTCTCATACTTATAAATTAGTTTTGCTCTGGAATAGCAAAAGCTTAAGTATGGGGGTATTTGATAGTGCATTATTTATAGTTATTTTTATATAGTATTTTAGTTGTGATTAATTAGTTTTTATATAATTTTAGTTTAATATATATCTACTTCGCTTTATTTTGTGTTTTTAGGTAATCTGGGGATGTGATGAGTCCCAATTATATACATATTTTCAGACTCATTTGGGCCGATTTACTAGTCTTTGCACCACACTTTAGGCTTGTTTTCATTTATATGTACTATTCCATGCTAGGTGCACTATTAAGCCCATTTCGGTGTGCAATTACATTCCTTTTTGTTGGGTGTAAGCACATTGTGCTCCCCTTCCCTTCTTTTATGTATTTCTGTGCTGGACGTGTATTCCCAGCTGGTATATCTTGTTTGCAGGTGACCTGATCGTCCCGTTTTCCCCCCAAAGTAATTTTTGTGCATATAGCACGGTCATGCGTTTCCTTGATGCACGGTCTGTGCGGTCGTCGTTTGTGTCTGGGCAGAAAATGGAACGTCGGAGTTTACTCGTGCATTTTGATGCACGGGCGGATTCGCCCATGCATGAGTAAAACGCACGGTCGACCTGTGTATTCTTGATTTCAGAGCGTCGAATTTTGCCCGTGCGTTTGAACGCACGGGCGGTATTGGTCGTGCGTGAGCAATTCGCACGGGCGGCGCAGCGTCTTCCCCAAGTCAAGTTTTATCATTTAATAGCGCACGGTCTGCGCACGGTCGTGCGTTCGACCGTGCGTGACCTTTTTTTGACAGAATATCTATTTAAGCTGCAGGTCTTGCCCTATTCGATCGATCGACTTTTTTTCCCGCTCCCAGAGCTCTAGTTCCGCGCCCTTTTCGCCATCCATCGCCGCCCACCTTCTGGAGGAGCTCCGGCCGCCATTCTCTTGCAAATATCAAGCCGGAGTATCCTCTAGGCCTCCTCCATTGATCGTGCACCTCCATAGCTCCATTTCGAGGGATTTCTTGCTGCATATATGAAGTTCTCCGGTGAGATCGTGACCAGAGAAGATTGACGGAGAAGACGGGTATAATAGAAGAAGGTGACAGCTCTTCCGGACCCCGGACGGCAGTTGGAGCCCGAGCCCGGACGAGGATTGACAACCCTAGATTCCGGCCGTGAACCTCCGATGAGTCTCCGTGCTTTGGTTGTAATCTAAACCCCCTTTATATTGTAGTATTGTTTTCCTTTATATTTTAGGTGTATGAACAATGTTTGCTTAAACCTTATTATGTTATTTTTGTATTTCATGTTTATGTGAAATTGATATGTGTGGTTTATGCAAGTGAGGAGCGCCCCATTCCATCCTCCATCCCACCGTCACGTTCGTGTGCCTCACTAGCAATTGCTAGTGGCGTGCTGGTCGACGAGGTGCTTGCGACCCTCATCCGTATGCCTACTCTTCCATCCGCCTAGCGAAGCGTGGCATAGCGGCCCGTGTAATCCATTCCGACTCTGTCGGTGCTAACCATTCCATTCGTATGCCTACTCTTCCATCCGCCTAGCGAAGCGTGGCATAGCGGCCCGTGTAATCCATTCGCCTAATGAAGCAGCACGCTCAAGGCCTGCACAGTTCGATTCCGCTTGCCTACTCGTCCATCCGCCCTTGTGAAGCAGCGCACTCAAGGCCTTCCTAGTCTCCATCCCGCCAAGCGAAGCATTGCATAACGGCATTGCATAGGAGTAGTTATAGTTATTTTCTCTTTATTTTCCACAAATCAAATCCCTCATTTCCCGCAATCCATCCGACGTAAAGGACTTCAATCTCAAGTCCTTCCTCGAACATTAACTCCACCTTACTGTGTTCCTTGAGAGATTCGATACTCGGGGATTACTCCTCATTTTATATTACTTGTACGATCGGTACACTGCCGTTTCGTGCCGCAGTCTTGCTACCGCCTATAGTGGTGTGCTAAGATTTGCGCCATCAAGTTTTTGGCGTCGTTGTCGGGGAACACAGTCGTGTGAGTTTTCTGGAGAGGGAGAATTTGAGATTTAAGCCCTTTTCATTTGTAAATTGCATCTTTTATTTTATTTCAGTTCTTCTTATTATATTTTCCTTTTATTATTAGGTTGCTTAGTAATTTACTGTTAGGTGTAGTGTTGTGCACAATCGTGTCTTTATTTTGAATCATTTTATCTTCACACTATGTGGTCTTCATTCAATATTCATTGCCGTTTTTGTGGAGATATCTCTCATGCTAGTGATAGATGTCCCAAGGGAGATAGTAGCCCTAGCACTCTTAGCCCAGCATATAGAGCATCGACTTCGTCTGGTACTCCATATGGTGCGCGGAAGTCTTATGGCTATTCTGCCATGCCTTTACCGTCAATCTTCTTTTCAGCTTCAGCACCCGCTGCGGCAAAGAAGCCTGTAAGGCAGTGCTTATTTTGTCAGAGCATGGATCATGCCTTGAAGGACCGTTCCGACTCCTACTTCTGGAAGCACACCTTCAACATCCGGTTATGTGCCCATATTACCTTCATCTTATGAAGGGTATGATGTGGACACGGTCACCAGATGTGTGGCTGATCTGGGCACTGACATGACAGAGCCCATCTCCCTTGTACATCCATCTCCTAGCGTAGATTTGATTCTTTGTGAGGAACCAGTGCTTGACTTTTATCCAAGCACTATTCCTCCCCCTTTTGTGCATTCTACTACATTCGTTTCTGACGACATTGTTGAGGACGTGTCGCAGGATGAGGCTGGCGATCTTAGTGTGCCTGCTCCTATGGAGGAGGACAACCTTCTAGGTGAAGAGGAGCTTTCCTCAGCACTGGTGGAGGAAGTCCAAATCCTTAGCTTGGCCACTGTCGATCCAGCCGAATCTTGTGGCATTGATGACAATGCCAACATTATTTTACTTTCCCAACCTGATGGGAGTAAGTCCGGGACCACTCCCCCGCCTGACTTTTATTTATGTTTTTCTTCTCTTTTATTTCTTGACCCCCTTCTGCTATATCTGAGCCTATACAGGTTGAGTCTCCACAGGTACATCAGGAGGACTTGGAGCTTCCAACTCAGGTCAATGATGATAGCATCCTCATGTGCGAGGAGGTTGATCCCTCCTCCAATGAGGAAGCTCCCCCATTGATCTCTTTCTCCTGCTGCCTCCCTGGAGATGACCCCTTGCTAGGCAAGGATTTATTTTGTGGTGAGATGAGTGAGGGCCATGCCTCCTCCTCTTCTTACTTCCTATTCCCGCTACCTGTGTTCATCAGGTATCGTTATTTAGGTAGGGGAATAACTGTTTTATCGCCATATCGGTACCCGCTACCGACACGCATATTAGAACAGCTGCCTGTTCACTTTTCTTTTCATAGGCCCATTAGCTAGAACTGTACAAAAGCCAAATAAGTCGTGCTGGGAGGACAATAACCCCAGTAGTTATCTTACTTTTCCTGCATTTTTATTTCTTCTAATCATGTTTAGTTAGCTGTAGTTTATTTTAGTTTGTCTTTTTCTTTTGTTTTTGCGGAGCTCACCCCTGCAGGTCATTCTTCTGGCGGATGCTGCAGCTTTTTCTTGGTTTACACGCGTCTTCTGGTATGCTCACTTCTGAGCATTGGGTACTCTTTTTCCCTAGACTTCATTTTTAATTTCATGGTTGTATCTTGTATTGGATTGTCTAGATTAAGTCTGGGGAGAGCCGCTATGTGTACCCACTGCACGTGCACATCTCATTTGCATTCTAGAAGTATTTTATTTTCAGTTTTATTATTTGTTCTTATGCACCGCACACCACTACACCCACTCGAGCGTGCACTTAGTTGTTGGCACGTCTTGAGCTGAACTCATTTCTTTTTGTGTGATTTGGAAAATCATTGTGCTGGCTTAGGATTGTGAGTCGGAGTAAAATGTCGACTTCTATAGTGCTCCTAGTCGAGTGCTCATGTCTCGCATAGAAATTTGTGTAGATTCAATTTCTTTTTATGCTTTTAGTTTATATTTTTCTATTAGCATAAATATTGTTTACTACGCTCAAAAATTGGTGAATCCGGTGTGAATCAAACGGTAGCAGAGGGATGTGTATAGACGTTCGATAGCTTCGTATTGCCCGAGTCAGGAGGAAGGATAATCTTTCTCGGCGGCTAAAAACTTGCCCCAAGCGATTCTTGAAGCATGGGTATACGGTTAGTCAATTGCGTGAATGTGATATAGGCCATCATTTTGGCCCGGTTGAGCCTTTGTGCCTATGCCTATCGGTATATCCTCGTTAGCCCAGTTGTGCCTACCCTTTCTTTGATTCAGCCCCTCCTTTTTCTCACCAAAGCCTAAAAGCCAATCCTAGTCGCACACCCAAATTTGAGCTTTAGTTGGTTATTATTTTCATGATTGGGGTGTGGATGTTATGATATTTTTGTGAAAAAGTGGATTCGCTTCATTGCTTATCTTGCTGAAAATATTTTGAAAAGAAAAAAAATGAAATGAGAAAAAGAAAAAAGTAAAAAAAAGGATTTGTGCTTAATTGAAAAATCTATGTATAAATATATGTTTGGAAGTAGGCGGTGCACACACCCATGTAGTCAAGTCCAAGTCTGGGGGTGCGGTGTACCCGCATTTCTTTTTGTGGTGCTTGAGGATAGTTCTTTGTGCTAGCTTATTTGGGTTTAGTGTTTGAGCCATCGTCTTTATCATTGTATACCTCACCTAAACCCAAGACTCATATTAAACCTAAAGTCCTATTGATTAACGCATTTGAGTCAAACCTGTGCCATGGAGAGAGTGCGAACGGGCAAGCTTATGGTCACCGACATTGATGGATTTCAATGGAGGTTGTCTCGAGCCCCGATCTTTGGCAATGCTCGCCTTAGCGTTCAGTTTACTTTCTTCCTATGTACGACCTTATGATTCACCGTGATTCACTTTATGAGTAAATGTAATATATAAATACGCCCCTAGAAAAGTATAAACTAATATGTATAATTAGGAATTTTGTCTACTGTATTTCTACGCGCATGAGCATGCGACTTCGCATTGAACTCCGCTTTACAATTTCCATGTCAGCTTTGTTGGGTTTTTCTACAACCATACATCGTATGTAGGCGCAGCGGAAATAAAGAGAAACAACCCAAAAAGATTCGGATTGGCCATGAACATTGAATCAAGAAGTAATGAAAACTACTAAGCATAAATTACCATAGTGGAGTTGGATCGAATCCAACCTAGGTGCTCCAAGAAGAAGAATCCTGTCAGCGGCTATGCGAGAGTCCTCACATAGAATGATGTCTACGTCTCTACAGTGATCCACATGAGCCGGGAGAAGAACGACTGCACCTTGCACTTCCACGAACTGCTAGGTTCGCTCCAGGAAGAACAATCACGGCGACGATCGCCGGAGAGGAGGTCAGCGGAGGCGAACGGGGCGGCGGAACTCTTTCCGTCTAGGGTTCGGGCGAGAGGCGGAACTCCTTCCGTCGGCTGAACTTTTCGTCACACATAAGAACCCTAAAAGAAGATCTATTTATACCCAAAGCATAAACAGGCTTCTAGAAGAATCGCTATCCGCAGACCACACAGCAGAATTGGGGTTTCTGTAACAATTCGTCGGGATTCCACGGAACAGCATTCATTGAGTTTTCACGGAACAATCAGACGAATTCGACGAATCATATCAGACGGCAACATTTTCCAAGTTAATGATCTCTGTAACAATTCGTCGAGTTTCCACGGAACAATCCGACGAATCCGACGAATCATATCAGACGACAACATTTGCCGAGTTAAGGGTCTCTGTAACAATTCGTCGAGTTTCCACGGAACGATCCGACGAATTCCGACGAATCCGACGAATCATATCCGACGAATTCCAACGAATTCCGACAGCAACATTTGCTTTACCTCCCCGATTCTATATGGTGATTGGTAACCCTTACCAACACAGTCAATCTTCCAACTTCTCCACATGCTCTTATGTGCGACCCTGCAGGCTCATATCGCGTTGGCAGTGAGACTACATGTTTGACCACTTCTAGATCACAATGGTAACTCCAACAGTCTCCCACTTGATCTTGAAAGTATCAAACAAAAAAACCTCACAAACAATGAGCGGCATCTAGCAATGCATCATTGCTCCCCAAGCAATAAGAGTTCATAACTCATAAGCCTTTATGACCAATGTTCCAGCGTTGACTTTGTCCCTTTGTCCCTTACATCCGGAAAGAACTAGAGGCGTGGACCGTGTCACCCTCATAATAGCTCAATCCAAGTTTCTTGATCTAGAACGGACTTCCAGAGAATGGTGAGCACAATATCATATATTGACTCAACCAAGCATGGCCATGCATTTCTCAGTCCAATTCCATCAAGGGGCCCATGGATGCAACTCCTGTTATATAGGAGGATAAATCCCATATCTGCTCACACCCAAACACCCAAATGATTCGTAACGTACCCAACGACCACCCTTATCGTCAACCTTCCTCAAAGAAGACTTTAGATGACATCAAAGCACGCTCTTCCTCACTCGATGAATGCTGTGACTTCAGGTCAAAGGACCACAACACCATTGTCAAATGAGACCTACTTGTGACACTTTTAAGTAACAATCCACAAAGTAGTCTCAGGTTCGGTCTGTCCAGTACAACTTGTTCACTAACAAGTACCCATGTGATGACTTGATATCACAATATCATGACCTGTGAGAACCGGTCATTAGTCAACACACATGCTAGTTTTAATGTATCATCATCACCCTTAGCTTCTACGATGATACCTCGACCAGGGACCTTTTAAGAATGAAGCTTCAAAATCATAGGCTCTCACATTCAAGTCACGTACTTGATGTCCTATGGAAGCGAACATTCTAAGGGTATTTATCACCAATTTTATTCTATCATATAGAAACAGTATATCGTAATAAAAGAACTTGCCATTAATTACAAAAGGAAATAATTGGTACACAATTCATCATATGAATAAATATTAAACAGCCAACAGAATATATATTTTACATGCAACGCACAAGACTCCCAATAGAGTTGATCACTCAGTTATCGTATACCCATTGATCTAGTATGACCATCATGCTTTCTCTGCGTGAGAGGCTTTGTCAGTGGATCTGCAATATTCTCCTCAGTCGGCACTCTGCAAATGTTCACATCTCCTCGTTCGACAATCTCACGAATAAGATGGAACCGCCGAAGTATGTGCTTGGAGCGCTGATGGGATCTAGGTTCCTTAGATTGTGCAATTGCACCATTGTTATCACAGTAGAGAACTACGGGACCAACAATGCTAGGAACTACATCTAGCTCGCCGATGAATTTCCTAATCCATACAGCCTCCTTCGCTGCATTTGCCGCAGCGATGTACTCGGCCTTAGTTGTAGAATCAGCAACTGTCTCTTGCTTGGAACTCTTCCAGCTTACAGCTCCTCCATTCAGGCAAAACACAAACCCTGATTGAGACTTCGAATCATCCCTATCAGTTTGGAAGCTGGCATCCGTGTAACCACTTACAACGAGCTCTTCCTTTCCACCATACACCAAGAATACATCCTTAGTCCTTCTCAAGTACTTCAGGATATTCTTTAGGCTATCTAGTGACATTCACCAGGATCAGACTGATACCTGCTAGTCATGCTCAAAGCAAAAGAGACATCGGGTCGAGTACATAACATTGCATACATGATTGACCCAATTGCCGAAGCATATGGAATCAACTTCATGCGGTCCTTATCTTCACAAGATTTTGGACACTGGTCCTTAGAGAGATTTACACCATGAGACATGGGCAAAAATCCTTTCTTGGACTCAATAATGTTGAACCGCTTCAACACCTTCTCAATGTACATACTCTGGGTCAAACCCAGCAACTTCTTCGATCTATTTCTATAGATTTTAATACCGAGTATGTAAGTCGCTTCACCCAAGTCCTTCATAGAAAAACAGTTCCCTAGGTTGTTCTTAACAACCTTCAGGGTAGGTATGTCATTCCCGATCAACAGTATGTCATCTACATACAATATCAGGAAGACAACAATGCTCCCACTGATTCGCTTGTAAACACACGGTTCATCTTCATTCTTGACAAAACCAAACTCTTTGATCTTCTCATCAAAACGAAGATTCCAACTTCTAGAGGCCTGTTTCAATCCATAGATGGACCTATTCAGCTTGCATATTTTAGTGGCTTCATTTGGGGATACAAAACCCTCGGGTTGTGTCATGTACACTTCTTCAAGGAGGTTTCCATTTAGGAAAGCCATTTTGACATCCATCTGCCAGATCTCGTAGTCATAATATACAGCAATAGCAAGCAATATCCTAATGGACTTTACCATGGCAACAGGGCAAAAGGTCTCATCATATTCAACACCATGAATTTGCTTGAAACCCTTAGCCACCAGTCGCCCTTTGAATGTCTGTACATTCCCATCCATGTCGGTCTTCTTCTTGAAGACCCACTTGCACCCTATGGGTCGTACCCCTTCAGGTGGTTCCACCAAGTTCCAAACTTGGTTTGTATACATGGAGTCCATTTCAGATTTCATAGCCTCAAGCCATTTGTCGGAGTCCGGTCCATTCATAGCCTCTTGGTAGGTCGCTGGTTCATCATCATGATCCATAAGCAACACATTACCTATTTGAGACACGAGAAATCCATATCTCAGGCTCAAATCTTGGTCTACCAGATCTACGTAGGACTTGTGTCTCTTGAGCAGGTTCTCTAGCTACAACATCTTGTAGTCCTGGCTCAGAATCCAATTCTGGTTCATTCACTACTTGTGGTTCTTGAACTTCTTTAAGTTCTACCTTTTGCGTCTTTCTTGACAAGAACTCTTTCTCCAAGAAGACACCTGTCCTTGCGACAAACACTTTGCCCTCACACGGTAGGTAAAAGTAATATCCTTTCGTTTCCTTAGGATATCCCACCAGATAACACTTATCTGATTTGGGTTCCAGCTTGTCAGGCATTTGACGTCGTACGTATGCCTCACAGCCCCAAATTTTAATGAATGACATACTAGGACGCTTACCAGTCCATATCTCTTATGGTGTCTTTAGAACCGTTTTCGTCGGAGCGCGATTCAGTGTCATTGCAGCAGTCTCTAAAGCAAAACCCCAAAAAGAAACAGGCAAGTCTGCATGACTCATCATCGACCGTACCATGACTAACAGAGTACGATTTCTCCTCTCGGACACACCATTATGGTGCGGTGTCCTAGGTGGAGTGAGCTGTGATACAATACCACACTCTTTCAGATCATCACGGAACTCATGACTCAGGTATTCGCCACCTCGATCAGATCGGAGTGCTTTAACCTTTTTACCCAATTGGTTCTCCACTTCATTCTTAAACTCTTTGAACTTTTCAAAAGTTTTGGATTTGCACTTCATAAGATACACGTATCCGTATCTACTGAAATCATCAGTAAATGTAACGAAGTAGAAATACCCACCTCTAGCCATAGAACTCATGGGTCCGCTTACATCACTATGTACTATACCCAAAAGATCCTCAGCCCTCTCAGTATAACCAGTGAAAGGGGCTTTAGTCATCTTGCCTAACAAACAAGACTCGCATCGCTCAAATGATTCATAATCAAATGAGTCCAATAGTCCATCTTTATGGAGCTTGGATATGCGCTTCTCATTTATATGGCCCAAACGACAATGCTAGAGATATGTAGGATTTGAGTCATTTGTTCATAGTCTTTTATTATTATTTACATTATAGATCGGATGGTCGAGGTTCAAAACATAATGACCATTAAACAATTGAGCTACAGCATAACAAACATCATTCTTAAATATAGAACAACAATTGTTCTTAATTATAAAAGAAAATCCAATCATGTCTAAGCATAAAATGGATATAATGTTTCTAGTTATGGACGGAACAAAATAACAATTATTAAGTTCTATTACAAGCCCACTGGGTAAAGAAAGACGGTAAACCCCTACGGCTACAGCAGCAACTCTTGCTCCATTGCCGACGCGCAGGTCCACCTCTCCTTTACTCAGCAATCTTCTCCTTTTCAGTTCCTGCACATTTGTACAAATGTGAGAACCACATCCGGTATCCAATACCCAAGATGAAGGAGCAGAAAGGTTTATCTCTATAACGTAAATATTCGAAGCGGAAGTCATACCTCCCTTCATTTTCTGCAGACCCTCAATGTACGAAGGATAATTCCTCCTCCAATGACCAGCCTTGCCATAGTGGTGGCATTTCCCTTCCTTCACGGCGCTCTTCCTTTTCAGCGCAGAAGATTTGGGCTCAAGATGTGACTTAGGTCCCACCTTCGTCTTCTTGAAGCCCTTGGCCTTACCCTTGCCTTTACGTACCATCAATATGGGACTAGCAGGCTTGGCCTTCTTCATGTTTATCTCGGCAGTTCGCAACATGCCTAGAAGCTGGGGCAGTGTCTTGTCTATTTCATTCATGTTGTAGTTCAAGACGAACTCCTCATAATTATCCGGCAACGATTGCAGGATAAGATCTGTGGCCAACTCTTGACCCAGAGGAAAACCCAGTCTCTCCAGGTTCTCTATATACCCAATCATCTTGAGTACGTGAGTACCAACCGAGTCTCGAGCTCCCATTTTGCACTGAAATAAGGCCTTCGTGACATCGAACCTCTCTTGACGAGCTTGCCCTTAAAACATTTTCTTTAGGTGCTCGTCAATCTCCTTGCACCACATGTTCTCGTGTTGCTTCTGAAGCTCAGAGTTCATGGTGGCAAGCATAAGGCACTCGACGTCTAAGGAGTCATCGGTATACTTCTTATAAGCATCCTTATCAACACGGGACGAGTTCCCGGTCAGCACCTCGGGGGCTTCTTCTTCCAAGACGTAGAGCTTTCGCTCTTGCCTGAGAACAATTCTCAGGTTCCTATACTAGTCCATGTAATTCGTCCCACTTAGCTTGTCCTTCTCAAGGATAGCTCTCAGGGACAAGGTGGAATGTGAACCACTTGCCATGGAATTCTACAAGAATTCATGCAGAATTTAATCAGTACCAAAATTTCAAAATACAATTTATTTTAATTTGGACTTCAATTAAATACTCCCACTATTTTATTCAAATTGATAGCCCTCACTATCAATTCGGAGAGTTCATGCGAGCTACTCTCTTAGTGGACAAGATTCGTATTTCACCAACAGCACGAGTCCGCTTTGGCGTTCCTCTCATAATGCGGTTATTTAGGTAGGCAACGCTTGCCAATTACATCCTCATGCAACTCTTGTATGGTTGGTGAATAACTCCTTATTCGCATCCATCATATGGTGCATGCCAACCCTATGCCTCTAGGCACTCAACCTTTGAGGTCACCTAGTTAAGTTAGACCCGATGTCGACAGTGGGATATCACAATTATCCGCTCGCACCCTTACCAAGATAGATTAATGCACCTTGCTTTGGCAAGCCCACACTTCATCGATCGAGGCAGGAAGAGTGTCATCCATCGGAAGGCATCCGAACACTTAATATTTGATGAAGGGATTTTAATTTTTAATAATAGGTTAACACTTAACCATGATCAACATTTGATCAAAGTGCACATCAACAGAAATTTTTTTTTCTAAAATCCACATGCATCCCTTATGTGCACAACATAAGACTATCAACCTTTGATAGACGAAAGGGCTAAATCTGGACATTTAGAACTCTTCCAAATTTTCAGATTTACATGCATTGGACAAAGGCAAAGACAACTCGACTTAAAGCAGTAGACAAGGTCATCTCTCATTGTTGGATTCAAAATCCAAAACAATACAAGGATTCATTAACCACTTGAGGGACGGTTACTGCTAAGGAGACAACAATTTCTAACAATTATAAATTACCACGAAATCCCAGACGTTCCTGGCGGGGTTCCAAGGGGCCGCGCCCCTGGCGGGGTCTTAGGGGCAGAGCCCCTAACGGGGTGCAGGGCAGAGCCCCGACTAAAATTTTGAAATCCCACCACCAGAAACCACACAAAATCACATCAAATGTGATATTCCAAGAAGAAATCTTGACATTTAGAACGCTTCCAAATACCTAGATTTGCACGTACTGGAATAACATAACTTCTGAAACAACATTCATGACCACAACCTCGCTTTGATACCACTGTTGGGTTTTTCTACAACCATACATCGTATGTAGGCGCAGCGGAAATAAAGAGAAACAACCCAAAAAGATTCGGATCGGCCATGAACATTGAATCAAGAAGTAATGAAAAATACTAGGCATAAATTACCTTAGTGGAGTTGGATCGAATCCAACCTAGGTGCTCCAAGAAGAAGAATCCTGTCAGCGGCTATGCGAGAGTCCTCACGTAGAATGATGTCTACGTCTCTACAGTGATCCACACGAGCCGGGAGAAGAACGACTGCACCTTGCACTTCCACGAACTGCTAGGTTCGCTATAGGAAGAACAATCATGGCGACGATCGCCGGAGAGGAGGTCGGCGGAGGCGAACAGGGCGGCGGAACTCTTTCCATCTAGGGTTCGGGCGAGAGGCGGAACTCCTTCCATCGGCTGAACTTTTCGTCACACATAAGAACCCTAAAAGAAGATCTATTTATACCCAAAGCATAAACAAGCTTCTAGAAGAATCGCTATCTGCAGACCACACAGCAGAATTGGGGTTTCTGTAACAATTCGTCGGGATTCCACGGAACAGCATTCGTCGAGTTTTCACGGAACAATCCGACGAATCCGACGAATTCGACGAATCATATCAGACGGCAACATTTGCCAAGTTAATGATCTCTGTAACAATTCGTCGAGTTTCCACAGAACAATCCGACGAATCCGACGAATCATATCAGACGGCAACATTTGCCGAGTTAAGGGTCTCTGTAAAAATTCGTC
This sequence comes from Dactylorhiza incarnata, assembly GCA_033032865.1. NCBI lineage: Eukaryota > Viridiplantae > Streptophyta > Magnoliopsida > Asparagales > Orchidaceae > Dactylorhiza > Dactylorhiza incarnata. The sequence continues at coordinate 21,252,185 of JAWHQI010000001.1, read as the reverse complement.
GAGTTTCCACGGAACGATCCGACGAATTCCGACGAATCCGACAAATCATATCCGACGAATTCCGACGAATTCCGACAACAACATTTGCTTTACCTCCCTGATTCTATATGGTGATTGGTAACCTTTACCAACACAGTCAATCTTCCAACTTCTCCACATGCTCTTATGTGCGACCCTGCTGGCTCATATCGCGTTGGCAGTGAGACTACATGTTTGACCACTTCTAGATCACAATGGTAACTCCAACAAGCTTATGTTTTTCTTGTCCGCGTAAGGGATGGTTTGCTCGGGATGCGCAAACAGGTAAGTCTGGGGGTGTGATGAGTCCCAATTATATACATATATTCGGACTTATTTGGGCCGATTTACTAGTCTTTGCACCACACTTTAGTCTTGTTTTCATTTATATGTACTATTCCATGCTAGGTTGACTATTAAGCCCATTTCGGTGTGCAATTGCATTTCTTGTTGTTGGGGGTAAGCACATTGTGCTCCCCTTCCCTTCTTTTATATATTTCTGTGATGGACGTGTATTCCCAGCTGGTATATCTTGTTTGCAGGTGACCTGATCGTCCCGTTTTCCCCCAAAAGTAATTTCTGTGCATATCGCACGGTCATGCGTGACGCACGGTCTGTGCGGTCGTGCGTTTGTGTCTGGGCAGAAAATGGAGCGTCAAAGTTTACTCGTGCGTTTTGACGCACGGGCGGATTCGCCCGTGCGTGAGTAAAATGCACGGTCGACCTGTGTATTCTTGATTTCAAAGCGTCGGATTTTGCCCGTGCGTTTGAACGACGGTATTGGTCGTGCATGAGCAATTCGCATGGGCGGCGCAGCGTCTTCCCCAAGTCAAGTTTTATCATTTAATAGCGCACGGTCTGCGCACGGTCGTGCGTTCGACCGTGCGTGACCATTTTCTGACAGAATTTCTATTTAAGCCGCAGGTCTTGCCCTATTCGATCGATCGACTTTTTTTCCCGCTCCCAGAGCTCCAGTTCCGCGCCCTTTTCGCCATCCATCGCCGCCCACCTTCGGGAGGAGCTCCGGCCGCCATTCTCTTGCAAATCTCAAGCCGGAGCATCCTCTAGGCCTCCTCCATTGATCGTGCACCTCCAAAGCTCCATTTCGAGGGATTTCCTGCTGCATATATGAAGTTCTCCGGTGAGATCGTGACCAGAGAAGATTGACGGAGAAGACGGGTATAATAGAAGAAGGTGACAGCTCTTCCGGACCCCGGATGGCAGTTGGAGCCCAAGCCCGGACGAGGATTGACAACCCTAGATTCCGGCCGTGAACCTCCGATGAGTCTCCGTGCTTTGGTTGTAATCTAAACCCCCTTTATACTGTAGTTTTGTTTTCCTTTATATTTTGGGTGTATGAACAATGTTTGCTTAAACCTTATTATGTTATTTTTGTATTTCATGTTTATGTGAAATTGATATGTGTGGTTTATGCAAGTGAGGAGGTCCCCATTCCATCCTCCATCCCACCGTCACGTTTGTGTGCCGCACTAGCAATTGCTAGTGGCGTGCATGTCGACGAGGTGCTTGCGACCCTCATCTGTATGCCTACTCTTCCATCCGCCTAGCGAAGCGTAGCATAGCGGCCCGTGTAATCCATTCCGACTCCGCTGGTGAGAACCATTCCATTCGTATGCCTACTCTTCCATCCGCCTAGCGAAGCGTGGCATAGCGGCCCGTGTAATCCATTCGTCTAACGAAGCAGCGCGCTCAAGGCCTCCACAGTTCGATTCCGCTTGCCTACTCGTCCATCCGCCCTTGTGAAGCAGCGCGCTCAAGGCCTGCCTAGTCTCCATCCCGCCAAGCGAAGCATTGCATAGCGGCATTGCATAGGAGTAGTTATAGTTATTTTCTCTTTATTTTCCACAAATAAAATCCCCCATTTTCCGCAATCCATCCGACGTAAAGGACTTCAATCTCAAGTCCTTCCTCGAACATTAACTCCACCTTACTGTGTTCCTTGAGAGATTCGATACTCGGGGATTACTCCTCATTTTATATTACTTGAACGATCGGTACACTGCCGTTTCGTGTCGCAGTCTTGCTACCGCTTATAGCGGTGTGCTAAGATTTGCGCCATCAGGATGCTAATAACAAATTCAAGCCCACAGCCGTGTTCAGGGGAAATTCCAGAACAAATCTGCAAAAATCTTCAGTACACGCCCCAGGTCACGGGCGTGACGTGGGGGCGTGACCATGGTCACGGTCGTGTTCTGCCTTCAGCTCTCGGATGACATTGCCACGTCGGATTAAAGTTACATGCCCCAGGTCACGGGCGTGACCTTGGGTGTGACCTTCAGGTCACGGGCGTGACTCGCCCAACAAGCATTCAATACGAGCAGTTTCTGCCGCCGAGCAGTTCCAGCTTACACGCCCTTGGTCACGGGCGTGACCATGGGGCGTGGCCTCTCCCGCAACTGCCAAATTAACTCCAGATCGCGCCGTTTCCCGCCGTTTCCTGACTCGGTCAAGACACGCCCTAGGTCACGGGCGTGACCTAGGCTGTGACCCATCGAGATGATCAATTTTGGCTGTTTTTCTTCCCCAACGTTCCCAAGCTTTCATGACGCAGTTACGTAGCTTACACGCCGTTGTTCACGGGCGTGACCAAGGGCGTGACTCACCAATTTTCTGCCTATAAAAGCCAACTGCTGCCAAAGTGATAGGGATCCAGTCCATGCTTAGTTTGGATCATTTCTTGTATAGTTTTTCTGCATTTTTCTTAGTTTAACTTTATTTTATGTCTTGTCTTTTAATTCCTAGCATAGATTTACTTGCAATTGTACTTTTCTTTACATAGAAATAAAAATGTCTTTCTTCTCAATTATGTTTAGCTAATTTTCATAGCATTTGATCGGATGAATTCTTAAGCTTTTATATTTCGTAATCTCTTATTCATATTTTAGTTTTGGAAAGCTAAGATTTACCGTTGATTTGCAATTATTGGTTTCATATTTCTAGGGTATGATAATCAAGTTTGATCTGTATTTTAGTGTATCGAGAGATCCGTAAATACGGGTAGATCGCTCATCGGTAAAAAGAGTTGTATGCATTCCTCGAGGGAGGGTGACGCAAATCTTCCGGATTGGAGTCAAATCTAATAGTGGGGCTCAGCACATAAAGCAAGCTTAGGGGTTTCGACTGGCCTAGGGGTCTTAATCGATCAACCTAAGTTAGGTGGTAGTTCTCTCGAGACAGGCTCTATCATATTTTGGGAACCTCCACGGTCAAGTTTGTCCAAATCAATTTATGATGTTTACAAAATATTTTACTTAAGAAGAATTCTCGATCAAATGTTTTCATTTCTTTTATTATTTCTTTTATAAAACCTTTTAACTATTTTTCCGATAAAATAATTATAATTTGCGTGAGTATAAGTACTCAACAACCCCGTGGAATATGACACTTGATATTTATTTCTAAATATCCTATGCTATGAAAGATAGGTGCTTTTGCCTATAGTTCGTAGAATTTGGAGAAATTTTATATCCTAAGTTTTAGCTATCAAGTTTTTGAAGGAGAAACACGGCCGTGACCATGGTCACGCCCCTTGGTTTGGCTCGTAACCTAGGGCGTGTACTGAAGATTTTTGCAGATTTGTTCTGGAATTTCCCCTTAATACGGCTGTGGGCTTGAATTTGTTATTAGCAGCCCCAGATTACCTGAAAACACAAAATTAAGCAAATTTGCATAGTGGTGAGTATTCCCGCCTGTCACGCGGGTGACCCGGGTTCGATCCCCGGCAATGGCGCCAAAAACTTGATAGCTAAAATTTAGGATATAAAATTTCTCCAAATTCTACGAACTATAGGCAAGAGCACCTATCATTCATAGCATAGAATATTTTTATAAGTAAATATCAAGTGTCGTATTCCACGGGGTTGTTGAGTACTTCTACTCACGCAAATTATAATTATTTTATCGGAAAAATAGTTAAAAGGTTATATAAAAGAAATAATAAAATAAATGAACACATTTGATCGAGAATTCTTCTTAAGTAAAATATTTCGTAAACATCATTAATTGATTTGGACAAACTTGACCGTGGAGGTTCCCAAAATATGATAGAGCCTCTATCGAGAGAACTACCACCTAACCTTAGGTTGATCGATTAAGACACCTCGGCCAGTCGAAACCCCTAAGCTTGCTTTATGCGGTGAGCCCCACTATTGGATTTGACTCCAATCCGGAAGATTTGCGTCACCCTCTCTCGAGGAATGCATACAACTCTTTTTACTGATGACCGATCTACCCGTATTTACGGATCTCTCGATACACTAAAATACGGATCAAACTTGATTATCATACCCTAGAAAAATGAAACCAATAATTGCAAATCAACGGTAAATCTTAGTTTTCCAAAACTACAATACGTTTAAGATATTACGAAATATAAAAGCTTAATAATTCATCCGATCAAATGCTATGAAAATTAGCTAAACATAATTGAGAAGAAAGACATTTTTATTTCTATGTAAAGAAAAGTTCAATTGCAAGTAAAGTAAATCTAAGCTATGAATTAAAAGACAAGACATAAAATAAAGTTACACTAAGAAAAATGCAGAAAAACTATTCTAGAAACGATCCAAACTAAGCATGGACTCGATCCCTATCACTTTGGCAGCAGCTGGCTTTTATAGGCAGAAAATTGGTGAGTCACAGCCCTTGGTCACGCCCGTGACCAAGGGCGTGTAAGCTGCGTAACTGCGTCATGAAAGCCCAGGAACATTGGGGAAGAAAAACCACCAATATTGATCATCTCGACGGGTCACGGCCTAGGTCACGCCCGTGACCTAGGGCTTGACAGAGTCAGGAAATGGCGGGAAACGGTGCGATCTGGAGTTAATTTGGCAGTGGCGGGAGAGGTCACGCCCCTTGGTCAAGCCCGTGACCAAGGGCGTGTAAGCTGGAACGGCTCGGCGGCGGAAACTGCTTGTATTGAATGCTTGTTGGGCGAGTCACGCGCGTGACCTGAAGGTCATGCCCAAGGTCACGCCCGTGACTTGGGGCGTGTAACTTTAATCCGACGTGGCAATGTCATCCGGGAGCTGAACGCGAAACACGGCCGTGACCATGGTCACGCCCCCAGGTCACGCCCGTGACCTGGGGCGTGTACTGAAGATTTTTCCAGATTTGTTCTGGAATTTCCCCTGAACACGGCTGTGGGCTTGAATTTGTTATTAGCAGCCCCAGATTACCTGAAAACACAAAATAAAGCGAATTAAATATATATTAAACTAAAATTATATAAAAACTAATTAATTACTACTAAAATACTATATAAAAATAACTATAAATAATGCACTATCACCCCTCCCCCGGTGACTCCTAGGCACCGTGCGGGAAGGATGAAGCGGAGGACAACAAGGGGTAAAACAAAAGCAGGTGACGACGGATCTAGTCTACAGGAATATCTACAACTACACATGTGTATCTAAATAAATGAAGCAGTAAGTAAAGCATAGTAAAGAGCATATAAAGAATAGTAAAGCATCATATATAAAGCAAGTAAAGTAATATGAAAGTAACCATTGATTTATAGGAATGCCCATACAAACCTATAGACTAAAGGGTCGTTTAGCAGGGCCTATCGTATAAAAAGTCCCATACCAATGTATACGATAGGGGTAGGGGTTGAAATGCAATGTTTATGCCATGACATGCAAGATATGCGGTGTATGCTATGTTCATACAAGTGCAACTCACACATTTTGACTCTATGCGCACAGACCTTTAGTTCCCCCTTTTTGGAGCTAGCAAGACTCCCATGATACTCCCGTAGTGGCAAATAGAAGCGGTGGGTTGGGCCTAGCCCACCTCTAGATTGGTATTCACACTACCTAACCTAGACCTTTCGTACGCCTCAATGTAAAACCACGGAGCATCTGCGTACTCTTACTGGCTGGACCACCAGACTTTCATGGCTAAGTGTAAATTCCACACTTGCCGAGTCAATGTATTGACGTCGGTGGGAACGACCATCCAATACCGAAGACCCACCACCTTCGTGCACATGCAACATGTTCTACTATCTACCTCCGAGCCATAAGCTCCCCGGGCTAACCTACCCATCATCAATAACCTTTCGAGCCACCAGCTAGCCGGACCAACCCATTCGTACCAACAAACACTATTGAGTCACAAGCTCACCGGACTTATCAATCCGCTCTTACAACCACCAAGCCTATTGCTCGTAGCAACAAACTGACTAAACTCCCATAACCACGGGGTGTGGGTGAGTGTGTTATTAAATTATTCTTGTATAACATCTTACTCTTACATTTTATGGTTAATCTTGGACTTCCTGAGGGCTACCCTGTGAGGGGCTCGCATCGGTACTAGGAACTGTGATGGGATGATAGCCCAAAGCTCTCTTTCTCAAGATACTTAATATTATTGGTATCTACCCATAAGGTTACCCTCTTATCATTTCACTTGAATTAAACTTAAGTGCTTTTTGACCCTCTAAGGGGAAAGACGATCTTTCGTCTATCCCGAGCATAACTTACCCTTAACTCACCAAGCACACTTTCACCATCTAATCTCCTTTTTAGTGACCTCAACCTCTTCATCCAAATCAGGTACACAAAGTACCTCCCAATCCCACCTAATGGTCTACAAGTTATCTCTATTCTACCATTTTACTATACGCAGACCAAATGAGTTATATGATTTACAAAAGGGGAGGTACTACAAATATTCATCCAACTGACCCAAGATATTTACTGGGGGTCTATCATGATGTTATAAGACTAAATCCAGAGAATCATATTTTTCCTTAATTATCTAGCATTTATTTTTAATTTCCTCAACACTGGCCAAGTATGAAATTGAACATGGAGTGTAGTCTATCCTTATGATATGGCTCCCCAAAAATCAAGATAAATCTCTCATGCCAAAAATATAGTAGATACTGCTCAATTTTACAATAAAGAAATGTCCTCTATAATTAATATTCAACTTTTATCCAAATTTGTAAATTTATGAAGGAACCAGCAAATATACTTACCCCAAAATTATGGGAAAATTACCAGACTTTTGAATTCATCAGAGAAGGCTACGGACAAAATTGTAGAATTTATGGAAATCATTTTCTCACCTAAATGACTTCTTTAAGAAAACCTCAAATAAGATAAGTTGTGAAGTAGCCTACTGATTTATGTCTCCAAAATTATATGAAAATTACCAAAGGTCTAAAATATGATTAAACAGATACTACCAAAGTTTCATCATCATCCAAGACCATTTAAGCATGTAATTATCTCTTATAAGAAATTTCTCTAAAGGGAATAATTGTTCCTAAAATTCTTATAAAATCACCTAGGGCCTATTTACCCCTTATGAACTTATCCACCAAGTTTCATAACCATTCAAGGACATATGACCCCATGCCCTTCACAAGGTCCTATATGCACACCTAGGGCTAAAACTAGTGTCCTAGGGCATAACCACTTCCACACCACCCCATATCACTCATGGAGGTGTCTTAGGTGATCCTAAACCAGTGTCCAAGGTTTCACATCATCTAGATTAGATTTTACCACCTAATTCCATCATGTGCACTTTGACCTAGTTTGACCTAGTTTGACAACTTGGGTTAATCCATTATTCAACCAAATCAGTCCCAATTGGGCTGATATCTTTACCAAGGTCATAACATACCCCTAAGGGGCACCCACCAAAATTTGGAGGGCATTTGAGGCCATTTGACCAACTAATTAATTACTAAATGATTTATGAAATTATCCCAAAAACTTTAGAAAAAGGTTCTCCTAAAAATCCCATATTTGGGTATGCTGTATGGTTAAGTGTATCTAGCCTAGGTTTAAAATATCAGGTCCATATCATCTACCAATAAATAGTTATTCAAGAAATGGTGGTTGTCCTACACTAGGGACCAGCCCCACCAAAATGGTTCTACAGCGAGCTACTATACTCATTTTGGGCTGAAACAAATTTTAAATTAAAGTATACTCTAAGGGATTCAACTTTGGTGTTGACCACTTTTCCATCAGAGGTGATCTAGTATTTTTAATAATTAAAATAAACTACAGCAAAAAGTGTGACAGAAATCCATATACACATTTAATTATATAAGTACTCTGCGTTCGACGAAGTATACACTGCGCTCGACGAAAGCCAAACAAATCTGCGTTCGACAAAATCCAACCTGCGCTTGATGAAATCGGAATAAATCTGTGTTCGACTAATCCAATATAAACTGCGTTTGACTAATTTAAAATATATCTGCGTTCGAATAATCCTTCCTGCGTTCGACTAAACAATTCTTCATTCGACTAATTCAGAACAAGCTGCGTTCGACTAATTTAATGTAGAACTGCGTTCGACTAATTCTTCCTGCGTTTGACTAAAACATTTAAAAGCTGCGTTCGACTAAAACTTCCCGCGTTCGACTAATTTATCATATAACTGCGTTCGACTAATTTAATTCCAGATCAACGAAATCTATTCCGTTCGACTAAAACTATTCCAGATCAACTAAATCAATTCCGTTCGACTAAAACTATTCCTGATCAACGAAATATATTCCGTTCGACTAATCACAGAAGAACGAGCGGTCGTCCTTCATCATCCCCAATCTCTGGAGGGCTCGCGACAGCCCATCCTGGGCTTCTTTGCGGGGCAATTTCCCGGCCACCTATGCCTCTTTCCGGCCAGCCAATTCCACCACCACCTCCGTTGAGGTGGTGGCCGGCGATAGGAGGTGGTTGGCCAGCCGTAGGTGGTCGGATCTGGGTTTTAGAGGAGGGAAAAGAGGACTCGTAATGAGCCCTTTCAGAAGCGCAATCTGAGCCCAATTGAGCTCGGATCAAGCCCCAAACTATGAAAAGATCTAGCACTAGGGGAGAGGAGGCGGATCAGACCTGTGTGGGGGCTTTATGGTGCGAATTCCGGAGAGTTTCAATGGCCGGTGGTGGAGCTTTTGGTGCCATGCCGATTCCTGCTCCTGGTGCTCGATTTCTTCGGGAAAGAGGGGGGTTTTGCTCCTCTCCGACCTCTGAACGAGTTAAGCAAGTCAATTGAGGCTATGAGTGGGGTAACACTTAGTGGTCATTAATAGCCATTAATGGAGGATTTCAGTTACACTTGGGGAGGATGAATTGGGCATCAATGTGGCAGGGAGAAGGCTGGAAACTTCTCCTCTCCCCAAGGGGAGATGAATGGTGCCATTAATTGGAGTTAATTGGGGGTTTCTTCTTCTCCTCCATTAACTCCCCCTTCTTTCTCTCTCTTCCAAAATGGGCTTTCTCTCTCCTGGCCAACTCTCTCCAAATTGAATGGCCACCTCAGCAGCATTCAATCCCCATTAGGTGGTGGATCACCTTAATTGGGTCTAGCCCAAGTGGATTGGGTCCAATTAGGTTATTTGACCTAAATTATGGCAAATTTGACTTTGGTCAAATTGACCAATTGGGTATACCCCAATGGGATTCTTAGACTCCATTGGCTTCCCTTAAGGGTTAGGAAGGCCTATGTAGGGTCAATTTGGCAAAGTGAAGGTGAATTGCCCCTTTTTATGGCACTTTGACCAAATTAGGGCTTACAGTAAATTGGTCAAATTGCAAGTCCCATAATGGGGACTTTTGGTCCATTAGGTTCCTAGTATCCCTATTAGGTAGGGGTAAGGTCAATTTGGCATGGTGGAGGACAATTGACCCTAACTGAGTTAGTTTGACCATTTTAGGGTTAATGTTGACTTTAGTCCTATTGGCCTCTTTATTTGACCCCCAATGGGTCCTTGTTGCTCCAAAAGGACCCCTAATCGGTTTGGGATGCTATGGTGGGGTCAAGGTTCAAGGTGGGGCCCCTAAATCCAATCCTAGGCTTGCTAACTAGAAATTGCTATTTGCAGACCAAGGTGGTTTTCTTCTTCTTTCCTAAGGCCATGTGGTCTTTTCAAGCTTCCTAGGGTTTTGTCATGACCTAGTCATGACAAAACCACTCTAGGGGTCTAGCTGCTTGGGGGATGTTACAGAGCATCTTGGTTGAGTGTTGACTCAATCCCCTCAAAGTACTTCGTTGTTGTTACCATTCTTATTTCTTGATTAATGAAATCGTAAGATCCTTACACTCTTTTGGGTTGTTCTTGTTTGTTATTTCCGCTGCGCAAATATGATATGCTGTCCATATTGATGTATTGAAAACCCAAAAGGTTTTTCATCTCTACAGGTCTTGGAAGCTAAAATACCGATCTAAAAAGTAGGAGATCGCTGGTCATCTTCTTTGAAAGAATCATTTCTATCTGTATATCATCCAAGGAAGAAGCGGTCTGAATCATTGAAGATCGCCACTTTTGTTCTTGTTAAAGCTGAAAGTGCACAGTGTGCCTCTGAGATTCCTCTAGAGGGGGGGGGGGGGGGGTGAATAGAGTTTTAATATATTTTTATCCTAACTGTGTTTAACAATAAATTACTCTAAGGAGTTATGCTTAACAAACTAGGCAGAATAAAGAATGCAGGAAATAAAGTGAAGAATAAAAGACTGGATAGCACAGAAAATCACAACACAGACACAATGAATTTTATAGAGGTTCCCCAAAATGTGGGTAGTCCTCTCTTCTGCCACCTGATAGGAATGCACCACTGTGCATGAGTCTTTTGATAAGGAGACTCTTAGAACCAATGATATTTTGATCAGAAGATCTTGAACCACCAGATATTTTGGTAAGGAGATCTTGAACCACCAGATCTTTTGGTAAGGAGATCTTGAACCACTGAATTCTTTGAAGAGGGATTAATAAAACTCTTTTACAGAATGAGAAAGAAGATGGGAGAAGGTTGAAGGAATTTTGTTCTCAGAATTCTTGAAGATGGTGTATGAAGATCAGCCTATGAGTTGTTCCAAAGGATCTGCTCTTGATTAGCCCCTGATTTTGATAGTGATGATTTGCAGAAGCTTTGTATTGTCAGATCCTTTCTTCTTCTTTAGATTATGATCTGGCTGCTATGAGATTGTGATAAAGAGTAGCTCTCAGATCCTCTGTTCTATTTTATGAAGAACAGCAGAGCCTTCCTTCCCTTTTTTCGTTTTCTCTGTTAGAGTTTCTGAGAGGGGGAGAGAGAAGAAGAGGAAGCCTGAGAAGATGAAGGAGACGGCTGATAGTGATTAATGCCTTGCCTGCCTCTGTCTCCTCTTGTCCTTTTATTCTACCTTTTTCAAATTCAAATTTGTTTCCCTTTTTGATATTCTTGATAAGGTAATCTGCTTATCACTTTCTCTTTCTTTCCTCTTTAATTCTCGACCCGTCCACTGGAAAGAATATGTTTCCAAGAAACCTTTTTGTCTTCTTCTTTAATGCTCCTTTCCATTTCAGGCAATTATAGAGTCGTTGGGGAACGGTCTTGACGGATGTGGGCCATGAAAGAAGGATCAGAAAGACAGCTTGAAAGTGACATTAGTACTTATTATATTTGTTAAAGGCTCATGATTAAGTTTTACTTTCAAAGTAAATGTTATATATATATATATATAAATAGGTGTGCTGTATGAGTAATTAAAACAAACAGTAAGTAAGCATATAAACACAGCACAACAAATAAAGAAATAAAACAAACAACAAGGCACACATCCAGAAGACACAAGAAAATATAGTAGTTCCCCTCAACTAGGTACATCTACTCTTCTACCCACTGGTAGGAATCCACTGGAGGTTGTTGATCAGGTGCCCTCACACCAAGGTGTTTTTGTTCAGGTGTCTACACACCAATGGAGGTTTGATCAGGTGCCCAATTCACATATAAGCTTTTGATTAGGTGCCTATAAACCAAGATGCAGGTTTTTGCTAAGGTGGCCTATCACCGGGAGAAAACTTTTGAAGGGAGTTTTAACCCTTTACAAGATGGGAAGGAGAATGGGAAAAGATATATTGTTCTTCTCTTTTTGCTAAGAAGACTCTTGATGATCCTGATGAGATGTTGAGTTTGGATCTTGATGATGTTGTTGAAGAAAGTTCCCCCTGTCTGATTTAGAATAGATGACAGCTTGTGGAGGCTTATTCTCTTGATTGTAAATACTCTTCTTCTTCTTCCTGCAGTTTAGATTCCTTTGCAAATGATATTGATTTGGTGTCTCAGGTTGTATAGAAGATCTGCAAGAAAAGGGTTAGCAAAAAGAAGATAATATATTCTGATCTGTTCTTCTTTTTGCTCCTCTGTTTTTCTTCTTCTTCCTTTTCCTGTACAGCAAGTGTTAATGTATTCTGTCTGTAATAATATGTTCAGCAATAGTGATATATTCTGTATATATATCGGGAGAGAAAACAGCTGTATATATTCTGTTATATATTTATCTGCTGTATAATATTCTGCTGTATAATAAGCTAACTTCTGCTGTCGTATAAAAGATGTTGTCTTCTTTCCTGGGCTGATTTGAATTCTTGCCGACTAAAGGGGAAAGGAGTAATATCTCTTTCTTATCCCAGATCCTCGAGAAGATAACTTGTCGTGTTTAGCTTGCTGCAACGACTCTATTAATTAATGTTGCAATGGCTATATATTTAAGACAGTAATACATATAGTAATATATAAATAGAATAAATAAAATATTGCATTAAATAAATCAGAGAGCATATATAATATTTAATATAATATTTTAGACGAGCTGAAAGATATTAAAATAATGCTGGGAGAAATTCGTCGAGCTAAGGTTCAAGTTCGTCGAGCTCATCATTTGATTCGTCGACATGATCATTAAATTCACTGTTCTGAACTTCTGCTGAATATTCGTCGAACGCAGACTTGAGTTTGTCGAACGGAAGGATTCGTCGACCGCTGAGACGGGCTGGATCGTCGACCGCTGAATATTGAGTTGTTCGTCGAACGCAGGCTTGAGTTCACCGAACGCAGGATTTCGTCGACCGCTGAGCTGAGGTCTATTCGTCGACTGCTGAGATAATCTATTCGTCGACCGCTAAACCAATCTGTTCGTCGACCGCTGAGCTGAGGCGGGATTGTCGAGCGCTGCTTGGATTTCGTCGAACGCAGCTTTGAACCTTTTCGTCGATCGCAGAGCGCCGTTCGTCGAACGCAGATCGCCGTTCGTCGAATGCAGAGAATATATGTAAATTTATTTTTTCTCTTATTTTCTGCCTATTAAATATATATATATATTTCTTAGTATATTATATATATATATCTATATTCCTTAGTATATTATATATATTATTGTATATTTCTTATCATATATATATATATATTATTTATATTATTTTATATTTTTTTTCAGCCTTCTACCTTAATATGATTTAATCTAAGTTATAGTATATGTTATGATTGAAACTTAGATACTAAAGGTGGATCCTAACTCAAATCAAAACTAAGGTTCCAACAATCTCCCCCTATTTGAGTTGAGATCCTAATCCAAATTAAGACTAGTTTCTAACAATCTCCCCTTATTTGGTTTAGGATTCCTAAGCATAAAAAGTTTTTGAAGCTTAAGGGTCAGAGATTATTTATTTCTTTTTAAAACTAAGCAATTTCTGATTTCCTAGATTTTATTTAAATAGGAATTTAATAAAATGAATTGCTAGCTGTTATTAGATTCTAGGAATTTTAAAATAAAAAAGACATAGCCTGATAGCTTCTTTCTATAGAATCCCCTTAATCAGAAGAGACTCTCACTTAGTGCTTTGATCATTTCTGATCTATGCAATCTGAGTAGAATGCTCAACTTGATTTTGGAGAAAAATCTATAAGAAAGTGAAGTCTATCTGACTTTGTTTTTGAGACATAAAAAATTTAAAAGAATCATTAAAACTGCTGTTTAATTATAATTGTCTTAAAATAGGTAAAAACAAATGCTTAATAATTAGATATATTGGCCTCTTTATTTCATTAAAATACAAATTTGAAAATTTATTCTGATTTTGTTGAACATAAATACTTTTCTTCTTAACAGGTTGTTCAAATTTATTTTTCAAAGAATTTTTTTTTCTGATGTTTTCAAATCTATTTTAAGTCTTGTGTGTTCAGAAATTATTTTTAACTATTTTATTTCTTTGTCAGATTTTATCATATTTGTATATATTAACTCAAAATCTAATATGTGATTTTTAGATGTGGAGTTAGGAGTTGAAATTACTTTTTCTGATTCTGATTCAGAATTTATTAAATCTGTAGATGGTGAGTTGAAAACAGATCTGAAATCAGAGGTACAATTAGAAATAGAAGATACCTCTACTACCTTTTCTTCAGCAAATTCTGCGTCAGATTCAGATTTTGATATGTAGTTTGAGCCATATATTGCCATCATACAGAAATTTCTGGCCTGCTGTTCTTCTTTTTCTTCTTCTTCACTTAGAGTAAATGTTGGTTCTACATCAAAAATGCAGTTAGTGGAAGAAGTAGGAATTGATTCATTTACCATCCTAGAGAGGGAGTTCCAGATGCTCCTTGCTGAAGTGCAATCAGCCACTTTGAAAAGAATGTCTTTGGACATTGATTTAGCCAATATGTTCATGGCCATGGCATCAGCACTTTTCAGCCTTACTTGATCATCGGATGAAGAGATTGAAGATGGAATTCCTGTCAAAATGGAATTATAAATATTTTCATCTATTGCATTCATATACAGTTTAATCCTAACTTGCCATAAATCAAATCTATCCAAATTACATAAAGGTGGATCTGAAATAGAAAAATCTGCTAGTGCCATTTGGAAAAACCTTTTTAAAAACAAAAGAACTAAGTGATCTTTGTGATTTCAGGTGTTAGCCTGTGTGAAAAATCAACCTAGCTCGGATACCAATTGAAAGTGAGTTTAGTTCTTATTATATTTGTTAAAGGCTCTTGATTAAGTTTTACTTTCAAAGTAAATTATATATATATAAATAGGTGTGCTGTATGAGTAATTAAAACAAACAGTAAGTAAGCATATAAACACAGCACATCAAATAAAGAAATAAAACAAACAACAAGCCACACATCCAGAAGACACAAGAAAATATAGTAGTTCCTCTCAACTGGGTGCATCTACTCTTCTACCCACTGGTAGGAATCCACTGGAGGTTGTTGTTAAGGTGTCCTCACACCAAGGTGTTTTTGTTCAGGTCTCCACACACCAATGGAGGTTTGATCAGGTGCCCAATTCACCTATAAGCTTTTGATCAGGTGCTTATAAACTAAGATGCAGGTTTTTGCTAAGGTGGCCTGTCACCTGGTGTAAGCTTTTGAAGGGAGTTTTAACCCTTTACAAGATGGGAAGGAGAAAGGGAAAAGATATATTTTTCTTCTCTTTTTGCTGAGAAGACTCTTGATGATCCTGATGAGATGTTGAGTTTGGATCTTGATGATGTTGTTGAAGAAAGCTCCCCCTGTCTGATTTAGAATAGATGACAACTTGTGGAGGCTTCTTCCCTTGATTGCAAATACTCTTATTCTTCTTCTTGCAGTTTAGATTCCTGAGCAAATGATATTGATTTGGTGTCTCAGGTTGTATAGAAGATCTGCAAGAAAAGGGTTAGCAAAAAGAAGATAATATATTCTGATCTGTTCTTCTTTTTGCTCCTCTGTTTTTCTTCTTCTTCCTTTTCCTGTACAACAAGTGTTAATGTATTCTGTCTGTAATAATATTTTCAGCAATAGTGATATATTATGTATATATATATCGAGAGAGAAAACAGCTATATATATTCTGTTATATATTTATCTGCTGTATAATAATCTGCTGTATAATAAGTTAACTTCTGCTGTCGTATAAAAGATGTTGTCTTCTTTCCTGGGCTGATTTGAATTCTTGTCGACCAAAGGGGAAAGGAGTAATATCTCTTTCTTTTCCCAGATCCTCGAGAAGATAACTTGCCGTGTTTAGCTTGCTGCAACGACTCTATTAATTAATGCTGCAACGACTGTATATTTAAGACAGCAATATATATAGCAATATATAAATAGAATAAATAAAATATTGCTTTAAATAAATCTGACGGCATATATAATATTTAATATAATATTTCAGATGAGCTGAAAGATATTAAAATAATGCTGGGAGAAATTCGTTGAGCTCAGGTTCAAGTTCGTCGAGCTCATCATTTGATTCGTCGACCTGATCATTAAATTCACTGTTCTGAACTTCTGTTGAATATTCGTCGAACGCAGACTTGAGATCGTCGAACGGAAGGATTCGTCGACCGCTGAGACGGGTTGGATCGTCGACCGCTGAATATTGAGCTGTTCGTCGAACGCAGACTTGAGTTCGTCGAACGCAAAATTTCGTCGACCGCTGAGCTGAGGTCTGTTCGTCGACCGCTGAGATAATCTGTTCGTCGACCGCTGAACCAATCTGTTCATCGACCGCTGAGCTGAAGCGGGATCGTTGAGCGCTGCTTAGATTTCGTCGAACGCAGCTTTGAACTTTTTTGTCGATCGCAGAGCGCCGTTCGTCGAACGCAGAGAATATATGTAAATTTATTTTCTCTCTTATTTTCTTCCTATTAAATATATATATATATATATATTTCTTAGTATATTATATATATATATATTCTTTATTATATTATATATATTATTGTATATTTCTTATCATATATATTATTTATATTATTGTATATTTCTTTTCAGCCTTCTACCTTAATAGGATTTAATCTAAGTTATAATATATGTTGTGATTGAAACTTAGATTCTACAGGTGGATCCTAACTCAAATCAAAACTAAGGTTCTAACACAGCTGAAAAGATATACTTTTACAGACTATATTCGACGTAGAGTCAAATTCATTTCTTCTCTTATAGACACAACTTCGACTTCATATAGAAGTAGCTTCCATTTTATCTCTGCTTTGATTGAACTCTGTAAGTAGTTGTTGCGTCGACATCTTATCAATGTGTACGTCGAGTTGATTTGCCAAGCTCTAAACTACATCTTCTGCGTCGAGATAAAGTCGGCGTTGCGTCGACTTTAGATGGCTTCGACTGATAACCTCTTCTGCGTCGAGTTGAAGTAGAAGCTGCGTTGACTTCTCCAATTACTTCAACAGGTCCCTGACCTCTACGTCGATATCTATTCAATGAAGCACCTACTTAAGTTACTTCGATAGAAGGTTGGACCACTTGGACTTCTAATCAGAGCAGTGTCGATATGGACTCGATGTTACGTCGAATTCTATTCGACGAAAAATGTTGACTTAGCCCAATTATGCTTCCCTTGATCTGGTCCTGATACCCTATGTTGAGTATGACATCCTAAGACATCTAATGACCAGATTACCCTCACTATACAATGGGTAATTTAATCCTAGAAATAAGATCACTTTTAATTAATTTGTTAAGTTAAATCAAGGTTTTTTCCCAACAATCTCCTCCTATTTATCTTAACAAAATTTACAGTTCGTTCAAAGTGATTTTATACAGTTTTTCATAAACAATAATACATACAATACATCATAGACATAAGACATACTAAAGTCATAAGCAATTCTGTCAAGCATTAAAATTGTATCAAATTGTTCTTCCAGTATATATTTGTCCTCAGAATAAAGAATCACAGAATACCTTCTATTGGTTCTAAGAATCCTTCTCAGGAGTCTTTCTTTTCCTTTAGAACACCATTGGAATGAGCTTCCTTGGAGCTATCTTCAGGGGCTCATCTTTATCAGGGGACATTGCTACTTCTTAAGCAATATTGGCTTTTTCGGGCTCCCCCTGAGCTTGTACATTCTGCTCAATATCTACATCAGCTTCCTTGGCAATCTTTGCCACCTCATCTAGTAGATTCTCATCTTGAGGCTTCCCCTGTTTTGCAGCATCAGTTAGTATATCATTTTCCCTTACTTCTTGGGAATCCCCTTAAGCTGTCAGAAACTGCATGACTTCTACCATATCTTTGTCATTCTGATCCGCAGGCCTTTGCTGTATATCATCATCCAACCTCTCTGGATGCTCCCCCTGAGACTGTGCATCCTAAAATTTAGTTACCTTGTCATGAGCAGGACCATTATCAGCATTATTAGCATTCCCTTGATCCTGTCCACTCATAACATTAGGGGGTATTTGATGAGTCACATTTATATAGCATTTTATAGACTCATCCAGGTATGTTTTCATTGTTAAACACTTCACTTTCATCATGCATTCACTCATATTTCTCTAAATCACATTTCTTCATGAAGTGCATGTTTAGGCCCGTTGTGGGGTGCAATTGCGTGCTTTATTGTTGGGGGCAAGCACATTGTGCTCCCCATTCTTTTTCTGTTATTATGCTTATGTTGGAGGTGTGTTCCCAGCGTGTGGATTTGTTGTGCAGGTGGGCAGATCATCCATACTGCCCAGAATTCACCCTGTATGAATCGCACGGTCGTGCGTTCACTTGACGCACGGTCGTGCGAAATGATCGGCTGGTCAATAAGGTGATCTGCCCTGCTCGTGCTTTTTCTTCACACACGGTTGGCCTCAACCATGCGCGAACAAAACGCACGACCTCCTGTTGTTTGCCGGAATTCGAGGTTTCTGAATTTGCTCGTGCATTTTTACGCACGGTCGGCTTCGACCGTGCGTGAGTAAAACGCATGGGCGCGACTGCTTCGTCTTCCTGGCCTTTGTTCTCGATTAATATCGCACGGTTCACGCACGGTCGTGCGTTCGACCGTGCGTGACCAAATTTCTGATTGTTTTCTATAAAAGCGCAGATTTCTGCCCTAATCAGGATCGATCTTCTTTCCCGCGCCCAAGATCTCCAGTTTCACCCTTTTTCGCCGCTCCATCGCCGCCCACCTTCGGGTAGGAGCTTCGGCCTACCATTCTCTTGCAAATCTCAAGTCGGAGCATTCTCTAGGCCTCCTCCATTGTTCGTGCACCTCCAAAGCTCCATTTTGAGGGATTCCGTGCTGCACTTATGAGGTTCTCCGGTGAGATCATGGCCAAAGAGGATTGATGGAGAAGATCGGTATAATAGAAGAAGGTGACAGCTCTTCCAGACCCCGGACGGCAGTTGGAGCCCGAGCTCGGACAAGGATTGACAACACTAGATTCCGACCGTGAATCTCCGATGAGTCTCCGTGCTTTGGTTGTAATCTCAACCCCATTTATATTGTAGTGTTGTTTTCATTTATCTTTTGGGTGTATGAACAATGTTTGTTAAACCTTGTTATGTTATTCAATATTTCATGTCTATGTGAAATCATTATGTGTGGTTTATGCAAGTAAGGAGCGCCCCCATCCATTTTCCATTCCGCCATCGTGTTCGTGTACCGCACTAGCAATTGCTAGTGGCGTGCTTGTCCACGAGGTGCTTGCGACCCTCATTCTGCCTCCCTACTCGCCCATCCGCCTAGTGAAGGGTGGCATAGCGGCCCGTGCAATCCATTTGCCTAACGAAGCAGCGCGCTCAAGGCCTGCACAGTTCAATTCTTCTTGCCTACTAGTCCATCCGCCCTTGCGAAGCAGCGTGCTCAAGGCCTGCCTAGTCTCCATCCTGCCAAGCGAAGCATTGCATATCGGCATTGCATAGGACTAGTTGTAGTATTTTATTTTATTTTCCAAAAGCTAAAGCAACTCTCCCGCAATCCATCTGACTTAAGGACTTCAATCTCAAGTCCGTCCTCAATAGTTAACTCCACCTTACTGTGTTCCTTCGAGATCAATACTTGGGGATTCACTCCTACATTTTATATTACTTGAACGATTGGTACACTGCCGTTTCGTGCCACAGTCTTGCTATCGCCTATAGTGGTGTTCTAAGATTTGCGCATCAAGTTTTTGGCGCCGTTGCTGGGGAACACAGACGTGTGAGTTTTCTGGAGAGGGAGACAAGAGATACTAGTTCTTCCAGTGTGTATAGCCGCCTAATTATTTTTGTTTGCTTTTTAATTATTTATTGTTTGTTATTATTTCTTTCTCTCCTATTTTAAAGTTTTAGGCAAGTTTAATCCAAGGAGTTTTATTAGTTTGTGTAAATTTCCTTGCAAAGAATTTCAGTTTCGTTTTATCTGCTTTAATTATTGAAAATGTCTTCATGGGATATTTCTCCTAGCACTTACGACAAGATGGTTTATTACATAGACCAAATGAAGAGTTAAATGTTAGGCAGTGTAGGAACTTTGTTTGCTTGTTGTGTCGAGGAGAGGGGCATGAATTAAAGGACTGTGCTAGTCTTTTCAATCTTGACCGCTGCCCCTTCACTCATGACAACATTATCCCTATCACTCATTCTTTACCCATGGAGGCAATCGTTCCTTCTACCCTGGAGCTTATTTCGTGTATGGACTCCTCACTCCCTGTGTATGGCTTCACTCCTAGTGATGACGATCACTCATATGTTAGCCAACAAGGAGAGGAATGGGAGCTCCTAGATGCACCTGAGTGGGATGAGGAAAGTATTCTTTCCATCGGGGAGGCTTTAGCGAATCTTTTTGCGGAGGAACCAAATCTTTTTGATCCTTGATGCACAAATCTCGCACACCGCTATAGGCGGTAGCAAGACTGCGGCACGAAACGGCAGTGTACTGATCGTTCAAGTAATATAAAACGAGGAGCAAATCCCCGAGTATCGAATCTCAAAGGAACACAGTAAGGTGGACTTTACTATTGAGGTAGGACTTGTGATCGAAGTCCTTCAGTCGGATGGAACGCGAAGGGGGGTTGTTTGGGTTATGGAAAATAAAAGTAACAAAATTAACCTACTCCTTTGCAGGCCTTGAGCGCACTGCTTCGCTAGGCGGGATGGAGACTACGTAGGCCTTGAACGCACTACTTCGAAAGGGCGGATGGACGAGTAGGCTAGCGGATGGAATGGTTCGCACCGGCGGAGTCGAGGTGGATTACACGGGCCGTTAGCACCGCTTAGCTTGGCGGATGGAAGAGTAGGCTCACGGAATGAAATAGATAAAATGAATGACAATAGCGCACCTCATACACATGAATAAATCAAAAGGAATTTCATAAAGATGAAATAAAAGTTACAGATCTAGATTTATCATGTTCTTCATCCGCAAAATAGAGAATTTAGCATACAAACATCATTTCGAACGAATAAAGAGTAAGAGATTTGACCGACTCCGAAGCCTTGCTGGGATTCACGGTTGGAATCGCTGGGTTGTCAATCCGCGTCCAAGCTCGGTCCTCAACTGCGTCCAGGGTAAAGGAGGGCTGTCACTTCCTCCCAATGGCCCGTCTTCTTCGTGTCACGACCGGCGATGTCCAATGCTCTTCAAACCTTCCTTGATGATGAAAGTACGATCCAATCTCTTCCTTGAAGTCCCTAGATGAATAAAGGAGGCTTAGATAAAAAAAACGCAAAAAAACGGCGCTGGAAAAGACCTAGAAACAAAGAAGTTCCGTCTGTTTTCGCGGAGCAGCTATTTATAGACAGGTGCAGATTTTCAATGCGCACGATCAGTGGCGCACGACCAGTGCTCGTGCGCACTATGTCCAGTGGTCGTGCGAAGTGCCTGGCAGGCCCATTTTTAAGTGAGAATTAATGCACGATCAGTGGCGCACGACCAGCGGTCGTGCGCACTATGTCCAGTGCTCGTGCGCAGTGTTCCTGTGCAGTTTTTGCACCCCGAAACACTTGCACAACCCCCGTATCAACATGAAAGATCGTCGGGCCACACAAATGGGCATTCCACACATTCTCAAATATAGAAATTAAATTGCAACATAAAGCATGAGTAAGTTAAACATGAAAATACAATGAAATGGGCCTAAAAGTGCACATAGCATGGAATATCAAATATGAACGAAAACATGCCTAATGTGTAGTCCATAGACTGGATAATCGGCCCAGATGAGTCCATTAATGTGTATATAATTGGGACTCATCACACCCCCAGACTTACCTATTTGCGCGTCCCGAGCAAACAAATCCTAAGCAGGCGGGAAAATGAAATAGCTAGCTTAAAATTACAAAAAATGGAGTACCATGGGAAGTCGGATGCTCACGTGCATAAGATGAATAATAGAGAAGATTTCTCATTATACAAACAGTTTATAGATTTTTAAAAGAGTAAAAGCATATTACAACTACTCAAAATGGTGAACTACGGTTAATCATCCGGTCACGTATACGGAGAAAGTAAACTAAGCGCTGAGATGAGCATTGCTCAAGATTGGGGTGCAGGATAAACTCCACCGAAATCCATCGGTGTCGGTGATCATAGGCTCGCCCGGTCACATTTTCTCCATGACACTAGATTGGTTCATAGCGTGAGTTGGTAGGGCTTTAGGTTTTAAATTAGGCTTGGGTTAAGGTAGGGTATACAAAGATAAACATGATGGCTTAAATCACCTAAACCCAAATGAGCTAGCACAAAAAAACATCCACGCAGCAACAAAAAGTGCGGGCGCACCACACCCCTAGACTTGAACTTGAAAACATGGGTGTGTGCACCGCCTACTCCCAATACAAACTTACACAAAAAAATATTTTCATTATAACTCTTTTTTCACATTTTTTTTCTTTTCTTTTCATTCATTTTTTTCCAACTATTTTCTGCACATTTACTCAATGTAGCACATCCACATTTCCCTAATCATCATCACCACATCAATGCCCCAAAAAGAAAACTAAGAAAACAGCTAAACCTCAACTTTGGGTATGCGACTAGGATCGGCTTTTTGGTTTTGGTGAGAAAGGGGTGGAGCTGAATCAAGAGGAAGGGGTAGGCACAAAGGGGCTAGCGAGGGAAGATATAAGGAATGGCACAAAAGCTCAACCAGGCCAAAATGATGGCCTATGTCATTCTCACGCACTAGAACTATCCTATGCCAATGCTTCAAGAATCGCTTGGGGCAAGTTCTAGCCACCGAGAAAGATTCTCCTTTCTCCTGACTCAAGCAATACGAGTCTAGCGATCGTTTACACACATCCATATGCTACCGTTTGATTCCCACCGGATTCACCATTTGAGTAGAGTAAACAACATTTACACTAATAGAAAAATATAAAACCATAAGTATAAAAAGAAGTCTAATCAACACAAATTTCTATACAACCGAGCACTCGACTAGGAGCACTACTGGAGTCAACATTTTACTCCGCTACATAGTCCTAAGCCAGCACCTAGACTTTCCCAAATATGCAGAAGAATTAAATTCAACTCAGAGCACGCATACAGATGAGTACACGCTCAAGTGGGTGCTGTGGTGCGCAAAGAGAATGAACAACAATTTTCAATAAACTAAAACAAAAGTACTTCTAGCATGCTATGAAATAGTGCACGTGAGTGGGAACACATAATTACTCTCCCCCAGACTTAAACTAGACAATACACAAAATATATAGCTATGAAATTCAGAAAAGAGCTAGGGGAAGAGAGTACCCAATGCTCAGCAAGTGAGCATACCAGAAGACGCGTGTAAACCAAGACAAAGCTGCAGCATCCCCATCAAAAAAATAAACCTACATGGGTGAGTTCCGCCAAACAAAAAGAAAATAGACAAACTAAAAAGAAATGAAACTAACTAAACTAGATGAAATAAAATTGCAGGAAAAGTAAGATAACTACTGGGGTTATTGTCATCCCAGCACGACTTATTTAAAAGCATAACAGTTCTAGCTAATGGGCGTATGAAAAAGGAAATGAACAGGTAACTGTTCTATATGCGTGTCGTTAGCGGGTACCGATACGGAGACAGAAAAATTACCCCTCTACCTAAATAATAAGACCTGCTTAACACAGGTAGAGGAAATAGGAAGTAATAAGAGGAGGAAGGCTGGTCCTCACTCGTCTCACCACAAAATAAATCCTTGCCCAGCAAGGTGCCATCTCCGGGGAGGCAGCATGAGGAGAAGGCAATGAGTGGAGCTTCCTCTACAGAGGGGGGATCAACCTCCTCACATAAGAGGATGCTCTCATCATTGACTTGAGCATCATGCTCCAAGTCCTCCTGGGGTACCTGTGAAGACTCAACCTGCACATGCTCAGATAGAGAAAGGGGATCAAGAAATAAACAAGAAGAAGAACATGAATAAAAATCAATCGGGGGAGTGATCCCGGTCTTACTCCCATCAGGTTGGGAAAGTAAAATAATGTCAACATTGTCATCAATGCTACAAGGTTCGGCGGGATCAACGGTGGCCAATCTTAAGATTTGGACTTCCCCCACCGGTGCTGCGGAAAACTCCTCTTCACCTAGAAGGTTGTCCTCCTCCATAGGAACAGGCAGAACACATTGATCGCCAGCCTCATCCTGCAACACATCCTCAACAATGTCGTCTGAGACGAGTATAGTAGTATGCACAACAGGGGGAGGAATAGTGCTTGGATAAATGTCAAGCACCGATTCCTCACAAAGAATCGAATCTATGCACGGTGATATATGCACAGGGGAGATAGGCTCGGCCATGTCAGAGCCTAGATCAGCCACGCATCTGGTGACTGTGTCCACATCATCCCCTGCAAAGCATGAAGGTGACACGGACATATAACCAGATGTTGAAGGCGTGCCTCCAGAAGTAGGAGTCGGGACGATCCGGATATCCGGCTCATCATCCTTGTCCAATTGGCGAAGATACTCGACACAGTCCTTCAGGGCGTGATCCATGCTTTGACAGAACAAGCACCATTTTATATTGCTCCTTGGTCCTTGAGGGGCCGGGGAAAAATATAAAAATGGTGTATGCGGCGAGGACGAGTGGCCATAAGACTTGGGCACAGGGCATGAAGAACCATAGGAAAATGGTGCTCCGTACACCGGGCCACGAGAATTATGCCCACCATCTTCCGTAGGGCATCTATCACTAGCGTGAGAAATATCTCCACACCAACGGCAACGAATATTGAATGTAACCCACATGATGTGAAGATAATAAGATTCAAAAAGAAAGACACTGTTGTGCAAAATACTACACCTAACACTGATTACTAAAGCAACCTAATATAAAACAGGAAAACAGAATAGGAAGAAACAAAACAAAATAATGCAGTATACAAAGGGAAGGGCTTCTCGCTCAGATTCTCCCTCTCCAGAAAACTCACACGTCTGTGTTCCCCGGCAACGGCGCCAAAAACTTGATGCACAAATCTCGCACACCGCTATAGGCAGTAGCAAGACTGCGGCACGAAATGGCAGTGTACCGATCGTTCAAGTAATATAAAACGAGGAGCAAATCCCCGAGTATCGAATCTCAAAGGAACACAGTAAGGTGGAGTTTACTATTGAGGAAGGACTTGTGATCGAAGTCCTTCAGTCGGATGGAACGCGAAGGGGGGTTGTTTGGGTTATGGAAAATAAAAGTAACAAAATTAAACTACTCCTATGCAGGCCTTGAGCGCACTGCTTCGCTAGGCAGGATGGAGACTACGTAGGCCTTGAACGCACTACTTCGAAAGGGCGGATGGATGAGTAGGCTAGCAGATGGAATGGTTCGCACCGGCGGAGTCGAGGTGGATTACACGGGCCGTTAGCACCGCTTAGCTTGGCGGATGGAAGAGTAGGCTCACAGAATGAAATCGATAAAATGAATGACAATAGCGCACCTCATACACATGAATAAATCAAAAGGAATTTCATAAAGATGAAAAAAAGTTACAGATCTAGATTTATCATGTTCTTCATCCGCAAAGTAGAGAGTATAGCATACAAACATCATTTCAAACGAATAAAGAGTAAGAGATTCGACCGACTCCGAAGCCTTGCTGGGATTCACAGTTGGAATCGCTGGGTTGTCAATCCGCGTCCAAGCTCGGTCCTCAACTGCGTCCGGGGTAAAGGAGGGCTGTCACTTCCTCCCAATGGCCCGTCTTCTTCGTGTCACGACCCGGCGATGTCTAATGCTCTTCAAACCTTCCTTGATGATTAAAGTAAGATCCAATCTCTTCCTTGAAGTCCCTAAATGAATAAAGGAGGCTTAGAACGAAAAAAACGCAAATAACGGCGCTGGAAAAGACCTAGAAACGAAGAAGTTCCGACTGTTTTCGCGGAGCAGCTATTTATAGACAGGTGCAGATTTTCAATGCGCACGATCAGTGGCGCACGACCAGTGCTCGTGTGCACTATGTCCAGTGCTCGTGCGAAGTGCCTGGAAGGCCCATTTTTAAGTGGGAATTAATGCACGATCAGTGGCGCACGACCAGCGGTCGTGCGCACTATGTCCAGTGCTCGTGCGCAGTGTTCCTGTGCAGTTTTTGCGCCCCGGAACACTCGCACAACCCCCGTATCAACATGAAAGATCGTAGGGCCACGCAAATGGTCATTCCACACATTCTCAAATATATAAATTAAATTGCAACATAAAGCATGAGTAAGTTAAACATGAAAATACAACGAAATGGGCCTAAAAGTGCACATAGCATGAAATATCAAATATGAACGAAAACATGCCTAAATTGTAGTCCATAGACTAGATAATCGGCCCAGATGAGTCCATTAACGTGTATATAATTGGGACTCATCAATCCTCCAGTTTCTTTGCAAGATTTTTCTACACACATTTTTTATGATCCTATCGAAGTAAAGGAGCGGGGTGATGCTTCTGACTCGGAGGGTGCTCCAAAGTGGATGAGGATGTCATTTTCCCCAAAGGGGACAATGAATACTTTGAACACGATGGTGCGCCTCGGTGGGATGAGGAGGATACTCTATCTGATGAGGAGGTTTACACTTCTTCATGGGACAAGGAGGTCCAAACCACCACTGAGGCCCTTAAGTTCTCTAGTCCCCCTTGCTATGATATTTACGATGATGATAGTGATCTATCCTTGGAACTTGTGGGGAGTGAGACCGGGACCACTCCCTCGATTGATTTCCATTTATGTTCTTCTTCTTCTTTATTTCTTAACCCCCCTTCTCTATCCGAGCCTATGCAGGTTGAGCCTCCACAGGTACTCCAGGAGGACATGGAGCATTTTGCTCAGGTCAATGATGAGTGTATCCTCTCATGTGGGGAGGTTGATCCCTCCTCCATAGAGGAAGCCTCATTCATTGCCTTCTCTTCCTGCTGTTTCTCTGGAGATGACACCTTGCTGGGCAAGGATTTATTTTGTGGTGAGACGAGTGAGGACCAGCCTTCGTCCTCTTCTTACTTCCTATTTCCTCTACCGTGTTAAGCAGGTATAATTATTTAGGTAGGGGAGTAACTGTTCTGTCGTTGTATCGGTACCTGCTACCGACACGCATATTAGAACTGTTACCTATGCATTTTCTTTTTCATAGACCCATTAGCTAGTACTGTTTTAAATTTGAATAAGTCGTGCTGGGATGACAATAACCCCAGTAGTTATCTTACTTTTCCTGCATTTTTATTTTATCTAGTTTAGTTTAGTTAATGATATTTCATTTTAGTATGTACAGTTTCTTTTGTTTTTGCAGAGCTCACCCCTGCAGGTACTTTTTCTGGATGGTGGATGCAACAGCTTTGTCTTGGTTTACATGCGTCTTCTGGTATGCTCACTTGCTGAGCATTGGGTACTCTCTTTCCCTAGACTTTATTTTGAATTTCATGGTTATATCTTGTGTTGGATTGTTTAGATTAAGTCTGGGGGAGAGCTTCTTCTCATTACCCACTGTGCACGCACATGTTGCATTGCATACTAGAAGTAACTTTATCTCATTTATTTAGTATTGCTCATCATTACCGCACACCACAACACCCACTTAAGCGCGTACTCATCTGTATGCATGCTCTGAGTTGAATTTAATTCTTATGCATATTTGGGAAAGTCTAGGTGATGGCTTAGGACTATGCAGCGGTGTAAAATGTTGACTCCAGTAGTGCTCCTAGTCGAGTGCTCGGTTGCATAGAAATTTTTATAGATTAGACTTCTTTTTATACTTATGGTTTTATATTTTTCTATTAGTGTAAATGTTGTTTACTCTACTCAAATGGTGAACCCGGTGTGAATCAAACGGTAGTATAGGGATGTGTGTAAACGATCGTTAGACTCATATTGCTTGAGTCGGGAGAAAGGAGAATCTTTCTTGGTGTCTAGAACTTGCCCTAAACGATTCTTGAAACATTGGCATAGGATAGTTCTAGTGCGTGAGAATGACGTAGGCCATTCTTTGGCCCGGTTGAGCCTTTGCACCATTCCTAAATGCTCTATCCTTTCTTAGCCCCTTTGTGCCTACCCCATTCTTTTGGTTCAGCTCCACTATTGTTCACCAAAGCCTAAACTCTAATCCTAGTCGCACACCCAGATGCAAGCACTTTGTCTAAATTTTAAATTGCTGGTATTGATTGTGGAAATACAAGGTGAAAGTATGGATGTGCACCTTTGAAAATTTGCTGAAATCACTAAAGAAGGAAAAAAATAAGAAAAAGATTTGAAAAGAAAAAAAAGAGAAAAATGAAGGAGTTTATTTGAAAAATCTATGTGAGATTTGTACTTGGGAGTTGGCGGCGCACACACCCATCCATCCAAGTCTAAGTCTGGGGGTGTGGTGCATCTGTGTGTTTTGTGGCTGCTTGGATAGTGCTTTGCACTTGCTTATTTGGGTTTAGGTGTGCTCAGCCTTTGTGTTTATCTTTGTTTACCTCACCATAACCCAAGCCCCAGTTAAAACCTAAAGCCCTACCGACTCACGCTATGAACCAATCTAGTGTCGTGGAGAGAATGTGACCGGGCGAGCCTATGGTCACCGACACCGATGGATTTCGGTGGAGTTAGTCCTGCACCCCAATCTTTAGCAATGCTCATCTCAGCGCTTACTTTACTTTCTCTGTATGCATGACTGGATGATTCACCATTGTTCACCATTTTGAGTAGTTGTAATATGCTTTTACTCTTTTAAAAATCAATAAACTATTTGTATAATAAGGAATCTTCTCTATTATTTTTCTTATGCACATGAGCATGCGACTTCACATGGTACTCTGTATTATAATTTTGAGCCATCTACATTCCTTTCCCCGTTTGCTTAGAATTTATTTGCTCGGGACGTGCAAACAAGTATGTTTGGGGGTGTGATGAGTCTCTTTTATATAGCATTTTATAGACTCATCCAGGTATGTTTGCATTGTTAAACACTTCACTTTCATCATGCATTCACTCATATTTCTCTAAATCACATTTCTTCATGAAGTGCATGTTTAGGCCCGTTGTAGTCTGCAATTGCGCGCTTTATTGTTGGGGGCAAGCACATTGTGCTCCCCATTCTTTTTCTGTTATTATGCTTGTGTTGGAGGTGTGTTCCCAGCGTGTGGATTTGTTGTGCAGGTGGGCAGATCATCCATACTGCCCAGAATTCACCCTGTATGAATCGCACGGTCGTGTGTTCACTTGACGCACGGTCGTGCGAAATGATCGGCTGGTCAATATGGTGATCTGCCCCGCTCGTGCGTTTTCTTCACGCACAGTTGGCCTCAACCATGCGCGAACAAAACGCACGACCTCCTGTTGTTTGCCGAAATTCGAGGTTTCTGAATTTGCTCGTGCATTTTTAGGCACGGTCGGCTTCGACCGTGTGTGAGTAAACCGCACGGGCGCGGCTGCTTCGTCTAACTGGCCTTTGTTCTCGATTAATATCGCACGGTTCACGCACGGTCGTGCGTTCGACTGTGCGCGACCAAATTTCTGATTGTTTTCTATAAAAGCGTAGATTTCTGCCCTAATCAGGATCAATCTTCTTTCCCGTGCCCAAGAGCTCCAGTTTCGCCCTTTTTTGCCGCTCCATCGCCGACCACCTTCTGGAGGAGCTCCGGCCTACCATTCTCTTGCAAATCTCAAGCTGGAGCATCCTCTAGGCCTCCTCCATTGTTCGTGCACCTCCAAAGCTCCATTTTGAGGGATTTTGTGCTGCACTTATGAGGTTCTCCGGTGACATCGTGGCCAAAGAAAATTGACTGAGAAGACGGGTATAATAGAAGAAGGTGACAGCTCTTCCGGACCCCAGACGACAGTTGGAGCCCGAGCTCGGACAAGGATTGACAACCCTAGATTCCGACCGTGAACCTCCGATGAGTCTCCGTGCTTTGGTTGTAATCTCAACCCCCTTTACATTGTAGTGCTTTTTTCATTTATCTTTTGGGTGTATGAACAATGTTTGTTAAACCTTGTTATGTTATTCAATATTTCATGTCTATGTGAAATCATTATGTGTAGTTTATGCAAGTGAGGAGCTCCCCCATCCATTTTCCATTCCGCCATTGTGTTCGTGTGTTACACTAGCAATTGCTAGTGACGTGCTTGTCGA
Source organism: Dactylorhiza incarnata (assembly GCA_033032865.1). NCBI lineage: Eukaryota > Viridiplantae > Streptophyta > Magnoliopsida > Asparagales > Orchidaceae > Dactylorhiza > Dactylorhiza incarnata. The sequence goes on along the minus strand of JAWHQI010000001.1, from coordinate 21,222,084 downwards.
CGAGGTGCTTGCGACCCTCATTCTGCCTGCCTACTCGCACATCCCCCTAGTGAAGCATGGCATAGCGGCCCGTGCAATCCATTTGCCTAACGAAGCAGCGCGCTCAAGGCCTGTACAGTTCGATTCCGCTTGCCTACTTGTCCATCCGCCCTTGCGAAGCAGCGCGCTCAAGGCCTGCCTAGTCTCCATCCCTCCAAGCGAAGCATTGCATAGGAGTAGTTGTAGTATTTTATTTTATTTTCCAAAAGCCAAATCAACTCTCCCGCAATCCATCCGACTTAAGGACTTCAATCTCAAGTCCGTCCTCAATAGTTAACTCCACCTTACTGTGTTCCTTCAAGATCGATACTTGGGGATTCACTCCCACATTTTATATTACTTGAATGATCGGTACACTGCCGTTTCGTGTCGCAGTCTTGCTACCGCCTATAGCGGTGTGCTAAGATTTGCGCATCAGTATTTCTTCCTCTGGTAGGTTCTCCACCTTCTTGACCTTGTTGGACAGTGAGGTTAAGAATTCTCTTGAAACCATGGAGGAAGATATAAATTCTTTGAGGCTCTGAAATAATTTTTGAAAACTTAATAAGTCACCCTCTATCTGTGAGTATTTCTTGTCAAATTTCCTAGCCTGAGATGCCACTTGATCTGCAAAGGTTGAGGAGGCAATGTCTACTGCTTTGGAGATGATCTGCTCAAGATCAATTGTAGGTAATTGAGGGAGCTATTCTTGAGTAGGAGTGAGAGGATGGTAAACTTCAGTTGAGAAGTGAGTTGATGGTGGTGGAGGTGGAGCAGTATGATAATCTGGGATGAGATGGAGTGGTGCTTGATAGGTTGGCTGAGGAGATGGCTCAGGTTCTAAGGAGGATTGAAATTGTTGTTGCAGTTGTTGTTGCTGTTATTTTTGTCGTTGTTGTCATTGTTGTTGTTGTTGAGACTATTGTTGAGAAGGGGCTGGTGTATCCTCTTGATAGGGCTCTGGAACATTGTCCAATGGAGGAAGATCATCCCTTGGGGGATCTGGAATCTCCCTGTTTGACTCTAGAGGAGGAGGAGATGTTGGAGCTTGACCAGGCTTCACTATTTGCCCGGTCCATTTGGAAAAGATTTCAATATTAATTCTCTTTCCAGGAGGAATGGACACTGATTTTGACTTGCATAGTGCTGGGTAATGATGGAGAAGGACTTGACTCATAATTCTCATATATGTATTTTCCTTGTGAGCATATTTGTGCCAAATCATCTTCAGGAGCAATCTTCCCCAGTTTACCTTCTTCTTAAGTACCAGTGCTCCCATTATCTGAAGTTGTTTCCTTGGTATGGCATCATGTGCAGAGATCTTACACAGCAATACTTTCCCCACTATATCATCCAGAAATCTATGCTTGATGATTTAGTTGGGATTATTTCTTTTTTAATTTATTTATTTTGCGCAACCTGTATATGACGAGATTAGAATTAGGCGGGTGTTTTCGAAGAGTTTCGCAAGTACTCCTACTTTGAGAAACTAACCGTTATCCTATCGAAAGATAGAAGTAACGGTCTTTTTCTTCTTTCGAAATATTGACGCTTACACCCCGACTGCAACGCCGAATTCTATTGATTTTAAAATAGCAAAGGAGAGTTTTGCAGTAATTTGGTTTGAACAGTTTTTGTTTAAATTTTAATCCGAACTAATCATATAATAAAGGCAAGTATACCTTATCATGAGTAATACATGATATTTTGTTTTAGAAAATATCGAGGTCGTATATTTCCGCAGATCGTGTTGATTACGCTACTTTGAGGAACAAACTATTATCTTATCGGAATAAGTTTTTAGTGTGGGTTTTTAAAAGCGAATTATAATAAGCGTATAACTAGAGTTCTAAACGATGATAATAATAGCGCCCGATGTCGAATTACCTTGAGACGAAAATAGTCTTTTTAAGAAGTAAAAGAGATGACTTTTTAAAACATTAAAATGACTTGGCCATGGAGGTTCCATAATTATGAACGCTCCTCTCTCGAGGGTACGCCCACCTGGGATTATGAATTTCCGACCATCGAATCTTCTTAATACTCGCCTTATGTTGTGAACCCCGCTATTGGGTTTTTACTTCCAATTCGGGAGACTTACCTCATCCTCTCTCCAGGGTAGAGCGCACTTCTCTTTACCCATGAGCGATCAATCCGTACGCACGAGCCTCTCGGCTAACTAGTGTACGGAGACGGAAATGAAAACCACACATAGATTATGTGGCTTCACTCAACGTTATTCTCGGGTAAACTTTAAGCGTTAATTATTTTAGAAAGAAATTTTTTATTTTTAGAAAAACTATTTTTGTGTCCCAATGCTCTTCGACATCGTGCGCTAAAGGAAATTAGCCACTCATCGGAATGGAGATGGCATTATTAAGAAAATACATGTTTATTTATTAAAGCAGATATATGCGGATAAACAGGAAATAAAAAGACTTATATAAAAGCAGTAATAGTATCCGTCCCAACCGTCTTAAACAAGCGCTAAAAAGTTCTTAGCCTCTTATTCAAGATGGGGGTGGTATAGAAATGAAAAGACTTATAAAGGTGCAGAAATAATATCCGTCCCAACCGACTAAACAAGTGCTAAAGTAAATTAGCCTCTTATTCAAGATGGGGGTGGTATATAGCAGTTATATAAAGACTGAAATAAATCTAAGTTACAAAAAAGAAAAACACTATCTCATATACGCACGCACTCTACTTACAATAAAAAGACTAAATCGAAAGATAGCGATTAAACGAAAGCGATAAATAAAGCGATAAACTATTTTTATGAAAGCAATAAACCTAAATTATGAAAGCAATAAACTAAGTTATGAAAGCTATAAAACTATTCTCACACACACACACTAACATAAATGAAAAAGGAAGATGATTCAAATGAGAAAACAACATTTTATTTCTAAAAGGCGAAAATTACAAACGAACATAAACTTAATTGCATAACGAAAACTCACAATCACTCAAAAGAACTCAAAATAACATTACAACACTCAAAATTTGGATGAAATTTACTTCAGTCGAGCCCCTCTATTTATAGGCAAAATTTTATTTTTCACGCCCTAGGTCACGGGCGTGACTTGGATGTCACGGCCGTGACTTAGGGCGTGACATTTGCGCGTGCTTTAGGGGCCGCATCCGCCATCTTCTGGAAGGTTTGGCCGTCAAACATGTACCGTAGGCTCGACCCGTTTTGGGGATGTTACCTCCTTGCCACTGCGAAGATTTATGGCATTGGCAGTTTCACGGGGGTTCGGCTCCGTGTTCCCTTGTAGAGCTCCATATGGCCGCTCGGAGACCATCTTTGCCAGCTGTCCCACCTAATTTTCCAAGTTCTTAATCGATCCGGTAATATTCCGGATATTTGACTTGCTGGACGCAATGTATTTAGCAAAAATATCTTCGAGCGGTGAAGGTTTTGGAGGTGGAGGCTGAAATCCATTTGGAAATCCTTGCGGGTTCACATATGGGGGCCTCTGAGCATTATTAGGATTGCTCCAGGAAATTTTCGGTGGTTCCTCCAACCCGGATTATAATTATTACTATACGGACTGTTATTAGGGTTGAAGGGGGGCCTAATTGGATTGCCTAGGTAATCTACAGTTTCTTCGACAAAAATATTATTATTATTAGGAGCCCAAGCGGGAGTGGAGGAGGAAGCAGTCATCTCCGCCACTTGCTTACTTAACCTTTCGACTTGAGAGGCTAAGTGAGAAGTGGCATCCACTTCATATATGCCAGTTGGTTTAGTAAGGAATGATCTAGGCGCATTCCATTGATAGGCGTTCATGGCCATTTCCTCGAACAGAGCATGGGCGGCCTCCGGGGTTTTGTTGTTTAACGTTCCCCCGACGGCCGCATCGATCATCTGTCATGTTGAGAAATTTAAACCATTTGAAAATGTCTGGACCTGTAGCCAGGACGGCAGCGCATGATGAGGACATCTACACAGGAACTCTTTAAAATGCTCCCAAGTCTCATAGAGAGACTCAGAATCGTATTGAATGAAAGAGGCGATATCCGTACGTAACTTAGCGGTTTTAGACGGGGGAAAATATTTTGTTAAAAAAATTTCCGTCAATTGCCCACGTGGTTATGGATCCTCTAGGGAGAGAACTTAACCACGCCTTGGCTTTCGTCCGCAGCGAAATGGAAATAAATGTAAACGAATGGCGTCATCAGTAACGCCATTAATTTTAAAAGTATCGCAGATTTCCAAAAAATTCGAAAGATGTAAGTTTGGATCCTCATCTGGCAAACCGTGAAATTGGACTGACTGTTGTACCATTTGAGTGAAACTAGATTTTATTTCAAAATTAATATTATCCACTGTTGGGCGTGTAATGCTCGATCTGGTATCTTCCAGATTTGGCGTGGCATAATATGCCATGGTCAGTGGCGGGGCCATATCTGGAATTTGATCGGCCATAGGTTCAGTGTAAGTATCTCTGACTGACTCTTCGGGAAATTCGAGTAAGTTTTGATCACGAAGTCAGAGGCGCTTGTGAAGAGTGCGCTCGATTTCGGGGTCAAAAGGAATAATCGAATCATCCGAGGAGTTTCCTCGGGTCATATACTAATAATAAAAATGATATATATATTTTTTGCTTTTTGTAATAAATTATATATATATATTTTGTAGATATATATATTTTTTTATATATTTTTAATATATATATGATAAAAGTAATAGTAATTCCTTGTTTCAAATAACAACACTAATGATCCCCGGCAACGGCGCCAAAAACTTGATGATTTAGTTGGGATTATTTCTTTTTTAAGTTATTTATTTTGCGCAACCTTTATATGACGAGAGTAGAATTAGGCGGGTGTTTTCGAAGAGTATCGCAAGTACTCCTACTTTGAGAAACTAACTGTTATCCTATCAAAAGATAGAAGTAACGGTCTTTTTCTTCTTTCGAAATATTGACGCTTACACCCCGACTACAATGCCGAATTCTATTGATTTTAAAAATAGCAAAGGAGAGTTTTGCACTAATTTGGTTTGAACAGTTTTTGTTTAAATTTTAATCGGAACTAATCATATAATAAAGGCAAGTATACCTTATCGTGAGTAATATAGGATATTTTGTTTTAGAAAATATCGAGGTCGTATATTTCCGCGGATCGTGTTGATTAAGCTACTTTGAGGAACGAACTATTATCTTATCGGAATAAGTTTTTAGTGTGGGTTTTGAAAAGCAAATTATAATAAGCGTATAACTAGAGTTCTAAACGATGATAATAATAGCGCCCGATATCGAATTACCTTGAGACGAAAATATTCTTTTTAGAAGTAAAAGAGATAACTTTTTAAAACATTAAAAAGGCTTGGCCGTGGAGGTTATGAACGCTCCTCTCTCGAGGGTACGCCCACCTGAGATTATGAATTTTCGACCATCGAATCTTCTTAATACTCGCCTTATGTTGTGAACCCCGCTATTGGGTTTTTACTTCCAATTCGGGAGAGTTACCTCATCCTCTCTCGAGGGTAGAGCGCACTTCTCTTTACCCGTGAGCGATCAGTCTGTACGCACGAGCCTCTCGGCTAACTAGTGTACGGAGACGGAAATGAAAACCACACATCGATTATGTGGCTTCAGTCAACGTTATTCTCGGGTAAACCTTAAGCGTTAATTATTTTAGAAAGAGATGTTTTATTTTTAGAAAAACTATTTTTGTGTCCCAATGCTCTTCGACATCATGCGCTAAAGGAAATTAGCCACTCATCAGAATGGAGACGGCATTATTAAGAAAATACATGTTTAATTATTAAAGCGGATATAAGCGGATAAAAAGGAAATAAAAAGACTTATATAAAAGCAGTAATAGTATCCGTCCCAACCGTCTTAAACAAGCGCTAAAAAGTTCTTAGCCTCTTATTCAAGATGGGGGTGGTATAGAAATGAAAAGACTTATAAAGGTGCAGAAATAATATCCGTCCCAACCGACTTAAACAAGTGCTAAAGTAAATTAGCCTCTTATTCAAGATGGGGGTGGTATATAACAGTTATATAAAGACTGAAATAAAGCTAAGTTACAAAAAAGAAAAAAACTATCTCATATACGCACGCACTCTACTTGTAATAAAAAGACTAAATCGAAAGAAAGCGATTAAACGAAAGCGATAAACTATTTTTATGAAAGCAATAAACCTAAATTATGAAAGCAATAAACTAAGTTATGAAATCTATAAAACTATTCTCATACACACACACACTAACATAAATGAAAAAGGAAGATGATCCAAATGAGAAAACAACATTTTATTTCTAAAAGGCAAAAATTACAAACGAACATAAACTTAATTGCATAAAGAAAACTCACAATCACTCAAAAGAACTCAAAATAACATTACAACACTCAAAATTTGGATGAAATTTATTTCAGCCGAGCCCCTCTATTTATAGGCAAAATTTTATTTTTACACACCCTAGGTCACGGGCGTGACTTGGATGTCACGGCCGTGACTTAGGGCGTGACATTTGCGCGTGCTTTAGGGGCCGCATCCGCCGTCTTCTCTAAGGTTTGGCCGTCAAACATGGCTTCACACGGGCGTGACCTGCAGTGTCACGGCCGTGACAGCGGGCGGCAGTTTATCAGCAGCATGGGCGTTACTTTGGGGCTGGCGGTGGATTTGTCGAACGCTTGGATAGAGAGTTCATCGAACGCAGCTCAAGTTCGTCGAACGCAGCTCGGTTTCGTCGAACGCAGGGCAGAGAGCTTTCGTCAAACGCAGGGCAGAGCACTTTCGTCGAACGTAGGGTGTCGTTCGTCGAACGTAGCTCAATTTCGTCGAACGCAGGGCAGAGAGCTTTCGTCGAATGCAGGGCAGAGCGCTTTCGTCGAACGTAGGGTACCGTTCGTCGAACACATCTTGGAGAGCTTTCGTCGAGCGCAGCTCGATTTCGTCGAAGGCAGGGCAGAGAGCTTTCGTCGAGCGCAGCTCAATTTTTGTCGAACGCAGCTTGCCTTTCGTCGAACGCAGATTGAGAAGTTGGCGTTTTAAAATTACCCGCCCTTGGGTCAAGGGCGTGACATGTTGTCACGGGCGTGACTCAGGGCGTGACTTGACAAAAATTGCCAAAATCTGCAAAAACAAACATAAAACTGAGTTAGTAAGGAAATATTGAAAAGAAGCAATTTATTTATTTATTTACATAGAAAATTTACAATATTAATTAAAACTATACTAATAATTATACTAAAAATACATATATTTTACTATTCATCAGTGCTCTACACCAAGGTCCACCTTTTTCTAATTGATAGGCTTGTCCTTTTTAAATTTCATCAGTTCCAAGGATCTCTTAAGTTCATCCCCTGTGAGTTCATCTGACTCATCCCCTGTCTGAAGGTCATATGTTTCGTTCAGCAATTCCTCTGAGATCAACACATCTGTGTCATATATCTTCCCTTTGAGGGAGCCATCCTCTCCTATCTGAATGTTGTCTTTGATTTCAGTCAATTTGACTTCGAGAATCTTGCATCATGTTGAGATAAGTTTGGTCAGACCAGCCTCCTGAAACAGGCTAAGAATTGCTTTGAAATGTTCTGCTGCTACACTAAAAGAGTCCACATCTATATCAAATCCTGAATTAACCTTGGGAGGAGCCATCTCGTTGAGTGTACCTGCAAAGATGAAGAGAAAGCGAGAGAGAAAGAAGCACGAGAGAGCTGGAGAGCAAGAGAGCAAGAGAAAGAGAATTAGAAAGCGCAAATGTTTTGACGCAGTAATTGCTTAAAAGTAGATGAATCGCCGCTACTTAGGGATTATGCGATGCACTGTCGATATTACTTATTATTTGGCATGCAAAGCTATGTCGAGATTGCTTCTAGAAGCAATTATGCGTGCGCTGCGATATCGACGTTGCGTTGACTAGTACTTGACGTAGCTTCGAGACATTTCAGGGACCATACGTCGACGTAGTCCTGTCGATGTTTCGTCGATTTCCAATCGACATGACTTTGAATTTAATCAGCAATTATTAAGTCGACATATGCGTCGATAAGAACTTAATGCTGTGTTGAATTCTATTTGAATTGTCTGCTATGGGTACTTCTCGATGCTGGCATCGAGTGGAAGTCAATGGTACGTCAACTTCTATTCGACGCACTTCTTAATAAACGTATCTATTTCTTTTAGAAAATCCTTGTTGTTTTTCTCAGCAATTTTACTTATTGAAAATAGATGATAATATGATGTAATAAATGTTAAGGAGGATATAAGATAGAGATTACTCCCTTGACTAGTTTTTGTTCCTTATTCATGACCTACATAATTCTCCCCACTCCATTTTCTCATGAGTGAGACCCTACCTACACCTGCACAGGTAACTCAAACATTAGAAGGGACCCAGGTTACCTTGGGCCCTTTGCTTTTACCATTGTAGGGTTAAATGAAAGAATAGAAGGGTCTTTCATGATACCATTTGGGATGATAGGGAGTGGATTTCCCAAACCTTTAATCCTGATACAGGAAATGAGTATAAAATGTATCAAAATATAACAAATCGGCAGAATGTCTTATTATTCTAGATTTTGCTCTACCCTTTTGATTGAGATTATTTGACTTTTCTACATGATTCTTGCCTAGGGATATTTCTTTCTTATTCTGATTTACCTTTTTAGGTCTAACTATCCTATCTGTATCATTGTTATTCTTACCCTTGAATGATACATTCTTTTTACTTGGTGGATATTCACTAGGTCTAACAAATGAGACTGGATTTTTCCAGGCAGGTTTCCTAGGTGTTTCTATGCTAATGGAGGGCTCTGCTCCTAATCCTAGGTGATTAAATCTCATAGAGAGATTTTCAGTGATATCCTTAAGCGTCTGACTCCTCCCATTGAGTGAGTCCTCAAAGGCATTTGTCTTTGTTAGCTCTTCTCTTAATTATATGTTCTCTTTCCTAAGTTCAATTAGTTCTAATTCTTTATTCTTGATTTCATTTGTTAGATTCTGATTCCTTAGGTAGATTTCATCATTCTTGAGGTTTTCTAATTCAGTCCTAGCAGTGTCTAGTTCTTTTTCTACCCTAAGGTGGTCATTAAAGAAATTCTTGAAACAGATTGTGAAGTCTTCTGAATTGAAATCAAAATTATCAAATAAAGATACCTGCTCCTCTTCATCATCTGATGACATCCCCATGGCGATCATGCAGGCTGCTTCAGCTTTTGCTTCATCTTCACTTTTAGATGAGGATGTGCTCCCCTCTACTTCTGAATCACTCCAGGTTTCAGCAATGAAGCCCTTGGCTTTCTTCTTGTCCTTTCTATTGCTTCTTCTCATATCCCTTTGCTCTTCTGGGCACTCAGAGGCAAAGTGCCCTGGATTGTTGCAGGAGAAACAGGTAACCTCCTTCTTTGGAGTCTTGTCATACTTGGGCTTTGAGCTCCAATCCCTTTTTCTCCTTGATTCTTCTGTCTTGACCCATTTCTTGAATCTCCTTGCTAAGAGATTGAACATCTCATCTTCTGGGGTGGAAGATTCCCCTCCAGAGACTTTCAGGGCAAGGCTCTTTGGATGGGAGCTGGGGTCTTCTCCTCTTGTTCTGATTCAGCCCTATTCTTTAAGAGCATCTCATATGACTTAAGCTTCCCTAGCAAAGCTTCAGTAGAGATCTCCCTTTGACATCTGGATTCCCTGATTTCCCAGATTCTAGAGTCCCATGAGCTGGGGAATCACATGAGGATCTTATCATTAATTTTAGTCAAGGATATTTCCTTGTCTAAGCCTCTGAGCTCATTAATGATCAGAATGAATCTATCATACATATTGGCAACAGATTCATCAGCTTTCTTTTGAAAGATCTCATACTGGGATATGAGAAGGGACTTTTGTCCTTCCTTTCATCAACACTTCCCTCAACCATTGTGGTGAGGGAACCCCAGATCTCTTTTGCTGATTGGCATTCAACAACTTTTTAGAAAATGTCATCAGACATTGTTGATACCAGAATATTCATAGTCTTAACATCACATGCTTTAACCTTCTTCTCAGCCTCTGTCCACTCCTTTCTTGGAACAACCTTAGTTGTTGAGGTTTCTCCTTCTTTTTGTATGACTGGAGCAGGAGGACCTATGAGAAGAACATTATATATGTCTTCATCAATTGAATTCATATAAAGTCTTATTCTAGCCTTCCAGAGTGTGAACATATTTAAGTTACACACTGGTGGTCTTGTTGAAGAATAATCTTTAGTACTCATTTTTCTTTATAAAATATTTTTATAGAAAAAGAAATAAGAGTAGGAGGTCTTTTGATCAAGGTGTTAGCCTTTTATTGATCAAGCTCCCTCTGATGCCAATTGAAAGTGCACAGTGTGCCTTTGAGATTCCTCTAGAGGGGGGTGAATAGAGTTTTAAAATATTTCTATCCTAACTGTGTTTAACAATAAATTACTCTAAGGAGTTATGCCTAACAAACCAGGCAGAATAAAGAATGCAGGAAATAAAGTGCAGTAAAGACTGGACAGCAGAGAAAATCACAGCACAGACACAATGAATTTTATAGAGGTTCCCCAAAATGTGGGTAGTCCTCTCTTCTACCACCTGGTAGGAATGCACCACTGTGCCTGAGTCTTTTGATAAGGTGACTCTTAGAACCAATGATCTTTTGATCAGGAGATTATGAACCACCAGATCTTTTGATAAGGAGATCTTGAACCACCAGATCTTTTGGTAAGGAGATCTTCAACCACCAGAATCTTTTGGTAAGGAGATCTTGAACCACTGAATCCTTTGAAGTGGTATTAATAAAACTCTTTTACATAATGAGAAAGAAGAAGGGAGAAGGTTGAAGGAATTCTGTTCTCAGAATTCTTGAAGATGGTTGTATGAAGATCAGCCTATGAGTTGTTCCAAGGATCTGCTCTTGATTAGCCCCTGCTTTTGATAGTGATGATTTGCAGAAGCTTTGTATTGTCAGATCCTTTCTTCTTCTTCATATTATGATCTGGCTGCTATGAGATTGTGATAAATATCAGCTCTCAGATCCTCTGTTCTATTTTATGAAGAACAGCAGAGCCTTCCTTCCCTTTTTTGTTTTCTCTGTTAGAGTTTCTGAGAGAGAGAGAAGAAGAGGAAGCCCTAGAAGATGAAGGAGACGGCTAATAGTGATTAATGCCTTGCCTGCCTCTGTCTCCTCTTGTCTTTTTATTCTACCTTCTACAAATTCAAATTTGTTTCCCTTTCTGATATCCTTGATAAGGTAATCTGCTTATCTCTTTCTCTTTCTTTCCTCTTTAATTCTCGACCTGTCCACTTGGAAAGAATATGTTTCCAAGAAACCTTTTTGTCTTCTTCTTTAATGCTCCTTTCCATTTCAGGCAAATTTTGAGCCGTTGGGGAACTGTCTTGAAGAATGTGGGCCATGAAAGAAGGATCAGAAAGACAACTGAAAAGATATACTTTTACAGACTGTATTTGACGTATCTTTGAATTCATTTCTTCTCCTATCGACGCAACTTCGAGTTCATATAGAAGTAGCTTCGATTTCATCCCTACTTTGATTGAACTCTACAAGTAGACGTTGCGTCGACATCTTATCGACGTGTACATCAAGTTGATTTGCCTAGATCTGAACTACATCTTCTGCGTCGAGATGAAGTCGACGTTGCGTCGAGATGAAGTCGACGTTGCGTCGAGATGAAGTCGACGTTGCGTCGAATTTAGATGGCTTCGACAGATAACCTCTTCTGCGTCGAGTTGAAGTAAAAGTTGCGTCGACATCTTCAATTGCTTCAATAGGTCCCTGACCTCTACGTCGATATCTATTCGACGTAGCGTCGACTTAAGTTACTTTGACAGATGGTTGGACCACATGGACTTCTAATCAGAGCAGCGTCGATATGGACTTGATGTTACGTCGAATTCTATTCGATGTAAATGTTGACTTAGCCTAATTATGCTTCCCTTGATCTGGTCCTGATACCCTATGTTGAGTATGACATCCTAAGACATCTAATGACCAGATTACCCTCACTATACAATGGGTAATTTAATCCTAGAGATACAATCACTTTTAATTAATTTGTTAAGTTAAATCAAGGGTTTTTCCCAACAAAAGGCTATTCGGGAATCAACATTTGTGAACTATGATTTTTTATCTCTGACGATCTTAGTAGTTCAAGATCGCAATGTGACAAGTGGTCTCTTATAGGTATCATAAACTCGTACAAATTTCCATCATGCTTCAGGTGGTTTAATAATTATGAGACCGCTACTATTGAGTATTATTCTCCAACTATTATGCAACATCCTCTTAGATGATCATTTATTTCGAGCTCAACAAGACCTAAAAGCATTGAGATCGAATGATATTTTCTATCTCATAAAATCTAGACCGCTGAGATGGGGATTATTGATGAAGATTATCGTCACGGGGAATGTTATTCAATAGAGACCGCAAATGGTGAAAGTTAGTTCGCTCGCAGAAAGAAAGTGATCGACATAAACACAGGTAAATATATGCATTCATCAATAAATAAAGGGGTATGTCAAAATTATATTTATACATCAATCATGGTTGTTACACTGTTCGCACGGTCTCAATACCAGTGATCAGAAAAGTGCAATAAACAATTATAAAAGATATTCTACTTGCTCCTTGATCTTTTCGAAGACCGCTCATCTGACGAAGAAGAACCGGTCTCGTCTTAAGATTCTTCTGAATCTCCGGCAGAAACAATAGATCTAGAACTTGCATCCGCGATAGAGCTTGTATCATTGCCTACGACGTACCGGATTCCGCTCAATTCATCAGCATTTTCTTCATATTCCACATCTTCTTCCTCTTCTTCTCCTTCAACGACGATCTCACCAGTCGTGATCGACTATTCGTCTATAACTCTTGCCGCATCCGGGAAGAGGTCAGTGAACTTAACATCTTTATACTCATGAACAAAAGCACCGCTGGCACGAAGCTCAGAGATTGTCTACTCCACGGTCTCCTTTATATGATGCATCAAGGCATTCTGGAAAACTTCATTATCCGTATCATATACTCCTTTCTTTGATCGCTGCAAGAGAAAGAACGGGTTAGATCACGCGGTCACAAGAAAAGGAATGATAAAAAAATGAAAAACACAGGTAAAGGGCTTTACTTTTAACTCTTCCTGCAGGCGTTCATTCTCCTGCAGGGCACCTCGAAGAGATCTACCCATATGATGGTTCAAGAACATTCTCCTGGCGGTCGCTTGCGCGCAGATATCATGAAGCATATCAGTTTCGATACTGTAGACTTCTCTGGCATTACTCTTTCCATAAAGGGCAGCAGTGACCACGAAGGCATGGCGCGTCAGCTTCCCACCCCAGAGCGGGAGATCGGTGGATACCTTTACATTCCTGCCCTTTACGCCCCACTTGAGAAGGGGTTTCCCTTTAGTACCTTTGATTTTTATTGAGAAGCCGATAAGAGGAAAGGGCTCGTTAGTGGTCTCAGATCCACCACCAAGGCCCGTGATTTCACACTCGCTGTCTCTTTTCTTCCTTTGCTCTCTTTTGGTGAGCACTTCAGCTGGTACCACCGGATCGTTCGTAGGAACAACAAAGGCCGCTGAAGAGAAAACAGTTAGAAGAAATAAGAGAAATTTTGATGAGATCGCAGTAGGCCGCAAAAAGAAATACTTACTCTCCTCTGGCGAGACCACAGCGATCTGAGACCATATTTCCAGGTAGTGAACAAGATCAAGGCGCTTGCCTGCCAGAGAGGCCAAGATCTCAAGATCGCCCTCTGTAAAAAAGTTCAATTTTCTGAAAACTTTTTCTGCTCGCGAAGAGGGTTGGCTGCTGAGACCGCCAAGATCACCTTCAAAGACTAAATATCTCTCAATCCAAAAACGGATCTTATTAGGGAGATTCAAAATTTTTATTCCATTGCAAAAAAAATATACTAATCCTTTAAATTTGTCTTTTTTCTGCCCTTCTTTCATCGACTTCACGGTGAAGGTCGCGCGGAAAAGAGCCTTGGAGAACTTTATTTTCCCGATCTCATGTAATTTACAAAAATATTCATGAGGCTGATTGAGTTGGGAGGCAACTGGGAGAGTACAAAGCCATAGTATTCCATCACTTCCAGGATTTCCCAGGGAAGAGGGAATTTCAGACCGTATTCAAAATGAACGATAGGGATGATATATTTATTATCTTCTCCAAAGCTTAATCCTTCACCCTCCATTGGCGGTCTCACAACGATCCGGCTCTGTATCATATGCTTTGCTAGAAAAGACAAATATTCATCCTTTGAAAGCTTTGAAGACTTGTGATCGGCAGTTAAGAAAATTTCAACTAAAGAAGCTCGGAAGGACACCATTATGAGAGACCGCTGAGATCGATGTTTTGGTTGCATTCAAGAAAGCATAAAATGAAGAAGTTAAAGCTAGCTATTTATAAGAAAGAAAGGGTGATATAATAATAATTACAATTTTATGAGACCACCCAGGAAGTGCGCTAGACCGCTGAACCTGTTGAAGAAATAAAATGCAGCATACAATAGTCCCGATCTCAAGAAAGAGAGATCGCCATAATTATCCAATAAGCAATACATGAGAAAGCAAAGTAAAAGAGATCGACAACGCATCAATTAACGAGATCGCATAAAACTAAAGTCAAATTGTCACAAATATATTACAGGATCAAATTGTTCACAGTTATCATTTCAAGACCGCTTGAAATAAAAATGAATATCAATCTCCTCGGCTGGCGCTTTCTTCTGATGAAGGCCGCAACATCTTGCATTTCGTTGACAGCGGATAGAGCTATCGCCAAACTTTGATTAGCTGACATTACAACATGATGAATCTTAGCGACCTCCCTATCTACCTGCTCCATGGGGATGACCATGATTTCGGAGGTCGGCCTTTCTTCTAGGTGACCTCTAGAAGTTCCTGATTTCATCACCATGGGAGCAGGGCCAACTCTAACAGAGGTGACCTCAACGGTCAGGGCAGCAGACTTCCCTTTATAGTAATCAGCATCTCATTCTGCCCTGCTAAGTGCCCTGGTAAGGTCGCCATTCTCCAGCTCGCTTTCCTCGCAGACTTGTTTCTCTTTGGCTCGCAGCTTCTCTTCAAAATCAGCAGCCATTACCCGGAGTTGATCCTCAAGAGCTTGATCCCGAGCCCGCATTGTTCTGACGTACTCAAACATAGGTTTGAGGACCTCAGCGAACTGAGGAGGCAAAATCAGCGCTTGCTACTGAATTTATCCCTCCTTAGGAGTTGCGTCGGTCTTATCAGCATCTGCGGTCAGAAGAAAAGAATAATTAGTCTAGCCTCAAACAAATCAAAAATGAAAGAGCTCACGCAAGGAGAAATACTTGAAAAGAAATCAAGTCCATTATTGCGTAAGTTATTTTCAATATCTTTTGTGACCGTAGGGTCCACAGTCAGCAAAAGGCGGTCTGACCCCCTAAAGCGCTTGAGGTTCATTCTTCCCAATTCCTTCTTTTGCAACCTCTCTCCCTCTTTTCGCCTTCTTTTTAATTCAGTATTACTAATAAGGATATCATCAGTTTTGGTAATGACGATCTCACGCCGTCTTTTTAGAGATTTAGGTCGAGGAGCAGGCAATTGAAAGAATTCAAGAGATCTCACGGCTGGCCCTTCCTTATCAGTTCGTAGGGCGGCGACCGTTGTATCATGGTCTGCCGCTAGTTTATCCAGCTGAGCCTCCAGGTCGGCAAAGACGTTCGTCAGACCGCCGGTTAGTGCGGTTTTCTCTTTTTCAATCGCTGGATCTGTTCTATCTCCTCTCCCTCACCTTCACTGGCCTTCTTCTTTGTCTTCTTATTCTTCTTGTCCTTTTTTATCCTTGGCGACCTGCGTCGCTTTTTCTTCTTCTTTTTTCTTATCAGCAACGATCTGAGCTGTTTTCACCTCTTCTTCTTTCTTCTTCTCAGCTGCAATTTGTGCTGCCTTCAACTCTTCCTCCAGCTTCTCGGCAGCGATATGCTTCGCCTTATCATCCTCCTCTTTCTTCTCCTTCTCCTCCTTCTCTTTCTTCTCTGGCTCAGCCTTTTGCCTGATCGCCTCTTCCACAATCTTCCTATCCCTCTCCACGGCGGCCTATCGAAGGCTCTCTGATTCGGAAGGGTCGATCACCTGCGAGATCGGGCGGACAAGATCATTAGAAGAATCACAATCAATATAAGCAATTAATTCTGCGTAAAGTTCCCCAGAAGGAAGAGAGATCAGAGTAGAAAAAGGAAGATCGCTCTGCCTTACCTTCTCAGGAGCCTTTGTGGGAAGTAATGGATTCACATTTTCAGGGAGTATGACCACCCCCTTAGCAGTCACAACTTTACTCTCCTCACTTTTTCTTTTCTTAGTAACTTTGCTGGAAGGACTTGTGTTTTTTTCTCTTTGTTCTAGTTGCGGCTTCATGTCTGTCCGCGATATGCAACCTCAATTTCCCAGCCGAGGCTACCTGTTCTTGCAGACAAATTCTTATATTTTCTGCAGACGCGGTCTCTCCGGTCTGCTCAATGGCCTGCTAGAGTGCTTCTTCAGATTTATGACAATCAAAAGTAATAGTCATATCCGGAATATCAAGCACGGGAGGTCCAGAAGAAGTGGCCCGCAAGTCTGCAACTTTTGAGACCGGCAAGACCACATTTCCTGGCAGTGCTGTTTGTTTTTCAGGAGCATTAGCGATCTCCTTCGTCGATTCCACCTTGGCAGTATCTCATGGAGGCTTTACTGCTAGCATTTTCTTAGAGCTGACAGTATCCTTCTTCTTCCCTTTCGAAGAAGCCTTGGGAGACCGCTTGGAGATCCGATCTAGCACGCTCACCATCTTTGATCTCGTTTCGGACTCGGAAGTAGTGACATCTTCAATAGCTAGCTCGCTTTTCTTTCCAGAAGCATGTGGACCCTGGAGCCCCCAAGCCGTATTTATAGTTTGCTTCGCATTTATGGCGGTCGCGGTCTCAGCGGTCAAAGTAAACATTTCCGAAGTTCCAGCGAAACTTGAAAATATGTGGGGATCATGTTTGCCTGGAATTCCGCGACCTCTACTCTCCAGTCAGAAGAACTCTTCCCAGCGGTCTCATGTTTTGGAGACCTCCTAGATCCCCAGCCTCCCCTCCAGATTTCTTATATAAAGCTCAGCGGTCAAGATCTTGGATACCGCTGTTGAAACCAGGACTTGGCTTCTTTGTGGAGCTCGGGCCCTCAACGAGTTGAGGGGAAGCTAGCACTTTCTGATTCCTTGGAAGGAACCGACCGGAGACTCGGAACTACACACAGACCCTTGGTCGCGCCGAGGAGGTCCCACCACGCACCCGAAAGATCTTTGAGCGCTTCCCTCCCAAGCCAAAGCCGAGACTGGGCACCTTGGAGAGCCTGAGAGCTAAGCCAAGATCACCTAGGGAGGAAGTGTAAGACCCCCCCTCCCCAAACTGAACCGGGTTCAGGGAGGGGGGATCATACTGCCCAAGGATAGCCACTAGCACTACCAGGGTGTCAACGGCCCAACCTTTCAAGCGCTGAGTGGTCGCCTTGTCAGGCACAAGAATCACTACTTCACATCAGATTCACACAGCGGAAGTATTAGAAATAGGAAAACTAGAACACAACTTATAATTACATAACAAAAGGGGCCGAAGCCATTGTTTAGTACATCTGCCTCGGGGGCTACACATGACTAATACAAAGTGCTCTTAAACTAATCCTACACTCTAGGACTCATGTCGCGGAAGACAAGGAGCGAGACTGGAGTACCCGGTCGGGCCATCTCTAAGGCCGGTATCTCATCCTGTGGTGCGGGGGCTTCGTGTTGTCTCATCTCCCGTGATTGGTTATAAAAATAACGGTTAGTCATAGAGCTAAGTAGAAAACACATCCCCTCCCCGGATTCGTATCCTTGGGCGGGCTAAAGTACATGAATTAAATAGCTGAAGCACAGTTAGAGAGTTAGCAGCAGGTATGCATATACACTTATATACATATATTTATAGGGCCTACCCATCAAAACTTCCGTGAGGTAACATAGACGCGCAGTATGTAATAAAGGCAACTCTATTTGCACACACTTGCGCTCAGGTGTTCAAACCTGCACACACAAAGACTCTGTGTCGACACAGGTTGGACCGCTTTGTTTCAAACAGGGTAGCGAACCCCGCGGGCCTCACTGATGTGGCCGTCGGTGATAGTGGCCAGTCTTGCCACTTCTGAATGTAGTCGTACCGTATCACTCAGGTCCTCTCACTTTTTCTTTTCTTAGTAACTTTGCTGGAAGGACTTGTGTTTTTTTCTCTTTGTTCTAGTTGCGGCTTCATGTCTGTCCGCGATCTGCAGCCTCAATTTCCCAGCCGAGGCTACCTGTTCTTGCAGACAAATTCTTATATTTTCTGCAGATGCGGTCTCTCCGGTCTGCTCAATGGCCTGCTAGAGTGCTTCTTCAGATTTAAGACAATCAAAAGTAATAGTCATATCCGTAAGATCAAGCACGGGAGGTCCAGAAGAAGTGGCCCGCAAGTCTGCAACTTTTGAGACCGGCAAGACCACATTTCCTGGCAGTGCTGTTTGTTTTTCAGGAGCATTAGCAATCTCCTTCGTCGATTCCACCTTGGCAGTATCTCATGGAGGCTTTACTGCTAGCATTTTCTTAGAGCTGACAGTATCCTTCTTCTTCCCTTTCGAAGAAGCCTTGGGAGACCGCTTGGAGATCCGATCTAGCACGCCCACCATCTTTGATCTCGTTTCGGACTTGGAAGTAGTGACATCTTCAATAGCTAGCTCGCTTTTCTTTCCAGAAGCATGTGGACCCTGGAGCCCCCCAAGCCGTATTTATAGTTTGCTTCGCATTTATGGCGGTCGCGGTCTCAGCGGTCAAAGTAAACATTTCCGAAGTTCCAGCGAAACTTGAAAATATGTGGGGATCATGTTTGCGTGGAATTCCGCGACCTCTACTCTCCAGTCAGAAGAACTCTTCCCAGCGGTCTCATGTTTTGGAGACCTCCCAGATCCCCAGCCTGCCCTCCAGATTTCTTATATAAAGCTCAGCGGTCAAGATCTTGGATACCGCTGTTGAAACCAGGACTTGGCTTCCTTGTGGAGCTCGGGCCCTCAACGAGTTGAGGTGAAGCTAGCACTTACTGATTCCTTGGAAGGAACCGACCGGAGACTCGGAACTACACACAGACCCTTGGTCGCGCCGAGGAGGTCCCACCATGCACCCGAAAGATCTTTGAGCGCTTCCCTCCCAAGCCAAAGCCGAGACTGGGCACCTTGGAGAGCCTGAGAGCTAAGCCAAGATCACCTAGGGAGGAAGTGTAAGACCCCCCCTCCCCAAACTGAACCGGGTTCAGGGAGGGGGGATCATACTGCCCAAGGATAGCCACTAGCACTACCAGGGTGTCAACGGCCCAACCTTTCAAGCGCTGAGTGGTCGCCTTGTCAGGCACAAGAATCACTACTTCACATCAGATTCACACAGCGGAAGTATTAGAAATAGGAAAACTAGAACACAACTTATAATTACATAACAAAAGGGGCCGAAGCCCATTGTTTAGTACATCTGCCTCGGGGCTACACATGACTAATACAAAGTGCTCTTAAACTAATCCTACACTCTAGGACTCATGTCGCGGAAGACAAGGGGCGAGACTGGAGTACCCGGTCGGGCCATCTCTAAGGCCGGTATCTCATCCTGTGGTGCGGGGCTTCGTGTTGTCTCATCTCCTGTCATTGGTTATAAAAATAACGGTTAGTCATAGAGCTAAGTAGAAAACACATCCCCTCCCCGGATTCGTATCCTGGGGCAGGCTAAAGTACAGGAATTAAATAGCCGAAGCACAGTTAGAGAGTTAGCAGCAGGTATGCATATACACATATATACATATATTTATAGGGCCTACCCATCAAAACTTCCGCGAGGTAACATAGACGCGCAGTATGTAATAAAGGCAACTCTAATTTGCACACACTCGCGCTCAGGTGTTCAAACCTGCACACACAAAGACTCTGTGTCGACACAGGTTGGACCGCTTTGTTTCAAGCAGGGTAGCGAACCCCGCGGGCCTCACCGATGTGGCCGTCGGTGATAGTGGCCAGTCTTGCCACTTCTGAATGTAGTCGTACCGTATCACTCAGGTCCTCTCATACAACTTGGTGTACTAACTGGATGTGAGCGACATCCGGCGATTCCGAGATTTAGGCCGACCAACGGAGGCAAAACTGCGAGTTCGGAGTGGTGATCACCGCTGTACACATCTCCCTATCGACATGAGTCGTCAACCCTCCCGCACTGGTAGGAACGGTCTGCGGGCATGACCGACCCGCCACTTCCAAAACAATCTTCACAAAGCAAGCTTTTAGCACAGAGCAAGCACTTTACAACATAACGCGGCATTCTTACTCGACCGGTCACTCGACTCTTGACCGGGAGGCTCGGCGGTAGGAGGGCTCCTTATTTGGGACTAACTCAGGAGGAAAAACTCAACTCTGAGTCTTCCCCAACTAAGGCCTCACAGAAAGGAGGAGAAGCACCGCTTGCCAGCGTAAGACTGCGGTTAGCACTAAAAAAATAAAAGTGCAGGATAAATAGTAAGAAAGGCCGGATGCAGGGGCCAAAACTTTAGGACCGGTACGAGACTGGAGAATTGAAAGTACAGAAAGCAGTAAATAAAGGACTAGTGCGAAACTGGATTACTGGAAACGAACGAACAGAAATATAAGTAAGGGGACCAGTGCGTGACTGGATTTAAAGAGTAAATGCCGAAAGTAAAAGCAGGGGGACCAGTGCGAGACTGGATTTAAAGTATAAATGCTGAAAGTAAAAGCAGGGGACCAGTGCGAAACTGGATTCAAGGAATAAATGCTGAAAGTAAAAGTAGGGGGACCAGTGCGAGACTGGATTTAAAGAATAAATGCTGAAAGTAAAAGCAGGGGGACCAGTGCGAGACTGGATTTAAAGAATAAATGCTGAAAGTTAAAGCAGGGCCAGTACTAGCCTGGAGAGCATAATAAATAAAGGGTTAGTAGTCCAATCACTCCATAACAGGAGGCTTCAAAGACGAATTCGTTCTTAGGAGGAAGTTCCGTTTAATCCCCGTTCATAGAGGTCTTTTCTCCATTCATAGGAGCTTACTTATATTTTGCGAGGTTCCTTATTTTTGTGTGCCTTAATTTCGCATTTTTAATTATCTTGATGTTATTGAATTGGCGGTGTCGCCCCGCGATTGCGACTCGAATTGTGCATCGTTACTTTTAACTTATTCAATTCCCGAGATCGATACACATTATTTCGTTGCGTCACGAAAATACGCGTCAAGAGTTTGCCAATTTATCCCAATTAATTCCGCTCATTTTTGGGTGTTTAATTTACTCGTAAAAGATTTTAGAGGACCAAAATAAAAGGGCACACCTCCAAATTTTGATAGAAATTGCAATACACCCTAATTTAGAGCCTATAATTTTTGGGGATTTTTCCAAGCTTATTTGGACTTTTAATTCCTTAATATAAACCTTGTAGGGGAATTGAATAATAGCTAACCTCTTCCTAAAATTCCCAAAAAATTACAGTAGTTGCCCCTCAGAGTGGGGAATATTTTCCATGTTTGCGATTTTAGCTGAAAATGCCTCTATTTCCCTCAGAAAATTAAAACAAGGGGAGGGGCTGTGGGGTGCGGATAGCAAAAGGGAGAGGGGGCTGCGGGTGCTGCATCGTGCACCATCCCGGGGCCCCCACAGTGGATCTGCGGCGGATCCACTGTGGGGGGGGGGGGCACATAATTGGAGTCGGGGGCGGGAATTAAGGAGAGGGGAGCCGCCCGATCTCCTGGGGGAGATCGGACAACACCCACTTTCTCAGCGGAAGGTGGCTGCTGCCGCCGCTGGGCAGCGGCCGGCTGGTGCCGGGGCCGCCCCCGGTCGGTGCACCGGGGGCCGGCGAGTACTCCAGTGGTGGTCCGGCGGCCTGGCGCCGCCGGACACCACCGAAATGAGTAAAGAGAGGGGGCGGGAGGCGGTGGCGTAGCCTGCATGCGCCATGCAGGCTCGCTGCACCGCCGCCTCTGCTTAGAGAGCCTCCCCTGCCGCCCCTGGCTGGGGCGCTGGGAGGGGGAAATCCTTTGAAGGGGGTCCGGCGGCCTAGCGCCGCAGGCCGCCGTCGGGGGAGGGACTTTTCCTGTATAGGAAGGGCAAGGAGGACGGGGAAAGGAGCGCGGGTACCGCCGGAGGCGCGTCCTCCAGCGGTCCTGCTGTCGTCCCTCGTTGGAGCATAGGTCCACCGGTGGGGACCTGTTCCCCCAGCGCCACCACCGGCGCTGGGGGTGCAAACTTTACGGCCAGCCCCCACCCTAGCCTGGATAAGCTTCGGGGTGGGGCTGGCGGCGCTCCGGCGACGGGGAGGCGGCCGGCTGCCTAAAGGGAGTAGGAGGGAGGATGCTTCTACCTGTAGTGGAGGTGGAGCTCGGGAGGTGGAGAGGCGGATTGCCATGGGGAAGGAGGGTGGTGGCAATTTGGTTGGGAGGAGCTCCGGCAGGGATCTGGGGAGGTTGGCCGACAGGGGAAGGGAAGGGCTGAGAGGGAGGGCGGGGGGGGGGGGGGGGGGGGGGGGGGGGGGGGGGGGGGGGGGGGGGGGGGGGGGGGGGGGGGGGGGGGGGGGGGGGGGGGGGGGGGGGGAGGGGGGTTGTGCATTTTCAGGAAGGGTTGGGCCCCTTCTTTTATAGGGCAGGAGGAGGCCTTCCTTCTCCCTCCCTTTACCCCCGTGGGAAAAAGGGAGGGACAGGTGGGGGAGATATTTTCTCCCCTCCCCCACCTAGCCCTAATAGGGGGGCTGCCTATTCATGAGCAGCCCCCTCCCTTGATGGGGGGGGGGGGAGGATTTTCTCTCTCCTCTCCCCCCTTTTCTTTTCTTTTCCCAAAATAGATTCATGTTGGGGGGGGGGGATTTGACCAAGTTCAACTTAGGGTGGGGTCCTCCATGGCTCCGAGGGTCCATCAGGACTTACTAGGGCCGATTCCGAGTTTGTGCGCTTCATATTCCGTGCATTGTGCCGAGGCGGTCTGCATAATCCAAAATGGGCACATTCTCCGTATGACCTCGGATTTATGGTCAACGAGTTTCGTGACGTTCGAGTGGACTATATAAGTCTAACGAAACTGACGGGAGTCGAATCGGAGTACATTTGGCCACTATCCCACAATAGTGTGGTAGCGGCGCACAACGATACTCAAAATGGTCGTTTTCTCTAAACGACTTTCGGATCGCGGTGCAATGAATTCCGTTACACTCGAAATGGTTATACGAGTCTAACGGGACTGACGGAAGTCAGATCGGAGTACGTTTGGCCATTATCCCACAATAGTGTAGTAGCGGCGCACAACGATACTCAAAATGGTCGTTTTCTCTAAACGACCTCGGATCGGAGTGCAACGAATTCTGTTGCACTCGTGTCAGTCATGCGAGTCTAACGGGACTGACGGAAGTCAGATCGGAGTACGTTTGGCCACTATCCCACAATACTGTGGTAGCGGCGCACAACGATACTCAAAATGGTCGTTTTCTCTAAACGACCTCGGATCGGGGCGCAACGAATTCTGTTGCACTCGTATCGGTCATACGAGTCTAACAGAACTAACGGAAGTCAGATCTGAGTACGTTTGGCCACTATCCCACAATATTGTGGTAGCGGCGCACAACGATACTCAAAATGGTCGTTTTCTCTAAACGACCTCGGATCAGGGCGCAACAAATTCTGTTGCACTCGTATTGGTCATACGAGTCTAACGGAACTAACGGAAGTCAGATCGTAGTCCCCTAACACATTATCCTATAATGGGTCAGTCTCTATCGCTCGGGCCTACTTTTATTGGGCACACTAGGGTCTAGTGACCCAATTAAAGTCGGGATGTTACAGGAAGAAGCTCAGAAAACTGAGATTGGAATCCCCTCCAAAGGTGCCCTTCAAGGTCTATATATAGTTTTTCAAGCCTGGTCTGCTAGTAGCGGGATTCCGCCTTACTCACCTGCTATACGCAGCCCAAAATGGTCTGCCAACCGCCATGCTCCACTGTTCGGAGGGGCTAGCTGCAGACCACCAGGGGTTATTAGTTAAAATCACACCTGGACTGTTCCTGGGCGAGCCACCCACAGGTGTCTCTCTCGCGAACCTAGTGATTCGGCTCGCTCTCTTCCATACGAACAACTGACGAGGGCTTGTCTCGCTCACCTTCCTGCGAGCGATGGCGAGAGCCTGGCTCGCCCGGCTCCCTGGCTCGCTAGCCTCGTTACTCCCTTCACCTGATTGATGCTTTGTCTCTGCTTACCCCTGGCGGATACAGGGGTTGTACATAATCCCCGCTCTTCGTGAGGATACTTTAGACTCGCGAAGAAACATGCAACCCGTGGTGTTCGCCAGCCCCTTGGTGACGTGGTTAGAATCTTTTTGTGGGACCCAGGCCCACTGCTATAAATACCCTTCCTTCCGGCCGGTGCATGAACTTTTTCCTTCCCTCTCACTTCTCTTCCCGCTCGCCACTGCTCCCAGCGAGATGTCCAAAAAGGAGGAGATACTCCCTCGCCTTAAGGCCTCGCAGACGGTCCAGAAGGCTAAAGCTGTCGAGCTCCCCCCTGGATCTCTCCGCAACCAGCCCCTTCCCCGCCTCAGGTTAAGAGGGTTAAGACGCCCTGACGGCCGTTCGGGGAGGATGAGTCATCTCCACTGTCTCCCTCTCCCAGCCACGAGCTCACCTCGCAGGTTCTGCTAAAAAAGGACTCGATATCCCAAATAGTGTTCGCTTAACTCCGTTTCCTTGTTCTCTGGACCATCCCGCAGAGAAGAATCTTAACAGGCCAGCTCCAACGGGGTCTCGCCCCCCGTCACCCGGGAGGACCGCTCCCCCCTGATGCGAGGACCTCTGGCATGCGGGCCTCACCCTCACGTCCTGGTAAGCCATCTGTCTTATCCTCTCTCTCTCTCTTCTTTGGTCGCTGACCCACCTCATTTCTTTTTGTAGTGTCTCATATCGCGAACTCAGAGAGGAGATTCCCCACTTTGGTGGGTTTACCGGCCCCACCAAAGACGAAAACCATTACTTTCGGGTTTGGCACTTTGCACTAACAGAGCCTGGTTGGCTCGCTACTTGCCGAACCTCGGGCTGATGACGGGACGACGCACCTCCCTGGCTTGGGAAAGTCTATCACCCAGTCCTTTACTGAGGCCTTCAAGGGCCAGCTGAGCTCTTCTCGCCCGCGACCCCGTACCATTCTAGTCTCATAGGGTTAAATAATTTATGTCGCTTATCTCTCTCACTGCCCCTTATGCTGACTTTATTTCATTCACAGGTGCTCCTTCGACCCCGACTACCGAGTCAGAGCACGGGGAGGTGGAGATGTGGCCCCCGCCCTCGCCGAGTCAGGTCGCGAATTTCCTGGGGGACCCCGACGAACCAGAACAGATGAAGAGGTGAGTCATCGAGATATTCCAGAAGCACACCTTGATACTGCGAGAGCTATATGACCAGGACCGGATGAATAAGGCTGCTTACTAGGAGAGATTTGCCGCCATGGAGGATGCGAACACCCGCATCCTCGCCGAGGTATAGCAGGTCGCTCGCGGCGAGGTCACCTCTCCTGGGTTGCACCTCACATGAATCAAGGACTACATGCGGTTGATGTAGTGTGAGGTCCAGTCGGTCTATAAATACCACTATCCGAGGATTCCCCCGCGCTCCGGTGTGCGAGGCCGCGGCCGCGGCCGCTGGAAATGGCACAATTACTGAACAATTATATTTTGTTGTTATTTGTTTCTTGCTCTCGCTACCATTTCCCCCCGCCTTTGGGGGTTCTGAACAATTAGGGCCATTGTAATAAGGATATTCCCGCTCGCTCGTGGGCTTTCTTTCTCGCTTCGTATGATTTTAGCGCTATGCTAATAGTGCTCGCACCTTGCTTGTTTTTTGCTCGAATATGTCCGGCTCGCGGGACATCAGCTCGCCCTCGCGACTTTTGCTTTTTCTTCCTGCAGTTTTGGATCGCAGGTGGCGATCCTGTGGGCTTCGCTAGGACGCCAACCCGCTTGGAGCGGATAAGACCCCAGGGTGCTGAAGAATCACGGCGCCATTCCGCTATCCGCACCCCCCGGTGCTTCATATCCTTCCCGCCCTTTACATTTCTATAAATAGTCATCCTCTTTTACTTTCTAACTAACGCATTAACTATTCTCTAGCTTCGCTTTTCCCTTCCAGGCCCTCTCGCAAGTTTAGGCTCGCACTCGCTTCTTTTCCCGGCTCGCAAATACCACCATCATGGTTGTTGAAGGAGAATCTGAAGGGCGAGCCAGGTGTGTCGTACTTTTTGCGACCATAGTTTCTTCTGCGCCAGGCTCACCGGTGAAAAATTCCTCGCCACAGTGGACAAGTATATCCCTTCGGGGTATGTAGCTCGCAGCCGGCCGAGCACCGCCACCCTCAATGACCCGTCCACCGACGAGCTCACCATCCCCATTGCTCATTTTGAGAATGGGTTGCGACTCCCACTCTTGCCAGAAGTTCGCCAGGTAATTTTTTCGATTCTCTCCATTCTTACTCGCGTCGCAGGGAGCATGTTAACCATACCTTGGTAAATTTTTAGGTGCTCAAGTACCACGGTGTCCTGCTGAGCCAGCTGACACCGAACGCAATCGTCGTGGTGGTCGCATTCGCCTGCTACCTGCTGGAGGAGAAGATCGAGTTTAGCCTATTCGTCTTCCGCAAAGTCTTCTCCTTCCGCACTTACAAGGATGGTATGACCCACCTTGTGAGCCAGCATGTCACCGTCTGCGAGATGGTGAACAAATCCCATTACTGGCACCAAAAATTCATCCTGGTGAAAGTACCGTTCTGCAACATCCCCTTCTCCCCCCTCCAACGGGATGATGAAACCTATCGCCCTCCTGCCTCGCTCGGCGGAGACGATGCGAGGGTCTACCAATCCCTGGATGGTAAGAACTTTGAGGTCGCCCACCTCCGGCAGAGGGTGGACTCCCTGCTGCTGGTCACGCAAGGGGAAGGTTCGACTCACACTTGCAAGCACTCACATTTTTTCTCATTCTATCCGCTAACTCTTTCTTTGCCTTTGCAGGGGAGCAAGATCTTCCTCTCAATACCCCGTATGCGAGGAGCGCTTCCCTCTCTTCCAGCTCTCTCACTGTTGCAGCCGCCGAGGAATGCTGTGACCCCCTCGGCTCGACCTCTGGCAAGAAACGGCCACCTCCCACGAGCCAGCACGGTGCGAAACCGCCCGCCAAGAAAAAGAACAAGGATGCTCCTTCCACATCCAAGGCGAAAGAGGTTATGGACCTCAGCGAGGCAGAGGTTCCGCTCCCTCCGCCCGCAAGTCAAGAAGCTGTCAAGGAGGGAAGCGGGGCCGCAGATGTTTTCGGCGAGCCCAAGCCGGCGAGCCACAAGAACTTCGCCCTCGGCGCAAGGCTTCCTGATTTGCTCGGTGAGACACTGCTCACGTGGGATCCTGACCACAATAGGATTTCATTCTCCTCGCTCCTCCCCTCCTAGGTCGGGGGCGACAAGGTCGGGTAGGAGGCGTTCGCCCTCACCTTCGGGTTGTACGGTCGTGAGGATGCCACCGGTTTCAGCGCTCTGCAATCCCGGATGCTCGCCAACGAGGCCATGCGAGCCCACTTTCGGTCCATGGAGCTCAGCCACATGGTGGCTCGGCGGCACCTCACCGTGGAGAAGGATTCCAAGGAGCTCCAGCGCGAGCTCAAGGAGGCCTCAGATGAGATCGCGAGCCTCAAGGGAAGGGAGGCTATCTTGAAAGGCCTCCTCGCCAGCCTTCAGGGTGGAATGGTAAGTCATTCGCACAACTTCTACCTCACTCGCCATGTTTTCCTTTATCTGACTTAACCTCTTCTTCTATAGGATGCTGAAATGGGGAGCCGACTCCTCTCGCAGAATGCTGAACTGGAGAAGGAGGTCGCGTTCCTAAAGGTGCAGTTCTGTGAGATGACCCGAGCAGTGCTCAATCCATCCCCTCCTCGGGCTGGGACACGCAAGACCTCTCGAGACGAATAGGAGGCGACCCACAAAAATTCCATGGGTGTTGCCAACCTCATCTTCGAGACCCTCAAAGGGGCGGTTCTGCTTTCCTCGGATGCCCTGGAGCTCGACATTGAGGACGTCATCCCAGAACTGTTCGCGCCGATCCCGGAGCCCGATGACCGCGGGAGCGAGGAATAGCTGTCCAGCGACCAGCCTTAGCTTTTAAATTTCTGATGTAAATCTTCTATTTTTGACCGGCGAGTTCGCCGTTATTCTGTAATGAACTTTGAGAGAAAAAACTAAGTATTTCATCTGTCATTGAATTGCTTTTCTGTCTTGTTCGCGCCAATGCGCCTTTCTATGTTTTCATGAATGTATTTGGTTATGCATGTGCTCATACTCCTACCCGTGCTCGCATCTTTGCATTTAGCCATGCTCGCACTCGCTCATTTCTAATCTGGGTTGGTTATAAGGTTCACTCTTCTATCGTACTTTCACTTTGTCTCGCTATCTTACTTCGCGTACATCTAAGAAGCGTTCGCGTAGCTTCTCTCACGTAGATGCTTCGTTAGATAGACCCTTTATTTGCATTCAAACCCGGGTAAGGGCTGGGCTGACTCGCCCCGCAGGGGCCCCTGTGGGTGGGGTTGATGTTACTCTGCCTCGCTCGCTCAACTCCTGTGAGCGTCCCGCACTGCTTGCGAATCACTGTGTCGGCGGGTCTCCTTGACTCCCTATTTTTAGGCATCACGTATGAGTTTTTCAAGTATTTTTGCGAGCCCGGGCCCGACCCGACGAGTCATGCGACCACCGTACGCCGCCATCTCGCGGTTACCCCTAGACTTGGTGTTTTTTATTGATTGCTGTATTTTGTTTCCCGCGAGCGACCCCCAGTTCTCGCCCTATCAGGCCTTGAGGGATTTGGCGAACCGAGCCCCTTAACATGAATAACTCACTTGCCAGCCTCTCCAGAGATCAACCTGACCCACCGTCTATGAGATCCCGAAAGTGGAATTGATCTGGGGCACTCCAGCACCAAAACTTTCCACCTTGCCAGCCTCTCCAGAGATCAACCTGACCCACTGTCTATGAGAGCCCAAAAGCGGAATCGATCTGGGGCACTCCAGCACGAAAACTTTGCACCTTGCCAACCTCTCCAGAGATCAACTTGACCCACTGTCTATGAGAGCCCGGCAGCGGAATCGATCTGGGGGACTCCAGCACCAAAAGTTTCCACCTTACCAGCCTCTCCAGAGATAAACCTGACCCACCGTCTATGAGTGCCCGGTAGCGTAATCGATCTGGGGCACTCCAGCACCAAATCTTTCCACCTTGCCAGCCTCTCCAGAGATAAACCTGACCCACCGTCTATGAGAGCCCGATAGCGGAATCGATTTGGGGCACTCCAACACCAAAACTTTCCACCTCGCCAGCCTCTTCAGAGATCAACCTGACCCACCGTCTATGAGAGCCTGACAGCGGAATTGATCTGGGGCACTCCAGCACCAAACCTTTCCACCTTGCCAGCCTCTCCAGAGATCAACCTGACCCACCGTCTATGAGAGCCCGACAACGGAATCGATCTGGGGCACTCCAGCACCAAAACTTTGTTCCTTGCCAGCCTCTCCAGAGATCAACCTGACCCACCGTCTATGAGAGACCGACATTGGAATCGATCTGGGGCACTCCAGCACCAAAACTTTCCACCTTGCCGGCCTCTCCAGAGATCAATCTGACCCGCTGTTTATGAGAGCCCAGCAGCGGAATCGATTTGGGGCACTCCAGCACCAAAACTTGAGGACTCCTGCTTAGAAAAATTTCAGAAACAATATATGGAGAGTCAAACACATAACCAGCTAATTACAATAAGCTTCAAGGATAGAATTGTTTCAAGTCATCCCCGCTCCTGGCTAAGCCGAGGAGTACCCCATCCGCATCTCGGAGGTGGTACCCTCCTGACCTAAGCACCTTGTCTATAATATATGGCCCCTCCTAGTTAGGATTGAGCTTTCCCACTGCGGCTCCTCTCCCGGCCGCATCAACCTTCTTCAGCACCAGGTCTCCTTTCTCGAACTGTTTCACTCGGATATGCTTGTCGAAGTACGGAGCCATCCGTCGCTTGACCTCTTCTTGCCGGACGGTGGCTAAGTCTCGGAGCTCTTCCACCACATCCAGAGATAGCCTTTGCTTTTCCCTATTCTCCTCCAGCCATTCTTCATCCCCCTCACCCGCGACGACCATTCTGGGGGATTTCACTTCGAACTCTATTGAGAGGACGACCTCGGATCCATGGGAGAGGTTGAACGGAGTCTCCCCCGTGGCCGTGTTTGGAGTGGTCCTCAGTGCCCAGTGGACCGAGGGTAACTGCTCTACCCAGTTCCCCCTAAGGTTCTCGACCTTCTTCTTCAGCAAGTTCACGATAATTTTATTTGCGGCCTCCACCTGCCCATTGCTCCTCGGGTGGTGGACTGACGCAAACCGAAGGTCTATGCCAAGCTAGGTGCAGAAGATGACGAACTCATAGCTGGCAAACTGTGGTCCATTGTCTGTAACTATGGCTAGTGGGAGCTCATACCTGCATATTATCTTACCCCATATGAAATTTCTAACTACTTGGGATGTTACCTTGGCCAGCTCCTTTATCTCCAACCACTTAGAGAAATAATTGATCATTAACAACAGAAACCTTCTCTGGCCACTCGCTTATGGGAAAGGACCTACCAGATACAGGCCCCATATGGAAAAGGGCCAGGGTGCTGTGATGGATCGAAGCCTTTGGGCTGACAGGAGTTGGAGAGGAGCGTACAACTAGCACTTTGAACATTTCCTTGCGAACTTCGCCGTATCCTTGCTGAGGGTAGGCCAAAAGTAGCCCTGCCTCAACACTCTCCCCTCTAAGGTTCGGCTCCCGGAGTGGTTGCCACACTTCCCCGAGTGAATTTCCTCCAGGACCCTTGGGACCTCCTCCTCTGATACACAATGGGCTAGGAGTCCCAAGAGTGTTTTCCTGTATAGTCCTCCTGCATGCAAGGAATAATATGCCGATTTATACCTGAAGCGTCGCTTATCCACATCCCCTTCGGGGAACTTCCCTGATATCAAGAAGGTGATGAAGGGGTCCATCCATGACACCCGCTCCACCTCCATCAGCTCCCCCTCTTCGATGTATGGTCGAAAGAGGTCTGACACCGTCCCACCTGCCCTGGGACCGAACTTGGCCAGGAGGTCTGTCACGGCACTCTCCTCCCTTGGCACGTGATGAATCAAGAAGATCCGGAACTGCCCTATGAGTCCCTTGACATTCTCCAAGTACTGCTGAAGAGTCGACTCCTTTACCTCGAACTCCCCCTGACATGGCAAGATACCACCTTGGAGTCCGTCGAGACCTCTACATATTTCACTCCCAACTCTAGGGCCAGCCACAGGCCCGCAACCACCGCCTCGTACTCGGCTTGGTTGTTGGTGAGGGGAAAATGAAAGATGATCGCCTGCTCGATCCTCGTTCCTTGGGGGCTTACCAAAACCACTCCTCCCCCAAAGAAACACTTTCTCGAGGCCCTGTCCAGCAACATCCTCCAGGCCACCGAGGTGGATAGCTCGGACTCTTCCACTTCGGCCATATAGTCCGCTAAGAAGTCATCCATCGCATGGGCCTTTATAGACAACCTGGGTACATATGAGATATCAAATTCACTTAGGTCCACCGACCACTTAGCCAACCTCCCCGAGTGCTCTATCACTTCCATGATGTTGCGAAGGGGGTGGTCGGTCACTACCTTAACCAGATGCACTTGGAAATAGGGCCGGAGTTTCCGGGCCGACACCACCAAGGCAAAGGCCAACTTCTCCAGGATGGGGTACCGAAGCTCCGCCTTCCTTAGGACTCGGCTAACATAGTAGATTGGGAGTTGCCTTCTGCCTTCTTCCAGGACCAGCACTGAACTTACTGCCTCAGGTCCTACCCCTAAGTATACGGATAAGTCATCTCCCTGTCTCGGCCCTTGCAGCAAAGGAGCTTGGGTCAATTGTTCCTTTAGCGCTTGAAAAGCCTTTTCACACTTGATGAGTAGTATTTATGCGTATTTTAATTATAGTATTTAGTTTAGTTTTAATTTAAAATTGCAAATATAATTTATATTTTAGTTTAAAATCACTTCTTTTATAATTTCTATTCTAAGTGTAGTTTTACTTTTGTTTTGCAGATTTTCTGGTGTTTTTGGACAAATTCCATAGTACACGCCCTCAGTCACGCCCGTGACCAAGGGCGTGTAACCTAAAGATCTGCGTTCGACGAAGGTCGAGCTGATTTCGACAAATCCACCGCAAGTCACGCCCCAGGTCACGCCAGTGACCCCAAGTCACACCCGTGACCAAGGGCGTGTAAACATAGAATCTTCCCAGCGGGCTGCCGTCGAGACGTGGAGATGCTGTCGACGAGTTGAGCGAAGTCACGCCCATGACCAAAGTGTCACGCCCGTGACTTCCCGCGTGATCCCTGCCCCCTGCCGCGCCGAATTCAAGCCCACGCTGCATTAATTGAAGCCGCCCAGGTACACTCCCGTGACCCAAAATGTCACGCTCGTGACTTTCCCGCGTGATCCATGCACGCCGCCGAGCCGCAAGCCAGCCCATGATGCATTTAATGAAGCCGCCCAAGTATACGCCCTTGACCAAAGTTACACGGGCATGTAATGTCCAAATGTCTCCCGCCGTTATGCAAAGTCCACGCCACTGTTAGATCTGATGTCAGTAATGTTTACACGCCCTAGGTCACGCCCGTGACCGAGGGCGTGTAACTTGAATTTTTTTGCTATAAATTCAGAGGCTCTACTTGAGTCCAGGGTTCAGAAATTTGGAGAGGAGGAGGTGCTGTTAGAGCTGTTAGTGACCTTTTTCAATGCTTTTTCATGTCTTTCAATTTCATGTTCTCTCCTTTCTTTTCATGCAATGTTTTAACGTAACTTTCATGTACTAGTTTTTCTTAAGCTTGTAATCTTCATTTCCCTTACTTGTACTATTTAATTAAGGTTTGCAATAGTTTTGGTTTTCAATAAATTTAAGTTTGCTCTCTTTCATGTTCTCTTTCTCTTTAGCAATTTCTCTTTCCTGCAATGGTAATTTTTCTTTCCTTTCATGCAATGTTTAATCTTTTCATTTAGCTTGCAATTTGTTTTTTTTTTAGTTAAGTAAAACAACCTCCAAAAAAATCGTTCGATAAGATAATGGTGATTTTCCTCGAAGTAGAAGTAATCAATGCGCCCCGTGGAATACGACCTTGATATTCCTAAATATCCTATACTATAGACGATAAGGTACACTTGCCTTAATCGGATATAGTTTTGGAGAAAATCTTCAAACCTTCACTTAATTTCAAAATAAGAAATTTTTATATCAACACTCAGGGGTCCATTCAAACTTTTGATTCCCCCGCAGCACCTTGAAGAAGGGTGCACACTTATCTCCCTCCCTGGAGAGGAACCTACTAAGCCCGACCAACTTCCTTGTGAGGTGCTGAACCTCCTTTGCATTCCTTGATGACCCCAACTCTATGATGGCCTTGACTTTATCTAGATTCAGCTCCACTCCTGCTGGATTGAGCAAGTGGCCTAGAAACTTTCCCCGGCTAGCCCCGAAGACACACTTCTAGGGGTTGAGCTTCATCTTGAATTTTCTCAATGTCCCGAAGGTCTCTTCAAGGTCGCGGAGATGGGACTCAGGGTCTCGACTTTTCACCATATGGTTGATGGCGCAAATCTCACACACCGCTATAGGCGGTAGCTCGACTGCGACACGAAACGGCAGTGTACCGATCGTTCAAGTAATAAATTTTGGGAATAAATCCCCGAGTGTCGGTCTCTTGAGGAACACAGTAAGGTGGAGTTAAATGTCGAGGAAGGACTTGAGATCGAAGTCCTTAGGCGGATGGAATGCGGGGGAGTTGGGTTGGCTTTTGGAAAATAAAAGAAAACGCTACAACCACTCCTATGCAATGCCGCTATGCAAAGCTTCGCTTGGCGGGATGGAGACTAGGCAGGCCTTGAGCGCGCTGCGTCGCAAGGGCGGATGGACGAGAAGGCAAGCGGAATTGAACAATGCAGGCCTTGAGCGCGCTGCTTCGTTAGGCGGGATGGAATACGGGCCGCGATGCCACGCTTCGGTAGGCGGATGGGCGAGTAGGCTAGCGGAATGAGGGTCGTAAGCACCTCTTTAACAAGCACACCACTAACAATTGTTAGGGCGGCACAACGCAACCAACAAACCACACCACAAGGCGCACCTCAATAATATAAACAAAAATACTCAATCATATAGACATAATCAAGTAAAAATGCTATTTAATCAAAATACACTTCATCATAATGTTAGATCTAGTTGCAAATACATCAATAAAAGGAGAACAAGGCAAGAAATCGACCGAATCCGAAGGCTCGTTGAAGATTCACGGTTGGAATCGCCGGGTTGTCAATCCGCGTCCAAGCTCGGTCCGCAACTACGTCCGGGGTAGAGAGAGCTGTCACGACTCTCCAATGGACCCGTCTTCTTCGTGTCACGATCCGGTGGAGGTTGCCAACTTCCTCTTGCTCGATGGAGATAGCGGCTAGGTCTTCCTTTGGAGCTCTTGGATGAAGGAGGAGGCCGAGAGGAAACTCCGGCTCAAGATAGGCGTGAAGAGCAAGCCCGGAGCACCTCTATATGGTGGGCGACGGTGGAGGGGCGAAATCGGGCGGAATCGGGCGGAAAACGGCGGCTCGAAGCGATCGATCATGACCTAAAATCGCGAGCAGGGAATTTATAGGCGCTGGAATTAAACAGTGCGCACGGTCAGTGGCGCACGACCAGTGGTCGTGCGCACTAGAATCCTGTGATCGTGCGCTCTGCCTGGACGGAACCTGCAAAGACAGAAATTATAAAATAACATGTTCGCACGACCAGTGGCGCACGACCGGTGGTCGTGCGCACTAGCGTCAGTGGTCGTGCGCAATAGATGAAACAGAACTCAGAAATTTAATGGTCAATGCGCACGAGCAGTGGCGCACGACCGGTGGTCGTGCGCGCTGGCATTGATGGTCGTGCGCACTGCACCAAACAGAACTCATAAAAAAGGGTCAAGTGCACACGATCAGTGGCGCACGACCAGTGGTCGTGCGCAATAGAACCAGTGATCGTGCGCAGTGTTCCTGTGCAGAATTGCACCGGAAACACCTGCACGACTCCTGTTCTAGCGCACAACCACAAATCCAGCCACTAAAAGTGGCACCTAACAGTGCATGAAAACCACTAATGAAAATATACATGAAATCACACCAAAATGGGCCAAAAGGTGCACCTAGCATGGATTAACAAATATGAACTAAAACAGGGCTAAAGTGCAGTGAAATGACTAACTAAACGGCCCAGATGAGTCCATAAAAGTGTATATGATCAGGACTCATCACACCCCCAGACTTAACTGTTTGCGCGTCCCGAGCAAACGAATTCTAAGCGAACAGGGAAAGAAAAGTAGATGGCTTAACATTACAATGCAGAGTACCATGCGAAGTCGCATGCTCATGTGCATAAGAAAATTAGTAGAAAAGACTACTGATTATACAAACAGTTTATAAAATTCTAAAAGAGTAAAAGCATATTACAACTACTCAAAATGGTGAACAACGGTGAATCATTCGGTCACGCATACGGAGAAAGTAAACTAAACGCTGAGATGAGCATTGCTCAAGATTGGGGTGCGGGAAAAACTCCACTGAGATCCATCAGTGTCGGTGACCATAGGCTTGCCCGGTCACATTCTCTCCACGGCACTGGTTTGACTCAAATGCGTGAATCAATAGGACTTTAGGTTTTAAATGGGGCTTGGGTTTAGGTGAGGATAAACAAAGATAAAAACGACGGCTCAAGCACTAAACCCAAATGAGCTAATGCAGGAAACTATCCTCATTCGCCACACAAACACGCGGGTACACAACACCCCCAGACTTGGACTTAACAGCATGGGTGCGTGCACCGCCTACTCCCAAACATAAATCTACATAAAGATTTTCAATTAAACATTCCTTCTCTTTCCTTTCTTTTTAACTTCTTTTCTTTTTCTCATTTTTTTTTCTTTTCTTATCATTTTCAGCAAATAAACAAAAAGACACATCCACATCTTCACAAACATATTACCACATCAACAACCCAACTTATGAAAATAATAAACATCTAAAGCTCAGATTTGGGTGTGCGACTAGGATTGGCTTTTGGCTTTGGTGAAATAAAAGTGGGGCTGAATCAAAGAACGGGTAGGCACAACTGGGCTAGCGAGGATATAGCGGTAGGGATAGGCACAAAGGCTCAACCGGGCCAAAATGATGGCCTATATCACCTTCACACAATTGACTAACCGTATACCCATGCTTCAAGAATCGCTTGGGGCAAGTTCTAGCCACCGAGAAAGATTCTCCTTTCTCCCGACTCAAGCAATACGAATCTAGCGATCGTTTACACACATCCCTATGCTACCGTTTGATTCCACTGGATTCACCATTTGAGTAGAGTAAACAACATTTACACTAATAGAAAAATATAAAACCATAATATAAAGAGAAGTCTAATCTACACAAATTTTGTATGCAACCGAGCACTCGACTAGGAGCACTACTAGAGTCAACATTTTACTCTGCTACATAATCCTAAGCCATCACCTAGACTTTTCCAAATAAGCAAAAGAATTGAATTCACAACAGGGCGAACAAACAGATGAGTGCGCGCTCAAGTGGGTGATGTGGTGTGCAATGAAAATAAACAAAACATTTTAAATGGAATCTTCTAGCATGCAGTGCAATAGTGCGCGTGAGCGGGTAAACAAAACTACTCTCCCCCAGACTTAAACTAAACAATCCACAAAACATATGACATGAAAATCAGCATAGGGCTAGGGGAAGAGAGTACCCAATGCTCAGCAAGTGAGCATACCAGAAGATTGGCGTGTAAGCTAAAATGAAGCTGCAGCATCCGCCATCCAGAAAAGATACCTGCAGGGGTCAGCTCCGCAAAAACAAAAGAAAATAGAAAACTGAAAAGAAATATTACTAACTAAACATGATTAGATGAAATAAAAATGCGGAAAAGAAAGATAACTACTGGGGTTATTGTCATCCCAGCACGACTTATTCAACTTTAAGAGTTCTAGCTAATGGGCCTATGGAAGGAGAAGTGGACAGGTAACTGGCCTAATATCCGTGTCGGTAGCGGGTACCTATACGGTGATAGAACAGTCACCCCTCTACCGAGATATAGATACCTGCTCCTCACAGGTAGAGGGTAGAGAAAGTAAGAAGAGGAGGAGGCCTGGTCCTCACTCAACTCACCAAAAATATCCTTGCCTAGCAAGGCGTCGTCAACAGGGAGGCAGCTGGAGGAAAAGGCAATGAGTGGAGCTTCCTCTACGGAGGGGGAATCAACCTCCTCACATAAGATGATGCTCTCATCATTGACTTGAGCATCATGCTCCAAGTCCTCCTGATGTACCTGTGAAGACTCATCCTGCACAGGCTCAGATGAAGAAGGGGGGTCAGGAAATAAAAGAGAAGAATGACATAAATAATCCAAAATCGGGGGAGTGGTCCCGGTCTCACTCCCGGCAGATTGGGAAAGTAAAATAATGCTAGCATTGTCATCAATGCTACAGGATTCGGCGGGATCAACGGTGGCCAAGCTTAGGATTTGGACTCCCTCCACCGGTGCTGAGGAAAACTCCTCTTCACCTAGAAGGTTGTCCTCCTCCATAGGAGTAGGCACAACACGTAGATCACCAGCCTCCTCATGCGACACATCATCAACAATGTCGTCAGGGACAAGTGTAGTATGCACAACGGGGAGAGGAATAGTGCTCGGATAAAAGTCGAGCACCGATTCCTCACAAAGAATCGAATCCACAAGAAGTGGTGGAGGCACATGGAGAATGGGCTCAGTAATGTCGGCGCATAGATCAGCCGCACATCCGGTGACCGTATCCATGCCATACCCTTCAAAATGTGAAGGTGACAAAGACACATAGCCGGATGTCGAAGGTGTGCTACCAAAGTTAGGAGTTGGGACGATCCGGATATCCGGCTCGTCATCCTCATCCAATTGGCGACGAAAAGCAGCACAATCCTTCAGGGCGTGATCTGTGCTCTGACAAAACTGGCACTGCCTAGCAGGCTTCTTTGGCACAGCGGGGGCTGGAGCCGAAAAGAAGTATGACGGTAAAGGCTCAGCAGAGTAGCCATAAGACTTACGCGCACCATATGGAGTACCAGACGATGTCGGTGCTCCATATGCTGGGCTATAAGAATTATGCCTACTATTCTCCGTAGGGCATTCATCACTAGAGTGGGAGGTAGCTCCACACCAACGGCAACGGAAATTGAGATGTGCCCACATAATGTGAAGATAATACGATTCAGACAAAATGTGCAAAATACTACACCTAACAAAAATTTACT
Organism: Dactylorhiza incarnata; assembly: GCA_033032865.1. Taxonomy (NCBI): domain Eukaryota; kingdom Viridiplantae; phylum Streptophyta; class Magnoliopsida; order Asparagales; family Orchidaceae; genus Dactylorhiza; species Dactylorhiza incarnata. Next base: position 21,183,608 of record JAWHQI010000001.1, on the reverse strand, counting down.
AAAGCAACCTAATAAAAACAAGAAAATGGAATAAAAAGAACAGAAATAAAATAACAGAAAATGCAATTTACAAATGGAAGGGCTTTTCTCTCAGGTTCTCCCTCTCCAGAAAACTCACACGACTGTGTTCCCCGGCAACGGCGCCAAAAACTTGATGGCGCAAATCTCACACACCGCTATAGGCGGTAGCTCGACTGCGACACGAAACGGCAGTGTACCGATCGTTCAAGTAATAAATTTTGGGAATAAATCCCCGAGTGTCGGTCTCTTAAGGAACACAGTAAGGTGGAGTTAAATGTCGAGGAAGGACTTGAGATCGAAGTCCTTAGGCGGATGGAATGCGGGGGAGTTGGGTTGGCTTTTGGAAAATAAAAGAAAATGCTACAACCACTCCTATGCAATGCCGCTATGCAAAGCTTCGCTTGGCGGGATGGAGACTAGGCAGGCCTTGAGCGCGCTGCGTCGCAAGGGCGGATGGACGAGAAGGCAAGCGGAATTGAACAATGCAGGCCTTGAGCGCGCTGCTTCGTTAGGCGGGATGGAATACGGGCCGCGATGCCACGCTTCGGTAGGCGGATGGGCGAGTAGGCTAGCGGAATGAGGGTCGTAAGCACCTCTTTAACAAGCACACCACTAACAATTGTTAGGGCGGCACAACGCAACCAACAAACCACACCACAAGGCGCACCTCAATAATATAAACAAAAATACTCAATCATATAGACATAATCAAGTAAAAATGCTATTTAATCAAAATACACTTCATCATAATGTTAGATCTAGTTGCAAATACATCAATAAAAGGAGAACAAGGCAAGAAATCGACCGAATCCGAAGGCTCGTTGAAGATTCACGGTTGGAATCGCCGGGTTGTCAATCCGCGTCCAAGCTCGGTCCGCAACTACGTCCGGGGTAGAGAGAGCTGTCACGACTCTCCAATGGACCCGTCTTCTTCGTGTCACGATCCGGTGGAGGTTGCCAACTTCCTCTTGCTCGATGGAGATAGCGGCTAGGTCTTCCTTTGGAGCTCTTGGATGAAGGAGGAGGCCGAGAGGAAACTCCGGCTCAAGATAGGCGTGAAGAGCAAGCCCGGAGCACCTCTATATGGTGGGCGACGGTGGAGGGGCGAAATCGGGCGGAATCGGGCGGAAAACGGCGGCTCGAAGCGATCGATCATGACCTAAAATCGCGAGCAGGGAATTTATAGGCGCTGGAATTAAACAGTGCGCACGGTCAGTGGCGCACGACCAGTGGTCGTGCGCACTAGAATCCTGTGATCGTGCGCTTTGCCTGGACGGAACCTGCAAAGACAGAAATTATAAAATAACATGTTCGCACGACCAGTGGCGCACGACCGGTGGTCGTGCGCACTAGCGTCAGTGGTCGTGCGCAATAGATGAAACAGAACTCAGAAATTTAATGGTCAATGCGCACGAGCAGTGGCGCACGACCGGTGGTCGTGCGCGCTGGCATTGATGGTCGTGCGCACTGCACCAAACAGAACTCATAAAAAAGGGTCAAGTGCACACGATCAGTGGCGCACGACCAGTGGTCGTGCGCAATAGAACCAGTGATCGTGCGCAGTGTTCCTGTGCAGAATTGCACCGGAAACACCTGCACGACTCCTGTTCTAGCGCACAACCACAAATCCAGCCACTAAAAGTGGCACCTAACAGTGCATGAAAACCACTAATGAAAATATACATGAAATCACACCAAAATGGGCCAAAAGGTGCACCTAGCATGGATTAACAAATATGAACTAAAACAGGGCTAAAGTGCAGTGAAATGACTAACTAAACGGCCCAGATGAGTCCATAAAAGTGTATATGATCAGGACTCATCAATGGTCATCCACATAGACCTCAAGGTTTCTTCTCTTTTGTTCTCGGAAGACCCGATCCATCATCCGTTGGTAAGTAGCTCCTGCGTTCCTGAGCCCAAAGGGCATCATTTTATAGCAATAGCATCCATCCCCCGTGATGAAAGAGACATCCTTGATGTCGGGGGGGGGGGTGTGCATGCGGATTTGGTGATAACCTGAAAAAGCATCTAAAAAAGACATCACAGAAAAACCGACAGCCGAGTCAACCAGCGCGTCGATTCGAGGCAAATGGTAGCAATACTTGGGGCATGATTTATTAAGCAAAGAAAGTTCAACACACATTCTCAACTTACCTCCCCCTTCTTTACCATAACCACATTGGAGACCCAGCCTGGGTACTGGATCTCCGATAAAAACCCTGCCTGCAGGAGCTTGCCCACCTCCTCTCAGATGGGCCCTTCCAGCTTGTTAGTTATGGCCCTCTTCTTCTGTCGGATAGGCCGGGTGCAGGTCTCGAGTTGGAGGCGGTGTCAAGCCACATCCGCATCGATCTCGGGCATCTCCGTGGCACTCCATGTGAAGACGTCCACATTCTCCTAGACGCAGGCCAGGATCTGCTTCTGCTCCTCCTAGCTGAGCTCTCTGCTGATTTTGACCTTTTCCATCACCCCAGCCCGGGTGGTGACCTCGAGCTCCACGACCTCATCCACGGACTCCAGTCAGGACTGATCTCCCCAATCATCCTCCTTCTCCTCGTTGCCAGCCAGCGCTTCGACCTCTTCCTCTCTTCTTCCTTCCCGAACCTCCATCAACACTTCCGCCCCTTCCTCTTGGGCCCCCCTTTCTTCTTTCTTCTTTCTTCTCCTTCTCCTCTTCGATCCCCGTTGGCTCCCCCATCTTCCGATCCCACTCTTCTACCTCAGCCATGTTAAAAAACTTGAGGTTCGGAGGTGAAGTAAAATGCGTAACACTTCACAAAACTTTCCACAAGTATAGCACAACAATGACAATGGGAAGACCGAATAGTGCTATGGTATTAACTATCTCTTTACAATTCGAGGTATACATGGCGAGACATGATTCATATGAATCACGGAGGAGAGAAGCACAAACACAAAAAATAAGCTGCTGATGACTTGACAACTTCAGACCGCCAGACCGCACGAATAGACAAGCCAGACGGAAAACCTCTGAGACCGCGCGAACAGTGCACAAGACGCACCTGTTAGACCGCAACGACAGACCATCCGACCTGATGTTTTATTCAACTGCTGAAAGACAACCAGTTCGCACTCCTTGAACGCCCAGATCGCCCGGTCTTAAGATCACAGAAGAGCCCGCGAACACTGAACAAAGAAACTGCTTCCTGATGCAGACTGCAACCCAAGATCGCCTGGCCACTTATGACCGCCTGATCAATTGAGTTCGCTGCACAGACCAAGAACACCTAAACACAGTCCCCCTCAGAATGGTTTATTCAAAGATGGAAGAAGGGAGAATGCTGACCGCAAACTGCAAGCCGCTAACCTGCGAACACACAAACCGGTTAGGCAAAACTCAAACCGCGCGACCTCAGAATGAGACTGGCACAATCAAGCCAACTTTGGTTCTTATAGTTCTTCATTATGAATGACGGGCCATGCACCCCTATTTATAGGCGAGCAGACGGATGTCGTCACCGCACAAACTGGTATACAATAACCACCCATCAGATCGCCAGCGGTCTCACAAGACAGACCGCCCGAGCTCAGCATGGCTTAACAACTCCCTTATTTAAACCATACGGTTATGTACAAATCGCCCGGTTACCGCGGTTACCGAAAACAGACCTCCCGGTCATATTGCAAAAGCAAAGAACTTCTTTAGTAACCCTGACCGACTAGAACAAAATGTCAGACCGCCCGGTCACTGCAAGAAGGCAGACCTACTTGAACATCTGGCTGACTTGAACAAGTCGCCAGAACAACCTCCGCGAGCTGCTTGGATAAACATTCGATCTCCCAGATCAGACCGCCCAGATCAGATCGACTAAGATAGAACCGGACAGAGCACCAGCGCAGACCGCGGGGTCTCTGCTTTCTCAAATCTGCAGACCGCCCAGCACTATTCCACTTCCACTTCATAAATTTAACACTCCCCCTTAATGTGGGAAGTGGAAGTCAGCCCAAGCAAACTCCGCAACAGACCAAATGGTCCCTTCGACAGCGGCTTAGTAAATATGTCAGCAACATTCTCCTTGCTCTGCACATGCTCCACAGTCAGAGATCCCTCCAACACCTGCTCACGAATGAAATGGTGATGAATCTCTATGTGCTTCGTATGCGCGTGAAAAACTGGATTGTTCACCAATTTGAGAGCACTCTCGTTGTCACCATGTAGCAGAGTAGGACCTCACACCTCCCTATGAATGTCCTCCACAAGCCTCCTAAGCCAGATGTCTTCCTGAGCCGCCAAAGCCGAAGCTTTGTACTCCGCTTCTGTGGTAGAGACAGACACATAATCCTGCTTCTTGCTGCACCATGATATAGTTGTAGAGCCTGTCATAAAGTCATATCCAGACATTGATCTCCGATCATCCGAATCTCCTCCATAAGCAGTGTCCATGTACCCGTGCAAGCAAAAGCCCAAATCTCTCCCATAGAAGAGACCCAAATCTGAGGTGGATTTGACATACTTCAATATACTCCTAGCCGCCACAAGAAGAGGTTTCCGAGGATCTTCCATAAACCCACTCACCTTGCCAACTGCATAAGCAATATTTGCCCTCGTGATCGTCAAGTATATCAGACTTCCAACCAAAGCCCGGAAAACCAAAGAATCGATAAGAACCTTCCCTTCATCTCGTCGAAGATGAACTCCAACCTCCAGTGGAGTAGAGCTGCTCTTACCCCCTTCCATGCCGAACCTCTTCACGATTCGATCCGCATAGCCTTTTTGGGAAACAAGCATACCGCTCTCTTTCCTCTCCACTTCGAGCCCAAGGAAATGGTGGAGCTCACCCAAATCCTTCATCTCAAATCTGATAGCTAGCTCAGCATGAAGCCTAGCTACCTCCACTTCAGAATTCCCCATGACGATCATATCATCAATGTATAGCAGCACCAAGACCTGAAGCTCCCCCGTCTTCTTTACGAATAAGCTTGAATCTGAATCAGAAGCAAAGTATCCGCAAAACTGGAGGTATTCTGCGATCTTCTCGTACCACGCCCGATGCACTTGCTTCAAGACGTAAAGAGCCTTCTTGAGCTTGCAAACATATCTTGGGTGCTCTTCGAATACATAACCAGGTGGCTGATCCATGAAGATATCCTTATCAATCTCGCCATATAAGAAAGCATTCTTCACGTCGAGTTGCCAAATCTTCCACCCTTGGCAAGCTGCCAATGCGATCACCACCCGGACCGAAGTCATCTTGGCAACGGGACTAAACGTTTCTTCATAATCCTCCCCATACTTCTGAGAGAAACCTCGAGCTACAAGGAGAGCCTTGTACTGCTCAATACTTCTATCAGCCTTCTTCTTCAGTTTGAAAACCCACTTGCAAGTCCTGGAGTAACTCCCTCAACCTTAGGCACCATGTCCCAAGTCTCATTCTTCCTGGGTGCAGCCATCTCTTCATCCATGGCTCCTTCCCACTCCTTGAATCCAACGAAATTTTCATAACAAGATGGCTCTCTCTCATCCAGGGGACCTGCGAAGAAACATGAGACAAAGCTCACCGATTTTCCGCCCGTGTACTGATCAGGTGGAATAATGGTCCTCTTGGACCTCCTCAGAGCTTGACTCTGAACCACCTCTTCAACTGCAGCTTCTGTACTAGCTCTCCTTTCAGGTAGACATGGAGCATTTCTCCCCCTGCTTCCAGAACCCAAAGCACCTGACCTAGAGCTAGAAATACGTGGAGCACCTGGAGAAACAGGAAACTCCACCAGAACATCCCTTGCAGCTTCCTCTGGTCCACCATCTACCCTGCTTCCTTGTAACTCTACAGAAGAGCTACCTTGGTATGACGTTAGATCGTCAAATACCATATCCCTAGAGACCACTTATCTCTGTGTCTCGGGATCCATGCATCTCCACCCTTTCTTTCGGTCATCATAACCGACGAAGACTAGTTTCCTTGCCTTTGCATCTAGCTTTGTTCGAAGGGCATCCGGAATATGCACGTAGCAGGTAGAACCGAACACTCAAAAGTGTTCCATGCTTGGCTTCTCCTTGAACATCAACTCATGAGGGGTCTTCATGTTGATGGGATTGAGAGGCATACATTTGATAACATAGGCCGCACAAGACATTCCCACTGCCCAGAAGGACTTTGGGATACTCTTGGCATGAAGCCAACATTTGCACGTCTCCGTCAGATGACGGATCTTCCTCTCTGCAACTCCGTTCTGTTATGGAGTGTGAGCACAAGAAAGCTCCCTTTGGATGCCATACTTCCTGCAGAAGTTAAAGAACGCCTTGGAGGTAAACTACCCTCCATTGTTAGTTCTGAACCTCTTGACCCGCAGGTTAAGCCGACCTTCCACCAACTCCTTGAACTCCACAAACCTCTCGAATGCCTCCAACTTCTCCTTCAGAAAATACACCCAAGTAAATCTGGTGAAGTCATCAACCAAGATTAGCATATACCTGCTACCTCCAAGACTGGCAGTGTTGGTAGGTCCAAACAGATCACCATGTATACACTCCAATGGTCATTTATATCTGCTTTGTGATTTGTCAAATGGAAGGCGCTGAGCCTTACCAAACTGACAACCTGCACAAACATGACCCTCTCCGAAAGATGACAAGCTAGGCAGACCTTTCACCAGGCCTCTTCCCGTCAGAGCTTTCAACTTATCCATCCCAACATGACCAAGTCTTTCGTGCCAGATAGCGGCGCTATCGTTAGCCCTCATCTTATCAACATAAGAACTTGTTGAAAGAACAAACAAGTCCCTCACCCGTCTCCCTACATGATTGACCTCAGCTTTCACAGCTGAAACATTTAAGAGAAATTTCACTTCTGTTGGACCGAACAAAACGTGATAGCCAGCATCCACCGCAATGGTCACCGAGAAGAGGTTCTTCTTCATCCCTGGAACATGATAGACACTCTTCAATGTAAGAGTACCTCTATTATCGTTCAAAGAAACCACACCCAGCTTCTCTACTGTATGTATAGTATCATCAGCCGTAATGATAGCGTCATTACCTATATATGCCTGCAATGAGGAGAACTTCGACAAATCCCCGGTGAGGTGATGACCACACCCAGAGTCCTCTATCCAATAATCTTGATAGTTGATAGAAGCCATGGCCCGAACACACGTGCCCGTCATGAATTCACCTCCACCACCCCAACTACCTTCAGAATTGGAACCAGCCTCCTCCTTTCCTGCAGCATGACCTGGTTGAAGATTGACTTGGCAGTCTCTCTTGAAGTGACCAAGCTTGTTGCACCTGAAGAATCTAGGTCCTTCCTTCTTCTTCCCATCAAGCTTAGGAGCATAGCTCCTCTCCAGCTGATATGAACTAGATGGACCATCATCTCCAGATGTCTTCTTATTCTTGTCCCATCTCTTCTTCTTGCCAGAGAAGAGAACCTCACCTTCTCCCCCAGAGACATACATCCCAGTCATTTGCTTAGCCAAACTCTCTGGCGAAGAAAGTAAGTTTTCCAGCTCCAGCAACGAAGGTGGATTGGCCCAGCCTTGAACAGAAGTAACAAAGGCCACATACTCCCTCCGCGAGCCACGGATTATGTGCCTCTTCAGATTAGCTTCTGAGATAGGCTCATCCATGTCCAAAGCAGATATCTCTGCGCAAAGGTTCTTCATCTTCAAGAAGAACGTTGAGATTGAAAATCTCCCTGATTTGCTTTCGCCAACTCATTCTCCAATAACTGTAGCCTAGCTACATTCTTCTTATTGAACAAGCCATCCAAGGCTGTCCAAATTTCAACAGCTGATCTACATCCGATGATGTGATCAAATAGCTCCGGAATGATAGCTCTCTTGAGAGTGAACTCCGCCTTAGCATTCGTTCTCATCCAAGCCTTCACGAGCTAAGCATTCCCTTCAGCAGGAATAACAGCTTGTCTTGCTTCTCCTCCTACAACCTCCCACAAATCCTTGCTAAGAAGATAACTCTCCAAGCAAGACTTCCACTTCTTGAAGTTAGTCTGCGTAAGGAGCTCAATACCAAGACCTCTAGCATATCCTCCTTCCATTGCTCTCCCACTGGTTGCTAACCAACTTGAGAAACCCGAGAGAAGTATCAGCAATTACTGCTCAACAACCTACCTCTGATACCATGTTAAAAAACTTGAGGTCCGGAGGTGAAGTAAAATGCGGAACACTTCACAAAACTTTCCACAAGTGTAGCACAACCATGACAATGGGAAGACCGAATAGTGCTTTGATATTAACTATCTCTTTACAATTTGAGGTATACATGGCGAGACATGATTCATAAGAATCACGGAGGAGAGAAGCACAAACACAAAAAACAAGCTGTTGGCGACTTGACAACTTCAGACCGCCAGACCGCATGAACAGACAAGCTAGATGGGAAACCCCTTAGACCACACGAATAGAGCACAAGCCGCACCTGTCAGATCGCAACCACAGACCGCCCGACCTGCTGCTTTATTCAACTGCTGAAAGACAACCAGTTCGCACTCCTTGATCGCCCAGACCGCCCAGAGTTAAGATCACAGAAGAACCCGCGAACACTGAACAAAGAAACTGCTTCCTGCTGCAGATCACAACTCAAGATCGCCTGGCCACATAAGATCACCTGATCAACTAAGTTCGCTGCACAGACCAAGAACACCTAAATACAGTCTGCCTGGACTGGTTTATTCAAAGCTGGAAGAAGGGAGAATGCTGACCGCGAACTGCAAGTCGCTAACCTGCGAACACACAAACCGGTCAGGCAAAACTCAAACCGCGCGACCTCAGAATGAGACCGGCATAATCAAGCCAACTTTGGTTCTTACAGTTCTTCGTTATGAATGACGGGTCTTGCACCCCTATTTATAGGCGAGCAGACGGATGTCGTCACCGCACAAATCAGGATACAATAACCGCCCATCAGATTGCCAGCTGTCTCACAAGACAGACCACCCGAGCTCAGCAAGGCTAAACAGCTCCCTTATTTAAACCATACGGTTATGTATAAACCGCTCGGTTACCGTGGTAACCGAAAACAGATCGCCCGGTCTTATTGCAAAAGCAAAGAACTTCTTCAGTAACCCAGACCGACTAGAACAAAACGTCAGACCGCCCGATCACTGCAAGAAGGCAGACCTACTTGAACATCTGGCCGACTTGAATAGTCGCCAGAACTACCTGCACAAGTTGCTTGGATAAACATGTGATCTCCCGGATCAGACCTCCCGGATCAAATCGACTGAGACAGAACCGGCCAGATCACCAGCGCACAATTTTGGTCTCCAACCTGCAGACCGTCCAACACCATTCCACTTCCACTTCAAAAATTTAACAAGCCATCCAAGAGATGGTGTTCACGATAGTCACATAGCACTGACGGGATACCTTTAGATCTCCCCTTATCCGTACTTGAACTCCTCCCGCCCTGAACTTGAGGCATTGATGGAAAGTGGAGGGGACACAGCGGAACGCACTGATTAGTGGCCGTCCAAATATTGTGTTGTAGCTGCTGGGGGCATTCACTATGACAAAACGACAATTCCTGGACTGCCCCCCCCCCCCCCCCCCCCCAAGACTACATGGAGTCCCACTCCCCTTTTTACCTCCTTCCTCTCACCTGAGAACCCAAATAGTGGGCCGTCCGAGGCCAACACCGTCCTGCTCTCCACCTTCATGTCGTCAAATGCCTTTTTAAAGATGACGTTGACCGAGCTCCAATTATCCATAAGGATCCGGGAGAAGGTGAAGTTCTCGGTCGTTGTCTGAATAACCAGCGCATCGCAGAAAGGGTCTTCGTGACCCGGCATGTCCTTCTGAGTGAACGAGATCTTCTGTTCCCGGGGAGGGGCAAGGGACGTCGAGGCCACCCTATGACTATAGATGGTGTGGAGGCTAACCTTCCGGGTCTCCATAATCCCTACCCTCCCATGGATCGCCCCGATTCCCCCTCGGGTCCAAACATCAACCTGGTATTCACACCTACCGTCCTCCTTGACCTGAGACAAGACCTCCTCAATACTCACCGCCCGCTGCTCTTGCGGTGCTGGTGCTCTGGCTTCCTTCATCTCCAAGAACTCAGGGCAGTTTGTTGTTGCGTGACCCTCCTCCCCGTTGAAGTCACAATAGGGCAATGCCGCCCCCTCCTCTCGACCTCTCCCGCCCTATACGTCCTCCTAGGAGCGACTCCCCCGACTCCGGCTCCTCTTCCCCTGCCTGGTCTCCCCCGACTAACTGCAATCGCCTGCTGAGGCGTGTGGGGGTGAGGTGGCCTCATGCCCTGCCTCCACCCTAGCTAGTGGGGTCTTCCTTGGCCTCCTTGGAAGTTGCCCCCTCCCTGGTGGAAACCCCTTCCTGGGCCTTGCCTCCACCCTTCCTGCTGCCTCCACCCCACCTCTGGGGCCCTCGTCTCCTCTCTTCTCCTTACCTCCGGATGCCTGACCTTTGGCTCGCTTAGTCATGCTAACCTCCTTGTGAACTCAGGGTTTGCTGCCTCCCACTCGATCTCCTCAGTCGCTCTCTCCGTCAGCTCCTCGAAAGACAAAGGAGCCCTCCTCTTGAGGTCCATCTTGAAGAACCCCTATCGTAGCCCCACTATGAAGGCGAGTTTGAGAGTGTACCCTGGCACCTCCTGGATGAGGAGGACCTCCTCCTAGAACCGATCCACATAATGAGCTAGTGACTCCCCCTGCCTCTGCTTGATATTGAAGAGGGCCTCAGAATCCTTCTTCCTCTTCTTTGAGGTTGAGAAGCGCAGCAGGAAGTCGCGACGCAAATCCACGAAAGCATATATTGACCCGGAGGGAAACTGGTGGAATCAATCCCTCGCTTTCTCCTTGAGGGTGGTGGCGGAGAGTCGACACTTGAAAGCGTACGACATAAGTCTGATAGAGACCATGTCTTCGAACCACTGCAGGTGGTGAGTGGGGTCATCCTTGCCGGTATATTGAGTCATGGTCGTGAAAGTGAGGTTAGATCTTAAATAAACTCTAGAGGGGGGGGGGGGGGGTGAATAGAGTATTAAAGAGTTTTCATTTAATTTTATAGCAGAATTAAATTAGTGATATATATATGTAGCAGAGTGATTTATAAAAACTAAATAAAACAAAGCACTGCACAAGCACAGAAAAGTAAAGCAATCACAGAGGACACAAGGAGCTATAGTAGTTCCCCAATAAACCTGGGTACGCCTACTCTTCTACCGCCCTTGGTAGGAATCCACTAGGATTTTTGATCAGGTGTCCTAGCACCAATGAGATGAAGAGGGTTTAGAATGTTCTTCTCTGTCAGAATGGGATGAAGAGGGTTTAGAATGTCTTGCCACTAAGAGGTAAACTTTTGAAGGGAGTTTTAACCCTTTACAGAATGGGATGAAGAGGGTTTAGAATGTTCTTCTTTGTCTATAATCTGTGAGAAGACTCTAGTGGATGTTGATATTATAAAGCTCCTCTGTTTGATATGAAATTGTTTGACAGTTGATTAGCTGGAGCTTTCTCTTGAATCAAATGATCTTTCTGTAGCTGATTAATCTGGAAGAATAAGTTCTTCAGATTTTTGTTGCTCTTTTGAAGATCTGAACTTGCAGCAGAAATAATGAGAGAAGTGTTGATGATGTTCTCACTAAAATGAACTTGCTGTTTGAGGAAGAAGATGAAGATCTGTAAAGCTTTTGTTCTTCTTCTTCCTGTATTTCTCTTTTTCTTTTCCTTTCTATACAGCTATGTGTAATGTGTTCTGTATATCTTTTTTTCTCTGTCGTGAAAGCTGTGAAGTAATACTGTATATCTTCTTACCTTTCCTTTTGATAATATTTGAAAATCAAATCCCTTGAATTATGGAATAAAATAATTTGTAATCAATCCTTCTGGGAACTGTAAATCTGATACGTCGTATATCTCTTTCCTTTTCCATGAAATGTCCTGTTCCGAGAAATGTCAATGGCTATAATCTTGAAATAATAAAAGGAAATACATTATCCTTACTTATCTGATATAAGAGAATCATTGTTGAAGAGATCCGAGTTCAAAGAATGAAATAAAATAATCCTTCTGACATTCTGAACTGAAATAACAAATTTCGTCGATCTCCAGCATTTCGTCGATCTTAGACCTGTGTTCGTTGATCTGAAGATATTCGTCGAACGCAGGCTAAGTTTGTCGAACGGAAGGATTCGTCGACCGCTGAGCTGCCGAATAAAATTATCGAATGCTGAACTGAGCAAATTTCGTCGACTGCTGAGACGGGGTCTGTTCGTCGACCGCTGAGACAATCTGTTCGTCGACCGCTGAGACAATCTGTTCGTCGACCGCTGAGACAATATGTTTGTCGAATGCAGAAACTGAATGATTTCTTGAGTTCTAACAGCCTAAACTCTTGACCCATTGACTATACATTGAGGTCAACTTGATCCTAGTTAGCAGATAGTGATCCTAGCCCAAATCAGGAATAGGGTTGTTCCAACAATCTCCCCCTATTTGGGTTAGGACACTATTTGATAAAAAATAAAAATAAACAAAAACAACAACAGAATAACAGAGCATATATATATGATACATTTTAAATATTTCATCAGATATAAAATAAATAATACTCTAAGTATTTTCTCTGAATTTTGCTTTCTGAATTCTGAATTCTGAACTGAGTTCTTGCTTTCTGACTTGATTGTCTAAGTTGTATCTGTTGTATTTCAGCTTTCTGAATTTGTTGATCTGAAAAGCTTTATAATTCTGATTAGCTGATACCAGTGGAGCTTGTTCATACGTCATCTTGCCCTTTCTGAAAGCATCTCCCCCTGAGAGTATCTCCCCCTGAGACTGGAGGTTCTTCAGCTTTCTTCCCTTGCCTAGTTCATAGAACATCTCCCCCTGAGCAAAACACTGCATCAACTGGAGCTTCTTCATAGAACTGAAAGCATGTATCTTCATCAGCTTTTCCTCTTGAAGCTTGAGCATCTTCAGAAAATAACTCCCCCTGTCAAAAAAGAAAGTAACTCCCCTTACAAAAAAAAAGCTTCTTCAATACATCTCTCCCTGCCTAGTTTCAGGAAGACCTGGAGCTAGGCCCCTAGAAGAAGGGACTTTTGAGGAGGTTGGGAAGGATGCCATCTTTATATTGCTACTTTTCCTACAAAATAAAATAGAGATCAAGTGCAAAGGGAACTAGAAAGAGAATTAATTATGTAGGCATTCAGATAATCAGGAAAAAAAACTTAGTTTGATATTGAAGGGAATGAGGGGATAAATAGAAGATTTAATTTTTAATTGATTGAATCTCCATCTATCATTTCTAGCTGATTTATAAAGAAGGTATGTTTCTTTTCATCCAAGGGTTTGGTGAAAATATCAGCCCTTTGCAAATCAGTAGAGATGAATTGTAGGAAAATTTTATTTTTATCCACATTATCCCTAAGGAAGTGGTGCCTAATTTCTATATGTTTGGTCCAACTATAGAGAACTGGATTTTGTGCTATAGATATTGCACTAGTATTGTCACAAAATATAAATGAATTATTTAAGTTGACACCATAGTCTAGGAGTTGATTTTATATCCACAATATCTGTGAGCAGCAACTGCCTGCAGCTATGTATTCAGCTTCAGCTGTTGATGTAGACACAGATGCTTGTTTCTTACAAAACCATGACACAAGCCTATCACCAAGAAACTGGCAAGTTCCTGATGTGCTTGATGATTTGATTCGGATTGTTCTTTTTAATTAATTTGGTTTGCGCAACATTTAAATGATGAGATTAGAGTTAGGCAGGTGTTTTCAAAGAGTCTCGCAAGTACTCCTACTTTGAGAAATTAACTGTTATCCTATCGAAGGATAGAAGTAACAGTCTTTTTCTTCTTTCAGAGTATTGACAATTACGCCTCGGCTACAACGCCGAATTTTATTGATTTTTAAAATAGCAAAGGAGAGTTTTGCAAGTTTCGTATTTGAAAAGTGTTTGTTAAATTTTAATCCAAATTAATCATAAAATAAAGGCAAGTATACCTTATCGTGAGTAATACAGGATATTTTGTTATAGAAAATATCGAGGTCGTATATTTCCGCGGACCGTGTTGATTATACTACTTTGACGAATGTACTATTATTTTATCGGAATAATATTTTTGGTTAAGTTAACTAGAGGTCTAAATGATAAAATGCGTATAACTAGAGTTAAGAAAATGATAGTAAGCATATAACTAGAGTTCTAAACGATGATAATAAATAACACCCGATGTCGAATTACCTTCAGACGAAAATAGTCTTTTTAGAAGTAAAAGAGATGACTTTTTAAAACATTAAAACGGCTTGGTCGTGGAGGTTCCATAATTATGAACGCTCCTCTCTCGAGGGTACGCCCACCTGAGATTATGAACATTCGACCGAACTCTCGTTCTATAATCGAATCTTCTTAATACTCGCTTTATGTTGTGAACCCCGCTTGGGTTTTTACTTCCAGTTCGGGAGACTTACCTCATCCTCTCTCGAGGGTAGAGCGCACTTCTCTTTACCCGTGAGCGATCAGTCCGTATGCACGACCCTCTCGGCTAACTAGTGTATGGAGATGGAAATGAAAACCACACATCGATTATGTGGCTCCACTCAACGTTATTCTCGGGTAAACCTTAAGCGTTAATTATTTTAGAAAGAGATGCTTTATTTTTAGAAAAACTATTTTTGTGTCCCAATTCTCTTCGACATCGTGTGCTAAAGGAAATTAGCCACTCATCGGAATGGAGATGGCATAATTAAGAAAATACATGTTTAATAATTTAAGCGGATAAAAAAAGAAATAAAAAGACTTATATAAAAGCAGTAATAATATCCATCTCAACCGTCTTAAACAAGCGCTAAAAAGTTCTTAGCATCTTATCCAGGACGGGGGTGGTATAGAAATGAAAAGACTTATAAAGGTGCAGAAATAATATCCGTCCCAACCATCTTAAATAAGTTCTAAAACAAATTAGCCTCTTATTCAAGATGGGGGTGGTATAAACAGTTATATAAGGACTGAAATAAAGCTAAGTTACAAAAAAGAAATACACTATCTCATATACGCACACACTCTACTTGTAATAAAAAGATTGAATCGAAAGAAAGCGTTTAAACGAAAGCGATAAATAAAGCGTTAAAGAAAGCGATAAACTATTTTTATGAAAGCAATAAACCTAAATTATGAAAGCAATAAACTAAGTTATGAAAGCAATAAAACTATTCTCATACACACACACACTAACATAAATAAAAAAGGAAGATGATCCAAATGAGAAAATAACATTTTATTTCTAAAATAAGCATTACAACTAGACTAAAAAGGCGAAAATTACAAACGAACTTAAACTTAATTGCATAAAGAAAAACTCACATCCACTCAAAAGAACTCAGAAAAACATTACAAACACTCAAAATTTGGATGAAATTTACTTCAGCCGAGCCCCTCTATTTATAGGAAAATTTTCATTTTTACATGCCCTATGTCACGGGCGTGTCTTGTGTGTCACGACCGTGACTTAGGGCGTGACATTTGCGCGTGCTTTAGGGGTCGCATCCGCCATCTTCTGGAAGGTCCTGCTGTCAAACATTGCTGCACACGGGTGTGACCTGCAGTGTCACGGCCGTGATAGTGGGCGGCAGTTTATCAGCAGCATGGGCGTGACTTTGGGGCTGGCGGTGGATTTATTGAACGCTTGGATAGAGAGTTCATCGAACGCAGCTCAGGTTTCGTCGAACACAGCTCGGTTTCGTGGAACGCAACTCAGTTTCATCGAACACAGGGCAGAGCGCTTTCGTCGAACGCAGGGCAGAGCGCTTTCATCGAACGCAGGGCAGATCACTTTCGTCGAACGCAGGGCAAAGCGCTTTCATCGAACGCAGGGCAGAGCGCTTTCGTCGAACGCAGGACAGAGCGCTTTCGTCGAACACAGTTTGGAGAGCTTTCGTCAAACGCAGCTTGTAGAGCTTTCACCGAACGCAGCTTGGAGAGCTTTCGTCGAATGCAACTCAATTTTCGTCGAATGCAACTTGGAGAGCTTTTGTCGAATGCAGCTTGGAGAGCTTTGGTCGAACGCAGCTCGATTTTCATCGAACGCAGCTTGCCTTTCATCGAACATAGATTGAGAAGTTGGCATTTTAAAATTACACGCCCTTGGGTCACGGGTGTGACATGTTGTCACGGGCATGACTCAGGGGCGTGACTTGACAAAAATTGCCAAAATCTGCAAAAACAAAAAATAAAGCTAAGTTAGTAACAAAAAAAATGATAAAACAAGCAATTTATTCATTAATTTACCTAGAAAATTTACAATATTAATTAAAATTATACTAATAATTATACTTAAAATACATATATTTTACAATTCATCAAATACCCCCGTACTTAAGCTTTTGCTATTCCAGAGCAGAAGTAAGAGAGATCTATACGGGATTAACATAAGTTCTAATTTTTAGCTATCGTTTTATTTTAATCATAAGAGACTGAAAAATAAAAATTCGGAGTAATAAGAGTTAAGTCCTAAATTATGCAAATGATTTAAGTATAAAGAAATGTCCTAGCCAAAAGACTTCTTAATTAACCAAATAGCAAACAAAATTGCAATCATTAGTAAATGAGATTAGATCAAAATTATAATAACCTTTGTTTAAAGAAACACGAAGGAAAAATATAAGTTATTAATTATGCTCTCAAATGATTTTTTGAATTAGAACTAGAAACAATAATTTGGCTAAGGGGAAAGGGGGTAAAAAGCCTTGGCAAAAAGAAGAGTTTTTAGGGGTGATGGTTTTTATTCATCCACCCCTTCATTTTAGCTTTTGTGGTGTCCCCGTGTGGGAAAACTAATTCATTTTTATTAACCCAATGCCTATGTTTACGGAACGAAGTCTTATTCTCATTGACATTAGATCTTTTACAGAATTAATTGAGTGCCTATGTTTACGGAATGAACTCTTTTTCCCATTGACATAAGATCTTTTTCTTCTTTTAATTTTTTTATTTGCCATGCTAAATTGGTGTATACAAGGGTTTTTCAAGAGAAATTCTAGAATAATAAAAAACATTTGAGAGCAACCTTAGTAATTTGAATATTCCTAGATTCCTAAAGACATAAAGTAGGGATAATTGCAGTCTAAAGTTGTTTTGCCAACATAATACACATGTCTCTATTTTAGCTAGTAGAAGTAGTGCTTGAAAACAAAGCCTTTATTTAAATAAAAACACAAGAAATTCTTTAAAACTTAACCCCAAACGTTTAAATCTATCGATCTTAGATAAACAAACAAATAGTAAAACTAGCGATTATGAAAATCCACAAACATATACTCTTGTAACATTTTTTTTTTCTAAAGTATTGTTTTAAAACAATTTTTTGTTTTTTTTGTAACATTTTTTTAAACAATTTTTTTGTTTTTTTTTATCCAAGCTTATATTTACAAAAGTAGGCAAAATGCAGAATAAAACAGGGAAATTAGTTTTGTTCTTTTTAAAAAAAATAAATTGAATAATTTTGAAGTTTTTGTTTAAATAAAGAAGACGGTAAAACACCCTCATACTTAAAACCCAACATTGTCCCTAATGTTGGAATGTAAGTATGAAGAAGAGAAAATAACATTGCAATATATACAAAAGGAAAGAGGGAGCAAAAAGGCTTTCCTGAATTAAAGATGGCGGGGCCGTAATAAACCCTGCAAAATAAAAAGGAACAAAGCATAATAAAAGGTTAGATAAATATGGGGTGCCTCCCACAAGTGCTTTGTTTACTGTCGCGTAGCTTGACGCATTTGGCGTGGTGAGATTATAAGTTGGGGAGGGTTAAGGATTCGGTATTTTTGTCCACTGGATCGCCCACAAGGTAAAGTTTTAAACGATGCTTGTTTACTTTAAATTCACCTCTTTCGGGGTGAGAGATAAGAACGGTCCCATACGGCCAAACCTCTTTAACCTTAAAGGGGCTGGACCATCAGAATTTCAACTTACCCGGAAAAAGACGAAGGCGTGAATTATAAAGAAGGACAAGATCGCCCGGCGCAAATGTTTTGGGAAATTTTATTTTGCGATCATGGTAGAACTTAGAACGCTCCTTATAAAATTTATTACTCTCATAAGCGTTTGCACGCCATTCATCGAGTTCATTTAGTTGGAATTTCCTATCCTCGGAGGCTAAGTTCGAATCAAGATTTAAAAATTTTAAAGCCCAAAAGCGCGGTGCTCTAACTCTACCGGTAAATGGCACGCTTTGCCGTAGACTTATCGATAGGGTGTACAACCGATAGCAGTCTTGTATGTCGTACGATATGCCCACAATGTGTCGTCGAGTTTGGCGGACCAATCTTTCCTATTTAAAGAAACGGTTTTCTCCAAAATGCGTTTAATCTCGCGATTTACTACATCTACTTGGCCGCTTGTTTGGGGGTGATAGGTGATGGCGAGCTTGTGCGTGACGCCATATTTAGATAAATTTTCTGAAAATTGGGTGTTGCAGAAGTGCATACCCCTATCACTTACTATTGCATGGGGCGTGCCAAAGAAAGAAAATAATTTTTTTAGAAAATTCACGACGACTAACGCATCATTGGTGGGCAGAGCTTGCGCTTCCGCCCACCTAGAGACGTAGTCGACCACCACTAAAATATAGCGATTGTTATAAGAAGAAGGTAGGGGGCCTACAAAATCTATGCCCCACAGATCGAAGATTTCGCACTCGAGAAAAAGGTTTTGGGGCATCTTGTCATGACGAGAGATGTTACCCGACTGCTGGCAGCTATCGCATTTACTCACAAAAGTGTGAGCAACCTTAAAGAGAGTGGGCCAATAAAAGCCCGCCTCTAACGCTTTTCGCACGGTCCGGTTGGCTTGATAATGCCCTCCAGCAGGCCCCTCGTGGCAGTGTCGCAAAATTTTCGCACACTCCTCGCTTAAAACACATCTTCGCACCACTTGGTCTGCGCAGACTCGAAAGAGAAAGGGGTCCTCCCAAAAGTAGTTTTTCAAATCAGAAAAGAATTTCTTCTTTTGCTCAGTTGAAAAATCTTTTGGAAGGACCCGTGCGACTAGATAGTTCGCATAATCTGCGAACCAAGGGGTGGAAGAAGTTTTTAATTTATTTAAAATTAAAAGGCGCTCTTCAGGAAATCGATCGTCTATTTTGGGATCGGCGAGCGCTTCTGCGAAGGGTTGTTCTAAACGTGAGAGGTGGTCGGCTGCTAAATTTTCAGCCCCCTTCTTATCCCGGATCTCTAAGTCAAATTCCTGTAAAATGATCATCCATCGATGCAAGCGGGGTTTGGCATCAACTTTGGCCAAAAGATATTTTAGGGCGAAGTGATCAGTGAAAATGATTACGTGTGAAAGTGTTACGTAAGGCCTGAATTTATCAAAAGCAAAGACGACGACAAGAAGTTCCTTTTTCGTGTTCATGTAGTCAGCCTGTGTAGCAGTGAGTGTGCGAGAAGCGTAATATATTGGATGAAAATATTTATTTACGTGTTGGCCTAAGAAGGCTCCTACCGCGATATCGCTCGCGTCGCACATAATCTCGAATGGAAGGGACCAATCTGGCGCCACCATAATTGGAGAATTGATAAGTTGCTTTTTTATAAAATTAAATGCCTCTACACAGGCCGTGTCAAAAATAAATGGGGAATCCTTTTCCAGGAGGTGAGTTAGCGGTTTGGTTATTTTTGAAAAATCTTGAATAAACCGCCGATAAAAACCTGCGTGGCCGAGAAAACTACTAATAGATTTTACGTTCGAAGGAACAGGAAGTTGTTCAATTATAGCGACTTTGGCCTTATCGACCTCCATCCCATTGGAAGAAATTTTATTGCCAAGGACTAAACCCTCTCGGACCATGAAATTGCATTTCTCCCAGTTCAAGACTAAGTTTGTCTCTTCACACCGTTGCAGGACTCTATCTAAATTTTTAGACAATTTTTAAAAGAGCTTCCAAAGACGGAGAAGTCATCCATGAAGACTTCCATTATATCTTCTACAAGCTCGCCGAATATTGCCATCATACATCGTTGGAATGTAGCTGGCGCGTTGTAGAGGCCAAACGGCATCCTTTGATATGTGAAGGTGCCGAAAGGGCAAGTAAAAGTGTTTTTTTCATGGTCCTCGGGGGAAATAGGGATTTGGAAAAATCCCGAGAGACCATCGAGAAAGCAGTAAAAAGGATGACCAGAGAGATGCTCTAGTATTTGATCAATAAACGGCAACGAGAAGTGGTCTTTTCTGGTGGCTTTATTTAGTTTTCTATAATCGATGCACACCCTCCAACCCGTAACAGTTTTAGTTGGGATTAATTGGTTATTCGTGTTTGCCATGATCGTTATACTGCCTTTTTTAGGGACGACTTGTACGGGACTTACCCACGTACTGTCAGATATATTATAGATAATCCCAGCATCGAGGAGTTTAATAATTTCAGTTTTAACGACTTCCCGCATATTCGGGTTAAGTCGTCGTTGAGGCTAAATAGTTTTGCGGGGGTTTTCTTCGAGAAAAATTTTGTGGGAGCAGACTGAGGGGTCAATTTCCCTGATATCAGAAATTTGTCATGCAAGTGCACGGCGATGTTTAGACAAAACCTCAACCAATTCGGATGTTTTCGAATCGGTTAAAGTAGATGATATTATAACCGGAAGTTTTAAGTTCGCGGCTAGAAAAGCATATTTTAAATGGTCAGGGAGTTGCTTAAGCTCCAAGACCGGGGTTTCTTCATAGGATGTGGAGATTTTTAACTCTTTCGAATCGAAAGGCTCGAAGGGCGAATTTGGCGGAAATTCATCCAAAGGAGGTTGATTTTCCAGATCCGAATCGTTTATCATTAAAGATAATAATTCTGAAAGAGAAGAACACTCATCCTCAAACGCGGATTCCAAATTAAAGCAGGAATCATCATTCGATAGTGAGTTCCACATGGAGGGGTTGATATGCAAAGTAACTTCATCGTCTCCAACCCGAAGGAGGAGGCGACCGTTACTAACATCGATTAACGTGCGGGAGGTTGTGAGGAACGGGCGACCGAGAATGATATGCACCTCAGCGTCCTCCTCTATGTCCAGGATGACAAAGTCTACTGGGAAGATAAACTTGTCGACCTTGACCAGAACATCCTCCACTACCACTATCGGGTACTTTACCGAGCGATCCGCTAGTTGGATGCTCATCTTAGTCGGGCTTGGGATGCCCAAATCAAGTTTTGTGAAAAGGGAGAAAGGCATCAAGTTGATGCTAGCTCCCAAGTCTGCTAGAGCGTACTTTATTAACATATTGCCGAAGAGGCACGGGATGGAGAATCGTCCCGGGTCATTCAGTTTTGGCAGTAATTTGTTAAGGAGGACAGCCGAGCATTCCGTGTTAAGGGAAACATGCGAAACATCTTCGAGTCGCTTTTTATTAGAAAGTAACTCCTTAAGATATTTCGCGTATTTCGACATTTGGGAGAGTGCCTCGCAGAAAGGAACGTTTATGTGGATTTGTTTTAAAATTTGTAGAAATTTTTTATAATGCTCGTCCTTCCGCTCGTTGTTTATTTTCGAGGGATAAGGAAGGGACGGGGTAAAAACGTTTGGCACAGTCGGAATACTCGTTGTATTATCTATCGAGAGAGGGGATGGAGGGGTCGGTGTCGAAACATGTACCTTGGGCTCAACCCGTTTTGGGGAGATTACCTCCTTGCCGCTGCGAAGGTTTATGGCGTTGGCATTTTCTCGGGGGTTTGGCTCCGTGTTCCCTGCTAGAGCTCCATATGGCCGCTTGGAGACCATCTTTGCCAACTGTCCCACCTGATTTTCCATGTTTTTAATCGATCCGGTAATATTCCAGATATTTGACTCGGTGGACGCAACGTATTTAGCAAAAATATCTTCGAGCGGTGAAGGTTTTGGAGGTGGAGGTTGAAATCCATTCGAAAATCCTTGATGAAATCCTTACGGATTTTCAATTGGGGGCCTCTGAGCATTATTAGGATTGCTCCAGGAAAAATTTGGGTGGTTCCTCTAACTCGGATTATAATTATTACTATACAGATTGTTATTAGGGTTGAAGGGAGCCTAACTGGGTTGCCTAGGTAATATATGGTTTCTTCGACAATGTATTATTATTATTAGGAGCCCAAGCGGGTGTGGAGGAGGAAGCAGTCATCTCCGCCACTTGCTTACTTAGACGCTCCACTTGCGAGGCTAGTTGAGCAGTGGAATCCACTTCATAAATCCCGGCCAGTTTGGCAGGGCAAGATCTTGGCGCATTCCATTGATAGGCGTTCATGACCATTTCCTCGAACAGAGCTTGGGCGGCCTCCGTGGTTTTGTTGTTTAACGTTCCCCCGGCGGCTGCATCGATCATCTATCGCGTGGAATAATTTAGGCCATTATAAAATGTCTGGGCCTGTAGCCAGGATGACAGCGCATGATGAGGACATCTACGCAGGAACTTTTTAAAACGCTCCCAAGTCTCATAGAGAGACTCAGAATCGTATTGAATGAAAGAGGCGATATCCGTACGTAACTTAGAGATTTTTGACGGGGGGAAATATTTAGTTAAAAAGTGTTCCGTCAATTGGGCCCACGTGGTTATGGATCCTCTGGGAAGAGAAGTTAACAACGCTTTTGCCTTCGTCCGCAGCGAAAATGGAAATAAGCGTAAACGAATGGCGTCGTCAGTAACGCCATTAATTTTAAATGTATCGCATATTTCTAAACAGTTAGAAAGATGTAAATTCGGATCCTCATCCAGCAAACTGTCTAATTGGACTGACTGTTGTACCATTTGAATGATGCTAGATTTTATTTCGAAATTATTATTGGCCACCGTTGGGCGAGTTATACTCGATCATGTATCCTCTAAATTTGGCCTGGTATAATATGCCATGGTCCGTGGCGGGGCCACATCTGGAATTTGATCGGCCATAGGTTCAGTGTAAGTATCTCTGACAGACTCTTCGAGAAATTCGAGTAAGTTTTTATCACGAAGTCGGAGGCGTTCGTGAAGAGTGCGCTCGATTTCGGGGTCAAAAGGGATATTCGAATCGTCCGAGGAGTTTCCTCGGGTCATATACTAATAATAAAAATGATATATTTTGTTTTGGTTTTTTTCTTTTCTATGTTTTTTTTATATATTTTTTTATATTATATATTTAATATATATGATAAAAGTAATAGTAATTCCTTTTTTCAAATAACAACACTACTTTCCCCGGCAACGGCGCCAAAAACTTGATGATTTGATTCAGATTGTTCTTTTTAATTAATTTGGTTTACGCAACTTTTATATGATGAGATTAGAGTTAGGCAGGTGTTTTCAAAGAGTCTCGCAAGTACTCCTACTTTGAGAAATTAACCGTTATCCTATCGAAGGATAGAAGTAACGACCTTTTTCTTCTTTCGGAGTATTTACAATTACGCCTCGGCTACAACGCCGAAGTCTATTGATTTTTTAAATAGAAAAGGAGTGTTTTGCAAGTTTCGGATTTGAAAAGTGTTTGTTTAAATTTTAACCCAAATTAATCATATAACAAAGGCAAGTATACCTTATCGTGAGTATTACAGGATATTTTGTTTTAGAAAATATCGAGGTCGTATATTTCCGCGGATCGTGTTGATTATACTATTTTGAGGAACGAACTATTATTTTATCGGAATAATATTTTTGGTTAAGTTAACTAGAGTTCTAAACGATAAAATGCGTATAACTAGAGTTAAGAAAACGATAGTAAGCGTATAACTAGAGTTCTAAACAATGATAATAAATAGCACCCGATGTCCAATTACCTCGAGACGAAAATAGTCTTTTTTAGAAGTAAAAGAGATGACTTTTTAAAACATTAAAATGGCTTGGCTGTGGAGGTTCCATAATTATGAACGCTCCTCTCTCGAGGGTACGCCCACCTGAGATTATGAATATTCGACCGAACTCTCGTTCTATAATCGAATCTTCTTAATACTCGCTTTATGTTGTAAACCCTGCTATTGGGTTTTTACTTCCAATTCAGGAGACTTACCTCATCCTCTCTCGAGGGTAGACCGCACTTCTCTTTACCCGTGAGCGATCAGTCCGTACGCACGAGCCTCTCGGCTAACTAGTGTACGGAGATGGAAATGAAAACCACACATCGATTATGTGGCTCCACTCAACGTTATTCTCGGGTAAACCTTAAGCGTTAATTATTTTAGAAAGAGATGTTTTTTTTAGAAAAACTATTTTTGTGTCCCAATGCTCTTCGACATCGTGTGCTAAAGGAAATTAGCCACTCATCGAAATGGAGATGGCATAATTTAGAAAATACATGTTTAATAATTTAAGCGGATATAAGCAGATAAAAAGAGAAATAAAAAGACATATAAAAGCAGTAATAGTATCCGTCCCAACCGTCTTAAACAAGCGCTAAAAAGTTCTTAGCATCTTATCCAGGATGGGGTGGTATAGAAATGAAAAGACTTATAAAGGTGCAAAAATAATATCCGTCCCAACCGTCTTAAATAAGTGTTAAAGGAAATTAGCCTCTTATTCAAGATGGGGGTGGTATAAAAAATTATATAAGGACTGAAATAAAACTAAGTTACAAAAAAGAAAAACACTATCTCATATACGCACGCACTCTACTTGTAATAAAAAGACTGAATCGAAAGAAAGCGTTTAAACGAAAGCGATACATAAAGCGTTAAAGAAAGCGATAAACTATTTTTATGAAAGCAATAAACCTAAATTATGAAAGCAATAAACTAAGTTATGAAAGCAATAAAACTATTCTCATACACACACACACTAACATAAATAAAAAAGGAATATGATCCAAAGAGAAAATTATATTTTATTTCTAAAATATGCATTACAACTAGACTAAAATGGCGAAAATTACAAACGAACACAAACTTAATTGCATAAAGAAAAACTCACATCCACTCAAAAGAACTCAGAAAAACATTACAAACACTTAAAATTTGGATGAAATTTTCTTCAGCCGAGCCCCTCTATTTATTGGAAAATTTTCATTTTTACACGCCCTAGGTCACGGGCGTGTCTTGTGTGTCACGACCGTGAATTAGGGTGTGACATTTGCGCGTGCTTTAGGGGTCGCATCCGCCGTCTTCTGGAAGGTCCTGCCGTCAAACATGGCTGCACACGGGCGTGACCTACAGTGTCACGGCCGTGACAGTGGGCGGCAGTTTATCAGTAGCATGGGCGTGACTTTGGGGCTGGCGGTGGATTCGTCGAACTCTTGGATAGAGAGTTCGTCGAACGCAACAGAGCGCTTTCGTCGAACGCAGGGCAGAGCGCTTTCGTCGAACGCAGGGAAGAGCGCTTTCATCAAATCCAGGGCAGAGCGTTTTCGTCGAATGCAGGGCAGAGCGCTTTCGTCGAATGCAGGACAGAGCGCTTTCGTCGAACGCAGCTTGGAGAGTTTTCGTCGAACGCATCTTGGAGAGCTTTTGTCGAACGCATCTTGGAGAGCTTTCGTCGGACGTAGCTCGATTTTCATCGAACGCAGCTTGGAGAGCTTTCGTCGAACGCAGCTTGGAGAGCTTCCACCGAACGCAGCTCGATTTTCGTCGAATGCAGCTTGCCTTTCGTTGAACGCAGATTGAGAAGTTGGCGTTTTAAAATTACACGCCCTTGGGTCACGAGCGTGACATGTTGTCACGGGCGTGACTTGACAAAAATTGCCAAAATCTGCAAAAACAAAAAATAAAGCTAAGTTAGTAACAAAAAATTATAAAACAAGCAATTTATTCATTAATTTACATAGAAAATTTATAATATTAATTAAAATTATACTAATAATTATACTAAAAATACATATATTTTACTATTCATCAGTGTTTTTCCTATCTACTCTGCATCCAACATAATCTGAATCTGAGAATCCAGTTAATTCAAATTTAGATGATGTTGGATACCAAAGTCCTAGATTAGGACAACCCTTTATATATCTCAAAATCCTTTTTAATAAAATTAGATGAGATTCTTTGGGGTTAACTTGAAACCAAGCACAAATACAGGTAGCAAACATTATATCAGGCCTACTTGCTGTTAAATAAAGTAATGAGCCAACAATTGCTCTATACCTTCTAGTCAACAGGTTTACCTGATTCATCAGTATCAACAACAACATTTGAGGGCATGGGTGTTTTCATGGTGGAAGCATCAGACATACCAAACCTTTTCACTAATTCCTTAGCATACTTGGATTGTGATATGAATATGCCATTGGGAGTTTGCTTCACTTGAAGACCAAGGAAGTATGATAATTCACCCATACTACTCATTTCAAATTTAGATTGCATTAGGTTAGAGAACCTATTGCATAAGTTTGAATCAGTAGAGCCAAAAATAATATCATCTACATATATTTGAACTAGTAAAGTTTGATTTTTATGTATCCTGAAAAATAAGGTTTTGTCTACTATGCCTCCACAGAATTTATTCTCTAAAAGAAAACTAGCTAAGGTCTCATACCATGCTCTGGGAGCTTGTTTAAGACCATAGAGAGCTTTATTAAGCTTAAATACAAAAGAGGAGTGAGTTGGAGAGATGAAACCCGGTGGTTGTTCCACATAGACTTCTTCTTTGATTTCTCCATTTAGAAAAGCACTCTTCACATCCATTTGATAAACCTTGAACTCCTTATATGCAGCAAATGCAAGGAAGATCCTGATTGCTTCTAACCTTGCAACTCGTGCAAAAGTCTGATCATAATCTATTCCTTCTTCCTGTGAGTATCCTTGAGCTACTAGTCTAGCTTTGTTTCTCATAATATTGCCATCTGCATCTAGCTTGTTCCTATAGAACCATTTAGTTCCAATGACTGGATGATTCTTTGGTCTAGGAACCAATTCCCAAACTTTGTTTGTCTCAAACTGATTAAGCTCCTCTTGCATAGCAATGATCTCGTTGTGATCTTGTTCTGCATCTTATAGGGATTGAGGTTCAATCTGAGAGAGAAGACAAATGTGCATCAGATTCTGATTAGCTTGATGCCTTGTTTGGACACCAGTTTATATGTCTCCAATTATTTGATATCTGGGGTGATCTCTAATATTGACATAATCAACAGGCATAGTGGGATCATCATTATTTGTAATTAATTCATCTTGTGGAATGTTACTTAATGCTTCCTTTTCAGTTACAGTTTCACTGACTTCTTCATCACTTTCTTCACCATCCTTCTGTACAGGATTTAGAGATCCTTCCTTCTGTAGAGCTAATTGATCTAGCTGCTCACGGAGTGTAGGTACCTGTAGGTTTTTCTTTGGTAGAAGAATTCTTCTCCTTGTAAAACATGTTAGTTTCATCAAAAGAAACATGCCTAGATTCTTCAATTTTAAAAGAGGATTTGTTAAATATCCTATATGCTTTGCTGATTAATGAATAGCCTAAGAAAATTCCTTCTTCAGATTTTGGTTCAAATTTCATAAGGTATTTTTTGTCATTATTGTGAACAAAACATTTACAACCAAATGTTCTAAAATAGTTAACTTTAGGTTTCTTCCCTTTAAGTAACTCATAGGGAGTCTTACCCTTAAGTTTATGTATCAAACTCCTATTCAACACATAATTTGCTGTGCTAACAGCCTCTGCCCAAAAAGATAGGGGCAAATTAGCATCTGCAAGTAATGTTGTTGCTGATTCAATTAGGGTTCTATTTTTCCTTTCAACTACCCCATTTTGTTGAGGAGTTCTAGGAGCTGAGAAGGCAATGCCTGATACCTTCCTTCTCACAGAATTCTTGCATGAGAAGAGACTCAAACTCAGTGCCATGATCACTTCTGATCAATGCAACTACAGTAGAATACTCAATCTGAATGCTCTTAAGAAAGTCTGTAAGAACTGTAAAGTTATCTGACTTTTCTCTCAAAAAGAACACCCAAGTGACTCTAGAGAAGTCATCTACAATAACTAGAGTGTATGACTTCCCCCCTAAACTCTTTGTTGTTATTGGTCCAAAAAGGTCCAAATGTAGCAAGTATAAGATTCTAGATGAATCACTTTTAGATAATGATTTAAAATTGTTTTTAGTTTGCTTGCCTAGTTGACATGCCCTGCAAAGACCTTCCTTCTTATATGAACCAGAAGGTAATCCTCTAACAAGATTGTCCTTAGATAATTTAGCAATGGTCCTAAGATTTATATGTCCTAATCTCTTATGTCAAATGTTGAAACCGATTTCTCGATCTCGAGTGGAGCTCGGGGCCCTCACCGAAATGAGGGGCAGCTAGCCCTTACCGGTCCCTCGGGAGAGGTAAGATTGATGACTCGAGCTAAGAACGAAGACCCTAGTCTCAGCGAGGAGGTCCCTCCACTAACCCGGAAGATCGTTGAGCGCTTCCCCTCCCAAGCCAAAGCTAAGACTCGGGCACCTTGGAGAGCTAGAGAGCTCAAACCAAAGCGACCTAGGAAGAGAAGAGCTCAAAAATAAATGAACCGGTCCCTCTCCAAGGTGCCCTTTGAGGTCTATTTATAGATTTTAGTTTTGTGGCCTGTCAATAACCAAATCCCGCTGTCCATTCTCACTATCCGCACACCGGATTGGTCTGCTAACAGCCAAATTCCGCTGTTCGGAGAGGCTAAACGCAGACCTCCGGGGGCCTCTTGGTAGAAATCCCTTCCTGGACTTTTACGGGGCGAGCCAGCCCGCTTCGCGACCTCCCTCGCGAGTGGAGCTCGCGAGCCTCTGGGCCAGCGAATCCCAGAGGTATTATCGACACATCACATGGCTCGCTCGCCTGCACCTCCTCGGCGAGTCCCAGGATGGCTATCCGCTCTCACTCTAGGCGGGCTCGCCTACCGAACTCCTTCCTCAATCGGTTGGGCTCGCCAATTGCGACCCGGCCAAGCCCCAAAGTGGCTATCCGCACCCCAAAATGGCTAACTGTACCCCAAAATGGCTAACTGTACCCCAGGTGGCTAACTGTACCCCAGGTGGGTCTGCTAACAACCAAGCTCCGCTGCTTGAGACCGTTACGATCGGAGCTCTCGCCTGCCTTCTCGCGGATCCTGTCCGCGACCCCTCCTCGCGGGGGTTGCGTTGCGAGACCCCCGCTGAAGGAGCTCTCGCGAGCTCTCTCGCGAGTGCCGCCAGCGGCAGCCCCTTTGGAGGGTTGCCTTGCGAGGACCGCGCCAGCCCATGGTGGTGGTCTGCTGAGGTCTCGTCGCTCTTAGCGAGGTCTGGATCTCACTAAAATGGTGGTTGATCTTAGCGAGGTCTGGATCTCGCCACTCCCGTCTCGCTTGATTACTTTATCCAGCGAATATCGGGGTTGTACACAATCCCCGCTCTTCGCGAGGACTAATGTCTTCGCGAAGAATCGTCCAACCCCTGATATTCGACCGCTCCTGGATGACCTGTCATTAATCTTTTGTGGGACCCACCATGCAGGCTATAAATATCATCACGAACCCCCATGGGTGCGCGTCGCTTCTTTTCCTTCTTTTGCCGTTCTAGCTGCCGGGAGATGCCGATTTCCGAAGAGGCAGAGGCTCGCCTGAGGGCGATGAGAGCCGGCGGGCTACCTCCCACGACCAGGGTACCCGCCTGGATGAACCGGCAGCCTCCTGCCCAGTCGCCAAAAACCAAGAAGGCGAAGGCGGTTCGCCTCCCTGGAGACGACTCCGTGACGCTGGACTCCTCCCCGGATGATCGCCGCCCCGCGAAGGTATGAGTTGTCCGAATTCACGTCTATAAATTGCTCTTCATTCGTTTTCACCCGCAGGATACCTTGCCGAGCGAGATTTGTGAGGAACGTGCCGAGGTGTCTCGGAAAAGCCCTCAGGTGGACATGAATCTCGCAGGAAAAGACATCACTGGTACGATCTGGATCTCGCATGCTGTAATATTCGTGTCTAAACATATGATCTCTGTTACTATTTTCTTACAGTCCCGCCTCTGAAGTCCCCGATCCGCCCGTCGTCGCGACCTCCATCTCCGCCGCCTCCAGATAAAATCGTAGAGAAGCCCGGGTTCCAGCTCCTCACGAGCGAGGAGACGGGTGGCCCCGCACCGCCAAAGATTCCCCCGACCAACAGTACAGCTTATCCTGCCGGACTGGGCAAATCCCTCTACCCCCATTATGGAAACGTGTTTCAGGGTCGTCCTTCGGGTTCTCGCCCCCCTCTAGGTAAGTGCTATGACCTCGCCGACAGTTTACGTGATCTTTCGCTCATTACCTGACCTTTGGAGCTCTCGCAGATCCTGCCGAGAACCCGCACACCGATTCTGAACTGGGCGACGACGAAATGTCCCCCCTTCCTGATCAGGTGGAAGATTTCTTAGGGGATCCGCGAGATCCTGAGATGATGAAACGGCGGGCCGCGGAGCTTTTGCGAAAGCACGGGCGAATGTTGATGGATCTCAGCATGCAGGCGAGACGGGACAGGGAAGCTGCCGAGGATAGACATGCGGTCCTGATGGAGGAATGCGCGAGGCTTCGTCAAGCGAGACACCGTGATCAGGATGAGATCGCCTCGACGCCGGAGGTACACATAGCGAGGATGAGGGACTACGCCTTTCTCACGGATCGGGAGGGTCGTTTGGCGGAGGAATATTATAACTCTAGGGCTCCGCCGAGGTCAGGGTCGCGGGGTGGTGGTCAGTGGAAATGGCTCCCCCACGATTCCCGCTAGTCGTCATGTCATGGATTTAATTGCAATGGATGTCGCTTGTTGTTAGAATATCTCGCTACTGTGGGTGACTTGCGTAATTGCCATTTATATATATTGGCTTTATTTCTATTGACTAAGTTGTATCTGTTCTTTATGACTTCTCGCTCGGCTGCTGGCTAGTCTGCTTTATTTCACATTACCTTGCTCGTGCGAACCCTCTATTTTTGCCAAAGATATGTTTTGAAAGTGTCGATTACGCTAACCCTGCAGGTATTTATCCCTTGCGGACATGACCCGATGTTTTTTTGTTGATATGCGTGCTCGCCGGCGCTTGGACTTCTTCCCGCCTTTTTGCTTTTGCTATAAATAAGCGGTGTTTATCGAGCCAACCACCGCATTTATTCTTGATCCTCTTCTTCTCCTTTTGCAGAGCTCTCGCTATTTCTCGTTCTCGCCTTTTTTCGCTTCTCGCAGGTTCGCAAGATGGGCGGTGATGCGGAGTCGGAGGGACGGCGAAGGATTGCGAAGGCCTTCGCCGAGCACGGATTCTTTAACTGCAACCTAACAGACGAGGAATATTTCAGCGCGGTCGCTGATTACGTCACCCCCCCATTCGAGGCGCGCCGCCCCAGCGAGGATGACACGATCAACGATCCGTTGGTCGACGAGTTGGCCATCCCCATCGCCCACTTTGCGGTTGGTTTGCGCCTTCCCTTGTGGCCGGAGGTTCGCCAGGTAATCCTCGCTCTCGCTTACTTCTTACTCATTTTGATACTCTAGTCTCGCTCGCCGCGTTAATTAATCTCGCTCTCTGTCAGGTGCTCAAGCACTACGGCGTAGTTCCCGGTCAGCTCACACCCAACGCCATGGCGGTGATTACTGCCTTCGCTTGTTACCTCCGCGAAGAGCGAATAGAGTTCAGCCTTCCCGTCTTCAGGAAGGCATTCTCCTTCCGCGCCTACAAGGATGGGACCGCGTATTTTGTGGGTACGGGCCCGAAAGTGGTCGAGACTGTCAACAAGGCCCACTTCTGGGCCCAAAAGTTCGTCATCGTCAGGGGGAACTTCGGCAACGTTCCCTTTTCGCCGGTCCAACATGGCGAGACCACCTATCGGCCCACCGCCCTGGGCGGGCATGAAGCCCTCCTCCATCAATTCCTAAACAAGAAGAACTTCGAAGTCGCCTACCTCCGCCAAAACCTGGACACGTTGCTCCCGGTTCTCGCCGGAGAAGGTATGGATTTTTGCCTAATATGTCCGCCTCAATTCGCAAGTTTGTCATATTAATGCACCTGTTTATAGGCGAGCGAGATCTCCCCCTCCGTCCCCCTTACGCGAGCAACCGGAAACCTGATGCTCTCATGTCCCTCGCTACCATGGGGGCCGAAGCTTGCCGAGGCGAAGCCACCCCGGCCGAGCACCCCTCTCGCAAGAGGCAGGGAGCTTCCGGTGGTCACGGCGCGCCCCCAAAGTCTCCGCCAAAAAAGAGGAGTAAGAAAAGCGCAGCCTCGCTTGCTGCACCGAAAGGTAAGGAGCCTCGCGAGGCTGCCTTTGATGAGTTTGACCTTACTGGTCTCTCGGTGGGCGAGGACGAAGAGCCTGGCCAGGAGCCGACCAGGACCTCGGTCCTCCCTATCCCGGTGAATCATTACAATTTCGGGCTCGGCCAGAGGCGCCGAGACGAGACTGGCGAGCCCCTTGTGACTTGGAAACCAGAGACCAACCGGGTGGACATTTCTTCTATCCTCCCCTCTTGGGTGGAGAAGGAGACCGTCAGTGGCCACGCCTTCGATTTCTCATTCGCTCTCTACGGTCGCGAAGACGCGGGGTCCTACAAGGATGAGACTGCGAGGACTCTCGCCTATGAGAGCGCGAGGTCCCAACTGCGCTCTGCTGAGCTCGCCCACATGACGGGGAGGCGCTGTCTACAGCTTGAGCTTCAGAACGTGGAGCTCGCGAGGGCCTACCAGGGAATCCTTGCCGAGAACACGCAGCTGAAGGAGAAGCTCCTCGCCGCGGAGGGTGGGGTGGTGAGTTATCTATACCTCCAACTTCCTTTTTCTCTTAGCCCTTTCATCTCTCTAACCGGACCTGCTAGCAGGATGTCGAGGACGCCGGGAGGGCCAACGCTCGCATCAAGGATCTGGAGAGCGAGGTGACCGGGTTGAAGGCTTTGAACAGCGACCTTACCCGTGCCGTTGTCCCCCCCTCGCCTCGTCGTGTAAAGGAAGACCGGCGAGCGCGAGACGAAGAAATCCGCGTGGGGTCGATAGAGTCGGCTCGCTACATTTTCTCGGTGGCGAAGGCGATTGGCCTCTTGGCGGACGACGCAGCTGACATGACCCTGGAAGACATCGTTCCAGAGCTCTTCCTCCCCCTCCCGCCAGTGAAGGACAGCGATGATGAAGAAGGATCCGCAGGCGATTCCTGAGGCTCGCCGACTTTCTCATTTTGTGTTGTAATTTTTGATTGGCGAGGTTGCCAAGAAGTTGTAACCAAAACTCTAAAGTGTTGAATATAAATGTTTGCTTTGCTCATCGTCTCGCCCCCTCTCTTTTTTTTTTGTATTGTCATTTTTATGTGTTGAATGTCCCGCTATTGTTTATCTCATCCTTCGCTTTCGCGGAGGTCATTCTCGCGCCGCACGCTATTGGGTAGGTGCGCTCCGGACGCTCCGGCTGCTTGGACCTCTCGCCGTTTGCCTTAGGCTTGTTGCGCTTTTGGGTATGTCTCGTAGGGTATTTTTTCTCTTGGCGAGAACTCGCCTCTTACCTAGTGCAGGCGACCTTTCTGCCGAGGACTAGATGTTTGGGATCGTATGAGATTGATCCTCGCTACTTGCGTAGTATTACACGCGACCTCTCTTGGCCGAGCGAGCATGTCCGACGAGCGAGACGGTTTGCCGACAAAAGACGTCAGCCTACCATTTCTCCCGAAACCGCCCGGAACCCCCCGTCTAGATGAGAGCCCGGGAGCGGGATCGATCTGGGGCCTTCCAGCTCCAAAGTATCCAACCTTGCCAGCCTCTCCAGAGATCAACCAGAACCCCCCGTCTAGATGAGAGCCCGGGAGCGGAATCGATCCGGGGCATTCCAGCACCAACATATCCAACCTTGCCAGCCTCTCCAGAGATCAACCAGAACCCCCCGTCTAGATGAGAGCCCGGGAGCGGAATCGATCTGGGGCATTCCAGCACCAACATATCCAACCTTGCCAGCCTCTCCAGAGATCAACCAGAACCCCCCGTCTAGATGAGAGCCCGGGAGCGGAATCGATCTGGGGCATTCCAGCACCAACATATCCAACCTTGCCAGCCTCTCCAGAGATCAACCAGAACCCCCCGTCTAGATGAGAGCCCGGGAGCGGAATCGATCTGGGGCATTCCAGCACCAACATATCCAACCTTGCCAGCCTCTCCAGAGATCAACCAGAACCCCCCGTCTAGATGAGAGCCCGGGAGCGGAATCGATCCGGGGCATTCCAGCACCAACATATCCAACCTTGCCAGCCTCTCCAGAGATCAACCAGAACCCCCCGTCTAGATGAGAGCCCGGGAGCGGAATCGATCTGGGGCATTCCAGCACCAACATATCCAACCTTGCCAGCCTCTCCAGAGATCAACCAGAACCCCCCGTCTAGATGAGAGCCCGGGAGCGGAATCGATCTGGGGCATTCCAGCACCAACATATCCAACCTTGCCAGCCTCTCCAGAGATCAACCAGAACCCCCCGTCTAGATGAGAGCCCGGGAGCGGAATCGATCTGGGGCATTCCAGCACCAACATATCCAACCTTGCCAGCCTCTCCAGAGATCAACCAGAACCCCCCGTCTAGATGAGAGCCCGGGAGCGGAATCGATCTGGGGCATTCCAGCACCAACATATCCAACCTTGCCAGCCTCTCCAGAGATCAACCAGAACCCCCCGTCTAGATGAGAGCCCGGGAGCGGAATCGATCTGGGGCATTCCAGCACCAACATATCCAACCTTGCCAGCCTCTCCAGAGATCAACCAGAACCCCCCGTCTAGATGAGAGCCCGGGAGCGGAATCGATCTGGGGCATTCCAGCACCAACATATCCAACCTTGCCAGCCTCTCCAGAGATCAACCAGAACCCCCCGTCTAGATGAGAGCCCGGGAGCGGAATCGATCCGGGGCATTCCAGCACCAACATATCCAACCTTGCCAGCCTCTCCAGAGATCAACCAGAACCCCCCGTCTAGATGAGAGCCCGGGAGCGGAATCGATCTGGGCATTCCAGCACCAACATATCCAACCTTGCCAGCCTCTCCAGAGATCAACCAGAACCCCCCGTCTAGATGAGAGCCCGGGAGCGGAATCGATCTGGGGCATTCCAGCACCAACATATCCAACCTTGCCAGCCTCTCCAGAGATCAACCAGAACCCCCCGTCTAGATGAGAGCCCGGGAGCGGAATCGATCTGGGGCATTCCAGCACCAACATATCCAACCTTGCCAGCCTCTCCAGAGATCAACCAGAACCCCCCGTCTAGATGAGAGCCCGGGAGCGGAATCGATCTGGGGCATTCCAGCACCAACATATCCAACCTTGCCAGCCTCTCCAGAGATCAACCAGAACCCCCCGTCTAGATGAGAGCCCGGGAGCGGAATCGATCTGGGGCATTCCAGCACCAACATATCCAACCTTGCCAGCCTCTCCAGAGATCAACCAGAACCCCCCGTCTAGATGAGAGCCCGGGAGCGGAATCGATCTGGGGCATTCCAGCACCAACATATCCAACCTTGGCACAGCAGCAGTCAGAAACACAACGAACGAAAGTAAGATAATGATTGAATGACATAATAAAGTTTTTAAGGGTAGAATCGTTTCAAATCATCCCCACTTCGAGCTCGGTCAAGGGACATCCCTTCCACATCCTGGAGGTGATACCCCCCCGACTTGAGCACCTCGCTTATAATATACGGGCCTTCCCAGTTTGGGTTAAGCTTACCCACTGCGGCCCCTCTTCCGGCCGCATCGACCTTTTTCAGGACTAGGTCCCCTTTCTGGAAGTGCTTGATCCGGACATGTTTGTCAAAATATCGGGCCATCCGCCGCTTGACCTCTTCCTGCCTGATGGTGGCCAAGTCCCGGAGTTCCTCCACCAGGTCCAAGGACAGCCTCTGTTCTGCATTATTACCCTCTAGCCACTCTTCATCCCCTTTGCTCGCAGCGGTCACCCGGGGGGTCTTCACTTCAAACTCTATGGGGAGGACGGCCTCTGACCCGTGAGAGAGCTTGAATGGAGTCTCCCCGGTGGCGGTGTTCGGAGTAGTTCTCATGGCCCAGAGGACGGAGGGTAGTTGTTCCACCCAACTTCCTCGTAGGTTTTCCACTTTCTTTTTTAGCAGGTTGACGATTATCTTGTTTGCCGCCTCCACTTGCCCATTGCTCCTTGGGTGGTGGACCGAAGCGAACCTGAGGTCAATGCCGAGCTGGGTGCAAAAGCTAACAAATTCTTCACTTGCAAACTGTGGCCCATTGTCTGTTACTATGGCTAGTGGGAGCCCGTGCCTGCAGATTATTTCCCCCCACACAAAATTCCTTACAACCTGAGAGGTTACCTTAGCTAGCGCCTTCACCTCTACCCACTTGGAGAAGTAGTCAATCATGACTAGCAGGAACTTCCTCTGACCGCTGGCTTGGGGGAAGGGGCCGACCAGGTCTAACCCCCATATGGCGAAAGGCCAGGGAGCCGTGATGGTCCGGAGTCTCTGAGCGGGGAGGAGTTGGAGCGGAGCGTAGAGTTGGCACTTCTGACACTTTCTTGTGAACTCTGCTGCGTCCTTGCTGAGAGTGGGCCAGAAATAGCCTTGTCTCAACACCCTCCCTTCCAGGGTCCGACTCCCGGAGTGACTGCCGCACTCCCCGGAGTGGATTTCTTCCAGCACCCTCGGGACCTCCTTCTCGGAGACACAACGAGCCAGGAGTCCCGAGAGAGTCTTTCTATATAGGCCCCCTGCATGCAAAGAGTAATAGGCGGACTTATACCTGAAGCGCCTCTTGTCCACATCCTCTCCAGGGAACTGTCCGGAGGATAGGAAGGTGATGAGTGGATCCATCCACGAGGCCTGCTGATCCACTTCCATCGACTCTCCCTCCTCGATGGAGGGCCGGAAGAGTTCCGAAGTCGTTCCCCCCGCTCGAGGACCGAACTTGGCTAGGAGGTCCGCCTGGGTGTTCTCCTCCCTCGGCACATGTTTGATTGAGAAGGTGCGGAACTGCCCGATGACTCCCTTAACCTTCTCCAGGTACAGTAGGAGGGTGGGATCCTTTGCTTCAAACTCGCCTTTGATCTGGCATGCCACCACCATGGAGTCTGTGGAGACCTCCACGTCCTGCACACCCAGTTCCCGGGCCAGCCGAAGGCCCGCTATCACTGCTTCGTACTCCGCCTGGTTGTTGGTAATTGGAAAATGGATGTTCAAGGCTTGCTCAATCCGAGTCCCCTGAGGACTCACCAGGACTATTCCCCCCCCGAAGGAGTGTTTTCCCGACGCTCCGTCCACCAACATCTTCCATGCTTCCGGGGAAGGTGGCTCGTGCTCCTCCACTTCGGCCGCGTAGTCGGCCATGAAGTCTGCCACTGCTTGAGCCCTGACGGATGTCCTGGGTACGAAGGTGATATTGAACTCGCTTAATTCCACGGACCACTTTGCCAACCTTCCTGAGTGTTCCACCCCTTCCATGATTTTGCGGAGCGGATGGTCGGTCACCACTTTAATTGAGTGGGCTTGAAAGTAAGGCCGGAGCCTCCGGGCCGATACCACCAAGGCGAAGGCTAACTTTTCTAGGATTTGGTATCGGAGTTCCGCCTTCTTCAGCACTCGACTAACATAGTAGATCGGGAACTGTTTCTTCCCCTCCTCTCGGATTAGCACGGAACTTACTGCCTCGGATCCTACCCCTAGGTATAGGGATAGGTCCTCTCCCGGTCTCGGTCCCTGGAGTAGAGGGGTTTTAGTGAGCTGTTCTTTCAGGGCTTGGAAGGCCCTCTCGCACTCCGGGGTCCATTCGAACTTCTTGTTTCCCCGCAGTACTTTGAAAAAAGGTGCACATTTCTCTCCCGCCTTGGAGAGGAATCTACTGAGCCCAGCCAATTTCCCTGTAAGGCTCTGGACCTCCTTCGGGTTCTTCGGCGACTCTAACTCCATTACCGCTTTAACTTTATCCGGGTTGGGCTCCACTCCCGTGGGGGTGAGCAAATGGCCCAGGAACTTCCCTCGGCTTGCCCCGAAGACACACTTCAAGGGATTGAGCTTCATCTTGTACCGCCGCAGGGTCCCGAATGTCTCTTCGAGGTCTCGGAGGTGGGTCCCGAGGTCCCGGCTCTTAACCATGAGGTCGTCGACATAGACCTCTAAATTTCTTCCTTTCTGTTCGCGGAAGACCCTATCCATCATCCTTTGGTATGTTGCCCCGGCGTTCTTGAGCCCGAAGGGCATCATCTTATAGCAATAACATCCATCCCCCGTGATGAAGGAAACGTCCTTAATGTCCGGGGGATGCATGCGGATTTGATGGTAACCTGAAAAAGCATCTAAGAAGGACATTACAGTAAAACCGACGGCTGAGTCAACCAGCGCGTCGATTCTAGGCAAGGGGTAGCAATCTTTCGGGCATGCTTTATTAAGAAGTGAAAAATCGATACACATACGCCACTTACCTCCGCCCTTCTTTACCATAACGACGTTGGAGACCCAGCCTGGATACTGGATCTCCGATATAAATCCGGCCTGCAGGAGTTTGCCCACCTCCTCGCGGATGGGCCCTTCTAGCTTGTCTGCGACGGCTCTCCTCTTCTGGCGGATGGGACGGGCACCGGGGTCGAGGTTGAGGCGATGGCACGCCACATCTGCATCGATCCCGGGCATTTCGGCGGCGCTCCAAGCGAAGACGTCCACGTTCTGTTGCACGCAGGCTAGAATCTCCGCCTGATCTCCTGGGCTGAGTCCTCCGCTGACCCGGACTTTTTCCACCACCCCCAGCCGGGTGACGACCTCGAGCTCCACGACCTCGTCCACGGCCTCCAACCGGGACTGCTCCCCCCAAGCCTTCTCTTCCCCGGCACAAGCGGGAGCTTGAGTCCCTTCCTCGGCCTCCTTTCCTATCATCATCCGCCCTTCCGCCCTTTCCTCCTGGGCCTTCTCCTCTTCTTCCTTTCTCTCCGCCCGGGGTATCTCAGCCACCCCTTCCTGGGCATGAACTTCACCTCCCTTCTTCTCTTCAGCCACCTCCAGACCTCCGACTTCGGCTACCTCTTCCATCACCTTGTCCCACTCCTCGGCCTCTCCTATCCAGGAGATGGTGTTGACAGCCGTCACGTAGCACTGTCTTGCCACCTTGGGATCCCCCCTGACCCGCACCTGGACCCCTCCGTCGTTGAACTTGAGGCACTGATGGAAAGTGGAAGGGACGCAACGGAATGCGCTGATGAGTGGCCGTCCGAAGATGGCGCTGTAACTGCTCGGGGCGTCCACTATGACGAAGCGACAGTTCCGAGACTGCCCACCCAGGGTCACATGGAGCCCCACCCCTCCTTCTACTTCCTTCCTCTCCCCCGAAAATCCGAACAGAGGGCCATCCGAGGCCAACACCCTTCTGGGCTCCACCTCCATTTTGTCGAATGCTTTCTTGAAGATGACATTGACCGAACTCCCATTGTCCACTAGGATTCG
This sequence comes from Dactylorhiza incarnata, assembly GCA_033032865.1. Lineage (NCBI taxonomy): Eukaryota > Viridiplantae > Streptophyta > Magnoliopsida > Asparagales > Orchidaceae > Dactylorhiza > Dactylorhiza incarnata. The sequence goes on along the minus strand of JAWHQI010000001.1, from coordinate 21,144,346 downwards.
GGAGACGGTGAAGTTCTCGATCGCCGTCTGGATGACCAGCGCGTCGCAGAACGGGTCTTCGTAGCTCGGCATGTCCTTTTGGGTGAAAATAATTTTTTCGGTCGGGGGTGGAGCGGTGGATGTTGACGCTACGCTCCGGCGGTAGATGGTATGGAGGCTAGCCTTGCGGGTTGCCTCCACCCCTACCCCCCCATGGATCACTCCGATCCCTCCTCTATTCCCCAAATCTGCTCTATCCTCACATCTTTCCTCCTCCTCCCGAGGTTCCACCTCCACGATTCTTAATGGCTGTTGCGGTGGCGGCGCGGGTGCTCGACCCCTCTTCACCTCCAGGAACTCCGGACAGGTGTCCGTGGAGTGGCCTTCCACATCGTGGAAGATGCAGTAGGGCACCGCCGTTTCCCTGGCCTCGGCCTCCGCCACCCTATTTCTCCTTCTCCTAGCGGCCGCCGTTTCCGCTTCTCCTCCCCTCCCTCTTCCTCTCCCCCGGCCAATCGCCATGGTCTGTCGAGGTGGGGGAGGTAGCTGCATCGGGCCTTGCCTCCACCCCAACTGGGGGGGCCTCCACTGACCCTCGAAACGGTTACCCCTTCCTGGGCCGTAACCCCTTCCCTGCCCCTGCATCCCTTCACCTTGCGGCCTCCATCCCCCTTCCGGGGCCCGGGGCTCTTCCCTTCTTCTGACCTCTTGCTGCCTCAACTCCGGCTCACTGAGCTTTGCAAGCCTCTTGGTGAGTTCGGGGTTAGCTTCTTCGCTCGCTACTTCCTCCGCCACCCTCTCCATCAACTCCTCATAGGAGACGGGGGCCTTCCTCTTCAACGCCATCTTGAAGAAACTTTCCTTCAACCCGACCGTGAAAGCGAGTTGAAGTGCAAACCCAGGCACCTCCTGAGTGAGCTGCACTTCCTCTTGGAACCGATCCGCATACTGAGCCAACGTCTCCCGGGACTCCTGCTTCACCGCGAAAAGAGAGTCAGCGTCCTTCTTCCTCCTCTTTGAAGTCGAAAACCTTAACAGAAAACTTCGGCGCAGGTCCTCGAACGCGTAGATAGAGCCTGCCGGAAGCGAATGAAACCAGTCCCTGGCCTTCTCCTTGAGAGTGACGGCGAAGAGCCGACACTTGAAGGCATCGGACATCGGCCTAATGGAGACCGAGTCCTCGAAAGACTGCAGATGCTGAACTGGGTCATCTCTGCCATTGTAGTACACTCTATCCCATTCTCCGAATCCCGCCGGAACGGGCGCAGACAACACTAACTCGCAGAAGGGGCTTCCCCCTCCTACCATCTTCTCTCGCTCGGCTCGCGGACCCAGCTCGCTCGCCAAGCTCGGGATCGCACTCGCGAGGGCGATGCTCGCCTGAACCACCCCGGCTGTCGTCGCGTTTTCCTGGCGCGCGCTCGCCTGTGTCGTGCTCGCTGGGGCAGAGCTCGCCGGCACCGAATTCGCCGGCGCGGAGCTCGCTAACACCGGGCTCGCCGGACTGGCGAACAACACTCGCCCTTCCCTGTCATGTCCTGGTTCAATGGCAACTTCTTTTCCAGCCCTTCCTCCTGGTGCCTTCTCGCCGACTGTTGTTGGGGGAGTGGTCGCCTGAGGTGCCGGGGTCGCGAATTCGCTCCGCAGAGCCGTGACCGTGAACCCCAAAGTGTCGAGCACCTCCTTCCTGAAGTCCGCGAACATCCTAGCCATGGCCTCCTGAGGGGTCTCGCCGAACTCCTCGCCCTGCTCTTCATCTCCAGCCATAACTCTTCTCTGGGACTTTCTTGAACCAGCCGCGCTCCACGCTCACCGCACCAAAATGTTGAAACCGATTTCTCGATCTCGAGTGGAGCTCGGGGCCCTCACCGAAATGAGGGGCAGCTAGCCCTTACCGGTCCCTCGGGAGAGGTAAGATTGATGACTCGAGCTAAGAACGAAGACCCTAGTCTCAGCGAGGAGGTCCCTCCACTAACCCGGAAGATCGTTGAGCGCTTCCCCTCCCAAGCCAAAGCTAAGACTCGGGCACCTTGGAGAGCTAGAGAGCTCAAACCAAAGCGACCTAGGAAGAGAAGAGCTCAAAAATAAATGAACCGGTCCCTCTCCAAGGTGCCCTTTGAGGTCTATTTATAGATTTTAGTTTTGTGGCCTGTCAATAACCAAATCCCGCTGTCCATTCTCACTATCCGCACACCGGATTGGTCTGCTAACAGCCAAATTCCGCTGTTCGGAGAGGCTAAACGCAGACCTCCGGGGGCCTCTTGGTAGAAATCCCTTCCTGGACTTTTACGGGGCGAGCCAGCCCGCTTCGCGACCTCCCTCGCGAGTGGAGCTCGCGAGCCTCTGGGCCAGCGAATCCCAGAGGTATTATCGACACATCACATGGCTCGCTCGCCTGCACCTCCTCGGCGAGTCCCAGGATGGCTATCCGCTCTCACTCTAGGCGGGCTCGCCTACCGAACTCCTTCCTCAATCGGTTGGGCTCGCCAATTGCGACCCGGCCAAGCCCCAAAGTGGCTATCCGCACCCCAAAATGGCTAACTGTACCCCAAAATGGCTAACTGTACCCCAGGTGGCTAACTGTACCCCAGGTGGGTCTGCTAACAACCAAGCTCCGCTGCTTGAGACCGTTACGATCGGAGCTCTCGCCTGCCTTCTCGCGGATCCTGTCCGCGACCCCTCCTCGCGGGGGTTGCGTTGCGAGACCCCCGCTGAAGGAGCTCTCGCGAGCTCTCTCGCGAGTGCCGCCAGCGGCAGCCCCTTTGGAGGGTTGCCTTGCGAGGACCGCGCCAGCCCATGGTGGTGGTCTGCTGAGGTCTCGTCGCTCTTAGCGAGGTCTGGATCTCACTAAAATGGTGGTTGATCTTAGCGAGGTCTGGATCTCGCCACTCCCGTCTCGCTTGATTACTTTATCCAGCGAATATCGGGGTTGTACAGTCAAAGTTCACAAGGTTTGCTTAATTGATTAAATAAACAGATTTCTGATTTTGATGAGTTGAAATTTACTAAATAGTTATTTCCTTGCCTAATACCTGATAAAACAGTAATATTATCAGAAGACTTAATAAGGCATTTTGATTTATTAAAAGTTACCTGATACCCTTCATCACATAATTGGCTTATGCTGATGAGGTTGTGCTTCAGTGCCTTGACATAAGCTACCTCTTTGAAGGTGACTTCTCCAACCTTGACTTTTCCATATCCTTTTGTTTGTCCACAGTTGGAGTCTCCAAATAACACTTTTGGTCCAAGCTTTGCCTTGTAGTTGTTTAGATTGGCCTTGTTTCCTATCATATGCTTTGAGCATCCACTGTCCAAGTACCATTGTTCTTTTATTCTTTGATAGTTTTGTACCATCAAAAATAGAAAAACAATCTATTTGTTCTTGACCCAGACTACCTTGGGTCTTTTTGAATTTCCACAAAAATCAGAAATAAAGGATATTTCAGGCTGATCCTTATAGCCTTTTGGATGATATCTCCTTGGAGGAATTAACCATTCAGTGAAAGGATTTTTAGTATGTTTAGAATAAGAATTCTTTAAATTTTCTGTATAATTTCTGTTCGACGAACTGGGCTGAGTTCGTCGATCGCCGTTTGATGAATGAATGAGATTTTGTCGAGCACCATTCATATAATGACTATACTGAAAATCTATCTTCAGCTTTTGTCGATCTCCGTTCGACGAATTGAATTCATTTCGTCGAGCTCCGTTCGACGAATTCTGTTGAATTCTTTTATTCTTAACAGCCTTGCTTGAAATATCTTTATTTACATCTACAGCCTCTTTGCTCTTAGCAGAAATGAATTTTATAGGTGTAGACAGTATGTTCTTCTTAATCAGAGGTGGATCACTTGATGATGCACCCAAGCCTAGTTTTCCATTTAATCTGGCATTTACTGTGCTTATAATGTCCATCAGTTTGATGCTTCTCCCATTTAGGGATTCTTCAAATTTCTTAGTCTCAGAAAGTTTATTCTCAATGAGAATAATTTGTTCTCTAGAGGCAGCCAAATCTTTCTTAAGATTGACATTTTCTTCACTTATTTGATTCATTTCAGCCAACTTATATCTGAGAGAGATTATTTCCTTCTCAGATTTGAGTAAGTCTAAGCAAAGTTCTTTGAATTCATCTTTGAATTCAATTGAATTAAAATCAAAATTAGAAATTACCTGATCAGCATCATTGTCAGATTCTGATTCTGATTCTTCAGAATTATGTCCTGAGGCATTGATATCCATCATGCAGAAGTTCTTCTCTTCTTCATTATCTTCATCATCAGAAGAGCTGGATGAAGATGCACTTGCTGACTCACTACTTGAGTCATAAATGGCCATCAAGCATTGGTCATTTTCTTTAGATTCTTCTTCATCTTCCGAAAAACTGGATGAATATTCTGATTCTGTTTCACTCCAAGTTTCTGCTACAAATCCTCTTCCCTTGTGTTTGTGCTTGTGGGAGGAAGATTTGCTGGAGTGTCTTCTTTCTTCTTTTTCTTTTCTCTTTTCTTTCTTGTCCTTCTTGTTTTGATTCTCTGGATAATCAGGTACAATATGTCCTAGTTTCCTGCAACCAAAACATACAACTTCTTTAGATGGAGCTTTGTCATACCTTGATTTTTCATAGCTCCTGGATGACTTTCTCCTGAAGTCTTTTCTTGCCATCTTGTAGAATCTTTGGGCAAGTAGACTCATCAACTTCTCATTGTCAAGAGTCTCTCCTTCTTCTTCTGTAGCTTTGAAGGCAATGTCCTTTTCCTTCTTTGTTGCTGGAGATGAAGTGGACTGTTCAGCTTCTCTGGATTTGACAAGCTGCTCATAGGATTTGAGCTTGCCTAACAATGTCTCAGTTGTAGTCTCATTGAGGCTTCTGGCTTCCTTGATAGGCCAGATCCTAGAGTCCCATATGATGGGGAAGCACATTAGGATCTTGTCATTGATCTCAGTGATTGAGATCACTTTGTCCAAAGATTTCAGCTCATTGATGATGAGACTGAGCCTATTTTACATATCAGCCACTGTCTCAACTTCTCCTTTCTTGAAATTCTCATACTGAGAGATGAGATGTGATCTTCTATTCTTTCTTTCATCAGCAGATCCTTCAACCATATTGTTGAGAGAAGTCCAGATCTCTCTTGCTGAAGTGCATTCCACCACTTTCTGAAAAATGTCATCAGACATTGTTTGAGCCAGAATGTTCATGGCTTTTGCATCAGCACTCCTTTGCTTCTTTTGAGCATCTGTCCACTCAGGAGGTGGGACAACATTGTTATTTGTTGCTGCATCAGTACTTGTTGATGCTGAGAGAGTAGGAGGTCCTGTCAAAATAACATTGAATATTTCTTCATCAATAGAGTTCATGTATAACCAAATCCTTGCTTTCCATAGTGCAAACTTACTTAGATTGCACATAGGAGGTCTTGTGCTTGAATACTCTTCGTTTTGTGCCATGAGTTTTTAAACAAAAATAAATAAGTAAAAACTCTAAAAGAATTTAAGATCTAATTGATCTTTGTGGTTCAGGTGTTAGCCTATAAAAATCAATTACCCTCTGATACCAATTGAAAGTGAGGTTAGATCTTATATTAACTCTAGAGGGGGGAGGTGAATAGAGTATTAAAAAGTTTTCACTTAATTTTATAGCGGAATTAAATTAGTGATATATATAAATATGTGTATCAGAGTGATTTATAAAAAGTAAATAAAACACAGCACAGCACAAGCACAGAAAAGTAAAGCAATCATAGAGGACACAAGGAGCTATAGTAGTTTCCAAATAAACCTGGGTACGTCTACTCTTCTACCACCCTTGGTAGGAATCCACTAGGATTTTTGATCAGGTGTCCTAGCACCAATAAGCTTTTGATAAGGTGCCCAAAAACCAAACATGATTTTTTGATCAGGTGTCTTGCCACCAAGAGGTAAACTTTTGAAGGGAGTTTTAACCCTTTACAGAATAGGATGAAGAGGGTTTAGAATGTTCTTCTCTATCAATAATCTGAGAGAAAACTCTAGTGGATGTTGATATTGTAAAGCTCCTTTGTCTGATATGAAATTGTTTGACAGTTGATTAGCTAGAGCTTTCTGTTGAATCAAATGATCTTCCTGTAGTTGATTAATCTGGAAGAATAAGTTCTTCAGATTTTTGTTGCTCTTTTGAAGATCTGAACTTGCAGCAGAAATACTGAGAGAAGTGTTGATGATGTTCTCAGTAAAATGAACTTGCTGCTTGAGGAAGAAGATGAAGATCTGCAAAGCTTTTGTTCTTCTTCCTGTATTTCTCTTTTTCTTTTCCTTTTCTATACAGCGATGTGTAATGTGTTCTGTATATCTTTTTTTCTCTGTTGTGAAAGCTGTGAAGTAATACTGTATATCTTCTTCCCATTTCTTTTGATAATATTTGAAAATCAAATCCCTTGAATTAAGGAATAAAATAATCTGTAATCAATCCTTCTGGGAACTGTAAATCTTATACGCCGTATATCTCTTTCCTTTTCCATGAAATGTCTTTTTCTGAGAACTGTCAACGGCTATAATCTTGAAATAATAAATGGAAATGCATTATCCTTACTTATCTGATATAAAAGAGACGTTGCTGAAGAGATTTGAGTTCAGAGAATGAAATAAAATAATACTTCTGACATTCTGAACTGAAATAACAAATTTCGTCGATCTCAAGCATTTCGTCGATCTCAGAGCTGTGTTCGTCGATCTGAAGATATTCGTCGAACGCAGACTAAGTTCGTCGAACGGAAGGATTCGTCGACCGCTGAGCCGCTAAATAAAATCGTCGACCGCTGAACTAAGCAAATTTCGTCGACCACTGTGACGGGGTCTGTTGTCACAACCCGCATTTTCCCTGAATTTAGAAATATCAGAGTACGAGAAAATACGCGCCATGATGCCACGTCATGCAGGAGACAACTGCATACGCTCAGGCGGGAACCTATTACTTAATTAATCAAAACATGTTTACATGATAGATCATCATTTGAAATCATTTATTTGAGTTTGGGGAAGAACTGTGTCTCTCAGTTCGTGGATCAACTAGTCCACCGAGAAAATATATGTAATTGTAGTGGAAATACTTGATTTAGTTCACTTAAGGTCCTAGATGCACGTGATGACATGACATAAAGTAAATGATATGCACATATCTAGGCGTAGTATAAGTATAGAAAATACCTTGTAGGCGACTTTAAATATAATGATTTCAGTTAAAAAGGATGCAATGAGGATGAAAGAAAATCCATTTTTATAACTATAATGCACCTAGACATAAATCATTCATAGAGAGCAAGTCACACAAGATCTAAAAAGTAGTAGAAATTAACTGGCAAGTAAGATATAAAGTATCAAGAGGGCACAACGGGCGTCAACAACCTGACACTAACCCGTTGGCACCATACTATCATGTCTGAACACAAGAGAAAACTAACCACAACTTCCTCGCAGCAGCGGGGTGAAACAACAACAAAAGAACTCCCGGAGACTCCGGGCTACAGCACTAGCAGCTAAGGCTCTGAACCTGAGGCATTCAATAATACAAAGAACGCCTCAGCAAGGGAATACAACTGGCAGAAAAACTTAAGCAGAAAGTAAATAAGGCATAAGGGGTACCAACCCAGGCCAGATTTACCGAAAGAGAGCTCCAAACCAAGAACTAAGTAAAGCATCAAGTGCACCCAAAATGCCACAACGAGGAACACACATAGTACAATTATCTTGTTAAATTTAATTAAAGAGACCGATCAGCTCAAATTAAAAGGGAGCGGTTACCTACCTCCGCCACCCAAATCCCAAAACTGGGTGGGGGTGCCTCTTAACCCAACCACCCAAGCACGACTACCGTGCAAGGCTATAACATTTCCCCCACTGTCCCCCAAACCCGACTACCGTGCAAGGCTAAAGATAATGGTTCTTATTAATTAAAAATCTTTATTTAAAACACGGGGCGTAGCCCGAGAAATAATCACCAAGATACCCTAAGGATAAGGTCACACATAGAGTAAACACTGCATAAGACGATGCATAAGAGAAGACATAAATTATCTAAATTACAAAGGTTTCTAGAGAGGTCAAGAACAAAGGACAAGAGGCTCTAGAGAAGTCCAATGGCAATTAACATTTCTCGAGAAAAGAAAGCCAGGAGCCATCAGGTTCTAGAGAAATTAAACGGCAGGAGTCATCAGGTTCTCAAGAAATTTAAGGCAAGGGTCAACTGGCTCTCGAGAAATTAAAGGCAGGGGTCATCTGGCTCTCGAGAAATGAAAGGCAGGGGTCATCTGGCTATCAAAAAATTAAAGGTAGGGCAAAACAGGCTCTCGAGAAATCAAATGCAGGGTGAAATGTTGTTCTCGAGAAATTAAAGGCAGGGGGGTAAAGCTGCTCTCGAGAAATAAAATGCAGGGGGAAGGATTTCTCGAGGAATTAAATAATAAAAGGAAGCAGGCTTCTTGTGAATGAAGGCAGAAACAGCAGACCTCTAGAGAAATAAAAAGAATGCACTTCTCGAGAATTTAAACAAACAGCAGGAAGAAAATAAGAAAGGAGGAGAAAGCCACTTGCCTTAAACCTTGCAAGCTCGAAGTTCTCCGCTCCAAAAGCTATGGATAGACTAAGAACTCATTCATACTCAACAACCTGAAACTTTACGGATCAAAAGGAGGAGTTAGGTCACAACCATAACTCCAAAAATTCCAAGAACGGGAAAAGCTTACCTCTAACATGAAGATCTCGCCGAGAGCTTCCCAAATCTACTCTCCAAATGTGATTCCGACCACAACAACCCTAGAAATCGCCGGAACTCCTTGACAGGCCGCTCTCGCTTTCACGCCAGAAAGAAATCTAGCTCGGCTGATAGGGAAGGAGTTGAAAAGAATAAAACCTAAACTTAAAGTATATATACTAAGATTCTAGGAATTCGTCGAACCCAGACAAAGACAATTTCGTCGAACGCAGGCTTCCTGCAGTTTGTCGAACGCAGGCTGCCTGCGGTTCGTCGAACGCAGGCTGCCTGCAGTTCGTCGAACGCAGGCTGCCTGCGGTTCGTCGAACGCAGGCTGCCTGCAGTTCGTCGAACGCAGGCTGCCAGCCGTTCATCGAACGCAGGCTGCCTGCCATTCGTGGAACGCAGGCTGCCTGCCATTCGTCGAACGCAGGCTGCCTGACGTTCGTCGAACGCAGGCCGCCCGATGTTCATCGAACGCAGAGAGGGAAACACAAACGTAGCCTCCCTTTCTATTTAAACTATGACAGCGACTGAATCACCTCGGACTTCAACGAAATCTCGCGCGCTCGATCAAAATTACATACTTTAACTAAACTACAGTTCAAAACTAAACCGGACGAGCTGACGTAACGCCCTTACGCCAAAAATTACGCCACAGCGGTCACGTACATAATTAGCAAAAATCAGGGACGTTACAGTCACTCCCCCTAAAAAGAAGTTTCATCCCAAAACTTGAAATCCAAAGATTAAGAAAGATACTGAATCAAATCCAAAGGTTACCAGACAGAAGAATTACCCAAAATTTAAGAGAAGATGCTAGGATGAACCCCTTTCATGGCAGACTCCAGCTCCCATGTTGTGCTTTCGACACCCTGATTCTTCCAAAGAACCTTAACCATCGGGATCGTCTTCCTCCGCAACACATGATCCTGAGTCTCCAAGATTCGGACAGGCTCTTCAACATACGAAAGATTGGGCTGTAGAACGGGCACTGAATCAAGAACAAACCGATCACTACGCAGACACTTCCTCAGCTGGCTCACATGAAATACATCGTGAACATTTGGGAAGGAAGCAGGCAAATCCAATCTATAAGCTTACGCTGTGATGCGTTCAACAACCTGGAAAGGTCCCACATATCGGGGGTCCAACTTATGGTTCCTTCCAAATCTCTTAACACCTGGCATCAGAGAAACTTTCAAGAACACCTTGTCTCCAACAGCAAACTCTAGATCCACCCTCCTCCGATTGGCATACTTCTCATACCGCTCCTGAGCAATACGAAGCTTCTCGCAGATATGAGTCACAGCAATGCTCATCTCTTTCAAAGCTTCTGGGCCTAACAACGGGCTCTCACCCACCTTGGCCCAAAACAAGGGAGTTCGGCAACGCCTCCCATACAAAGACTCAAAGGGGGCCATTTGCAAACTCTCCTGATAACTATTATTGTAGGAAAATTTCATCAATCCAAGACGCTTATCCCAAGCCCCTCCATGATCTAGAATATAACTGTTGGACATGTCTGTCACATCTCTTTGTTTGAGAATAACAAATCCCATATTGTATTTGATATTGCTTGTAGTGTGTTTATAGTGTGCAGGAACTATAGGTGCAATACTCCATAGGTAGAAGGCAGCATGGAATCAAACTTTCTGAATGGAGCACTACCGCTAGTGCTAGAGGATTCACGCAGGCGCTAGCGCTACCGCCAGCGCTAGCGCTAACGCCAGGCGATAGCTCAAGATCATCTCAGCGGTTTTGTCTCAGCGGTTCAGTCTCAGTGGTTTATTAACGCTACCGCCAGCGCTAGCGATACCGCATGCGCTATCTCAAGATCGTGCACAGTGACATGCCGCCGACGGTTTCACAACCGCTCCACACGAACGATACCGCAGGCGCTAAGTACTAGCACAGGCGCTAGCTCCAAGGTCTATAAATTGAAGCCAACTTCGATCATTTTGATCATCCATCCCATAGAGGTTGCTTGTGCCACAATTCTAGTGTTGTTATGCTGCCGAAGATGGATCTCCCACAAAAAGCTTAAGGAGAATTCTGGAGGAGGACTACGTCACGCTACATCCGAAGGACGATCGCTTCTACCTTGCTTATGCTACAACGATCCTTCATCCTCGACTCCAGAGATCTCATATAGGGAGTTTTTATTATTGTTTTTCATTATTTCCATTCCATACTTTCTTTGTAACCGTTAAGTTAATTCACCTTGTGTTGGCGACTAGGTCTGTGTAGGACTTAGGGGGAAATTCGCCTTGTGTTGGCGACTAGGTCTAGGTGATTAGATCTAGGCGGTGCTCGAGGCCATATCCGGGGAAGGATTAGCTAGAGCGGCTTGAGGCCATATCCGGGGAAGGATAGGCTAAAGCCAACCGGTTCGTGGGGATACGAGTCGGTATAGAAAAGGAAAAAATTATTTACATATGTACGCCTCCGATTTCTAGAGATATTGAAATCAATTTTTGTAAACACCTTTTCATATAATATAATCATGTCTCTATTTGTGTTTACTTGATTTCTCTCATTTGGCGTAATCTCTATTATATTGAGGTCTAAGTTTTCAATTCTAAATCTAAATTGTTTATTTCAATCTCTTTCATCATAAAACAATTTAGTACTTGTTTCTAAAATTGCAAATCATAATTTTCTATTCACTTAAGCTAAATTTTTATTTTACCTTCACATATTATAAAACAAATTAGTAATTATCATAAAATTATAAAAAGAATTTGTATTCCCTTATTCACCCCACTCTAAGGGCGACGTAAGATCCAACAAGTGGTATCAGAGCTAGGTTATTCCAAACGGTTTAAAAACCAGGAATAATGGCGTCTCATGATCTCGCTTTTACTAGTGGGGGAATTTTTCTTATAAATGAAAAATCTTTAGCACCACCTTTATTTGAAGGCAAAAATTATAATGGGTGGAAATTTCTTATGGAAAAATTTCTTAAAGCTTTGGATATGGAAGTATGGAATATTACTATTAAAATGCCCCCAAGTATTTTAAATAAAAATGAAATGTTGTTAAATGCCAAATAAATGAATAGTCTATATTGCGCATTGCATCAAAATATTTTCAAACTAATTTATACACTTCCTACTGCTTATGAAGTTTGGAAATTTCTTGAGAATACTTATAGTCTTCCTTCTACAGATGATGAACAAGAGGAATTCCTTATGGATCCAAGAGAAGAAATCGACGAGGAATTCCTTATGGATCCAAGAGAAGAAATCAATGAGGACTTATGCTTGGAGGAAGAAGAATACAACGTCACAATATTGGACGACTCATTTGATGACCAAACATCAAGCAAAAGAGAAGATGGAAATCATAGCTATGTAAGAAAATCAAAAACTTCTCCTTTTGTAACAAATTCCATTTCAACATCTCGTATGCTTAAAATTGCTAAACGTAAAATTTTAAAGTTAAAAATTGCTAATTCCAAATTACGTTTAGAAAATAAATCTTTAAAAGCAAAAGATAATGTAGAATCAAATATTGATGTGTTAAATTCTCTTTCATGATCTTTAGATAAAATTCATATTCCTTGTTTAGATTGCAATCTATTAAAAGAAAAATTCAAGGATATTGAAAAAGGGCTCTTAGTTTCTAAACAACATAATGAAAAATTGATAGTTAAAAATGATGCTTTAACTTGTAAGTTAATACAATTAAAATCTTTTGTTGAAAAATTTCAAATGTCATCTAATGAATTTCATCATAAGATGTTGAATAACAAGGATAAATTAACTTACAAAATCATTTCTAAAAAAGGACCATTTTCACACATTAAATCAAAAGGAGTTTAGTTTCAAAAAGAATTATGACCCTCACAAAATTCATAAGAGTCATTATTATAAGTCTCAATATATTTTCAATCATGACTCAAATTTACAAACTCCTTTTCATGAAAATCAAGCTATAAAATATTATCGTTCATATTATAAGAGTATGTCCATAAGAAAGAGTGGAAATGGAAATCATCAAAATAAGAATCAATCATTTAAAACATATTGTAACCCACTCTTTCAACAATCACTTCTAAAGAAAGACAATCACTCTTATAAAATTTCAAAAAATCCATATAATAAAAATCATTATGATTATCAACATCAATGTATTTTGAAAAATAATTTGAATAAACGTAAATCCCAAATGAATTATTTTTCAAACAGTTATCATTCCAAAAAGATCTCAAATAATCATAATATGAATTTAAAAGAAAAACAACCAAAGTATGAATGGAGGCCCAAAATTAAAAACGAAACACTAACTCCACTTGAAAAGGCCCATTCATCACTATCTCTCCAAAAGACTACACGATGTATTTGGGTACCCAAAGGAACCATCACACTTGGTCCCCTTTGGATACCTAAATCTCTCATTCATTAGGAATCATTGTATTGCTTGAAGTAGAAATAAATTAAAAATGAAATATCAGTACTCTACTTCATGATATGCTTAATTGCTTTTTCTTTTGTTTATTTTTTATTTTTGAGCCAACACGTTAAGGTCACTTAGATATATTATGAAATATGACTTTTACATCTTAAACCAAATGTTTATCAAATCAAATTGAATTAAAATTGAACATAAAGTCATATGATCATAAAAGTGACCTACCTTTCATCTTTTAAAATTGCTTATACATATATATATTTATCCTTTTAAATCCTTTACCCTTAATTGTCTTGAATTATCATTAGAAATTGAATTTTGAAATTATTATCAAGACTCTTGAAATTATTTTAAAGATTGGATTTAAATGGTTTATTAAAGGGCTTAAACTAAAAAATTAAAATGCGCAACATTTTTTTATTCTATATTTGTTTGCTGCATATGATAGCCCTTATAATGAAGAACATTATCTAGAAAAATTGAAAACAAAAATTCATCTAAACGCATGTTTAATCTTTCAAAAATGCGAGTTTACGATCAAAACTTCAAACATCCATATCTTTTGATCCGCTCGCCTGATTTTCGAGTTTAATATATTTTCAGAAAGAGCACAAAAATCTCCATCCAACGACAAACTAGGCTTGCTCATTTGAGTTCTTTTGGTGCTGTCAACTTGCCCAATTTCAACTCCGTTTTAAAAGCTATCTTAGTTTGCTTGATTTGGAAATTTCTGTGTTTATGGATTTTTCATCACATGTTATCCTTATTATAATTATTTCATATATTAATTTAGATATTATGTGTGTGATATGTGTCACCAATGTTTGCATGTAATTTAGACCTTAGAATCATCTTGTATCATTAAGATCAAATCAAAAGTTTAATCATTTCATTCTAGGTCTAAAGAAAATTAATTTGAAAACTTCTCATATTACATGCAACATAATCTCCATTAATCCTATGTAATAACATTGCATTCAAACTCATCACCCTAGCATCTCTTCTTGGTTTATGCTTAAATTTATATGCTAGGTATAACATTTACAATATTATTAAAATATCATGATAACTATGTGATTTGAAATTATATAGAATACTAAAATTCCAACAAACACATAGGTTATGGATTAATCATATATGAATATTGTATCATAAATCAAATATTATCATGCAAAACCAAAGATCAATAGATTCAATTATTGAATGCAAATTTTATTATAAATTTCAAAACACTCTATATGTGATCTTTGTCTTTAATATGATTACATGATCATCATTTTCTAGACTTAAAAATCAAACATGCTTATTCAAAAGAAATTCACCAAATCATATTGTCGTAAGTCTAGAAAGAATAGAAACTACATACATCATGATGATCTAACATATATTCTATGCAAAATTCTCTATAATCATAAATCATAATTCATGTTCTATCAAGAAATATCTCAAATCAATAATAAGAATTATGAATCTTATGATAAAAATATGAATATTGCTTTCTTTACATTAATTGGTGTATGGATATGCTTTGATATTGATTGCATGTATCTCACATATATATAGATTTTAGAACCAACGTAAGAATAATAAAAATACATCAAACTTAATCATCACTCTATTCTAGATCTATAATTTGAAATTCTATTTTGGAATACATGCAATTTCAATATTAATCTTATGACATGACATTAAACCCAAAACTCATCATACTAGCATTGTCACTTATTGAATATTAGTAATTATGCTAGTTATCACATATCGTCATCTCATAAAAGTAAAAAAACTATGCGGCTTTATAACTCATCACATCAAACAAAACCCATAGTTTATATATCAACCCTTAGATTTAAATGCATAGGTTGTCCAAAGATTATTCACCTTTGACTTCATATCTCGCAATAGCGGGGGCGTAGGGTTGTATTCATTAGAGACCTAACCTCTAAGTCATGTCTTGTCCTTAACCAGGGAGGGTTCCAGTGGGGCCTTGCGAGGCACTGGGGGGAAAGAGTGTTAGGTTGAGTGTTCTGTAGTGTGTGCATATGGAACTAACACCCCAACCTACGGCATGCGTGCAGCTCCTCATGCCCATGCGTCACTTAGTACGGGGCTAGGGTGTAGACATTCAGTTGGGGTAGTCATTAATCTTAGGACATACTTATATTACTCACTGCATGAACATTTTTATTCACTTATTACTTAAATCATGCATATTTTGAGTTGTTTAATAAAAATTGTCCTCTTGTGTCTTCATAATATCTTTTCATGATTAAATGTTTTTGAAAAACACAAGAATTTGAAAAAGCTAAAGTTTCATGCAAATTTGATCCACCTAGAGATCTCCAAAAATTCTGAAATTTCAGCATGGAACTACTCTAAGGACACCTAATAAATATAAAAAAAAATTTAAAATTCTCAAAAAATCACGTACTGTTTGTCGCGCTATTGGGGTGTACTTCATATACTCATAACTGAAGGTTTTCAAGTTTGAGGAGTGGAGCAGGCTTTCAGAAGAAAAGAAATTTTTGCTAAGTCAATTCGTCGAGATGTCTCGTGAAGTTCCGATGAATCTCGACGAATCCAGACAGAAGCCAAATTTCTAGTTTAAAGAAGAAATTTTTGCGGCTAAGTCTATTCGTCGAATGTTCACGTGAACTCCCGACGAATTCCGACGAATGAAAACAGAAGACATTTTTCAAGCTTTGTTCAGTATTTTTCAATGGCCAAGTCAATTCGTCGAATGTTCTCAAGAACTCCCGATGAATTCCGATGAATGAAAATAGAAGACAGTTTTCAAGCTTTGGTCATTATTTTTCAATGGCTAAGTCAATTCGTCGAATGTTCACGTGAAGTCTCGACGATGGCTATGTCAATTCGTCGAATGTTCACGTGAAGTCTCGACGAATGACGGACAGTCGGATTTCAAATTTATGGTTCAAAGAATTTATCATGCTTATCATATTCAAAACAAAAAAAACTGTATGATCTTTATTGCCAATATCAAGCATGTATGATTTCTATTATTTAGAATTATTTACAATGTTAAAACATATTCTTTCAAATTACTATGAACATTGTTTTGCTTATCATGCTTTGATATATCTATTTAAAGTGCATCAATTGTATTGCAAAATGTGTAGAACCAAGATTAGCATGCCTCTAAGTATGAGTAAATGTTTTATGATTGAAAATGATACATTTCACTCACATATTTTGGTAATCAACATGTGTGTCTAAATCTAAAAATGCTTGCTTGTGTATTGTATTTGTACAATGAATTAAAACTTGCATAAGTTTATTGCCTACACTACATTTGAATTGCACTTATGAAATTTAGAAAAGTGGTTAACTTAAAAATTTTGGTTTGCAAAACAAGTGTATTCAGAGAATGTTGTCTCGCAAATATGAACAAGCAAAATTATATATGTAGACAAATATAACTCCACCAAGCACTACTTGAACCTCCTGATAAGTCTTCATAAGCATTGTGAGGTTGAGCACCTTGGAAAGAATAGTAAAGTGTCTTGTGCAAACCTTAGTTATTACACCACTTTGTTAAAAAAAATTTATTATGTGCATTAAAAGTGTGTGAAAGTAATTTACTTGTGTTTTATTGTGCACTTTACTTTACATATGTCTTGTATTTTGTTGATTTAAATCAATTGTTAACATTGCCCAAAATACACTTATGTGCACATCATTATCTTTCATAAAACTTCTTCTCATGAGTATTGGATTCTAATGCTTTATCTATACTACTCTTTATATAAAAATGCACTAGATAAACCCAGCATGATCTCTACAATGTTTTGGTATTTCTTGAACTTAGAATTAAGTAACATTGTAGTATAATCTCTCTTTGATATGTTCATTTCATGCTTGGTATTTTTATGAAAAACTTTGAGATTTCAAAAAGGTTAAAACATCTTTCAATTTTGAACTAAAACTCATATTTTTACTTATGCTTTTCATGCCTACAAAAAGATGTTTATTATAATCTTCCGCTTGCTTGCAACTCTTATCTTTATATTTGAAATCTCTTATATATGCTATGCTTAAACTCTTTATCATTATTTGTATTTCGAAAAGCTCGAGCATGATATATAAATGCCTCCTCACTACCCTCACCCCACCTTCTTTTGATAATACCAAAAGGGGGAGATTCATTGAAGAAATCTATATAGGAGAAATATAGAAGATTAAGGGGAGAATAATTAATGTAATCTATCATTTAGGGGGAGTAAAACATAAATTGCATTTATGTAGGGGGAGCATTAATATAGGGGGAGTATGCACATCATCATGCTTATCATATACTATAGTTACACTTTTATCTTGCTAATCTTATCTATAAACACTATTGTTGATTTCTTGCTTAGAGGATTTGTTATTATCAAAAGGGGGAGATTGTTGGACATGTGTGTCACATCTCTTTGTTTGAGAATAACAAATCCCATATTGTATTTGATATTGCTTGTAGTGTGTTTATAGTGTGCAGGAACTATAGGTGCAATACTCCATATGTAGAAGGCAGCATGGAATCAAACTTTCTGAATGGAGCACTACCGCCAGCGCTAGAGGATTCACGCTGGCGCTAACGCTACCGCCAGCGCTAGCGCTAATGCCAGGCGATAGCTCAAGATCATCTCATTGGTTTTGTCTCAGCGGTTCAGTCTCAGCGGTTCCTTAATGCTACCGCCAGCGCTAGCGATACCGCAGGCGCTATCTCAAGATCATGCACAGCGCCACGCCGCCGATGGTTTCGCAACCGCTCCACACGAACGATACTGCAGGCGCTAAGTACTACCGCAGGCGCTAGCTCCAAGGTCTATAAATTGAAGCCAACTTTGATCATTTTGATCATCCATCCCATAGAGGTTGCTTGTGCCACAATTCCAGTGATGTTATGCTGCCGAAGATGTGTTGGAGCATGCATTCCGCACTCGTCCGGTTTGAGAATAACAAATCCCGAATGTATTTGATCCTATTTTTGATTAATGGTGTGCAGATAACAGGTGCAAGAATAACATGATTTCAATTGGAGCAAAATGACATTTTCCAGAAATTTGAGCTATCGGATTTCCGACAGTGCTATCAGATTTCCGACAGCGCTTTTATTTAATCTCTGCGCAACGGTTTGGAGCTATCGGATTTCTGATATCGCTATCAGATTTCCGACAGCCCATGATCTGCCAATAACGCCAGAACGTGCAGCGGTTACCTTGACTATCGGATATCCGACAGTACTATCGGATATCCGACAGCCCACATCTCAACCACGTCCTCAACACGACGCAGAAACTTCATTTTAGTGGGACACGTGGCAGCCTCTGGAGATATCGGATTTCGGCGACAGCGGTTATCGGACGGCGACAGCTCCTTTTTATTAAAAGGGCTCAAACTTCGTGGAATTCAGTTCTTCATATTTCTAAGCCTCCTTCCTGAGTGTTATCGTCCAGAGAGCTCCAGAGAACGAAAATCCCCATCCTTGAAGGAGAAAAGAGAGAGCGAAGCTGAAGATTATACACGCATTCCAAGGAGACTGTCTCAAGGGATCTTCGCTGTTTTGGTCCAGAAATTCTAAAGGGGGTTTTTCATATTGTATTTTCATTCATTCACTTTTCATTTTGTAATCGTTGGAGAAATCGTCGTCTTGCGTGCGGCGTCTAAGTCCTTGCGCGGCTTAGGGGAAAATCGCTTCCTTGTGCGGAGCGTCCAAGTCCTTGCGTGGCTTGGTGGGAAATCGTGGCCTTGTGTGCTACGTCTAGATCTTGGGAAGATCTAGAGAATAGGCTTGGGCTTGGTCTTGGGAGAGACAAGTGATAGCCTTCCGATCCTTGAGAGAAGGATTGGTAAACCAAAATTGTAGAATTTTTTATTAACATAATTGTGCCTTGATCTTAAGCATTGTTATGATCATTTTTATTTTATGCAAATTTCATGATTAATATAATTATGTTTTTTTCTTTAATTACATATTTGGTGGCATAATCTTTATCTTAGAAATTTGTTTTTGAATTATTAAAAAAAAACACATTCTTTGGAAATTGTTTAGAAGTAATTTTTAGAAAAGTAAAACTTGTTTAAAAATTCTTAAGGAAAAATTATATTTCAAACACACCCTTATTCACCCCCCCTCTAAGGGCGTCATACGATCCAACAAGTGGTATCAGAGCGAGGTTTCTCCAAAACGATTTTACCACCGGGAGTAATGGCGCACAACGATCACGCGTTCGTTGAGGGGCAAGGAATTAGTAAGCCACCACTTTTTACGGGCACAGACTATAATTATTGGAAGACACGTATGCGTTGTTTTCTAATTGCGCTAGATATAGAAGTCTGGAATATGGTAGAATCTAGTTACACTTCTCCAACATATGTTGTAGGAGAAGTAACTATGGATAAGCCCAAAGACAAGTGGGATGATAATGATAAATTAAAATGTAAGAACAATGCAAAAGCCATGAATGCTTTATTTTGCGCACTATATCGCACTGAATTTAATAGAGTTTGTGCTTGTAATACTGCATTTGAAATTTGGAATTTGTTAGAAATTACTCATGAAGGTACTTCGCAGGTAAAGGATTCAAAGCTATTTCAACTAGAGTCTGAATTTGAATGGTTCAAAATGGAGGTAGATGAAGAGATTGATACAATGTACACACGATTCACAAAAATCGTGAACGACTCAAAGGTGCTAGGAAAGGTGTTCTCAAATGGAGATTTGGTAAGGAAAATCTTAAGATCACTTCTCCCGAAGTTCAATCCTAAAGTGACTGCAATTTCTGAGTCACATGATCTTAAGGCTTTAAAATTGGAGAGCCTCATTGGGAACTTGAAAACTCATGAAGTTGAATTAAAAATTCAACAACAAGAGTATATGGAACCAAGGAAGAAGGGATTGGCTCTAAGATCTAAGAAGGAAGAAACTAGTGATTCTGAGGAGGATGAAGAAGATGAGGAGAGCTTATTTGTTAAAAAGTTCAGAAAATTTATGAAAAATCCGGAGAGAAGGAATTCGGTTAAGAAGTATTTTAAGAAGGAGACATTTAGGAAGAAAAAAGGAAAGGAAGGCGATGAGGAGGAAGAGAGACCGCCACCGGAGTGCTATCACTGCAAGAAGTTAGGGCACATCCGAAGCAAGTGTCCAAAGTACTTGAAAGAACTTAAAGAAAAGAAGCACAAAGGGTCGAAGAAAGTGTTGAAGGCGGAAACATGGGATGATACTACTTCTGAGGATGGAAGCATTTCAGACTCAAGTAAAGAAGAGGAGGCCAACATATGCTTAATGGGAAAGAGCGTCATATCTGATGACGAATGCAGTGTCCAAAGCGACACTGAGGTAACTCCTCCAACCTATGATGAATTATTCTCTGAATTTTTAAAGACTTGCAAATTTTTTGAAAAAAGTTTAAAAGATAATGATCTTCTTAAATCTGAAAATGGAATTTTACCTAAAGAAAACAAAAAATTGTTAAATGAAATTAAGACTATTGGAAAAAGAGATATTTCTTGCCAAGAGTGTGATCACTTTTTGGGAAGAATTAATGAACTTGAAGAATCTCTTTCCAAATCTCATTCTACAATAAAAGTACTTACTAAAAAGAATGAGATTTTAGAGAGAGATCTGAAATCTTCAATTTCCAAAGTCCATGAGGGAAAGAAATCTTTTGAACGTAGATGCGTAAATCTAGTATCCGAGAATACAAAAATGAGAAACCAGATTCATGACTTAATACTAGCCATGAAAAAATTTGGAATAGGCCGAAGATCACTGGATATGATCTTAGGATACCAACCCCATGGATCTAGAAGGTTTGGACTCGGATACACGTCTGGAAGCTGTCGCCCGGTGACAACCACTGTCGCCAGCGACAGTGAAAAGTCCAGAAAATTTGTTTTAAAAAATTCTAAAATTAATAAATTATCAAATACTGCATCCTCATCCAGTAAAAGTCCAGAAAAGTTATACTCTTCTAAATACATTACATGTGCCAAATGCAATAGATTTGGTCACACTACGGATTCTTGCTGGAAGGAAGGAAAAAGCAAAATTAAACAAATCTGGGTGCCTAAGGCTTCTACCTATACTATGGGTGGAACCACTTAGGTAACCAGATCTTTACTCACCTCTTCTTTCTAGGTGTGTTGGCAGGCTAAGGACAAAGAGGACGTGTGGTACTTGGACTAGGGTTGTTCAAAGCACATGACGGACAATAAAGAGAAGTTCCTTAGCCTGGAGATGAAGAAAGGAGGAGTTGTGACATTCGGAGACAATGGAAAAGGAAAAATCATCGGCATCGGAGTTGTGGGTAACGAAATTTTTTCAATTTCAAATGTTTTATTTGTAGAAGGATTGAAGCATAATTTGATTTCTATTAGTCAATTATGTGATAAGGGTTTAAATGTTTTATTTGAATCTTCTACAAACTTGTGCAAAATTATTAATTCCAAAACAAATGAAATTGTTTTTACCGCACCTAGATGTCATAATGTATATATGATCAAATTTCTAGATTTTTCAAATTCTACTTTGAAATGTTTTTTATCAAAAAATGATGAATTAGATTTATGGCATAGGCGACTTGGACATACTAGTGCCAAGTTAATTACAAAACTTTCAAAAGATAAATTAATTAAAGGTTTACCTTTGTTAAATGGAAATTTATCTTCTTCACTATGTGTGCCTTGCCAAAAAGGAAAATTTTCAAAATCATCTTTCGAAAGTAAAAACATTATTTCTACCACTAGGCCACTTCAATTAATACATATGGATTTATTTGGGCCAATTGGAATTTCTAGCTTAGGTGGTAAAAAATATACATTTGTATTGATTGATGATTATTCTCGTTTTTGTTGGACTTTATTTCTAACCTCCAAATCCGATGCATTTTCAGAATTTTCAAAATTATGTTTGCGTATCCAAAATGAATTTGAGTTAAAAATTAAACGCATACGATCGGATCATGGAGGAGAATTTGAAAATGAAAAGTTTATTTCTTTTTGTACGGAGTTAGGAATTAAACATGAATTTTCTGCTCCACACACACCACAGCAAAATGGTGTCGTAGAGAGGAAAAATAGAACTCTTCAAGAGTTAGCTCGTACAATGTTATCTGAATTCAAATTACCAAAATCTTTTTGGGCTGAAGCGGTTAGCACGGCATGTTATGTAATTAATAGAGTAATGCTTCGCCCTATTTTAAAATTAACTCCTTTTGAATTAATTTTTAATAAACAACCAAATGTTTCTTATTTCAAAGTTTTTGGTTGTAAATGTTTTATTTTGAATTCTAAAGATTCCTTAGGAAAATTTGATGAAAAATGTGATGAAGGTATCTTTATTGGGTATTCTTCAACTAGTAAAGCTTATAGAATTTTTAATAAAAGAACAAAAATAGTTGAAGAATCTATTCATGTTAGGTTTGATGAGTTTGCTTCATGTGTAGAAAAGAAAATTACAGGAAAAGAAGATGAACTCCTTCCCACGGTGGAGAATGATGATGAAGAACTTGGAGAAAATGGAGAAGAAAAAGAAGAAGAAAGGGAAGGAGAAAGAGGAGAAGAAGATAGAGAAGAAGAAGAAAGAGAAGGATATGTGCCTCCAAGTGAATTGAGATTCTCAAAGGATCATCCAAAGGAGCTTATCATTGGAGATCCGCAAAAAGGGGTTAGTACTCGTTCATCGCTACATGTTTTATTTTCAAACCTTTGTTTTGTTTCTGAAATAGAACCAAAAGATGTTTCCACCGCTTTAAATGATGAATTTTGGTTTTTAGCTATGAATGAAGAACTTAATCAATTTGAACGTAATAAGGTTTGGAATCTTGTAGAACGACCCAAAAATCGTCCTGTAGTTGGTGTTAAGTGGATTTTCAAAAATAAAATGGATAATGAATCTAGAATTGTTAGAAATAAAGCCAGATTAGTAGCAAAAGGTTATGCACAAATTGAAGGGGTAGATTTTGATGAAACTTTTGCACCCGTAGCAAGATTAGAAGCGGTTAGAATATTTCTTGCATTTGCTTGTTTTAAAAGATTTAAATTATATCAAATGGATGTCAAAACCGCCTTTTAAACGGGTATATAAAAGAAGAGGTTTATGTAGAACAACCCCCTGGCTTTATAAATGAGAAATATCCAAATTATGTTTATAAATTAGATAAAGCGCTTTATGGATTAAAACAAGCGCCTCGTGCTTGGTATGATCGATTAACTCAATATTTGTTAAAGCACGATTATAAAATAGGAAGTGCTGATTCTACACTCTTCATTAAGCAAATTTATCATGATTTAGTTATTTTACAAATTTATGTTGATGATATTATTTTTGGAGCCACTAATGAAGAGTTGTGTAATGAAGTAGTTCAAATTATGAAAAATGAATTTGAAATGAGCATGGTTGGAGAACTTTAATATTTTCTAGGTTTCAAATTACACAAAAACATGATGGTATTTTTATATGTCAAACCAAATATATTCATCATATGTTAAAAAGATTTGGATTTGAAAATCTTAAGCATGCAAACACTCCTATGAGTACTTCACTAAAATTAGGAAAAGATGAAAGTGGTGTTTCAATTGAACAAACTCTTTATAGAAGTATGATAGGGTCTTTATTGTATTTAACCGCATCTAGACCTGATATTATGTTTGCCGTTTGTTTATGTGCTAGATTTCAAGCTAATCCTAAAGAGTCACATTTAAAAGCGGTGAAACGTATCTTTAGATATCTCATTGGAACATCAAAATTAGGTTTATGGTATCCTCATAATGATTCTTTTATTTTGCATGGTTTTTTGGATTCTGATTATGCGGGATGTTCTTTAGATAGGAAAAGCACTAGTGGCACTTGTCACTTTATCGGCCCTTCACTTATTTCATTGTCAAGTAGGAAACAGAATTCTGTTGCCCTCTCTACTACCGAGGCTGAATATATTGCACTAGGTAGTTGTTGTGCCCAAGCTCTTTGGATGTCACAAACATTAGAAGATTTTGGCATGCAACAAAGTAGTGTAGAATTAAAGTGTGACAATAAAAGTGCTATAGACTTAACTAACAATCCCGTATCACATTCTAGATCTAAGCATATAGATGTCCGACATCATTTTATAAGGGATCATATTAAGAAGGGTAATATAAAAATCAACTTTATAGGCACGGAAAATCAACTAGCGGATATATTCACTAAACCGTTACCGGATTCCCGTTTTTCTATGCTTAGGCTAGAATTGGGAATCCTAGACATTTCACAATGAATATATCACTACTTAGAACCTATAAAATTTAAAAAAAAAAATCACAAAAACTTATACATATTAAAAAGAAAAACAATCTCTTAAAATAGACATTCACCAACTCAAACATGTTCACATAGGCAAAATTATTACAAAAATTTAATCATAATGTCTGATCATAGAAATGCAGAAAATTAGAAAGGGATCTGGGCAGTGCAGCTGTCGGATGGCGACAGTGAGCTGTCGGATGGCGATATCTTCCAGAACTCCGCTTTAATCCGACTCCTCCTCATTCCTACTACCAGCTCCACTGCTTTCAGGAATATCAAAATCTGATCTCCTCACTACTGTCTTCCTCCGTCGACCTTGACTGACCGATTGATGACGAGGTTCCTCCTCTGAAGGCATCTCCCATTCTATGGCTTCCGCAGGCGTAGGCTTTAATTTAAGTCCTTTCACAAGGAACTTCATAAATTTCTGCATTCGGGTCCGATCTTTTTTCACCTCCACCTTATGTTCTTCGAATGATCTTCTATGCTCTTGGAAGTCATCTATATGTTTATCCAACCTTGTTTGGAATGAGTCGAGTGCCTCCCGCATAGACCCTCCACATGCTAATGAAGGCTCTCTCATTTCCATAGTCGGCGGCTTTCGTTGACTTTTCTTACCCTTAATATCCGAAGTTTGATATATCTCCGGGCAACAATCTCCAATATAAAAATTTTGATCTATCCATGCATATTTCTTGAATATAATACGCTGGATAATCGCACCTAAAGGGAGGGTGTGTGCCTTTTTCCACTCTGGATTTTTGAGGCGATATGTATAACGAATCATGGATAACAATAGATCGGCCACATCAAATAACTCCTTCTCCACTATATAATAAGTCACAAGACTGAGTTGAGCCGTAATACTATGCGTATCACCGGACTTCAACATAATAGGGTGCCTTAGTATATCTTGTACAAGATGAGCATCGTCTGTCAGTGTCGTCATAGTGGATATGAGATTTTTGGTGGAATTTCCATGCAAAGACATGTTCATACACGTCCAATTTCTCTCAAGTCTATAGTTTTCCACTATGTCCAAGACATTCTCACTTTCCATTAACCCAAATTCACTTCTTAAATCAAATGGAGTGATCTCCACATATTGCCCTTGAATTTTGGATCTCACTCCACCATTCAAATCGGTAAATGCAGGATCCTCAAGATGATTATAAAATTCACAGACTAAAAAAGAGGAGAAAATGTCTTGGATTATTACTGAGAGTATACCTGCCTCAGCAAGCATAAAATAGACTCGTTCATGCCTAGGGAGATCAAATTCCATGATCTTTGAAATTCCTACTTGTGCTTTTTCAATGGCCGGGTAACTTTGATACGAAGAATGTGCATCTCCTGATTCACCCCTTCTTGATCTCCAACTTGAAGTCATATCTGCATAAGACATAACAAAATTTTTACAAACAAAAAAAAAACAACAACTCTGCCACTGTCGGATTTCCGATACCACCTATCGGAAATCCGACAGCCAAAATTTTTTTTTGTGTGCCGAAAATTTTCATTTCACAACAATCTTCCTATCCCAAATCTACACACTTTTCACACAGCAAAAAATCTTCAACAACTCTAATATTTTTTTTTAAAAACCAAAACTTTAAAGAAAAACACAATTCATCATCTTCTTCCTATAACACTTCAATTTTTGTTTGGGTCATCATTATTCCTCTTAAACTGAACCTATAAACATCTAGATCTACACAAAAACAACAAAAAAAAAGGAAAACTTTGTTTCAACACACACATACAACAAAAATACTAATTTCTCTTACAAAACAAAGATCTACATCTCTTATACAACCAAAGATCTAAAATATCTAGATCTCCTAAACCTTCTACAGACTATCTTCAAAAAACTCCATGAAAATCAAGAGAAATATGAGAATCACAAAACTATTGGAGAAATTTTAACCAAAACTTGAAAAACCAACAAATCTCACCTTAGATCTGAAATTTTCCGGAACCTGGAGCTCTAGATCTAGTAATTTCTCCTAAATCTGAAGAGAAGTGTCGGTCAAAAGATGAAACACGTCTTTTTCAACTTTCTGAGCTGTCGGATGGCGATAGCTAGATATCGGAAATCCGACAACTCCCAAAAATTGACTATTTTTTTTCTCACTAGTTTGTTCATTCCCTGTTTCTATACATGCTAATATGAGAATTTTGGTATCTTGCATAAAGTATTCTTCATGTGTTATTATTCATAACAATAGCTTAACATATGCTTATGATGTTCAATCTTACCATATCATTGTGATGACACTTTCATATCGTTATTAAGAATTGTTTTCGCATGCCTCTAAGTATAAGAAATCTTTTATCTATGACAATGAGCAATCACAAACACTTACTTTGGTAATACATATTAATACAATTTATTCTATACATACATCATGATTGATCGAACATAACAAAATACATTTCATAAATGTCACCTTCACCTTTGATACTTTGCACTTATTCCACTTTTACCATTTATGGCATGCAAGTGAATTCGGAGATCCTTAACATCTATGAATCCTCAAAAAAATGGGAGGAAAATTCAATGCAAAACATTCTTTTTGCCCAACATGTTGAAAGAAATAAATAAAAATTGACAAGGATCCTCCGCCAAGTACTACTTAGCCTCCTGATAAGTCTTAATGAGCATTGTGAGGTTAAGCACCTTGGAAAGAATTGTAAAGTGTCTTACAAAAACAAAATGGTCCTTTTATGTATATTTGCAAAGTTTCTGGTTCAGAAGTATGGGCTTTATGTATATTTATGTTATGTTTAACAATTCCATGATCATGTATATTTTAAATATATTCATATGTATTCTTTCTCAAAGTATCACTACTACACTTCATTGTTATTTATAAAATTTCTTCTTATGAGAATTGGACAGAAACGAATCAATTTTCTATATTGTACTGTGTCTCTCTATGATCATTAAAATTGAATCTCATCATGGTTAAGTTTATTTGATTCTATACATTATAACACATTATTAGAATGCTTAGATTCCTCTCCAAGATTACCTATCTCATTATCATATCACTTACAAAGCTTCCGCTAGTGTACTCCAACTTGTCATATATTCCTTCTCCATGACTACCATATCTCTGTAATACTCTTTCCTAGTCTCTCATCTCTATATTCATCTTTTGCTAATATCAAAGGGGGAGAAGATAAAAAGAGATCAATTAAATCAACTAAATCACTTAAAATACTAAATTAATTAAGTAAGCATATATGTAGGGGGAGTTTATATGCAGGGGGAGAATATTTTTAGAAGGAACTATATTAAGGGGGATATCATATTAAGGGGAAGATCATGGAGATCTTAAGCTCACAACAATTGTACACACATAAGTACTTTTCACAAGGATTTATTCGATTTCTTTTTATAAGGATTTGTTATTATCAAAAGGGGGAGATTGTTGGAGCATGCGTTCCGCACTCATCCGGTTTGAGAATAACAAATCCCGAATGTATTTGATCATATTTTTGATTAATGGTGTGCAGATAACAGGTGCAAGAATAACATGATTTCAATTGGAGCAAAATGACATTTTCCAGAAATTTGAGCTATCGGATTTCCGACAGTGCTATCAGATTTCCGACAGCGCTTTTATTTAATCTCTACGCAACGGTTTGGAGCTATCGGATTTCCGATATCGCTATCGGATTTCCGACAGCCCATGATCTGCCAATAAAGCCAGAACGTGCAGCGGTTACCTTGGCTACCGGATATCCGACAGTACTATCGGATATCCGACAGTACTATCGGATATCCGACAGCCCACGTCTCAACCACGACCTCAACATGACCCAGAAACTTTGTTTTAGTGGGACACGTGGCAGCCTCTGGAGATATCGGATTTCGGCGACAACGGCTATCGGATGGCGACAACTCCTTTTTATTAAAAGGGCTCGAAACTTCGTGGAATTCAGTTCTTCAGATTTCTAAGCCTCCTTCCTGAGTGTTATCGTCCAGAGAGCTCCAGAGAACGAAAATCCCCATCCTTGAAGGAGAAAAGAGAGAGCGAAGCCGAAGATTGTACACGCATTCCAAGGAGACTGTCTCAAGGGATCTTCGCTGTTTTGGTCCAGAAATTCTAAAGGGGGTTTTTCATATTGTATTTTCATTCATTCACTTTTCATTTTGTAATCGTTGGAGAAATCGTCGTCTTGCATGCGGCGTCTAAGTCCTTGCGCGGCTTAGGGGAAAATCGCTTCCTTGTGCGGAGCGTCCAAGTCCTTGCGTGGCTTGGTGGGAAATCGTGGCCTTGTGTGCTACGTCTAGATCTTGGGAAGATCTAGAGGATAGGCTTGGGCTTGGTCTTGGGAGAGACAAGTGATAGCCTTCCGATCCTTGGGAGAAGGATTAGTAAACCAAAATTGTAGAATTTTTTTATTAACATAATTGTGCCTTGATCTTAAGCATTGTTAAGATCATTTTTATTGTATGCAAATTTCATGATTAATATAATTATGTTTTTTTCTTTAATTACATATTTGGTGGCATAATCTTTATCTTAGAAATTTGTTTTTGAATTATTATAAAAAAAACACATTCTTTGGAAATTGTTTAGAAGTAATTTTTAGAAAAGTAAAACTTGTTTAAAAATTCTTAAGGAAAAATTATATTTCAAACACACCCTTATTCAGCCCCCCTCTAAGGGCGTCATACGATCCAACAAGATGGATCTCCCACAAAAAGCTTAAGGAGAATTCTGGAGGAGGACTACGTCACGCTACATCCGAAGGACGATCGCTTCTACCTTGCTTATGCTACAACGATCCTTCATCCTCGACTCCAGAGATCTCATATAGGGAGTTTTTATTATTGTTTTTCATTATTTCCATTCCATACTTTCTTTGTAACCGTTAAGTTAATTCACCTTGTGTTGGCGACTAGGTCTGTGTAGGACTTAGGGGGAAATTCGCCTTGTGTTGGCGACTAGGTCTAGGTGATTGGATCTAGGGGTGCTCGAGGCCATATCCGGGGAAGGATTGGCTAGAGCGGCTTGAGGCCATAACCGGGGAAGGATAGGCTAAAGCCAACCAGTTCGTGGGGATACGAGTCGGTATAGAAAAGGAAAAATTATTTACATATGTACGCCTCCGATTTCTAGCGATATTGAAATCAATTTTTGTAAACACCTTTTCATATAATATAATCATGTCTCTATTTGTGTTTACTTGATTTCTCTCATTTGGCGTAATCTCTATTATATTGTGGTCTAAGTTTTCAATTCTAAATCTAAATTGTTTATTTCAATCTCTTTCATCATAAAACAATTTAGTACTTGTTTCTAAAATTGCAAATCATAATTTTCTATTCATTTAAGCTAGATTGTTATTTTACCTTCACATATTATAAAACAATTTAGTAATTATCTTAAAATTATAAAAAGAATTTTTATTCCCTTATTCACCCCCCCCCCCCGCCCTTTAAGGGCGTCGTAAGATCCAACAATAACACCTTATCATATCTTCCAAAATTTGATTTACTCTTTCTGTCTGACCATTGGTCTGAGGATGGTAAGCGGTAGAGTATCTAAGGTCAGTGCCCAAAGCTCCCTGCAAACTCTGCCAGAAATGAGACATATACCTTGAGTCTCGGTCCGACACAATGCTCACGGGCACACCATGCAATCTGATGACTTCGTCCAAGTACAACTCTGATACCTTATCCATTGAATATCCAATCTTAAACGGTACAAAGTGAGCACACTTTGTCAAACGATCAACTATGACCCACACCGAATCATGACCTGCGGGAGATCTCGGCAAACCGGTAATGAAATCCATCGAAATACTCTCCCACTTCCATCTTGGAATATACAACGCGTTCAACTTACCTCCAGGCCTCTTATGATTTGTCTTTACACGCTGACAGGTTAAACATTCAGAAACATACTTTGCTATATCACTTTTCATACCTGACCACCAAACAATCTGCTTCAGGTCTTTATACATTTTTTTGGAAACAGGATGATAGGAAACACTAGAGTTGTGCGCTTTGATACAGATCTTTGCTCGAATATCTTCTGACGTGGGAATGCAGTATTTACCTCGATACATCAGGGTATCTTTAACATCAATAGAAAAATCAGGTAAATCTCCTTTTTCAGTCCTATCTCGAAGATGTTGCAAGTCAGGATCTTCCTTCTGATGCAATCGCGTAAGGGTAATCCAAGAAGGTTCTTCAGCCTCTAAGCTCGAAGGCGCGGTACAACTACCGACTGAAATATCCATCAACATAAACTCCTCTACTAAGGACTGCACAGAGAGATTGAAGATATGCGTTGTCTTTCTGCTCAGGGCATCGGCCACCACATTAGCCTTACCTGGATGGTAGAGGATATCAACCTCATAATCTGCAACATACTCCAACCACCTCCGCTGGCGTAAATTCAGCTCTTTCTGGGTGAAGACATACTTCAGACTCTTGTGATCCATATAAATCTTGCATGACACTCCATATAATAGATGTCTCCAAAGTTTTAAAGCATAAATCACTGCAGCAAATTCTAAGACAGACGTTGGGTAATTCCTTTCATGGACTTTTAATTGTCTAGACCCATAGGCAATCACCTTTCCTTCTTGCATCAAAACACATCCTAACCCAATGTGAGATGCATCCACATACACAGCGTACTCTATTCCTTCGATCGGCAAGGCCAACATAGGAGCACTGCACAAATGCCTCTTTAATTCCTGAAAGGCTTCTTCGCACTTCTCGCTCCAAACAAAAGCGGTATTCTTCTGGGTAAGCTTAGTTAAAGGTGCCAACAACACTGAGAATCCTTGAACAAATCTCCTGTAGTACCCAGCCAAACCCAAGAAACTCCTTATTTCCTTAGGCGATGAAGGTGTCTTCCAATCCAACATAGCAGAAATCTTAGCGGGGTCTACAGTAATTCCATCCTTGTTCACCACATGACCCAGAAAGGACACCTGAGAAAGCCAGAACTCACACTTACTCAGCTTCACATACAACTTGTGCTCATTAAGAGTAGACAATATGATGGCGATCCACGACGACCAACTTGGTGATGAAGATGACGTCCATAGCGCACTTGATGATGATGTTGAACCGCCGGCCAAAGACTTGCAGCGCTGTAGCGGTCACAACTACCATCTACGCTCACGCAACAAGAAATTAATTTTGTTTATTTTGCTAATTTATGGTCTGCAATTATCTATTATGTGGTTTGCATTTAATTATTTATTTCTGTCATTTTTAATTTATGGTGTGCGTTTAGCCACTGTTTTGGGCTGCTATTAAACTTTTGGATGTACGCCTTATATTAGGCCAAGAACTCTACCTATGGTATTAGATTTTGATGAAATTAAGAATTATTATTCTCCCCTCCAAAACCTAAACTTCCCTCCCTCTTCCTCTCTCATTGCCGCCACCCCCCTTGAGGGATTCTTCCAAGGTTCGGTCGCCCCCCTCTTTCTCTTCTCCCCTCCTCCATATTCTCTCCTCCACACTATTCCTCCACCACCTTTCATCTCTCTATTTCCTCTTTCATCCACGGTTCCAAAATATCTTGTGCAAGAAGTAAAGGTTGTGGTGATCTTCTACGGCGTGAAGCGGGGAAGACGGACGTGTTCTTCATCCTTGGTGCACTTCCTGTGGATCTCGACGGAAGGCGATCATTTCTTGTGGATCCAACATCTCGGATCTACTTTTCTGAGAGGGGTAACAAAAAATACTACTCAAGAGATCTTCCTTTCTTTGATAGTTCTTGTGGCGGACGATTTTTTGCGTGGATTTTCGAAGCTTTAATTATCGCGGTAGTTTTTATAATAGATCTGTGGTTTTCGTTTGGTTTTCCGTTAACTCTCGAGAGGATTGGCGACCCTCGTTCTTTTTTCTAGTTGGGATAGATCCTACCACTTTCGAATCATGCTTTATTTTTGGTGGATCTGTTTTGGTACAACTCCAAGCTCGTCGGAATCAATATTATTCCTCTTAGCCGGAGCGGATTTTGGCCTATAGCCATTCTCCGAACCAAGTGCGGTGTGGCTACCCGTACGTTAGCACGAAAGATAAATAAAAATAATTGTGACGGCTGCGTTTCGTTAGCGTGTGGTAATGTGGGCGTAGAACGTAGCGAGAGACGTTGTTGCGTCGTCCGTGTAAGATCGATTTGGTCGGCCTACATAAATTTGGTATCAGAGCTAGGTTCGTGTCAATTTCTAAATTGACGCAATCCTTAGGTTGTCGTAGAACGCCGGCACTCACAATCGTCACACGATTTGGCATTCAAAATTTAAAAATAAAATTTCATCGGTCTGCGAATAGCGGTCTAAAAATCTCATTTTTTTCGAAATTGAAAAACCAAAGATTTCTGGATATCCACTTATTATTCTCTGTAAGAAAATCAAAAAATATTTTTACTTACCTTAGTTATTAGGCGGGAATAAAATTATATTCCGTAAAATTTCTGTCGTGATCTAAAATTCTGGTCTGCATTTAGTAAAAAACAAAACAACTTTTTCTGCAGAAATTTACAAAAAAGTCACTTGTTCCATTGTTCATGCGCACTAGGCGTTGCACGGAATATTGTTGGAGTATGCGTTTCGCACTCCTCCGGTTTGATAATAACAAAGTCCCGTTTGTATTTGATTCTATTTTTATTAATGGTGTGCAGGTAACAGGTATGAGATGTTCACATTTCTGCTGGAGCTAAATTTGAATGTGGGAAAATTGCACTGTCGGAAAATTCTGACAGCCGCTGTCGCACAGGCGACAACAGAGAAGTTACAACTACTTCCCTCCACGGCAGCTCGACGAAAGTCAGTCTTGAGCTGTCGGAATTCCGACAGCGATGTCGCCCAGGCGACAACTCGGAGGTTACAACAACTGCCCACGTCACCACCCACGATCGGCAGTTTTGCACTGTCGGAAATCCGACATCGATGTCGCCCAGGCGACAGCTCGACGGTTACAGCAACTGCCCGCACGACGCCACTCCAGCGGCAGTTTAACGCTGTCGGAAAATTCCGACAGTCACTGTCGCCCAGGCGACATCGATTTTCTATAAATTGCCTCCTTGTGTTCGTGCATTAAAAGCTTTGAGAATTCCAAGTCCCTTCCTGAGTGCATACGAACCAGAGAGCTCCAGAACCTCTTCAACTCCCATTTGTGCAAAGAAGGATTGAAGATTGAAGACGAGATCGGGCGCGCTTCTACATCATCGATCATCTCGAGGCTTCAACAATCCGTTCAAAGATCTGATCTTCTAGGGAGTTGTTCTTTTCATATTGTATTTTCATTCACATACTTTTCATTTTGTTTTGGTAGAGAAATCGTCGTCTTGCGTGCGGCGTCTAAGTCCTTGCGCGGCTTAGCGGAAAATCGCTTCCTTGTGCGGAGCGTCCAAGTCCTTGCGTGGCTTGGTGGGAAATTGTGGCCTTGTGTGCTACGTCTAGATCTTGGGAAGATCTAGAGGATAGGCTTGGGCTTGGTCTTGGGAAAGACAAGCGATAGCCTTCCGATCCTTGGGAGAAGGATTGGTAAACCAAAATTGTAGAATTTTTTATTAACATAATTGTGCCTTGATCTTAAGCATTGTTAAGATCATTTTTATTGTACTCAAATTTCATGATTAATATAATTATGTCTTTTTCTTTAATTACATATTTGGTGGCATAATCTTTATCTTAGAAATTTGTGTTTTGGTTTAATACTAAAGTTGCATTGGTTTGAAAGTATTTATAAGTAATTTTTTTAGTAAAGTAAAATCTCTTAAAAAAAAATTATTACTAAGTAAAAATTAATTTTTAGACACACCCTTATTCACCCCCCCCCCCCCCCCTCTAAGGGCGTCATACGATCCAACAAATATCTCCCAAATGCTTCCACCATGGCAGACGACCATGAGGACGAGCACGCTCCTACAATGATTGTGGAGCTTCAGGACAATTTTAATGTTTAGTTCGATGCACTCACACAGTTAATACAAGGGTTAGCATTAAATCAAGCGGCGCCTCAAAATCCCGTTGCCAACCAACGAGATGAGAGACCAAACCATCCCCATAATCAGAACGATGAGTAAGCGCCTCGAGCTCCTCATGAGTTCGATGTAACTAGAGCCGTGAAAATTGATCCACCGTCATACGATGGTTTGGGTGAACCCCAAGTATTTTTAGACTGGATTATGGAGATCGAGTGTTACTTTGAATGGAAAAATCTGACGGATGGTGAGAAGGTGCGGGTTGCACGGATGATGCTTCTGGGTAGGGCCAAAACGTTCTGGTTGAACGAAGAGAGGCATTTAGGTAGCGTAAATGGAGCACCCCCAATTGGGTGGGCTGCTATGAAAGCACTCCTGTCTGACCAATATGTCCCTGCGTATCACCGAACCCAAATGTTCAACGATTTAGCCACCCATCGTCAGGGGAGCAAATTGATAGCGGAGTACATGGGACTCCTGAAAGATATGATGGTGCGGTGTGACGTACGGGAAATGCCCGACGTTACACTATCTCGTTTTCGTAAGGGACTCAACCCAGACATCCAAGGCAAGCTCTTGCATTATGGTCATACAGACCTTAACACAACATTCAATGCTGCCTTAGACATAGAGAAGCACAACGCTTACAAGTCCAAGGGACGAGCATTCCAGAAGGGAATGTCCCTTTTAGGAGCCCCACCTTCGTCCTCCATGAGGGACAAAGGAAGGTTTCGATTGACTGATTCAAATTTTGTAGTCATTACCGCTAGGAACATTAGGAATCCCACTGGTGAGAGAGTTCCGGTAGGATGGATTAATAAGACTAATGCCACATGTTATTCTTGTGGGATCCAAGGGCATTACTCTAGTGAGTGCCCCACTAAGAGTAAACCACTAGCACTATTAGACTCCACGTCTGAACCAGCTGAGATCGTCTATGAAGCCGGCAATGAATCTGATGCCGAGCCAAGTGATATTGAAGATGAATCTTATATGATGGTTATGAGGTGTATTTTGGCCACACCGCGTGCGTCGGATGAGTATAATCGGACGAATATCTTTTCGTTGAATTTTAAAAGCGGTGAGAATTGGTGCAAACTAATAATAGGCAGCGGTAGTAGCATGAACGTCATTTCGGAGAACGCTATCACTCGCATGCATTTAGTCACTGAGCCGCACCCCTGTAACGCCCCGAGTTTTTTTTTCTTTTCTTATAATTATTGTAATAAAATATATGGAATTAATAATATTATTCTAAAGCGAGATATTAATTCAGGGCATCGTGGCGAAAGGGCGTTACCATCTCGGGAGCATCGTCGTTACCCGACGCTTCGTTTCTAGGAAAAAGGGCTTATATGCGGGTATGTGTATAAATATATAGAGAGATAAATATATTTGTGTATATATATAGAAGTTATATTATTATATATATATAAGTTTAATTATTATACATATACTTATATTATCTATCTCCCCCCCCCCCCCCCTTCAGCTATTATATCCCTCCTCCCCTCCCTCGATAACTCAGTTTCTGCCGAGCGAGCTAGGGTTTGTCGGAATCGTCGGTGGTGGCATTTTGGGGGGTCACTGGCGCTTGGCTTCTTTGTCAGAGTAGAGGATCGGAGAGCTCTTGTCGTGTTTTTCCTCGGATTGGGAGGTGTTGCGGCCTTGGACCTTGGTTAAGGCAAGAAAACTCTTCCCCTACCTCCTCTCCATCTCTTTTCTATATTTTCTTTCTTGATTAGTAGCATTCTCTTGGTTGTTGGCAAGGCTCTTTATATCTTCTTGTGGCTGCCTCTCTTTATCTTGGTTAGTGAAGATTTTTTTGGGGGGTTTTGCTTTCGGTTGGGGGCTGTTATGCATGATCCCAGGCAGGATTTATATTGAGCTTGCTGCACTTTGAACTGTCGGAATTTTTGCCTTGTGAGGCTGTTGTTGATATCTTTTTCATGGGGGGGTTGCCTCATTCGTGCCCTAGCTGGGGCTGCTTCTTATCTTTGATTAATTTGCTGCTGCTATAGAATTTCTTTTTTTTCTCTTCTTTTTCTTTGGGGCTGGTCCTTGTTGATCTGGGGCTATTTCCTATATTTTTATTTATATGGGGGGGTGGGCTGCTCCTTGTTGATCTGGGGCTATTTCCTGTATTTTTATTTATATGGGGGGATGCTCCTTGGTTGGTTATGGGGGCTGCTCCTTGGTTGGTTATATGGGGGCTGCTAGTTTATCTGTTTGGGCTACCTCTTTGCTCTTTATTTGGGGGCTGCTCTTGTTTTCCTGTGCATTTAAATAGGGGTTGCCGCAGTTTCATTACTTGGGGGCCGCTGTTGGTATACTTCCCTAATTGGAGGCTGCTATATATTGATCCCCGACCTATCAGTTTTTTTTTGTGGGGCTGCTGCTGGGGTATGTTTCTTGGGGCCTTGGCTTATGTAAAACCCGATTTCCTTATCCTTTAAGGCTGTTTTATAACTATCCTTGTTGGGGGTATATTTTGGGGTTGTCTTGCTGTTATCTTACTTAGAGGGCTGCTGTTATTTTTCTATGGGGGGATGTTATATGGGGGCTGCTCCTTGGTTGGTTATATGGGGGGTTGCACCCCGATTTGTGTTCAATGGGAGTTGTCGGTTTTATTTTCCCTTCCTGGGGGTTGCTCCTTGAGTTTGGTTATGCTAGTCCCGAATCGTGGTTACTGGTTAAATTCTGCATACCTCTCATAATTACTTGGCTAATTGTTAATGGATTTGTTTGAACTGGAAGGATGGGCAAGGGGAACAATGGGGTCCTCCATCACAGTTCTTTTAACAGTGGTTGGTAGGACAACGAGACCACCACCACGGCGCCTTTGTTTAGCTGGGGTGAGCGTCCCCTTTATGTGAGTGGATAGTGACATTGTTTGGGTCCGCCACCACTGGTCCTTTTTGCACTATATGCCAAATTTAGTTATGCTCTTGTTTCGGGCTGGCTCTCTACGGGATCTTCTTAACCTTCTATTACTGAAATCTTTATATAAGCGTATATATATAGTTATATATATGTGTATATGTATATATATATGTATTTATATACCCCTTTCAGACCAGTTATGCTACTTGTTACTATGCCTGCTCTTACTTATAATCCTGCTGTTTTCTTGCACCCTTTGGGCTGAGGCATTCTTTTCTTATGGATGCCTCAGGTTCAGGTTCGTAGGTGTCGCAGGTTTTAGAGTGGGGTCGTTCAGTTCCCCCGGCGGAGGGCTTTCCTCCCAAGTATGTAAGGAGGCAGTTTCTTCTGTTGTAGCCCCTTTCTTTTGGTCTGTTGACTCTCTTCCTGCGGGTTCGTGTCAGTTGTTGACGCCCGTATGGCTTTTGTTTAGCTTGCTTGCCCATGCTGCTATTATTTTTGTTGTACTTGTACACTCTGGGAAAAGCTTTATTTTGCTGTGTATAAATGAAAATCTTTTAGCAAAACATATTCCTCTAACTTGCTTTGATGCTCTTACTATTAAGTATCACCTACTTGCAAAGCTTAAACCAAAACAGAAAAATTGTTATTTCCTTATTGTATACTAAATTTAGTCTTACGTTCGCCCTGGAGACATCTCTGGTCTTCGGAGCCTTTAGGAATAAAATGAACCTATTTTCTTCCGTTGTGTGCGCATATCTTAATAAAGAGTGGCTACGTAAACCGCAGGGTCGAGGGGCACGGCTTCCTAACCTAATGAAAGTAATCCTAAAAGATAATTCCTTGGATTTATTCATATCTTTTCTCGTAAAAATGTTCGTTTGAGTGCTCGCCTGAACGTGTGTAGTTGTCCCCTACAGGACGTGGCATCATGACGCGTATTTTCCCCCTTTACTCTGATATTATAATTTATTTCGGGAAAATATGGGTTGTGACAGTTGGTATCAGAGGGAGGTTAGCTGGGTTGCTGGAAATGGTCTGGTTGGCCCGGTTAACCGTCCAGTGAGAATCGTTAATCATTGCATGCACTCACCAATGGGTCATTGGTAGATCTCGGCTGAAGCACAAACACTACACTCATAAGCATGAAAGAAGTATACGGGGCATATTATGTAGTATGGGATGCATAATATGTGTCTGTATATGGATCCTCATAGGTGACAATATGCATAAAGTAGGTCGCATGCATGTCAATTAGATTTTCTTTTTCGTTGCATGCGATAATATGTAGTATGCGATGCATAAGATCGCATGTGTACGCCACTCATAGCATGCATTAAGGCCTTTTCTTAGTTTGCATAGCACTGCATGCATAGCATAACATTGCATAAGCACACGTGCCAAGCTAGAGATCTACATGATGACACATGTACACGCATGATTTTAAAAGTAAGATGCTAGGTTTATATGCATTCGGGTGAGGTGCACGAGAGGTAAAGGATGGTATACCATCCTGAGTATAACGTGATATTATGTATTTACTTTTCCCAGAGAAAAAGCAGTAGCAAAAGCAAGTATTGGTATGTCTTCCTTTTCCTAGAGGCCTAAGCCCAGTCTTATTTTGTTGTTGTTCCTGTTAGGTATGGCTTCTAAGCGTCGGCCTGCGAAATCTGTTCCCCAGTCTGAGGGCAAGACATCGGGTGCGCATAGCCAAGCAGTGATTGAAGAGGTGCGTCTGATTAGCGAGACCTTGACGCGATAGCTGGTCGCGGTGCAGGAGCAGATGCAGGTGTTGTTGACTGCCACTCAGCGGCAGCAGCCCGGTTTTAGTCAGGCGGAGGCTGTCCGTCCTGCACCCCTTGTTCCCCCTGCTGCAATGCCGCCAGAAATGAATTTTATCTCGTATTTCCAGAGGCTAGGACCCCCGACTTATGACGGGAGGGCGGAATTCATAGCGCTTGATGATTGGATCCTGACGATGGAGGAGATGTTCTCGTACTCTGGCGTGACGGCGGACCAGAGGGTTATGATTGCTGCCTTTCAGCTGAAGGGTTTGGCAAAAAGCTGGTGGATCTGGGAGAAGGAGGCACTCGCAGGAGGTTGCTCGTGGGAGCAGTTTAAGGGGAGACTGTTGAAGAAATTCCTTCCTTCAGTTGAACAGGATCGCCTGATGAATAGCTTCTTGCATCTGAAGCAGCGACAGCTCACAGTAGGGGAATACGAGGTCGAGTTCAGTAAGCTGAGCAAGTTCGCCCCGAATTTTGTTGTCTCTGAGGAAAACCGGGTGAAGAGATTTTTGGGAGGTCTTCGCAGTGAGATACAGCAGTTGGCCAGCGCTTACAGGTCTGTGAGCTTTGCGGATGCGGTGGAAGCTGCGCTGAAGATAGAATCGATCGAAAATGCCAAGAATAGAGGAAAGGAGCTTAGGAAGGAGAAGAGAAAGGCGGTCGATGGGGGCAGCTCCGCCCTGAGTAAGAAGGGGAAGGTTGTGTGCAGTTTTCTGTGGCCGTGTGGGCCACCCCTTCGAGAATTGCTTCAGGAGGCAGGGTGTGCAGCAGCAGCAGTTGATGGCTCTTCAGGGTGCTCCGAAGAATGATTTGTTTTGCACTTCGTGCAAACAGAGGGGGCACGACGACAGTCGTTGCTGGTCAAAAGGTAAGGTTTGTTATCAGTGCGGACAGAAGGGACATGTGAAGTCCAAGTGCCCGCAGCTTCAGTCGACCGGCCAGCAGCTTGCCCTCCCAACCGTGGCACCGCCACCGCCTCAGCAGCAGCTGATTGATCGAGGGAAAGTAAAGTTGAATGCAGTGACGAAGGAGGAAGCACAGTGCTCGAACCAGGTGATATCAGGTTTGTCCTCGTTCTCGTTGTAGTTTAACCTTGTTATGTCAATTTAGATGTTATTAATGCCTCGTCCTTGTTATGTCGTGTGTCTATACTGCTTTGTTAGGCGAGTTTAAGGTTCGAGATTATTGGGCGCATGTTCTGTTTGACTCTGGTGCCACTCACTCTTTTGTGGCCAAGAGGTTTGTTGATCGGCATCGCTGGGTTTTGGAGAGAGTTGGTGATCCGTTTTGTGTCAAGTACCCATCCGGACAGTCAGTGGTGTCAGATCTGTGCGCGAGGCAGTGTCCGGTTTGTGTTGGATGGATTTTTGGGATATGCAGATCTAAAGGTGATCGACTTGGAGGACTTTGACGTGATATTGGGCATGGATTGGCTAGCCCGTTATGACATTGTGATC
This sequence comes from Dactylorhiza incarnata, assembly GCA_033032865.1. Taxonomy (NCBI): domain Eukaryota; kingdom Viridiplantae; phylum Streptophyta; class Magnoliopsida; order Asparagales; family Orchidaceae; genus Dactylorhiza; species Dactylorhiza incarnata. The sequence continues at coordinate 21,103,838 of JAWHQI010000001.1, read as the reverse complement.
CAGTGCAGGGATAAGCGTCTGGATTTCTGGATGGATGATGGTCAGCCCAGGAGCGTGTTTGGCTTCCCGCGTCAGACTTCCTCAGTTATGTCGGTGGTTTGTGCCCAGGCCTTGGCGAAGTTTGATGACCGGGTCTGCTTTGTTTCTGTTTTGCTTGCGGCTTGTGCATCGGCGCCTTGTGTGGGGGACATTCCTGTGGTGCGGGAGTTCCCGGACGTTTTTCCCGACAACCTTCCTGGTCTCCCTCCGGAGCGAGAGGTTGAGTTTGTGATAGATTTGGAGCCCGGGACCCGCCCTATTGCGAAGACACCCTACTGTATGGCACCGCGGGAATTGGAGGAGCTGCGCACTCAGTTGGATGAGCTTCTGCAGCTTGGTTGTATTAGGCCGAGTACGTCGCCTTAGGGTGCGCCGGTTCTGTTCGTAAGGAAGAAGGATGGGTCGATGAGGCTTTGCATCGATTACAGGGAGTTGAACAAGGTTACTATCAAAAATAGGTATTCGTTGCCGCAGATTGATGACTTGTTCAACCAGTTGCAGGGTAGCTGCGTGTTCTCGAAGATTGACCTTCGGTCCAGTTACCATCAGCTGAGGATTCGGGACTCAGACGTTCCGCGAACTGCTTTTCGGTCGCGTTACGGACATTTTGAGTTCCTGGTGATGTCCTTTGGGATGACGAATGCGCCCTCTGCTTTCATGGATCTGATGAACATGGTGTTCCGGGACTTTCTGGAGCAGTTCGTGGTGGTTTTTATTGACGATGTGCTGATCTATCCTTCGAGCGAGGAGGAGCATGCTCGACATCTGCGGTTGGTGCTGTCTACCTTGAGGGCACACAAGCTGTATGCCAAGCTGAGCAAATGCGAGTTCTGGCTTTTGCAAGTCTCTTTCTTGGGTCACGTGGTGAGCAAGGGTGGCATCTCTGTGGACCCAGCGAAGGTCGCTGCTGTTTTGGACTGGAAGAGGCCATCGTCGCCGAAGGAGATCCAAAGTTTCCTGGGTTTAGCAGGCTATTACCGGAGGTTTGTGGAGGGTTTCTCAGGCATTTCCGCGCCTCTGACTAGGTTGACGCGGAAGGAAGCAGCTTTTGATTGGAGCGAGCAGTGCGAGGAGGCCTTTCAGGAGTTAAAGAGAAGGCTGTGTTTAGCTCCAGTTTTGGCTCTCCCAGTTGAGGGAGTGGAGTTTCAGGTCTACGTCGATGCTTCGCTGATAGGCCTTGGGTGCATCCTCATGCAGGAGGGCAAGGTCATTGCGTATGGATCGAGGCAGCTAAAGGTGCATGAGTGGAACTATCCGACGCATGATTTGGAGTTTGCTGCGGTGATATATGCCTTGAAGTTGTAGAGGGACCTCTTGTATGGGGTGGTGTGCAAGATCTACTCAGATCACAAGAGCCTGATTTACGTGTTCTCGCAGCGAGAGCTGAACCTGCGCCAGCATCGGTGGATGGAGTATGTGGCTGATTATGATGTGGAGATCCTCTATCACCCCGGCAAGGCAAACGTAGTGGCGGATGCCCGGAGCAAGAAGTCAGCTTCTATTTTTGGACTCTCTGTGCAGTCCCTGGTGGAGGAGTTCTTTTTGATGAGCATCGCGGTGAAGCCCAATGGTGGTCCGTCTTGTGTGGAGGTTGAAGAGCCATCCTGGATTGCTTTGACGAAGTTACACCAGATGGATGACCCAGATCTGCAGCATCTCCGAGGTAGAGCGGAGAGGGGTGATTTGCCATATTTCTCGATTGATGTTGATGGTACCTTGAGATACCGGGGTAGGATTTGCATACCCGCTGTAGAGGAGATTCGAGCGAAGATTTGTGAGGAGTCTCACGACTCCAGCCTATCTTATCATCCTGGCTCTACGAAGATGTATCGCGATTTGAAGCAGATCGTGTGGTGGCCAGGCCTGAAGGGCGATATTGCGAGGTTCATAGCGCAGTCTTACACTTGTCAGCACGTCAAGGCGGATCATAGGAGACCCGGGGGCAAGTTGACACCGTTGGATATTCCCTTGTGGAAGTGGGAGAGCATCTCCATGGACTTCATTACTGGTTTGCCGAGATCCCCTCGGGGACATGATGCAGTGTGGGTCATCGTGGACAGGTTGACCAAGTGTGCTCATTTCGTGCCGTACAAGACTGGTTATTCGATGGAGAAGATTGCGTCTCTGTACGTGCAGGAGGTCATTAGACTGCATGGAGTTCCCGCGAGCATAGTGTCAGACCGTGATTCCAGATATACTTCCCGTTTTTGGCAGAGTCTGCAAGGGGCACTGGGCACCGATCTCAGGTATTCTACATCTTATCACCCGCAGACTAATGGGTAGACAGAGAGGGTTAATCAGATCGTGGAGGATATGATCCGGTGTTACATTTTGGAGCATGGAGGATCTTGGGATGAACGCCTTGGGCTCATGGAGTTCGCGTACAACAATAATTATCAGGAGAGCTTGCAGATGGCTCCGTTTGAGGCTCTGTATGGGAGGCGATGTCGGACTCCCCTGTTTTGGGCTGAAGTGGGCGAGAAGCCAGTTCTGGGTCCTGAGGTTTTGGAAGAGATGGGCGTTGCCGTGACGCAGATCCGTGAGAAGCTCTGGGTAGCTCAGGAGCAATATGAGAAGTACGCCAATCGGCGTAGAAGTGATTTGGAGTTTGCGGTAGGGGACATGGTGTTCCTTAAGGTGTCCCCGATGGCAGGTGTTAAAAGATTCGGGAAAATCCATAAGCTGGACCCCAGGTATGTAGGCCCATTCGAGATCGTCGAACGCATCAGGGTTTCAGCTTACAGGTTGTTGTTACCTGCCTCTTTCCCCGGTGTGCACGACGTTTTCCATGTGAGACAGTTGCGGAAGTGCGTCCGCAGCGATCGCCATGTTCTGGATTCTGTGCTAGTGCTGCAGCCCAATCTGTCTTTTGTGGAACAGCCTGTTCGTATTTTGGAGAGGCAGCATCGGGTGTTGCGGAGGAGGTCCATCCCTATGGTGAAGGCCCTCTGGGGCAATCAGGATGTTCGGGGTGCGACCTGGGATCTAGAGTCAGCGATGAAGGAGTCCTATCCTCACCTTTTCAGCTAATTTTCCCCGATAAGTTTCCGTCTTCTGCGTGTTTCCTCGTTTGATATTGTAGTTGCAAAGTTTCGGGCCGAAACTTTTTGTTAGGAGGGGTGGTTGTAACGCCCTGAGTTTTTTTTTCTTTTCTTATAATTATTGTAATAAAATATATGGATTAATAATAATTATTCTAAAGCGAGATATTAATTTCAGGGCATCGTGGCGAAAGGGCGTTACCGTCTCGAGAGCGTCGTCGTTACCCGACTCTTCGTTTCTAGGAAAAAGGGCTTATATGCGGGTATGTGTATAAATATATATAGAGATAAATATATTTGTGTATATATATAGAAGTTATATTATTATATATATATATATATAAGTTTAATTATTATACATATACTTATATTATCTATCTCCCCCCCCTATCAGCCATTATATCCCTCCTCCCCTCCCTCGATAACTCAGTTTCTGCCGAGCGAGCTAGGGTTCGTCGGAATCGTCGGTGGTGGCATTTTTGGTGTCACGGGCGCTTGGCTTCTTCATCAGAGTAGAGGATCGGAGTGCTCTTGTCGTGTTTTTCCTCGGATTGGGAGGTGTTGCGGCCTTGGACCTTGGTTAAGGCAAGAAAACTCTTCCCCTACCTCCTCTCCATCTCTTTTCTGTATTTTCTTTCTTGATTAGTAGCATTCTATTGGTTGTTGGCAAGGCTCTTATATCTTCTTGTGGCTGCCTCTCTTTATCTTGGTTAGTGAAGATTTTTTTGGGGGTTTTGCTTTCGGTTGGGGGGCTGTTATGCATGATCCCAGGTAGGATTTATATTGAGCTTGCTGCACTTTGAACTGTCGAAATTTTTGCCTTGTGAGGATGTTGTTAATATCTTTTTCATGGGGGGTTGCCTCATTCGTGCCCTAGTTGGGGTTGCTTCTTATCTTTAATTAATTTGCTGCTGCTATAGAATTTATTTTTTTTCTCTTCTTTTTCTTTGGGGCTGCTCCTTGTTGATCTGGGGCTATTTCCTGTATTTTTATTTATATGGGGGGGGGGGGGGGGGCTGCTCCTTGTTGATCTGGGGCTATTTCCTGTATTGTATTTATATGGGGGGGGGATGCTCCTTGGTTGGTTATGGGGGCTGCTCCTTGGTTGGTTATATGGGGGGCTGCTGGTTTATCTGTTTGGGCTACCTCTTTGCTCTTGATTTGGGGGATGCTCTTGTTTTCATGTGCATTTAAATAGGGGTTGCCGCTGTTTCATTACTTGGGGGCCGCTGTTGGTATACTTCCCTAATTGGAGGCTGTTATATATCGATCCCCGACCTATCAGTTTTTTTTGGTTTTGTGGGGCTGCTGCTGGGGTATGTTTCTTGGGGCCTTGGCATGTGTAAAACCCGATTTCTTTCTCCTTTGAGGCTGTTTTATAACTATCCTTGTTGGGGGTATATTTTGGGGTTGGTTCGTTGTTATCTTACTTAGAGGGCTGCTGTTATTTTTCTATGGGGGTTGTTATATGGGGGTTGCTCCTTGGTTGGTTATATGGGTGGCTGCACCCCGATTTGTGTTCAATGGGAGTTGTCGGTTTTATTTTCCCTTCCTGGGGGCTGCTCCTTGAGTTTGGTTATTCTAGTCCCGAATCGTGGTTACTGGTTAAATTCTGCATACCTCTCATAATTACTTGGCTAATTGTTAATGGATTTGTTTGAACTGGAAGGATGGGCAAGGGGAACAATGGGGTCCTCCATCACAGTTCTTTTAATAGTGGTTGGTAGGACAACGAGACCACCACCACGGCGTTTTTGTTTAGCTGGGGCGAACGTCCCCTTTATGTGAGTGGATAGTGACATTGTTTGGGTCCGCAACCACTGGTCCTTTTTGCACTATATGCCAAATTTAGTTATGCTCTTGTTTCGGGCTGGCTCTCTACGGGATCTTCTTTACATTCTATTACTGAAATCTTTATATAAGCGTATATATATATAGTTATATATATGTGTATATGTATATATATATGTATTTATATACCCCTTTCAGACCAGTTGTGTTACTTGTTACTCTGCCTGCTCTTACTTATAATCCTGCTGTTTTCTTGCACCCTTTGGGCTGAGGCATTCTTTTCTTATGGATGCCTCAGGTTCAGGTTCGTAGCTGTCGGAGGTTTTAGAGCGGGGTCGTTTAGTTCCCTCGTCAGAGGACTTTCCTCCCTAGTAGGTAAGGAGGCTGTTTCTTCTGTTGTAGCCCCTTTCTTTTGGTCTATTGACTCTCTTCCTGCGGGTTCGTGGTAGTTGTTGACGCCCGTATGGCTTTTGTTTAGATTGCTTGCCCATGCTGCTATTATTTTTTTTGTACTTGTACACTCTGGGAAAAGCTTTATTTTGCTGGGTATAAATGAAAATCTTTTAGCAAAACATGTTCCTCTAACTTGCTTTGATGCTCTTACTATTAAGTATCACCTACTTGCAAAGCTTAAACCAAAACAGAAAAATTGGTATTTCCTTATAATATACTAAATTTAGTCTTACGTTCGCCCTGGAGACATCTCTGGTCTTCGGAGCCTTTAGGAATAAAATGAACCTATTTTCTTCCGTTGTGTGCTCATATCTTTATAAAGAGTGGCTACGTAAACCGCAGGGCCGAGGGGCACGGCTTCCTAACCTAATGAATGTAATCCTAAAAGATAATTCCTTGGATTTATTCTTATTTATGCAGGGCCGAGTGTGCTTACCTATTTTCTTCCGTAGTTGTCCCCTACAGGACGTGGCATCATGACGCGTATTTTCCCCCTTTACTCTGATATTATAATTTATTTCGGGAAAATACGGGTTGTGACAACCCCCATCCGTATAAAATAGCGTGGGTAAACAAAACATCTATTGCGGTCTCTAAACGTTGTCTAGTGCCGCTTACAGTGAAGAGCTATATAGAAAAGGTGTGGTGCGACGTCATCCCCATGGATGTTTGTCATGTACTACTAGGACAACCGTGGCTTTATGATTATGACGTGACCCATTTCGGACGAGCCAACACATGCGAGTTTAAGTTTAATGGCAAGACCATTGTATTGAAACCCTCACCGCCTAAGGATCCGTTGATTGCCTCCAAAGACATAATTGTGCCCGCGGAAAAGAAAACAATAGGCTTGATAAGTAGGAAGGAATTAGAGCGTGAGACCTTCTTGAATGACGTCATCTATGCTTTAGTATGTCTACAAGCTAAGGATGATTCACTATCTTTAGAGAACCTATCGTTATCTCTGCGAACACTTCTAAAAGAGTATAAGGACGTCTATCCGGTGGACTTGCCATCTAAGTTGCCACCAATGAGGGGAATCCAGCACGAGATTGACTTTATCCTGGGCTCATCATTGCTTAATCTCCCCCATTATCGACTCAATCCCGCCGCACATAATGAATTACAAACTTTAATTTCAGATTTATTAGCAAAGGGATATATCCGCCATAGTAAGAGTCCATGTGTCGTCCCTGCATTTTTGGTGTAGATTACTGGGCCATAAATAAAATTACTGTTAAATATAGGTTTCCCATCCCACGTTTGGACGATTTATTAGATATGTTATCTAGAGCCACCATATTCTCAAAATTGGATCTTAAAAGTGGTTACCACCAAATAAGGATACGGGAGGGAGACGAATGGAAAACGGCATTTAAGTCTAAGGATGGGCTTTATGAGTGGTTGGTGCTTAGAGAGGGGCTCACCAACGGACCGAGTACTTTCTCGCGGTTAGTGACCCAAATATTTAAACCATATATGGGTAAATTTGTAGTGGTCTATTTCAATGACATCTTAGTATTTAGTCTCTCGCCGATGGACCATGAAGAACATTTGAGGTCGATCCTTACTACATTGCACCAAGAAACTTTATTTATTAATCTTAAAAAGTGCGCATTTGGAGTGACTTCAGTAGGGTTTCTAGGATACATAGTGAGTTCCGAAGGTATTCATGTTGACCCTAAAAAGGTCCAATTTATTCGAGAATGGCTGGAACCTAAAAATATTCGGGAGGTTAGAAGTTTTCATGGATTGGCCACGTTTTATCGAAGGTTTATTCGCAATTTTAGTAGTATCATGGCACCAATCACTGAATGAATGAAGAAGGGTGAATTTAAGTGGACTAAAACGGCCACTACTGCATTTCAAATGATTGAGGAACGAATGTCTGAAGCCCCACTACAATGGTTGCCGGATTTTAGCAAGGTGTTTGAATTATCATGTGACGCATCTGGGATAGGAATCAGAGGAGTTTTAAGTCAAGAGGGACATCCGATAGGTTATTTTAGTGAGAAGCTTGCTGGCCCGAAATTTAATTACTCCAATTATGATCGTGAGTTCTATGCCGTAATACATTGTCTTCAACATTGGCGACACTATCTTATATCAAAAGAATTTGAAATCTTATCCGATCATGAGGCGCTAAAATTTGTAAACTCCCAAAGTAAAATCAGCCCTCGGCACGCCAAATGGGTGTCATGCCTTCAGGAGTACACATTCATTATCAAGCACCTTAAGGGTACGTTAAATCATGTGGCGGATGTTCTTAGTCGTGTCACACTATTATTGTCTGCAATGGAAGTAACGGTCATAGGAATTGAGAGAATTAAGGATGAATATGTTTAATGCCCGGATTTTAAGGATATATATTTAGCCGCTCAGGACAATTCCCCTTCTACTATCTCAGCATACTACATCCGTGACGGTTATTTATTTAAGCATACACAATTATGTATTCCCTGTTCCTCGCTACGCCATTTCATTATATGGGAGTTACATAGTGGAGGGTTAGGTGGACATTTCGGTCAGGATAAAACTATCATGCTAGTCGAGGACAAATTCTTTTGGCCAGGCCTCAAACCAATGGTCAATAAAATCGTTGGGAGTTGCCGTGTATGTCAATTAGCGAAAGGTAACAAGACCAATGCGGGTCTGTACACACCACTGCCGATTCCGTCTGTCCCTTGGGAGGACGTTAGCATGGACTTCATATTGGGCCTACCCCTAACATTTAGGCGACACGATTCCATTCTGGTCGTAGTGAATAGATTTTCCAAAATGGCCTACTTTATTGCATGCAATTGATAGTTTATATATGTGTAGTCAATAATACCTAGGGGGTGAATAGGTTTTACTTAATTTCTTTCTATAAACCTAATGTTTCTAGCTGCAGAAAATACAATCACAGAAAACACACAAGGATGTATAGAGGTTCCTCAAGACATGGTGTCTTGAGTAGTCCTCTTTCCCCCTTCACCTTTCAAACAATGAGTTAGACAAGGCCACAAACTCCAATCTCGGATCCTTGAGCTTACACCACAAGTTCCTCAGAACTTCTCAGATCAAGAGTGATCCTACCTCAGGCACAGCAGCCTTACACTCAGGCTCAGCAGCCCTACACCTCAGGCTCAGCAACCCTACAGCTCAGAGTTTTATAACTCCTACCACTCAGAAATCCCACGGATTTCCTACCTCAGACCTATCAAGAAGTCCTACCACTCAAGCTGTCAACACAGCTCTACACACACAGGCTCAACAGCCTTTCACTCAGGCAACAATGCCTTACAAAGATATAATAGAGTTTGTTTTGATTACAGAAGATAAAAGAGTTACTCTCAGGTCTTCTGTTTTCCTTCTTCAGATCTGAAAGGCAACAGCTTCAGATTTGAATCACCTTGATCTTATCCTTCAGCAAAGCAGAAGATCAACTTGCCCTTCTTGAGTAAATGCAGGAAGAGCTATCTAATCTCCCTAGGAAGATTAACTTCATCTTCAGAGAATGACTTCAACTGGCTGAAACGAGAATGCTCGACTGCGGCGTGCAGCAAGAACTTTTTAATCGAACAGTAAATGTTGTTTTGCCCTAGCTTCTTCTTTTATACCTTCAGAAGACTTCAACGGCTATTTCGATCCTCCTGACACGGTATGGGGCGGATTGGAGTTGCTTCTCCCTTTCAATTGTCGTTTGCACCAAAAGACGATCCCGTCAGCACATTTGGATCTATCTCAGCGGTTGGGCTGAGACAGCATCCACTCTCAGCGGCAGCGTCTCAGCGGTTGGGCTGAGATAGCATCCAGTCTTAGCGACAGCTTTAGTCCCCTTCTTTTAGTATTGTCTCAGCGGTCAACGAACAGAGTTCTGCGTTCGACGAACTGCACCCTGCGTTCGACTAACACGACTTATCAGTGGAGAATCCTCCTATCAGCGGATCCGCTGAGACGGCTCCTCGTCTCAGCGGTTTTGACCTATCGTCTCAGCGGTTCTGCTGAGACTAATCTTCATCTCCTTGTAGATGATTTCTTCACATCTAAGGGCATGTTTGGCCCTTTCTTTTGAGTCACCTGTGCCTGTATATTCTACACAAGTATAGCTTTGTCAAATACAATATGTCCTTAGTATTGAGAGTGATGCCTCTTCAAATCAAGGTAATATTGAGGGCAATTTACCCAACAATCTCCCCCTATTTGAAGAAGGCAGAATATCCCCAATGCTAAGGTCCATTAACAATATTAATCTTTTCACAGAAAGAGTGATCTACATAGAAAAAGCATCTATGAAGTCATTAGTACTGGTCCTATCTCCCTTTCACACTATCTCCCCCTTTCACTCTTTTCTTCAGCATTGGTTTTGGCCCTATCTCCCCCTTTCTGGTTTCTTCAACCCTTCTATGGATAGAGGGACAATATCTATTGATCCCTTTGGATCAACCTATAGGCTAGTCTATACACGTTTTAGCAGTTGCCAACTTCCCCTTAACCTGAGTAGGGATTGTACTCCCCCTCAATTGGAGAGCTATTTTCTGTAATAGCTGATTCATTTCAAATTGAATTTCTCTTTTAAGATACTGAATACTAAGAATAATAAATATATAGTACATATATCAATAGTAACAAACACAATATTATGAGCAGAATAGGAAATTTCATTCCACTTTAGATGTTCAGTACAGATATATAAAAGAGAATTCAACTTATAGTTGTACATGCAATAATAACAAAACAAATTTCAAGGTTGATTCTTCTAAGATGGACCCTGTGAAGAGCTTTCTCCAACAGTAGACTTTCTTTTCCTAGCTTCTTCAGCAGCCTTCATCTTCTCCTTTACTTTGAAATACAGAAGTGGCTTGGGAAGATATCTTGGGGGAATCCTTAGAGGAGTTTCCCTTCTTACCATGTTTTCTTTGAGAATCCTTTCCCTTAAGGATTCCCTTTCAAGGTGTTTGTTCCACTCAACAGCTGAGTAGACATGGTCAATGTCCTTCATTGGATTGCCATGGCTCACCCAGGTATTCACAATAATTGTGTCCAACTCCAGATTGTCATCATCATGGAGTGGGTCCTCTAGTTTTTCCATTCTTTTCTGTGCCATGTATTCTTCAGCAGTTTAAATACCTTCTACCCTTCTCCTTTTTGCTGCTCTCTCATCAGCAATCAGATTTGATTGACTTTGGAAGTCAAAATCTTCATCTCTGCTAGGGTTCAGGATTGGTAGATTCACAGCAACTCTTGTTCCTTGCAGCACTTTTAGACTTGTGTCACATTGAGTGTCAGTGACCTTTCTGACCATTGCAAGGATATTTTCTTGAATAGTGCTGGAAGCATTGTTGACCACTTCCACCACTTGCTTGCTTGCTGCTTCTTGGTTGGACAGTATCAGTTTGTGTGAGGATTCCATGTTGTTATATAACTGGATGTGTGCTCCTTTCATCTTAGCATGTAGATTTGTAATCTTTTCCTCCCCTTCTTTGCTCTTTTCCACTATTTTCTTCTCAATTTCAGAGTGTTGATGAATTATGGATTGGGAGAGAGTCTGAAAGGTGCTGTCCACATCATCCAAAATGAAGTCCTTTGCCTTGTCAATGTGGGATTTTACTTGGCTGCATGATGTGTTGACCACTTGTGCCATGCTGGCAACAGCTTTTTCCCAGACATTTTGGTTTTTGTAAAGGTGATTCTTTACATATGTGATGTCCTTTGTGGAATCCCCTTGGTGGTCAGCAATGTCCTTCAAGATTGTGTGCTGGGCACCTACAGTATTTTTGGCCATTTCAAACCATCTTGTCATCTGCAGAAGGATATGATCTGATGCAGTTTTGACATCATTGACCTGGTCATTCAGCTCAGTTCTTACTCCAGCCACTCTTAACTCCATTCTCTGCTCACTGGCCTGGATCTCCTGAGTCAATGCAGCTCTTGTAGCATTTATCTCATCCCTAACTTGAGCAGTAGCATCTTGTATTCTTTCAGCAACCAGTTCTTTTACTGACAGCATCTGACACTCAATCATGGTTTGTATTGAGTTTAGCAAGTCAGATATGTCTAGAGCAGCAGCTGGTCTTTCCTGGTCCAAGTCTTTTGCAACCAGCTTTGCAGCTCCACTCTGAGCTATAGCCCTTCCAGCATCAGGGATTTGCTCCCCCTCAGATGGGGCATTTAGTGCACTTTGTAGATTGGGATTGGTTGGTTCCTGTTGATGTTCTTCCTCACTAGCAGACCCACCTTCTCCTGCATAGGCTGGGCTATGCTCCCCCTCACTTAGGGCATCCATTGGAGGAGAGTTTTGTCTAGGGTCACCTAAAAGAATGATTGATGAATTAGACACCTAGACTATACAATTGAAAGAGAGGAGAGGCCTAACTAAAGTCTTGATTTACCATGGGTAGGTGAATTGGGAAATTCATCTTCAACTTGAGCAACAGCTGGATCAGCATTCATTTGAGTTGGCTCAGGATTGGGCACATCTCTTCCTTGGGGCTCCTCATCCATTCCTGTCCTGGGGACATCTTCATTATCTATATTCACTGGGCTGCATGCAGATCTTTGGTCAGACCCATGAATGTCCTCATTGTCAGACCCATCTGATTTTGAGGATGAATTTGATTTCTGCTGGGATACTTCTTTCTTCTTTTCCTTTGCCACAGATGGCTGGCTCATAGGGAGAACCCTGGAGAATCTATCCAGAGTCTTAATGTCCATTCTTTTGAGGTAATGGAGATTTGACCCCTTGGAGTTTGCAAAGATCTCTGAATAACTATTCTGTAGGTACAGAGGTAGTATTCTTCCCATATTGGGGGCTTGTAGGGATTCCTTTATCCTTTGAAAGATGACTTCTCCCCATGAGGTTCTCTTGGACAGAATTATCCTTGTCATTAATTCAAACATGAACTGTGAGACAGTGTCATGTGAACCAGGCTTGCATAGGATAGCTTTGCCTACAATATCAGACAACAACTTCCCTTGTTGATTGAAGAACTTTCTCCTTAGACAACTGGTTTTAGTATCACTGTATCCTGTCCACTTTAGGGCAGTCCTCTTATCCTTTTCAGATATTTCCTCCTCTTCAGATTTACTGTAGGGAGTTAATTTCAACCCCTTCTCCAACCTTTTAACTGTAATCTTTATCTTCTCACCTCCTATCTTGGACATCATGATGGTTTTGGATGGAGACAGTTTGACATGGTTGAACCATTCCAGAACTTCAGTTTTGAGAATGCAGCAGGGTTCAGACAGCATGTGCTCCAGACCTTGAGCTTCCATTAGATGAATCACGTGTCGAATTTCTTCTGAGGCATGAGAGAATCCATTTCTTACGATTTCGTAGCCCTCCAGGAGATCTTTCGAGCTTTTTGGCGCCATGGAAGCAGAGAATCAATGCGCTGAGACGGAAGAGAAGATGAATCATCTCGACGGCTAAGGGTTTGGCTTTGTGGTTTGTTTTAGGTTACAGTGTGTCTATTTATAGGTTTTTAGTTTCGATTTTATTAACCCTAGGTTTTTAGACTTGATTACCTTATTGTTTCAAGGATTTCGGGGTTAATTAACAGATGTCATGTTGAACATATCCCATCTCAGCGGTTTAGCTGAGACGGAGACCAAGGCCGCTGGGATAGTAAAGTGTCAACCGCTGGGACAGTTTCCTCATCTCAGCGGTTCAACTGAGATTTTCTCAGCTGATTCAGCTGAACATACTACTGCACTTTAGCTGATCTTAAGGTTTAGACCTAGTCTAGATATTTTGGTTGAATAGTTGTCCTAGACATGTCACTGAGTTGTAGTGTAGAGTAAAGTAAAGTTTCATAATGTAAAGTTTGATAATGTAAAGTTTAGACATGTCACTGCAAACTTTGTTAATTGAGATTTTCCATTATTTAGAATGTAGCATTTGCAACCAAATATTCTAAAGTAAGAAATTGTAGGTTGTTTGCCTTTCAGAATCTCATAAGGGGTTTTCCCAAGGACCTTATTGATGGAGGCTCTATTGAGAACATAACAAGCTGTATTGACTGCCTCAGCCCAGAACTATTCTGGGAGTGAGGAGTCACTAAGCAGTGTTCTCCCAGCTTCTATCAAGGTCCTATTTCTCCTCTCAGCCACACCATTTTGTTGTGCAGTCCTTGGGGAGGAGAACTTTTGGGTGATACCAAATTCTTGACAAAATTTTGTCATGGCTTCAGATTGAAATTCTGTGCCATGGTCAGTTCTAGTTCTGACCACAGTACATAGTAGATCATTCTGAATGGCCTTGACAAAGTTTATAAAGACATATAAGGTATCTGACTTCTTCTTAAGGAAGAATACCCATGTATACTTTGAATGATCATCTACAATCACCAAGATATACAACTTTCCACCTAGGCTTTGAATTGGCAAAGGACCAAACAAGTTCACGTGCAATAGGTATAAACACCTTTCAGTATCCTTGGAGCCAATACTTTTAAAGGTGGTCCTAGTTTGCTTACCCATTTGGCAAGCATGACAGGGGCCACTTTTAACACATTTTAGATTAGGACTATTTCTAACAAGGTTTTTAGAAAATAATCTATACATTGTCTTATAGTTAATGTGGGCAAGTCTCTTGTGCCATTGGACACAGAGAGACTCACTTTCATTAGCTACAAGACACACAGAGGAGATAGAATAATTGCAAATGAAGTCTAAGCAATAAACATTCCCACTCCTAGTGCCCGAGAGAATGGTCTCCAAGTCATTAGACTTTTTGATCAAGCACTTATCATTGTGGAATTCAATGACATAGCCTAAGTCACATAGTTGGCTTATGCTTACAAGGTTGTGTTGCAACCCTTCAACATAAGCTACCCTTGTGATTGAGACTATGCCATTTGAAATCATACCATATCCTTTGGTGACCCCCTTTTCTGATCCACCAAAAATAACCTTAGGTCCATTCTTCACTGGATGGTAATCCTTTAGAAGATCCTTAGTTCCTGTCCTGTGCCTTGAGCACCCACTGTCCATGTACCATATTTGGTTGAGACTGGTACTTGAACTAACCTGCAACACAAAATTTAATGTACCTTAGGACCCCAACTGACTTTGGGTCCTAGGTTCTTGTTAACACCATAGGGAATATTCCTAGAGAGGGCTGGTTTGGCTTGAGGTTCAGTCCTTGCCTTTAGCACATTGGGGTTGTGCCAACAATCAATTGCAAAGTGTCCAACCTTGCCACAGCACCAACAATCATGAATATTATATCTCCTTTTCTGAATAGTTTTCTGAATTGGTACAGCATTTTGTACATGTTCAGCAGAAGAGATATCAGCAATCTTCCTATTTCCTTCAGCAATAATCTGACTGAAGGATAATCTGTGGACAGTCTTGCTGCTCTTTGTCCTGATAGCCTCAGCTTGCATTGACTTGGCAGTCATACAAGATCTGATGGAATCAGACACTAGTCAGCAGGCCTTGTCAACAGATTTGACAGCAGTCTTGCTTTTTGCTGAAGCAGATTTGGAAGAGCTTGCTTCCATGTTCTTGACTGAAGGTACTGAGACACCAAACACAAATGGTCTAGGTTGGGCCATTTGTATTTCCTCATGTGCAGCTTTCATTGCACTCAATCCCATGCCCTTTCTATTTCCATAGCTGTGAGCATTCCTGCTCAAGTTATAGGAACTTCCATTTAATAAGTGACCATGAACACTTTTGTTTGTCATACTTGTTTGAGGGCATCAAGACTTTCACAAAGGAGTTCTTAGATTCTTTTGAGACCTTGACCTTTCCCTTAGTGTTGCTAGTAGATGCCTCATTGTTGAAACCAATACCTCTCTTGCTCTGGGAGTTGAAGGTGTCAATAATAGGCATAACTGTCTTGGGCTTGGAGAACTTAGCCACTAGCATCCTCTCCTTGAGCAGCTTTTCTTCAAGATCCTTGATGATTTTGTTCTTGTGGCTTTTGGTGCCCACATGGATGATGAGTCGCAATTATACACACATTTATGGACTCATCTGGGCCGATTTTCTAGTCTTTGCACTTCATTTTAGACATGTTTTCATTCCAATTTAATACTCCATGCTAAGTGCACTTCTAGGCCCGTTTTGATGTTAATTCTTGTTCGTCTTCGTTACTAGTTTTCATGCAGTGTTAAGTGCCACCTTTAGTGGCTAGACTGGTGTTGTATGCTGGAACAGGAGTCGTGCAGGTGTTCCCGGTACAATTCTGTACAGGAACACTGCGCACGATCACTAGCTCTATCGCGCATGACCACTAGTCGTGCGCTACTGATCGTGCGCACTTAACGCTCATTTTATGAGTTCTGTTTGGCTTATCGCACGACCATTGACGATAGTGCGCACGACCACTGGTCATGCGCAACTGCTCGTGCGAACATGTATTTTATAAATTTCTTTCATTTCAAGCTCCGCCCAGGCAACGCGCACGATCGCAGAACTCCAGTGCGCACGATCACTGGTCGTGCGCCAATGACCGTGCGCAGTATTCAGTTCAGCGCATATATATATCCTGTTCGCGAATTAGGGAGGGATCAAGCTGCCGGGAGCGGGATTGGCAGTCCGTACGCGGGCGATTTCCATCCCGGGACACCTCCACTTCATCTCCTACGCTAGGGGACGTCCTCTCCAACCATTCCAAGCATTTCTCCATTGTCCGGGAGCATTTTCCACCATCCGCAAGCCCTCAAGCAGCTGTTTTCCACTCCAGTCTGGTGAGAAGAAGAGGAATCCTGAGGTAGAAGACGACAGAACCACGTAGAGAGATCGTGACAGTTTCTCTACACCGGAAGCACACTCCGCCCGAGTCCGGAGGTAGCTTGACAAACTACCATTCCGGCCGTGAACGGCCGCTAGTCTTCATCCATTGGTTATCTCTTTCCTCTCTCTTTCGTTGTAATCTTTGAATCATTTAAACTTGAATATCATGATGTTTGGTTTAAATGAAATGAATGTTTATTCTCTTTTCATCATTACTTGCTTGTGAATCGCTTCGCCTCCACTCATCCACTCACTCACTCACGCACTCAAGGTGTTTGATCCGTGTTAGCAAGATCTAACGGCGTTTGTGAAGAGGTGTTTGCGACCCTCACCTTCCCGCACTAGAGCACGCTCCATCCGCCTCACGAAGCACGGCATCGCGGCCGTTGCATCCATCTCGCCTTGCGAAGCGGTGCTTTCGACCCGCATTTCCTTCATTGTTGTTAAGAGTAGGAAAAAAAACCCAACCAAAACCCACCTCTTTTTGTGTGTTTGTTCACGCTTGTGTAACAATAGTCACACAACGCGATTCGTTCACCTAACCTGCATTCCTCAAGAGACCGACACTCAGGGATCATATTCCCAAACTTTATTACTTGCGCGACCGGTGCACTTGCCGAAATTATCGCATCATGTTTTTGGCGCCGTTGCCGGGGAATGCAGACGTGATGAATTCGTCTGTGTGAAAAATTGTTGCACGAGGAACTTTTCTCTTTTATTAATTCTCTTTGTTTACCTCTGTTGTCTTTGCTTATTTTTGATACGCACATTTCTTTACCTTCGTTCTTTCCATCGTGCGCTAATCTTTTGGGTTTCAAGTATTCCTAGCATGACCTCCATTCAGGAATACATCTATCAAGGAAGTTTAAATGATCTAAAGGTTCAAGCACAAAGGAACGATCATGACTTCGGGATTTCCTCCGACATCATTGAGTATATGACTGGGAACTGCAAGCTCAGTGGGGATAAACATGAAGATGTGGTACAACACGTGCAGAACTTCTTAGAAATTTACTACACATGTATATTCAGTGGAGTTGAAAATGACCCGCAAAAGATCCTAGCATTTTCATTTTCCCTACATAATAAAGCCAAAAGCTGGTACTGGGATTTCCGGAAAAGAGAGGCGACCTCATGGAAGCAACTCGAGGGGAGATTTTTACATGAGTTTCAACACCGTACCCGAGTGTTGGACAAGTACAGGGAACTCATAACCTTCAGTCAGGGAAAGGAGGAGACGCTATTCGATGCTTGGGAGCGTTTTCAATCCCTGCATCGGGGATGCTACCGTGAAGATCTATCAGAAGTCTTTCTAATTCAGATTTTCTATTTCGGCGTGTTGGACAAATTCCGTCTGTTATTCGATGTGGCAGCCGGAGGGGCCCTGTTTAATAAATCGGGGAAGGACGCGTGGGAAGTGGTCGTGAATATTGTTCACACCAGCCAGCACTGGAGTCATGTCATTCTTTCCCCCAGTACTGCTGAAGTGAACGCAGTAACATTCCACGGAGCAGCGGGTCACGTGCCGTCAGGGCAAACGGAGCTGTTAGCAGCTTTGGTGGTCGGGATGCTGGATAAAATGAATGACCAATCTTCCGCAATTCAACAGCTTCACTCCACTATAGGGATTCTTACCAATGTTGTTTCTGGGCTTGCAAGTCAGCATTCGGAGTCTTTGAATACCATGCGATTGAGAAGCGGTAGAGGTGTTGACAATCCTCCTCGACAGGAACCACTTGTGAGGCCCACTGACAAGTGTAATTCAGACATGGCCGAGAAGCAGACTCAGATTCATGTTGAGCCAGACCTCGTGAGCGAGGCACAACCCTCGGGAAGTGTTGTTCACCCCCCATTCCCCCACAGGTTGCGAAACGAGAAATCCGAGAAGCAGTTCCGCAAATTCCTGGAAATAATGAAAGGAGTGCAAGTGAGCATCCCTCTGATTGAAGCCATTTCTCAAATGCCGGGCTACTCCAAGTTCTTGAAAGACTTGATTTCGAAGCGAAGACTGTTGGAGGATCTCAAGACTATCGACCTCACTGAGGAGTGCTCCGCCATCATCTCCAATATGCCCACGAAGTGCAAAGATCCGGGCAGCTTCATTATTCCGTGTAGGATCGGTCATCACCGCTTCAGCCAGGCGCTCTGTGATTTGGGAGCATCAATCAACTTGATGCCGCTCTCTATCTTTCGTGAACTAGGTGCAGGGACCTTGAAGCCGACACGGGTAATGCTACAGCTAGCTGATCGGTCGATCAAAAAACCGTCTGGAATTGTCGAGGACCTCACAATAGTAGTAAACGGCCTCGCATTTCCATCCGATTTTGTCATTCTCGACATGAAGGTTGATACTTTGGTGCCCATTATCTTGGGGCGGCCCTTTCTCGCTACAGCTCGTGCTATCATTAATGTGGAGCAGGGGGAGCTCACGCTCAGATTGGGGGAGGACACTATATCCTTTAACGTCCACAACCCGTCGCAACTCATCCAAATCACGGAATGCGAACCGACTAAGCTGCTTGAAGAATTCGATGACCAGATCGATGTGGATTTGGATGACTGCGAGATGTGTTGGTGGCGCGAGGACTTGGGCAATGACGGTGCTCATTCGAACCAGCCCGATAGTCCACATTCAATCGGAGGGCCATCCAGTGATTCTGCTGATCTAAACATTTATCCGGCTCTCAAACAACTACCGGATTCTCTAAAGTACGTTTTTCTTGGAGAAAATGCCACGCATCCAGTGATTATTTCCGCAGCTCTTTCCGCCGCCAATGAAACCGCATTAGTGGGTGTGCTGAGAAAGTACCATAAAGTCTTCGGACGCTCTCTTGCAGACATTAAGGGAATCAGCCCCACGGTCTGCATGCATAAGATCCTTCTTGAAGATCAGTACAAACCCTCAGCACATCCCCAAAGGCGTTTGAACCCAAAAATGCAAGAGGTAGTGAATGCAGAAGTGATAAAGCTCTTAGACGCTGGCATCATTTACCCAATCAGCGACAGCAAATGGGTCAGCCCAGTTCAGGTGGTACCGAAAAAGGGAGGGATCACCGTTGTTGCCAATGAAAAGAATGAGTTGCTACCTACCCGAATGATCACCGGGTGGAGAGTCTGCATCGATTACCGCAAGCTAAATGATGCTACATGAAAGGATCATTTCCCACTCCCCTTCATTGATCAGATGTTAGAAAAGTTAGCGGGGCAGGACTACTACTGTTTCTTGGATGGGTACTCAGGTTACAATCAAATCTTAATAGACCCGTCTGATCAAGACAAAACAACATTTACATGTCCCCCAGGTACCTTTGCATTTAAAAGAATGCCATTCGGACTGTGTAATGCCCCCGCAACCTTCCAACGCTGTATGCTTGCTATTTTTGCTGACATGGTGGGAGACTTCCTCGAAGTTTTCATGGATGACTTTACTCTCTTTGGCAGCAGCTTCGATTCTTGCCTCGCGAATTTGGCCAAGACTTTGAAGCGGTGTGAGGACACCAATCTTGTCTTGAACTGGGAGAAATGCCATTTTATGGTGCGCGAAGGAATTGTGTTGGGGCATAAGGTTTCCTGCCAAGGGCTCGGGTGGATCAAGCGAAGGTAAGTGTTATTAGAAACCTCCCTCCCCCTACGTCAGTGAAAGGTATCCGAAGTTTTCTTGGTCATGTGGGATTTTATCGAAGGTTTATTAAGGACTTTTCATCCATCTCGAAGCCTTTATCTCGCTTACTCGTTAAGGATGTCCCCTTCCACTTCGACGATGCATGCATGCAGGCCTTTGAAACTTTACGGGGACAACTCATCTCGGCTCCAATTTTGGTGGCACCCGACTGGAATTTACCTTTTATTATCATGTGTGACGCAAGTGATGTGGCCGTAGGTGCTGTACTCGGTCAAAAGAAAGATAAAAAATTTCACACCATTGCGTACGCCAATCGAACTCTCAACAGCGCGCAAGCAAACTATACCACCACGGAGAAAGAAATGCTAGCCGTGGTCTTCGCCTTTGAAAAATTTCACTCATACTTGGTACTTTCCGAAGTAATCGTGTACACGGACCACGCTGCACTCAGGTATCTTTTCAGCAAAAAAGAATCCAAATCGCGTCTGATTCGTTGGATTTTACTTTTGTAGGAATACAATTTTGAAATCAAAGACAAGAAAGGGGTGGAGAACGTGATAGCTGATCATCTCTCGCGGTTGGAGTACGACATGACGGCCGACATCCCCAACAGCTTTATGGAGGAAACGAACGATTATTTCCCGGATGAGAAGTTATTCGCAATCACTACGCCTCATCCAACAGCCCCATGGTACGCTGATATTGCTAACTACTTGGCTTGTAAAACCCTTTCTCCGAATCTGTCCCCTCAGCAAAGACGGAAGCTTGCCTCTAATTCAAAATACTATTTTTGGGAAGACCCGCTCTTATTCCATACATGCAGTGATGGAATTATCAGACGCTGCGTTCCTGAAGCCGAGTTTCAGTCTATACTGCAGCACTGCCATGACAGAGAAGCTGGCGGGCACTTCGGGGCCATTCGAACAGCGCAAAAAATCTTGCAATGCGGATTATTTTGGCCAACCCTCTTCAGGGACGCCCATGCTTATGTCACCAAGTGTGACGAATGCCAAAGGACCGGAAATATCTCCCGGCGTAACGAGATGCCCCTCAATAACATGTTGGTCTGCGAACCATTTGATGTCTGGGGGATAGATTTTATGGGTCCTTTTCCAATGTCTCATGGTAAGCATTATATCATTGTGGCAGATGATTATGTCTCAAAATGGGTGGAGGCTGAGGCGGTTGCCACGAATGATGCCAGCACGGTGCTACATTTTATCCACAAGAATATCTTCTCCAGGTTTGGGACGCCGAGAACTATTATCAGCGACGGTGGTAGTCATTTTTGTAATAAGCAGTTTGTGCAGCTCATGAAAAAGTTTGGGGTCCATCATAAAATTTCCTTAGCGTACCACCCCCAAACATGTGGACAAGTAGAAGTATCCAACCGTGAGCTCAAGCGAATAATCGAGAAATCAATACATTCAAATAGGAAGGAGTGGTCTAAAAAGGTCGACGACGTATTATGGGCTTACCGGACCGCTTTCAAAACACCTATCGGCATGACTCCGTTTCAATTAGTCTATGGCAAGGCATGCCACCTTCCTGTGGAGCTGGAGCATAAAGCATTATGGGCAACCAAACTATTGAACATGGACATTGGAGCCGCGGCCAAGGCGCATCGTTCACAACTCAATGAATTGGAAGAGGTCCGGCATTTCGCTTATGAAAACGCTCGCATCTACAAAGAGAAAACAAAAAAATGGCATGATCGACACATCATCCCTAAGGAGTTCAAAATTGGGGACCAAGTGCTGCTTTACAACTCCCGTCTCCGCCTCTTTCCAGGAAAGTTAAAATCGAGGTGGAGCGGTCCTTTCTCAGTGACCGACGTCACTCCCTTTGGTGCCATCGAAATATCAGGGGATAAGGGAGACAAATTTAAGGTCAATGGGCATCGACTGAAGTTATACGATGTTGGAACCTCAGGTTTGATTTGAGTTAGGATCCACCCTTAATGTCCAAAGTTTTTATAAATCTTATAACTTAGATTAAATCAGATTAAGCTAATAGGCTGAAAAGAAATATTCAATAATATAAATAATATATATATAAATAATATATATATAATATACTAAGAATATATATATATAATTATAATGCTGAAATTTATATATATATTAATAAGCAGAAGAAATGAAAAAGAAATGAAAATATCATTTGTTTTCTGCGTTCGACATTTGTTGAATGGCGTTCGACGAATGTTGAACGGCGCTCGTCAAATTTCTTCCAGCAGCTCAGCGGTCGACATTTGACTAGCGGCGTTCGACAAATGTTGAACGGCGTTCGACATTTGTCGAGCGGCGTTCGTCGAATTTTCAGCAGATATTCAAAATGATGAATATATTGCTCAGCTTGACTAAATTATTATATATATGCTGTCAGATTTATTAAAGTAATATTTTATTATTTCTATCTATATTTTGCTATATATATATATTGCTGCCTTAACAAAACAACCGTTGGAGCAGTAATTAATATAGCCGTTGTAGCAAGCCAAAGATGGCAAATTTGTCTGCTCGAGGATCTGGAAATAAAAGGATATATTTATTATATTCCTATCTTGTCGGCAAGAATTAAAATCAGCCACAAGATCTCCATATCAAATATATATAGAGAAGAGCAGAGAAAAAGAAAGAGAAGACATACAGAAAAAATATTAGTATTGCTGTACAGGAAAAGAAAGAAGAAGAGAAAAATAGAGGAGCAAAAAGAAGGTCAGATCAAATATATTTATATCTTCTTTTTGCCTAACTTGTTCTTTGCAGATCATATACCCTGAGACACCAATGAAGATCATTTGCTTAGGGATTTAAAACTGCAAGAAGAAGAACAGAGGATTTGCAACCAAGAGAAGAAGTCATCCGAAAGCTGTCAACAAACTAAATCAGACAGGGGGAGCCTTGTTCATCATCATCATCAAGATCTAAACACAACTACCAATTAGGATCTTCATCAAGAGTCTTCTCAGCAAAAAGAGAAGAACAATATATCTTTTCCCTTTCTCCTTCTCACCTTGTACAGGGTTATAACTCCCTTCAAAGGTTAACTCCCGGTGACAGGGCACCTTAGCAAAAACCTGTAGTTTGGTTAGAGCACCTTATTAAAAGCTCACCTAGTGTGTGGACACCTTATCAAAATCACCTGGTGTGAGGGCACCTTATCAACAACCTCCTAGTGGATTCCTACCAGTGGGTAGAAGAGTAGACGTACCCAGTTGAGGGGAACTACTATATTTCTTGTGTCATCTGGATGTTTGCTTTTGTTTTTATTATTATACCCTCTTAGTGTTTGTTTAAATTACTCACTCAGCAAATAGATATACTTTATATATATCATTACTTTAAAGTAAAAATTAAACAAGAGCCTTTAACATAATAAGAACTAAAACCTCCTTTCAATTGGTATCAGAGGAGGGTTGATTTTTTTACGGGCTAACACCTGAAATCTCAAAGATCTCCTTAGTTCTTATTTTTTTCTTTAAAAAGGTCGGTCTAAATCAAGATTTAGGATATCAGAAACTGCTCAGTTATAAAAGAAAAATAAATAATCTCTAAACCCTTAAGCAACTCAAGACTTTTATGCTTAGGGATCCCAACTCAAATAGGGGGAGATTGTTGGAACCTCAGGTTTGATTTGAGTTAGGATCCACCCTTAATGTCCAAAGTTTTTATAAATCTTATAACTTAGATTAAATCAGATTAAGCTAATAGGCTGAAAAGAAATATTCAATAATATAAATAATATATATATAAAAAATATATATATATAATATACTAAGAATATATATATATAATTATAATGCTGAAATTTATATATATATTAATAAGCAGAAGAAATGAAAAAGAAATGAAAATATCATTTGTTTTCTGCGTTCGACATTTGTTGAATGGCGTTCGATGAATGTTGAACGGCGCTCGACAAATTTCTTCCAGCAGCTCAGCGGTCGACATTTGACTAGCGGCGTTCAACAAATGTTGAACGGCATTCGACATTTGTCGAGCGGCGTTCGTCGAATTTTCAGCAGATATTCAAAATGATGAATATATTGCTCAGCTTGACTAAATTATTATATATATGCTGTCAGATTTATTAAAGTAATATTTTATTATTTCTATCTATATTTTGCTATATATATATATATATATTGCTGCCTTAACAAAACAACCGTTGGAGCAGTAATTAATATAGCCGTTGTAGCAAGCCAAAGATGGCAAATTTGTCTGCTCGAGGATCTGGAAATAAAAGGATATATTTATTATATTCCTATCTTGTCGGCAAGAATTAAAATCAGCCACAAGATCTCCATATCAAATATATATAGAGAAGAGCAGAGAAAAAGAAAGAGAAGACATACAGAAAAAATATTAGTATTGCTGTACAGGAAAAGAAAGAAGAAGAGAAAAACAGAGGAGCAAAAAGAAGGTCAGATCAAATATATTTATATCTTCTTTTTGCCTAACTTGTTCTTTGCAGATCACATACCCTGAGACACCAATCAAGATCATTTGCTCAGGGATTTAAAACTGCAAGAAGAAGAACAGAGGATTTGCAACCAAGAGAAGAAGTCATCCGAAAGCTGTCAACAAACTAAATCAGACAGGGGGAGCCTTGTTCATCATCATCATCAAGATCCAAACACAACTACCAATTAGGATCTTCATCAAGAGTCTTCTCAGCAAAAAGAGAAGAACAATATATCTTTTCCCTTTCTCCTTCTCACCTTGTACAGGGTTATAACTCCCTTCAAAAGTTAACTCCCGGTGACAGGGCACCTTAGCAAAAACCCGTAGTTTGGTTAGAGCACCTTATCAAAAGCTCACCTGGTGTGTGGACACCTTATCAAAATCACCTGGTGTGAGGGCACCTTATCAACAACCTCCTAGTGGATTCCTACCAATGGGTAGAAGAGTAGACGTACCCAGTTGAGGGGAACTACTATATTTCTTGTGTCATCTGGATGTTTGCTTTCTTTTTATTATTATACCCTCTTAGTGTTTGTTTAAATTACTCACTCAGCAAATAGATATACTTTATATATATCATTACTTTAATGTAAAAATTAAACAAGAGCCTTTAACATAATAAGAACTAAAACCTCCTTTCATACGATGGCACAATTATAAACAAGGAGTGTCAGTTGGTGACATTGGGAGACGAGCACCATAAAAGTGCTTACAGCTGATGTTCTGTATTTCTCTTATTTTGTGAAACTTTCTCTTATGCACTCTTATTTAATTTCTGCACTCTTGAAATATTTATAATACAGGTATTTGGTCCAGCTTAAGGACATAAAACAAAAGCGCTGCTGGGAGACAACCCAGATTTGCTTTTTTTGTTTTTCTAACCTGCTTCAATTCAGTTTTTATCTATTTTTGCTGCTTTTAGTTGTACCGTTTGCAGGTGTGCTTTGTACTTCGTGTTGGCGGATGCTGCGGATCGTGCATGAAATTAACGCCAATCTTCCGGTAATGTGTAGATTAAGTCTGGGGGAGAGCATGTGTTATCCACTATGCGCACGAGTTGCACCGCATGCTAGACGTGTTTTAAATCTTTCATTGTCATTATCATTATTCCATGCTTCTTGCAACACTTCACCCACATGAGTGCGCGTTTTCCTATTTGTGTTGTTTCCAAATAAACTATTTTGGTTAGGAATGTGAAATAGGACATTAGCTTAGGAACTACGATTTGGAGTGCGATGTTGACTCGAGCAGTGTTCTAGTCGCACCCGCATGCTGCAGTAGAATTTGAGTAGAACTAGATTGTCTCTATGCATCTAATTTATGTTTAGTATTTTTGCGTAAATTTAGATTTGTTATACTCAAATGGTGAATGTGAACGAAATTGACGATAACCCGGTATTGTGTGTGTACGAGCACTAGTCGTGTGTTGCTCGAGTCGAGAGGAAGGTTTACCTTTCTCGTGGGCTAAGAACTTGCCCCAAGCGACTCTCGAAGCATGGGCGAGAGCGACTCTTTGAGTTAAATATGATATAGGCCACCTTTTGGCTAGTTTGAGCCTTAGCTTTCCGTGTCCTATTCGCTCACCTTTGCAAGCCAACATTTGTGCCTACCACTTCCTTGTTACAGCTCCTCCTCCATTCACCAAGGCCTGAAGCTTTGCCCACTTTCGCAACCAAATAGATGTTTATCTGCACTCATGTTCTTGATTTGGTGTGATTTTTGGAATCTTTGTGATGTGATGAAGAAATAATTTTTATTTTGCTGAATTTGAACCAACCGAAGGATAAGTAAAAGAAGAAAAGTATGTTGTTAAAAGAAAAAAAAAACTGAAAAAGAAATATGACGTAAAGAAATCCTTCCGAGCTAAATAGAAAATCTGTTGGTAATTGTGAAGTAGGCCGTGTGCACACCTGGTTTTCATGATAAGTCTGGGGGTGTGTCACACGAGCATTGTTTTTGGTTTTGTGTGGTGCAGCGTTCCTTTAGCTCAATTTGGTTGCGTAGCCTTCATTTTTATCCTTGAATATCACACCGCAACCTAAGCCCAATATAATCCTAAAAGCCCTATTGATTTGACTTGTGAGTTTGCTAACGTCGTGGAGAGAGTGTGACCGGGCGAGCGTATGGTTCACGACGTTGATGGATTTCAGCGGAGTTATTCCTAAACCCCGACCTTGGGTAACACCCGCCTTAGTGTCTTGTTACTTTCACACCGGGCATGATCGTTCGAATTCTTCATAATTCACCAACTGAGTATAACTAAATCCTTACTTACACTCTAGCACATTCGTAAAGTAGTTAGCATAGTTAGAATCTCTTTTTACTAAATTTCTATTTGCATGCTTTTGTTACTTCGCATTGTACTCCTTTGTGTAATTCTCTTTGTTAACTACCATTTTCACACTCCGCCGAATTCGTTTGCTCGGGACGCGCAAATAGGTAAGTCTGGGGGTGTGATGAGTCCCAATTATATACACATTTATAGACTCATCTAGGCCAATTTTCTAGTCTTTGCACTTCATTTTAGACATGTTTTCATTCCTATTTAATACTCCATGCTAAGTGCACTTCTAGGCCCGTTTTGATGTTAATTCTTGTTCGTCTTCGTTACTAGTTTTCATGCAGTGTTAAGTGCCACCTTCAGTGGCTA
This sequence comes from Dactylorhiza incarnata, assembly GCA_033032865.1. Taxonomy (NCBI): domain Eukaryota; kingdom Viridiplantae; phylum Streptophyta; class Magnoliopsida; order Asparagales; family Orchidaceae; genus Dactylorhiza; species Dactylorhiza incarnata. The sequence goes on along the minus strand of JAWHQI010000001.1, from coordinate 21,077,045 downwards.
GACTGGTGTTGTATGCTGGAACAGGAGTCGTGCAGGTGTTCCCGGTACAATTCTGTACAGGAACACTGCGCACGATCACTGGCTCTATCGCGCACGACCATTGGTCGTGCGCTACTGATCGTGCGCACTTAACGCTCATTTTATGAGTTCTATTTGGCTTATCGCACGACCTTTGACGATAGTGCTCACGACCACTGGTCGTGCGCCACTGCTCGTGCGAACATGTATTTTATAAATTTCTTTCATTTCAGGCTCCGCCCAGGCAACGCGCACGATCGTAGAACTCCAGTGCGCACGACCACTGGTCGTGCGCCAATGACCTGTCGCAGTATTCAGTTCAGTGCCTATATATATCCTGTTCGCGAATTAGGGCAGGATCGAGCCGCCGGGAGCGGGATTGGCAGTCCGTACGCAGGTGATTTCCATCCCGGGACACCTCCACTTCATCTCCTACGCTAGGGTACGTCCTCTCCAACCATTCCAAGCATTTCTCCATTGTTCGGGAGCATTTTCCACCATCCGCAAGCCCTCAAGCAGCTGTTTTCCACTCCAGTCCGGTGAGAAGAAGAGGAATCCTGAGGTAGTAGACGACGGAACCACGTAGAGAGATCGTGACAGTTTCTCTACACCGGAAGCACAGTCCGCCCGAGTCCAGAGGTAGCTTGACAAACTACCATTCCGGTCGTGAACGGCCACTAGTCTTCATCCATTGGTTATCTCTTTCCTCTCTCTTTCGTTGTAATCTTTGAATCATTTAAACTTGAATATCATGATGTTTGGTTTAAATGAAATGAATGTTTCTTCTCTTTTCATCATTACTTTCTTGTGAATCGCTTCGCCTCCACTCATCCACTCACTCACTCACGCACTCAAGGTGTTTGATCCGCATTAGCAAGAGCTAACGGCGTTTGTGAAGAGGTGTTTGCGACCCTCACCTTCCCACACTAGAGCACGCTCCATCCGCCTCACGAAGCACGACATCGTGGCCGTTGCATCCATCTTGCCTTGCGAAGCGGTGCTTTCGACCCGCATTTCCTTCATTGTTGTTAAAAGTAGGAAAAAAACCCAACCAAAACCCACCTCTTTTTGTGTGTTTGTTCACGCTTGTGTAACAATAGTCACACAACGCGATTCGTTCACCTAACCTGCATTCCTCAAGAGACCGACACTCGGGGATCATATTCCCAAACTTTATTACTTGCGCGATTGGTGCACTTGCCGAAATTATCGCATCAATGGATCATTGACATTCCCCTTAGCTTGCCAATCGCATTGCTCATTTGAGCTAGCTGGGTAGCATGCTCAATGCACTCAGATTTTGGTTGCTTCATGGAAGCAATTTCTTGAGCTTGCCTCTTGGCTAGCTTTTTGCTCTTTTTCAGAGCTTCCAGGAGTGCACCATATTCATCAATCAATTGATTGACATCCTCCTCAGAGTATGATTCACCTCCAACTTTAGATGGAGGAGATTCAGATTCTGGATTTTTTCCATAATCAGAAGAAGAAGAAATGCAGTGTATCAATACCTGCTCATGTTCTGAATTACTGTGGCTGTCCTCATCTTCAGTTATAGCCATCAACCCATGGTCATCTAGAGTGACCTCATCCTCCTCTTCATCACTATCTGAATGTGACAGAGGGGCCCTGATTCCTATCCTGGTATTAGGATAGTCTTCTTCCTCCTGATCAGCAAACAGCCCCAAGTAGGCTTTCTCCTCACCATCTGAATCTGAAGATGAAGACTCAGATTCACTCCAGCTCTTGCCTTTCTTAGCTAGGGAGGATTTTTCTCCCTTCCTTTCCTTCTGGTGATGAGGCTTCTTGTCACCTCTTTCTTTTCTCTTGACTGGACAGTCAGCAATGACATGTCCAGGCTTACTACAGCTATAGCAAATTATATTAGTTGAAACATGTTTACTAGATTTAGAGTCATACCTGTCCCCTTTGGGATGTTGCCTCTCAGATCTGTAATAATCCTTCTTGGGATGAGAAGAGGAGGAAGGTTTGCTCTTCCATTGTTTCCTCTTGATCATCTTCTTGAACTGCCTTGTGAAGGCAGCAAACTCCTCATCAGAAGAGGAGCTGTCTGAATTGCTGCTCTCAGATTTTTCAGATTCAGCAGTCTTTCTTGGAGGTGACTGTACTCTAACCTTGTTCTTCTTAGAGCTTTCAGCTTTGAGAGCAACAGATCTCTCCCTTGTGTGAGCCCTGGAAGAAGTGTCCTCCTCCTTTCTTGCAGAAAGCTGCATCTCAGAGTATGGGTAGGGGTTTCTCCAATCCTTGCCCCTTCCCTGATTGCACAAATTTTAGTGTCCCAATCTCTGGTTAGAGATCTAAGGAACTTGTCATTAAGTTCATAATCTGTGAATACCCTTCCATAGGTTCTTAGATCATTTACAATCCTAAAGAACCTTTCATAGCACATAGATATATTCTCCTGGCTCGGCTGTCTGAAGGCTTCATACTCCTGATTGAGGAGTGACTTTCTATCATCCCTCACTTCAGATGTTCCCTCCATATAAACCACCAATGTGTCCCACATTTCCTTGGCAGTTGTGCAGTGTACCAAGTTCTGAAATGTAGTGTCATCAATGGAATTTACTATTATGTTTTGGGCTCTCTTGTCCATAGTGTACAGTGCTATCTCATCATTGGTCAGCTCAGAGAATACCTTAAGTATTTTTCTAGTAGGGTCAATGGTGGAGACTTTCTCAAAGGTATAAGGACCATTTTTGACAGTTAAAAAGATCCTTGGGTCTGAGGCTTCCATGAATAGCCTTACCCTTTGCTTCCATATCCCAAAGTTTTCTTTGGAGCATTTGGGCAACTTCATTGACCCCAACTCCTTCTTCATTCCACTGCTTGCCATTGGATTTCAGATTTGACTACTCCTGTATAGGATCTGATCAGACTGTTAAGTCCTTTTGATCAACCTACCTCTGATACCACTTGATAGTTTATATAGGTGTAGTCAATAATACCTAGAGGGGGGGGGGGGTGAATAGGTTTTACTTAATTTCTTTCTATAAACCTAATGTTTCTAGCTGCAGAAAATACAATCACAGAAAACACACAAGGATGTATAGAGGTTCCTCAAGACAGGGGGTCTTGAGTAGTCCTCTTTCACCCTTCACCTTTCTAACAATGAGTTAGACAAGGCCACAAACTCCAATATCGGCTCCTTGAGCTTACACCACAAGTTCCTCAGAACTTCTCAGATCAAGAGTGATCCTACCTCAGGCACAGCAGCCTTACACTCAGGCTCAGCAGCCCTACACCTCAGGCTCAGCAACCCTACAGCTCAGAGTTTTATAACTCCTACCACTCAGAAATCCCACAGATTTCCTACCTCATACCTATCAAGAAGTCCTACCACTCAAGCTGTCAACACAGCTCTACACACACAGACTCAACAACCTTTCACTCAGGCAACAATGCCTTACAAAGATATAATAGAGTTTGTTTTGATTACAAAAGATAAAAGAGTTACTCTCAGGTCTTCTGTTTTCCTTCTTCAGATCTGAAAGGCAGCAGCTTCAGATTTGAATCACCTTGATCTTATCCTTCAGCAAAGCAGAAGATCAACTTGCCCTTCTTGAGTAAGTGCAGGAAGAGCTATCTAATCTCCCTAGGAAGATTAACTTCAGCTTCAGAGAATGACTTCAACTGGCTGAAACGAGAATGCTCGATTGCGGCGTGCAGCAAGAACTTTTTAATCGAACAGTTAATGTTGTTGTGCCCTAGCTTCTTCTTTTATACCTTCAGAAGACTTTAACGGCTATTTCGATCCTCCTGACATGGTATGGGGCGGATTGGAGTTGCTTTTCCCTTTCAATTGTCGTTTGCGCCAAAAGAAGATCCTGTCAGCACATTTGGATCTATCTCAGCGGTTGGGCTGAGACAACATCCAGTCTCAGCGGCAGCGTCTCAGCGGTTTGGCTGAGATAGCATCCAGTCTCAGCGATAACTTTAGTCCCCTTCTTTTAGTCTTGTCTCAGCGGCCGATGAATAGAGTTCTGCGTTCGACAAACTGCACCCTGCATTCGACTAACACGACTTATCAGTGGAGAATCCTCCTATCAGCTGATCCGCTGAGATGGCTCCTCCTCTCAGCGGTTTTGACCTATCGTCTCAGCAGTTCTGCTGAGACTGATCTTCATCTCCTTGTAGATGATTTCTTCACATCTAAGGGCATGTTTGGCCCTTTCTTTTGAGTCACCTGTGCTTGTATATTATACACAAGTATAGCTTTGTCAAATACAATATGTCCTTAGTATTGAGAGTGATGCCTCTTCAAATCAAGGTAATATTGAGGGCAATTTACCCAACAGCAATAACACCAACGATGCATCACATGTTGCTAAACTGTATTTCAAGGAGGTCGTGGCTCATGGGGGTGTCCCCAAAACGATAGTGACTGAAAGGGATGTTAAATTTACTAGCTATTTCTGGAAAACACTTTGGAAGCTTTTGGGAAGTAGACTTATGTTTTAGTCGGCCTATCATCCCCAAATGGATGGGCAAACGGAAGTGGTTAACCGAAGCTTGGGTGGTTTGCTTCGTTGCCTCGTGGGTGATCATAAAGGTACGTGGGACCTTATTCTTCCTCATGCTCAACTAGCTTATAATAATTCTAAGAATAGGTCCACTGGATTATCACCAAATGAGATCGAACATGGATATAAGGCGCCCGTGCCTCTTGACTTCGTTCCGCTACTACAATCTTTTAAATCCAATCAATTTGCACAGGACTTCGCCTCGCACGTTCACACTCTCCATAAACACATTAGCGAGACGTTAGCTAAGCAATATTCTATTTATCAATCGAATGCTAACGTACGTAAGCAAGAAGTCCCCTTGAATATTGGTGATTTGGTAATGGTTCGTCTAATCCTGGAACGGATGTCGTCGGGCACCGTAAAGAATTTGGCAAATAGGAGAGACGGTCCTTTTCGGGTTTTAAAGAAGCTAGGTGAAAATGCATATCTATTGAAGTTACCCGCTGATTGGGGAATTTCCCCTGTTTTTAACGTTTCGGATTTAACGCTTTATGTCGCTCCACCACCTGAACTGTCTGTGTCTCCATTTAATATTTCCACTATATCTTCTAATGGGGTGGGGGGTAAGATTTTTTCTGGATCGCTCTCTCCTTCGGATTCTACGGGAGGTACGATGCCTACTGGTGATAAAACATGTTTTTCTTCTTATAATAGATGTCTCCAAAGTTGTAAAACATAAATCACTGCAGCAAATTCTAAGTCATGCGTTGGGTAATTTCTTTCATGGACTTTCAATTGTCTAGACCCATAGGCAATCACCTTTCCTTCTTGCATCAAAACACATCCTAACCCAATGTGAGATGCATCCACAAACACAGCGTACTCTATTCCTTCGATCGATTAGGCCAACACAGGAGCACTTCACAAACGCCTCTTTAACCTGAAAGGCTTCTTCGCATTTCTCGCTCCAAACAAAAGCGGTATTCTTCTGGGTAAGCTTAGTTAAAGGTGCCGACAGCACTGAGAATCCTTGAACAAATCTCCTGTAGTACCCAACCAAACCCAAGAAACTCCTTATTTCCTTAGGCGATGAAGGCGTCTTCCAATCCAACACAGCAGAAATCTTAACGGGGTCTATAGTAATTCATTAAGAGTAGACAATTTGGTGGCGACGGCCTCCACGACGGCCAACTTGGTGATGAAGATGACGTCCATGGCGCACTTGATGATGATGTTGAACCGCCGGCCAAAGACTTGTGCGCCGTAGCGGTCACGACTACAATCTACGCTCAAGCAACAAGAAATTAATTTAGTTTATTTTGCTAATTTATGGTCTGCAATTATCTATTATGGGGTTTGCATTTAATTATTTATTTCTGTCATTTTTAATTTATGGTGTGCGTTTAGCCACTGTTTTGGGTTGCTATTAAACTTTTGGATGTACGCCTTATATAAGGCCAAGAACTCTACCTATGGTATTAAATTTTGATGAAATTAAGAATTATTATTCTCCCCTCCAAAACCTAAACTTCCCTCCCTCTTCCTCTCTCATTGCCGCCGCCCCCCTTGAGGGATTCTTCCAAGGTTCGCCCCCCCCCCCCCCCCCCCCTTTCTCTTCTCCCTCAATCTCACCTTAGATCTCACCTTAGATCTGAAATTTTCCGGAACCTGGAGCTCTAGATCTAGTAATTTCTCCTAAATCTGAAGAGAAGTGTCGGTCAAAAGATGAAACACGTCTTTTTCTACTTTCTGAGCTGTCGGATGGCGATAGCTAGATATCGGAAATCCGACAACTCCCAAAAATTGACTATTTTTTTCTCACTAGTTTGTTTATTCCCTGTTTCTATACATGCTAATATGAGAATTTTGGTATCTTGCATAAAGTATTCTTCATGTGTTATTATTCATAACAATAGCTTAACATATGCTTATGATGTTCAATCTTACCATATCATTGTGATGACACTTTCATATCGTTATTAAGAATTGTTTTCGCATGCCTCTTAGTATAAGAAATCTTTTATCTATGACAATGAGCAATCACAAACACTTACTTTGGTAATACATATTAATACAATTTATTCTATACATACATCATGATTGATCGAACATAACAAAATACATTTCATAAATGTCACCTTCACCTTTGATACTTTGCACTTATTCCACTTTTACCATTTATGGCATGCAAGTGAATTCGGAGATCCTTAACATCTATGAATCCTCAAAAAAATGGGAGGAAAATTCAATGCAAAACATTCTTTTTGCCCAACATGTTGAAAGAAATAAATAAAAATTGACAAGGATCCTCCGCCAAGTACTACTTAGCCTCCTGATAAGTCTTAATGAGCATTGTGAGGTTAAGCACCTTGGAAAGAATTGTAAAGTGTCTTACAAAAACAAAATGGTCCTTTTATGTATATTTGCAAAGTTTCTGGTTCAGAAGTATGGGCTTTATGTATATTTATGTTATGTTTAACAATTCCATGATCATGTATATTTTAAATATATTCATATGTATTCTTTCTCAAAGTATCACTACTACACTTCATTGTTATTTATAAAATTTCTTCTTATGAGAATTGGACAGAAACGAATCAATTTTCTATATTGTACTGTGTCTCTCTATGATCATTAAAATTGAATCTCATCATGGTTAAGTTTATTTGATTCTATACATTATAACACATTATTAGAATGCTTAGATTCCTCTCCAAGATTACCTATCTCATTATCATATCACTTACAAAGCTTCCGCTAGTGTACTCCAACTTGTCATATATTCCTTCTCCATGACTACCATATCTCTGTAATACTCTTTCCTAGTCTCTCATCTCTATATTCATCTTTTGCTAATATCAAAGGGGGAGAAGATAAAAAGAGATCAATTAAATCAACTAAATCACTTAAAATACTAAATTAATTAAGTAAGCATATATGTAGGGGGAGTTTATATGCAGGGGGAGAATATTTTTAGAAGGAACTATATTAAGGGGGATATCATATTAAGGGGAAGATCATGGAGATCTTAAGCTCACAACAATTGTACACACATAAGTACTTTTCACAAGGATTTATTCGATTTCTTTTTATAAGGATTTGTTATTATCAAAAGGGGGAGATTGTTGGAGCATGCGTTCCGCACTCATCCGGTTTGAGAATAACAAATCCCGAATGTATTTGATCATATTTTTGATTAATGGTGTGCAGATAACAGGTGCAAGAATAACATGATTTCAATTGGAGCAAAATGACATTTTCCAGAAATTTGAGCTATCGGATTTCCGACAGTGCTATCAGATTTCCGACAGCGCTTTTATTTAATCTCTACGCAACGGTTTGGAGCTATCGGATTTCCGATATCGCTATCGGATTTCCGACAGCCCATGATCTGCCAATAAAGCCAGAACGTGCAGCGGTTACCTTGGCTACCGGATATCCGACAGTACTATCGGATATCCGACAGTACTATCGGATATCCGACAGCCCACGTCTCAACCACGACCTCAACATGACGCAGAAACTTTGTTTTAGTGGGACACGTGGCAGCCTCTGGAGATATCGGATTTCGGCGACAACGGCTATCGGATGGCGACAACTCCTTTTTATTAAAAGGGCTCGAAACTTCGTGGAATTCAGTTCTTCAGATTTCTAAGCCTCCTTCCTGAGTGTTATCGTCCAGAGAGCTCCAGAGAACGAAAATCCCCATCCTTGAAGGAGAAAAGAGAGAGCGAAGCCGAAGATTGTACACGCATTCCAAGGAGACTGTCTCAAGGGATCTTCGCTGTTTTGGTCCAGAAATTCTAAAGGGGGTTTTTCATATTGTATTTTCATTCATTCACTTTTCATTTTGTAATCGTTGGAGAAATCGTCGTCTTGCATGCGGCGTCTAAGTCCTTGCGCGGCTTAGGGGAAAATCGCTTCCTTGTGCGGAGCGTCCAAGTCCTTGCGTGGCTTGGTGGGAAATCGTGGCCTTGTGTGCTACGTCTAGATCTTGGGAAGATCTAGAGGATAGGCTTGGGCTTGGTCTTGGGAGAGACAAGTGATAGCCTTCCGATCCTTGGGAGAAGGATTAGTAAACCAAAATTGTAGAATTTTTTTATTAACATAATTGTGCCTTGATCTTAAGCATTGTTAAGATCATTTTTATTGTATGCAAATTTCATGATTAATATAATTATGTTTTTTTCTTTAATTACATATTTGGTGGCATAATCTTTATCTTAGAAATTTGTTTTTGAATTATTATAAAAAAAACACATTCTTTGGAAATTGTTTAGAAGTAATTTTTAGAAAAGTAAAACTTGTTTAAAAATTCTTAAGGAAAAATTATATTTCAAACACACCCTTATTCAGCCCCCCTCTAAGGGCGTCATACGATCCAACAAGATGGATCTCCCACAAAAAGCTTAAGGAGAATTCTGGAGGAGGACTACGTCACGCTACATCCGAAGGACGATCGCTTCTACCTTGCTTATGCTACAACGATCCTTCATCCTCGACTCCAGAGATCTCATATAGGGAGTTTTTATTATTGTTTTTCATTATTTCCATTCCATACTTTCTTTGTAACCGTTAAGTTAATTCACCTTGTGTTGGCGACTAGGTCTGTGTAGGACTTAGGGGGAAATTCGCCTTGTGTTGGCGACTAGGTCTAGGTGATTGGATCTAGGGGTGCTCGAGGCCATATCCGGGGAAGGATTGGCTAGAGCGGCTTGAGGCCATAACCGGGGAAGGATAGGCTAAAGCCAACCAGTTCGTGGGGATACGAGTCGGTATAGAAAAGGAAAAATTATTTACATATGTACGCCTCCGATTTCTAGCGATATTGAAATCAATTTTTGTAAACACCTTTTCATATAATATAATCATGTCTCTATTTGTGTTTACTTGATTTCTCTCATTTGGCGTAATCTCTATTATATTGTGGTCTAAGTTTTCAATTCTAAATCTAAATTGTTTATTTCAATCTCTTTCATCATAAAACAATTTAGTACTTGTTTCTAAAATTGCAAATCATAATTTTCTATTCATTTAAGCTAGATTGTTATTTTACCTTCACATATTATAAAACAATTTAGTAATTATCTTAAAATTATAAAAAGAATTTTTATTCCCTTATTCACCCCCCCCCCCCCCCCCCCCCCCGCCCTTTAAGGGCGTCGTAAGATCCAACAATAACACCTTATCATATCTTCCAAAATTTGATTTACTCTTTCTGTCTGACCATTGGTCTGAGGATGGTAAGCGGTAGAGTATCTAAGGTCAGTGCCCAAAGCTCCCTGCAAACTCTGCCAGAAATGAGACATATACCTTGAGTCTCGGTCCGACACAATGCTCACGGGCACACCATGCAATCTGATGACTTCGTCCAAGTACAACTCTGATACCTTATCCATTGAATATCCAATCTTAAACGGTACAAAGTGAGCACACTTTGTCAAACGATCAACTATGACCCACACCGAATCATGACCTGCGGGAGATCTCGGCAAACCGGTAATGAAATCCATCGAAATACTCTCCCACTTCCATCTTGGAATATACAACGCGTTCAACTTACCTCCAGGCCTCTTATGATTTGTCTTTACACGCTGACAGGTTAAACATTCAGAAACATACTTTGCTATATCACTTTTCATACCTGACCACCAAACAATCTGCTTCAGGTCTTTATACATTTTTTTGGAAACAGGATGATAGGAAACACTAGAGTTGTGCGCTTTGATACAGATCTTTGCTCGAATATCTTCTGACGTGGGAATGCAGTATTTACCTCGATACATCAGGGTATCTTTAACATCAATAGAAAAATCAGGTAAATCTCCTTTTTCAATCCTATCTCGAAGATGTTGCAAGTCAGGATCTTCCTTCTGATGCAATCGCGTAAGGGTAATCCAAGAAGGTTCTTCAGCCTCTAAGCTCGAAGGCGCGGTACAACTACCGACTGAAATATCCATCAACATAAACTCCTCTACTAAGGACTGCACAGAGAGATTGAAGATATGCGTTGTCTTTCTGCTCAGGGCATCGGCCACCACATTAGCCTTACCTGGATGGTAGAGGATATCAACCTCATAATCTGCAACATACTCCAACCACCTCCGCTGGCGTAAATTCAGCTCTTTCTGGGTGAAGACATACTTCAGACTCTTGTGATCCATATAAATCTTGCATGACACTCCATATAATAGATGTCTCCAAAGTTTTAAAGCATAAATCACTGCAGCAAATTCTAAGACAGACGTTGGGTAATTCCTTTCATGGACTTTTAATTGTCTAGACCCATAGGCAATCACCTTTCCTTCTTGCATCAAAACACATCCTAACCCAATGTGAGATGCATCCACATACACAGCGTACTCTATTCCTTCGATCGGCAAGGCCAACATAGGAGCACTGCACAAACGCCTCTTTAATTCCTGAAAGGCTTCTTCGCACTTCTCGCTCCAAACAAAAGCGGTATTCTTCTGGGTAAGCTTAGTTAAAGGTGCCAACAACACTGAGAATCCTTGAACAAATCTCCTGTAGTACCCAGCCAAACCCAAGAAACTCCTTATTTCCTTAGGCGATGAAGGTGTCTTCCAATCCAACATAGCAGAAATCTTAGCGGGGTCTACAGTAATTCCATCCTTGTTCACCACATGACCCAGAAAGGACACCTGAGAAAGCCAGAACTCACACTTACTCAGCTTCACATACAACTTGTTCTCTTTAAGAGTAGACAATATGATGGCGATCCACGACGGCCAACTTGGTGATGAAGATGACGTCCATAGCGCACTTGATGATGATGTTGAACCGCCGGCCAAAGACTTGCAGCGCTGTAGCGGTCACAACTACCATCTACGCTCACGCAACAAGAAATTAATTTTGTTTATTTTGCTAATTTATGGTCTGCAATTATCTATTATGTGGTTTGCATTTAATTATTTATTTCTGTCATTTTTAATTTATGGTGTGCGTTTAGCCACTGTTTTGGGCTGCTATTAAACTTTTGGATGTACGCCTTATATTAGGCCAAGAACTCTACCTATGGTATTAGATTTTGATGAAATTAAGAATTATTATTCTCCCCTCCAAAACCTAAACTTCCCTCCCTCTTCCTCTCTCATTGCCGCCACCCCCCTTGAGGGATTCTTCCAAGGTTCGGTCGCCCCCCTCTTTCTCTTCTCCCCTCCTCCATATTCTCTCCTCCACACTATTCCTCCACCACCTTTCATCTCTCTATTTCCTCTTTCATCCACGGTTCCAAAATATCTTGTGCAAGAAGTAAAGGTTGTGGTGATCTTCTACGGCGTGAAGCGGGGAAGACGAACGTGTTCTTCATACTTGGTGCACTTCCCGTGGATCTCGACGGAAGGCGATCATTTCTTGTGGATCCAACATCTCGGATCTACTTTTCCGAGTGGGGTAACAAAAAATACTACTCAAGAGATCTTCCTTTCTTTGATAGTTCTTGTGGTGGACGATGTTTTGCGTGGATTTTTGAAGCTTTAATTATCGCGGTAGTTTTTATAATAGATCTGTGGTTTTCGTTTGGTTTTCCGATAACTCTCGAGAGGATTGGCGACCCTCGTTCTTTTTTCTAGTTGGGATAGATCCTACCACTTTCGAATCGTGCTTTATTTTTGGTGGATCTATTTTGGTACAACTCCAAGCTCATCAGAATCAATTTTATTCCTTTTAGCCGGAGCGGATTTTGGCCTATAGCCATTCTCCAAACCAAGTGCGGTGTGGATACCCGTACGTTAGCGCGAAAGATAAATAAAAATAATTGTGACAGCTGCATTTCATTAGCATGTGGTAAAGTCAGCGTAGAACGTAGCGAGAGACGTTGTTGCGTCGTCCATGTAGGATCGATTTGGTCGGCCTACATCACAATACTAAGCGCAAATGCGTAGCATGCTCCTCAGCACTTTTAGAATAAACCAGCACATCATCGATGAACACCACAACGAAATGATCTAGAAAATCCTTGAACACGCGGTTCATCATGTCCATAAACGCAGAGGGTGCATTTGTCAAACCAAAATACATAACCAGAAACTCAAAATGGCCATAACGAGAACGAAAGGCAGTCCGGGGAACGTCCGACTCACGTATCCTCAACTGATGGTAACCTGATCGAAGATCAATCTTCGAAAACACCGTGTTACCACGCAACTGATCAAACAGATCATCTATCCTCGGCAACGGATACCTGTTCTTGATGGTCACTTTGTTTAATTCTCTATAATTTATACACAACCTCATAGAACCATCCTTCTTTTTCATGAACAAAACTGGAGCACCCCAGGGCGAAGAACTTGGCCTAATGAAACCACACTGCAACAACTCATCTAACTGTGTTCGCAACTCTTCTAACTCGCGCAGGGTCATACGATACGGTGCCTTAGCAATAGGACGAGTACCCGGCTCAAGATCAATGACAAACTCCACATCTCTCTCAGGAGGAACACCATGAAGACTAACTGGGAACACATCAGGAAACTCTCGCACCAACGGAACATCCACAATACACGGCGATCCAGCAACAGTTTCTACTACAGAAACAAGGTAAGCCAAACAACCGAAAATTAACAGTTTCTGAGCATATACCGCAGAAACTATCGGTGAACACTGGTACGGAGAACCAAAAATGCTCATGGGATGACCGTTGTCCATCACAAAGTCCAGACGCTTTTCCTTGCATCGGATGACCGCATCATAACTGGACAATGATGTAGGCCGACCAAATCGATCCTACACGGAGGACGCAACAACGTCTCTCGATACGTTCTACGCCCTCTTTACCACACGCTAACGAAACCCAGCCATCAAAATTATTTTTATTTATCTTTTGCGCTAACGTACGGGTAGTCACACCGCACTTGGTTCGGAGAATGGCTATAGGCCAAAATCCGCTCCGGCTAAAAGGAATAATATTGATTCCGACGAGCTTGGAGTTGTACCAAAACAGATCCACCAAAAATAAAACACGATTCGAAAGTGGTAGGATCTATCCCAACTAGAAAAAAGAATGAGGGTCGCCAATCCTCTCGAGAGTTATCGGAAAACCAAATGTAAACCACAGATCTATTATTAAAACTACCACGATAATTAAAGCTTCGAAAATCCACGCAAAAATCGTCCACCACAAGAACTATCAAAGAAAGGAAAATCTCTTGAGTAGTATTTTTCGTTACCCCTCTTTGAAAAGTAGATCTGAGATGTTGGATCCACAAGAAATGACAGCCTTTCGTCGAGATCCACAAGAAGTGCACCAAGGATGAAGAACACGTTCGTCTTCCCCGCTTCACGTTGTAGAAGATCACCACAACCTTTACTTCTTGCACAAGATATTTTGGAACCGTGGATGAAAGAGGAAATAGAGAGATGAAAGGTGGTGGAAGAATAGTGTGGAGGAGAGAATATGATGGAGGAGGGGAGAAGAGAAAGAGGGGGGCGGCTGAACCTTGGAAGAGATCCCACAAGGGGGGGGGGGGGGGGGGGGGGGGGCGGCAATGAGAGGAAGAGGGAGATAGAGGGGCGGAAATCTGAGAGAGAGAGGGAGAGAGGATATTAGGTTTTAGGAAGCAAATTTTGGTTTAATCTCAATAATATTCTCTAACATAGAAAGAGTTTTTGGCCTTATATAAGGCTTACATCCAAACGTCTAATAGCAGCCCATAACAGTGGCTAAATGCACACCACAAATCAAAAATGACAGAAATAGAATAATTAAAAGCAAACCATATAATTGGATAATTGCAGACCATAAACTAGCAAGATAAATTAAATTAAATCTTGTTGCGTGGACGAAGATTGTAGCCATGACCGCTACGGTGTCGCAAGTCTTTGTCTGTCGGTTCATCATCATCATCTTCCGCCACAATCCCATGATCACCAAGTGCGCCATGGTCGTCATCTTCATCACCAAGTTGGCCGTTGTGGTGGCCGTCACCATCAATCCTCCCCCGCTCAAAAGGACTCATCATCGATGAGTGTGCGGGTAAGTAACTGCGTAAGAGATCCGCATCCAGAAGTTCCATCTCTGAGGCAGAGAGCCAAGAGTCCTCTGAAGAGGGGCGACCTCGCCACCGGATCAAAAACCTGTGAATGTCACCGTCGGGAGTGGGAAACACAGCATCCTGCAAAATCCTGTCAGGCAAGAAATCGGTCCGGGGGAACCTTGGAAATGCATTAGGCAAAGAAGAAAAACATGTTTCATCATCACTAGGCAACATACCTCCCATAGACTCCGAAGGAGAGAGCGATCCAGAAACCATCTCACCCCCCACCCCATTAGAAGATATAGTGGAAATATTAAACGGAGAGACAGATATTTCAGGTGGCGGAGCGACATAAAGCGTTAAATCCGAAACGTTAAAAACAGGGGAAATTCCCTAATCAGCGGGTAACTTTAAAAGATATGCATTTTCGCTTAGCTTCTTTAAAACCCGAAAAGGACCGGCTCTCCTATTCACCAATTTCTTTACGGTGCCCGACGGCATCCGTTTCGGGATTAGACGAACCATTAACAAATCACCAATATTCAAGGGGACTACTCGCTTATGTACGTTAGCATTCGATTGATAAATAGAATATTGCTTAGCTAACTTCTCGATAATGTGCTTATGGAGAGTGTGAACGTGCGAGGCGAAGTCCTGTGCAAATTGACTGGATTTAAAAGATGGTGATAGCGGAACCAAGTCAGGAGGCACGGGCGCCTTATATCCATGTACGATCTCATTTGGTGATAATCCAGTGGACCAATTCTTAGAATTATTATAATCGAGTTGAGCATGAGGAAGAATAAGGTCCCACGTACCTTTATGATCACCCACGAGGCAACGAAGCAAACCACCCAAGCTTCGGTAAACCACTTCCGTTTGCCCAGCCGTTTGGGGATGATAGGCCGACGAAAACATAAGTCTAGTTCCCAAAAGCTTCCAAAGTGTTTTCCATAAATAGCTAGTAAATTTAACGTCCCTATCAGTCCCTATCATTTTGGGGATGCCCCGATGAATGACAACTATTCGACGAACAGTGGGGACAATACTGACATTGCCATCTAAGTTGCCAATTAGCAACTGTCCAGGGGAATGATCTACTAAAACTGAGTCTTCCTTATTGCGGGATTCTCCAACGAGTGTGGTAACTACAAAGTGAATGGACCCAGATGGGTCGGCTAGCACCAATTCATCGTGTTTGGATGGATTAAGACCTCTTGAAACACCTACTAATTCATTATATGAAATTAAATTCAGGTTCATCCCAGGGCGATCCCAACAATTAAGATCAGCTAGCAATGGAAGGACAACCCAACGAAACCACTCAACCCGCCTCGCGGTGGTAACGGGCTCCATGCCATACTTCCAGATCGGGGCTGAAGTAGGGGAAACCCAAGAAACCTTAAATAGGTGAAGGTTCAGTGGGGGCGCTAACACTAGACTAGGGTCCATTAGTGCAGAGGATGTGCCCACACAACTACTACCCACAGATAATGGATTGGACCATTTGTCCTCCCCACTAAATGACACAGGAAACGCACGAGCCCTAATCCCACCATCAAAAATGTGAGGAGTCGATAAGGCACGCCCTATCTCCTCAACCGTCTCACCATCGGCATCAGATTCACTCAGCCGAGTTTCAGAATTTTCTTCAACCTCTCGAATGTCCTCGGGGTGGCCAACAGAAGGCTCCCTAAGGCTAACAGGGTCAAGTAATGGTTGACTAATCGGGATAACCTCAGTCTCACATACTAAGCTAAGCGTGGTTGTTTCAGCAGGGACAATATTGTCCTTAAAAAGGCTTAGACTAACAGGGTCAGCCTCAGCTTTAACGATTAAGCCTAATGTGTTCGTTTCGGAGGGGCTAATACAGTCTATAGGCCGATTTTGACTAACAGTGTCAAAATCCTCTTTCGTTGCTAGGCAGAGTGGTGTAGACTCAGTAGGGCCACAAGTACCTCCAGCTGGGACCAAGGGCTTCTTAGGCGGAGTGGACCTAAGAGTGATAAGCTGACCATTATGCTGGAATTCTATTGTGTTGTCATGGTCATCGTGGATGACCACATGGTCAGAAAGCCATGGGCGTCCTAGCAATACATGACAATCCTTCATAGGAAGGACATCACACCAAACGCGCTCAGAATAGACTTTGATGGTGAGGGGCACCAAACATCGCCTAGACACTAAAACAGTGCTCTCGTCAGAACACACAAGCCGATAGGGACGGGGGTGCGACTCGGTGGTCAAACACATCCTCGTGATAGCATTTTCAGAAATGACATTCATGCGGCAAATGTTGTCGACTACTAGTTTGCACCACTTCTCACCGTGCTTAAAATTTTTCGAAAATTTTCTTGTTATGTCACGGTCAAACCTAAACACTCTTGCAACGGTGTCCCACCTTTTATCTAACGCTCGAGGTTCAGTGTAATAACTTTTATTAGTGCGGTGTGACACTCCATCATGAGGAATAATGGTTAGAGTTCGAGGGGTCTCTCTTGTCATCACGAGGAATAGTGGTTCGAAAAATTTGAATTTTGAATGTGAATTTCAAAATTTTGAATTTTGACTTTGAATTTTGAATTTCAAAAATTTGAATTTTGAATTTGAATTTCAAAAATTTGAATTTTGAATTTGAATTTTGAATTTCAAAATTTGAATTTTGAATTTCAAAAAATTGAATTTTGAATTTGAATTTTGAATTTCAAAATTGTGAATTTTGAATTTGAATTGTGAATTTTGACTTTCCAGAATTTAAACTATTTCTTTTATTTCCCTGTAGAAACTAGTACGCAAATTTGCAAAAAAATTTTTGTTTTTAATTTTCGCTGAAAAATAAAAAATTTAAGGCCGCTATTCGCAGACCAGAAATTTAGATCAGGCCAACATTTTACGAAAGATAATTTTATTCCCGCCTAATAACTAAGGTAAGTGAATTATTTTTCTATTTTCTTACAGAAAATAATAAGTAGAATATCCAGAAATTTTTTTTTTTGAATTTCGCAAAAAAATGAGAACTTTAGACCGCTATTCGTAGACCGACGAAATTTTATTTTTTTAAATTTTGAATGCCAAATCGTGTGACGATTGTGAGTGCCGGCGTTCTACGACAACCTAAGGATTGCGTCAATTTAGAAATTGACACGAACCTTGCTTTGATACCAAATTGATGTAGGCCGACCAAATCGATCTTACACGGACGACGCAACAACGTCTCTCGATACGTTCTACGCCCTCTTTACCACACGGTAACGAAACGCAGCCGTCACAATTATTTTTATTTATCTTTCGCGCTAACGTACGGGTAGACACGCCGCACTTGGTTCAGAGTAGGGGTGCAAGTTGAGTCGAGCCGGCTCGTGAGCTCGATGAGCCGGCTCGAAAAAAGCTCGACTCGAGCTCGAGCTAGTTGAGCTCGAGCTCGACGAGCTCGAGCTCGAATTCGAGCCGAGCTCGAGCTTGAATTCGAGCCGAGCTCGAGCTCGATTGCTCTTGTTCATGAGCTCGCGAGCCGGCTCGCGAGCTTTTTTTTTTGGGGTATTTTTTTTTAAAAATATATATATATATACATATAAAAAATAGGCTCATGAGCAAAAAGCTCGCGAGCAGCTCGAGCTCGACTCGAGCTCGCGAGCTCGAAAGCTCGAGATCGAGCTCAGTATACTGGTCTCGAGCTCGAGCCAAGAAGGATGAGCTCGACGAGCTCGAGCTCGAAATATTTAGCTCGAGCTTGAGCTCGAGTTTGGGATTTTTGCCAAGCTCGACTCGAGCTCGACTCGTTTACACCCCTAGTTCAGAGAATGGCTATAGGCCAAAATCCGCTCCGGCTAAAAGGAATAATATTGATTTCGACGAGCTTGGAGTTGTACCAAAACAGAACCACCAAAAATAAAACACGATTCGAAAGTGGTAGAATCTATCCCAACTAGAAAAAAGAATGAGGGTCGCCAATCCTCTCGAGAGTTATCGGAAAACCAAACGTAAACCACAGATCTATTATTAAAACTACCGCGATAATTAAAGCTTCGAAAATCCACGCAAAAATCGTCCACAACAAGAACTATCAAAGAAAGGAAAATCTCTTGAGTAGTATTTTTCGATACCCCTCTCAGAAAAGCAGATCCGAGATGTTGGATCCACATGAAATGATCGCCTTCCGTCGAGATCCACAAGAAGTGCACCAAGGATGAAGAACATGTCCGTCTTCCACGCTTCATGCCGTAGAAGATCACCACAACCTTTACTTCTTGCACAAGATATTTTGGAACCGTGGATGAAAGAGGAAATAGAGAGATGAAAGGTGGTGGAAGAATAGTGTGGAGGAGAGAATATGGAGGGGAGAAGAGAAAGAGGGGGCGGCCGAACCTTGGAAGAGATCCCACAAGGGGGGGGGGGGGGGGGTGGGGCGGCGGCAATGAGAGGAAGAGGGAGATAGAGGGGGGCGGAAATCTGAGAGAGTGAGGGAGAGAGGATATTAGGTTTTAGGAAGCAAATTTTGGTTTAATCTCAATAATATTCTCTAACATAGAAAGAGTTTTTGGCCTTATATAAGGCTTACATCCAAACGTCTAATAGCAGCCCATAACAGTGGCTAAACGCACACCACAAATCAAAAATGACAGAAATAAAATAATTAAAAGCAAATCATATAATTGGATAATTGCAGACCATAAACTAGCAAGATAAATTAAATTAAATCTTGTTGCGTGGACGAAGATTGTAGTCGTGACCGCTACGGCGCCGCAAGTCTTTGTCTGGCGGTTCATCATCATCATCTTCCGCCATAATCCCATGATCACCAAGTGCGCCATGGTCATCATCTTCATCACCAAGTTGGCCGTCGTGGTGGCCGTCGCCATCAGACAACCAGTCCATACCCAAAATCACGTCAAAGTCTTCTAAGTCCAACACTTAGAGATCAGCAACAGCCAAGAATTCTCCTAAGAGAACGGGGCAACTTCAGACGCACTGGTTCGAGGACACCAAATACCCAGAAGGGAACTTAATGAGGAACGAATCGTTGCCCAGCTCAGGGGTCAAACGGTGACGCTCGACGAAAGACCTTGCTACGAACGAATGGGTAGCACCCGAATCGAACAGAACGCGCTCCCAACGATTCTTTACCTTAAATCTCCCTATAAGCGCGAAAAGGAAACTAGTCTAATACAATGAAAAAGAATATCAATACTAAACAGATGGCTTAAGGTCTAACCTGCGATCACTTGGGTCGAAGACTGCGCTTCCTCCTGGGTTAACACGTTCAGCTTTCCTCTTCCTTTATCCTGATGCTGCAGCGGCGGCAAGGTTTGAAGCAGAATAGGCTGCAACGGGGGTTGACCTAGTGGGCATTGGAACTTCATGTGCCCCTTCTGATTGCACTGGAAGCAGACTTTATCTTTGGTCCAACACTGGGCCACATCATGCCCTTTCTGCTTGCACAACTGGCAGAGCACCTCACCCTTCAGAGCACCCTGGATTGCCAGCACTCGCTGCTGCTTCTGGACTCCTTTCCTCTTGAAACACCTTTCAACCGGATGGCCAGAGCGGCCACAGAAACTGCAGACCTCACCACCTTCCTTCTTCAAGACCAAGGCGGGCGCACCAGAATTTCCTTCTTCTCCAGCCTTTCTCTTTCCCTTCCTCATTAATGATCCTCGGTTCTTGGCATTATCGATTGCCTCAACCTTCAGCGCTGCCTCTACTACCTCGGCGTACTTCTCCGACCTGTACGCACTGGCCACTTGCTGGATATCACTGCGGAGACCACCCAAAAATCTCTTTACTCTTCCTCCTTCCAAGGCTACCAGGGTCGGAGCAAACCTGCTCAACTTGCAAAATTCAATCTCATACTCGCTCACCGTGAGCTGTCTCTGCTTCAGATGCAGGAAATCATTCATCAACCGGTCTTGCTCTACCGACGACAGAAACTTTCTTAGCAACCTTCCTTTGAAGGTCTCCCACGAACATCCTTCAGAAAGGTCTTCCTTCTCCCTCAACCACCAACTCTTTGCGAGACCCTTAAGCTGGTACACGAAAATCATCACCTTCTGATCCGCGGTGATTCCTGAATAAGAGAACAACTCTTCAATGGCTATAAGCCAATCGTCCAAGGCGACAAAATTAGCTCGTCCGTCATACGATGGAGGACCCAACCTTTGAAAGTGCGAAATGAAATTCATTTCAAGGGGTATCGCTACTGGGGGTACCAGGGGAGCAGGAGGAGTAGGTACTGTTTGTCCTACTACGGGGGCCTACACTACGGGTTGCTGCCTAGCACTGGCAGACAACAACGCCTCAACTTGTGACTGCATCGCAACCATCTGCCTAGTCAGAGCCTCATTGCTCTGGCACAGACTCTCGATCACAGCTTCACTCTGCGCTCCGGAAGACTCGCCCTCCGACTGGGGAGTCGACCTAGTCATGACTCGCTTGCGCGCCATCTCTGCTAAAACGCATAAACCTATAATTAAAACTTAACCTTACACTAGAACTACACTGCTTGGTTCAGAACATACATGTATAGATACTTGTCATTGCAACCACCTTGCTCTAGGATTTTCATGATGTTATGCTAAATTCGGGAACGATACTACATCGTCCCTCTTGACTCATGTGCAAAGGGCATGAATGCATGAATTTTCTGTTCATTTTGAAATCATGGGTGTACGTGTGTCATCATATAAGTCTTTAGCTTTGCACGTGTGCTTATGCAATGTTATGTAATGTATGTTGTGCTATGCATTCCAATAAAGGCCTTAATGCGTGTTATGAGCGGCGTACACATGAAATATTATGCATCCCATACTACATAATATTGCATGTAACGAAAAGAAAAACGTGCTAATGGGCATCCATGTGATGGTGGTTATGCATCCCATACTACATAACTGTCACATGTTGCCACCTATGGTGGATCCATATACAAACACATATTATGCATCCCATACTACATAATATGCCCCGTATACTTCTTATCATGCTATGAGTGTAGTGTTCATGCTTCGGCCAAGACGTACTGATGACACATCGGTGTGTGTATGCAATGAAATCAAAACAACTACTATATCAGAATTTGTTGACGGACCAACTTGTCGAACAACCTAGATCTGATACCAACTGTCACAACCCGCATTTTCCCCGAATTTAGAAATATCAGAGTACGAGAAAATACGCGTCATGATGCCACGTCATGCAGGAGACAACAACAGACGCTCAAGCGGGAACCTATTACTTAATTAATCAAAACATGTTTACATGATAGATCATCATTTGAAATCAATTATTTGAGTTTGGGGAAGAACCATGTCTCTCAGTTCGTGGATCAACTAGTCCACCGAGAAAATATATGTAATTGCAGCAGAAAATACTTGATTTAGTTCACTTAAGGTCCTAGATGCACGTGATGACATGACATAAAGTAAATGATATGCACATATCTAGGTGTAGTATAAGTATAGATAATACCTTGTAGACGACTTTAAAGATAAGGATTTCTGTTAAAAAGGATGCAATAAGGATGAAAGAAAAGCTATTTTTATAACTATAATGCACCTAGACATAAATCATTCCCAGAGAGCAAGTCACACAAGATCTCAATAATAGTAGCAATTAACTGGCAAGTAAGCTATAAAGTATCAAGAGAACACAACGGGCGTCAACAACCTGACACTAACTCGTTGGCCCCATACTAGCATGTCTGAACACAAGAGAAAACTAACCATAACTACCTCGCAGCAGCGGGGTGAAACAGCAACAAAAGAACTCTCGGAGACTCCGGGCTACAGCACTAGCAGCTAAGGCTCTGAACCTGAGGCATTCAATAAAACAAAGAACGCCTCAGCAAGGGAATACAAGTGGCAGAAAAACTTAAGCAGAAAGTAAATAAGGCAAAAGGGGTACCAACCCACGCCAGATTTACCGAAAGAGAGCTCCAAACCAAGAACTAAGTAAAGCATCAAGTGCACCCAAAATGCCACAACGAGGAACAAACAGAGTTCAATTATCTTGTTAAATTTAAATAAAGAGACTGATCAGCTCAAATTAAACGGGAGCGGTTACCTACCTCCGCCACCCAAAGCCCAAAACCGGGTAGGGGTGCCTCTAGACCCAACCAACCAAGCACTACTATCGTGCAAGGCTATAACATTTCCCCCACTGTCCCCCAAACACGACCACCGTGCAAGGCTAAAGACAATGGTTCTTATTAATTAAATCATTATTTAAAACACGGGGTGTAGCCCGAGAAATAATCACCAGGATACCCTAAGGATAAGGTCACACATGGAGTAAACACTGCATAAGACAATGCATAAGAGAAGACATAAATTATCTAAATTACAAAGGTTTCTAGAGAGGTCAAGAACAAAGGACAAGAGGCTCTAGAGAAGTCCAATGGCAATTAACATTTCTCGAGAAAAGAAAGGCAGGAGCCATCAGGTTCTCGAGAAATTAAATGGCAGGAGTCATCACGTTCTCCAGAAATTAAAGGCAGGGGTCAACTGGCTCTCGAGAAATTAAAGGCAGGGGTCATTTGGCTCTCGAGAAATTAAAGGCAGAGGTCATCTGGCTCTCGAGAAATTAAAGGCAGGGGTCATCTGGCTCTCGAGAAATTAAAGGTAGGGCAAAGCGGGCTCTCGAGAAATCAAATGCAGGGTGAAATGTTGTTCTCGAGAAATTAAAGGCAGGGGGTAAAGCTGCTCTCGAGAAATCAAATGCAGGGGGAAGGATTTTTCGAGGAATTAAATAATAAAGGGAAGCAGGCTTCTTGATGTTGAAGGCAAAAACAGCAGACCTCTCGAGAAATAAAAAGAATGCACTTCTCGAGAATTTAAACAAACAGCAGGAAGAAAATAAGAAAAAAGGCGGAGAAAGCCACTTGCCTTAAACCTTGCAAGCTCGAAGTTCTCCGCTCCAAAAGCTATGGATCGGCTAAGAACTCATTAAAACTCAACAACCTGAAACTTTACGGATCAAAAGGAGGAGTTAGGTCACAACCATAACTCCAAAAATTCCAAGAACAGGAAAAGCTTACCTCTAACACGAAGATCTTGCCGAGAGCTTCCCAAATCTACTCTCCAAACGCGATTCCGACCACAACAGCCCTAGAAATCGCTGGAACTCCTTGACAGGCCGCTCTCGCTTTCACGCCAGAAAGAAATCTAGGTCGGCCGACAGGGAAGGAGTTGAAAATAATAAAACCTAAACTTAAAGTATATATACAAAGATTCCAGGAATTCGTCGAACCCAGACAAATACAATTTCGTCGAACGCAGGCTGCCTGCAGTTCGTCGAACGCAGGTTGCCTGTCGTTTGTTGAATGTAGGCTGCCTGCAGTTCGTCGAATGTAGGCTGCCTGCCGACGAATGCAGGCTGCCTGTAGTTCGTCGAACGCAGGCTGCCTGCCGTTCGTCGAACGCAGGCTACCTGCCGTTCGTCGAACACAGGCTGCCTGCCGTTCGTCGAACGCAGGCTGCCTGCCGTTCGTCGAATGCAGGCTACCTAACGTTCGTCGAACGCAGGCCGCCCGACGTTCGTCAAACGCAGACAGGGAAACACAAAAGTAGCCTCCCCTTCTATTTAAACTATGATAGCGACTGAATCGCCTCGGACTTCAACAAAATCTAACGCGCTCGATCTAAATTACATACTTTAACTAAGCTACGGTTCAAAACTAAACCGGACGAGCTGACGTAACGCCCTTACGCCAAAAATTACGCCATAGTGATCACGTACATAATTAGCAAAAATCAGGGATGTTACATCTGTTCGTCGACTGCTGAGACAATCTGTTCATCGACCGCTGAGACAATCTGTTCGTTGACCGCTGAGACAATCTGTTCGTCGACCGCTGAGACAATATGTTCGTTGAATGCAGAACCTGAATGATTTCTTGAGTTCTAGCAGCCTAAACTCTTGACCCATTGACTATACATTGGGGTCAACTTAATCCTAGTCAGCAAATAGTGATCCTAGCCCAAATCAGTAATAGGGTTGTTCCAACAGGTCGGCTCGTTGAACCCCTCGGGGAGTGGTGCCAAGAGCACCAACTCGCAGAAGGGACTCCCCCCTTTGCACTCCTGACCTGCTCCACTCGCCCAACGAGCTCCCCGGGAGAACCGGCTCTCGGTATCACACACGCTGAGGGGCCACTCGCTGGGATCCCACTGGTCGGGATCCCTCCTCCTAGGACGGCGCTCGCCTGGACCCCACTCGCACTCGCCGGGCTAGGGAAGAGCTCCCTCCCTCCCCTCTAGATCTCACTCCGGCACCTGGGAGATTGCCTCCTTCCCTGACCTCTGTCCAAGTGCGCACTCGCCTACTCCAGCTAAAGGGGACACATGGGGCACGGGAGTTGCGAGCCCCCCAAGTGTCGAGGCGAGGGGGCATTGGAAAGCACCGAGCAGGTCTCTCTTCAGGTCGGCCAGCATCTCAATCGTTGCTGGCGCGCCGGGCGGCGGTGAGCCACCGAAGTCTGCCTCTCGGTCATCATCTCCTGCCATGTCTTCCTTAGAGTTTTCTTGAACTAGCTGCACTCCACGCTCACCGCACCAAAAATGTTGAAACCAGGACTTGGCTTCTTTGTGGATCTCGGGCCCTCAACGAGTTGAGGGTTGAAGCCATGCGATCTCAAAGGGTTGAAGCCGAGCGGTCTAGTGCCAGCGGTCTGTGCGGTCTCCCAGAACCAGACCGCACCTTCTCCTCAGAAGTACGAGATCGCGTTATATGAAGATCAGCGGTCTCCAACTCCATCAAGTAACGGTCTAATAACCGCGGTCTGTGTGGTCTCCCAGCACCAGACCGCGCCTTCTCCTCAGAAGTGCGAGATCACGTTGTATGAAGATCTGCGTTCCCCAGCTCAATCAAATAACCGTTGGATAACCTCGGTCTGTGCGGTCTCCCGGAATCAGACCGTCGTCTCTCTTCTGGAATATCAGATCACTTCATATGAAGAGAAGCGGTCTGGTACCCCCGACCTCTCCCTTACGGGGGAGTGTTCGCCAGAGCAGTCTCACGGTCTGTTAGCCTTCTCTGTCACACGACCTTGCTCCTGTCGTGTGACAGCCAGTCTCCTCTCTTGACCGCTGAGTTCGTTGCGGTCTCGTTCTCCCTGACCGCCTGACCGCCCAGCTCTCTTTGTGAATTTTATTTGTATTTAGTCCCACATTGTGTATTTGGTTTTTCCCTTTTCCCTCCTAGTCTATATAAAGGAGGCAATACTCTTGTAATACTCAGTTTTTTGGAAATAAAAATTCTGTTATTTTCAAATTCTCATTTGGTATCAGAGCTCGCAACGATCCTTGTGTTGTGAACTCTCTCTCTCTCTTCGGCCGGTCTATCTTCCTCCAGACCGCACGATCTCCCTTATTTTTCGGCCTTCTGTCGCGAGATCGTGCGATCTACCTTTCCTCCTGCCGATCTCTTCTCATGGGTACCCCTTCTGATAAAGTTCTCACCTCCACTCTTGTTTCTACTCCAGCCTCTACCTCTACTACCTCTATCTCTACTTCTGGCAATGTTGGCACCTCCTCCAAGCTCACTGGCTCTAATTATCCTAATTGGAGCGTCTCCTTAACCTTCCTCCTACGCTCTCAACGCAGACGACACCATCTCATCGATGATCCTCCTCTCAAAGGGTCTGCTACCTTTGATGATTGGGATGCTAGCGATGCTCTGGTCCGCACCTTGCTTGCTAATAGTCTCTCTGATGAGTGTCTTCCTTTCATTCATCATGATGAAAACGTCAAAGCAGCTTGGAACTATCTAGCTGCCCTTTATTACAAAGGTGCCAAAACCTCCCGCTTCTACACCTTGTATGCTGATCTTTTTTCCCGCCAAACCATGGATCCCACCACAGCATATCAAGAGGTTCAGGCCCTTGGGGATGAACTCCTTCAGCATCGTCCCTTCTCTGCTGATCTTGCAAAACAGGATAAACACTTCCAGGAGCTCCTCGTTGTGTGCTACCTTCTCCGTCTTCCTGAGTCCTATGATATGATCCGACAACAAATTCTTGGGGAAGCTGAATCTCCAACCCTTAATGCCACCGCTGCTCGGGTTTCTGTCGTTACCTCCCTTTCTCCAAAGACCCTTGTTATCCTCTCCTCCTCCAGAGAGCTTTGCTCACCGGGCTGAACATGGTCACCCCGGTGGTCATGGCAGTTCTATTGGTGGTCACGGACCTCCTCGGTACATCTGTTCTCATTGTGGTCGGAAGGGTCACACTATTGATCAATGCTATCTCAAGCATCCTCACCTTTGCCCCGCTGCTGCGACTTCTCATATTAGTACTACACAACCGTCTGCTTCTGTTGCGACCTCCTCAGGTAGCGTGCACATGGTTACTGAAGGTAAGTGGCTTATTGATTATGGAGCAACAAATCATATGACAGGGAACCCTCACCTTTTCTCACAGTTACTAGAACACAAGAATTTGCCCCCAGTTCTAACAGCAGATGGTTCTCCCTCACATGTGTGTGGGACTGGAATTGTTCAAGTCACTCAAACAATTTCTCTTAAGAATACTCTTTATGTGCCTACATTTCCCTGCAACTTACTATCAGTCAAGGATCTATCTCAACAGTTACAATGTTCTATTATATTTACTCCAACTAACTATTATTTTCAGGATCTGCACACCAAGGAGACAGTTGCAACTAGGACTGAGAGTGGAGGCCTCTACTTCCTTGACATTCTTGCTGCTCATTCTGCTTCCACAGCCTCCGATTCTCTCCATCAATGGCACCTCCGTCTTGTTCACCCTACACCTCGGCTGCTGTATCAACTTCTACCTCACCTCGCCAACGATACCTCTTCTCTCAACTGTGAAGCTTGTCAACTTGGAAAGCACCATCGGGCTTCCTATCCTGCCAAGCATGGTCGTAGCTCGACTCGTCCCTTTGATCTAGTTCACTCCGATATCTGGGGTCCTTCTCCTACCAAGACTGTGGGTGGGAGTAGTTTGTATTTTGTTACTTTTATTGATGATTTTTCTCGATGTACTTGGGTATATCTTTTAAAAGAACGCTCTGAACTGTTTACTATTTTCTCAACCTTCTATAATGAAATTTCCACTCAATTTGGAGTGTCTATCAAAGCTATTCGCACTGATAATGCTAAAGAATATTTCTCTCATCTTTTTCTGAGTTTTGCATGAATCATGACATTATACATCAAACTAGTTGTCCTTATACTTCTCACCAAAATGGGATCGCGGAACGTAAGAATCGTCATCTCCTAGACATGACTCGCACCTTACTCTTCCAGATGAATATGCCCAAAAAATATTGGGGTCATGCCATCCTCGTATCCTCCTATCTCATTAACCCCATTCCCTATGCTCTTCTCCAAGGCTCCACACCTTTTTCTCTTCTATATCCTACCTTGAAACCTTTCCCGCTACCTCTCAAAGTCTTTGGTTGTACTGCGTTTGTCCACACTCCTTCACCAGGTTGGGACAAACTCTCCCCTCGGGCAGTTAAGTGTGTCTTTGTTGGTTACTCTCCCACTCAAAAAGGTTACCGATGCTATGATCCTCTTCTTCGCAAACAATATGTTTCCGCTGATGTCACCTTCTTTGAAGATATACCATACTTTTCTTACTCTTCCACCTATGTGGCACTTACAACCCATCCACCACCTCCTCTCATTCACTCCCCACCAACAACACCCTCTCTCCCAACTCTACAACCTCCAACTCTCACTCCACCATATAAAAAGTCTCCTACCATTTGTCCTCCTACTCCAGGGCCTCCTCTCCCAACTCTTGGGCCATCACTATGTTCTTCCGATGATGACTCTCCTACTAATACAGTCACTACTGCAGACCTCCCTATTGCCCTTCGAAAGGGAGTTCACTCATGTACGCAACATTCTATTCATGATGTTGTGACCTATGCTCAACTCACCCCCTCTGCTAGGGTGTTTGCTATTGCTATTTCAGATACTATCATTCCAGCTAATTATCAAGATGCTCTTGCTATCCCACAGTGGAAGGCCGCCATGGATGAAGAAATAACCACTCTTTAAGAACGTGGCACGTGGACCCTTGTTCCTCCACCTCTTGGGGTAGATGTTGTTGGATGTAGATGGGTCTTTGTGATCAAATATCATGTCGATGGCTCTGTCGACCGATACAAGGCTCGCTTGGTTGCTAAAGGTTTTACTCAAACATATGGTGTTGACTTCTTTGACACCTTTTCCCCTGTTGCTCGTCTTACAACCATCAGGGTCCTCTTCTCTGTGGCCGTCAACAAAGGGTGGCAACTCTCTCAATTGGACGTCAAGAATGCCTTTCTCTATGGTGATCTTCAAGAGGTAGTTTTCATGGAGCAACCTCCAGGGTTTGTTGCTCCGGGGGAGTCTCGTGTATGTAAGCTCAAGAAGGATATCTATGGTCTAAAGCAAAGTCCTCGTGCCTGGTTTGAAAAGTTTAACGGAGTAATTAAGGTAATTGGGTTTGCCCGCAGCTCAGCAGATCACTCT
Organism: Dactylorhiza incarnata; assembly: GCA_033032865.1. Lineage (NCBI taxonomy): Eukaryota > Viridiplantae > Streptophyta > Magnoliopsida > Asparagales > Orchidaceae > Dactylorhiza > Dactylorhiza incarnata. The sequence goes on along the minus strand of JAWHQI010000001.1, from coordinate 21,048,070 downwards.
CTCTTCATTCGCAAGACCTCTCATGGAATGGTTGTTCTGGATGTCTACGTTGATGCCATCCTTCTCACTGGCAATGATATTGAAGGTATCGCCCTTACAAAGAAACATCTCCTTCAACACTTTGTAACCAAAGACATGGGGACTCCAAAGTATTTTTTGGGTATTGAGATCTCAAGAAAGCAGAGTTCTGTTGTCCTCTCACAACGTAAGTATGCTATTGACCTTCTGAAGGAAACAGGTCTTCTTGGTGCTAAACCTGCTAAGTATCCAATGGCAATAGGAGACGACAAACGCTGGAATGACAACTCTCCACCTCTACCTGATAGCATTAGATACCGTCGTCTTATAGGCAAGCTCATCTACCTAACTGTAACAAGACCTGATATTTGTTATGTCGTTGGGAAGGTAAGCCAATTCATGCAAGCCCCAAGGGAATGTCATCTTCAGGCTGCTCTAAAGATATTGGAATACGTTAAGGGATCTCCAGGAAAGGGACTTTTGTTTCAAATAAACAACCATCTCAAGGTAGAAGCCTACTCAGATGCTAGCTACGTTGATGATAAAGGAGTCAGAAAATCCATGTCTGGGTTCTGTACATTCGTGGGAGGAAATCTTGTGAGTTGGAAGAGCAAGAAACAAGGAGTAGTATCCAGATCGAGTGCTGAGGATGAGTACAGGAGCATGGCCCAAACTACATGTGAATTGAAGTGGTTACGAACTCTCCTTTTAGATTTTGGAGAAGTTTACAACCATCCCTTGCCAATGTTCTGTGATAATAAAGCTGCAATCTATATATCTCAAAATAAGGAGACAGAAAATCCACGTCTGGTTTGCTCCTGGTGGTCTAAGGAAGGAGTACATTTGTGACCGCGCGGCTTGTGCGCAGTCTCGTATTCGCTCGACCTGTGCGCGATCTGTCTGCTGATCTGCGATCTTGGTCGGATGATCATCCAAGTGGTCTGATCACGTGGTCTTCCTTATGAGACCGCTGGCGATCTGGAGGGTGGTGATTGTATCTATCCTGTGCGGTGACGACATCCATCTACCCGCCTATAAATAGAGGTGCAGGGCCCGTCATTCATAACGAGAACTGTAAGAACTGAGCAACTCCTGCTTACTCCTAAATGATTCAAATCAAAAATTTTAACATGGTATCAGAGCGAGATTATTGGAGTGGATAAGCAGTGATCAACTTGAGTTGCCATCGTCTTTGTGATGAAGAGACCACATAGATTTCCATGGAAGGCGGATTCGCAAGAGGGCTTGGTATTGAACTCCCTACATCGACTAACTATAAGAAATGGAGGTTGTGTATGGAGAGCTATTTACTTGGCGAGGATCTATGGGAGATAGTTGGAGGAGAAGACACACAGGAGGTGTTTCTAGCAGGAGATAATATGGCAGAGGTGAGACTTTGGAGGAGGACAAATGCTAAGGCAGAGTTCACTCTCAAGAGGGCTATCTCACCAGAGCCGTTTGATCACATCATTGGATGTAAATCTGCTGCTGAAATTTGGATGTCTTTGGACGGGTTGTTTAATAAGAAGAATGTAGCTCGGCTACAGTTTCTTGAAAATGAGTTGGCGAAGGCCTCTCAAGGCGATCTTTCTATTTCTACCTTCTTTCTCAAGATGAAGAATCTCACAGCAGAGATTTCTGTATTGGACCCTGATGAGCCCATCTCGGAGGCAAAACTGAAGAGGCATATCATCCGCGGGTTGCGGAAGGAGTATCTTGCCTTTGTGACTTCAGTTCAAGGTTGGGAAAATCAACCATCTCTGTTGGAGCTTGAGAACTTACTTGCTTCGCAGGAAATTTTGGCAAGACAGATGGCGGGGACTTCTATCTCTGGGGGAGATAGTGATGTGTTGTTCTCTGGGAATAAGAAGAAGAAGTGGGAGAAGAAGACGTCGGGTTATGATGGACCCTCTACTTCAGGTCAGCAGGATAGGGGTTATGCTCTTAAGTCTGATGGGAAGAAAAAGGGAGATGGACCAAGGTGCTTCAGGTGCAATAAGACCGGCCACTTCAAGAAGGATTGCCAGGTTAATCTTCAGTCGGGACATGTAACAGAGAAGGAGAAGCCAAAGTCTGATGAAGCTGGATGGGGAGGAGCCTTTGCGGCTAATATGACGGCGATGCCCGTTAAGGCCTTGGCTGCCATCAACTTCGAAGAGGATTGGATTGTTGATTCAGGGTGTGGACATCATCTCACCGGGGATGAATCAAAGTTCTCTTCTTTGGTGCCTTACTCAGGTAATGATGCTATCATTACGGCTGATAATTATGTTCATGCTATCGAACAAGAAGGTGTTGTCTCCCTGAGCAGTGATAAGGGTCCACTCACATTGAGGAGTGTTTATCACGTGCCTGGTATGAGGAAGAATCTCTTCTCTGTGACCAATGCGGTCGATGCCCAACATAAGTGAAGTTTCTTAAAACTCAACCGGAGATAAGGGGAGATGTTATCCATGTTGGAAAGCGGGTGAAGGACTTGTTCGTGTTATCGACAAGTACCTATGTTGATAAGATGAAGACCAACGATAGCGCGACTATCTGGAATGAAAGGTTGGGGCATGTTGGAATGGATAAATTGAAGGCTACGGCGGTAAGGGGCCTTGTCAAGGGCTTGCCTAGCTTGTCCTCTTATGGAGACAGTCATGTTTGTGCTGGATGTCAATTTGGTAAGTCTCATCGACTTCTATTTGATAAATCACAAACAAGATGCAAAGCGTCGTTGGAATGCATTCACGGTAATTTGATGGGACCGACTGCCACCCCAAGCTTTGGAGGCAATAGATATATGTTGGTGTTGATTGACGATTACACCAGATATGTCTGGGTGTATTTTTTGAAAGAGAAGTCGGAAGCCTTTGCGAAGTTTGTGGAGTTCAAGGAGCTGGTGGAAGGTCGGTTAGGCCTGCGGGTGAAGAAATTGAGAACTGACAATGGTGGGGAGTTCACCTCTGGTGAGTTCTCAAGTTTTTGCAGGAAACACGATGTTTAGAGAGAGCTCACTTGTGCCCATACTCCACAGCAGAATGGCGTTGCAGAGAGGAAGATCCAACATCTGACGGAAACCTGCAAATGCTGGCTTCATGCCAAGAGTATCCCAAAGTCCTTTTGGGCGGAGGGAATGTCTTGTGCGGCTTACGTCATCAACAGAATGCCTCTTATCAACATGAAGACCCCTCACGAACTGATGTTCAAGGAGAAACCGAGTGTTGCTCACCTTCGAGTGTTCGGGTCAACCTGCTATGTGCATATTCCTGATGCTCTTCGGACAAAGCTAGATGCAAAAGCAAGGAAGCTAGTGTTTGTTGGATATGATGAGCGGAAGAAAGGATGGAGGTGCATGGATCCTGAGACACGGAGATCGGTGGTATCTCGGGATGTGGTGTTCGATGAAGTGACTTCCTACAAGGGGAGTTCAGGAGTTGAACTACCAGAGAGCAGGGTTGATGAAGCAGGGAAAGCTGCAGGAAGTCTTCAAGTGGAGTTGCCTGTTTCACCAGGAGCTCCAGCTGTGTCAAGCTCTGAGATGGAGGCTTCAGGTTCTGGAAGCAGGGGGAGAGATGCTCCAAGTTCGTCCAGAAGAGGAGCTTGCACAGAAGAAGCAGCTGAGGAGGTGGTTAGTCAGGTGCAACCTCTTAGGAGGTCGAAGAGGACTATCAAGCCACCAGATCGGTACACAGGAGGAAACATGGTAAGCTTCATCTCATGTTTCTTCGCTGGTCCCTTGGATGAGAGGGAGCCATCGAGCTTTGAGAAAGCCAAAGGCGTGAAGCAGTGGGATATTGCTATGCAAGAAGAGATGGATGCTCTCAAGAAGAATAAGGCTTGGTCTCTAGTGCCCAGGCCCAAGGGCATTACACCTATAACATGCAAATGGGTGTACAAGCTCAAGAAGAAAGCTGACGGCATGATCGAGCGATATAAGGCTCGCCTTGTAGCTCACGGGTTCTCACCGCAGTATGGTGAAGATTATGATGAGATGTTTTGTCCAGTGGTAAAGATGACTTCGGTCCGATTTGTTATTTCTTTGGCGGCATCTTGTGGATGGGAGATTTGGCAGCTTGATGTTAAGAATGCTTTCTTATACGGAGATATTGACAAGGATATCTTCATGATCCAGCAACCAGGGTTCATCTCAGAGGATCGTCCAACTACGTCTGCAAATTGAAGATGGCCTTATATGGGTTGAAGCAAGCGCCTCGGGCGTGGTATGGAAAGATCGCGGAGTATCTCTTATTCTGCGGGTTCTTTGCTTCAGACTTTGATTCTAGCTTGTTTGTCAAGAAGGAGGGGGCGCTTCGGGTTATTGTGTTGCTGTATGTGGATGACATGATTGTCACCAGGAATTCGAAGGAGGCGGTAGCAAGGCTGAGAGCTGAGCTTGCTATCAGGTTCGAGATGAAGGATCTGGGGGAGCTTCACCATTTCCTTGGACTCGAGGTCCAGAGGCGGGAGAGCGGAGTGCTCATTTCTTAGGAAGGATATGCGGAGTGGATCATTCAACGATTTGGCATGGAAGAAGGGAAGAACAGCTCTATACCTCTGGAACAACATCATAAACTTCAGAAGGATGAGGGAAGAGTTCTATCTGATCCGTTGGTGTTCCGAGCTCTGGTTGGGAGCTTGATTTACTTGACCATCACGAGGCCTGATATTTCTTATGCAGTTGGCAAAGTGAGTCTGTACATGGCGGAGCCATGGAAGCCTCATCTTCTGGCGGCAAAAGGGATTCTGAAATATGTGAAGTCGACCTCTGATTTGGGTCTCCTATTTAAGAGAGGGTCAAGCTTGGAGTTGCATGGATACATGGATGCTGACTATGGGGGAGACGTGGATGATCGGAGATCAACGTCTGGTTATGTCTTTATGACGGGCCCCACAGATTTCTCTTGGTGCAACAAAAAGCAGTATTCAGTGTCCGTATCTACCACAGAAGCGGAGTACAAGGCTTCGGCCTTGGCAGCTCAGGAAGCCGTTTGTCTCAGGAGGTTGGTGGAGGATGTTCATGAGGAGGTTCGAGGTCCCACTATGCTACGCGGGGACAATGAGAATGCTCTCAAGCTGGTTAATAATCCAGTTTGTCACGCGAGGACCAAGCATATTGAGATTGAGCACCATTTCATTCGTGAAAAGGTGTTGGGAGGATCTCTTATGGTCGAGCATGTTCGGAGTGGGGATAATGTCGTAGACATCTTCACAAAGCCGCTGGCGAAGGGACCATTTACACGGTTACGGAGTTTACTCAGGATAGTCTCCACTTCCCAGTTCAAGGCGGAGTGTTGAAATTTTGAATTGAAGTGGAGGAGACTGGGCGATCTGATTTTGGGAGACCACCGAGACCGCGCGGCCTGTGCTTGTATTCTGCCAGTCTGTTCTGGCGGTCTGCTGGTTCTGCCAGTCTATCTTAGTACCTGCGGTCTGTTCCCGAGTTGGTCTGCTGGTTGGCCTGTCTTCTTTGTTGGAAGACCGAGCGGTCTGTTCCTATGTGTGACCGCCTGTCTGGGCGGTTTGTGCTTGGCGATCTGGCGATTTGTTCCAAGTCGGCCAGATGGTTCCTGGTTTGCTCCTGGTGGTCTAAGAAAGGAGTACCTTTATGACCGCGCGGCTTGTGCGCAGTCTCGTATTCACGTGACCTGTGCGCGATCTGTCTGCTGATCTGCAGTCTTGGTCGGATGATCATCCAAGTGGTCTGATCGCGCGGTCTGCCTTATGAGACCGCTGGCGATCTGGCGGTTGGTGATTGTATCTCTCCTGTGTGGTGACGACATCCGTCTACCCGCCTATAAATAGAGGTGCAAGGCCCATCATTCATAATGAGAACTGTAAGAACTGAGCCTGGGTTAATTCGTGCGGTCTCACTTTGAGGTCGGGCGGTTTGGAAGTGAGTTGACTATTTGTTGTGTTCGTAGGTTTGCGGTTAGCAGGTTGCGGTCTCCTTCCTTGGTGATTCCCAGCGGCTTGAATAAAAAGTTCGGCAGCGGTCAGTCTGCGAACTGGTTTATGTTCGTTCTTGTGCTGTTCGCGGAGAGCTCAGCCATCAGGCGACCTTCAGCGGTTAGGCGATCTGAGTTGCGGTCTGGCGACAGCTTCAGTTCTTTGTTCCAATAAAGCTCCAGTTCGTGCGGTCTGAGGTGCGGTCTTGCAGTGCTGGCAGTCTGTCCGGTTTCTGTTCGCGCGATCTCAGGTCAAGCCGGGCGACTTCTGGAGTCGAGCTGTCTGTGCGGTCTCAGCTTGTGTAGGCGCCAGATTTGTTTTGGTGTGTTTTGTTCTTCTCATCTCTGTGATTCTGATGAATCATGTCTCGCCATCTATACCTCGCACTGTAAATGAAGTTTGTGTTTCAATAAAGATTCTTGTGTTGCTGTGTGGCATTGTGGTTGTCTGGCTTTAACTCAGTTGATGCAACTCCTGCTTACTCCTAAACGATTCAAATCAAAAATTTTAACAATGTCATCTTCAGGCTGCTCTAAAGATATTGGAATACGTTAAGGGATCTCCAAGAAAGAGACTTTTGTTTCAAATAAACAACCATCTCAAGGTAGAAGCCTACTCAGATGCTAGCTACGTTGATGATAAAGGAGACAGAAAATCCACGTCTGGGTTCTGTACATTCGTGGGAGGAAATCTTGTAAGCTGGAAGAGCAAGAAACAAGCAGTAGTATCCAGATCGAGTGCTGAGGCCGAGTACAGGAGCATGGCCCAAACTACATGTGAATTGAAGTGGTTGCGAACTCTCCTTTTAGATTTTGGAGAAGTTTACAACCATCCCTTGCCAATGTTCTGTGACAATAAAGCTGCAATCTATATATCTCAAAATCCAGTATTTCATGAGAGAACCAAACACAATGAAGTGGACTGTCATTTTATCAGGGAAGAAATCTTGAAGAAACAAATCTGCACTGCATTCGTAACTTCGGATAAAGAGCTGGCTGATATCTTCACCAAACCCATATCTTCATCCTTCTCTAAAGTGTGTAACAAGCTAGGCATGATTGATATATATGCTCCAGCTTGCGGGGAGTGTTGAAGCCATGCGGTCTAAAAGGGTTGAAGCCGATCGGTCTAGTGCCAGCGGTCTGTGCGGTCTCCCAAAACCAGACCGTACCTTCTCCTCAGAAGTACGAGATAGCATTATATGAAGATCAGCGGTCTCCAGCTCCATCAAGTAACGGTCTGATAGCCAATGTCTGTGCGGTCTCCCAGCACCAGACCACGCCTTCTCCTCAGAAGTGCGAGATCGCGTTGTATGAAGATATGCGGTCCCCAGCTCAATCAAATAACCGTTGGATAATGGCGGTCTGTGCGGTCTCCTGGAATCAGACCGTCGTCTCTCCTCAGGAATATCAGAGCGCTTCATATGAAGAGAAGCGGTCCGGTACCCCCAGCCTCTCCCTTACGGGGGAGTGTTCTCCAGAGAGGTCTCACGGTCTGTTGGCCTTCTCTGTCACATGACCTTTCTCCTGTCGTGTGACCGCCAGTCTCCTCTCCATACCGCAGAGGTCGCTGCAGTCTCGTTCTCCCTGACCGCCTGACCGCCCAGCTCTCTTTGTGTATTGTATTTGTATTTAGTCCCACATTGTGTATTTGGTTTTTCCCTTTTCCCTCCTAGTCTATATGAAGGAGGCAATATTCTTTTAATACTCACTTTTTTGTAAATAAAAACTCTGTTATTTTCAAATTCTCACAGAGGGGAACCTAGCACTTACTGATTCCTTGGAAGGAACTGACCAAAGGCTCGAAACTACACACAGACCCTTGGTCGTGGCGAGGGGGCCCCACCACACACCCGAAAGATCTTTGAGCGCTTCCCCTCCCAAGCCAAAGCCAAGACTGGGCACCTTGGAGAGCCGGAGAGCTAAGCCATGATCACCTAGGGAGGAAGAAGCTCAGAAAACTTAGATTGGAATCCCCTCCAAAGGTGCCCTTCAAGGTCTATATATAGTTTTTCAAGCCTGGTCTGCTAGTAGAGGGATTCCGCCTTACTCTCCTGCCATACGCACCCCAAAATGGTCTGCCAACAACCAAACTCCGCTGTTCGGAGGGGATAACTGCAGACCACTATGGGTTTTTAGGTAAAAGAACCCCTGGACTATTCCTGGGCGAGCCACCATATGTGTCTCTCTCGTGAACCTAGTGGTTTGGCTCGCTCTCTTCCATGCGAACAACTGACAAGGGCTTGGCTCGCTCGCCTTCCCGCGAGCGACGGCGAGAGCCTTGCTCCCCTTGCAGCCTGGCTCGCTAGCCTCGTTACTCCCTTCTAATGGATTATTTATCTATGCTCACCCCCTGGCGTACACCGGGGTTGTACAACCGCCAGACCGGGCGGTCTGTTTCCTTTTTCTCTTATCTCTGCCCTGGCTCTCTTGTATCTCGGGCAGCCCATAATTTATGGATCTGCCCATTTAGGAAGCCTCTGCGTCTATAAATAGGGTGTGGGGGTACCTGAAAAGGAACTTTTGGCTTAGAGGATCCAACTTACAACCTGTGTAAGCGGTCTCGAATCCTGTCACTTTTCTATCTCTTCACCTAGCCTGCTCTGGATTTCATCTTGTAACCTCTCTTGAGATTAATTGTAACCGTTTTTCTCGTCAGAGGTCTCTCCCCTTGCATCTTTTGTCTCAAGTAACTGCACTTCACAGTTTTCTCTATCCCTTCTCTAGTGTGAGTTTTGGAGGTACATTTTTGTGCCAATATTTGTTTTGCTTGAGCTCTAGAATGAGTAGCATGTTGTTGGCGGAAAGCTCTTTCTTCATAATGATTAATGAAATGATTGTGAATCTCAAGGTTACGGTTCACTGAATATCATCTCCTCCCTTTTATAGGGACATTTAATAACGGTCATTTCCTCGGACACCCTTTATGTCAGAAATCACCTTTCCATAAAGCGCAGCTCTTGATTGGACCAATCTGCAGAGATAGTTAATGACGTAACGCTAAAAACATGCTTTAATTTGAATGCAGGCCTTTCCGCAATTTGACTAGATGTCTGGTCGAATCTTCTTGATGTCTAGTCGAATGTAGTTCTTCTGGTCGAATTTGAACTATGCATACATTAGTTCAAACTTTCAACACGAATAGTCTTGGTGACTTTAGTAGTCTACAAGATGATATTTCACTACTTTAGTCTTCTAGTTGAATCTTCTACACGAATTGACTTGATGATTCTTTGGTAGTCTATAAGACAATATTTCACTACTTTGGTCTTCTAGTCAAATCTTCTGCACGAATCTACTTGATGTCTTGTATAGACTTCATGATGACATTTGACTATTTATGCCTTCCAGCCGAATCTTCTTGATGAATTGACTTCAACTCTCTTATAATTATGAAATGTCGTGTTGGTTCATCGACGACATTTCATGTGACCTTGACGATATTTTAGATCACCTCAACGATAAATACCTTAGCTAAATTCTTCTTTCAATCAAGTGTTTCCAAATATCTTTTGAATACCTCTAAGACGATATGAGAGTAATTGAGCCTTGTCAAGATGATACCGTCTTGGAAAGTATATTGCCAAGACAATATTTAGAGATTGTCCTTCTTCTTCTAGAGAAGATGACATGTGTGTGGTTAAGAGTTTACAAGATGATATTATCTTGAATCTTAAGTTCTTCAAGCCGATATTGAGAACTTTACTCGACGAAATTTATACTCTCCAAGATGATATTTCACTTAGTCAATTTTTGATCTTCTCAACTCAGATCCTTTTCATTATCTCACTTGTTAGACCTTTATTCCTTATTATAATAAGTTAGTGACATGTCTAATATAGTCTAGATCATAGTTCGACATGGTATTATGCACAATGAGGGATTACATTGGCAAAACTATCTCTATCAACACAAAGTCTATCCCTATGTTAGGATTGTCACTATCTAGTACCTGAAAGCAATATTCTAAAGCAAATATGTCAAATATAAAGTTTATTTATCTTTGACTTAAGGGCTTCTTCAAATTAGGAACATTGTAGGTAAAGTTCTCAACACTACCGAGGGAGGTAGCTGCCGTGATAGTGGGAAAGATGGCAAAAGACATTCAAATGAAAACATTGGCGGGAGCATTAGAGCTAATTGACAAATAGACTAATACATAGCACTAACCCTAATCCACGGCGATAACTAAAGGCAAGCCCAATAATCACCTGGCTAATTGAGGAGCCAAATATAGCATGTGATCGATATGATGGCGGGATCGAATATTCTACTAACGCGATGTGGTAACTCTATCGAGGCGCGGTAGTGGATGCCTAAAGAACAAAATGCGCTTACCATTACTGGTGACTGGCATGTGAAACTCTTTCCATTATGGGTATCATAGGGCGGTAACACCTACCGTTGAAGCTAGCTCGCACTATCTATTTAAAGGCCACTCTGCACTTTCATTTCAAAGAATGATTGAGCCATAACTCCAAAGATATTTGTGTGAGGCCTCATCCCAGACATTCAGATCTTTCCCTATAGCAATCTTGGATTTCCAAAGGAGAACTTGAAAGCGGAGTGATGGAGACGACCTCCCTCAACATGAAGATGATGGTACCGGCACGCTTACGGATGATGGAGTCTCTCCAGCCAAAGACTTCCGACGCCATCGCCGCGACAGTAATTGTGTTAAAAGCCATCGCCGCTACAACCTCCACACGAGGCGCAAGAATATTAAATTATAACTATAATTATTCTATTATAATTATTGATTAATTTTTATTATGTTTTCTTTATTATTATATTAATGTTTGGGAGATTTATTTTATTTTCATCTATTGTTTTAATTTGGGCTGCATGTAGCCATATGTGTTTGTAAGCCTATAAAAGGCCATAATTGTAGAAGGATTATGAATAATTATGATTACAATTGAAATTTGAAATAGAAATCCAAACTTCGAAATCTCCCTCTCTCCTTTTATTCTCTCCCCCCTCTAGCCGAAATTCCTCCTTCCTCCTTAGGTTTCGGCCAAACCTAGAGCAGCCGCCCCTTGTTCTCTTCTCCTCTCCATAGCCACCAACCCCTTCTCCTCCCCTCCTCTCCACCTCTCTAAATCTATTGATAGCCGACCACCCCCTCCTCCCTTGAAGTGTGCCAAACAGCCCTCTCCTTCTCTTGAAGATTTCGGCCAAGGCAAGAGCTATGTGGTTCCGGCAAACATCTTCTCCGGTGTGAAGCGAAGATGGTGGACGAGTTTTCTCTCCATACGACACAACTCGGTTGATTGCTTGAGAAAATCTAATCTCAAGCGGGGTAACGAAACTTTCTACTTTGTGGGATTCCCTCTTGAATATTTCTTGTGGTGGATTTATTTTGGCGTGATCTTCAACAACTTGAATTTTCGTGGATTTCTTCGATTGATTTTGAGTTATTCCTAATTGATTTAAATTCATGAGGATTGGCGAACCTCGTTTTCTTTTTGTTGGGAGAGATCTACCTTTTCCGAAATCGTTATTTTCGGTGGATCTCTTTTGGTACAACACTCGCTCGATCGGATCGGGTGGATCCATTTGGCTATGGGGAATATTGGCCTAAAGCCATTATTTGATCTCTAAGGGTTAGCAAACCCGTACGTTAGCCTTTAATTGATAAATTGCAAAGTGTGTGTGTGCTGCGAATAATTATTAGTGTGAGCGAAGGATTGGGAACGTAGAGAGAAATTTGTGTTTGCCCGTAATAACCGTGTCAGAGAGCGTAGCCTACATCAATTTGGTATCAAAGCGAGGTTTGTTTCAATTTTTTAATTGACGCCATCCTTCTATTTTCTTAGGACGCCGACACACACTTGTCTTGCAGGATCTTTTGTTCAAAACAACAAAATTTTAAATTGCTGGTCTGCGAAGAGCGGCCTAAAATTCTCATTTTTTTTCTGCGAAATTAAAAAAAAAATTCTTGAATTCTCCTTATTATTTTTTGTAAGAAACCAAAAAAATATTTTAATTACCCTAGTTATTAAGCGAAAACAATTCAATCTTTCATAAATTTGTCAGGTCAAAATCAATTTTCTGTTAGTACATGCGCACAAGATTAGGCACGGAGTATACCACCTCCTCCTCCCATATAGCCTAGACATCCTTAAATATATTTCCTTGAATGAGATTAGGCACGAGATTGCGCACGTTATTGTTTTGTCACTTTGAGCGGATAAATATATTTCCTTGAAGTCCGGACAATTAACGTACTCATCCTTAATTCTATCGAACCCAATCACTTTTACCTCAAGCGTAGACAATAATAAAGAGACTCGTCTAAGGGAATCTGCCACATGATTTAGCGTTCCCTTAATGTGTTTTATTATAAAGGTGTACTCCTGAAGATAAGAGACCCATTTAGCATGCTTGGGGCTAACCTTATTTTGGGAATTAATAAATCTCAAAGCCTCGTGATCAAATAATATAACAAACTCCTTAGGGAGTAAATAATGTCTCCAATGTTGGAGACACCGAATAACCGCGTAAAACTCCCTATAATAATTAGAATAATTCAATTTTGGCCCCGCAAGCTTCTCACTAAAATACCAATAGGATGACCCTCTTGACTCAATACACCGCCAATACCAACTCCAGACGCATCGCATGACAATTCAAAAACCTTATTAAAATCAGGCAATCGTAAAAGTTGAGCTTCCGACATTCGGGATTTAATTGTTGCAAACGCTTTAGTGGGCGATTTGGTCCATTTGAATTCGCCCTTCTTCATGCACTCCGTGATCGGTGCCATGATACTACTAAAATCTCAGATAAATCGGAAGTAAAAAGTAGCTAGGTCGTGAAAACTCCGAACATCCCGTATATCGGTCGGTTCCGGCCAATCCCTAATGGTTTGGACCTTCTTGGGATCCACATGAATGCCCTCCGAACTCACAATATAGCCTAGGAACTCCACAGAGGGAACATTGAACTGGCATGTTTTTATATTAACAAACAACTGTTCCTTTCGCAACGTTGTAAGGACTATCCTCAAGTGCGACTCATGATCATTCAGAGATGCGCTAATTACTAGGATATCATCAAAGTATATAACTACGAATTTTCCCAAGAAAGGCTTGAACACTAACATCATCAACCTCAAAAATGTACTCGGGCCATTTGTGAGCCCTTCCCCAAGAACCAACCACTCATAAAGTCCAACTTTTGATTTAAATGCCATTTTCCAGTCGTCTCCCTCCCTAATTCTGATTTGATGGTAGCCACTCTTAAGATCTAGCTTAGAAAAAGTAGTGGCCCCGGCTAACATATCCAATAAGTCGTCCAAACGAGGGATGGGAAACATATATTTGACAGTCATTTTATTAATGGCCCTATAATCAACACACATCCTCCAGGAACCATTTTTTAGGGACCAATAATGAGGGTACGACACAAGGACTCTTACTATGACTGATGAACCCCTTAGCAAATCCAAAATTAATTTTTGCAATTCATGGTGTGAGGAGGGGTTAAGTCGATAATGGGGAAGGTTAGGCAAGGAGGAACCCGGAACGAAATCAATCTCGTGTTGAATTTCTCTCATGGGGGGTAATTCGGACGGTAAATCATCTGTGTAGACATCGTTAAATTCTTCCAAAAAGTGTCTTCAATGCTAGTGGTAACTTTTCAAAAGGGGACATGTCTTCCTTAATTTGTAAACAAACTAACGCATATTTGACACCGTCAATAAAGCTATCGTGCTTAAACTCCTTCTTACCTATCAAGCTTAACGCTTTCTTCTTAGCAGGCACAACAATGTCTTTAGAGGCGACTGATGGATCCTTAGGCGGAGTGGGTTTAAATATAATGGTTTGCCCATTAAATTTGAACTCATATGTGTTGACTCGCCCTAAATGAGTAACATCATGGTCATAAAGCCATGGGCGTCCTAATAACACGTGACAGGAATCCATGGGGATGACGTCACACCAAACCTTTTCAGAATAAGCCTTGATGGTAAGGGGTACCAAACAATGCTTCCCAATCGGAAGGGATGTCTAATTAACCCAAGCAACCTTGTAAGTGTGAGGGTGAGGCTCGGTAGTTAATAACATCCATGACATCGCATTTTTGGAAACCACGTTCATACAGCTATCGCTATCGATTATCAGCTTACACCACTTCTCTCCACTTTTAAAATTTAAAGAGAAAATATTCGTCCTATTCCATTCATCAGATGCACGTGGAGTGGCTAAAATACACCTCATCACCATCATATGGTTATCATGCTCTATATCGCTAGGCACTCCTTCCGATTTGGATTCTTCACCGGCCTCATACATGAGCTCGGCGGATTCAATCGAGGTATCTAACAGGGCTAGGGGCTTGGGATTAGTAGGACATTCACTAGCGTAATGTCCTTGAATTCCACAAGCATAACACGTAGCATTCATTTTGCTGATCCTACCCATGGGCACTCTCTCTCCAGTTAGATTTCTTATATTTCTTGCCGTGATGACAACCGATTTCTAGTCAGCAGACCAAAACTTACCCTTATCCTTTTGGGTGGATGGGGGGGTGGTCCTAAGATGGACTTTGCCTTCTGAAAGGAACTGTCTTGGACTTGTGAGCATTGTGCTTTTCAATATCCAAGGCAGCATTAAAAGTGGTGTTTAAGTCGGTGTGGCCATAACGGAGGGGTTTGCCCTGAATATCAGGGTTAAGCCCCTTACGGAACCTAGAGAGGGTGATCTCTGGCATCTCTCTAACATCGCACCTGACCATCATGTCCTTGAGAAGGCTCATATAATCAGTGACCGACCTATTCCCTTGCCTAAGGGTAGCTAATTCATTAAACTTTTGCGTCTGATGGTATCTAGGGACGTACTAGTCTGTCAACATTCCCTTCATGCCTGCCCAACCAATTGGTGGTAGACCGTTCACCGCACCTAGACGACATTCCTCATTCAACCAAAATATTTTATCCCTGCCTAACAACTTCATCCTCGCAACTCACACCTTATCCACGCCGGTCAGATTGTGCCACTCAATGTAGCACTCTATTTCCATAACCCAGTCTAAGAAAACCTGGGGTTCACCCAGTCGATCATACGATGGGGGTTTGACCCAGACGACCCTAGTGATATCAAACTCTTACGGTGCACGCGGGACATGTTCATTATTATGATTGGCACGCTCCTGTGTTCATTATAATGGATATTATTATGGGTATTACCTTCTTCACGTTGGCTGGCGGCATGATTTCGGGGAGCCGCTTGATTTAACTTTAGCTCGTGAAGTAGCTCCCTAATGTCCATCAATTGATCTGTAAAATTCTGGAGGTTCTTCTTTTTAGTCACATCCCGAAAATATTTTTCTGCCAAAAAAATTTAATTTTTATCCGACACTACAAAATTCACTCTTTATTATTTTGTCCAAACCTGCATGCACACTAGACTAGGAACGGAATACACTACACCATCATCATCTAGGATGGCTGCGAATGAGCACAGGGATCCCAACGTCGTAGCCATAGAGGGGCTGCGTAACGATATGACAGAACTTAGGACCATGTTAGCACAAATCCTACAGAACCAAGGAGGACCGCCACCACCACCACCACCCATTAATGTTGGGCAGCACAACCGGCACCAACATGTCCATGATTCGAATTTTAATGGGGACTCTCCCCAAGTACCCCCTCGAGAACACCTCCCTGAGCGTGGCTTCGATATTACTAGGGCCGTTAAGATTGATGCCCCCACTTATGATGGTTTGGTAGACCCCCAGGTCTTCCTTACTTGGGTAGTGGATATGCAATGCTACTACTATTGGAACCACCTTACGGACCCTCAAAAGGTCCAAGTTGCCAGGATGAAGTTAACGGGTCGTGCGAAGACCTTTTTGTTGAATGAGGAGCAGAGATTAGGATCCGGGAAGGGAGTTCCACTTATAGGTTGGCCGGTGACGAAGAATTTGCTAACCGATCAGTACGTCCCTACATACAACCGAACACAGATGTTCGATGAGCTTGCCACCATGCGGCAGGGATCTAATTTGGTAGCTAAGTATATGGGAGAACTAAAAGATCATATGGTGCGTTGTGATCTTAGGGAGATTCCTGAGGTCACCTTATCCCAATTTCGTAAGGGGCTTCAACCCGATATTCAAAGGAAGCTCCTGGGCTATGGTCAAACGGACCTAAACACGACTTTCAATGCCACCCTTGACATTGAAAAGCACCTTGCCTCAAAGGCCCACTCCCATTATTCCCACACGAAGAACAAGTCCACCGTGGGAGCGTCTTCCTCCACATATCCGAATAAGGGGAAGTTTAGGACCACCGAGATGAAATCTATCGTGATCACTGCTAGGAATGCTAGGAATCCCGTGAGTGAGCGTATCCCCATAGGGAAGGTAAGTAAGGCCAACACTACATGTTACTCTTGTGGCATTCAAGGTCACAATGCCTTTGAGTGCCCAACGAAGACTAAGGTCATAGCCCTTTTAGATTTGACTACCGATCCCGCTGATTACGTATATGAGGTTGCTGAGGAGAGTGACCCAGAAGGGGTCCCAAGTGATTTAGAGGACGATCACCGCCTTATGGTGATGCGTTGTATCTTGACCACTCCTCGTCCCTTAGATGACTGGAAGAGGACAAGCATATTTTCTCTGTTTTTTAGGAGTGGAGAGAAACTCTGCAAGCTGATTATCGATAGTGGTAGCTGTGTGAATGTCGTTTCTAAGAACGCCGTCACACATATGTCCTTGACCATGGAACCACACCCGACCCCATATCAGGTAGCTTGGATCAACAAGATCACCGTCCCAGTTACCAAGCGATGCCTGGTCCCCCTCTCATTCAAATATTATACTGATGAGGTATGGTGTGATGTCCTACCGATTTGTCACGTGTTACTAGGCCGCCCTTGGCTCTATGACTGTGATGTGATGCATTTTGGTAGAGCCAACACGTATGAATTTAAACTCAATGGCAAAACCATTACCTTGAGGCCGACCATCCCGAAGGAGCCAGTAGTTTTGGCTAATGACACCACTATCCCAGTAGAGAGGAAGAAGTTGAGTCTAGTTGGTAGGAAGGAGTTTGTGAAGGATCCGTTTCTTGATGGAGTGATGTATGCACTATTACTTATGAGTGTGAAGCCTGATTCTAGTGTTTTGGATGATCTGCCCAGAGAGTTATGGGTACTGTTGGAAGAGTGATGCGCAAAACTATGCTTGCAAATGATAATGGCAAGTGTACCGTATCGAATGTAGTATAGGTTGTTAAAACAAGGTCGTATTAGACTCGGGGCGGTTGAGTACTCTTACTTAGGAAAATCTCTATTATTTTATCAAAAGAAACTTGGGTTGGTTGGTTGCAAGAAAGAGAAATAAATTGTTAAAACTATAATAAGAAGGATTAACACTCAACCTTGAATCACCTTGGAAAAAATAAATAAATAAAGAAATAAAACTTCTAATTCTCTTTAAAAGAAATGCTTGACCGTGGAGGTTCCCGATTCATAAACGTACCTCTCTCAAGGATACGCCTAACTGAGTTTAGGTTGATCAATCGAACTCTCATTCTAGAATCGAAACCCCTAAAACTCGCTTTATCGAAGTGAACCCCTCTATTGGATATAACTCCAATCCGGGAGATTTATGTCATCCTCTCTCGAGGAGTGCATTCAAATCTCTTTATCCTTGAAATGATCGATTCGAACTCAAAACCTCTCGATTATTAGACTACGAAAACTAGAATGAGATTATATATCGATAATATAATCTCAATCAATATAAATTCAAGGATAAATCTTAAGCGATCTAAATATGAGAAAAAAGAAGCTCTAAACTAAATTATGAATTATATTTTCCTTGGATCATCTCGGTCGAGTACTAATGAAATTTAGCTACTCATGGAGATGGAGGAATTGATGAAATACAAGAAGTGCATAATGAAGATTGAGAGTAGAATAAGAGAAAAAGTACTATTTTATTAATTGAAAAGAAATTACAACTAGGAAACAAGAAGTTCCAAACCTGAAATGAAAGTGCAAGATAAGAAGGAAGATTACAAGCTTGAGAATGACAAAAACAGTGCAAGAAAATAAACTTAGAACTCCCAAAATTCGTCCCCAAACATCTGGAAAAGCTCCCTTTAAATAGCTGAATTTTTGGTGTTACACACCCTTGGTCACGCCCGTGACCAAGGGCGTGTAAGGGGCGTGATTTGCTGTGAGCGGAGAAGGCGCCGTCTGGCTTCAATGCAGGCGTTACAGACGTGTCACTCCCTAGGTCACGCCCGTGACCTAGGGCGTGTAATCTCAATTAAGTGCTACTGGCGGGAAGCTTCGACGGGAAATTGGCGCGGGAAAAGTCACGCTCGTGTGCTGGATGTCACACCCTTGGTCACGCCCGTGACCGAGGGCGTGTAATTTTAATTGACGTGGCGGCGTGCTTCGGATGCTTGTGGCGGGTCGTGGCTGTGACATTGGGTCACGCCCTTGGTCACGCCCGTGACCTGGGGCGTGCACTTGGCGAAAACTTCACGGAGCGTCCCCGGAGTGGCAGAAGCAGGTCTGGAGTATTTCGTAGGTTACACGCCCATGGTCACGCCCGTGACCTGGGGCGTGTAATTTTAACTTTTTGCTCAAAACAACCCAGAAAACCTGAAAACACAAAACAAACTTAAATTAGCTTATGAAATAACAATGGAAGGATTTATATGATAAAATTCCAAAAAATAACATAATTTTATATAAAAAACATAATAAACCTAAACTAAAAGAGGAGTGAATAAATTACTCATCAAATACCCCCATACTTGCTCATTGCTCGTCCCGAGCAATCCATTTTTCACAAGGGTAAGAAAAATTAATGCAAGATAGAATTATGAAGACTAGAGAGTAAAATGCGAAGTATTATGCTGGCATGTGTAGATATTTTAGTAAAAAGATGTTCTTGGCATAAATGCTAATTTATGAAATACTTCAAAAATGCGTTATAATTATTTATCATTACTTTAAAAATGAGTCGACGGTCAATCAAAAAGTTATGTGAAGGGAGAAAATAGCGTGATTGCTGAGAATTAAATTACTAGATGTAGACGTTCGGGGCGGCCTCCAAAGAAATCCATCAATGTCGACGGCCATAGGCTTGCCCGTTTGCACTTTCTCCACTACACTTCGAACTAAATCGACTCTATGGATCTTTAGGACTTAAATAGGGTACATTTTAAGGCTTGGGTTTAAGGGTGAGGTAATAATGATAAACATGAAGGCGCATTCCACTTAAACAAAATTTTTGAGCTAAAACAAAATGATTGCCACCATGAAATAATGAAGCTTTACCCCAATACTCGCATTTTTTTCAAAGGGCATACTCTTTTATTTAAATCATGAATCTTCATAATTGGGATCATTCCAAGTATGCATGTGCATACCTAGGCCGCATATCATTATGAGATTATTGCTTTTTTGAGATTTAAACACATTTTTTTTTGAATTGATACCCATAATTTTTTTCATAGAATCGTACCCAAATATTTTTTTTTCAATTTAGCTCAAAATTTCAAAGTGTTCATTTGGGTTTTGGGCTTTTTAGCTTTGGTGCCGAAATGATGAGGGTGGATCAAATAAAGGTGTAAGGCTCAAATTTGTGTGAACAATGGTGGTAAATCTAGGTTGGGTGCAAAGGCTCAAACTATCCAAAGAAAGACCTAAATCATTTCCATAAAGTTAATTTGTCTAAAGCGCACATGTTTCGAAAATAGCTTGGGGCAAGTTCTAGACATCGAGAAAGGACACCCTTTTGTTCAATTCGAGTAATAGCTTTCTAACAATCTTCTACACACTCACCTACACTACTTTTGGATAAGACCGGATTCGAATTTAAAAGTAAAATAAATTATTACTACGCAAATTAATAAAACATAATTTTTGATCTATGCCAAGAATTTAATTTTACACCAAAACTACTCAAAGACAAGCATATGACTAGGAGCACTACATGAGTCAACAATTTTACTCAAAAGTTTCAAAAACTATTCTAGCACAAAATTATTTTTAGTCCATATGAAAACAGTCTACTTAGAACTTACAATTTAGCAAGTGGGAGTTTTGATGAATAAAAAGAACATTTTCTAATAGATTTTTTTTTGTTGTTCTTGGACTTCCCAAGATCTGCCCGGTGAAGGGTTTGCAAGGTACTAGAGGCTATGATGGGAATTCAAGCCCAAAGCGTCCTTTCCAAGAAATTTAATTGCATTTTTTTTATAAAATTTTTTTTTTTTTGGTTTTTTTTTCAAGTAAAACTACAAAGAAAGCTATGCTACACCCCCATACTTAAAATTAAACATTGTCCCCAATCTTTAAAACTAAGTATGAAGATAAAACTAAAAAAAATGACAATAAAGAAAAATCAAGAGAAATTACTAAAGTGTAAAGAGGGCTTCCCTGAATGGTAGTCGGGGTTGCCGGTCGAACACCTGCAGAGTTAAATTAGAAAAAAAAAATAAGAAAAGAAAGACAAAAATAAAGAGGTTATCATTGGGTTGCCTCCCAAGAGCGCTTTGTTTACCGTCGCTGTTGAAACCGATTTCTCGATCTCTTGTGGAGCTCGGGGCCCTCACCGAGATGAGGGGCAGCTAGCCCTTACCGGTCCCTCGGGAGAGGTAAGGCCGACGACTCGAGCAAAGAACAAAGACCCTAGTCTCAGCGAGGAGGTCCCTCCACTAACCCGGAAGATCGTTGAGCGCTTCCCCTCCCAAGCCAAAGCTAAGACTCGGGCACCTTGGAGAGCTAGAGAGCCCAAACCAAAGCGACCTAGGGAGAGAAGAGCTCAAAGATAATGAACCGGTCCTCTTTCCAAGGTGCCCTTTAAGGTCTATTTATAGATTTTGGTTTTGTGGTCTGCAAATAACAGGATTCCGCCTTTAGATTTGACTATCTGCACCCCAGGTGGGTCTGCTAACAGCCAAACTCCGCTGTTTGAGGAGGCTAAGGGCAGACCACCGAGGGTAAAATGGTAAATTGACCCTACTGATTTGTGGATAAGGGATTGCGAGAACATTACTATTGGAGCTCTCGCCTGCCTTCTCGCGGATCCTGTCTGCGACCCCTCCTCAAGGGGGTAGCGTTGCGAGAACCCCGCTGAAGGAGCTCTCGCGAGCCCTCTCGCGAATACCGCCAGCGGCATCCCCTTTGGAGGGTTGCCTTGCGAGGACCGCGCTAACCCATTTTGGTGGTCTGCTGAGGTCTCGTCGGCTGGGGGTCAATCTCAGCGAGGTCTGGATCTCGCCACTCCCGTCTCGCTTGATTTCTTTATCCGGCGAATATCGGGGTTGTACACAATCCCCGCTCTTCGCGAGGACTAATGTCTTCGCGAAGAATCGTCCAACCCCTGATATTCGACCGTTCCTGGATGACCTGTCAGGAATCTTTTGTGGGACCCACCATGCAGGCTATAAATATCATCCCGAACCCCCATGGGTGCGCGTCGCTTCTTTTCCTTCCTTTCCCGTTCTAGCTGCCGGGAGATGCCGATTTCCGAAGAGGCAGAGGCTCGCCTGAGGGTGATGAGAGCCGGCGGGCTACCTCCCACGACCAGGGTACCCGCCTGGATGAACCGGCAGCCTCCCGCCCAGTCGCCAAAAACCAAGAAGGCGAAGGCGGTTCGCCTCTCTGGAGACGACTCCGTGACGCTGGACTCCTCCCCGGATGATCGCCGCCCCGAGAAGGTATGAGTTGTTCGAATTCACGTCTATAAATTGCTCTTCATTCATTTTCACTCGCAGGATACTTTGCCGAGCGAGATTTGTGAGGAACATGCTGAGGGGTCTCGGAAAAGCCCGCAGGTGGACATGAATCTCGCAGGAAAAGACACCACTGGTACGATCTGGATCTCGCATGCCGTAATATTTATGTCTAAACATATGATCTCTGTTACTATTTTCTTACAGTCCCGCCACTGAAGTCCCCGATCCGCCCGTCGTCGCGACCTACATCTCCGCCTCCTCCAGATAAAATCGTAGGGAAGCCCGGGTTCCAGTTCCTCACGAGCGAGGAGACGGGTGGCTCCGCACCGCCAAAGATTCCCCCGACCAACAGTACAGCCTATCCTGCCGGACTGGGCAAATCCCTCTACCCCCATTATGGAAATGTGTTTCAGGGCCGTCCTTCGGGTTCTCGCCCCCCTCTAGGTAAGTGTTATGACCTCGCCGACAACTTACGTGATCTTTCGCTCACTATCTGACCTTGGGAGATCTCGCAGATACTGCCGAGAACCCGCACACCGATTCCGAACTGGGCGACGACGAAATGTCCCCCCTTCCTGATCAGGTGGAGGACTTCTTAGGGGATCCGCGAGATCCTGAGATGATGAAACAGCGGGCCGCGGAGCTTTTGCGAAAGCATGGGCGAATGCTGATGGACCTCAACATGCAGGCGAGACGGGACAGGGAAGCTGCCGAGGATAGACATGCGGTCCTGATGGAGGAATGTGCGAGGCTCCGGCAAGCGAGACAGCGCGATCAAGATGAGAGCGCTACGACGCCGGAAGTGCATATAGCGAGGATGAGGGATTACGCTAATCTCACGGATCGAGAGGGTCGTTTGGCGGAAGAATACTATAATTCCAGGGTACCGCCGAGGTCCGGGTCGCGGGGTGGCGGCCGGTGGAAATGGCTCCCCCACGATTCTCGCTAACTGTTTTGTTGTGGAATCATTATTAACGGGTGTGGCTGTTTTAGACAATCTCGCCATGGCTCGCAACTCGCATATTTGCCATTCATATGTTGGCTTTATTTCTACTGACAATAAGTGGTACCCGCTTTTTATTATTTCTCGCGTGGCGCTAGCAAGTCTACTTCATTTTCGTATCATATTGTTCGCGTGCGGACCCTCTGTTCTCGCCAAATATATCTCTCGAAAGTGTCGTTTATACTGACCCCGCAGGTTTTTCCCGCTTGCGGACATGATGTGATGTTTTTTGTTGATACGCGTGCTCGCTGACGCTTGGACTTCTTCCCGCCTTTTTTGTTTTGGCTATAAATAAGCGGTCTTTATCGAGCCAACCACCGCATTTATTCTCGATCGTCTTCTTCTTCTGTTGCAGAGCTCTCGCTGTTTCTCGTTCTCACCTTCTTCTACTTCTCGCAGGTTTACTAGATGGGTGGTGATGCGGAATCGGAGGGCCGGCGAAGGGTTGCGAAGGCCTTCGCCGAGCATGGCTTTTTTAATTGTAACTTAACCGATGAGGAGTACTTCAGCGCGGTTGCTGATTACGTCACCCCCCCATTCGAGGCACGCCGCCCTAGCGAGGACGACGTGATCAACGATCCATTGGTCGACGAGTTGGCCATCCCCATCGCTCACTTCGCGGTTGGCTTGCGCCTTCCATTGTGGCCGGAAGTTCGCCAAGTAACCACTGTTCTCGCTCACTTCCTATTTATTTTGCCATTCGAGTCTCGCTCACCGCGTGGATTAATCCTGTTTTCGCTGCCTGTTAGGTGCTCAAGCATTACGGCGTGGTTCCCGGCCAGCTCACACCCAACGCCATGGCGGTGATCACTGCTTTCGCTTGCTACCTCCGCGAGGAGCGAATCGAGTTCAGCCTCCCCGTCTTCAGAAAAGTATTCTCCTTCCGCGCCTACAAGGATGGGACAGCCTATTTCGTGGGTACGGGCCCGAAAGTGGTTGAGACCGTCAACAAGGCCCACTTCTGGGCCCAAAAGTTCATCATCGTCAGGGGGAACTTTGGCAACATTCCCTTCTCGCCGATCCAACATGGCGAGACCACCTATCGGCCCACCGTCCTCGGCGGCCATGAAGCCCTCCTCCATCAGTTCCTCAGTAAGAAGAACTTCGAAGTCGTCTACCTCCGCCGCAACCTGGACTCGCTGCTTCCGGTCCTCGCCGGAGAAGGTAAAGATCCCTGCCTAACATTTTGTCTCAATTCGCTAGCCTCATACTCATCGGTATCTGTTTATAGGCGAGCGAGATCTTCCCCACCATCCTCCTTACGCGAGCAACCGTAAGTCCGATGCTACCATGTCTCTCGCTACCATGGGGGCAGAAGCCTGCCGAGGCGATGTTACCCCCGCCGAGCCCTCCTCTCGCAAGAGACAGGGAGCTTCCGGCGGTCATGGTGCCCCTGCAAAGTCTCCGCCAAAAAAGAGAAGCAAGAAAAGCGCGGCCTCGCTCGCTCCGACAAAAGATAAGGAGCCTCGCGAGTCTTCCTTCGACGAGTTTGACCTCACCGGTCTCTCGGTGGGCGAGGATGAAGAGCCTGGCCAGGAGGTGGTCAGGACCTCGGTCCTCCCCATCCCGGTGAATCATTACAACTTCGGGCTCGGCCAGAGGCGTCGAGATGAGACTGGCGAGCCCCTTGTTACTTGGAAACCAGAGACCAACAGGGTGGACATCTCTTCTATCCTCCCCTCCTGGGTGGAGAAGGAGACCGTCAGTGGCCACGCCTTCGACTTCTCGTTCGCACTCTATGGTCGCGAAGATGCGGGATCTTACAAGGATGAGACCGCGAGGACCCTCGCTTATGAGAGCGCGAGGTCCCAACTGCGTTCTGCTGAGCTCGCCCATATGACGGGGAGGCGTTGCTTACAACTTGAGCTTCAGAATGTGGAGCTCGCAAGGGCCTACCAGGGAATTCTTGCCGAGAATACGCAGCTGAAGGAGAAGTTGCTCGCCGCGGAGGGTAGGGTGGTGAGTCACCTACAGTCCCCACTTCCTTTTTCCCCTAGCCCTTTCATCTCTCTAACTGGACTTGCTCGCAGGATGTCGAGGTCGCCGGGAGGGCCAACGCTCGCATCAAGGATTTGGAGAGCGAGGTGGCCGGGTTGAAGACCCTAAACAGCGACCTTACCCGCGCCGTTCTTCCCCCCTTGCCTCGCCGTTTGAAAGAAGACCGGCGAGCGCGAGACGAAGAAATCCGTGTGGGATCGATAGAGTCGGCTCGCTACATTTTCTCGGTGGCGAAGGCAATCGGCCTTTTGGCGGATGATGCGGCCGACATGACTCTAGAAGACATCGTCCTGGAGCTCTTCCTCCCTCTTCCGCCAGTGAAGGATAGTGACGAAGAAGAAGGATCCGCGGACGATTCCTGAATCTCGCCGCTACATCCCCTTTTGTGTTTGTAATTTTTGATTGGCGAGGTCGCCACAAATTGTAACCGAACTATAAAGTGTTGAATGCAAATTTTGCTTTGCTCATCTTGCCTCGCCTTTTCTGTCTTGTTATTTTCATGCATTGAATGTCTCGCCCTTGTTTATCTCATCCTCAGTCTTCGCGGAGGTTATTCTCGCCATGATTATTTTCGCTCCACGCGTTATTGAATAGATAGGTATAGGGTACTTTGGCTACTCGGGCCTTTCGTTGGTTGCCTTAGGATTATTACCCGTTTAGTCCCACGTATTTTCACTAGGATTCGCAAGGCATTTTTCCCCTTGGCGAGGGCTCCCTCCTTACCTAGTGCCGGCGACCTTTTTGCCGAGGACCAGATGCATGATATTGATCCTCGCCACTCACATAGTATTGTACGCGACCTTTTTTAGCCGAGCGAGCCGGCCCAACGAGCGAGAAGGAGTTGACCATTGCAAAGACCTGCTCCTTCCGGCCTCTCCAGAGATCAACCAGAACCCCCCGTCTAGGTGAGAGCCCGGGAGCGGAATCGATCTGGGGCAATCCAGCACCAATATTTCCAACCTTGCCAGCCTCTCCAGAGATCAACCAGAACCCCCCGTCTAGGTGAGAGCCCGGGAGCGGAATCGATCTGGGGCAATCCAGCACCAATATTTCCAACCTTGCCAGCCTCTCCAGAGATCAACCAGAACCCCCCGTCTAGGTGAGAGCCCGGGAGCGGAATCGATCTGGGGCAATCCAGCACCAATATTTCCAACCTTGCCAGCCTCTCCAGAGATCAACCAGAATCCCCCGTCTAGGTGAGAGCCCGGGAGCGGAATCGATCTGGGGCAATCCAGCACCAATATTTCCAACCTTGCCAGCCTCTCCAGAGATCAACCAGAACCCCCCGTCTAGGTGAGAGCCCGGGAGCGGAATCGATCTGGGGCAATCCAGCACCAATATTTCCAACCTTGCCAGCCTCTCCAGAGATCAACCAGAACCCCCCGTCTAGGTGAGAGCCCGGGAGCGGAATCGATCTGGGGCAATCCAGCACCAATATTTCCAACCTTGCCAGCCTCTCCAGAGATCAACCAGAACCCCCCGTCTAGGTGAGAGCCCGGGAGCGGAATCGATCTGGGGCAATCCAGCACCAATATTTCCAACCTTGCCAGCCTCTCCAGAGATCAACCAGAACCCCCCGTCTAGGTGAGAGCCCGGGAGCGGAATCGATTTGGGGCAATCCAGCACCAATATTTCCAACCTTGCCAGCCTCTCCAGAGATCAACCAGAACCCCACGTCTAGGTGAGAGCCCGGGAGCGGAATCGATCTGGGGAAATCCAGCACCAATATTTCCAACCTTGCCAGCCTCTCCAGAGATCAACCAGAACCCCCCGTCTAGGTGAGAGCCCGGGAGCGGAATCGATCTGGGGCAATCCAGCACCAATATTTCCAACCTTAGTACCGCAACAGTTGAAAGCATAACAAATGAGAGTAAGATGTTGATTGGATAACAAGATAAAGTTTTCAAGGGTAGAATCGTTTCAAATCATCCCCACTCCGAGCCCGGTCAAGGGGCATCCCTTCCACATCCTGGAGGTGATACCCCCCCCCCCCCCCCCCCCCCGACTTGAGCACCTCGCTTACAATATATGGGCCTTCCCAGTTGGGGTTAAGCTTACCCACTGTGGCCCCTCTGCCGGCCGCATCGACCTTTTTCAGGACTAGGTCCCCTTTCTGGAAGTGCTTGATCCGGATATGTTTGTCAAAATATCGAGCCATCCGCCTCTTGACCTCTTCCTGTCTGATGGTGGCCAAGTCCCGGAGTTCTTCCACCAGGTCCAAGGATAGCCTCTGCTCGGCATTGTTACCTTCTAGCCACTCTTCATCCCCTTCGCATGCAGCGGTCACCCGGGGGGTCTTTACCTCGAACTCTATGGGGAGAACGACCTCGGACCCATGGAAGAGCTTGAATGGAGTCTCCCCGGTGGCAGTATTCGGAGTAGTCCTCATGGCCCAGAGGACGGAGGGTAGTTGTTCCACCCAGCTTCCTCGTAGGTTTTCCACTTTCTTTTTTAGCAGGTTGACGATTATCTTGTTTGCCGCCTCCACTTGCCCATTGCTCCTCGGGTGGTGGACTGAAGCAAACCTGAGGTCAATGCCGAGCTGAGTGCAAAAGCCGACAAACTCTTCACTCGCAAACTGTGGCCCGTTGTCCGTCACTATAGCTAGAGGGAGTCCATGCCTGCAAATTATCTCCCCCCACACAAACTTCCTTACAACCTGAGAGGTTACCTTAGCGAGTGCTTTCACTTCTACCCACTTGGAGAAGTAGTCGATCATGACCAGCAGGAACTTCCTCTGGCCGCTGGCTTGGGGGAAGGGACCGACCAGGTCCAGCCCCCATATGGCGAAGGTCCAGGGGGCTGTGATGGTCCGGAGCCTTTGAGCGGGGAGGAGTTGGAGCGGAGCGTAGAGTTGGCACTTCTGACACTTTCTTGTGAACTCTGCTGCATCCTTGCTGAGAGTGGGCCAGAAGTAGCACTGTCTCAACACCCTCCCTTCCAGGGTCTGACTCCCGGAGTGACTGCCGCACTCCCCGGAGTGGATTTCTTCCAGCACCCTCGGGACCTCCTTCTCGGAGACACAACGAGCCAGGAGTCCCGAGAGAGTCTTTCTATATAGCCCCCCTGCATGCAAAGAGTAATATGCGGACTTATACCTGAAGCGCCTCTTGTCCACACCCTCTCCAGGGAACTGTCCGGAGGATAGGAAGGTGATGAATGGATCCATCCACGAGGCCTGCTGATCCACTTCCATCGACTCTCCCTCCTCGATGGAGGGCCGGAAGAGTTCCGAAGTCGTTCCCCCCCGCTCGAGGACCGAACTTGGCTAGGAGGTCCGCCTGGGTGCTCTCCTCCCTCGGCACATGTTTGATTGAGAAGGTGCGGAACTGCCCGATGACTCCCTTAACCTTCTCCAGGTATAGTAGGAGGGTTGGATCCTTTGCTTCAAACTCTCCTTTGATCTGGCATGCCACCACCATGGAGTCTGTGGAGACCTCCACGTCCTGCACACCCAGTTCCCGGGCCAGCCGAAGGCCCGCTATCACTGCTTCGTACTCCGCCTGGTTGTTGGTGATCGGGAAATGGATGTTTAAGGCTTGCTCAATCTGAGTCCCCTGAGGACTCACCAGGACTATTCCCCCCCCCCCCCCCCCCCCCCCCCCCGAAGGAGTATTTTCCCGACGCTCCGTCCACCAACATCTTCCATGATTCTGGGGGAGGTGGCTCGTGCTCCCCCTCTTCGGCCGCGTAGTCGGCCATGAAGTCTGCCACTGCTTGAGCCTTGATGGATGTCCTGGGTACGAAGGTGATATTGAACTCGCTTATCTCCACGGACCACTTTGCCAACCTTCCTGAGTGTTCCACCCCTTCCATGATTTTGCGGAGCGGATGGTCGGTCACTACTTTAATTGAATGGGCTTGAAAGTAAGGCCGGAGCCTCCGGGCCGACACCACCAATGCGAAGGCTAACTTTTCTAGGATCGGGTATCGGAGTTCCGCCTTCTTCAGTACTCGGCTAACATAGTAGATTGGGAACTGTTTCTTCCCCTCCTCCCGGACTAGCACGGAACTTACTGCCTCGGATCCTAACCCTAGGTATAGAGATAGGTCCTCCCCTGGTCTCAGTCCCTGGAGCAGGGGGGTTTGAGTGAGCTGTTCTTTCAGGGCTTGGAAGGCCCTCTCGCATTCCGGGGTCCATTCGAACTTCTTGTTTCCCCGCAGTACTTTGAAAAAAGGTGCACATTTTTCTCCCGCCTTGGAGAGGAATCTGCTGAGCCCAGCCAATTTCCCTGTGAGGCTCTGGACCTCCTTCGGATTTCTCGGCGACTCCAACTCCATCACCGCTTTAACTTTGTCCGGGTTGGGCTCCACTCCCGTGGGGGTGAGCAAATGGCCCAGGAACTTCCCTCGGCTTGCCCCGAAGACACACTTCAAGGGATTGAGCTTCATCTTGTACCGCCGCAGGGTCCTAAATGTCTCTTCGAGGTCTCGGAGGTGAGTCCCGAGGTCTCGGCTCTTAACCATGAGGTCGTCGATATAGACCTCTAAATTTCTTCCTTTCTGCTCGCGGAAGACCCTATCCATCATCCTTTGGTACGTTGCCCCTGCGTTCTTGTGCCCGAAGGGCATCATCTTATAGCAATAACATCCATCCCCCGTGATGAAGGAAACGTCCTTGATGTCCGGGGGATGCATGCGGATTTGATGGTAACCTGAAAAAGCATCTAAGAAAGACATTACAGAAAAACCGACGGCTGAGTCAACCAGCGCGTCGATTCTGGGCAGGGGGTAGCAATCTTTCGGGCATGCTTTATTAAGAAGTGAAAAATCGATACACATACGCCACTTACCTCCTCCCTTCTTCACCATAACGACGTTGGAGACCCAGCCTGGATACTGGATCTCCGATACAAACCCGGCTTGCATGAGTTTGCCCACCTCTTCGCGGATGGGTCCCTCTAGCTTGTCCGCGACGGCCCTCCTCTTCTGACGGATAGGTCGGGCACCGGGGTCGAGGTTGAGGCGATGGCACGCCACATCCGAGTCGATCCCGGGCATTTCTGCGGCGCTCCAAGCGAAGACGTCCACGTTCTGTTGCACGCAAGCCAGAACCTCCGCTTGATCTCCTGGGCTGAGTCCTCCGCTGGCCCGGACTTTTTCCACCACCCCCAGCCGGGTGATGACCTCGAGCTCCACGACCTCGTCCACGGCCTCCAACCGGGACTGCTCCCCCTAAGCCCTTTCCTCTTCGGCACCAGCGGGGGCTGGGATCTCTTCCTCGACTCCCTCCCCTATCACCATCAGCTCTTCCGCCCTTTCCTCCTGGGCCTTCTCCTCTTCTTCCTTTCTCTCCGCCCAGGGTATCTCAGCCACCCCTTCCTGGGCATGAACTTCATCTCCCTCCTTCTCTTCGGCTACCTCCAAACCTCCGGCTCCGGCCACCTCCTCCATCACCTTATCCCACTCCTCAGCTTCTCCCATCCAGGAGATGGTGTTGACAGCCGTCACGTAGCACTGTCTTGCCACTTTGGGATCCCCCCTGATCCGCACCTGGACCCCTCCGTCATTGAACTTGAGGCACTGATGAAAAGTGGAGGGGACGCAACGGAACGCGCTGATGAGTGGCCGTCCGAAGATGGCGCTGTAACTGCTCGGGGCGTCCACTATGACGAAGCGACAGTTCCGAGACTGCCCACCCAAGGTCACATGGAGCCCCACCCCTCCTTCTACTTCCTTCCTCTCCCCCGAAAATCCGAACAGAGGGCCATCCGAGGCCAACACCCTTCTGGGTTCCACCTCCATCTTGTCGAATGCCTTCTTGAAGATGACATTGACCGAACTCCCATTGTCCACTAGGATTCGGGAGACGGTGAAGTTCTCGATCGCCGTCTGGATAACCAGCGCGTCGCAGAACGGGTCTTCGTAGCTCGGCATGTCCTTCTGGGTGAAAATAATTTTTTCGGCCAGGGGCGGAGCGGTGGATATTGACGCTACGCTCCGGCGGTAGATGGTATGGAGACTGTCCTTGCGGGTTGCCTCCACCCCTACCCCCCCATGGATCACTCCGATCCCTCCTCTATTCCCCAGATCTGCTCTATCCTCACATCTTTCCTCCTCCTCCTCCCGAGGTTCCACCTCCACGATCCTTAATGGTTGTTGCTGTGGTGGCACGGGCGCTCTGCCCCTCTTCACCTCCAGGAACTCCGGACAGGTGTCCGTGGAGTGGCCTTCCACATCGTGGAAGATGCAATATGGCACCGCCACTTCCCTTGCCCCGGTCTCTGCTATCCTGTTCCTCCTTCTCCTAGCGGCCGCTGTCTCCGCTTCTCCTCCCCTTCCCCTTCCCCTTCCCCGGCCAATTGCCATGGCCTGTTGAGGTGGGGGAGGCAACTGCATCGGGCCCTGCCTCCACCCCAACTGGGGGGGTCTCCATTGACCTTCGAAGCGGTTACCCCTTCCTGGGCCGTAACCCCTTCCCTGCCCCTGCATTCCTCCACCTTGCGGCCTCCATCCCCCCTCCGGGGCCCGGGGCTCTTCTCTTCTTCTGACCTCTTGCTGCCTCATCTCCGGCTCACTGAGCTTTGCCAGCCTCTTGGTGAGCTCTGGGTTGGCTTCTTCGCTTGCTACTTCCTCCGCCACCCTCTCCATCAGCTCCTCATAGGAGACGGGGGCCTTCCTTTTCAACGCCATCTTGAAGAAACTTTCCTTCAACCCGACCGTAAAGGCGAGTTGAAGTGCAAACCCGGGCACCTCCTGAGTGAGCTGCACTTCCTCCTGGAACCGATCCGCATACTGAGCCAACGTCTCCCTGGATTCCTGTTTCACCGCGAAGAGGGAATCAGTGTCCTTCTTCCTCCTTTTTGAAGTTGAAAATCTCAACAAAAAACTTCGGCGCAGGTCCTCGAACGCGTAGATGGAGCCTGCCGGAAGTGAATGAAACCAGTCCCTGGCCTTCTCCTTGAGAGTGACGGCGAAGAGCCGACACTTGAAGGCATCGGACATCGGCCTGATGGAGACCGAGTCCTCGAAAGACTGCAAATGCTGAACTGGGTCATCTCTGCCATTGTAGTACACTCTATCCCATTCCCCGAATCCCGCTGGAACGGGTGCAGACAACACTAATTCGCAGAAGGGGCTTCCCCCTCCTACCATCTTCTCTCGCTCGGCTCGCGGACCTAGCTCACTCGCCAAGCTTGGGATCGCACTCGCGAGGGCGACGCTCGCCTGAACCACCCCGACTGTCGTCGCATCTTCCTGGCGCGCGCTCGCCTGCGCCGCGCTCGCTGGGGCAGAGCTTGTCGGCACCGAACTCGCCGGCGCGGAGCTCGCTAACACCGGGCTCGCCGGACTGGCGAACAGCACTCGCCCTTCCCTGTCATGTCCTGGTTCAACGGCAACTTCTTTTCCAGCCCTTCCTCCTAGTGCCCTCTCGCCGACTGCTGTTGGGGGAGTGGTCGCCTGAGGTGCCGGGGTCGCAAACTCACTTCGCAGAGCCGTGACCGTGAACCCCAAGGTGTCGAGCACCTCCTTCCTGAAATACGCGAACATCCTAGCCATTGCTTCCTGAGGGGTCTCGCCGAACTCCTCGCCCTGCTCTTCATCCCCAGCCATAACTCTTCTCTGGGACTTTCTTGAACCAGCCGCGCTCCACGCTCACCGCACCAAAATGTTGAAACCGATTTCTCGATCTCTTGTGGAGCTCGGGGCCCTCACCGAGATGAGGGGCAGCTAGCCCTTACCGGTCCCTCGGGAGAGGTAAGGCCGACGACTCGAGCAAAGAACAAAGACCCTAGTCTCAGCGAGGAGGTCCCTCCACTAACCCGAAAGATCGTTGAGCGCTTCCCCTCCCAAGCCAAAGCTAAGACTCGGGCACCTTGGAGAGCTAGAGAGCCCAAACCAAAGCGACCTAGGGAGAGAAGAGCTCAAAGATAATGAACCGGTCCTCTTTCCAAGGTGCCCTTTAAGGTCTATTTATAGATTTTGGTTTTGTGGTCTGCAAATAACAGGATTCCGCCTTTAGATTTGACTATCTGCACCCCAGGTGGGTCTGCTAACAGCCAAACTCCGCTGTTTGAGGAGGCTAAGGGCAGACCACCGAGGGTAAAATGGTAAATTGACCCTACTGATTTGTGGACAAGGGATTGCGAGAACATTACTATTGGAGCTCTCGCCTGCCTTCTCGCGGATCCTGTCCGCGACCCCTCCTCAAGGGGGTAGCGTTGCGAGAACCCCGCTGAAGGAGCTCTCGCGAGCCCTCTCGCGAATACCGCCAGCGGCATCCCCTTTGGAGGGTTGCCTTGCGAGGACCGCGCTAGCCCATTTTGGTGGTCTGCTGAGGTCTCGTCGGCTGGGGGTCAATCTCAGCGAGGTCTGGATCTCGCCACTCCCGTCTCGCTTGATTTCTTTATCCGGCGAATATCGGGGTTGTACAGTCGCGTAGCTTGACTAAGTGGTAATTTTAAAGATTTTGGAAGTGAATGGTTTCGATGTTTCCGGGCGCTGGGTCGCCCGGGTGATATAATTTTAAGCGTTGTCCGTTGACTTTGAAAGAGCCTTTTTCCGGGTGCACTATTAGCACCGTTCCGTATGGCCAAACTTCTTTAACTATGAAGGGACCGGACCATCGTGATTTTAATTTACCCGGAAAAAGCCTAAGTCTTGAATTAAATAATAGGACTAAGTCTCCCGGTGAAAAAGTTTTTGGATTTTTGATTTTTTTATCATGATAAAATTTTGTGCACTCCTTATAAATCTTATTATTTTCGTAAGCGTTTCCGCGCCACTCGTCTAATTCATTTAATTGTAGTTTTCTGTGCTCGGAGGCTAAGTTTAAATCCAAATTTAAAAATTTTAGCGCCCAAAAGGCGCGATGTTCTAATTCCACCGGTAGATGACAAGCTTTTCCATAGACTAATCGGTACGGTGTACATCCGATGACGGTTTTGTACGCTGTCCGATATGCCCATAGAGCGTCGTCTAATTTTAGCGACCAATCCTTCCTATTAACGGACACAGTTTTTTCTAAAATTCTTTTAAGTTCACGGTTCACCACCTCCACTTGGCCATTTGCTTGTGGGTGGTAGGCGGTAGATAGCTTGTGGGTAACTCCATACTTTGCTAAAATTTTAGCAAGTTGGTTGTTACAAAAATGTGTGCCCCGATCACTAATTAGTGCTCGGGGTGTGCCAAATCGTGAAAATAATTTTTTTAAAAATTTTACGACGACTCTCGCGTCGTTATTGGGAAAAGCTTGTGCTTCCGCCCACCTTGACACGTAATCGACCGCAACAAGGATATATTTATTATTAAAAGAGGAGGGTAAAGGACCTACGAAATCTATTCCCCAAAGATCAAAAATTTCGCATTCTAAAAAAATATTTTGGGGCATTTCGTCCCGGTTAGAAATGTTACCTGACCGTTGACACCGATCACAATTACTCACGAAATTGTGAGCATCTTTAAATAAGGTGGGCCAATAGAAGCCCGACTCTAACGCCTTTCTTGCGCTCCGGTTCGCTTGATAATGGCCATCGGTTGGCCCTTCGTGGCAGTGCCGCAGAATTTGGGCGCCTTCCTCGCCCGAAATACACCTTCTTACCACTTGGTCCGCGCAGACACGAAATAAAAAGGGGTCCTCCCAAAAATAATTTTTCAAATCTGAAAAGAATTTCTTCTTTTGTTGACTTGAAAAATCTTTTGGTAGGACCCGGGCTACTAAATAGTTGGCCAAATCCGTGTACCAAGGGGTGGAAGAAGTCGTTACCTTTTCGATAGCAAGGAGGCGCTCTTCAGGGAATTTGTCGTCAATTTTGGCTTCCACTAGTGCTCCTGAAGCTGGATTCTCCAACCGTGAGAGGTGGTCGGCCGCAACATTCTCCGCTCCCCTTTTGTCTTGGATCTCCAAATCGAATTCTTGTAGTAGGAGGATCCACCTTAGCAGTCGAGGCTTTGCATCTCCTTTTTGTAGTAAATACCGGAGAGCGGAGTGATCTGTAAAAACAATAACTTTTGAAAGCGTTAAATATGATCGAAATTTGTCAAACGCAAAAATTATTGCCAAAAATTCTTTCTCCGTTGTTGTATAATTTGCTTGTGCGGATGTTAGCGTTTTGCTTGCGTAATAGATTGGGTGAAAATGTTTATTCACCCGTTGGCCTAAAACTGCACCTACAGCAAAATCGCTCGCATCACACATGATTTCAAACGGAAGAGACCAATTTGGCGCGATTAAAATAGGGGAATTTATTAGTTCATTTTTTATTTTGTTAAACGCTTTCAAACACTCGTCATCAAAATTAAACGCAGATTCTTTTTCCAAAAGATGAGTTAGCGGTTTCGAAATTTTTGAGAAATCTTTTATAAACCGTCTATAAAAACCCGCATGTCCTAGAAAACTTCTAATAGATTTTATATTGGTAGGAGGGGGAAGTTTTTCTATGACCTCGATCTTGGCCCTATCGACCTCGATCCCCTTATTAGAAATTTTATGCCTAAGGACTAATCCCTCTTGGACCATAAAGTGGCACTTCTCCCAGTTGAGTGCCAAATTCGTGTCTTCGCAGCGTTGAAGAACACGATCAAGATTATTTAAACAATTTTGAAATGAATTGCCAAAAACAGAAAAATCGTCCATGAAAATTTCCATGACATCTTCTACAAGTTCATTAAAAATTGCCAGCATACATCGTTGAAATGTATCCGGCGCGTTGCAAAGACCAAACGGCATTCTTCGATTTGTGAAGGTGCCGAACGGACAGGTGAATGTGGTTTTCTCTTGGTCTTCGGGCGCAATTGGGATTTGAAAATATCCCGAAAGACCATCGAGAAAACAGTAGTGTGAGTGACCGGATAAGCGTTCTAAAATTTGGTCAATAAAGGGTAACGTAAAGTGATCTTTGCGGGTAGCATCATTTAATTTTCTATAATCGATGCATACTCGCCAACCCGTAATAGTACGGGTCGGGATCAACTCATTATTTTCATTTGTGACTACCGTTATTCCACCCTTTTTAGGCACGACTTGCACTGGGCTAACCCAAGTGCTATCAGAGATTGGGTAAATAATTCCCGCATCTAATAATTTTATTATTTCGGCCTTAACGACGTCCTTCATATTTGGATTAAGCCGTCGTTGGGGCTGAATAGCACCGCGAGAATTATTTTCTAAACTTATTTTGTGCGTGCAAAACGCGGGGCTAAACCCCTTTATATCCGAAATTTGCCATGCAATTGCATGGCGGTGATTATTTAAAATTTTAATTAATTCGGAAGTTTCAGAATCGTTAAGTGCGGAAGATATTATTACGGGCAGTTTTGAATTTTTTTCTAAAAATATGTATTTTAAATGTTCCGGCAATTGTTTTAGTTCTAAACTCGGTGGCTCCTCGTAAGATGTTTTTATTTTAGAAATATTTAAGTTTACTTCTTCAAATTTGGTTGGCCGAGTTTTTTCTTCTAAACAAAATAAATTTGCAATTTCCGGATTATCAAATAAAGGTGAAATTATTTCAGAAAACGATGTTATTTCCTCTTCAAAATTTGTTTCTAGGGTAAAACAAGAGTGGTCGTTTGGAAACGCATTTCTCATCGATTGATTTATATTAAAAATAACTTCGTCCTCCCCAACTCGTAGGAGAAGGTTTCCGTTACTTACGTCAATTATAGCCCGAGCGGTGGCTAGGAAGGGCCGGCCAAGTATGAGTGGTACTTCAGCGTCCTCTTCGATATCGAGGATGACAAAGTCTACTGGAAAGATAAACTTGTCAACCTTCACTAGCACATCCTCAATGATCCCGATTGGATACTTTACGGACCGATCCGCTAGTTGGATGCTTATATTGGTTGGGCTTGGGGTGCCCAAACCAAGCTTCTTAAATAAGGAGAACGGCATAAGATTTATGCTCGCCCCTAGATCGGCCATGGCGTTTTTAATTAGTAAATTTCCGAACAAACACGGGATGGAAAACCGTCCCGGATCGTTTAATTTTGCCGGTAGTTTATTAAGAACTATCGCCGAACATTATGCATTAAGAGAAATACGCGAAATATCTTCAAGTTTCTTTTTATTTGATAATAAATCCTTGAGATATTTCGCGTATTTAGGCATTTGAGAGAGTGCCTCGCAAAATGGTACATTAATTTGTATTTGTTTTAAAATATTTATAAATTTTTTATACTGCTCCTCGTTGCCCTCATTTTGTAATTTAGAAGGATACGGAATAGAAGGCGTTTGAATAATGCGCGGAGCTAAATCAGAAGAGTTTAAATGCGGAGTTGGAGTTGAAACGTTTACCTTAGGCTCGGCCAAATTTGAACTTTTTACCTCCTTTCCGCTACGGAGGGTTATAGCGTTGGCGCTCTCCCGTGGATTGGGCTCAGTATTGCCCGGTAGAGCTCCCTGTTGGCGTTCGGAGAACATCTTGGCGAGTTGTCCAATCTGATTTTCTAGGCTTTTAATAGATCCGGAAAGGTTCCGGATATTGGCATCAGTAGAAGCGACGTATTTGGTGAAGACCTCTTCAAGTGAAGGGGCCTTTTGTGGTTGTGGTGGAGCGAATCCGGGAGGATTCAATTGTGGGGGGCGTTGAGCATTATTGGGGTTGCTCCATGAAAAATTCGGGTGGTTCCTTAAACCCGGATTATAACTATTAGGAAGGTTATTGTTTGGGTTATAAGGAGGACGATAAGAGTTCCCCATATAATCAACTTGTTCTTGATTATAATTATTATTATAATTATAATAATAATAATTATTATTATTAGCCCCGTTAATGGCGGAGGAAGCAGACATCTCCGTCATTTGCTTAGTAAGCCATTCTACTTGATATGCTAAACTCGGGTGGCCTCGACTTCAAAGAGTCCAGTCGGTTTGTTAGGACGCGACCGTGGCGCATTCCACTGATAAGCATTCATGGCCATCTCCTCAAAAAGCTCTTGAGCGGCATCTGGGGTTTTGTTATTTAGAGTTCCCCCAGCTGCTGCATCAATCATCTGCCTCGTTTGGAGATTCAAACCATTGTAGAACATTTGAACTTGTTGCCATAAAGGAAGGGCGTGGTGAGGACATCTCCGCAATAATTCCTTGAAGCGCTCCCATGTGTCATAGAGAGACTCCGAGTCTATTTGCGTAAACGAGAGAATGTCCGTTCGTAATTTAGCGGACTTCGCCGGAGGAAAATATTTAGTTAAAAATTTCTCCGTCATTTCGGCCCATGTAGTGATGGAACCTCTAGGAAGAGATCCCAACCATTGCTTGGCCTTAGTCCGCAAAGAAAATGGAAATAAACGCAAACGAATGGCGTCATCGGTGACGCCATTAATTTTAAACGTGTCGCAAATTTCCAAAAAATTCAATAAATGTAAATTTGGATCTTCATCTGGTAACCCGTCAAAGATGACGGTTTGCTGCTCATACAAGCAGGTTTTGTGTCGGAGATCCAGTATCCAGGCTGGGTCTCCAATGTGGTCATGGTAAAAAAGGGGGGAGGTAAGTGGCGCATGTGTATCGACTTTTCACTTATTAATAAATCATGCCCGAAAGATTGCTACCCCCTGCCTAGAATCGACGCGCTGGTTGACTCAGCCGTTGGTTTCTCTGTAATGTCTTTCTTAGATGCTTTTTCAGGTTACCATCAAATTCGCATGCACCCCCCAGACATCAAAGATGTCTCCTTCATCACGGTGAATGGATGTTACTGTTATAAGATGATGCCCTTCGGGCTCAAGAATGCAGGTTCCACATATCAAAGGATGATGGATCGGGTCTTTCGCGAACAAAGGGGAAGAAACTTGGAGGTCTATGTTGATGATCTCATGGTAAAGAGCCGGGACCTTGGGTCTCACCTTCGAGACCTTGAGGAGATGTTTGGGACCCTACAGAAGTATAAGATGAAACTCAACCCCTTGAAGTGTGTCTTCGGGGCTAGCCGAGGGAAGTTCCTAGGCCACTTGCTCACCCCGGCGGGGGTGGAACCTAACCCAGACAAGGTCAAGGCAATAATGGAGTTGGGGTCGCCAAGAAACCTGAAGGAGGTTCAAAGCCTCACGGGGAAGCTGGCCGGACTCAGCAGGTTCCTCTCCAAGGCGGGAGAGAATTGTGTGCCCTTCTTTAAGGCGCTAAGGGGCAACAAAAAATTCTAATGGACCCAGGAGTGCGAGGAAGCTTTTCAGGCTTTGAAAGGGCAACTCGCCCAAACCCCCCTACTTCAAGGGCCGAGATCGGGAGAAGACTTATCCCTATACCTGGGAGTAGGACTTGAAGCGGTAAGTTCAGTATTGATCCGTGAGGAAGGAAGAAAGCAATTCCCTATCTACTATGTCAGCCGAGTGTTGAAGAAGGCAGAGCTCCGATACCCAATCTTGGAAAAGTTGGCTTTCGCATTGGTGGTGGCGGCTCGGAGGCTCTGGCCCTACTTTCAGGCACACTCCATCAGAGTAGTGACAGACCACCCGCTTCGCAAAATCATGGAAGGGGTGTAGCACTCGGGAAGATTGGCGAAGTGGTCCATGGAGCTGAGCAAGTTTGATATTACGTTCGTGCCCAGGACATCAATCAAGGCCCAAGCAGTGGCCGACTTCATGGCGGACTACGCATCTGAAGTGGGGGAACATGAACCGCCTCCTCCAGTGGCGTGGAAGATGTTGGTGGATGGTGCGTCAGGAAAGCACTCCTATGGAGGGGGAATCATCCTGGTAAGCCCCTAGGGGACCAAGATCGAGCAAGCTTTAATCATCCACTTCCCGATTACCAATAACCAAGCGGTGTATGAGGCGGTGATAGTGGGCATGCGGTTAGCTCGAGAACTGGGAGTGCAAGATGTGGAGGTCTCGACAGACTCCATGGTGGTAGCATGCCAAGTCAAGGGAGAGTTTGAGGCAAAAGACCCAACCCTCCAGCGGTACTTGGAGAAGGTCAAGGGAGTCATCGGGCAATTCCACACTTTCTCCATCAAACACATGCCAAGGGAAGAGAGCACCCCCGCGGACCTCCTAGCCAAGTTCGGTCCCCGAGCAGGGGGAACAGTTTCGGAACTCTTCCGACCCACCATCGAGGAAGGAGAACTGATGGAGATAGATCAGCGGACCTCGTGGATGGATCCTTTCATCACCTTCCTATCATCAGGGAATTTGCCCGAAGGATACATAGACAGGCGACGCATCAGGTATAAGTTGGCTTATTACTCTTTGCATGCAAGAGGGTTGTACAGGAAGACTCTCTCGGGACACCTGGCCCGATGTGTTTCAGAGGAGGAGGTTTCGAGAGTCCTAGAAGAAATTCACTCCGGGGAGTGTGGGAGTCACTCCGGGAGCCGAACTCTGGAAGGGAGGGTGTTGAGACAAGGCTACTTCTGGCCCACCCTCAGCAAGGATGCGGCGGAGTTCGCAAGGAGGTGTTCTAAGTGCCAGCTCTATGCTCCGCTCCAAATCCGCCCGGCTCAGAGGCTCCGAACCATCACTGCTCCCTGACCCTTCGCCATATGGGGGTTGGACCTAGTTGGCCCTTTCCCTCAAGCTTGCAGCCAAAGAAGATTCTTACTGGTCATGATCGATTATTTCTCCAAATTGGTAGAAGTGAAAGCGCTCGCCAAGGTAACATCTCAAGTTGTGAGGAATTTTGTATGGGGAGAAATAATCTGCAGGCACGGACTTCCCCTGGCTATAGTGACGGACAATGGGCCGCAATTTGCTAGCGAAGAATTTATTAGCTTCTGCACCCAGCTTGGCATCGACCTCAGGTTCGCATCGGTTCATCACCCGAGAAGCAACGGTCAAGTGAAGGCGGCAAATAAAATAATCGTCAACCTGCTAAAGAAAAAGGTGGAGAACCTCCGGGGAAACTGGGTAGGGCAGCTACCATCCGTTCTTTGGGCCCTGAGGACTACTCTAAACACCGCCACCGGGGAGACCCCGTTCAAACTTTCTCATGGGTCCGAAGCAGTCCTTCCCATAGAATTTGAAGTAAAGACCCCCAGGGTGATCGCCGCAGGTGAAGGGAATGAAGAGTGGCTAGTGGCCAATGATGAGGAACAAAGGCTATCCTTGGACCTGGTGGAGGAACTTCGGGACCAGGCCACCGTCAGGCAGGAGGAAGTCAAGCGGCGAATGGCCCGATACTTTGACAAAAACATCCGAATAAAGCACTTCCAGAAGGGAGACCTGGTCTTAAAGAATGTCGATGCGGCCGGAAGAGAGGTCGCGGTAGGTAAGCTCGACCCCAACTGGGAGGGTCCATACATTGTAAGAGAGGTGCTCAAGTCAGGGGGGTATCACCTCCAAGATGTGGAAGGGGTACCTCTCGACCGAGCCCGAAGTGGAGATGATTTGAAACGATTCTACCCTTAAAAGTTTATGGCAATATTAATTGTATATTTTACTTCACTTGATAGTTATAACTGTTACGCGAGGACAGGTAAGGTGATAAGTTTTTATGCTGGAATGCCCCAGATCGATTCCTCTCCCTGGCTCTCACTAGACGGGGGGTTTCAGGTTGATCTCTGGAGAGGCTGGCAAGGTGATAAGTTTTTATGATTGAATGCCCCAGATCGATTCCGCTCCCGGGCTCTCACTAGATGGGGGGGTTTCAGGTTGATCTCTGGAGAGGCTGGCAAGGTGACAAGTTTTTATGCTGGAATGCCCTAGATCGATTCCGCTCCCGGGATCTCACTAGACGGGGGGTTTCAGGTTGATCTCTAGAGAGGATGGCAAGGTGACAAGTTTTTACGTTGGAATGCCCCAGATCAATACCGCTCCCGGGCTCTCACTAGACGGTGGGTTTCAGGTTGATCTCTGGAGAGGCTGGCAAGGTGACAAGTTTTTATGCTGGAATGCCCCAGATCGATTCCGCTCCCAGGCTCTCACTAGACGGGGGGTTTCAGGTTGATCTCTAGAGAGGCTGGCAAGGTGACAAGTTTTTAAGCTGGAATGCCCCAGATCGATTCCGCTCCCGGGCTCTCACTAGACGGGGGGTTTCAGGTTGATCTCTGGAGAGGCTGGCAGAGTAACAAGGGTTGGTGCTGGAATGCCCCAGATCGATTCCGCTCCCGGGCTCTCACTAGACGGGGGGTTCAGGTTGATCTCTGGAGAGGCTGGCAAAGTAACAAGGATTGTTGCTGGAATTCCCCAGATTGATTCCGCTCCCGGGCTCTCACTAGACGGGGAGTTCAGGTTGATCTCTGGAGAGGCTGGCAGAGTAACAAGGGTTGGTGCTGGAATGCCCCAGATCGATTCCGCTCCCGGGCTCTCACTAGACGGGGGGTTCAGGTTGATCTCTGGAGAGGCTGGCAGAGTAACAAGGGTTGGTGCTGGAATGCCCCAGATCGATTCCGCTCCCGGGCTCTCACTAGACGGGGGGTTCAGGTTGATCTCTGGAGAGGCTGGCAGAGTAACAAGGGTTGGTGCTGGAATGCCCCAGATCGATTCCGCTCCCGGGCTCTCACTAGACGGGGGGTTCAGGTTGATCTCAGGAGAGGCTGGCAGAGTAACAAGGGTTGGTGCTGGAATACCCCAGATCGATTCCGCTCCCGGGCTCTCACTAGACGGGGGGTTCAGGTTGATCTCTGGAGAGGCTGGCAAAGTAGCAAGGGTTTGTGCCTCCCATCTGCCGGCATGACTGAGCCCGGAGAATGGTCTCTAGTCAGTGATCTTACCGATTGGAGGTGGAAGTACCCATCCGCGTCCTAGGCGCTTACCTTCACCTGGAGGCAGAGGAACTCAACACCCTCCCAATCCAGCTACCAAGTAGCGAGTCGACCCGATGAGCCTCCCATCTGCTGGCATGACTGAGCCTGGAGAATGGTCTATATTCGGGGATCTTACCTAAGATACTATCTCTAAATATTTCTCACTTATAACGAGGAGGTTACATATTACAACGCGTAATCTTGCGCCTACTTGGCCACATGCAACTCGGCCATCTACTTCATCACCTCCTCTACTTTCTTCATCTTCTTATTCCTTCTCTTTCTCTTGGTCCCTCCTGCTTCTCTGGTCAGCTTGGAGGTGAAGGACTTGTTCCTAAAACTGACCTGCGTAGCCTCCCAGTGTCTCCCCGCGCTTTTGTTGAATCAAGAACAGGGATTCTGGCCCTTTCCTCCCCTTCTCTAAGGTGGAGAACCTCAATAAGAAACTCCGACGCAGGTCCTTGAAACTGTAGATGGTACCTGATGGGAGCTGGTGGAACCAGTCTTTTGCCTCTCCCTTGAAAGTGATGGCGAAGAGCCTGCACTTGGAGACGTCCGTCATCTGCCTGACCGAGACCATGTATTCGAACCACTGGAGGTGCTGGAGAGGGTCATCCTTGCTACTTTGCCAGCTCTCCTGTGGATTGGGCTCAGTATTGCCCGGTAGAGCTCCCTGTTGGCGTTCGGAGAACATCTTGGCGAGTTGTCCAATCTGATTTTCTAGGCTTTTAATAGATCCGGAAAGGTTCCGGATATTGGCATCAGTAGAAGCGACGTATTTGGTGAAGACCTCTTCAAGTGAAGGGGCCTTTTGTGGTTGTGGTGGAGCGAATCCGGGAGGATTCAATTGTGGGGGGCGTTGAGCATTATTGGGGTTGCTCCATGAAAAATTCGGGTGGTTCCTTAAACCTGAATTATAACTATTAGGAAGATTATTATTTGGGTTATAAGGAGGACGATAGGAGTTCCCCATATAATCAACTTGTTCTTGATTATAATTATTATTATAATTATTAGCCCCGTTAATGACGGAGGAAGCAGACATCTCCTCCATTTGCTTAGTAAGCCATTCTACTTGATATGCTAAATTCGGGGTGGCCTCGACTTCAAAAAGTACGGTCGGTTTGTTAGGACGCGACCGTGGCGCATTCCACTGATAAGCATTCATGGCTATCTCCTCAAAAACCTCTTGAGCGGCATCTGGGGTTTTGTTATTTAGAGTTCCCCCAGCTGATGCATCAGTCATCTGCCTCGTTTGGAGATTCAAACCATTGTAGAATGTTTGAACTTGTTGCCATAAAGGAAGGGCGTGGTGAGGACATCTCCGCAATAATTCCTTGAAGCGCTCCCATGTGTCATAGAGAGACTCCGAGTCTATTTGCGTAAATGAGAGAATGTCCGTACGTAATTTAGCGGACTTCGCCGGAGGAAAATATTTAGTTAAAAATTTCTCCATCATCTCGGCCCATGTAGTGATGGAACCTCTAGGAAGAGATCCCAACCATTGCTTGGCCTTAGTCCGCAAAGAAAATGGAAATAAATGCAAGCGAATGGCGTCATCGGTGACGCCATTAATTTTAAACGTATCACAAATTTCCAAAAAATTCAATAAATGTAAATTTGGATCTTCATCCGGTAACCCGTCAAAGATGACGGTTTG
This sequence comes from Dactylorhiza incarnata, assembly GCA_033032865.1. Taxonomy (NCBI): domain Eukaryota; kingdom Viridiplantae; phylum Streptophyta; class Magnoliopsida; order Asparagales; family Orchidaceae; genus Dactylorhiza; species Dactylorhiza incarnata. Next base: position 21,004,122 of record JAWHQI010000001.1, on the reverse strand, counting down.
CTGTACCATTTGAATGATACTCGTTTTGATTTCAAAATTATTATTTGCCACCGCCGGGCGAATAATACTTGATTGTGTTCCCTCCCAATTTGGCCTCGCACAATAGGACATAGTCCGTAGCGGAGCCTCATTATGGTCGGGGTCACCCATTATATCTTTGTTAGTCTCTCCGACTGGCTCTTCACGAATTATTGGTAGATCACTAAATCGGAGACGTCGCCGCAAGGTGCGCTCGATTTCCGGATCAAAACCAAATTCAAAATAAATTGAAGAGTTTCCTCGGGTCATAAACCAAAAGAAAAGAAAAGAAGCGGAAAAAGAAAAAGGGAAAATAAGATTTTAGATAAATAAATTTATTTTTATTTTATTATATTTTTTTAGTTTTTTATTTTTTTTATTATTATTAGGTGAATTAGAATTAGTCCTGGACTTCCCAAGATCTACCCGGTGAAGGGTTTGCAAGGTACTAGAGGCTATGATGGGAATTCAAACCCAAAGCGTCCTTTCCAGGAATTTAGTTGCACCTTAAAATTAAGAAAAGAAAAAAAAGATAAAATTAATAGATATTTCGGTTTTCGAAATATCAACCGAGTCCCAGGCAACGGCGCCAAAAACTTGATGCGCAAAACTATGCTTGCAAATGATAATGGCAAGTGCACCGTATCGAATGTAGTATAGGTTGTTAAAACAAGGTCATATTAGACTCGGGGCGGTTGAGTACTCTTACTTCGGAAAATCTCTATTATTTTATCGAAAGAAACTTTGGTTGGTTGGTTGCAAGAAAGAGAAATAAATTGTTAAAACTATGATAAGAAGGATTAGCACTCAACCTCGAATCACCTTGGAAAAAATAAATAAATAAAGAAATAAAAATTCTAATTCTCTTTAAAAGAAATGCTTGACCGTGGAGGTTCCCGAATTATGAACGCACCTCTCTCAAGGATAAGCCTAACTGAGTTTAGGTTGATCAATCAAACTCTCGTTCTAGAATCGAAATCCCTAAAACTCGCTTTATCGAAGTGAACCCCTCTACTGGATATAACTCCAATCCGGGAGATTTATGTCGTCCTCTCTCGAGGAGTGCATTCAAATTTCTTTATCCTTGAAATGATCGATTCAAACTCAAAACCTCTCGATTATTAGACTACGAAAATAAGAATGAGATTATATATCGATAATATAATCTCAATCAATATAAATTCAAGGATAAATCTTAAGCGATCTAAATAAGAGAGAAAGAAGTTCTAAACTGAATTATGAATTATATTTTCCTTGAATCATCTCGGCCGAGTACTAATGAAATTTAGCTACTCATGGAGATGGAGGAATTGATGAAATACAAGAAGTGCATAATGAAGATTGGGAGTAAAATAAGAGAAAAAGTACTATTTTATTAATTGAAAAGAAATTACAACTAGGAAACAAGAAGTTACAAACCTGAAATGAATGTGCAAGCTAAGAAGGAAAATTACAAGCTTAAGAATGACAAAAACAGTGCAAGAAAATAAACTTAGAACTCCCAAAATTCGTCCCCAAACATCTGGAAAAGCTCCCTTTAAATAGCTGAATTTTTGGTATTACATGCCCTTGGTCACGCCCGTGACCAAGGGCGTGTAAGGGGCGCGATCGGCTGGGTGCGGGAGGGGCGCCGTCTGGCTTCAATGCAGGCGTTACGGACATGTCACGCCCTAGGTCACGCCCGTGACCTAGGGGGTGTAATCTCAATTAAGTGCTGCTGGCGGGAAGCTTCGGCGGGAAATTGGCGCGGGAAAAGTCACGCTCGTGTGCTGGATGTCACGCCCTTGGTCACGCCCGTGACCGAGGGCGTGTAATTTTAATTGACATGGCGGCGTGTTCCGGATGCTTTTGGAGGGTCGTGGCCGTGACATTGGGTCACGCCCTTGGTCACCCCCGTGACCTGGGGCGTGTACTTGGCGAAAACTTCACGGAGAGTCCCTGGAGTGGCAGAAGCAGGTCTGGAGTATTTCGTAGGTTACACGCCCATGGTCACACCCGTGACCTGGGGAGTGTAATTTTAACTTTTTGCTCGAAAGAGCCCAGAAAACCTGAAAACACAAAATAAACTTAAGTTAGCTTATGAAATAGCAATGGAAGGATTTATATGATAAAATTCCTAAAAATAACATAATTTTATATGAAAAATATAATAAACCTAAACTAAAAGATGAGTAAATAAATTACTCATCAAGAACATTCACAAGTAAGTCGCAAAGACAAACAGCTGGACAGGTAAATGTATCTTTCATTAATTCTCAAAAACATTTACAATCATTCAAACCGATCGACTAACATATTTAAGCCTTCGGGTAAGTAGGATAAAAATTTAAAAGCACAAAAGTAACTAATAGCCCGATTTAAGTCTTTTGGCCATAGGAGAACTTGAATCCCCTCCGCCTTCAATATCAACGTCTGGCGAATAGCCCCCGCTAACCGACAAAGAGCTTGTTGATGCGCTGCTAGAGCCGCTCGAACCTTCAGTTTCCTGGCTCCCAACTCGCTCGATCTCTTCTTCGGTAGCGTCGGCTTCAGAAGTTGAATTCCTCCATCTTTGCCATCAGCAGCGGCTTCATCCTTTTCCTCGGCCTTATCTCCCTCAACAGCGGATTCATCGTCATTATCATATTCTTCTTCTGAACTGCTGGCAACAACTTTATCTTTACCCTTCGCTTTGCGGTTAATGTCATCCAACTTTTTCTTCGGAGTTGGATAGACATCTGAGAAGCTGGAGTCTTCAAAGCCTGGCGCCAAACCTTCAAGTTCCCTCAAGCGGTCTAAAGCTCCATCGATCCCCTGGGCGACATGAGGGAAAACCTCGTCCTTGAAGATCGTGATTTGTACATCATATTTTCTACCAAAAGAGTAAAGGTTAGGACGCACGGTTTGAGTAGTATAGATATCTCAAATTTTAAAACAGGTGATAACTTACCAACTCAACCTCTTTTAACCGCGTGACCTCCTACGCTAATTTGGCATGTTTCTTCTCGCACTAACCTGTGCGGCTAGTTGTGCTAGTTCTTCTTCGGGAACCTTCTTCAGCTTTTTAGAGTTACACCGGCCATATAGAACAATACCGGCGGCCTCTACATGGCGGTCTGATTTCTTGCTCCCCCAAGATGGGAGCGCAGTAGAGACCTGCACACAGTGACCTGCAGGGTGCCAGCTCAAGGTCGGGCGACCTTGCAAGTCTCTGGGATTGCCGCAGGAGCGAAGGAGATCAAACCCGCAAGAGGAAACTGAATCCTCCTCCCCTTAAGACACTTGGGGTCTGCTCTTCGTCTGCCTCTGCCTCTTCTCCCTCTGAGTCAGAATCAAACCGCCTGGGCTAAGCGGCTTGTTCTTGGGAACAATGGCAGTAACTGCAAAACAGGAATAAAATGTCAATACATAAGCCGCCCGGTCAAATATGGCGGGTTGTGAAAAACTTACTGTCCTCAGGCCTGATTTGTTGTAATTCGGCGAGCAGCGGAATGCTGTAATATTTATCAAGCTGCTCGTTCTTGAGGAATTCATAAATTTTCAGCTCGACGCCTTCAACATCGCATTGTCGGAAGACTTCCTATTCCCAGCACCTGCGGGTTGACCTGCAACAACCCGAGCTGGCCCTCGAAGACCAAGTATCTCTATGACCAGCTTGCGATCTTGTTCGCCAGGTTAACTAACTTCAATCCTTTGCAGCCAAAGTACAAATGACCTCTGAAAACTTTCGTTTTGGAATCCGAAATAGACCGCACAGGGAAAAACATTCTAAAGAGACTAAAGGAAAAGCAAACTCGCTCAGACCGCAGATAAAAATAAAACTATAAATGACGTCTATGGAGTTCGGCGGAAGTTGCCGGGAACAACTCCATAGTGGCCGAAATCATGATAACTTCATGTGTCGGTGATGAGTCCCATTTATATATATATATATTTTTGGACTCATTTGGGCTGATATTCTAGTGTTTGCACCACATTTTAGTCACATTTTCATTTACATATACTATTCCTTGCTAGGTGCACCATTAAGCCCATTTCGGTGTGCAATTGCATTCCTCGTTGTTGGGGGTAAGCACATTATGCTCCCCTTCCCTTCTTTTATGTATCCCTGTGTTGGACGTGTATTCCCAGCCAGTATATCTCATTTGCAGGTGACCTGATCGTCCCATTTTCCCCCAAATGTAATGTCTGTGCATATCGCACGGTCGTGCGTTTCCTTGACGCACGGTCTGCGCGGTCGTGCGTTTGTGTCTGGGAAGAAAATGGAGCGTCGGGGTTTACTCATGCGTTTTAACGCACGGGCGAATACGCCCGTGCGTGAGTAAAACGCACGGTCGACCTGTATCTTTGTGATCTCAGAGCGTCAGATTTTACCCGTGCGTTTGAACGCACGTGCGGCGTTGGTCGTGCGTGAACAAATCGCACGGGCGGCGCATCATCTTCTCCAAGCCATATTTTATCCGTTAATATCGCACGGTCTGCGCACGATCGTGCGTTCGACCGTGCGTGACCAATTTTCAGCCTGTTTCCTATAAAAAATAGGAATCGAGGCAATCAGAAGAGGACCGGGAGAGGACGACCGGGAGCGATTCAGAGAGCGGGAAATCTCTTCCTTCCCGCTGCTCTTGAGGGTTGAAGGCTTCCCCTTCATCTCCTCCACCATCAAGGCCATTTCCGGTTATTTCCACCTCCATCCTTCCATCCGGGAGCATTAGGGAGCTTCATCCACCATTAGCTCAAGCATTCCTCGCCAAGGAGACCAAGGAAGCGCTGAAGATCGTAGGAGCGGTGACAGCCTCCTTCGAGCCAAGCTCACCATCTGAGGGCCGAGTCCGGAGAGAGCCCGACAACCTCTCATTCCGGTCGTGAACCCAAGACGTGACCTCTTCTTAGTGGTCCTCTCTAACCTTGAATGCTTTTACTTCATTTTGTGTTGTATGAACATGTGTTAAGCTAATACTAAGGAGCTTTACTTTCCTTCATATGCACTGATGTTGTGGTGGCATGAATAGCCCCTTTGTTCCTAGTGATTTTCTGTGATTTGTTGTGGGTGAAGCCACTAGCAATTGCTAGTGGTGATATTTTGAGAAGAGGTGCGTGCGACCCTCAACCGTCATAGTGATTTCCCGTCCATGCGCCTTCCGAAGCACGACATCGCGGCCGTTGCACCCATCTCGCCGTGCGAAGCGGAGTTTTGACCCGCATCTTTCTTCATTCTACAATAGCGTAGGAAACCAAAACAACCCCCCCCCCCCCCCCCCCCCCCGTGGTTACTTATCACTCCTTTTAACTGATTTCCTATTTAGAGCAATTCGTACTACCCAACTTGCAGTCCTTGAGAGATCCATACTTGGGGATAACTTCCCATTTTTATTACTTGAGCGACCGATGCACTGCCGTCGTATCGCATTTCGTGTCTGCTAATTAGCAGTGCCGAAATAGCGCATCAAGTTTTTGGCGCCGTTGCCGGGGACTGCAAGCGTGTGTGATTTGTTTTTAATTGGAAATTCGTTTTAAGGTACTGTGTCCTTCTTCAGTATGTTATTTTCTTCTTCTATATCATGTGGGCACATTTGAACATCCGTTGTCATTGGTGTGGGGACACATCCCACGCTAGTGATAGGTGTCCCAAAGAGTATGGTATTGTTCAGAAACCGTACGGAGCTCATAAATCCTTTGGCTACTCTGTTGCACCTTCGTTATCGCACCTTTTTGCAGCTGCTGCACCTTTGGTGCCGGCTTTGCCGGCAAGGCCGGCAAAGCAATGCCTATTTTGCAAAGTAGAGAGCACGCCTTGAAGTACTGTGCTGCTTATCTTCGCGAATTGGCGGATGACGATGACCCGGATATCCGGAACGTCTCATCTTCAAATCCTGCGAGCACAGCTCCTTCCGCTGGTTACGTATCCCTTCCACCTTCACTTCTTGAAGTCTTTGGAATCAACACGTGCATCAGTGTCTCTTATGACTCTGTTTCTGATGCGACCCCCCATACCTCTTCGGTTCATATACCACTTCGCGAGGACTTGTACCCTTGTGTGGAGAGTGAGTCCGAACTAGTAAGAAGCACGTCCTCTCCCGCCACACATGAAATTACATCTGTTGCTGATATTCTTATTGAGGTCACTTTGCAGGATGTTGCAGATCTGTGCAACGTTGTGCCCACTCTCATGGAGGAGGACAGCCTTGATTGTACTGAAGCAACAACTTCGGTTCAGTGCTGGGAAGTCCAAATTGTAGAGGAGGACATTGCGTGCGCCGTTGAGCCTATTGAAATCTTCAATGAGGAAATCAGTCTTTCTTTGTCGCACCCACTTGGGAGTGATACTGGGATCGCTTCCAATGATGATAACCTTTTACGTCATTCTTCTGATTTATTTCTTAACCCCGTTCTCGTGTCTTACTCAATGAAGGATTCTGCATTTGATCTGATCCAGGAAGTTGACGGTCCTGCTATGCAAGCCGATGATGTAATGGGTCAACTGCATGATGAGACAGACACTGAGATTTCTTTGTCATTTTATCTTCCCCTGCCAGACATTCGGAGCAGGTATCTATATTCAGGGGTGGGGGTAACTTTCTTATCATCACATAGGCATTGGTTACCGAATCACATAAAGGAACAAATTCCTGTGCACTTCACTTTTCACAGACCGATCAGTTGATACGTGCAAGCTGTTAAATAAGTCGTGCTGGGAGGACACAAAACCCAGTAGTTATCTAGGCATAAGAAGAACTTAATTTAATTTTATCAAATTAATTAGTATTGTTTGTATTCGAATTAAGAAAACCTTCTCTTTTGTTAGTTAGTTGTGTCTTTGTTCGTCTCGTACATCTTGGAGCGTGCTTTGCTTTCCCCATTTTGTTCACATCGAAAAAAAAATCGAGTCAGTTGGGGGCTGGTTTGTGTAAACGCACGATTGGAACGATCGTGCGCGGCTAAATCGCACGATCGTGCGATTTTTAATTTTATAAAACGTGTGTTCCTTCCCGTCAGAATGCACGCAGGCCCTAATCCGCACCATCGTGTGATTCACGAAATCCCTCTCCCGTGCGCGATCGCTCTTCCCTCCTGCAATTTCTCCTACGTTTCCTCTTCCATTCATCGTTGCCCCTCTTCCATAGCTTGTGAGTGGAGCTCTATGGGATTCAAGAAGACCGTGAGCATTTTTCGCCGCAGAGGAGGAGCTTCGGCTTCAAGTTCTGACGAACCTCGTTTCGAAGCAATGCTGCAGTTTGGGAAGCCAGAGTTCTTGGAAAGGTACAACCTGCTATGTCATAAGACTTTCCTTGATCATCGTGTAGTCTCTACTATGGAACTTCAAAAGATTGAATTAGTGGCGGCAGTGAATAGGCTGCTCCATGTGGGTTCATGGGGGAACCTCTTCTCCATCACGGAGCTGGGTTACCGTGAACTCACGTTCGAGTTCCTTTCCACCTTCCGCATCATTGACTACCTCGATGAGGAAACCGGAGAGTCTACTTCGGTTTCATTCCGGATGAAGGGCCGCTACTATACCATGGGTGCTGGCCAACTGGCGGTTTGCGACGGGATTTACACCAAAGATGAACTCCTCCAGACGGATATTATTAGCCGTCCGAGTGATTTCCCGGATGGGGTATCTCCTAGCGAGTTCTGGCAGTCCATCACGGGACGGGATCGGCCGTATGAGGCTCGTGCGGCGAAATCATCCCACATTATCTCTCCCGAGCTTCGATATGTCCAGCATTTGATCGGGCATAGCATCAATGTTCGCGCCATGAGTCAAAATGTTGCAGGATGGCAGGATCTTCTCTACCTTTACAGCATGCAGTAGGGAGTACCTCTCCATCTTGGGCTAGTGCTTGCCCAATACCTTCTTCGGCAAGCCACGTACCTCCCCCTGAAGGAGATCGGAGGTTCTCAGTATATCACCAGGATTGCCAAAGGGCTTGGGATTTGGGATACATAATATTCTGTGACAGTTCGTCGAACCCAGAGAGCAAGCCGTTCGTCGAACCCAGTATGGAGTTCGTCGAACGCGGAACCTGAATAATTTCTTGAGTTCTAACAGCCTAAACTCTTGACCCATTGACTATACATTGGGGTCAACTTGATCCTAGTCAACAAATAGTGATCCTAGCCCAAATAAGTAACAGGGTTGTTCCAACAATCTCCCCCTATTTGGGTTAGCACACTATTTGACAAAAAAATTAAAAACAAACAAAACAACAGAGCATATATATATCTGATATATTTTAAATAGTTCATCAGATATAAAATAAATAATACTCTGAGTTCTGAAGCATTTCAATGAAAACAGAAATAATAAAAACCTTTTGTCTTTTCTGAATCTGCTTTCTGAATTCTGAAATCTGATATTGTCTGAACTGTATCTGCTATATTTCAGCTTTCTGAATTGTTGATCTGAACTAAATCTTTATAATCTGAATTTGATATCTGCTTTAACTAGAATTATTTCTTAATCTGCTTTGCTACCAATCAGAATTTGAATCTTGTCATAACATCTTCTTCTAAATTTGTCAAAATCTGAATCTAAATTTGTTTCTTCTTCTATATCAAAAGCTGTATTCTGAATTTGCAATATATGAAGCTTCTTCATGCATCATTTCCTTCTTACATAAAATATGTTAGCATGAGAGCATCTCCCCCTGAGACTGGAGCTTCTTCAGCTTTCTCCCCTTGCCTAGTTCATAGAACATCTCCCCCTGAGCAAAAACTGCATCAAATGGAGCTTCTTCATAGAATGGAGCTTCTTCATCAGCATTTCCTCTTGAAGCTTGAGCATCTTCAGAAAACCACTCCCCCTGTGAAAAAGGAAAGTATCTCCCCTTGAAAAAAAGGAGCTTCTTCAATACATCTCGCCCTGCCTAGTTTTAGGAAGACCTGGAGCTAGGCCCCTAGAAGAAGGGACTTTTGAGGAGGTAGGGAAGGATGCCATCTTTATATTGCTACTGTTCCTGCAAAATAAAATAGAGATCAAGTGCAAAGGAACTGGAAAGAGAAGCAATTTCTGTAGGCATTCAGTTAAAATAAAAAGATTTGATTATGATGACAGATCAGAAATAAAAGATTTATCAAAATTGGGTTCGACGAAAAATGAGTTTTCGTCGATCTCGGTTCGACGAACTTGATGACTTCGTCGATCTCCGTTCGACGAAAAACTAGATTTTGTCAATCTCAGTTAGATGAAGAGATGGGATAAGTAGAAAACTTAATTTTTAGCAGATTGAATCTCCATCTATCATTCCTAGCTGATTTATAAAGAAAATATGTTTCTTTTCATCCAAGGGCTTGGTGAAAATGTCAGCTCTTTGCAAATTATTAGAAATGAACTGCAGGCAAATTTTATTTTTATCCACATTATCTCTGATAAAGTGGTGCCAAATTTCTATGTGTTTAATCCTACTATGGAGAACTGGATTTTGTGCTATAGATATTGCACTAGTATTGTCACAAAATATAATTGAATTATTTAAGTTGACACCATAGTCTAGGAGCTGATTTTGTATCCACAATATCTGTGAGCAGCAACTGCCTGCAGCTATATATTCAGCTTCAGATGTTGATGTAGACACATATGATTGTTTCTTACAAAACCAGGACACAAGCCTATCACCAAGAAACTGGAAAGTTCCTGATGTGCTTTTCCTGTCTACTCTGCATCCAGCATAATCAGAATCTAAGAATCCAGTTAATTCAAATTCTGATGTTGTTGGATACCAGAGTCCTACATTAGGACAACCCTTTATATATCTCAAAATTGTTTTTAACAAAATTAGGTGAGATTCTTTGGGGTTAACTTGGAACCTAACACAAATACAAGTAGCAAACATTACATCAGGCCTACTTGCTGTTAAATAAAGTAGTGAGCCAACAATTGCTCTATATACTTTCTGATCAACAGGTTTCCCTGATTCATAAGTATCAACAACAGCATTTGAGGGCATGGGTGTTTTCATGGTGGAAGCATCAGACATACCAAACCTTTTCACTAATTTCTTAGCAAACTTGGATTATGATATGAATATGCCATTAGGAGTTTGCTTCACTTGAAGACCAAGGAAGTATGATAGTTCACCCATACTACTCATTTCAAATTTAGATTTCATTAGGTTAGAAAATCTTTTGTATAAATTTCAATCAGTAGAGCCAAAAATAATATCATCTACATATATTTGAACTAGTCAAGTTTGATTTTTATGTATCCTGAAAAATAGGGTTTTATCAACTATGTCTCTACAGAAATTGTTCTCTAAAAGAAAATTAGCTAATGTCTCATACCAAGCTCTGGGAGCTTGTTTGATACCATAGAGAGCTTTATTAAGCTTAAATACAAAGGAGGAGTGAGTTGGAGAGATAAAACCTGGTGGTTGTTCCACATAGACTTCTTCTTTGATGTCTCCATTCAGAAATGCACTCTTCATATCCATCTGATATACCTTGAATTTCTTGAATGTAACAAAGGCTAGAAAGATCCTTATAGCTTCAAGTCTTGCAACAAGAGCAATGGTATGATCATAGTCAATTCCTACTTCCTGTGAATATCCTTGAGCTACCAATCTTGCTTTGTTTCTCACTATGTTGCCTTGATCATCAAGCTTGTTCCTGAAGACCCACTTGGTGCCAATAATTGGATGGCCTTTTGGTCTTGGAAACAAATCCCAACCTTGTTCCTTTCAAATTGATTGAGCTCCTCTTGCATTGCAAGAATCCAATTTGGATCTTGTTCTGCATCTTTTATGGTTTGAGGTTCAATCTGGGATAGGAAACAAGTGTGCATCTGATTTTGATGTAGTTGATGCCTTGTTTGAACACCTGCTGAAATATCACCAATCACATGTGATATTGGATGATCTCTAACTGTGATCTGGTCAACAGTTGGAGTTGGTTCAGCAATGATATCCACTTGGGGAATTTGTTCAACTGCCACTTGATTTGAGCTGTCAGCAAGATCTGGATGATCTTCTTCTTCACTGTTTTCAAGATTTGTGTTGATGGAAATTGTGATTCTTCTTTCTATAGATCTAATCCATTGAGCTCTTCACATAGAGCTGGTACCTGCATAGTATGTTTGGTAGAGGTGGTGTTCCTCTCCTCAAGTAACATGTTAGTCTCATCAAAAGATACATGCATGGACTCTTCTATCTTAAGAGTAGATTTGTTGTAAACTCTATATGCTTTACTAGAAAGTGAATATCCAAGGAATATGCCTTCAGCAGCTTTTGATTCAAACTTCCTTAGATATTTCTTGTCATTGTTATGCACATAGCATTTACAACCAAATATCTTAAAATAGTTAACCTTAGGCTTTTATTCTTAAGTAATTCATAGGGAGTCTTGCCCTTAAGTTTATGTATCAGGCTTCTGTTTAACACAGAATTTGCTGTGTTCACTGCCTCTACCCAAAAAGAGAGTGGCAAGTGAGCATCAGCAAGCAATGTAGTTTTTGATTCAATAAGGATTCTATTTTTCCTTTCAGCTACCCCCATTTTGTTGAGGAGTTCTAGGAGCAGAGAAACCCTGCCTGATCCCTTCTTTTCCACAGAATTCTCTCATTATAAGAGACTCAAACTCAGTGCCATGATCACTTATGATTAATGCAACTACAGTAGAGTACTCAATCTTGATGGACCTGAGAAAGTCTGTCAGAACATTGAAGGTGTCAGACTTATTCCTAAGAAAGAACACCCAAGTGAATCTTGAGAAGTAATCTACAATCACAAGAGAGTAATGCTTCCCTCCTAGGCTTTGTATTGTAGTAGGTACAAAAAGGTCCAAATGCAGTAAACATAAAATCCTAGGTGAATCACTCTTGGATAAAGATTTAAAACAACTTCTAGTTTGCTTACTTAATTGACAAGCCCTGCAGAGTCCTTCCTTCTTGTATGAACCAGAAGGTAATCCTCTAACAAGATTGTCCTTAGAAAGCTTAGAGATAGTTCTAAGGTTAATATGTCCAAGCCTTTTATGCCATAATTCATTTGTTTTACTTATAGAATTTAATAAGCAAATATCAGAATTGGCAGAGTCAAAGTTGACTAAATAAATATTTCCATGTCTAATACCAGATAATACAGTAATATTTTTATTATTGGTAATAAGACATAAGGAATGATTGAAAGTTACCTGATAACCTTCATCACATAACTGGCTTATGCTGATGAGGTTGTGCTTCAGACCCTTGACATAGGCTACTTCTTTGAAGGTCACTGCTCCAACTTTGATCTGTCCATAGCTTTTGGTTTGTCCACAGTTGGAGTCACCAAAGATCACCTTGGGTCCAAGCTTTGCCTTGTAGTTGTTCAGGTTGGCCTTATTTCCTGTCAAGTGGTTTGAACAGCCACTATCCAAATACCATTGTTCATTCTTGTTTGGATAGCTGTGTACCTGTAAAACAGAAAAATAAACTAGTTGTTTTTGACCCAGACTACCTTGGGTCTTTTTGTATTACCACAAAAATTTGACATAAAAGACATTTCAGGTTGATCCTTATAACCTTGTGGATGATATCTCCTTGGAGGTATTATCCATTCAGTGAAAGGATTGAAAGTATGTGAAGAATAAGAATTGTTCAGATTTTTTGTATAATTTCCGTTCGACGAACTGGGCTGAGTTCGTCGATCGTCGTTCGACGAATGGACATGCTTTCGTCGAGCGCCATTCGAATAATGACTATATTGGAAATTTGTCTTCAGAGTTCGTCGAGCTCCATTCGACGAAGTGAATTCATTTCGTCGAGCTCCATTCGACGAATTCTGCTGATTTCCTTTATTCTTAACAGCCTTACTTGAAATATATTTATTTGCATCTATAACCTCTTTGCTCTTAGCAGAAATGAATTTTATAGGTGTAGATAGTATGTTTTTCTTAATCAGAGGTGGCTCAATTGATGATGCACCCAAGCCTAGTTTGCCACTTAATCTGGCATTTACTGTGCTTGTAATGTCCATCAGTTTGATGCTTCTCCCATTTAGGGATTCTTCAAATTTCTTAGCCTTAGATAGTTTATTCTCAATGAGAATAATATGTTCTCCAGAGGCAGCCAATTCTTTCTTAAGAATAGCATTATCTTCACTTAATTTGCCATTTCAGCTAGCTTATTTCTGAGAGAGATTATTTCCTTCTCAGATTTAATTAAGTTTAAGCAAAGAACTTTGAATTCATCTTTGAATCCAACTGAATTGAAATCAAAATTAGAGATTACCGGATCAGCATCATTTTCAGCTTCTGATTCTGATTCTTCTTCATCTGAGTTGTTTGCTGAGGCATTTATAGCCATCATACAGAAGCTTCTTTCTTATTCATTATCTTCATCATCAGAAGAGCTGGATGAAGATGCAAGATCTGACTCACTGCTTGAGTCATAAATGGCCATCAGGCATTGGTCATTCTCATTTGATTTTTCTTCATCGTCAGAAGAACTGAATGAAGATTCTGACTCAATTTCACTCCATGTTTATGCTACAAATCCTCTTCCTTTGTGTTTTTGCTTGTGGGAGGAAGACTTGCTGGAGTGTCTTTTGTCTTCCTTTTCTTTTCTCTTCTCCTTCTTCTGATTCTATGGACAGTCTGACAGAATGTGTCCAGGTTTCCTGCAGCCATAACAAATAATTTCTTTAGAATTTGACTTGTCATACCTTGGTTTATCCCTTGATCTGGAGTCCTTCTTTATGAAATCCTTCTTAGCCATCTTGTAGAACCTTTTGGCTAGAAGGCTCATGAACTCCTCATCTCTTGGAGCCTTTTCTTCTTCTTCAGCTTGAAAGGCTATGCTTCTCTCCTTGGATGCTGGAGATGAAGTATATTGTTCAGCTTCTCTGGTTTTGATAAGCTGCTCATAGGATTTGAGTTTGCCTAACAAGCTCTTAGTGGAGATCTCATTAAGGCTTATGGCTTTCTTGATTGACGAGATCCTAGAGTCCCATGTGCTGGGAAGCACATAAGGATTTTATCATTGATCTCAGTGATGGAGATCACTTTGTCCAAGGTCTTCAGCTCATTGATTATGAAGCTGAGCCTATTATACATATCAACCACTGTCTCAGATTCTCACTTTTTGAAATTCTCATATTGAGAAATAAGGTAGGATCTTCTATCCTTTCTTTCATCAGCTGATCCTTCAACCATATTGTTGATAGAGATCCAGATTTCTCTTGCTGAGGTGCATTCCACCACTTTCTGAAAAATGTCATCAGACATTGTTTGTGCCAGAATGTTCATAGCTTTGGCATCTGCACTTCTTTGCTTTTCTAGGCTTCAGTCCACTCAGGAGGTGGAACAACATTATTGTTTGTTGTAGTTTCAGCACTTGTTGCTGTTGTATGTGTTGGAGGCCCTGTAAAAATAACATTAAAAATTTCCTCATCAATTTAATTCATGTACAACCTAATCCTTGCTTTCCATAGTGCAAACTTACTGAGATTGCACATAGGAGGTCTTATGCTAGAATATTCTTTGTTCTGTGCCATGAGTTTTAAATTAAGATCTAATTGATCTTTATGATTCAGGTGTTAGCCTGTATATAAAATCAACCTCCCTTTGATACCAATTGAAAGTGCAATTGATATCAGTTGAAAGTGATTGGTATAATCAACCACGCCTTGATACCAATTGAAGGAGAGTTTAGATCTTATATTTACTCTAGAGGGGGGTGAATAGAGTATTAAAAACTTTTCCCATAATTTTATAGCAGAATTAAAATAGTGATATATATATGTGTATAGAGTGATTTATAAAAACTAAATAAAGATATCAGCACAGCACAACAACACAGAAAATCACAAGCATAGAGACACAAGGATTTTTATAGTAGTTCCCCAATAAACCTGGGTACGTCTACTCTTCTACCACATTTGGTAGAATCCACTAGGTTTTTGATCAGGTGCCCTATCACCAAGGGGTTTTTGTTCAGGTGTTCACACACCAAGGGAGATTTTGATCAGGTGCTCTAACCAAACCATAGGTTTTTGATCAGGTGCCTTGCCACCAATGGGTTAACTTTTAAAGGGAGTTATAACCCTGTACAAGAGGGGATAAGAAGGGTTATGAAGTTCTTCTCTATCAATATGTTGAGAGAAGACTCTAGTGGATGTTGATAATGTAAAGCTCCTCTGTCTGATGTAAAATTGTTAATAGTAGATGGTTGAAGCATTCACTTGAAAATAGATCTTCCTTTAGCTGATGAATCTGAGAGAATAAATTCTTCAGATTATTGTTTCTCTTTTGGAGATCTGAACTTGCAGCAGATGACTGAGAGAGTAGAGTTGATGATGTTCTCAGTGACTGAGTGCTGCTGCTATTGAGGAAGAAGAAGATCTGTGAATGCTTTCTTATGTTTCTTCTCTTCCTGTAACCTTCTTCTTTTCTTTTTCTCTGTACAGTTATTCTTTTATGTTGTACTATAATGTTTTATCGTGAAAACTGAGAAGTAATAATGTACATCTTCTTTCCTTATTCACTTTTGAAATCTCTCTGACAGATTTGAATTTCAAATCCCTTATTTTAAGGAATAAAATATTCTAAAGAGATATATCCTGTACTGTCGATCTGATACACCATTTACCTTTTTCCTTTTTCATGAACAGTCCTTTTCCGAGAAATGTCAACGGCTATAATCTCGAAATAATAAAAGGAAATATATTATCCTTACTTATCTGGAAGAATAGATCCGTTGATGTAGACGATCTGAGTTCAGAGAATGAAAAAAATAATCCTTCTGACATTCTGAACTGATATAACAAATTTCGTCAATCTCCAGCATTTTCGTCGATCTCAACATTTTCGTCGATCTCAAGATTTTCGTCGATCTCAACATTTTCATCGATCTTAACATTTTCGTCGAACACAATGTTGAGTTCGTCGACCTCAATTTAACTTTGCTCTGGAAGAGTTGAATTAGTAGAGCTGAGAAGATCTTTCGTCGATCTGAGCATCTGATAAAGATTCGTCGAACGCAGACTCGAGTTCGTCGAACGGGCAAATTCGTCGACCGCTTGAGCTGAGCAAAATCGTCGAACGCTGAGCCTGAATAATTTCGTCGACCGCTGAACTGATCCGCTGAGATAAAAGCAAGCCGTTCGTAGAATGCAGAGAGCATGCCATTCGTCGAACCCAGAGAGCAAGCCATTCGTCGAACCCAGTATGGAGTTCGTCGAACGCAGAACCTGAATAATTTCTTGAGATCTAACAGCCTAAACTCTTGACCCATTGACTATACATTGGGGTCAACTTGCTCCTAGTCAACAGATAGTGATCCTAGCCCAAATCAGTAATAGGGTTGTTCCAACAATAAGATTTGAGTGGTTCAAGATCTCCTTATCAAAAGATCTTTGGTTCTAAGAGTCTCCTTATTAAAAGACTCAAGCACAGGTTGTGCAATCCTAACAGGGAGGTAGAAGAGAGGACTACCCATATTTTGAGGAACCTCTATAAAAATCTTGTGTCTTATGTGCTGTGTTATCCCATTTATAGCTTACTATTAATCTATTTTCTATTTATTGCATATATTTATTCTGTGATGGTTTTGTTCAGTGCATAATACCTTAATTATTTTTATTGTATGCTCAGTAAGGGTAAAAATATTTAAATCTCTATGCACTCCCCTCTAGAGAATTCTCAGAGGCACACTATGCACTTTCAATTGGTATCAGAGGTTCGTTGATCATTCAAAGGTTAACACCTTGATCAAAAGATCTCCTACTCTCATTTATTTATTTTAAAAATTAATTAAAACTATTTTAAATAAAATGAGTTCTAAGGATTATGCATCAACATGACCTCCAGTGTGTAATCTGAATAAGTTTACACACTAGAAGGCCAGCATAAAACTATATATGAACTCTATTAATGAAGAAATTTTCAATGTCATCCTTACAGGTCCCCCAGTCCCAATAAGGAAAGATGCTAGTGGAAAAGTTACACAAACTACAGTCCCCAGAGCAGAATGGATCTATGCTGAGAAGAAGGTCAAGGCATGTGATGCCAAGGCCATGAACATCCTGGTCTCAACTATGTCTGATGACATATTTCAAAAAGTTGCTGATTGCAACTCTGCCAAAGAAATCTGGGAATCTCACTCCTTATTAGTTGAAGGCAGCTCTGATGAAAGAAAAGACAAGAAGTCACTTCTCATATCCCAATATGAGAACTTCTAGAAAAAGGCTGATGAAAGCATAACAAAAATGTATGACAGATTCAGCCTCATCAAAAATGAGCTGAGAGGGCTTGACAAAGAAATTTCTCTGACAGAAATTAATGACAAGCTCCTCATGTGCCTCCCAAGTACATGAGACTCTAGAATCTAGGCCATTAAAGATTCTAGATGCCTCAGAGATATATCAACTGAGGCTCTGCTGGGGAAGCTCAAGTCCTATGAGCTTATACTGAAAAGTAGAGCTGAGTTAGAAGCCCAGGAGAGAATATCTACTCCTAAAAAAATGACTCTTGCATTAAAGACTGTTGAAGCAGATTCCTCCACCACTGAAGAAGAGATGATCAATCTCTTGGCTAAGAGATTCAAGAGATGGGTCAGGACAGAGGACTCCAGAAGGAAAGAGAGGGGTTCAAGCAAGCCAAGGTATGAAAAAACTGCTAAACAGGAGATTATCTGCTTTTCTTGCAGAAAACCAGGACACTTTGCCACTGAATGTCCTGAGGAAGAAAAGAACAAGTGCAACAAGCAGAGGAAGGATCACAAGAAGAATTCCTTCAGGAGGAAGAACAAGAAAGGAGGGAAAGGTTTCATTGCTAAAACCTGGAGTGATTCAGACTCTGAATCAAGCTCCTCCTCATCTGATGATGATGAAGAATGTGGAACAGAAGAAGCCTGCCTAATGGCTCTGTAAGACTCCATTGCTGAGAATGAGGTAACAATCTTTGATGATTTTGACTTTTCCTCAAGAGATTTTAATGAGTGCTTTAAATAATTCTATCAAGACTATATTAACAGCCAAAAGGAACTTAAAATAATCAAAATAGAAATAGAAAACCTTAGGAAAGATAATCTGTACTCAGTTAACTATGATCTGAGAGATAAATTATATAAGAAAGAAAAAGAATTATATATATTAGATAATGAAAATTCTAACTTAAAGAAAGAGCTCACAAAGGCAAAATCCTTTGAGGACTCCCTCAATGGAAGGAGTCAAAAGCTTATGGATATCTCACAAAATCTCTCCAAGAGATTTGATCATCTTGATCTAGAATTACTACCATTCACTAGCACACCAATCCCTAGCAAACTTGCTTGGGAAAATCCTATAACATTACTTAGGTCTAGACCTAATAACATTTTTTAATCATGTGAACATCATGATAATAATAACCCTAATAAACTCACCATATTTACTAGGGTAAACATTGGTAATCAACCAGGGATTTTAGGCAAACACCCCTTAGAAAGGTCAAATAAAAATAATTAAAAATCTTAATAGAAAGAATCATATGTCTAATAGAACACGACGCAATTGTAAAGATGCATCGAATGCAACTTGACGGAGTTCAGCATATGCGTTGACATCAATTCGAAGCAAGTATTTGGGTGCATCAAATTATATTCGACGCATCCAATATTATGCATCAAATTATTATTGATGAAACTATGCAGACACGTCGAATTACATTCGACACAAATCTAAAGATACGTTGATTTCTTCTCGATGCATGTTTCCTGCAAAGATTTATAAAACATCTAAACCACTCTCTACCTTCATTCCTAGATGTTTTTGTTGTTCTAAATGTGAACATATAGCCAAATATTGCTGGCATAATAATGCAACACTTCTTCACCTTAAGGGGTATACTGAAAGACCATCTCACTCTTTCATAACTCCATATAATGATAGAAGAAAGAGACCCCAGCATGTGAGGGTCTATACTAATGGTTGATTTCATGTGCAGAAGGGAGACTCTTCAACCACAAACCAGCAGTGGTATCTGGACAGTGGATGCTCCATGCATATGACTGGAGCAAAAGAACTGCTGGAGAACTTTAAGTCCAAGGATGGGCCTAAGGTAATTTTTGGGAATTCCCACTCTGGTCAAACCAAAGGATATGGTTTGCTCAGGATTGGGGAAGTCACTTTCTCTAAGGTAGATTATGTTGAAGGACTTCAACATAATCTAATCAGTATTAGCCAGCTGTGTGATGGTGAATACAAAGTTGTATTCACTAAGTACTTGTGTCATATTGTTAGCTCTAGAACAGACCAAATAGTATTAACTGTTCTTAGGAAAGGTAAGGTCTATGTTGTAGACTTTGAGTATACAAAGTCAGAGATCTGCTTATTCAACTCCCAGTTAGAAAATAGTGAATTGTGGCATAGGAGACTTAGTCACCTTAACTTTAAGACCATTGCCAAACTCTCCAAGATTAACCTAGTAAGGGGCTTACCAACAGGTAAGTTTAATACAGACCATCCCTATAGAGACTGCCAACTAGGAAAGCAGATCAAAGCATCATTCAAACCAATTGGTAAGAATGATTCCCCCAGAATCCTATTTCTATTGCACATGGACCTATTTGGTCCAATCTCCACTCAGATCTTAGCAGGTAAGTCCTATACTTTAGTCATTGTTGATGACTTTTCTAGGTTCAGCTGGGTGTTCTTTCTAAAAGCTAAATCAGACACCTTCAAGAACCTCTCAACATTCATTAGACAGATTCAATCTGAATTCAATACTCAGGTTGTTGTGATCAGAAGTGATCATGGTACTGAGTTTGAGAATCAATTAATATGTAGATTCTGTGAGGTTTAAGGGATAAGACAAAGCTTTTCAGCTCCTAGAACCCCCCAACAAAATGGGGTGGCTGAAAGGAAAAATAGAACCCTAATTGAATCAGGAAGGACATTATTGGCTAAATACAACTTGTCAAAGCCCTTTTGGGTTGAGGCAATGAATACTGCCAATTATGTTTTGAATAGAAGTCTCATCCACAAGACTAAGTTGAAGACTCTCTATGAGTTATTGAAGGGAAAGGCACCTACACTCACTTACTTTAGGATTTTTGGTTGTACTTACTTTATCCTCAACAATGGGAAAAGTCATCTTGCTAAATTTGACAAGATGGCTGATGATGGGATATTCTTGGGATATTCCTCATTAAGCAAGGCCTATAGGTGCTAAAATAAAAGCTCTCTCTAAATTGAGGAGCCAGTGCATGTAATTTTTGATGAAGCTAACATGTTTTATAAGGGGAAGGAAACTTCCACCAGCACTATTTTCAGGAAGAAGATCAGCTAGCAGAATAAGTTGAAAGGACAAGCATAATGGACCATCCATCAGTGTGTCAAGACAAAGGAAAACAGAAAATTTACACTGATTCAGATGAAGATTCTACAGCAGAGGGAGAGGAAATAACAACACCTGAGTTGCAACCACTGAGATCATTCCAGTGAATAGGGATGGTGTTCCCACTATCACTGAGCAAGTGGTTCCTCAGGAAGAGTAGAATCTCCTAGATAACTCAACAAGATCCAGGATGACCCTAAAGGATCATCCTTCAACACAAGTTATTAGAGATTTGACAGTTGGAGTCAAGACAAGGAAACATCCCACAAATGAAACAATGCTACAATGCTTCCTCTCTCAATATGAACCCAAGAAGTTTGAAGAAGCAGACAGTGATCCTCACTAGATATCTGCTATGCAAGAAGAGCTAACACAGTTTGAGAGGAACAAGGTTTGGACATTGGTTGAATGAGCAAAGAATTACCCAGCCATTGAAAGCAAATGGGTATTCAAAAACAAAATGGATTCAACAGGAGCCATAATCAGGAATAAGACCAGACTTGTGGCTCAAGGATATAGGCAAGAAGAGGGGATTGACTTTAACTAGACATTTGCTCCAGTAGGAAGCCTGGAGGCCATCAGAATGTTTCTGGCATATGAATCTCACATGAAGATCAAAGTCTACCAGATGGATGTGAAGAGTGCATTCCTGAATGGAATTCTTCAAGAAGAAGTTTATGTGGAGAAGCCCCAAGGTTTTGTCAATCCAACTTTTCCCTCTTTTGTTTATAGGTTAGATAAAGCACGGTATGGTCTCATACAAGCACCAAGAGCTATGTATGAGACCCTATCCACATTCCTTCTAGAATACTCCTTTGAAAGAGGGAAAATGGATAAAACACTCTTCACCAGAGCACATAAGAATCAGCTATTGTTAGTACAAATATATGTAGATGATATTTTATTTGGGTCAACAGATCAATCTCTCTACAAAAGGTTTGCTTACCTAATGTAGTCAAGATTTGAAATGAGTAGCATCGGGGAACTATCCTATTTCCTTGGTCTTCAAGTAAGACAGAATGCAGATGGCATTTTCATATCTCAATCCAGGAATACTAGAGAACTCCTCAAGAGGTTTGGGATGGAAAAGGCCTCTGTTATGAAAACCCCATGGCTACTAATGTTATTTTAGAGAGAGATGAAAAGGGTAAGTCCTTTGATCAGAGGACTTATAGAGCATCCATTGGCTCTCCTCTCTACCTGACAGCTAGCAGACCTAATATAATGTTTGCTACATGTATCTGTGTTAGGTTTTAGGTTGACCCAAAGGATTCTCACATGATCTCTGTAAAAAGAATACTCAAATATCTAAAGGGTACACCTGAACTTGTCTTGTGGTATCCAGTTGAATCTGGATTTGAATTAGTTGGTTATTCCGATGCAAACTATGCTGGATGCAGGATGCATAGAAAAAGCACCTTAGGAACATTTCAGTTGCTGGGTGCTAGACTAATCTCATGGTTTAGCAAGAAGCAAACCACAGTCTCAACTTCTGCAGCTGAAGCTGAGTATATAGCTATATGGAGCTACTGCTCACAAATACTGTGGATGCAAAATCAGTTGTTAGAAACAGAGTCATAAGAGACACTGATGCACGTGTCGATTCCATAATATTCTGTGACAGTTCTAGTGCTATTTCTATAGCTTCCAATCTTGTTCTCCATAACAGAACTTAGCACATAGAGATAAGGCACCACTTTCTCAAGTACAATGTTGAGAAAGGTAAGATTAACCTTCAATACATCTCCACTGATATTCAAAGGGCTGACATTTTCACTAAGCCACTTGATGAAAGTAAGCACAAGTTCTTCATCAATGCACTGAGAATGCTTGATGGGTCTCTCTAGGACACTCCCACTATATTATGTATTTAAACCTATATTCCATAGAAAGGTATTGCTGGGAAAAATAGCAAAAAATTTCATAAAAAAATTACTAAATCAGAGCTGCGTCGAATAAGAATCAATGCACCGTTGACTTCTATTCGATGTTAGCCTCGAGAGTAGATTGGGATAGTTCCGTTGAATAACACTCGACGTAGTGTCGAATATATATCGACGCTCACATTGGCCTCATGGTCGCTGAACTATATTCAGAGGCACGTTGAATTCTTATCGACGTTACGTCGACTTTGCAAAGCGCACACAAAATTTTTGCGCGCTGAATTCATTTCTTTTCGACGTCACTTCGAAAATAACCCTTTGCGATGATTCATCTATTCATAGCAACTCAGGCATTCAACTCTATTGTGCTCTTTCAACTTCTCTCCCTTTCACTCTCCTCCATTTTCCCCTATATTTCTCTCTTTCTGTTTACTTGTAGGTACCTACAGGATTTCAATGACATCTCCTTTGAATTAACGGGATGTTATTAAAGCAGTTAATCTTGCCCTCGAGACATTGTTATCTCAGTTCAGTACACTATATCTTGACTTCTTCAGAGATTTCTATCGTAAGTTATGTGCCCAACATAGAAGGTTGTGAGACCTTACGTCTGAAATCAAGGCTCCTGTTGCAGAGATAAGATTGTCGGCTTTGCCTGCTGATGTCTTTATATCTTTCTTCAACAATATAAAGCAGGGGGAGAGATGTATCAGCAGGCAGCCATCTCAAGACTCAATATACATTGCAGCTCTCCCTCTATTCTCTGTGTCTGAAGGAGAGCTAGCCATTACCTCTAAGCTCCTTATTCTACCTGAATATTCAGTAACACAGGTGGAGTTATCTCCTCCAAGGACTCAGCCTTCAACACAGGTGGAGTCATCACTTCAGGGGGAGATTGCTCTAGAGGTTCCTCTATTCTCATATGATCAGGCCTATCTGAAGAGTCTGCAAGAGTTCAATGAGGGTACTGAGCCATCCAACCCTGATGCACAAAACTTCAGGGTCTCTTCTGAAGAATCTACAATAACACCTTCTCTAGTCAAGGTGACTGATCAAGTCCTTGTAAATGCTCCACCCCTTTCACCTCTAGCTTTACCTCCTATTGATTCTAACCCAATACTGTGAAAATTTCTCTAAGGACCTTGTGAGAGCAAGCAGGAATCGATTATGCAACTAAGAGATACTAGCCAAACCACCAGAAACAATCTTCAGGTAAATATGTGATCTTTATTGATAGCATAAAACTTCATTACAGGGCAAGACATGCTTGGCGAGACATGATTTCGCCAGCACAAACACCAAAAAAGGAAATACAAGGAAATGCAGATAATTGAGACCGCTCCAGACCGCGCGACCTCCCTGCGAATTCAACACACTGCCAGACCGCAGCGACTTGACGATCACAGAACCCCACCAACTCGCTGATCAAGCCGCCCACTCCTTCCGACCTCCTGATTTTCCCGAACTCCAGCACCACAACTCCAAGCCGCAGACCGCCCGAACACTTTCAGAGGAAGAGGTGAACGCTGCTGCCCGCACTATCCGCAGAAGCTGCACAAAAGGAATTCAATCAGCAGACCGCACGGTCAGAATAAAAACAGACTGCAGGAACAAGCCGGACTCAGCTTACACTTGGTGTCACACATATTATGCTGCTACAGTAGCTCCTATTTATAGGCGCAGGACCTGATCCCGTCACCACCCTATGAGATAGGATCACCACCCTCCAGACCGCGCGACCTGATCGGTCAACCCGCGCGATCAGCAACATGCTCCTGTTTCATTTTGGTGAACTTGCCAGCTTCAACATCGGCCATGAGAGACCGCCGTTCTCACAGCAGACCGCGACTCTACAAAGAGCTCGCCAGACCGCCCGAAGCTGTTCACCCCCTGTGTTCGCCAGAGACCGCGAACACAGCCAGTTCTCCATCAGACCGCGAACTCCTGTCCGCATGCCGGTCTCCGCCTGAGACAGCGAACAGCGACCAGCTCGCATACCAGCCTCCTCCTGAGACCGCGAACTGAGACCGCGCGACTAACTTCCTTAGTCCGCGAATACTACCAGAGAACCTGGACTACCCTGTGCGATTACACCAGACCGCCACAGCCTTGAAGAGGACAACCCGCCACGCGGTCAGAGGCACACCGCGCGGCTTCCACCTTGCCGCCTTGGACCAGATACCAGCAGTCATTCCAGGAGACCGCAGCTAGGCTGATACCAACCAGACCGCCCGGACAACCCGCCAGGTCCCGCGACCTCGCCAGTCTGCCCGACCTTCTCCCAGACCGCCCAGGTCCAAAAGCTCCTCTAACTTCCACTTCAACATTTTCAACACTCCCCCTTGAAGTGGGAAGTTGAAACCAGTCCAAGTAACTCCCTTAGCCGTGTGAACGGCCCCTTCGCCAGCGCCTTTGTGAAGATGTCTGCGACATTGTCCGCACTTCGCACAAGCCCGACCGAAAGAGATCCCTCCAGCACCTTCTCCCGTATGAAGTGGTGCTCGATCTCGATATGCTTGGTCCTCGCGTGACAAACTGGATTGGTAACCAGTTTAAGAGCACTCTCGTTGTCACCGCGTAGCAGAGTTGGCTCCCGAACCTCCTTGTGGACGTCTCCAACCAACGTTCTAAGCCAGATGGCTTCCTGAGCTGCCAAGGCCGAAGCCTTGTATTCCGCTTCCGTGGTAGAGACCGATACGGAATCCTGCTTCTTGCTGCACCATAATATAGGCGTAGTGCCCGCCATGAAGACGAATCCAGATGTCGACTTCCGATCATCCAAATCTCCCCCGTAATCAGCATCCATGTATCCATGCACCTCGAAGCCCGCATCCCTCCTGTACAGGAGACCCATGTCCGAGGTCGCCTTGACATACTTCAAAATGTTCTTGGCCGCTAGCAGATGAGGTACCCGTGGCTCCGCCATATATCGACTCACTCTGCCAACTGCATATGCAATATTCGGCCTCGTGATCGTCAGATAGATCAAGCTCCCAACCAGAGCTCGGAACACCAACGGATCTTGCATAATCCTCCCCTCATCCTTCCGAAGCTTCATAGCTTTCTCCAGAGGTGTGGAGGTGCACTTGCCTTCCTTCATGCCGAATCGATCCACGATCCGCTCCGCATACCCGGCATGGGTCACCAGCACTCCACCTTCCTTCCTCTGCACCTCAAGTCCAAGGAAATGGTGAAGCTCCCCCAGATCCTTCATCTCAAACCTGATAGATAGCTCAGCCCGAAGCCTAGCTACCTCCACCTTTGAGTTCCCCGTCACGATCATATCGTCGACGTGCAGCAGCACGATGACCTGAAGCTCCCCGCTCTTCTTGACGAACAAGCTTGAGTCCGAGTCTAAAGCAACAAATCCACAGAATAAGAGATACTCTGCGATCTTCCCGTACCACGCCCTCGGCGCTTGCTTCAACCCATACAGGGCCTTCTTCAGCTTGCAGACATGCTCTGGAAAATCTTCAGACACGAAACCTGGTGGCTGAGCCATGAAGATGTCCTTGTCAATCTCGCCATACAAGAAGGCATTCTTGACGTCGAGCTGCCAGATCTTCTATCCACTGAACGCCGCCAAGGCAATGATGAATCGAACTGAAGTCATTTTTGCCACCGGACTGAATGTCTCATCGTAGTCTTCACCGTATTGCTGCGAAAACCCCCGAGCTACAAGACGAGCCTTGTACCGCTCGATACTGCCATCATCTTTCTTCTTCAGCTTTTAGACCCACTTGCATGTCACAGGAGTGGTGCCCTTGGGCTTGGGCACAAGAGACCATGCCTCATTCTTCTCGAGAGCTGCCATCTCTTCTTGCATCGCAACGTCCCACTCCTTCACGCCTTTGGCCTTCTCAAAGCTCGACGGCTCCCTCTAATCCAAGGGACCAGTGAAGAAACATGAGACGAAGCTCACTGCGTTTCCTCCTGTATAGCGATCAGGGGCAACAATCGATCGCTTCGACCTCCTCAGCTCCTTCCCCTGAACCGCATTGTCTTCAGCTGCTTCTTCCCTAGCTCCTCTTCCAGACGTGCTAGGAGCATTGCTCCCCCTGCTCCCTGAACCAGAAGCCCCCATCTCGGAAATAGAAGGAGATGGACCACCTGGTGATACAGGTACCTCCACCTGAAGATCTTCCACTGCTTGCTCCGGCTCCTCCACCCTGCTCTCTGGTAGCTCCACTCCAGAAGACCCCTTGTAAGATGTCACCTCATCAAATACAACATTGCGAGATACAACAAATCTCCGCGTCTCCGGGTCCATGCACTTCCATCCTTTCTTCCGCTCATCATATCCCACGAAGACTAGCTTCCTTGCTTTTGCATCTAGCTTCATCCGAAGAGCATCTGGAACATGTACGTAGCAGGTGGAACCAAACACCCTAAGGTGTGCCACGCTTGGCTTCTCCTTGAACATCAACTCATGCGGAGTTAACATGTTGATGGGACTACGAGGCATCCAGTTGATGACGTAAGCAGCACAAGACATTCCCTCTGCCCAGAAGGACTTTGGGATACTCTTGGCATGCAGCCAACACTTGCAGGTCTCCGCCAGATGACAGATCTTCCGTTCTGCAACTCCGTTCTGTTGTGGAGTATGCGCACAAGTAAGCTTCCTCCGGATGCCCGCCTTCCTGCAGAAACTAGAGAACTCACTAGAGGTGAACTCCCCTCCGTTGTCAGTCCTCATCTTCTTCGCCCGCAGTCCCAGCCGACCTTCCACGAGCTCCTTGAACTCCACAAACTTGGCGAACGCCTCCGCCTTCTCCTTTAGGAAATAAACCCAGACATATCTGGTGTAATCGTCGATCAACACCAGCATATACCTGCTGCCTCCGAGGCTTGGGGTAGCAGTCGGTCCCATTAAGTCACCGTGGATGCACTCCAACGGCACACTACACCTTGTCTGCGACTTGTCAAACGGTAGTCGATGAGACTTGCCGAACTGACATCCCGCGCAAACATGACCTTCTCCGTAGGAAGATAGACTTGGCAGGCCCTTGACCAGACCTCTCACCGCCATAGCTTTTAGTTTGTCCATCCCTACATGCCCCAACCTCTCATGCTATATAACGGCACCATCATTCGTCTTCATCTTGTCGACGTAGGAGCTTGTCGATAAAACGAACAAGTCATTTGCCCGTCTCCCGACATGAACGACCTCGGCCTTCACGGCCTCAACATTACGTAGAAACTTCACTTCTGTTGGGCCGAACAGAACGTGATACCCAGCGTCTACAGCGTTAGTCACGGAGAAGAGGTTTTTCTTCATTCCGGGCACATGATAGACACTCTTCAAAGTAAGTAGCCCTCTATCACTGCCGAAAGAAACAACCCCCACCTTCTCTACTGGATGCACAGTATTATCAGCAGTAATGATAGCATTGTTACCTGTGTAGGGCTGTGCAGAAGAAAGCTTGGTCCCGTCTCCGGTGAGGTGATGACCACACCCCGAGTCCACGATCCAGTCCTCCAGATAGTTGATAGGAGCCGAAGCTCCAACAGAAGCCGAGAAGGCTCCTCCCCATCCTCCATCTATATGTCTGACCTCAGCTTCCTCCTTCTCCGCAGCATGCCCTGCTTGAGTGACCACTCTGCAATCTTTCCTGATGTGGCCAAACTTGCCACACTAGTAGCACTTCAGACCTTCTCCCTTCTTCTTCCCGTCAGCCTTGGGAGCATATCCCCTTTCCTGCTGCCCAGAAGTTGAAGGCCCAAATCCTCCGGTGGTCTTCTTCTTCTTATCCCACTTCTTCTTCTTCCCCGAGAAAAGCACTTTGCCATCTCCCCCAGTCACTGACAACCCCGCCATCTGTCTTGCCAAGCTTTCTTGCGAAGCAAGCAAGTTCTCCAGCTCCAACAGAGACGGCTGATTTGCCCATCCCTGCACCGACGTCACAAAGGCAACATATTCCTTCCGCAAGCCGCAGATGATGTGCCTCTTCAGCTTCGCCTCAGAGATAGTCTCATCAGGATCCAGTGCTGAGATTTCAGCACACAAGTTCTTCATCTTCAGAAAGAAGTTTGAGATAGATAGATCACCCTGAGCCGACCTTGCCAGCTCATTCTCTAAGAACTGTAACCTTGCTACATTCTTCTTGTTAAACAACACATCCAGGGCTCTCCAGATCTCTGCAGCCGATCCACACCCCAAGATGTGATCAAAGAGATCAGGTGAAATAGCACACTTCAAAGTGAACTCGGCCTTGGCATTGGTCTTTCTCCATGCCCTTACAGCCGGACCGTTATCACCAGCTTCCGTTGCCTTCACCTCTTCTGTCTCATTTCCTCCAACAACTTCCCATAGGTCCTCACCCAGAAGATAGCTCTGCATACATGACTTCCACTTCTTGAAGTTAGTCGATGTAAGCATCTCAATACCCAGACCTCTTAAATATCCACCTTCCATTGCTCTTCCACTGGTTCCTTCTTCACAAAGGCGATGGCTACTCTAAGTTGCAACCTGCTCTATCCACTCCAACCTCCCTCTGATACCATGTGAAAATTTCTCTAAGGACCTTGTGAGAGCAAGCAGGAACCGATTATGCAACTAAGAGATACTAGCCAAACCACCAGAAACAATCTTCAGGTAAATATGTGATCTTTATTGATAGCATAAAACTTCATTACAGGGCAAGACATGCTTGGCGAGACATGATTTCGCCAGCACAAACACCAAAAAAGGAAATACAAGGAAATGCAGATAATTGAGACCGCTCCAGACCGCGCGACCTCCCTGCAACTTCAACACACTGCCAGACCACAACGACTTGACGATCACAGAACCCCACCAACTCGCTGATCAAGCCGCCCACTCCTTCCGACCTCCTAATTTTCCCGAACTCCAGCACCACAACTCCAAGCCGCAGACCGCCCGAACACTTTCAGAGGAAGAGGTGAACGCTGCTGCCCGCACTATCCGCAGAAGCTGCACAAAAGGAATTCAATCAGCAGACCGCACGGTCAGAATAAAAACAGACCGCAGGAACAAGCCGGACTCAGCTTACACTTGGTGTCACACATATTATGCTGCTACAGTAGCTCCTATTTATAGGCGCGGGACCTGATCCCGTCACCACCCTATGAGATAGGATCACCACCCTCCAGACCGCGCGACCTGATCGGTCAACCCGCGCGATCAGCAACATGCTCCTGCTTCATTTTGGTGAACTTGCCAGCTTCAACATCGGCCATGAGAGACCGCCGTTCTCACAGCAGACCGCGACTCTACAAAGAGCTCGCCAGACCGCCCGAAGTTGTTCACCCCCTGTGTTCGCCAGAGACCGCGAACACAGCAAGTTCTCCATCAGACCGCGAACTCCTGTCCGCATGCCGGTCTCCGCCTGAGACCGCGAACAGCGACCAACTCACATACCAGCCTCCTCCTGAGACCGCGAACTGAGACCGCGTGACTAACTTCCTTAGTCAGCGAATATTACCAGAGAACCTGGACTACCCTGTGCGATTACACCAGACCGCCACAGCCTTGAAGAGGACAACCCGCCACGCGGTCAGAGGCAGACCGCGCGGCTTCCACCTTGCCGCCTTGGACCAGATACCAGCAGTCATTCCAGGAGACCGCAGCTAGGCTGATACCAACCAGACCGCCCGGACAACCCGCCAGGTCGCGTGACCTCGCCAGTCCGCCCGACCTTCTCCCAGACCGCCCAGGTCCAAAAGCTCCTCTAACTTCCACTTCAACATTTTCAACAAATACCCACTCTAACTCTTCCAGCACCAATCTTCAGAGGAAGACCTCCATACAGTGGGAGAGGTCAGGGAAGGAATTTCATAGGAAGAGGTGAAAGAGGTAGAGGATATGAAAGAAGTATACTATCTGGAAAATGTATACAAAAGAACAACGAAAATGTATAAAAAGAACAAATCTTATAACAAGACTTATGAGAAAGTTGATATTCCTAAAAATACAATGAAGGAATACCATGATCCGAAGCTGGATGAAGCCTTGTATGAGATTAGAAGAAGAGAGCACGATGAGTATGAAGCAACTCAAAGGTAACATGAGGAAAAGAGAAGATTTTTTATGGAAAGGCTGAAAAAGGGCAAAGTAACTGTAGAGAAAGAATAATTAATCTTTCCAAATATGTTGTAAGGAATCCTCAAGAAAAATTCAAGGATGAGAAAGGTCAACAAGGTAAAAAGGGTCTTTGAGTCAATCAAGACTTAGAAGACCTTCCATTTCAAAAGAAAAGAAAGATCACCTTCAAAATAGCTCCAGTTGCAGGTGTTCCTTAATCAACATTTATAGTACTAGTTCCTGATGCTGAGGATATAGATCTAGAAGAAATTAATCTCCTGGCAGCTAAAGTTATCAGTATGGGAGCAAAGCTTAGTAGTGTATATCCTGAAATTGAAGTTGATCTTGAAAAACTTTTCAAAGGGCATGAGAAAATCTAGAGGAATCCAGAAAAAGCAATCCCAGCAAATTTCAAATATGTAGAGAGAAAATCCAGAAAAATCTTTGAGGCCTTGACAAATTTTCTCAAGAAGAAAAGTGAATCATGTCTTGGATAAACTAATTCCGGTAAACACTGAGCTATATCAATCAATTATTATTCAGTTTATTATATGGTATTACCTATAAATGTCTTGTTTGTATTTGTATGAATGTCAACGTATGTGTAAAATCACTTTAAATAAACTATAAAATTTATTAAGATAAATAGAGGGAGATTGTTGGAAAAACCCCTTTTGATTTAACTTAACAAATTAACTATAAGTGATTTTACCTCTTAGGGTTTATTACCCACATTGTATAGTAAGGGAAATCTGATCCTTAGATGTCTTAGGATGTCACACTCAACTTAGAGTGTCAAGATCTAATCAAAGCAATCACAAAACAAGTTAAGATAAGACTTGCGTCTAATACAAGTCGACGCAACTTTGACTTGATATCGACGCAACTCTGAGTTAAAGTCGAAGCAGATTATTCAGCCTACCAATGTATAAGTCAAGTTGACGGAACGTCGATAGGGACTCAACGCAGAAGGAAGAGCTTGACGAAGCCATCTAAAAAGTCGACACAACGTCGACTATGTTGGAACAACCCAATTACTGATTTGGGCTAGGATTACTATGTGTTGACTAGGACTAAGTTGACCCCCAATGTATAGTCTAAGGGTCGTAGTTTTTAGGCTGATAAGATAGCTAGAACTTAGGAAATCTCTAAGTTTCTGCGTTCGACGAACTTCACATTGAGTTCGACGAATTCCTTTCTGCGTTCGACGAATAAGCTTCTCAGCTCGACGAACTCAGCTCTCCAGCCAGTTTGTTCTTCAGTTCGACGAAATCTAACTTCAGATCGACGAACTCCATTCTGTGTTCGACGAATCAGTATCTGTTGAAAATATTGAAGTATGAAGTTGGCGGTCTGGGAGGAGACCGCGCGGTCTGGTCAAACTGCGTGGTCTGGTCAAACCGCCAGAGGAGACCGCAAGACCGTGCGGTCAGACCAGACCGCGCGGTCTCCCCCCAGACCACCAACTTCACAAAACTCCCACTTCAACATTTTCAACACTCCCCCTTGAAGTGGGATGTTAAAAATAGTCCAAGTAAACTCCTTAGCCGAGTAAACGGCCCCTTCGCCAGCGCCTTTGTGAAGATGTCAGCAATGTTGTCCTAACTACGAACATGCTCGACCGAAAGAGACCCCTCCAGCACCTTCTC
Organism: Dactylorhiza incarnata; assembly: GCA_033032865.1. Lineage (NCBI taxonomy): Eukaryota > Viridiplantae > Streptophyta > Magnoliopsida > Asparagales > Orchidaceae > Dactylorhiza > Dactylorhiza incarnata. The sequence goes on along the minus strand of JAWHQI010000001.1, from coordinate 20,972,257 downwards.
ACGAATGAAATGATGCTCGATCTCAATATGCTTGGTCCTCGCATGACAAACTGGATTAGTAACCAGTTTGAGAGCACTCTCATTGTCGTCGCGAAGCAGAGTCGGGCCCTGAACCTCCTTATGGACGTCTTTAACCAACCTCCTAAGCTAGATGGCTTCTTGAGCTGCCAAGGCCAAAGCCTTGTATTTCGCTTACGTGGTTGAGACAGACACAGAATCCTGCTTCTTACTGCACCATGATATAGCTGTGGGGCTCGCCATGAAGACGTATCCAGACGTCGACTTCCGATCATCCGAATCTCCCCCGTAATTGGCATCCATGTACCCATGTACCTCGAAGCCCGCATCCCTTCTATAAACAAGACCCATATCCGAAGTCGCCTTGACATACTTCAATATATTCTTGGCTGCTAGTAGAAGAGGCATCCGTAGTTCCGCCATATACCGACTTACCCTGCCAACTGCATATGCAATATCCGGCCTGGTAATCGTCAAATAGATCAAGCTCCCAACTAGAGCTCGGAACACCAGCGGATCTTCCAGAATCCTCCCCTCATCCTTGCAAAGTTTCATGGCCTTCTCCAGAGGTGTGTAAATGCACTTCCCTTCCTTCATGCCGAACCCCTCCATGATTCGCTCCGCATATCCAGCCTGGTACACCAGCACTCCACTTTCCTTCCTCTGCACCTTGAGTCCAAGGAAATGGTGAAGCTCACTGATGCGCTAAATTCGGCACTGCTAATTAGCAGGCATGAAATGCGATACGATGGCAGTGCACCGGACGCTCAAGTAATAAAATAGGGAGGAACTCCCTGAATATCGTTCTCAAAGGACCGCAAGTTGGGTAGTATGATTTGCTCAACCCAGGAATTCAGTTAAAAGGGTTAATAACTAACAACGGGAGGTTTGGTATTGGGATCCTATGCTATTGCAGAATAAAGAAAGATGCGGGTCAAAACTCCGCTTCGCAAGGTGAGATGGATGCAACGACCGCGATGTCGTGCTTCGGAAGGCGCGTGGACGGAATGTAACTATGACGGTTAAGGGTCGCACACACCTCTTCTCTAAGCATCACCACTAGCAATTGCTAGTGGCTTCACACACAACGATTCTCAGAAATCACTAGGAAAAAGGGCTATTCATGCCATCACCACAACATTGCATATGAACACAAGCAATAACCATTAAGATTAACTTAACAAGCATTCATAAAACACTACAAAGAAGTTCAAGCACCAAAGGTTAGAGAGGACCACAAAGAAGAAGTCACGACTTGGGTTCACGGCCGGAATGAGAGGTTGTCGGGCTCTCTCCGGACTCGGCCCTCAGATGGTGAGCTTGGCTCGAAGGAGGCTGTCACCGCTCCTAAGATCTTCAGCGCTTCTCTGATCTCTTGGCGAAGAATGCTTGAGCTAATGGTGTAGAAAGCTTCCTAGTGCTCCCGGATGGAAAGATGGACGTAGAAATCACCGGAAATGGCTTCTATGGTGGTGGAGATGAAGGGTAAGCCTTCAGCCCTCAAGAGCAGCGGGAAGGAAGTGATTTCCCGCTCTCTGAATCGCTCCAGCCCGCCTCCAATCGCTCCTCCGGCTGACTGCCTCGATTCCTTCTTTTTATAGCAAACAGGCTGAAAAATGGTCACGCACGGTCAAACGCACGACCGTGCGCAGACCGTGTGATATTAACGGATAAAATATGGCTTGGGGAAGAAGCTGCACCGCCCGTGCATTTTGATCATGCACGACCAACACCGCCCGTGCGTTCAAATGCACGGGTAAACTCCGACGCTCCAAAATCACAAAGCACAGGTCGACCGTGCGTTTTACTCACGCACGGGCGAATTCGCCCGTGCGTCAAAACGCACGAATAAACTCCGACGCTCCATTTCTGCCCCAGACACAAACGCACGACCGCAGCCGACCGTGCGTCAAGGAAACGCACGACCGTGCGATATGCACAGAAATTACTTCTGGGGAAAACAGGACGATCAGGTCACCTGCAAACAAGATATAACAACTGGGAATACACGTCCAGCATCAGAAAACATAAAAGAAGGGAAGGGGAGCACCATGTGCATATCCCCAACAACAAGGAATGCAATTGCACACCGAAATGAGCTTAATAGTGCACCTAGCATGGAATAATACATATGAATGAAAACGTGCCTAATATGTGGTGCAAAGACTAGAATATCAGCCCAAATGAGTCCAAATATATATATATAAATGGGACTCATCACACCCCCAGACTTAACCATTTGCACGTCTCGGGCAAACTACTCAGCTCTCCTATCGGAACAATTGAATGTTAGCATGAGTTTGAGCGGTAGAGAACAATGCGAAGTCGTATGCTCTCGCGCATAGAAATGCATTAGAACAGAATTAAACTCAAGATTGTATCTAATTATTTCTAAAACAGTAAATTGAAATTTAATCTACTTGGATGGTGAATCCTGGTGAATCTTTCGGTCGCGCAAAAGGGAAAATAGTGTGACTAATGAGTAAAGTATTACTCGAATCGAAGCTAGGGACAAACTCCTAATAAATCCATCAAAGTCGGTGTCCATAGGCTTGCACGTCCACACTCTCTCTACTGCATGAGACGACACGTGTCTAAAATCAATAGGACTGATAGGTAATTATTGGGCTTAGGTTGAGAATAGGCTAGGTAAGTAGAAGGACGATGGGAATTGCACTTAACACAACCTGAGCACTCAAGATAATAACAATCACCAATACAATATTTTCAGTAATTACACGACACCCCCAGACTTCAACTGAACACTCGGTGCGTGCTGAGCCAGATATAAATAGAGATTGTCGAGAGAAAATTATTTTTACACAACCTTTTTTTTATTTCTTTTCTTTTCTTTCTTTTCTCGCATTGACACAATGACATTTGAAAGCACAATAAAACGGCTCCTTTAGCTAATTCAAAACTGCCATACACAACAAGGATGACACCAAATATGATCGAAAAAGGAAATTTCTTTCAGCTCAAAGGTTGGTGCTCAATAGGTTCGGCCATATGGCTTTGGTTAAATTATAGTGGAGGTAAACAAGGAGGAAAGGTAGGCTCAAGTGGGCTTGCAACGGTGATTACGTAGGTAAGGATTTCCAAAGCTCAACCGGATCAAGAAATGGCCTATATCACATTTTATGACGAGTACTTCAACACAATCGTGTCGAGAGTCGCCTAGTGCAAGTTCTAGCCACCGAGAAAGGTTGTCCTTCCTTCCGACCCTAGTAATAAGATACTACTAGTCTGCTACACTCGACCTTATGCTACCATTGGATTCATCGGATTCACCACTAAAGTAAAATAAATTTCATCTACTATAAAAGAAATAACTAAATTAAAATTCTGAATTTCATTCTACTCTAATTGAATTTCTAGGCGTGACGGGAGCACTTGACTAGAGCACTACTCGAGTCAACATTTTTCTCTACTCCTCACTCACATGCTAACAATTTAATTCTTACGAGTGGGAAAACCTCGCAGCGATACCCAAAAAGCACGCGTGATCAAGTGCGCGTGAATTAGGTGCAAGTGTATGCAATATGCACAACAAAATATAAATCCTAACCCGGCACATTCTAGCATGTCATGCAAAGTGTGTGCATGTGCAAAGCTCGCTCTCTCCCCCAGACTTGATTAAAACTAACTAGAATAAACAATTCAAACATAAGTAAGAGAGGGGTAGAGTTGACCTATGCTCATAAAAGAGCATGCCAGAAGTGCGATAATCTCATTTTTTTAGAAATATTTCCCCTTCATCATCGTCCACAAGAGAGCATCCTCCTGCAATGTTAGCAAAATAGAAATAACAGTGCACAAAAGGAATTAAAAAGCTAGACGGAATCGGGTGGTTACCCATGGGTTGTCTCCCAAGAAGCCCTTTTGTTTAACGTCCTTTAAGGTGGACCAAATACCTGTATTAAGCATTGTTCAAACAGTAGAAAGATATTGTTCCAAAATAAATAAAAACGACCAACACAGCGAAGTGACAAAATAGAGCACAAAAATCAGATGGAAGAGACAGCACAATCACAACCTCGAGACCCCATCACGCATCAGTTGTATGCTGACTTGTGGTGGTTCTCCCCCACTGTGCGAGATGGGAATGAGGTGAAGGCTTTAGGGCCTAAGGAGGATGTCTCCACCTTGCCCCTAGCCTCTTCCTTCCCGCGCCGGAGGGCAGCAGAGCATGATTCACGCAGCAATTTTTCTTTCCTCAGCTTCTCCACCGTTGGAGAGCGCCAACGTTGATAACTGGCATAATTTCCCGCCTTAGTGGTGGGTGGCTTCACTTCCGTTGTCGTCGTGGCAACCGGATCAGCCCAATGGACCTGCTTAAAATGTTCACATTTATTACTTTGATTCGGGCAAATTTTTATAAGACGCTTTGTTCCACCATCTCCCTCGTCATTCAACATTCTGGTTTCAGTGTTGCCTCTTGCCTCCTTTCCCTCTTCCGTCACAACTTGCAACTTCTCTTCATTCTTCTCTTCTTCTGGCGATTCTATTCTTTTCTCCACTTCTGCATTACTAGATGGTTTATCAGTAAAAACAAGGGGGGAGTGGATTACCGCTTCTGATACAATCTTGGGACAAGTGGAGGGCGTCACCTTACAGGGTAAGACAACACACCCCTTAGAAAAATCTAAGGTGGCACCGCTCTCTTTTAAGAACGGTACTCCCAAGATGGGAATGGATTGATTCAGACTTGGTCCCAAGACTTGGAAGTCAGCAACTACTACCGTTCCTTCAATAGTAACTTCCACATTCCTGACTTCTCCCTCAGCCTTAACTACGGTCCCATTAGCAAGCACTAGTGACTTCCGTTCATCTGTATCCATATTAAGTTGCAGTTTAGCAACATCCTGCAAGGAGAGGATGTTGCGAGATGAACCGAAATCACATAGGGCTGCCGTTTCAATATTGTTAATGGAACAAGCAACCACCAACTCACTTAGTTCACCTACTCCCGCGTCGGAGAGACTCTTCCCTTGGTTGATTGGATTCTTTTCTGTATTACTGGGAAGGGTCCCCTGCGCACGCTCAGTTAGCACTTGAGCCAGTTGGCCCACTTGCATCTCCAAGTTACGCATGGACGCGGTTTGGTTCACCATATTAGCATTGGCGACTTCCATAAACCTCTCCATCAACTCTTCCAAATTACTTTTCTTAGGGACCGGGGCACCTTGATTATAACCCGGCTGAGGCGGCCTTAGTTGACTTCCCGATGCTTGAGCATCGTTTTGATGCTGGCCCGGTTTCCATCGTTGGCCTGCAGCATTTTGGTTCCATGAAAAATTGGGGTGATTTCTCTCACCCGGATTATAAGCATTTCTGTAGGGTGCCCCCTAGCTTGATTTCCAACGAAATTCACAGATTCATTTAAACAAAGCTGAGAGAACTCACCTGATGGCTTACTACCTGGACACTCGTATGAATGGTGACCACCGCCTCCACATCCTTCACATGTAATGTTAGCCGCGGGCGCAGTAGCGGGAGGTAATGAATCCACCACGAATAATCCCCGAGCGCTTCTAGGCGCATTTCTCCCCGCTGTCCAGAAAGTGTTGTGGGACGCGGTGTCCTGCAGAATTCTAAGAGCTTCCTCAGGCGTGTGGTTCATAAAGGTTCCTCCTGCAGCAGCGTCAATCATCGCCCGATGGTTGGGCTCGATGGCGAAGAAGAAGGTCTCCACAATGTTCCACAGCTAGAGCTCGTGATTTGGGCATTTGCGCAGGAGGTCAGAAAGACGCTCCCAAGCTTCTGCAAGGGTCTCCTGCTCAGCTTGCCGGAAGGTGGCGATTTTACGCCGAAGGCTCACAATCTTGTCCACCGGGTGGAATTTAGCGAGAAACTTGGATGCGAGCACATCCCACGTTGCAGCAGTTCCTGGAGGGATAGAATGGAGCCACACCTTGGCTTTGTCACGCAATGAGAATGGAAACAGTCTCAACTTGACTGTTTCGTCAGTGATTCCAGTATACCGGAAGGTGCCGCAAATATCAGAGAACTGAGCCAAGTGAAGATGTGGGTCTTCACTGGGCATCCGGGAGAACTGCGCGTTGTTACGGATGATGTTCAGGATGGCGGGCTTGATTACGAACTGATTGTTCATGATGTTAGGCCCAAAACCAGGATACACACTCCCAACTGTAGGAGTGGTGTAGTCTCTCATGGTCCTAGGTCTTGGCCTGACCACTTCATTTTCGTCAGCCACCTGACCCACGATCGGTGCATTTCCCACTCCAGGATTAGCCTGATTTCTATTAGCATCCATGGTGGCAGCAGCATGGAGACGCGCCTGCAGGGTACGCTCTATTTCAGGGTCAAATGATGTGCACTCACCAGGATCTCTTATATGCACACACCGCTATTCAACCCAAAACAGAAAAAAAAAGTAATAAAAAAAAGACCTTAAAATGGATCTCCAGAGGAAAAACAAATCGTACACGCTTGCAGTCCCCGGCAACGGCGCCAAAAACTTGATGCGCTAAATTCGGCACTGCTAATTAGCAGGCATGAAATGCGATATGACGGCAGTGCACCGGTCGCTCAAGTAATAAAATAGGGAGGAACTCCCCGAATATCGTTCTCAAAGGACCGCAAGTTGGGTAGTACGATTTGCTCAACCCGGGAATTCAGTTAAAAGGGTTAATAAGTAACAACGGGAGGTTTGGTTTTGGGATCCTATGCTATTGCAGAATAAAGAAAGATGCGGGTCAAAACTCCGCTTCGCAAGGTGAGATGGATGCAACGGCCGCGATGCCATGCTTCAGAAGGCGCGTGGACGAAATGTAACTATGACTGTTGAGGGTCGCACACACCTCTTCTCTAAGCATCACCACTAGCAATTGCTAGTGGCTTCACACACAACGATTCTCAGAAATCACTAGGAAAAAGGGCTATTCATGCCATCGCCACAACATTGCATATGAACACAAGCAATAACCATTAAGATTAACTTAACAAGCATTCATAAAACACTACAAAGAAGTTCAAGCACCAAAGGTTAGAGAGGACCACAAAGAAGAAGTCACGTCTTGGGTTCACGGCCAAAATGAGAGGTTGTCGGGCTCTCTCCGGACTCGGCCCTCAGATGGCGACCTTGGCTCGAAGGCTGTCACCGCTCCTAAGATCTTCAGCGCTTCTCTGATCTCTTGGCGAAGAATGCTTGAGCTAATGGTGGAGAAAGCTTCCTAGTGCTCCCGGATGGAAAGATGGACGTAGAAATCACCGGAAATGGCTTCTATGGTGGTGGAGATGAAGGGGAAGCCTTCAGCCCTCAAGAGCAGCGGGAAGGAAGTGATTTCCTGCTCTCTGAATCGCTCCAGCCCGCCTCCAATCGCTCATCCGGCTGACTGCCTCGATTCCTCCTTTTTATAGCAAACAGGCTGAAAAATGGTCACACACGGTCGAACGCACAACTGTGCGCAGACCGTGCGATATTAACGGATAAAATATGGCTTGGGGAAGAAGCTGCGCCGCCCGTGCGTTTTGATCACGCACGACCAACACTGCCCGTGCGTTCTAACGCACGGGTAAACTCCGACGCTCCAAAATCACAAAGCACAGGTCGACCGTGCGTTTTACTCACGCACGGGCGAATTCGCCCGTGCGTCAAAATGCATGAGTAAACTCTGACGCTCCATTTCTTCCCCAGACACAAACGCACGACCGCAGCCGACCGTGCATCAAGGAAACGCATGACCATGCGATATGAACAGAAATTACTTCTAGGGAAAACGGGACAATCAGGTCACCTGCAAACAAGATATAACAACTGGGAATACACGTCCAGCATCAGAAAACATAAAAGAAGGGAAGGGGAGCACCATGTGCTTACCCCCAACAACAAGGAATGCAATTGCACACCGAAATGAGCTTAATAGTGCACCTAGCATGGAATAATACATATGAATGAAAACGTGCCTAATATGTGGTGCAAAGACTAGAATATCAGCCCAAATGAGTCCAAATATATATATATATATATATATATATATATATATATATATATCTATATATGGGACTCATCACTCACCTAAGTCCTTCATCTTGAACCTGATAGATAGCTCAGCCCGAAGCCTTGCTACTTCCTCCTTCGAATTCCCCATCACGATCATATCGTCGATGTAAAGTAGCACGATGACTTGAAGCTCCCCGCTTTTCTTGACGAACAAGCTTGAGTCTTAGTCTGAAGCACCAAACCCGCAGAATAGGAGATGCTCTGCTATCTTTCCATACCACGCCCTCGGCGCTTGCTTCAACCCATACAGGGCCTTCTTCAACTTGCAGACATGCTCTGGAAAATCTTCTGATACGAAGCCTGGCGGCTGGACCATGAAGATGTCCTTGTCAATCTCGCTGTACAAGAATGCATTCTTTACATCGAGCTGCCAAATCTCCCACCCCCAACACGCCGCCAAGGCAATCATAACCCGAACTGAAGTCATTTTTGCCATCGGACTGAATGTCTCTTCATAGTCTTCACCGTATTGCTGCGAGAACCCCCGAGCCACAAGGCGAGCCTTGTATTGCTCGATACTGTCGTCAGCCTTCTTCTTGAGCTTGTAGACCCACTTGCATATTACAGGGGTGATACCCTTGGGCTTGGGCACCAGAGACCAAGTCTCATTCTTCTCAAGAGCACCCATCTCTTCATGCATAGCTGAGTCCCACTGTTCCACGCCTTTGGCCTTTTCAAAGCTCGACGGCTCCCTCTCATCCAAGGGACCAGCAAAGAAACACGAGACAAAGCTCACCATGTTTCCTCCTGTATAATGATCAGGGGTAATGATTGTTCGCTTCGACCTCCGCAATGCCTTCCCCTGACTCGTAGTATCTTCAGCTGCTTCTTCCCTAGCTCCCCTTCCAGACGTACTTGGAGTATCGCTCTCCCCGCTTCCTGATCCAGAAGCCTCCGCCTCAGAACTAGAAATTGATGGACCATCTGGTGACACGGGCAGCTCCACCTGAAGATTTTCCACAGCTTTCTCCGGCTCCTCCACCCTGCTTTCTGGTAGCTCAACACCAGAACTTCCCTTGTAAGACGTCACCTCGTCGAACACGACATCGCGAGATACAACAAATCTCCGTGTCTCTGGGTCCATGCACTTCTAGCCCTTCTTCCGATCATCATAACCCACAAAGACTAGCTTCCTTGCTTTCGCATCTAGATTCATCTGAAGTGCATCTGGAACGTGCACATAGCAGGTGGAACCAAACACCCGAAGGTGTGCCACGCTTGGTTTTTCCTTGAACATCAATTCATGTGGGGTCTTCATATTGATGGGACTAAGAGGCATTCAGTTGATGACGTAGGCAGCACAAGACATTCCCTTCGCCCAGAAGGACTTTGGGATACTCTTGGCATGCAGCCAACACTTGCAGGTCTCCGTCAGATGATGGATCTTCCGCTCTGCAACTCCATTTTGTTGTGGAGTATGTGCATAAGTAAGCTCCCTCCGGATGCCTGTCTTCCTGCAAAACGTAGAGAACTCACCAGAGGTGAACTCCCCTCCATTGTCAGTCCTCAGCTTCTTAACCCGCAGACCAAGCCGACCCTCCATGAGCTCCTTGAACTCCACAAACATGGCAAACGCCTCCGCCTTCTCCTTCAGGAAATATATCCAGACATATCTGGTGTAATCATTGATCAGCACCAGCATATATCTGCTGCCTCCGAGGCTTGGGGTAGCAGTCGGTCCCATCAAGTCACCGTGGATGCACTCCAACAGCACACTACTCCTTGTCTGCGACTTGTCAAACGGTATTCGATGAGACTTGCCGAACTGACATCCCGCGCACACATGACCATCTCTGTAGGAAGATAGACCAGGCAGGCCCTTGACCAGACCTTTCACCGCCATAGCTTTCAGCTTGTCCATCCCTACGTGCCCCAACCTCTAGTGCCATATGACAGCACTATCATTCGTCCACATCTTGTCAACATAAGAACTTGTCGATAAAACGAACAAGTCATTAGCTCTCCTCCCAACATGAACGACATCCGCCTTCACTGCTTCAACATTCCGAAGAAACCTTACTTCTGTTAGGCCAAACAAAACGTGATACCCAGCGTCTACAGCGTTGGTCACGGAGAAGAGGTTTTGCCTCATACCAGGCACATGATAGACACTCTTCAACGTATGCGGCCCTCTATCACTGCCCAAGGAAACAACCCCCACCTTCTCGACAGCATGCAAAGTATTATCAGCAGTAATAATGACATCATTACCTGAATAAGGCTGCGCTGAAGTAAGCTTCGACTCGTCTCCGGTGAGGTGATGACCACACCCCGAGTCCACGATCTAGTCCACCTGATAGTTGATAGGAACCGCAGCTCCAACAGAAGCCGAGAAGGCTCATCCCCATCCTCCATTAGTCTGTCTGACCTCAGCTTCCTCCTTTCCTGCAGCAGCATGCCCCGACTAAAGATTCACTTGGCAATCCTTCCTGATATGACCAACCTTTCCGCACCTGAAGCACTTGGGACCTTCTCCATTCTTCTTCCCTTCAGCCTTAGGAGCATAGCCCCTCTCCTGCTGTCTAGAATTTGAAGGCCCATTGCATCCTCTAGCGATCTTCTTCTTGTCCCACTTCTTCTTCTTCCCTGTGAAGAGAACTTCGCCATCTCCCCCAGATACTGACACCCCCGCCATCTGTCTTGCCAGACTCTCTTGCAAAGCAAGCAGATTTTCTAGCTCCAGTAGAGATGGCTGATTTGCCCAACCCTGCACCGACGTCACAAAGGCAACATATTCCTTCCGCAAGCCACGGATGATGTGCCTCTTCAACTTCGCCTCAGAAATTGGCTCATCAGGATCCAGCGGTGAAATTTCGGCGCACAAGTTCTTCATCTTCAAGAAGAACGTAGAGATAGAAAGGTCACCTTGAGCCGATCTGGCCAGCTCATTCTCCAGGAATTGAAGTCTTGCCACATTCTTCTTGTTAAATTGCCCATTCAGGGCTCTCCAGATCTCTGCAGCTGATCCACACCCCAAGATGTGATCAAATAGATCAGATGATATTTCCCTCTTCAGGGCAAACTCCTCTTTGGCATTAATCCGCCTCTAGTTCCTCACCTCATGACTGTTATCCCCAATCAGAATAACTTCCTTCGTGCTCTCTCCTCCAACTACCTCCCAGAGGTCCTCACCCAGAAGATAACATTGCATACACGACTTCCACTTCTTAAAGTTAGTCGATGTAAGCATCTCAATTCCAAGACCCCTTGCTTCCATGGCTCTACCATTGGTTCCTTCTTCACAAAGGAGATGGCAACTTTTAGTTATTCACTGCTCTATCCACTCCAACCTCGCTCTGATAGCATGTGAAATTTTCTGATGATCTAGGAGTGAGCAGGAATTGTATAACTAAAAGTTCAAGCCAAACAACCAGAAGCACATGAAGCAAACACAATCTTTCTTGATAAGCAAAGTTCTTCAATACAGGGCGAGGTATACATGGCGAGACATGATTTCGCCAGTACACAAAAAACAGAAGAGAAAAATAGCTGAAAGGAAAACTAGCGGTCTGTCAACTTGAGACCGCCTGACCGCCCGACCTGACAGTCCGCCCGGCTAGAAAACCAGATCGCCCGATCTGCCAGCCTGCGCCTTGAACAACACCAACTGAGAACCTCGCGAACTCCCGAACTTCACTGATCCTCCCAAACTCCAGCAAACCGCACTGCAAGCCGCGAGACTGCCCAAACACCTTCCGAAAAGGAGGTGACCACTGCTACCCGCACAATCTGCAGAAGCTGCACAAAACAAATTCGATCAGCAAGCCGGCCGGTTACAAAAAACAAACCGCAAGAACAGGTCGCGAGCTCAGCTTACACTTGGTGTTATTTTTTTGCTGCTACAATGGATCCTATTTATAGGCAATCGACCTGATCCAGTCACCACCCTATGAGTAGGATCACCACCCTTTGACCGCGCGACCAGACCGGTCAACCTGCGCGACCAGCAAAAGATCCTCCTGCTTAGTGAGCTCGCCGACTTCAACAGAAGTCGCGCGATCATGAACACTCGCCCGGTCATGTCGCTCACCACCTGCGTTTGCCTCCCGACCTCCTCCAGAGACCGCCAACACGCAGACTGACTAGGGCACAGCCCACCAAGTCGATCAAACACCTGTGACCGCATATGCCAGCTGATCGCCAAAGGACCAGCCATGCAAACACAACCCGGAGACCGCGCGACTAAGAAAACCTTAATCCGCGTGCACCGCAAAGAACCCGGACAGCCTCCAGACCGGCTGCCCCCCTAACCACACGGTCACAAGCACAAGACCGCGCGGTTAACCCGAGCAGAAGACAGCTCGCCACGTGGTCACCCGACCAGACTGCGCGACCTCTCTTCGGCACCCTTGGACAGAGAATGGCGGTCACGCCGAACAACCCGCGGCTAGACTAAAGAGGTCAAACCGTCAGAGGAGACCGCAAGACCGTGCGGTCAGACCAGACCGTGCGGTCTCCCCCCAGACCGCCAACTTCACAAAACTCCCACTTCAACATTTTCAACACCTATAAGCGGTGTAGGAATTCGCGCGTCATCTCCTTTGAATAGGAGTTGGAGTTGTCTCTTTTGCCTCTATTTCAGCTATGCTTTTCAGTAGCATCTCATATGACTTCAGCTTTCCTAGCAAAGCATCAGTAGAGATTTCTCTATGGCATCTAGACTCTCTGATGGCCCAGATCCATGAATCCCATGAGATAGGGAAGCACATGAGGATCTTATCATTTATTTCTATCAAGGATATCTCCTTGTCCAGACTCTTTAGTTCATTGACAATGATGTTGAATCTGTCATACATTTCAGTAACACTTTCTTCATCCTTCTTTTGAAAGTTCTCATATTGGGATATGAGAAGGGACTTCCTTTCCTTTCTTTAATCAGAACTTCCTTCTACCATTCTAGAGAGAGATTCCTAGATCTCTTTGGCTGATTAGCAGTCAGCTAACTTCTGGAAGATGTCATCTGACATGGTGGATACCAGAATGTTCATAGCTTTGGAATCACATGCCTTCTGCTTCTTTTCAGTCTCTGTCTACTCAGCCCTGGGTACAGGCTCCTGTGTAGAAGCTCCACTAGCATCCTTCTTGTAGGGGGCTAAAGGACCTTAAATGAAAACATCAAAGATGTCCTCATCAATAGAGTTAATATATAACTTTATTCTGTCCTTCTAGAGTGTAAATTTATTCAGATTACACACTAGAGGTCTTATTGATGCATAATCCTTAGAACTCATTTTTATATAAAAATAGATTTAATTAATTTGAAAATTAATAAATGAGAGTAGGGGATCTTTTGATCAAGGTGTTAACCTTTTAATGATAAAAGTACATTTATTACCAATTGAAAGTGCACAGTGTGCCTCTGAGAATTCTCTAGAGTGGGGTGAATAGAGATTTAAAATCTTTTTTATCCTAACTATGCATACAATAAAAATACCAAGGTATTATGCACACAGCAAAACCAAAGGCAGAATAAATAAAATAAGTTTTGCTGAAAATGAACAGAGTAAAAGTAAATGGGACAACATAGAAATTCACAGCAAAGACACAAGGACTTTTACAGAGGTTCCCCAAAATATGGGTAGTCCTCTCTTCTACCTCCTTAGTAGGATTGCACAACATGTGCCTGAGTCTTTTGATAAGGAGGCTCTTAGAATCAAAGATCTTTTGATAAGGAGAACTTGAACCACTCAGATCTTTTGATAAGGAGATCTTGAACCACTCAGATCTTTTGATTAAGAGATCTTGAATTACTGAATCCTTTGGAAGAGGGATTCTTAAAACTCTTTTACAGTTGATGAAAATAGGAAGAAGAAAGTAAGGAGGAGAAGATTAGAATTCTGTTCTCAGAATTTTTCAGAAGCACTTATGCTACTTCTTTCTTTCACATGATCAGAAATGATGAACCCTTGATTATGACAGTGATGATTGCAAGGGTTATTTGATTTGATCCTTCTATGTTTATCCTTCTTGTAATATGGTTGTTGTATGATGTAGAAGAAGAAGCAGCCCTGTAACTTTCCTTTGCAGAGTGAGCACTTGATTTTTGTTTGTTTCTCTTAGGGTTGAAGGAGGAAGAAGAAGAAGCAACCCCAGTCGACAGAGAGAGAAATAATGTGATGAATGCTCTACCCTTTCTTCTCTTCTTAGCCTACTTATTGTCCATCATTAGATTTGAATTTCTTTCTTATTTTGGACATACCTGAGAAGGTATTCTTATTGGATACTTGATTTATTTTCTTGTTTTGATCCCAACCCGTCTATCATATTCTATTTCATTCCAAGAAATCTTTTGCTCTTCTCGAATACTCCTTTCCTTTATTGGCAACAAATTAGTCGTTGGACAACTATCTTTAGTATGGTGGACCTTCTGAAAAGGTATTAGAAAGACAGCTGGAAAGAATTCCTTTTTCTGACTGTATTCGACGTTGTGTCGACTTCATCTTCCTTCCTATCGACGCACCTCGGAGTTCTCTTAGAAGTAGCTTTGAATTGCTCCTTAGCTCTGGTTGAACTAAAATGTCGACGTTGTGTCGATTACTTATCGATGTAACCATTGAGTTGAAGACTTGGACTTGACCTTCATCTTCTGCGTTGAGTTGAAGTCAAAGTTGCGTCGACTTCTCAGATAGCTTCGAGTGGGTCTTCCTTCTACGATGAGATCCTTTCGACGTTGCATCGAATTAACTTATGCTTCGCCAGGATGAATGATCTGCTTTGAAAACAACACAGAGTTGCGTAGATATCAAGTCAAAGTTGTATCAACTTGTATTCGACGCAAGTCTTATCTCAACTTGATTTGTGATTATTTTGACCTGGCCCTGACATTCTAAGTTGAGTGAGACATCCTAAGACATCTAATGACCAGGTTACCCTTTCTTTACAATGTGGGTAATAAACCTAGAAGGTAAGATCACTCATAATTAATTTGTTAAGTTAAATCAAAAAGGGGGTTTTCCCAACAGAAGTCATTATCTCAGGTCCCCCATCACCAGTCAAAAAGGATGTCAGTGGATCTATGACTCAGCAAGCTGTGCCTAGAGCAGAGTGGACTAATGTAGAAAAGAAGGTGAAGTCATGTGATGCCAAAGCCATGAATATTATGTTATCAAGTATGTCTGATGACATATTCCAGAAGATTGTTGACTGCAACTTAGCAAAAGAAATCAGAGAATCCCTTTCCAGATTAGTAGAGGGCAACTCTGATGAAAGAAAGGACAAAAAGTCCCTTCTCATATCCCAATATGAGAACTTTCAGAAGAATACTAAATAGAGTGTAGCTAAAATGTATGATAGATTCAACACCATTATTAATAAACTAAGAAATCTGGATAAGGAGATTTCCCTGACAGAAATCAATGATAAGCTTTTCTTGTGCTTCTCAAGCTCATGGGACTCATGGATCTGGGCCGTTAGAGAGTCCAGATGCCATAGAGAGATCTCCACTGATGCTTTGCTTGGAAAGATCAAATCTTGTGAGCTACTATTGAAGGGAAGGGTTGAGATAGAGACCAAGGAGACAGTTTCTACTCCCAACCAAAGGAGTATTGCTCTGAAGGCTACTGAAGGAGATCCTTCCACTCCTGAAATAGAGATGTTTAGTCTTTTAGACAAAAGGTTCAGAAAATGGGTCAAAATAGAAGACTCAAGAAGAAAGGAGTGGAGCTCAAGCAAGCCCGGGTTTGATAAGACTCCAAAGCAGGAAGTGATTTGTTTTGCATGCAGAAAACCAGGGCACATAGCTCCTGAGTGTCCTGAAGAGCAAAGGGACAGAAGCAGCAATAACAAGGAGCACAACAAGAAGAAAAAGTCCTCCAAGAAAAGGAACAAGAAGAAGGGAAAGGGTTTCATTGTTGAAACCTGGAGTGATTCAGAATCTGATTGAAGCTCCTCTTCATCTGAGAGTGATGAAGAAAATGCTGCTGAAGTTGCTTGCCTGATGGCTTTGGAGACTTCCTATGATGATGAAGTGGATCAGGTAAGTCTCTTTGATGACTTGGATTTTGATTCAGAATAATTTAAAAATTGTTTTAAGGAATTTTGTAATGATTACATTAAAGTTCAAAAAGAAATATAAACAGTTAGGGAAGAGTTAGAAGACTTTAAGAAGGATGATTTATATTCTATAAATTTTGACTTGAGAAATCAAATTTGTAAAAAGGAAACAGTAATCACTAATCTAACCAATGAAAATCAAAACTAAAAGAAGAGCTCACAAAGGTAAAAGCCTGTGAAGAGTCACTCAATGGGAGAAGTCAAAAGCTCAAGTATATTACACATCTGTGAGATTTAAGCACCTTGGATTAGGAGCAGATCCATCCACTAGCATAGAAGTCCTTAGTAGACCTACCTGGAAAAATCCACTCACCTTTATTAGACCTAGTGACTTTCAAATAACTGAGACCAGACCATTAATTGAAATTCTAGACAACAATAGCCCTGAAAAACTCACTGTAGTTAATAAAGCAAAATTTAATAGTGAGGAGAGTACTCTAGGGAAAAATAACTCAAAGAAATCAATAAATTTCAATCAAAAGGCTAAAGTCAAAAGTAAAATAATTAGAAATTCTGCAGATTTATTATATTTTGATACATTCTATGCACACTTCTAGTACGAAGATAATAAACCTAGGTTTAATAAACCTATTCTCTACCACCCAAAAGGATATCATGAAAGACCATTCTATTCTTTCATAACACCCTATAATGGTAAAAGCAAAGGGTCCAAGGTATCTTGGGTACCTTCTAATATTTGAGTTACTTGTGTAGGAAAAGTTAGGATTCTTTCCTCAGATAATGAATGGAATGAAAGAACTTTATCCTCAATAAGGAAATACAAATATTCAAAGGGGGTGATATCTTCTATAAAAACCCTATGATATTTTATAGTTCATAAAAATAACCTTATAAATGTTAATTTCAATAAACATTATTGCTGGGAAAACAACATAAATTTTCTTAAAGAAGTACAACTGTATATTCAGAGTTGCGTCGAATAGATTTCAACGCACCGTCAAGTTCAACTCGACGCCAGCTTCGAGAGCCACCTGAAGTGGAGCATTCGAATTGCATTCAACGCAGCGTCGGATTCATATCGATGCATGCGTCAACATAATAGTCGCTGCACAAAATCGAAGTCATGTCAATTACAAATAGACGCAATGTCGACATGTCAATCGCGCGAAGTTTCGCTTCTTGAAGCTGCTTTGACAAGTTTTGGCGCGATGAATATCAATCCTTTTCGACGTTGCTTCGAAGACAACCTTAAGTTGCGACGAATCACCTACTTTTAAGCAACTTAGTCATTGGATTTTATTTTGCTTTCAAATTCTCGCCTTCTAGCTCTCGTGCTTTCTTTCTCTCCATCTATCTTGCGTTCTTTCTCTTCTCTATCTCTCTCTATTGTTTGCAGGTACTACGGATTCTATGGAACCTCCTAAGGTGAATTTTGGATTCGACGTGGATATTGAATCCTTCAATACAACATCTGACAACTTCAAGGCGATTCTTGGATTATTTCACATTATTGGGTTGACAAATTTGATCTCAACAAGGTGTAAGATCTATGATGTCGAGTTGACAAAGATGAAAGATATCATTTGAAAGTGCACAATTAACCTCACTTAGAATTCTCTAGAGGGGGGGTGAATAGAGATTTAAAAATTATTTTTTGCAAAATTAATATATATGTGTATGATCACAGATTAGAGCTTCCCACACACCAACAAGAATTAAGCAAGAAAATAAAGTAAATGCAAGAAAATAAATCACAGCACAACACAAGAAAATATAGTGGTTCCCCAAACTTTGGGTAGTCCACTCTTCTACCCCCTTGGTAGGAATTCACTATCTTGCACTGAGTCTTTTGATAAGGAGACTCTTAGAACCACCCTGAGTCTTTTGACAAGGAGACTCTTAGAACCAACTGAGTCTTTTGACAAGGAGACTCTTAGAACCAGTACACTGAATTTTTTGGAGAGAGATTCTAAAAACTCTTTTACAATATTTAAGTGAGAAAGAAAGAAAGGAGAAGAAATAAAAACAAGAAAGAATCTTCTTCCTAGCAAGAAGATTGGAAGCACAAGAAGTGAATTGAATCTTTCTTCTATAGAGAGAAGAAGATTTGCAGCCTTTCTCTCTTTGTGAGAGCTATCAGATTTTGCAGCAGTATGTCTTCAGAAGCAGAAGAAGAAGAAGTGCTTGAATGTTGCTGCAGAGCTTTTTCTCAATTTCTCTCTTTTCTCTTGGGAGATTTTCCTCTATTTCAAATGTGTGTGGTAGATCACTCTTCTTTATTTTCTGCCGACCTCCTCTTTATTTATAGCTCTGTTAATTCAACATAATACTATAGGAGGATAATCAATTAGCAGTTAGAGAGAATAGAAAGAAAAAAAATGTTTCCATAATGTTTATTTCTGTAGAAGGAAAGAATGAATTCTGATTTCAAATAATATCCAAAATAGAGTTAATCAGATTAGCCAAGAATCAAATAGAAGGAAAGAATGATTCAGAACGGCAATAAAATATTAACATTATTCCATACAAATCAGATTTACTGAAAGAAGGAAAGAGATCTGGCGCATATTTAAGTCTGTCAAATAAATCGACGTGCGTCGATTGCCATTCGACGCAAGCGTCGAGTACATCCTGTCTGGACGTCGAGAGGTGAATAAGGAAGGTGCGTCGACTAAGGTGCGTCGACTTCACTAGTTGCGTCGACTAGAAATCAGAGTAACGTCGACAACACATACGTCAAAATCTTCCTAGAGTTACTTCGACTTAATCTGAAAGAGACGTCGACTACATTTCGACGTTGCGTCGAACACTATTCGACGCATATTTACTTAGCTTTGTTTTTCATTCTTGGAATTCATATTTGACTCATTTTCAGGGGTTAAGAGAAATCATTTTCCCAACAATCTCCCCCTATTTGTCTTAACCCTTCTTAGAGAGAAATTTTATTAGCATATAATTAACACAGCATAGTATTTGTATAGATAAGAAATATATTGAGTAAAAGGAAAGAATTAGGAAAAGAAAGCACATGACAAGTATTTGTCTTTCACAAGAATTAAACTAGAAACTTCTTTTTGTACATGAAGTTGACAAAAGCAGAATAAAGTTTCCTAGATAAGTCATTAATGTCATCAAAAATGTATCCCCTGGCTCTATTAGGTCATTCCTGGACATTCCTGATGATTGTATGCAGTTTTTCCAAGAGTTTATCACCATCAGGAATAGTGCCATTTATGGAGTACCCTTTGCTGATGATGATTGCTGCCTTTTCATCAATCATCTCAATGGTAATGTTGTGAGATTCTTTTTGTGCAGGCTTGGGCTCAGGAGGTCCTTTGTTATCAACCTTTGGCCTATAGAGTTTCTTCTTTTCTGGTTCCTGTTTCTCAAGAACTTCATACATCTTTCCTTTTCCTTTCCCTTTCCATGGTGAGTTAAGCGATTTGTCTAGCTTTGCAGGCCTTGTAGGCTTCTTATAGGGAATGTAGGTTTCTTCTGTACAGCCTATACCCTTCTTGTCCTTTTGACCCTTATCCAGGATAATCCCTGCCTGAGGATTTTTCTTTTGATAAGCTTCAATATCAAACAACTTATTTGGAATTCTGATAGAAGATTCAGCAAGAATTTGTTCCTTAGTCATGCCCTTGTTAATCTTCTCCATCCAGGCCCTCCTTTTATCTTCCACTTCTTTCCTAGCTGCTTCATATTCATTCACTTCTCTTTCTCTTATCTCTTCATGCCTCTTTTCCATGTCAGGATCATGGTACTCCTTGACAGGACTGTTAGGACAGATACTAGGCATCTTTTCAAATCTTTTTATCTGCTCACATGCTTTTCTATACTTCTTTTCTTTTGCAAACTCCTTCCTTTCTTCTTTAGAAAAATTTTGCCAGTGGGGAGTGACTTCCCCTTTTCTCTTTATCTGTCCTCCTGGACTTTGCCTAGGTATGATCTGTTTAGGGAGTCTTGCTGCTTGTGGAGGTAGAAGTAGCAGAGGAGGTAGAGAAGAAGGTAGAGGAGGAAGTTGAGGAGGAGGAAGAGGAAGAGAGTAAGGAGGAGTTTTCTCTTTGGGTGGAGAGGGAGTTATTTCAAGAAGAGTTCTTAGATGTTCTGCAATAGAGGGCAGAGTGATTTCTGGTAGGGTGATCTCTGCTGAGGGATGAATGTCTCCTCCAGACTCTTTTGTAGGGATGTCCTCAAGTAGAGGTGTCTTCAGCTTGATGTAACTGGCAGAGAAGCCAGAAGAGTGATGTTGAAGTTCTTCCTCACATAAGGGTGCATCAATCCATATCGGCCCATTCCAATCATCAGAGGTGGCTGCTTCTTCCTCCCCCTGGATTACTGGGTCCTTTACTACAGGAATCTCCCCCTGGTTATAAGGATCATCAATTCTGAATGCTGAATCCACAGCATGCTCCCCTTCAGTGTTGTAAGAGGAGGATTCACCAAAATGTTTGATGAAAGTGTAGTCAGAGTGATTTGAGAGGAGTGGAGCCTTTAAGAGAGTAAGAGAGAATACTTAGTGTTGGAGAGAAGAGATTTAAACCTGAGCTTTTAGTTGAGATCAAAAACTTGGCAAGAGGGGTTTCTGGAGCAATTCTCCCCCTGGTTTATATCTTTCAGGAAGGATGTAAACCTTTGTGGCGACAGAGGTTCCTCTTGAAGAAGAAGATGAAGCCCGGGAAGAGAGGCAGACAGGGTGGCCAATTTGGCTTCACAGGAGGTGTTGACACATTCATTGGAGAAGTTAGTTAATCGTGTCTGGAAGTCATTGAGAAGATTTTCCAGAGCATCGTTCATTGCTTTGATAAGGTCAGTTTGAACAGGAGTAGGCGCCATTGATGCAGGAAGAGAGAGAGGTAGAAGACGCAGTTTTGGCGGGTCCAGAGAGGTATTTGTTATGAAATAAGAAGTACTATTTAAAGAAGATGAAACGTCGAGAAAGGAAACAGAAATCAAGGTAATCCAGTTGTAAAAGAAAAAGAAGTAAGGATTTGATTCCAATTTTAACCAGAAGTCGACGTTACGTCGAATTGATGTCAACGTATGCGTCGATATGTAGTCGGCGTTCCGTGAAGGTTTTGTCAGTCAAAATATTTGTCGACGTGGTCATAGACTTGCGTCGATAAGAAGTCGACGGTACATTGATAGTGGATCGACGTAACTTTAACTGAAAGAAATCAGAACCAGCGTCGAGGTCTTCTCAATGGTACGTCGATATGTATTCGACGCATCTCTAGGAAACTTTCTTAGATATTCTGATGTCTTTAGATTTCCCTAACAATGAGGTTTACAAGCTTCCATCAAGCATCCCCAAGGTGTTTATGAAATAGTTATGCTTAGTTTCATCTAAAGGTTTTGTGAAGATGTCTGCTCTTTGATTGTCTGTGGGAATATATTCTAAGGTTATTTTACCCTTCTCAACATTGTCTCTAAGGAAGTGATGTCTGATTTCTATATGTTTGGTCCTACTATGAAGGACTGGGTTGGATGCTATGGATATAGCACTAGAGCTATCACAATACATCTTAGAGTTGTGTATTTCCAATTTGTAATCAAGTAGTTGATTTTGCATCCACAGGATTTGTGAACAACAGCTCCCAGCAGCTATGTATTCAGCTTCAGCTGTTGAAGTTGAGACTGAGGTTTGTTTCTTACTAAACCATGAGATCAATCTGTCACCTAGAAATTGGCAGGTACCAGATGTGCTTTTTCTATCAACCCTACATCCAGCATAATCTGCATCTGAGAAACCTATTAATTCAAAGTTGGTTTCTACTGAGTACCAAAGTCCTAGTTCAGGGGTTCCCTTTAGGTATCTAAGAATCCTTTTTATAGAGGTGAGATGGGATTCCTTTGGTTCAACCTGAAATCTAGCACATATGCAAGTGGCAAACATGATATCAGGTTTGCTTGCTGTTAGATATAGAAGGGATCCTATGATGGCCCTATAAGTCTTTTGATCTACTGATTGTTTTGTAGTTTAGATGACCTAGTCTCCTATGCCATAATTCATTTTTATCAATAATATTGTTGAATAAGCAAACTTTTGTGGGTGAAGAGCTAAAGTCCACTACATATACTCTCCCTTTTCTAATTCCATTTAGTACTGTAGCACTAGTCTTGATATCTATAATATGGCAGAATAGTGTAGTGAATTTTACCTCATACTTACCATTCTCACATATCTGACTTATACTTATCAGATTGTGTTTTAGTCCTTTGACTACTACCACATTCTTGAAGGTGACTTTCCCTTCTTTGAAATCTCCAAATCCCTTGGTTTGGCCACAGCTAGAGTCTCCAAAGGTTACTGATGGTCCAAGTCTATCCTCAAAGTTGATTAATAGGTTCTTGCAACCTGTCATGTGCATGGAGCATCCACTATCCAAGTACCACACCATCCTGGATATGTGATACATCTGCACATAAAAGTTTAAACATTAGTTTAGACCCTGCTGAGCTGGGGTCCCTTTCTCTTATTAGTAAAAGATTTAATAAAAGAATAAGTGGGTTTTTCAGGATATCCTTCCTCCTTATGGGGAACTGGCTTATCATACCAATCTTCTTGGATGATATCACAGAAATAGTGTTCATAATAGAAGGACATGGATTGAGGGACCTGTTTGGAAACAGAAAATTTTCTGTCTGATTTATTGCGTCGATAGGGATTCGACGTAGACTTATGGTTGCGTCGATATGAATTCGACGTAGGTTTCTGGTTGCGTCGATATGAGGTCGACGCTTCCTTCATTCTGAGCCTACTTTTAGTCGAAGCATGTGAGAGATTACGTTGAGTGGAGGTCGACGCGATTTGGTGTATGCGTCGATTAGAAATCGACGCACGTGGATAATAATTCGACGTATGTTCAGAATTTTTGTGAGGATACTTTCCTAAGATTCCTTTATCTGTAATGGGATTAGGTTTATTAAAAACAGTGGTTGTTTCTGGACCTACTTGTGATCTAATTCCTGCTAGATGATTCTCCCTAGTGAATTGAATGGGATGTTTCCAGACAGGTTTGCTGAATGTTTGTGATTTAGATGCTTCATTAGTATTCAGCTTTAGTTGTCTAAATCTATCAGTGAGATTCTCAGAGATGTTCTTGAGCTTCTGACCTCTTCCATTCAGAGAGTCCTCAAAGGCTTTAGCCTTTGCCAGCTCTTTCCTTAGTGTTAGATTTTCTGAATGGATTTTGTCTAATTCCTTCTTTGAGAGCTCTTGATTGAGCTTATAGTTTTCATAGTTTGTATTCACATGTTTGAGATTTCTTAATTCAATTCTTAATTCTTTTACTTCTTTTTCAGATTTGATTAGATCTAAAAAGAATTCTTTGAAATCTTGTTTGAAATCAGTAGAAGAGAAATCTATATCATCAAGTATATTTACCATAGATGTATCATCAAGCTTCTCAGTGGCCATCAGACAGGTTTCTTCTTGCTTGACCTCTTCCTGATCATTGTCTGATGAGGTACTTCCTTCAGATTCTGAATCACTCCAAGATTGAGCAATGAATCCTCTTTCTTTCTTTTTCTTCTTTAGATCTGTTCTTTTCAGATCTTTCTTAGTGCTGTTCTCCTTAGGACATTCAGGTGCAATATGTCCAGGTTTCCTGCAAGAGTAACAGATAATCTCTTTAGTAGGTGTTTTATTATACCTGGTTTTTGAATCTCTTCCTCTGGATCCTTCTGTTTTGATCCACCTCTTGAACTTCCTAGCCAGGAAGCTGATTAGTTCCTCATCACTAGTAGATGGTTGACCTTCAACAGCTTTCAATGCAATACTCTTTTCTTTTGAGAGTGGAGAGGCCTTTTCTTTCTCAGCTCTGCTTTTCAACAGTTGTTCATAGGATTTTAATTTACCCAACAGAACATCTGTTGATATTTCTTTTTGACTTCTGTAGTCTTTGATTGGCCAGATTCTTGAGTCCCAAGAGCTAGGAAAGCAAGTCAGAAATTTATCATTTATCTCAGTGAGAGATATGTCCTTCTCAAGTGTTCTCAATTCATTGACTATGAGGCTGAATCTTGAATACATGTCAGCAACACTTTCACTTTCTTTCTTTTGGAAGTTTTCATATTGGGAGATCAGTAGTGCCTTTCTATCCTTTTTCTCATCAGCACTTCCCTCTACCATTTTGGTGAGAGCTTCCCAAACTTCCTTAGCTGACTCACAATCAGCAATCTTTTGGAAAATTTCATCTGAGAGGGTTGAGACTAGGATATTCATAGCCTTGGCATCATGTCCTTGGGCTTTCTTCTCATCTTCTGTCCATTCAGCTCTTGGAACAAGTGTTTCAGTCACTTTTCCACTTGAATCCTTCCTGAATGGCTTGGGGGGACCTGTCAAGATCACATTAAACAATTCATCATCAATAGAGTTTAAATAAATTCTAATTCTTGTTTTCCAAAGTGCAAACTTTTCCAGGTTCCAAATTGGTGGTCTGGTGGAAGCATAATCTTTGCTTTGTGCCATATGATAAAATAGTTTTGAAAAATATATATATATGAGAGGTAGGATCTTTTTGATCAAGGAGTTATCCTTTTTAGATCAACCTTGCTCTGATACCAATTGAAAGTGCACAATTAACCTCACTTAGAATTCTCTAGAGGGGGGGTGAATAAAGATTTAAAAATTATTTTGTGCAAAGTTAATATATATATGTGTATGATCACAGATTAGAGCTTCCCACACACCAACAAGAATTAAGCAAGAAAATAAAGTAAATGCAAGAAAGTAAATCACAGCACAACACAAGGAAATATAGTGGTTCCCCAAACTTTGGGTAGTTCACTCTTCTACCCCCTTGGTAGGAATTCACTATCTTGCACTGAGTCTTTTGATAAGGAGACTCTTAGAACCACCCTGAGTCTTTTGACAAGGAGACTCTTAGAACCAACTGAGTCTTTTGACAAGGAGACTCTTAGAACCAGTACACTGAATTTTTTGGAGAGCGATTCTAAAAACTCTTTTACAATGTTTAAGTGAGAAAGAAAGAAAGGAGAAGAAATAAAAACAAGAAAGAATCTTCTTCCTAGCAAGAAGATTGGAAGCACAAGAAGTGAATTGAATCTTTCTTCTATAGAGAGAAGAAGATTTGCAGCCTTTCTCTCTTTGTGAGAGCTATCAGATTTTGCAGCAGTATGACTTCAGAAGCAGAAGAAGAAGAAGAAGTGCTTGAATGTTGCTGCAGAGCTTTTTCTCAATTTCTCTCTTTTCTCTTGGGAGCTTTTCCTCTATTTCAAATGTGTGTGGTAGATCACTCTTCTTTATTTTCTGCCGACCTCCTCTTTATTTATAGCTCTGTTAATTCAACATAATACTATAGGAGGATAATCAATTAGCAGTTAGAGAGAATAGAAAGAAAAAAAATGTTTCCATAATGTTTATTTCTGTAGAAGGAAAGAATGAATTCTGATTTCAAATAATATCCAAAATAGAGTTAATCAGATTAGCCAAGAATCAAATAGAAGGAAAGAATGATTCAGAACGGCTATAAAATATTAACATTATTCCATACAAATCAGATTTACTGAAAGAAGGAAAGAGATCTGGCGCATATTTAAGTCTGTCAAATAAATCGACGTGCGTCGATTGCCATTCGACGCAAGCGTCGAGTACATCCTGTCTGGACGTCGAGAGGTGAATAAGGAAGGTGCGTCGACTAAGGTGCGTCGACTTCACTAGTTGCGTCGACTAGAAATCAGAGTAACGTCGACAACACATACGTTGAAATCTTCCTAGAGTTACTTCGACTTAATCTGAAAGAGACGTCGACTACATTTCGACGTTGCGTCGAACACTATTCGACGCATATTTACTTAGCTTTGTTTTTCATTCTTGGAATTCATATTTGACTCATTTTCAGGGGTTAAGAGAAATCATTTTCCCAACATCATTCACATAGGAGATGATGGATCCATCTATGGGAAAATCGCTAGAACTGACATCAACATCACAAAAGAAATGTTGTGCCACACTTTTGATTTACCCACATGTGATGATTCTGATGAGCTGACAAGGGAAGGGACAAGTAAGGCATTACAAATTATGAAGTTCAGCATGGAAAAGGCCATCAATCTGAAGAAGAATGATGCGGATGAGGAATATAGATTTCTAGCAGATATAGTGAGAAAAGTGTTGTTATGCAAAATCTCATCACATGATGCTATCCCTAAGCAGCAACTGCAGATCATAGGTGTTCCAGTGCTCAACAAGAAAATAAATTGGGGGAGATGCCTCCTGAAACTTATTGGATATAAGTACGCACACAAGGAGAATGCATACATAAGAGTAATGAGCCAAGTATTATACCATCACTAACCCATGGTGTGCAAGTCTAAAGGAGTAAATAATCCTCCTAGAAAAAGAATTAATATTGGAATTTTCTCCAAATGGACCAGGCAAATTCCAAAGCCTAGTCAAGTTGTCTCCTCTCCTCCTCCATCTCCACCTCCAGCACCAGCTTCTCAGTATCTTGAGAATGTCATACCAGATGACACAACTGATGCCCCAACTCAAGACTTCCAGTCAAGTCTACCAGATAAAAATAATAGAAGCTACACCTTAGATTCTCACCCCACAACAACAACAACCATCTATCACCCCATTTGTTGAAAATCCCCTAGAAATACAGTCTACTCCCCTACCACCACCATCATATATCATCCCTTTTGAAGAAAACCTCAAAGTCATCCATTCTGATCCCTTGGAACAAACTTATCTCTCATCACCTCCTCTAGTTATCATATCCACACCCCAGTTGACACACCTTCTGCCTCTATCTCTCCTCCATTTGATGCTGATCAAATAATCTCTAAAGTAGTAAGGCTGTCCACTGGCACATTTGCTGATTTGTTAGTGACTCAAGACAGGAAATTCAATAGAAAATATTCTCAGCTGGAGACTGGGCTAAAAGAGTCAAAGAAGTCACTCCTGGCACTCAAAGCTTTTGTGTCCTCCTCCATGGTTACAAAATCTCTCTTAACCTCCATTGTGTAACACCTCCCCTGCAATGACTATATAATATAAGTCTGGTCGGGACCCCACAACAGATAATTAGCATTCCTATGCCACCTCGGCATGCAAGCCGGAACAACATAAACAAGCATGAAAACAAAAGGAGGTACACTTAATGAAGCTTAGGCCTTTTTGGTCGGCGAGATGGGTCCAACCTGCGATCCTTGCCCTGCATCCAATACACAAAGAGCGGTATAATGAGGGTCAGCTTTGGCTGACCAACAATAGTGTAACAAAACCCCTCCTCTCGTTAGTCCTAGCGAACCCCGGGGAACTACATCACCCTGCAAGTCAGCACTTTGTATGCAAATATATTAAACAATAGCAACATAAAACAACAGGTATGAGTGTCACAAGCATCATCCACGTTTCTATGTTGAGCAATTAAAGTAAGGGGCCTAACAATGCAGCATGTATACAAATTTGGGTTTCACCCAAGGCACCCAATGGCGTTTATGCTTCTAACATAACAACACACATCATCAAATCACAACATTCAAAGGGTACTCAGCATTTACCCAGGGCGTGTAAGCCCAAGGCCAAGAACTCCACTGAGACCTCACTCCTTACGTGGCTCACAAAGCCAACGGGCGCATCAGCATACTTGCTCTCGCCACAATCACCAAACCAAACAACCGATGCTATGATTTCTCGCCAAGACCCCACCTGCAAATGGTCCACAATGTCATCGGGCTTGTCCATCAACACATACGTTCTCTTCATTCATCACAAAAGGGGACTTGTCATGCCGGGACACTCTCCACACATGAATCCAAGTATTTACGGGCTAGCCAGCCGACCACAAAGACAAAGTCACGCCTTCACATACAAGCAGCATCACAAGCAATTCACTATGCACAAAATTACCCTTTTCGATCCACCGTTCGTTCTCACACAAAACATAAGGGCAACACATACAACGTTTTCGCCGTCATCGGATTTCTAGCAAAATCCAAAAAATGCATGTTGAGCAACATCACTGAATCGGACAACAGTCACGATTTTGGCTTCACCCACAATGCTTAATCTGCTAACGGAGCAGATCTCTAATGCAAAATCATGTCGGGGGCGGACTCAATCAACCCGATGGTTCTTCTTGAACCAAGGCAACACAAACCCCTTTCATTTGAGTGATCCGGTGCCATAAATTTCACAAAAGAGAAAGGCAAAGAAAGAGAAGCCATGCACACATCCTAAAACTGGGAGGAGAGATGTCGTTACCCTAACATTTCTCTTCCTCGCCATGGATCAGTTGAAAGGCATGGATAGAAACGAGCGCCTTCGAGTCCTCTCCACGGATCTGGTTTTGGATCGGCGAATGGAGCTCCAGTGCTCCAACAATGGTGGATCTAACTTTCTTCTTCCTCCAAACCCTCCTCCTTCCCTTAGCCTCCGAAAGCATAAAAGTCTTAATGGAAAATTCCTAGAACTTCTCTACCCTATTTAGGACCTTAGGACGCACTTATCTGGGCCTTTGGATTAAGATCTAAGGAGATCAGATGACCAGAAATCGCTACTTACGGATCTTGTTCAATAAGCTAGCGCTGGTGCCAACCACTCGATGAAAATCCATTCAACGAAGCTGTCTCGGCATCCCGACGAACTGTACCACTCGACGAAACCTAGTGTCAATGCTAGCGCTACCGCCCGCGCTAGCCTCTCGACGAACTCCCTTTGACAAAACTGTCTCAATGAATCCAACTCGATGCAACCGTCGAAACCACCAGGCTACTCGATGGGGCAGCTAACGTCGGCCCTAGCACCTAGCGCCGATGCTAGCTCCCAGGTACAGAAAAGCCTATACTGGCCTTAGGCATTCTAGCCTCCGTGCTCAGCGAAACATGGGGTGTTACAACTCAACACCCTTTAGAAGAAATTCGTCCTCGAAATTTAAGAAGTTAATGAAAACATACTTGATGCGATAATTTCGGCAAGTGCACCGGTCGCGCAAGTAATAATAATGGGGAAAATCCCCGAGTGTCGGTCTCTTGAGGAACACAGTAAGGTGGAGTTAGGTTTCGAGGAAGGACTTGAGATCGAAGTCCTTAGTCGATGCTACAATGAATGGGTGGTTTGGTTTGCAAGTAATTAAATAAAATACTATGCCTACTCCTATGCAATGCCGCTATGCAATGCTTTGATTGGCGGGATGGAGACTAGGCAGGCCTTGAGCGCGCTGCGTCGAAAGGGCGGATGGGCGAGAAGGCTGACGAATTGAGGGTCGCAAACACCTCTTCAACAAGCACGCCACTAGCAATTGCTAGTGCGGCACTGGACATGGTAATGGAGCGGAAAATCGATCGGGGCGCACCTCATTAACACAAATGAACAAAATGATTTCATAATCATGAAATAAGCAATCTTAAACATCATTCATAGCGTTCATCATCGATATAAAGAGAATACAACACTATAACCACATAAGTAGAGGGAAAAAGGGCGAGAGATACGACCGAATCCGGAGTCTCGTTGTAGATTCACGGTAGGAAGCACCAGGTTGTCAATCCGCGTCCTAACTCGGTCCCAACTGCGTCCGGGGTAGAGGAGGGCTGTCACACCTCCCAATGAACCCGTCTTCTCCAGCGATTTACCATCCGGCCATGTCTCAAGTGAAGAACCTCTTCATTAGCGATCAAAGTGAGTGTAGGAACCCTTCTTTCAAGCCCTTGGATGATGGAGGAGGCCTAGGGGATGAAATCCCTCTGAAAACGGCGAAAACGGCGGACGCAACGGAGCCAAATTGCGTCTCCCCGACCTAATTCGCGATCAGGTCATTATATAGGCGCTGAATTAAACAGTGCGCACGGTCAGTGGCGCACGACCAGTGGTCGTGCGCACTAGAGTCCGGTGATCGTGCGCGCTGCCTGGACGGAACCTGCAAAGACAGAAATTATGAAATAAAATGTTCGCACGACCAGTGGCGCGCGACCGGTGGTCGTGCGCACTAGCGTCGGTGGCCGTGCGCAATAGATGAAACAGAACTCATAAAATTACTGGTGAGTGCGCACGAGCAGTGACGCACGACCGGTGGTCGTGCGCACTGGAGACGATGATCATGCGCACTACAGCAGACAGAACTCAAGAATTTAATGGTCAATGCGCACGAGCAGTGGCGCACGACCGATGGTCGTGCGCACTGGCATTGATGATCGTGCGCACTGCACCAAACAGAACTCGTGAAAAGGGTTAAGTGCACACGATCAGTGGCGCACGACCAGTGGTCGTGCGCAATAGAACCGGTGATCGTGCGCAATGTTCCTGTGCAGAATTGCACCGGGAACACTTGCACGACTCCTATTCCAGCATAACCACAGATCTAGCCACTGAAAGTGGCACCTAACAGCACAAGAATACTACTAAAGACAAAAAACACGAAAATCACACCAAAGTGGGCCAAGATGTGCACCTAGCATGGATTATCAAATATAAACTATAACAAGGCTATAGTGCGTAGAATTGACTAAATAACGGCCCGGATGAGTCCAAAAAATGTGTATATGATCAGGACTCATCACACCCCTAGACTTAACTGTTTGCGCGTCCCGAGCAAACGAATCCGGCGGAGCGCGAAAATGATAGTTAACATAGAGAATTACACAAGGGAGTACGGTGCGAAGTAACGTACGCATGCGAGTAGAAATTCTAGTAGAAGAAGATTCTAATTATGCTAACTAATTTACATAAGTATTAAAGCGTAAGTAAAGATTTAGTCCTACTCAGTTGGTGAATTATGAAGAATTTGACGATCATGCCCAGTATGAAAGTGACGAGACACTGAGGCGGGTGTTGCAAAAGATCGGGGCTTAGGAATAACTCCGCTGAAATCCATCAACGTCGTGAACCATACGCTCGCCCGGTCACACTCTCTCCACGGCGCTAGCAAACTCGCAAATCAAACCAGTAGGACTTATAGGATTAAAACGAGGCTTAGGTTACGGTATGATATTCAAAGTTAAACACGATGGCTGCGCAACCCAAGTGAGCTATCGGAACGCTGCACCCCACAAAACCAAAAACTACGCTCGTGTGACACACCCCCAGACTTATCATGAAAACCAGGTGTGCGCACGGCCTACTTCACAAATTCCAACAGATTTTTCTGTTTTTAGCTCAGGAGGATTTTTTTTTTCAAACTACTTTTTTTTTCTTTTACATATTTTTCTTCTTTTATGTATCCTCCGGTTGGTTAAAAATCAGCGGATAAACTTTATTTTCCCTTCATAACACAATGGTTCCAAACACCACACAAGTTGAAAATTATGAGCACAGTTAAAACATTTTTGGTTGCGGGTGTAGGATAGGCTTCAGGCTTTGGTGGATGAATAGGAGCTGAACAAAGGATTGGTAGGCACAAATTTGGCTCGCAAAGGTGAATGAAATGGACATGGAATAACAAAGCTCAAACAAGCCAAATGGTGGCCTACGTCATTTTTAACTCGACGAGTCGCTCTCACCAATGCTTCGAGAGTCGCTTGGGGCAAGTTCTTAGCCCACGAGAAAGATAAACCTTCCTCCCGACTCGAGCAACACACGACTAGCAATCGCACACACACAACACCGGGTTATCGTCAATTCCATACAAATTCACCACTTTAGTATATTAAATCTAAATTTACGCAGAAATACTAAACATAAATTAGATGCATAAAGAAAACCTAGTTCTACACAAATTCTACCATAGCATGCGAAGTGACTAGAACACTACATGAGTCAACATCGCACTCCAAATAATAATTCCTGCGTTAACAACCTATTTCACATTCCAACCAACTAGTTTAAACGGAACAACAACAAAAAGACAAGCACGCACTCAAGTGGGAGAAGTGGCGTGAGAAGAATGCAACGATGATAATGAAAATGAAAAATAAAAAGCAACCTTCTAGTATGCAATGCAGCTCGTGCACAGTGGATAATAACAACCGCTCCCCCAGACTTAAGCTAAACACGATATCTAGAAATTTGAAGCTGAAAGAGGGGAGGAAGTGTTACCCAATGCTCAGAAATGAGCATACCAGACGATTGGCGTTTAAGATCAAGAACAGTCCGCAACGTCCGCCATCATGAGAAACAAAGGCCACCTGAAAGTTATACACTAGAGCAACAAAAATAGTGAAAACTGAACTAAACATGTGAGAGCACAAAAAAAAATCAAGAAATCTAAGTTATCACCCATGGGAGTGAACTTGTTCCTGCCATCAATATTGAGCACTCACACACAAAATAAGGGAACAGAAAAAGCTGAATAAATAAACTATGCCCAGAAGAGCATTCCACAAGCAAAATGTTATTATTACAATTAATAAAAGATAAGGAGTTCAAACGACTCAACAAAAGAAACTAAACAGAAAACAAGGCTTAGAATATCTGGCATGCAGGGGGGAAGATCACTCGTCGTCGCTGTCGCTATCTAGCGCCACAACGGACGGCGACCGTCTGGAAGATGATGCGGCCCGCCCCGGAGGTAGGGGAATATTTAGCCCTCCCCGCAATGCCTGCTGATAGACGAAATCCGTAAGCCAGTACTGGTTTGCCTCCAAATCGGAGAGGCGCCGATCGAAACTTGGCACCTCCGGCGCTCTAGAAGAACTGCCCTCTTCCTTGGCTCTCCGCTCCTGCTGAAATGAATGCCTTCGCGGCTGCAGAAGGGCTACCTCGCGGTGAGTATTTGGCGGATCAGCCGGCTCTCCGTGCTCCTCGTCGCCTTGCCTCTCCCTAGGCGCATCTCCCGGCATCACGACCACAAAGTGTCTACTACTCTTCTTCCCCACGACCCGTAATAGATGGAAACTCACCATGGTGGCCCGCGTGATGAATGAGGGTGCAGTCACCTGCACCATCGGAGGCAGATGACTCCAGATCCCCAAGCTTTTGGCAATGCGGGTGAAATAGTAGGCACCACCAATGGCGCCTGTGAGACCGTAGGTAGCCTCGTGATGGAAGAAGAAGGCCAACATGTAGCCGAGATGCAAGGGCTGCCGAAATTCCATACTATAGAGGGAGATCAGATCCTGCCACCCCACTACATTCTGACTAAGGGCACGGGCGACAAGAGAGTGGCTAAGGACATGCTACAGGTATCGGAGAGCAGGCGCGACGATCCATGTGGATTTGCTTTTTCTGGCCACATATTCTTCATCACGACCCGTGAGGGCACACCACGCGGCACGCGGGGTAACACCATCAGGGAAGGAGACATCCAAATCCAGAAAAGGGATCGTCGTGGCCTCGGCTTCGGTGTAAAATCCAGCGCACACCGCCAACTCGGATAAGGAAAGAGTGAAAACCTTGCCCAAAATTCGGAAAGAGCACTTTCCCGGACGTTGGCCGGAGGGCAACACTTCCCACTCAAATGTAGCGAGAAATTCCAAGGAGAGCTCCCGGTAGCCGAGATCATTGCACTCGAACACCCCGCTCCAATGATCGAAATAATAGCGCTGGCGGACGGCCTCCCCCAACTCCCCATTGTCGCCGATAGAGTCCAACTCGTTCCAATCCACGAGACGCTGTGATAGGAATGGCTTCTCCTTAAGAGAATTGAATCGCCGCGTATGCGAATCCTTAGAAAAAGTCGCCATCCTAGCGAGGATCTGAGCAGGAGAGGCGGAAGAGCGGCCGGAGCGTTGGTAGACCTTTTGACGATCTCTGGAGCTCATGGTGGTAGGAGGGCAAAGGAAGGAGGAGAAATAGGGAAAGGGCTCACCGGAAGGGAAGGAGGCGCACGATCGGCGGCAAGCAGGCAGAAACGGCGCACGGACGTCGGCGAATGAGAACCCTAGATCGTGCGCGAAAGGCTCGGGCGGACGGGCTTTTTATAAAAATCTGGGCCGATCGCACGACCAGTGGTCGTGCGCTATAAGTAGTGCGCACGATCAGTGATCGTGCGCTTTAGGAATTTTTCAGCGGCCAAAATTTTAGTAAAAACTCCATTCACCGTGCAGTTTACGCACAAACAGGAGTCAGCACACGCAGCGAGACATTCATAGCCTTAACAAAAACTCAACTAAACCAAACAAAATAAAGTTTCAGGAAAAATAAGGATAACTACTGGGGTTAATGTCATCCCAGCACGACTTATTCGAAAATATAAAAGTTCTAGCTAATGGGCCTATGGAAGGAGAAGTGCACAGGTAACTGTTCTAATATGCGTGTCGGTAACGAGTACCGATACGGTGATAGAACAGTCACCCCTCTACTTAAATAAAGATACCTGCTCCTCACAGGTAGAGGGTAGAGAACGTAAGAAAAGGAGGAGGCCTGGTCCTCGCTCATCTCACGAAACACATCCTTGCCTAGCAAGGTATCGTCAACAGGGAGGTAGCAGGAGGAAAAGGCAATGAATGGAGCTTCCTCTACGGAGGGGGAATAAACCTCCTCACATGAGAGGATCCTCTTATCATTGACTTGAGCAAACAGCTCCAAGTCCTCCTGAAGCACCTGTGAAGACTCAACCTGCACCGGCTCAGATGACGAAAGGGGGTCAGGAAATAAAAGAGACGAAAGACGTAAATGATCAAACATCGGGGGAGCGGTCCCGGTCTCACTCCCATCAGGTTGGGGAAGCAAAATAATGCTTGCATTGTCATCAATGCTACAAGGCTCGGCGGGATCAACGGTGGCCAAGCTTAGGATTTGGACTTCCTCCACCGGTGCTAAGGGAGACTCCTCTTCACCTAGAAGGTT